>JAQQTO010000040.1:22367500-23810000 GCA_029884595.1 Ormosia semicastrata
ACTCCTTCAAAGTGTTTCACTCTCTGGCCATTTATCATGAAAGGTTTATGGCCTTCTTTCTTCACCTCAAGCACACCGTAGGATAGAACTCGTACAATCTCATATGGTCTTGATCATTTTGACCATAACTTATTAGGACAGAAACATAGAAGCGAGTTATTAAGAAGAACTTTATCCCCGATGTTAAATTCACACTTCTTGATACACTTGTCACTCTACTTCTTAGGTCCTTCTTTACAGGGTATAGCATCAGTCACTGATTCCTGCATACCTGAAAGCACAACACTATCCACAACATTAGTAGCATCTATGCGATTACATGAATTTGAGGAATTAGAATTATTTTCAGATTTAAAAACATCAAAAACTACTTCCTCATCATTTAATCGCAAAGTCAATTTTCCTTCATGGACATCAATGATTGCCATTCCAGTGGCAAGGAATGGACGCCCAAGTATGATCAACATTGTAGCATCAGCTTCCATATCAAGCACAACAAAATCCACAGGCATATAAAATTTACCAACCTTAATGGGAACATCCTCCAAGATGCCTACGGGGTACTTGATTGACCGATCCGCCAATTGAAGTGAGATTGTTGTGGGTTTCAGCTCACCCACTTCCAACTTCTTACACACAGAAAGGGGCATAAGACTAACACTAGCCCCCAAGTCACACAAAGCTTTATCAAATGGTATTCCCAATCAAGCAAGGAATAGAGAAGCGCCAAGATCTTTGAGTTTAGGAGGTAACTTATTTTGGATTAAAGCGCTACACTCCTCTCGATTAATGCTACTGTCTCATACTCCTCTAGCTTTTCTTATTAGACAAAATGTCTTTAAGAAATTTAGCATAGGTAGGCATTTGTTTTAACGCCTCAGTGAAGGGTACATTAATGTACAACTTCTTAAGGACCTCAAGAAACTTCCCAAACTGCTTATCTAGCTTGGCCTTGGCCAATCTTTGAGGGAAGGGCACCGGGGGTTGGTATGGCTCAGGGGGTACATACTTAGACACTTTCTCATTAATTTTCTCCTCTTCTAAGGGTTGTGTCCTAGTTGTTTCTTTTTCTTCATCCCTCCCATCTTTGTCATTTTCCCCCTTTGCTTTGGAATCTTCTAGTTGCTTTCCACTTCTTAAACTCACAGCCTTACAATGTTCATTAGGATTTATTTCAGGCTGTCCTGGAAATTTCCCGTGTGGTCTATATGAAGAGCTAGCTTGTTGGGCTATTTGAGTTTCTAACATCTTGTTATGAATAGCTAAATTATCAACCTTAGATGTCAAATCCTTAATAGCCTCACTAACAACTTGACCACGGTGCCTAAACTCTTCATTTTGTTTAGTTTGACTCTCTACAAAATTTTCAAGGAGAGTTTCGAGTTTAGACTTTTGTACTGGGGAATCCAATAGAAGGTTGAGCACTACCTTGTCCAGCTTGATTTTGATTGTTCCGATAGGAGAAGTTGGGATGAGACCTCCAACCGAGATTGTAAGTCTGTGAATATGGATCATTGCGCACCTTTGGTGGAATGTCATAGAAATTATGGCATGATTCCACTTGCTCCACCGGTGCACCATGTGAGGAACCCTTTTCAGCTTGGCATTCCGCACTTATATGTCCCTGTAGTCCACAAATCTCACAAAAGATGTTAGCAGCACTTATGGCATTAGCACTAGCTTTTTCAAGCTTATCAAAACGTTTATTCAATGAGTCAAACTTAGCCATAATTAAACTAACACCATCCACCTCAAACTTACCTTTCGAGAGCTTTCTCAGATTGTTACCTCTTTCACTGGCCCATTGGTGATGGTTTGCAGCGACACTTTCAATAATCTCATAGGCTTCTGTCAACCTTCTGTTCATTAAAGCTCCACCAGCTGTGGAGTCAAGAGACACCTTCGAAGAATATTCTAATCCATTATAGAAGGTGTGAACGATCAACCACTTCTCTAACCCGTGGTGTGGGCAGGCTTCCAGCAAAGCCTTATATCTATCCCAAGCTTCTGACAATGACTCTCCATCTTTCTGAACGAAGCTTGTGATTTGGGTCCTTAGGTGAGCAGTCTTGGAAGGTGGAAAGAATTTGTCTAAAAAGGCTTGCTCCAATTGATTCCATGTGGTTAATGTATCAGTGGGTACCAATTTCAACCAAGCTCTAGCCTTGTCCCTTAATGATAATGGAAACAACCGGAGGCGAATGGCACCAACTGAGGCACCTTCAATTTTTAGAGTCTCACAGAATTCTAAGAACATCTCCACATGATCATTTGGGTCCTCCGATGATAGACCTTCAAATTGGTTCTGCCTTATTATAGACAGTAAGGCAGGAGGTATGGTGAAGTGCCTAGCTTCAATGTCTGGCATAGCAATCCCAGATCGCAAACCCCGAGCATTAGGGGCTGCATACTCTTTCAACGGTTTATTGTCCTCAGCTGCTGCCATGACAAGTATTGGTTCAAATATTTCTCCCGCTCTTTGCCTTCGTTGTCTTCTCCTTCTACGTAAAGTTCTTTCAATTTCAGGATCGGCTTCAATAAGAGTCCCAAAACGTCTAGTACTTTGCATAAACTAGAGAAATTACCTGCAAAGAGTCAAAGAGAAAATAAGAACGTAATAATATGGTAAAAATAAAAAGGTTTAAAATAATTAAATTAAAAATTAAATTGATATTCAAGAAAAACACAGTCCCCGGTAACGGCGCCAAAAACTTGGTGCGTGAAATCCGTAAGTGTACGATTTCGTCGTCAAGTAATAAAAGATCGAATCCACAAGGACTGAGTCTATGAATACCAATTAATTAATTAACTCAATTAAATTAAACAAAAGAGAGTGTGATTGTTTATTAAGAATATTGTAGTAACAAAACAATTAAATAAAAATTAAGAAGATAGAATTTAGAATAAAAATAACAAGTTATCAAGAAGAGGGTTTTCAGGTTTAAGAAAGCTTCCAAGATTGGGATACCACAATGATACAAGACAAATCCTAATCGACAACCTTTTTATTAAAACTCAAATTCAATTGAAGGTGAATTACCCAAAATTAGTTAATGTTCTCTTTCAAGATACAAGATCCGTGCCCAATTAAATCAACTCCTACTTTCGTGGTAATTGAATTTAAATCAAACCCATTACGCTTTGTGGTAATTCATTAAATCCTCGAAAGGCTAAAACTACTCTCGTGATTTAGACCTTAAGTTCAATTCTTATAGTTCCAACACTTAGGTTCACCTCTCAGTACATCCCTAAATGCCTATGATATGCAAATAAGTGGCCACCAAATTCACATGAATACAAGTAATAAGAATTGAATCAATGAACAATCGAGATTAATAAAAAGGGAAACAACGTCAATTCATCATTATCAATGTATCAAAGGGCATTGCCCAATCCTAGAAACAAATGTAACTACTCAAACATCAAGAAGAAGAAAACAGAATTCAAACTTAAAAACATCCCAAACCCGTAACAATCGAAGAAGAAGAAGAAGGATAAAGAAATCAAGCCTCCTTCGTGCCTCCGTTCGAACTAAGTTTCAATCCAAGATAGAATACCCTAATTGCAATCAGAACATCTATTAATAGCCTAGGGTTTTCATGGGCCAAAAGCCCCCAAAAGAAATAAAAATAGAAAACTAAAATGCTGCTGGCGCCGAACCACGGCCAGTGGTGGCCACCACGGCCAGGCCGTGGTTGGTTCCGAGTTAAAGGGATTCATCTTGGCTCTCAACCACGGGCAGTGGTGGCCACCACGGCCGACCGTGGTTGAGTCGTTTCAGATTTCTTCAATTTCTGGTTCCCACGAACCATGGCCGTGGTAGAGACCACGGGCGGCAAAGCCGTGGTGCCTTTCGGAATGGCCTTTTTGCACCTTTATTGCTATCCATTAAGCTCCAACTTCAAACATGCAAGCATTCCATTCAATCTAAGGCTAATTCAACATTAATCCTGCACAAGAACACCAAAAACACGGCAGTTATCCGAACTAAGGGAAAAACAAACCAAAAGAGAAACTAAAATGCCTAAAATGCTCAAGAATGCATGCAAAATAAGAACAAAACATGATGTTATTTCACACACATCAATACTCATGCATGGTTCGCAACAGTTGATTTTCATGTTCATTATGCACACTTTCATTTTCAGCCATTGTGTCAATTGTGTGTGATTATGATGCAAACAGATCAATATGTAAAGTACTAGGATTAACTTTAACTAAACGACCAGAATTTAAATCACGATATCAATTAAGCATAAATAAGTAACTTAAAATATAAAATAAAATGTACAAGCTAGCAGTATAAACCGTCCATTAAATATTAATAAAGATGTGGTATAAACTAGCCACCAAATATATATTAACAAGGGTGTGGTATAAACCAACCACCAAATAAGTTAATAAACGAAAAAATTAAAATGTTAGTATGCAGATAAATTAAAAAGTTAGATAGTTAGTAAGAGAGTTAGTAAGTTAGTAAACCAAAAAATAAATGACAGAAAATAAATAATAAAAAATAAATGACAAAAGATAAACACAAGTAAAATAAAGTACAAAAAATAATACACAGAAAATAAAGTGTAAAAATTAAATTTAAAATATGAAAACCAGATAATCGGCAAGCCGATTTTTTGCTCCGACAAGAGAGAAGAGAAGAAGAAAGATTATTTCATTAATGATTAAATATTACAGAGAAATTAGGAGAGTTTCCCCCACTAAGTTAGTACGTTAGTAAGTACCAAAAAAAATAAAAGGGAGAGTTACCCCCACTGTACAGAAATTAAAAGGGAGAATTACCCTAACTAAGTAAATATGTACAATGAAAATAAAAGAGAAAGGTTCCCCCACTAAGTTAGTAAGTTGGTATGTACAAAAGAAAAAAAATTAAAAGAGTAGAAAATATATATAAAATATTTATACTAGAAATTTGTTCATTAAATCAAGTCCCCCGCATCGGCGCCAAAAACTTGATGCACAAATTTTCAACCAAGTTTACAAACTTGATGCTGGATTAATTGTTGCATTGCAAACCCAAGTGCAGGTTGTCTCAAGTAATAAATTTCTCGAGAGTTCGAGGTCGATTCACAGGGAATTGTTGAAAATTAATTAAAGTGAAGTAAATATTTTGTTACTACGGTAAAAATTATTTACTTGAGTTAAAAGATTTACTCTTTGTAAATAAAGTAAAGGTAAGATTAATTCCTTTTATAACTCAATTAGAATCCTCGCAACATGGAGGTTCCAATCGAAAAATACAACGTTAAAAGTCCATTTAAAATAATATACATAATTATATTATGTTTTCAAAAAATATTACCACCACTTATAAATGGGTTAAAGCATTCATTGTGCCAATATTTTATCTACAACAAATCAAGAACTCCACTTTATAAGGAGAGTTTCTAACACCACCACTTGTAAATGTGTTAAAGCATTCATTGTGCCAATCTCTTATCTACAACAAATCAAGAACTCCACTTTACAAGGAGGGTTTCTAAATTGATTGGAAACAAAATACAATACGTATAATGATCATTTGTAAATATATCATTTAAGCACAAGAGAGAAATTAATCTAACCTTACTTCATTACCAAGAGCTTCACTCTTTCGCCCAAGAAAAATGAAACTTAGTTACTCATAGATAAGAAGAAAGAAAGAGAAGAAGAAGAAGAAGAAGAAGAAGAAGAAGAAGAACATGACTTCAATTTTGAACAAAGGAAAATTACTACAAGAAAACCTAGTAACAAACTAACATTATTTTGGTACCTAACACCTAACACCTTCAATGATCTGCTAAGGTCCCCTTTTATAGAGGATTAGAGATACAAAATGACAAGGGCGCTGAGTTATTAGTGGGTGGATGAGTGGAAAATGAGTGGAAAATGCCAAATGACTTTTGGTGAGTGAAAAATTATGGAGATTCCTTGTCTCCGAAATAATTTAGCTCTGAAGTTATTGAATGCATCAGAATAAGCAAATGTGATCTTTATCAAAGTTGTAGGGCTTGATCTTAGATTTCAAATGGCTTTAGTTTGAGTCCAATATCATTTCTATAACTCCAGATACGTTCAAATTACTGCACACTGCTCAGGCCTAATCACAGCTCCTCTATTCTGACTTGAAATCCCAATATCACCCATTAGACCTCTGATTCGTGGAAAGTGTTCAACATGAAAGTTGTAGATATAGGTCTTAACTATTCTGTATAAAGATTTCAGCCCATTTTACAACTTATAGCACATGATATGGCATGAACAATACATATAGGTTAATCTATCAAGAACAACACTCTAGTTCTTGCTTCAACCCCAATTTGAGTTATTTAATCGTGTGATTGGGCCTTTGAGGTCTTCATAAAAGTTATATAGCTCTCTCTTATCTTTAAAATTCCACCAGATTCACATCATTTGGCCACCTACATCCCAAGATATAGTCCAAATACAAAAATAATGTAAGACGTAAATTATGCTAAAAAATTCAATTAAGTCCAATTTGAGTCCAAACTTACAAAACATAATCAAACTCAATTAATTAATTATATAGAGAGTGTAAATGACTAAAAATAAAGGCTTATTAATGTATCAAATATTTGATCATCACACTCATCACCGCTCGAAGGGCCCTCTTCCTAGAGTTTCCAAAATCACCGCCGCCTGCAAAGCCCCCCGAAATGGTGTTTATTGTCTGGGTTACTTCAGCATGACGTCAGTTATCTTCATGCTTCTCAATCCGGGGTCGCTCCCTATCTCAGATTTGGGAATGTCGTTCAGCATTAGCATTGGGATTAAAGTGACCTTTAGAATAATGTCTCTCTAGGCTATGGATTCTTTCATACTGATGCTGAATTCGCTCATTCTGAAGGCTAACTAGAGAGAGTAGTTCTACTCTAGATAGCTCCTAATAATCAGATTCAGCACGGGAAGGTTGGGCTTATTCTCCATTCGATTTGCAAGATGTTGCAGTGCTGATACTCACTGTTCAGCATTCCCAAAAATTGTCCTTTATGGACCGAGACGTTACCTCACCATAACTCTTGGGGGGAGGAGGAGGGAGATTCTTTGAAGAGAAAGAAGTCTCCTACCCATCCTGCCTGGGTTCCAGTTAAGCTGTGAATGGTTCTAGGACTGGTTCATGAGCGAGGACTGATGCTGGATGACGATTTGCAAATGGTGTGTTGTGCACAACAAAAGCGTGATTTTGGTTGGTTGAGGTTTGTCTCCTCCTTGTGTTAACCGTGATGATGATGGTAATGGGGGTGTTGATGATGGTGTTGGGGGTAAAAATTTATCGTTTCCCATATATGGTATCAATGTTCAAAATTAGGTTCTGAGGATTACCTGAGAAGGTAAGTAATGGTGGATTCTTCCGTGGCATAGTAGCAACAATAATGGTGCGAGAGGATGGGTACTTACAAAAGGCACTCTGATGCTGAAGTCAATTTTGTGTGCAAGGAGGGTAGTGTTTGATTGGAGATTAGATCCATATCTTTGAGACCTTGCAGGGTATATGTATGAGTCTATTAGGGAGTTGAGAATATGAGTATTCAATGCGAGTTGAATGCTGTGAATAAGATCTGGAAGACCGTTATTCCCTGTGTTTGAATCCCTATTTATATGGGATATGATTAGCATTCATATTCTTTGAGGGAGTTACACATAGCGAATAGGCAGTTATGAATGCCCAGTAATGTCTGGGTTCAATTCTAACGAGTTAAGTTGTTCCAAATCCGTGGACCCATAACCCGGTCCACAACAGTTAACAACAAATTAGTTATCTTTATATACATGTATTTTATCACTAGAAGATGTTATAATCAATCATCGTATAGAAGAATAAAAAAATTGCATCGAATATGTTATTTTGTCAAATTCAAGTATGTTAGCCAGATGTAATTTAAACAAGTATTTTAGTGATTTTGTTTTATTTAAAATATTTACACTTCTATAAATCTAATACTTAATCTACCAGTTAGAAAGCATGTGATAGCAAGTGGTGAAGATAAACCATCACCGAATGACAATGACAATATCCTCGATGAATATGTAGCAAATCCACAACAGTACATCTTATTATTGTGATGATGAAGGTGTTGATGAAGGTGTTGATGAAGGTGTATATATTTCAATTGCTTAAATATTATTAATTCTTAATACTGGAGATTGTTATTATTTCATAATTATTAACAACAAATTGGTTATATTTTTGTATGGCTATTTCATCACCACAAGATGTTGTGATCAATCATCATGTTGAAGAATCGGATAATGACATTGAACCTGTTATTGTGTCAAATGAAGGTATGTTATCAAGTAGTTATTTAAAAATATATTTTAGAAAATTTGTTATATGTAGAATATTTACAATACTGTTAATCTAACATGTATTCATTAAATTTATAAAACAATATTTATGCAATTTTATGTCGTTCTTTTTATTTATATAACTTTACGTGACATATGAATTACAGATATTGAAGATATTGCATCTTCAGAAAATGAAATAGATGATCATGTCTTGCAAGAAACAAATAATGACTTGGAACTCGTAATTATCACAAACGAAGGTTAGTTATAATTATAATTAAAATAAGTTACAATATGACTAATTCTATTTTATTTGATTAATATAAGTTACAAAATGACATTGCATACAATAAATATATCTTTATCGTATTGCAGAATATTGGGACATAGGTTATTCTATCTGGGAGTGTCAATTTTGTAGTGCATTGCTATGGTATGATGAAAGAGTGCAAAAATGTTAAAGTTTTAACTTGGAAGCAGGAAATAATGACATGCGTTGCTCAAAACCGTGGGGGGACTTTTTTTCCTTTATGGATATGGTAGCATTGACAAAACATTTATTAGGAAAACAATTTCTGCAGCTTTGAGATCTAAAAGTGAAATTGTCCTCACAGTTGCATCAAGTGTCATAGAAGCTTTACTCATTCCTAGTGGCAGAGCTATGCATTCAAGATTTGCAATACCTATAAACATTAATGAGGATTCTACCTACAACGTTAAACAAAACAGTCCATTGGCTGAGTTGATAATCAAAGCAAAGCTCATAATATGGGATGAAGCTCCTATGACTCACAAACATTATTTTGAAGTTGTTGACAAAACTTTCAGGGATATCCTCAGATTCTCAAATAAAAATAGCACGAGTCAATCTTTTGGGGATAAGGTGGTTATTTTTTGTGGTGATTTTTGACAGATTCTACCTGTGATCCGAAAAGGAAGAAGACAATATATTTTGTTTACTAGCATTAATGCCTCAAATCTATGGACATTTTGTCAAGTGCTCACACTCATAAGAAATATTAGACTTCAAACTGCGAATGCAAGTAATGCCGCATAAATAAAGAAATTCTCATGTTTGGTGTTAAGCATTGGTGATAGGAATATTGATGATCCTAATGATGGATAACTATATTGAAATTCTAGACGATTTACTCATTAAAGATTTGAGTGACCCAATTGCTTCGATTGTAAACAACACTTATCCATCATTTTTAGAGAAGTTGAATGATCCCATATACTTACAACATAGGGCTATATTAGCTCCAACAAATGAAATTGTTCAAATAGTCAATGATTATATGTTATCCTTGGTTTATAGGGAATTGAAAACATATATCAGTTTTGATAGCCCATGCACAGTTAATGGGAACATTGATAGGCCTGATGATATTCATACTCCTAAATTTGTTAACACCATTTCAGCTTCAGGTCTTCCAAATCACGAGTTAAAACTCAAAATTGGTGTTTCCTATCATGCTGTTGTGAAATATAGATTAGTTTGCAAATTTGTGTAATGGTACTCGACTTTCAATTACCCGGTTGGATAACTATGTCTTACATGCAAAAATCATATTCAGAACAAACATTGGATATAAAGTTTTTATTCTAAGATTGTCAGAAACTCAATCTAACATCAGGATTCTTTTTCAATTTCAACGTACATAGTTTCTCATCTGTCTTTCTTTTACTATTACAATAAACAAAAGTAAGGGCTAATATCTCCAATAAGTTGGCATATATATGCCGAAACCTATTTTCTGACATGGGCAATTACATATTACTATCTCAGGAGTTACTAACAGAAATGGTTTGAAGTTATTAGTCACTAACGAGAATAAACATATTTCAAACACTACTAAAAATGTAGTTTATAAAGTGATCTTCTAGAATTTAAGCTAAGTAAGTTATTTACAATTGTTTTAACTTATATAAAAGTTTTAACAGAGTTTTATAGCCAAAAAAAAATTAAAAATGTTATTTTTTTTTACAAAACATGTTATTTATTATGCTTATTTGCGTAAAAAGAAAGAATATTTACTTTATAAACATTAGAATGTAAACCAATTGTTGATGAAGTCTTTATTTATGTCATTTAATTAATAGTGATCTTTTTTGTTATTTGGTACCCACAACCATTAAACGTCTTAAGTTCTGTAGTTGTCTGCAAGAATCCGTTAAACAATTATATTATATTTACAATGATTAGTGATATCATTGTTTACTTATGATGATTTTTTGTTATATTCTTTTGCTACAGTTAGTATTCAATTTATTATGTAATTTTTATTTTGTTACTTCGTCAAATTAACATTTTTAACATGTTAAATGCATTTTTCGTTATTAAATTCAAAATTTCTATATTATACTATTTATAAAGATGATTCCATCATACCTTTAATAGATATACACCTTAAACCCTAAATCACAAACCTAAATCCCAGGTAATAACATCCGCACCAAAAAAACCCTAAATCACATCCACCAATTTACAATTTAAAAGTAATAAACAATCAATAGTTTACTTAAACGTTTAATCATAATAAATAACAAATATATATGGCATGCAACACATGGGTAGAAATACAAGTGTGTATATATACACACGAATAATAGCATTAATTATATCAACTGTGCAAAACTCTCACGAGGTCCACGGTTAAAACAGTAATGTAAAGACAAGTTTATGTTTTCCTTATTTCTTAATACACTACTTGCCAGTTATAATTGCATCTCTCAGTTTTTTATTCCACTTTTATTCCAATTTTGTGAGTTACTAGCAGCAAAAGGTATCTATATAGTATAGTACCATCTTTATTGGTTAAATATAGTACCTTTTCTTTTTGGGATGAAGAAGTACCTTTTCAAATATTGCTTCGGACTCATATTATCATAAATCAATGGGCAAGATTACCTGACTAATAAGGAAAAATAGAATGAAAAACAAAATAAACAAATGCATGCATGCATCTAAAAGGTTAAGGACTTTACAATAGCAAGCAATAGACAAGTAATTAATTTAATTAAACATTTTCCTTCCAAGTAGTTTAAAAAAATAAAAAAAGCAAACAAACATTAACAAAACAAAGCAAAACAAAACCAAGGCATTTTGGTCTCCAGCAACAGAGTAAACTACACATTTGAAGGATTCTCTTGTTTTTGCATTACAGTCATAAGAGCAAGAAGGCACTTCAAGTTTCATTGTACTGAAAAGTTAGAAGATTAAATTAATTAAACAGCCGCTAAAGTAGAAAAAAAAAATTAAAGTTAACTTTGCCAACTTGCACGAGTAAACCTGACTCTTGGCCCCTGTAAATGGCCACCTTTGAAATTCTCTCTCTTCTCGTTGTTTGTTTAAAGTCCTATATATAAATTCTCTCTTCTATTTGCTTAGCCAAGGAGTGCGATGGCTAACTCATTGGCATTTTACGGCCTTGGCCTTACGCTTTCTGCTATCCTCCTCTATACTCAAGTCTTCGCTCATGAACAATCTCAGGCTTTTCACTCATGTCAGACTCTTTTTTCCGTTTGCGAAACATTTGCATTCCTCCTCTCTCTATGTTTTTTTTCCCATAGATGACTTTCATTTTATTCTACTCGCATCACTTTTTGAGTGCATAAAAACGATGCATGCGGAAGTCCATTTCTAGTAGATAGTGAAATATGTTATTCCATTGCCCTAAGTTCAAGATGTTTAGCATTATATTTACATACCATTCTATCTTGTCGTACGTAGATTAAAAAGCTATTTGTGTTTTCTTTAGCTCAAACACACACATAGTGATATTTACATTATATATATAATATATATATATATATTTTGCAATTCATATACTTTTACATTTACTTCATTATCATATTATTTTAATTATTTTATTATTAAAATATAAATTTCTGTAAAGACTAATATTATATAGCATAAACTCGGATTCAAGATAAACTCTATATATGACAACATATCCATCATTTAAAACATAATTAGAAATTATAAACATATAAATATGAGATTCAACAATAGGTAGTCACATATAGAGTTCACCGTAAATTTGAGTTTATACTAAAATTACTCTTCTTTAAAAATAATCTCCATTGTAATAGGATTTTACTCAATAATAGGTTCTTAGAACTTATTACTTTATTATTTTTTGTTTTGCACATCAATGAATTATAACCACAACTTAAACGCATGAACTCTACCTAAATCTCTATTTGGCCCAAATCACTTGCACTATACCCAAATAACTATATATTGGTTTTTCTCTAAATTTTTAGATATTTTTAATTAGAGAAGATAGAGGCCTTTTTTTCCTAATTGTACTCCAGTTTTTATAGGTAGCACCCAAAAATGCTTCATACAACAAAATAAATTTAAAAGAAACATAAATTTTATAAAGAAGGGAAAACTGCTAAACTTTTCCTGTAATGCTAATGTTAAAAATTGTTTATTAACAAATTAATGCTTGGAAAAGAAACAAGTTAAATCTTATAGATTTGCTTTTAAAATTTTGTCTATACAAATATTATTGTAATGGATACAATATATAGCAGTGAATTCTGAGGAGGTTGACCGCCATGGTTATGAACAAGCTGAAGGCTATCACTATTCCAATAGGGTTGGTCCGATTGGAGCAGGGATGCGCACAAGGTCCCATGGGGTAACAGGTACAAGTATAAGACACTAAAGTTAAAACTTGAAGCATGAAACTAAACAGCTATTGATGCTAAACTATTTCAGGGTTTCTTCAATAGGTGAATCCTATTTTAACACTTTTAATTATGTAGTTACAACTTAGTAATCTATATATTTGCCAAAATTGGTCTTTACAAGCATAATGTTTATAATATGTCTATTCTCATAGTAATGGTTATATTTTGTTTATATTTGCCACTATAGCTTAGTTTCATAATACTCAAAATATATCATTTTTTCGATAAACACATATGTAGATCGATTAGCTTGTTGATCATATTTGCTCTGTCTTTATTATAGTAATTGTTTTTCTTTTCCCTCGTTCGTGTAAGTATAGAGGAGACGCTTCAAGTAGAGAATGCAGAGGTGGACAATTCTTCTGTATCCGACTTGCAAGATTCAAATTTTGGTTGGGCAAATCCCCAAAATGGACTTACAACAATGTCTAGAACAGTGGGAAGGAGGCATTACTATCCTCATTCTGGCTACAATCCCTCAAGGCCCAAAGTTTTTGGTTTCATTCTCTGTGCGATATTATACAGCTTATGAAAAAAAATGGAGTATCCTCATTGAAGGTTCATAGAATACAATGTAGTATCATACAGCTTATGAAAAAAAAATGGAGTATCGTACTACAAGCAAAGTTTTTGGTTTCACACTCTGTGCGATATTATATTTAAGACTTTTTTTAACAAGTTTTCATGTCCTAAAGATATTTGTTAAAGAATAAAAAACAGAAAATATTAAATGAAAAGTAAAACTTTTACTTTTATTTTATTTTTTTATATTCTTTCACCAGTACTCTTAGAGAGCTCATTAGTGAAACCCTATATTTAGATATGGCAATATTTTAAGTCCTATAGTACATGATATTTTAACATTAACAGTTTTTTAATCTCCACATAAAAAGAAACTCTACCTTCTCATTTTTTTTGTTCATAATTAATTAATGTGGTTCTCTAATGTATAACTTGTACCATTTCTTGACGATGGTAACAGAAAATGCAGAGCAAGACCAGACATACCATTTTGGGAGGCGTCCCAGCTTGTGGAATGCAGAAAATAGTTGGGCTTTCCCAGCTGATAAAACTACTGCTAGGATGAGGCATGGTGGTAAAATAGGTTCTAATTCTCCAATTGATGGTAAAATAGGTTTGAATATGTAATTATTAAAATGGGTATGAGTATATATTTTGATTCTGGAAGAATGAGCTTAAAAATACAAAATATGAATGGTAATTTAATTTTTCATAACTTTTTTGTTTTTATAAATTTATAATTTAAATATAATATTTTATATAATAAACAATAACATTCATAATTCAGCATAATTGTTTTATTTATATAACAAGTACTTTATTATACAATACTATTTTTAATGGAAGGTAAAGGTAAAAGTAAAAGAATAAAATAAAATAAAATATGAAAATAGTGAATTACAAAAACATTTCATTGTTTCAAATAAAAGGCTTAAAATTTCAAGAAAATATATCAATGAAAAGGATGAAAAATGAAGATAAAAAAGGTTATAATGGGAGTACTTGTGTTTCCAAGACAATGCTAAAGGTAACGTGAATTTGTTAACGGAGAAGTAATAGAAAGATGCTTCAGCCTAAACCTTGGTTTCAAGTCAAAATCACGTTGAAAATTGGCAAAGTTGCATTTTGCCAACATTATCACACTACTAAAAATTACTTAAAAAGCGACGAAAAAATTATGTCACTGATCCATTAAATTTCATCACTATAATGATTAGTGACAGAATCTGTCATAGAAAAATTTTCGTCACATAATCTTTAGTTACTAATTTTTTTAGGGACAAAAATAGAATATTGTCACTAAATAGCATCGGTAGTTAATAAAATTTTGTTGCTAACATCCATAACCAAAGTTTCTTAATTATTAAAATATTATTATTTAGCAACTGTGTTAGCGACAGAAAATATTCCATTGCTAAAATTGAAGTATAAATTTGTGCCTTTTAGTGACGAAAATATTTTCATCGCTAATGACCTAAAGTTTTTAAATGATTTTTTTAAAAATTTTAAACAGTCCAATTATTCAATTTAAACATATATACAATACAACAGAACAACAATTCAATCCAAAATCTAGCACAAATTTTCAAATTGTTAAAATATTATTAGCAAGTCATACCACAAAGTATTTCAAAAGATTAAAGTAAAAGTATAATTCAAAAGATCAAGATAAATATAAATTAAGTTATACAACTTACTTTTCAAAACAAACATAAAGCTAATGTATCAAACATCAGGTGGAAAAATATCATAGTCATCCTTATCCCCATCACTAAGTGGCTCATCCTCGTGACTGTTGCATGTATAGCTTATGAGCCACTAGTAGATGCGTTCAAGCGTTGTAGGATTATGTTGATTAAGTTTCCCTATTCCACCACCTATGTATACGAAACTCCTCATTGCTTCCATCTCCAACTGTAAACAACCTTAGGTTGGGACATTCCAAACACCCAACCAAACACACTCGACGTTGGTGAGGAGACAATATAATTTGAAGGTGAATCTAATTCCCATTAAAAATGGATTATGAGGTAGCCAATTGCTCCAATACCTTAGAGTTGATTTGGATTATGTCAAGCCCAAGATGTGTGGAAGGAGAAATCAAGGTCATCTTAATCAAGACATGGATCAATCATAGCCTCTATATGTTATATCATAGCGTCACACCCAAATTATAGGCAACCTCATGTTTCCCGCCATCTCTCTAGATTTCTACCTCTTCAACTTTCCGCTCTCCTCCTAACAGTTCTCACTAATAATATAGGGTACCAAAAAAATCGCTTACAATAGTGCTTTTGAGGAGCAATGTTTAATTTCTCCTATTTTTTTGTTTGTTTTGTTTTTACCTTTAAAGTTCCATTTTTTTGTTGACTGTATCATGAACCATCTCTCTTAAAAGTTCTTACTATTAGTTGAAGGCACACAAATGATTTTATTATTTTTCTAACAGATTACAGCCTTGAATATGTAAATGAGTAAGCCAATATTTAACTCAGAGTAATACTAACTGTATCGACTAGACTGCAAGTGCATGAGTCCCTCAAGTAATAGAGTGAAGAGTGAGATTGTTCCCACAGGGAACAATATAGAATATTGTACAATCTAAATCTTAATTAAGTAGATGAACGATCCGTATGGGAAAAGAATTAACATGAGGAATCAAAGTCAATTAAACTAAAAAGTAAATTAAATAACACAATAATTAAAGTAGCAAATAAACAAGGACAAGTTTTGCTTGGAGAAAATTCAATTAATTAAACATCTAGGATCGAGGTTTTACTACACCTATTAATGATAATCTTCATTATCCTCCCTTGATTAAGTTGGTATTGTTCTTGAAGGTATCCTAATGCAATTTAAATCCCTCTCTCGAGTCCATGTGAATGTGTCAGAATTAAAATAATACCATTCTGAAAGGTATTACGTTAATTGAAACTTATTAAACTCTTTGATAATTCATGGTTCCTCAAAAGATTTTAGTCTATCTCTAGGTTCAATATCTTAGGTTTTATTATTAGAGGTTTCAATATTTAAATTTCATCTCTCGATCCTCCACCCAAATATCATACATTATGTTTGGATGTTTTTTTATTAATGAAATTGAATGGAATAAGTAGGGAATGACTAGAAAGGGAAGGGAAGAAACATAATAAAGTTACGTTTATTCTTGTTTGGAAGATTAATAAGGAAATGGAACGGAACTCTATTATTTTGTTTAGGAGTTAGATAATAAAGGAATGGAATAGAATGCAAAATGCTTATTTTTAAGCTTATAAACTTATTTCCCTTCATTCCACTCCAATTTTAGGGGGAACAAAAATTTGGTAGTTGAGAGGAAGAGAGGGGAAGTGGTTCCCCTTAATGTTGCACCAAGATCGCGACAGGTAGACCGAAAATAAGATTTTGAAAATAAAGGAGTCGCCACTAATGTTTATTTAAATTAAGAAAACATTAGAAAAACTTTTTAATTAGGAAAACTAGCATTTTGGAAAATGAGTTTGGATTTGAGAGTCAATTGCAAATAGGAAAGGTGTTAACACCCTACACTGACCACTCTAAGAATGATACATTTAGTTAGTTGTGCAAATTTTAATAATTTCAAATATATTCATCTTACCCTTTTTAAAAAATATTTTAATTATTTATAAAAAGAAAAAGAAACAACCAAATTATGAAAATTAATTTTGAATTGACAGAATAAATATTCTACTCCTACATATCCCTGGGTGCAATGAGAAATTCAAAACCATGTCGTTCTTTAAAAAATATTTGTTGGTTGGTTTGTTTTAATTATAAAAATGTCTTTTTTATTTAAAATAAAATAAAATTTGAATTAACAGGCTATTATGACTCAGTTAATTCAATTAATTCTTGAAAGGTGAAGCTCGATGTCATGCTTGAAACATCACCTATAAATGGTTGTAATTCAAATAACACTTTAAAAAAATTCAAATTTTTTAGATCAACAAATTGTCATAGCTCATTTAACTTTCAGTGCAACATTTGATAGTCAATTAAAATATACACCAATAATACATAAACATGCCATGTAGCCCGAATTGATAAAAAAAATAGGAATAGACTTTATCCTATTAATTCAAACTTAATTTAATTCCCAAGAATCCAAAGTCACATCATAATTATACTGAGACTAAACAAATATCAAAATGCATTCAACATCATAATTATAACAGATCACTAAAATACCATAACACATAAAATTAACTTCATTAGCATCTAATCCAACACAAGCTTAAATAATATATGGTAAGAGAATGTACCTGTTGGCAATAAAAGAAATCAGTGACTTCTATTTAGTTAACCTGCACATACCCCTTACCTTCTACTAATCTTCACCTCTAACTCTAACTCTTCATGTGGCAAACTTTCCTCCTATATGTAATTGTGTGTAATTTTTTGTAATTGTGTGTAATTGTCTCCTTGTGAATGGGTGAAGGTTCTATTTATAAGCAATTATTAAACATTAATTCTATGTAAATATCAATCCATTAATTGTTCACAAAAAATCTCAACAAAATTAGCCTCCTAAATTATCCCATGATTTATTTTAAAAAAATTAAATCATGATCTCTCATTTAAAACACATTTCCACTTTTCCTTTTTTTATTGAACCATCACAATCTTTTATTTCTAGTCTTTCCTTTTAAATCTTAATTTTTTTTAAGAGTATCAAATCTTGATTCCTCACTAAAAGCACATCCTTCAATTATTTTTTAAGAAAATCAAATCAATGATTTCTTATTAAAAACATATCCTTTATTTTTCAAAAATATCAAATCATGATTTTTCATTAAAAACATATCCTTCAATTATTTTTTAAGAAAATCAATTCATGATTTCTTATTAAAAGCATATCCCTATTTTTTTTCCTTTCTTTTTTTTTTGTACAAATAATAAGAAAAAGTTGTGATCCAAATAAGATGGAAGTAAATAAAACCTAAAAAAATATTATGTAATCAAAACATTGCAATTAAGCATCATTTAACACAAAATTATTAGTCATTGATTAAGCAACAAAAATAAAAATTTTATGGATAAAATTGGGTATCAACAATTGCTCCACTTTGCTTTACATTTAAACTAAATGGAAGCAAAGGAATTGATTCAATTTTGTCCATAAAAATTTTCCTTTCCTTTTATTTTATTTTTTTGTTATCTCCCCTCTTTTTTTTTTTACTGTATAGAGTGTGCAAATCGATGTAAAATACAATGAGCATTAAAAAAAGGTAAAAGCATAGGGTATGAAGACCCCAAAAGGTAAAGGCCATGGGTATATGGACCCAAAGACTTAAAGAAAATGGATATAGGGACCTGGAAACTTAAAGACAATGGGTACGACGACCCAAAAACTAGAGGTTGTGGGTGCGGGGACTTGAAAAACTAAAGGTAATGGGTACGGAGACCCGTTGAAGCTTGATAGAAAGGTAAAAAAACTTATGGAGTTAGATATTTGTTGAACCTTAACAAAAGGGCAAGAAAGCTCGCAGAGCCGAGTATCCATTGAAACTTAACAGGAACAAGGTAAGAAGCATGCGAAATCAGATATCCACTGAAGTTTAATAGAAAACTTAAAGTAGAAATGTTAAAAATTTGTGGAGTTGGGTATTCGTTGAAGTTTAACAGAGAACTTAAAGCAGAACTATAAAAAGCTTGTGAAAAACTTAAAACCAAAAAGGTAAAAGCTTGCAAAGTCGGATATCTGCTGAAGCTTGACAAAAAACTTAAAGGCAGAAAGGTAAAAAGTTTACAGAGTTAGGAATCCACTGAAGCTTAATAGAAAACTTATAACAAAAAGGTAAAAAGCTTACGGAGTCAGGTATCCACTGAAGCTTAATAGCAAATTTACAGGTAGAAAGGTAAAAAGTTTGCAAAGACAGGTATCCACCGAAGCTTAATAAAAAACTTGAAGCAAAAAGGTAAAAAGTTTTTAAAGTCAGGTAACTGCCAAAGTTTAACAGAAAACTTAAAGCTAAAAGTAAAAAGCTTCTAGAGTCGAGCATTCGGCAAAGCTTAATAGAAAACTTAAAACAGAAATGTAAAATGCTTGCGGAGTCATGTATCTATCAAAGCTTAACAGAAAACTTTGAGCAGAAAAGTAAAAAGCTTGCAGAGTCCAGTATCTACTAAAGCTTGGCAGAAAACATAAGGCAGAAAAGGTGAAAGCTTATGAAGTCGGGTATTTGTTGAAGCTTGACAGAAAACTTAAAGCCGAAAAGGTAAAAAGCTTGCAGAGTCAGGTATCTGCCGAAGCTTAACAAAACCTAAAGGTAATGGGTGCGATGACCTGAAACTTAAAAAGAAATAGTGTTGATTTTGTAAATGCATGTGATGTTTGAGATGATGCATGATACAATGGATGTCTTACTATAGAGATTCTCATAAACAAATTAGGTAAGCAATTTTTACACATCAGAGCTTTAATTGAGTCGCTCTTGGCTCCATAACTCTTAAGGACTTTTTCCCACAGCAAGATCAAGGTCGAACTGTAACAAAATTCATTAATTTACTTTATGATTTGCCTAGTTATTCTTTCTTTTCTCATCAATACTCTTATTGGGAATTCTTGTGTTTCCCATGACCCTTCGAGATTGTTAAAGCAAATCTAAATGCTTTTGTAATATTGCCACATGTTTTGCATCTCAATATAAATCTATCATGAGAAATGCATATTGAATCAACAATAGGTTGCAACAAAAATGGATTATCATTATAGAAAGGAAAAGTACATGAAAAATAATATAAAAAGGATTATAATTGAAAGGTTTGCAAAAGAAATGTTGGGGTGGAGTTTTCTTGCTTTTCCAGTAATGCTCTCTATGTTGATTAGTGCTAATTTTCCATGTATGCAACCTTAAACACCCCTTTGTCTATTTCCAAGAATATGATTTGACCCAATTTTCACTATTTGATAGCGTTTCATGACAAGACTTCATGATTTTCAATTATAAATTCATACTGCTCTAGTTTGTGACTTGAGGCAACTCCATTTCTTCGAATGTGTCCAGAACCATTTTTGACCCTAACTTTGGCTAGGTCATATTTTCAAGTTTTCAGCCTAGCAAGCCACTTTCCTTTTTTTCTTCTTATTCTTTTTTTTTTAAGTATAATAAATTTTGACTGCATCTAAATTTACAAGAAGTAGTAAACTTCACCATCCATATTTGTGAGAATTAAGGCCCCTCCCAAGAAGGCCTTTTTCATAACATAAAGTCCCTCATAGTTTGGAGCCCATTTTCCTTGATAATCTTTTTGAATGGGAAGAATCTTTTTAAGTACTAGGTCTCCTTCTTAAAAGTGTTGAGGACTCACCTTTTTTGCATAAGATTTCATCATTCTCTTCTGGTAAAGTTGGCCATGACATAGTGCATCTAATCTATTTCTTTCGATGAGGTTCAACTAATCAAGTCAAGTTTGGACTCATTTAGCTTCTTCTAATCCTGCCTCCATTAACACTCTTAATGATGGGATTTTCACTTCAATAGGAGTACTGCTTTCACTCCATAAACTAAAGAGAAAAGGGTTGCCCTAGTTGAAGTATGAATGGACATGCGATAACCATGCAATGCAAATGGTAGCATTTTATGCCAATCTTTATATGTTACAACCATCTTCTGGATAATCTTCTTGATGTTTTTGTTTGCTACCTCAGCTGCCCCATTCATCTTAGGGCGATAGGGTGAGGAATAGTGGTGCTCAATTTTGAAACTCTCACACATTTCCTTCATTATCTTATTATTTAGATAAGTGGCATTGTCAGTGATAATTTTGCTTAGCAAACTGTAATGAAAAATCAACTCTATTTTGACAAACCTGATCACTACACTCCTAATTACATTGGCATGAGAAGCAACCTCAACCTATTTTGTGAAGTAATCAATTGCAACAAGAATAAAGTGATGCTTGTTTGAGGCCTTCGGTTCAATGGGCCCAATGACATCCATTCCTGATATGTGTGATTCCATATCACATTTTGCATATGTTTTGCATGCATTTTTATAGTCTTTTATGCATATTTGTTTATTCAATCATTCGTTTTTCTTTTAGTTCGGATAACTGCGGTTTGGCATGTGTTGCAATGCAAGAATGAGGCAAATTGAGGTTTAAAGAGCTGGAATGGAGCTAAGCTGAAGTGATATTGAATTGGGGGTAAAATGCACCAAAAAGAGGACAAACAGACTCAACCACAGCCTAGCCATGGTGCACACCACGGTCGTGGTTTGAAGCCAGCAGTGAAACCTCCATCTCAGAATCAACCACGACCTGGTCGTGGTGGCCACCACGGCCATGGTTCGCAGCACAGCAGAATTTTAGTTTTTCTATTTTTATTTCTTTTGTGGGCTTTTAGCCCATAGAAGCCCTAGGCTATAAATAAATGTTCTGATTGCAATTAGGGTATTGAAGCTTGGATTGAAACCTAGTTCTAAAGGAGGCACGAAGGAGGATTGGGTTCTTGATCCTTCTTCTTCTTCTTCCATTGTTACGGGTTTGGGATGTTTTTAAGTTTGAAATCAATGTCGAGTAGTTACCTTTGTTTCTAGGATTGGGCAATGCCCATTGATACATTGATAATGATTAATTGACATTATTTTTCCTTTTTATTAATCTTGATTGTTCATTGATTCAATTCTTTTTGCTTTTATTCATGTGAATTTGTTGGCCACTTATTTGTATCTCATAGGCATTTAGGGACGTACTGAGAGGTGAACCTAAGTGTTGGAACCATTAGAATTGAACTTAAAGTCTAAATCACGAGAGTAGTTTTAGCCTTTCGAGGAATCAATAAATTACCACAAAGCGTAATGAGTTCAATTTAAATTCAATTACCACGAAAGTAAGAATTGGTTTAATTGGGCACAGATCTTGTATCTTGAAAGAGAACATTAACTAATTTTGGGTAATTCACCTTCAATTGAATTTCTGATTTAATAAAAAGATTGTCAATTAAGATTTGTCTTGTATCATTGTGGTATCCCAATCTTGGAAGCTTTCTTAAATCTGAAAACCCCCTTCTTGATAAATTGCTATTTTTGTTTTGAATTCTATTTTCTTGATTTTTATTTAATTATTTTGTTACTACGTTCTTCTTTACCAACAATCATATTCCCTTTTATTTAACTTAATTGAATTAATTAATTAATTGGTATTCATACACACAGTCCCTGTGGATTCGATCTTTTTATTACTTGACGACGAAATCGTACACTTGTGGATTTCACGCATCAATTCCCCACATTGAGAATAACCAAGGTGCTGTTAAAACATTCAAAGGTACTATTGGTGCATGAACCTTGTCAGCATATATATAATATTTATGGCATTTCTTCACATAATTGAAGCAATCAGTTTCCATTGTCAACTAATAGTACCTAGCTCTTAGGATCTTTCTTGCTATTGCATTCTCATTTGCATGAGTTCTAAAAGAACCTTCATGAACATCTTTAATGATTTTCTCTACCTTTGCTGCATAAACACATCTTAGTAGTACCATGTCTTGGCACATCTTGTATAGCACTTCCCCATTTAGAAAGAAACCCAATGCAAGTCTTCTGAGGGTCCTTTTGTCATTTTCTAAAGCATTTTGGAGGGTTCTCTCTACTCTTGATAAAACATTTGACATCATCATACCATGGTTTCCTATCTGGATCCACTTCTACCATTTGACAATATGTCGGTTGGTCACTACTTTCTATTTTTATAAGTGGCAAATCCTTATCATGGCTTACTTTGATCATTGACGACAATGTGGCTAAAGCGTCCACCAATAGGTTATCTTCCCGAGGGACACGATGGAATGTGACTTCATCAAGTTGTTCAATCAATTCCTTGATGTAAGCATGATAAGGGATTACCTTAGTATCGCAAGTTTCTTATTCTCCCTTTACCTGATGAATAACCAAGGTGGAGTCCTCTTGTACCTCAAGAACTTTTGCGTTTGATTCTATCACTGCTTGGATTCCTATGGCACATGCTTTATACTCAGCTACGTTCAAAGTACAGTCTAGAAGTGATTGGGATGAAATTGTTTTCATAGAAAATTAGTATGGCTCCAAATCCATGCCCCAGTGAATTAGAAATTCCATCAAACAACAACGTTCAATCCTCCAAGTGAGAGCAGGATTTTCAATGATGTACTTGATTGGGTTCATTTTGGACATTAACCAATTGGTGTAACACAACATGTACTGCCTCAAATGATGGACCACCCATGCCAAGGCATAACACGTGCACTCCAACAATGAGTATTTTGCCTCATAGTTTGTAAACTTCATATTCAAGTAATAAATGGCATGCACCTTTTTGTGGAAATAGGTTTGCCTCAAATGGTTTAATATGTTAAGTTTTAATGATGACAAATACAAGACAAAAAGAATACTTTACTTATGTTCTTTGTTGCATCCTATATAGAGCATATCCATTAATAATTGATAAATATCTTATTTGGATGTGTATATAAAAGTTTTATATGCATGTTAAACTAACTAGAGTTATACATTTATGAATCATGCATATGAAGATATTGAACTATGAATTTGGACTAACTATGCTTGTTTAAGTGAACAATACTTTGTAGGATAGTCAAAGTACCAAGAGTGAGCATTGCAATAAGAAAGCAAAAGATCTCAATTAAACTCAGCACAAGGAGAATGTGAATGCCTATTTCATGAAGGTATTCATAACATCAAAGTCATGTCAAAGACCAAGTCCAAAGGAAGTTTAAATGGTATAGCTTTTAGGACTAGGGTCTTTATGTAAAAAGCCTTATGGATATCTCAAATATGTTTTTTTTCAAATCTTTACAAATGGTTTTCACTTGCTAAAATGTCCAACAAATAAGTTTTGAAAAGCTAGTTATGGTAATAGTTCAAATCTATGAAAAATGGCCAAGTTTGAGTTTTGCAAAACTGACCTTTGGTCACTATTTTGAACATATCTTTCAAAATACTTTGAGTTTTATTTTGGAACTTATTTCATTTTAAAATAGACTCAAAGATCTTTCTAATGGCTAGTCATTTGCTTTAAACGGATAAGAAATGAAGAAGTTGTGACCATTTAAAATCAGTTTTTGAAATTAGAGTGGTTTATTCGAATAAAGGATGTGGTATTCGAATAACACACCCCAAAAAACATACCAGAATGTGGTTTTAAAGGTGTATTCAAATAACAAATGTTTTATTCGAATACCACGACCCAAAAAATGTTTCAGAACATGTTTTTGAAGGTTTATTCGAATAACAAACTTGTTATTCGAATAGAGACGTTAAGGAACGTAACTTTTGAAAGGATTTATTCGAATAACACATAGGTTATTCGAATAAACATAGCCAGAATCATGCAATGGCTATTTTCTATGCTTTTAATGCTAAAATAAATTATACCCAATGACTCTTTTTCTTAGAACTCTATAAATACATGTTTTTGGGACATCTTTTAGCAACACCCAATTATCTGAAACAACTCTTTCTTGCTTTATTTTGTGATACATATTTTACCAAATTTCTGTACTCTTTTTCACCAAAATTTGAGATATCCTTTGAGAGTCCCTTATCACTTCAATTTGTATTATTTGTTCTGAGTGAGAGTTTCTATTCATCTATTTTATGCTATTCTGTATCGAGGGTGAGGTATCCCTCAAGGTTTGTATAAGGGTGAGGTATCCCTGCAGGCTGAGACTTTAGCTCAAGGGTAGAGTTTCTTTATGTGTGAAAAGTGCTCTTTTATGTAAGAGTTGCAAGCACCTATTGAAGGTTGTATACATAGTAAAAAATCTCGGATTATTTTTGAGGATTGGACGTAGACCACAAGTGGGTTAGTGGTCGAATCAGGATAAATATCGTGCCTACTTCTTTCTTTTCAATCTCTTTATTTTACGAAATTTTATATTATTGCACACTTATTTATCTGTTGTTCTTAAAGCTTTTATTCGTCATCTCGCAATTCCTTTTCTTTTATTTAATAGCTTAAATATTTGTGTTTATTTTAAGAGCATTTGTGAAAAGTTTTTTATACCCAATTCACCCCCCTCTTGGGTAATGGTTGCCATGACTAACAAATAGTATCAGAGCTTCGTACTCTGGTAAAAGTTTAACCACTTAGAGTAAAAGATCCTTATTTGTTGGGAACCTTGAAAGTTTTTCAAAATGGAAGGTTTTGAAATTGATAAACCACCATTCTTTAATGGTGTGCATTTTGTTTATTGGAAAGTTAGAATAGAGTTTTATATGCAATCTATTGATTTAGATTTGTGGGATGTTGTGCTAAATGGATTTAATTGTAAACCATAATGAACTTGGAATGCCTATGACAATAAATGATTTTCTTTGAACATTATAGCTATGCAAATTTTGAGAAGTAGTTTGAATGATGATGCTTATGGTAAAATTAAAAGTTGTTCTAGTGCCAGAGAAATTTTGGATACTCTTGATGCTCTTTATCTTACTAACAATGATTTTGTGTATAAAGTTATATATAGAAAGCAAGAAGAGCAAAAGCTATTGAAGGAAGCTTGTCATGAAAAATATCCTCAAAGAGATGCTTAAACTATTGAAGGGAGCCAAATGCCTCTTGGTGACGATGGTGGTCAAATTGAAGAAGAGGCAAAGCAAAACAAAATTCATGAGAAAGAAGGTGATTCCCTTAAAGAGCCAAGTGTACTAGAAATTGAGACTACTTCTTATATGGCTAAAAAGGACTTTGAGGTAAATAATGTTAAATTAGATTATAGTCCTTCCTACTATGAGTTACAATGTGCATATAATGAATTGTATGATGGTTTGTTGAATTTAAAAAAAAAAAAACTTATCGTGTTTGGAAAACATTTCCTTTATTGAAAATGAAATTAAACTTTGAAAAATGAATATATTTTTCTTAATGAGGAAATGTCTTTAAAATGTAAAATCTCAACTTCTTGTGAAAAGTGCAGTGATTTAGAAAATCGAGTTGAGAACTTATATTCCGAATTTGCCAAAGCTAATGATTGTAATTGCTTTAATTCTATGCTTGTTAATAAGAATAAAATTAATGTTATTGCATGTGAAAATTCAAGCAAGGCTTATGGAAAAATTAATTTAGAATACAATAACAATAAAATGCTTAAGTTTTTCAAAAATGATATTCAAAGGATCAAGCCATCATTAAATTTAATTGTTTGCAATTTTTGTAGTCATCTAGGACATATTTCTCATTTATGCAATTATAGAAGAAATCCTTATATGAGATATTTTATGGTATGAGTTCCTAAAAATCCTAAAGGCCCTAATACTAACATTCAAGGACCCAAAATGAAGTGGGTACCAAAGTGTCCTCCTAGTGTTTCAATTATGCAAAATATGTCTCAAAAGGATGAACAAATTGGTCAAAATAAATAGGAATCATCAAGGAGAATGCTTCCAAAGCCTAATGGTAGAAACCTTGGTCAAAGAAGGAAGATGGCTTCAACCAAAACTTCTCAAGTACAAAATGTAGAACTTGCAAAGTTCAAGACTCCTAAAGAGAAGCAATGGATAAGAAAAAATATTTCCTTGATTACCAAGACTAAGGTATCAAAATCTTTTACCTCTTATGCACATTCACTTAAAAATGATAATAATGAAAATGAGGTATATTCCTTGTAGGCCTTAGGCAGAGGATAGAATCATGTGTACTTGATAAAATTTGAATATTATGTTTAGCACATAATTATGTTCATTCTTATTGTATCATAATTCATTAATTTGTTATATATCTTAGTACATAAGGTTCTATAATGCCTAGGTATATTTACTATGCTTTAAAATTGTCTATATATCATGAAAGTAAGCATGTTATCAACTATGTGCTTAATGGTATTTAATTATTTAATTTATTATGCTCAATTTACATACTATGAAAAGTTAATCCTGATGAGAGCATAATAGATTAATATTCAAAAACTAACGCACAAGGACCCAATAAAATTTGGGTACCAAAAGTCAAAAATTGAAGTGTGTTGTAAGTGTGCTTAAAGGCCAAGAAGTGACTTTGGCATCTTGAAAGTGGCTGCTCTAAATACAAATATTATAAATAATTTTAAGCTCTCTTCCTTGTCTCCATGAAGCATAGACTTGCAATTCTTGGATAAGTGAAACTTGTGTTATGCTTTTCTAACTTTATGTCTTGAAAATGTTTCTACACGTTAATATGTTAGATAAAAGTATGCTCATTGTTTGAAATGGCATGATTGATGATAATATCCTTGAGCATGAGTTTTTGTTTAATCATGACTTAAAATGAGTATTTTTGTTAGATGATTTTATCTTGTTTTATCCCTTTCTAACATAATCCTTAGTTATTTCAAAATGCTTTTGTAAGAATCAAGAATTTGGTTTGATTATCATGAATGCATGTTAAAATGAGTGTTAAATTGCTTGGTTATTTTTAATCTTTGCACTTATTGATTTTAACCCGCTGATGTTATTCTGATATATTTATTTGAATAGAAAGATTTTTATTCGAATAAACCCTTTTTGTAGCCACTAAAATATGTTTTCGAATGCCTTTTTAATAAGAGCAAGTCTTATTCAAATAAGTCTTTTTGGTTGGCTACTAGTTCTGAATGTATACTTCATTGTGTTTCTGATAGTTTTATTCAAATAAATCTTGGTTTATTCGAATAAAGATTAAATCAAGTGATTAAAAGTTGTGTTGCACATCAGCGTTATTCAAATAATATTCCATTTATTCAAATAAACTGATCCTTAAGCAACCACACTTTCTTTGCTTATTCGAATAAAGACAAGTTTATTCGAATAAACTGACTTCCATCTCAGTTCTGCTTTTCTTTTGTGGTCTCTGTCTATTTGAATAAAATTCATTCTATTTGAATAACCTGAGATTTGTTTTATCAGTCTCTTATGTTTGCTCTCTGTCTATTCAAATAACCCATAGGTTATTCGAATAAAATCTGTTAAATGGCCACAACGCTTGGCCTTCCCAGATCCTCTATTCCAATAGGATCTTCTTCTATTTGAATAAAACTCTTTTTATTCAAATAAACACAAATTATTTGAAAGGTTCTACTGCATTTGTTGCTGTATATATTGCATAGCATTAATAATCAATATATGCTAAATTCTTTGATTGTTTTGTCTGAAAATATGCACTTAATGATATGTATGAAAAATGCAAATGCTTAACCAAATGTAATTGGCTATTCTTTTGATGATTATATGTACTTAGCTAAATTGATCAATGAAATGAAATATCTTTTGCCCTTGTGAACTCATTTGTTATTTTATTATTTTGAATGCTTATTTACTTATGAGTTTGGCATAATGACTAACCTCTATGGATCCAAAATTGATGGATACCAAAGAAAGTACTTTGAATTATTTTGTAGGGTGTCAACTACCTCAAGCAAGCATTTAAATGGAATAAGTTCAACTTGAGGATAGTAAAGTTTAAAAGGATTCAACTTTTAAAAGGGGTGCAAAGAATTTCTATTCCCTCATGAAAGCTTGAAGCTTGGAAGTTAGTGGAAGTGAGAGTCATCTACAAAAACTCAAAGAGTACACTTTTGGTGATATCAATTTATTATCCTTATTTATGTTTTAAATTTGATATCATATGATATTTGGAGAAGTAGAGAGTTGTGTTATACCTTTACATGCCTTACATGATAATTATTTGCCTAAAAATGCCTAAATAAGTTTTGATGATGATCATATATTTCTTAATAAACTTGAATCATGCCTTAAAATGCTTAAACTATTTTTTATTTATTAATTATTATTCAAGTTCATATGTACTTCATGCATTCTTGTTAAAGCTAACATCGCATGGTTAATAATGTGATACATGCTTTAAATTATATATCAACTTAAATTATGCTTATAAATGAGGTTATATGATATTTGATGCTAACCTATGTTTTAGAGGACTTTTAAAGTTAGCTTTGCAAGTCTCTCTATGTATTTCAAATATAGCCATCAGGTTTTTTACATACAAGCATATGTGGATAAATGAGAAAATTTGAATGGAATTCAAATGAAGAGGAAGATAAAGAAGACTTTCTTCAAGTGCAATGGAATGGAATACTCAATGGAAGAAAGCTCAAACTCAAAGGACAAATAAACGAAGAACATTCTAAAGAAGCATCACTCTTTATCTAACTCAATAAGTATCTCTATCCCTTAGCTTTTATGGTATTCTATATGGTATAGATCATATGATACTTGTTAAAAAATTGATTTTAAATGATTATATGCTTTCTTTACATGAGAAGTATGCTTAGCATTGACAAAGTGCCTAATTGGATATTAACTTGCTATTTTGTCATTGCATTTAAGGTGAATGATATTAGTTCTATACATGCTTTGATCCCTATAGCATATTTCATCAAGGAGATGTACTTATGTTCTTTTGACTTGGATTGATCTGTCTCAATGAATATGTGTTTTTTAATATAAAATATCTCTACCCTTCTAAAATGCTTTTGAAAATATAATGTGCTCTTGTAAAATTCTTTTTGAAAGGGGGAGAAGTTTTAAAAGGGTTTTTGTTTGAGGAATTAAGAAGATGTATATTTGCCTTACTTTTCTTTATGGTAATGTGTTTATATGGTCTTCGCATACATATTTCCTTTATCTATTATTTTGATTATATGCATATTTTGAGGGGGAGCTTAGCTCTTAAGTTGTTTATATCTCTTGCCTTACATATTTGTTTGATTACATAAAGTGTTTTAATATTATCATATGTGAAATGTTGACATACAAAAATATGACAAGCATTGCATGAATAATCTTCTATATCTTGAAAGCATGATTATTTCATATCTCTATTCTTGAATCATATGTAGTATCTATAAGGGGGAGAAAATTTTTTCTTTCTAAGCCTTTTTGTTGATGTCAAATAGGGGGAGTAAAAATTGGAAATAAAAATATGTTCTTATACTTATTGTTTGATATGCTTACATGAATATTCATTCTTGTATATTGCTCAACATATTTTTCTTTGGTGATTTGTCATCATAAAAAAGGGGGAGATTGTGGAAATAAGTTTGCCCCAAATGGTTTAATATGTTAAGTTTTGATGATGACAAATACAAGACAAAAAGAATAATTTGCTTATGTTCTTTGTTGCATCCTATATAGAGCATATCCATTAATAATTGATAAATATCTTATTTAGATGTGTATATAAAAGTTTTATATGCATGTTAAACTAACTAGAGTTATACATTTATGAATCATGCATATGAAGATATTGAATTATGAATTTGGACTAACTATGCTTGTTTAAGTGAGTAATACTTTGTAGGATAGTCCAAGTACCAAAAGTGAGTATTGCAACAAGAAAGTAAAAGATCTCAATTAAACTTAGCATAAGGAGAATGTGAATGCCTATTTCATGAAGGTATTGATAACATCAAAGTCATGTCAAAGACCAAGTCCAAAGGAAGTTTAAATGGTATAGCTTTTAGGACTTAGGGTCTTTATGTAAAAAGCCTTATGGATATCTTAAATATATTTTTTTCAAATCTTTACAAATGGTTTTCACATGCTAAAATATCCAACAAACAAGTTTTGAAAAGCTAGTTATGGTAATAGTTCAAATCTATGAAAAATAGCCAAGTTTGAGTTTTGCAAAACTAACCTTTGGTCACTATTTTGATCATATCTTTCAAAATAATTTGAGTTTTATTTTGAAATATTTCATTTGAAAATAGACTCAAATATCTTTCTAATGGTTGGTCATTTGCTTTAAACGGATAAGAAATGAAGAAGTTATGACCATTTAAAGTCAGTTTTTAAAATTAGAGTGGTTTATTCGAATAAAGGATGTGGTATTCGAATAACACACCATAGAAAACATACCAGAACGTGATTTTAAATGTGTATTCGAATAACAAATGTGTTATTCGAATACCACGACCCAGAAAATGTTCCAGAACATGTTTTTGAAGGTTTATTCGAATAACAAACTTGTTATTCGAATAGAGACGTTAAGGAACGTAACTTTTGAAAGGATTTATTCGAATAACACATAGGTTATTCGAATAAACACAGCCAGAATCATGCAACGACTATTTTTTATGCTTTTAATGCTGAAATAAATTATACCCAACGACTCTTTTTCTTAGAACTCTATAAATACATGTTTTTGGGACATCTTTTAGCAACACCTAATTATCTGAAACAACTCTTTCTTGCTTTATTTTGTGATACTTATTTTACCAAATTTCTGTGCTTTTTTTGGCCAAAATTTGAGATATCCTTTGAGAGCCCCTTAGCACTTCAATTTATATTATTTGCTTTGAGTGAAAGTTTCTATTCATCTATTTTCTGCTATTTTGAATCGAGGGTGAGGTATCCCTCAAGGTTTGTATAAGGGTGAGGTATCCCTGCAGGCTGAGACTTTAGCACAAGGGTATAGTTTCCCTGTGTGTGAAAAGTGCTCTTTTATGTAACGGTTACAAGCACCTATTGAAGCTTGTATATATAGTGAAAAATCTCGGATTGTTTTCGAGGACTGGACGTAAACCACAAGTGGGTTAGTGGTCGAACTAGGATAAATATCGTGCCTACTTCTTTCTTCTCAATCTCTTTATTTTACGTAATTTTATATTATTACACACTTATTTATCTGTTGTTCTTAAAGCTTTTATTCTTCATCTCGCAATTCTTTTTCTTTTATTTAATAGCTTAAATATTTGTGTTTATTTTAAGAGTATTTGTGAAAAGTTTTTTATACCCAATTCACCCCCTCTTGGGTAATGGTTGCCATGACTAACACTTTCTACCAGTTTTGTCGTGCTGCCTAAGTACACAGCCCATGGATTCATCCAACATAGTCAAGTACATGACGAGCGACATTCCTGGCATTAGAGGTACCAAAACTAGGGGTTCTTACAAATACTGCTTGGTTTTCTCAAATGTTGTATGACTATCTTCATTCTATTCTACTATCTAATTTTTGCGTAACAATTTGAAAAATGGTTCGTACGTCATAATTAACTTGGATATAAATTTAGCAATACAGTTCTACCTCCCCCAAAACCCACAAACTTCTTTTTCAATGCAAGGAGTTGGCATCTCTAGGATTGGTCGAACGTTATCTGGATTAACTTCTATCCCTTTCTAGCTAACTAAAAATCACAAAAGCTTGCCTAATTTTACACCAAAAGTGCATTTAACAAGACTCGGTCTGAGTTTGAACCTTCTCCACCGTTCAAAGAGCTTTTGCAAATTAACAACATGATTTTCTTCTGTTCTAGACTTTACAATCATGTCATCCATGAAAACTTTTATTTTTTTGTGCATCATGTCATGGAATAAAGTCATCATTGCCCTTTAATAAGTTGTCCCTACATTTTTCAATCTAAATGGTATTACTTTGTAGCAAAAAGTTCCTCACAGAGTGATAAATATGGTATTCTCTATGTTTTCAGGTGCCATCTTGATTTGATTGTATCCCAGAAACCATTCATGAAGGAGAAAAATGAATGTTGAGCAATGTTGTCCACCAAAATATCAATGCAAGGTAGAGGAAAGTTGTCTGTAGGACTGGCCTTATTCAAATCTCTATAGTCAACACATATTCGTACTTTCTTATCTTTCTTTGGGATAAAGACGATGTTGACAACCCATTAAGGGTACTTTGCAACAACGAGGAAACCTGCATCAAACTGCCTCTTAACCTCTTCTTTAATTTTTAATGGCATCTCTAGCTCCATTCTCCTCAACTTTTGCTTGATAGAAGGATATTCTGGTTTTAATGACAATTTATGCTCAACTATGCTAGCATCTATCCTAAGTATGTCTTGGTACGACTATACGAAAATGTTGCAATAACTAGATAAGAGCTTAACCAACTTGTTTCGCTCATCTTCTTTCATGAAAGTGCCAATTTTAATTTCACTTTTATCATCCTCTGTCCCAAATTAATCACTTCTCTTCGTGGGGTTGAATTTCTTTGGCCTCTTGTTCTATTAATTTCATTAGCTCGGGAGAAGGTTCCCAAATCATTATCCTCATCAACATGACTAATGGGATAATCAAAATCATATAATGGGGTCATAGTACTATCATTTTCAAGAGAGCCACTTTCAAATATGCATTTATTCGTGTTAACACAAGTAAAAAAAAGTAATGAATAAAGGTCAATGTAATGGTTGGGAAAAAACTAAAAAATGGCAGCAAAATGCATTTATTGATAGTAAATATTGAAATAAAAACATGTGAGCTCATTTTTAGAACATATCTTCCTAAAGTCTTGGGCAGAGCTATAGGATTCACATTATGTAATTACTTTGACTTAGTTTCAAAGGTCATGGGAAAATCAATGATCTCCTAATTATTGAGCTTTGCATCTGGGGAACAAGAGTACACCAGATTGACACCATAATTGATGGGTTGATCATCTTTGATAAGGGTCACTTGGTTCAGAAGCACCAATCTTGCACTTCAGAAGCTCTGTAGGATGGCATAGATAGGGATCCCCTCAGCTTTAGACTCCTAATTTTCCAACTGGGCTAACCTCTTTTTCCTTTTCTCTTCTATCTGTAACATCTCAATATTTACTATCCAAATATAAATCATATAAAAGAATAATCAATATTGACTATTCTACTTCTAGCATATATCAACAAACTAACCTCATATCATTCATACACAATGAGAAAATATGGAGAGCCACGTAACAAAAGTTATATATGTACATCACAACCTCAAAAGGACATACTGTTATACATAACTTTAAACAACTAAGCAAATATAAAACATATATATAAGCTCAGGTCAAAACAATATCTATACTATACTAGTTCTCATACATCTTCTTCTTCTCTTTCAAAGAACTTGCACATGGATTTACATGGCAACACAATCAGGGTGAGAAAATATATCTCAGTAGAAGTATTTCCATACCAACAATTAATACAATCATAAATATTATTCAAGCATAAAGCTGATACTTCAATCACAAAAGTACACAATTGCGCATACAATTACATTGTCATGTTTTTATATTATGGTAGCAACCGCCCATATAATTGCCATGTTATGCTTTATTATGTCTAATATGCAGGTTTATGCAAGTCTTAAGAATGAATGCAGTTTCAAGATGTTATGAGCCCTCAGACATATTGAGGATATTACCCACCTCAATTACTCTAGGATATGTTATGATGTGCCATGATTTATCAGGCATAGTGAGGATATGACTTACCAATACTATCCATCAAAACAAATAGAGGGTATTACTCACCTCTACTAGTCAAAGAAAGCAAGGAGAATATTACTCACCTCCTTATTCAACAATGTAATAAGGATATTACTCACCTTATTACACACAACATAAAGAGGATATTATGCACCCTAATATGCTTCAAACAACACAAAGAGGATATTACACACCTCAACGTGTTTCACAAACAATAGAGAGGATATTACTCACTAATTTATGCTTCTCAAACATCTCATGCAAAACAATCACTAATTACCCTTTATAATTAGCATCACAATTGATTTATATGCATCTCAAACTCATCTCACACACACTTTATTAAATACTTATAGAAGTACTTCAACACTCTTAAAAGAGCATATCTGAGTGATTCCAACACTTAAAGAAACTTATTTCCTCAATTCATCACAATACACAATATATGTATATATAATCATGCCTAATTATCTCACATAATTAGCATTACGAATCCATTTGATTCAACACATTCACACTTCAAATTAGGAATACTCACATACTCACACTATATGTCATTCCTATCACATCACCACATCATACAACAATTTTTGTTCAAAATTGGATCTCATGTTTCTACACCTATAACCCCAATGGTGCAGAAACTCTATTTTTTTTTCCACAAATAGGGGACTTGTAATCAATTACACCTTTGTTGTAATCGATTACAACAAAGTCAAGAGCCTAGTAATCGATTACGTTTCCCTCGTAATAGATTACATCAATCCAAACTCTGGTAATCGATTACATTAAGCAAGAACTTGGTTCTACAGAACATGGTACTATTTCATTGGAACAATTCACAAATTTTGGTCACTCCAAACCTGTTTATAGGTGATTTAAGGTCCCTAACAAGTTCACTAACATGAAGGAAATATAAAATACTAATTGATTTCATTAAAAGTGGATCAAAATACTAAATCACTAATCCAAATCTCTAAAACCCTCACTTTGAGCTTTAAAGAACCAAAAGGAGAATTTGTAGTTTTTAATCCAAACTTTTAGTATTAACAAGTCATAAACCATACTTAGAACTTATCCAAGCAATAAAATCACTCAAAACACCACTAGAACTCAAATTGGCATATTAAACCTCAATATAGCCTAACATGGAAAAAGAGAACAAAAGTAGTTACAAGCTTTAAAAAACCCTACCTCAAGATCAAGAAAATGTAGCCAATGGTAGATCTAAGATCCACTTGATTCCTCTTCCTTCTTCCTCTTCAGTTTCTCTCTTCTATTTTCCTTTCTTTCTTTTCTTTTCTCTTCTCTGTTTCTTAAATCTCCTAGTCGTGGTATATTTAACAAGGGAAGTCAAATTTGACTTCTCTTGAATAGGTACCAAAATCCTAATCTGCTAAGAACACATAGATTTCATTAAATCTAGATTTCTAGCTTCCAACAAGTTTAAAATAAATCCTAAGATTCATTAAAAATCCTATTTCACCATTTCTCTATTTGTACATATCAGCTACTAGTCAAACTGACATTAAAATACACAACCAGTATGCTTAAAAATTTTAAACTAACTCTGATTAACCTCAAACTTTAATTGTAGCATAGTTCACACATTTGTGACCTAGAAATAAACTCTCCACATTTATTTCCACCAACTAAGCAGTTTAAGTCACTGCCAGAGCAAATAATAGTTATATTTCACACATAGTATTACAGCAAAGTGCCTAAACGTGCTTTGACAGTCACAAAACTTAACAGGCATGATAAACAGGTATTAAGCTACCTCTATAACCAGATACAAGTCTATCATGTTTTCCAGGGTGTTACACTATCACCTTTCTTTTGTTTGCTTTGGTGGGTTTATATCCTAACCTAAACCTATCTTTTTTTTCACAAGACTGCAGAAACTTTGCAATGTCTTGTTCGTTCATTCCCAGTCCATTCTCATATTGATGTCCTCTTTCAAGCATGACCTTAGCCATCATTATGGATGCATTAGATGGTTGTGGCTTTAAAATTTGAGTTCTTTTCATTCATATAAGTGGCATTGCCAATCTTGAATGCTTGAAAGGCGGTTTCAAGAGCTTCTTCTACAGCTTCAATGTAAGGGGTTGATGGTGGCTTGCTCACTAATAGGTCTTCCTCACTCGAAATGATTACTAACCTATTGTCAACTATGAACTTCACTTTCTGGTGCAACGTGGATGACACGGCTCTAGCAAAATAAATCCAAGGTTCCTAAGAGATAACTATAAGTTGGTGTGATGTCCATCACCTAGAAGAGTATATGAAAAGTAGTAGGTCCAATCTGAATTAGGATCTCAATTCCTACTATCACTTCTCTTTGAGTCCTATCAAAAGCCCTCATTATCGTTGTACTTGATTTTATGTAAGTCCCATAAAAAAATAACTTGGAGAGAGTTGATTTTAGCATTACATTCGAAGAGGAACCATTGTCAATGAGCACTCTATCCATTATATACTCTTGGCATTGGACAGGAATATTCAACGCCTTGTTGTGCCCCATTCCTTCAGTAGGTATCTCATCATTAATGAAAGTGACATAATTATCAGGAGTAATGTTGCCAATAATACCACCTAACTTGTCAACTATGATGTCATGAGAAACATAGACTTGATTCCATACATTCATAAACACTTTTTTGTGTGACTCAGAATTCATCAATAATGACAAGAGCAATATCCTTGCAGGGGTGCGATTCAACTCATCTACCACCCTATACTCACTTTGTTTAATAAACTTCAAGAACTTACAAGCTTCTTCACCAGATACCTCCTTTTGTACTACTTTGATTTTGTCAATCCTTCCTTTTCTTTCACCTAATTTCTAATGGAAGCCTTTCCTATCATACTTTTCCCTTTTTGGCTCCTCTTTTCTTCTTCCTCTTGCTCATTTCGCAGCTTCTCAAGAGTGTAAATGCGACAGCTTCATGCCATCCCCCTAATCCTAGATATATTAGTGACAAAAGAGGTTAAACAAGATGAAACTTTTGGCTAATCGTTCATGGGATTGCTTCCAAGGACTTGCACATCATAGCTCCACTGTATTGCTCTGGTATCCTTGAATGGAAAAGGGTTGGGAACTTGAATGGTGTAACATGCTTTTTTTAGCATGTTAGACTAGTTTATGGTTACAAAGGTAGCATAATACTAATTTAACATGTCTGTTAATTATTGTGGCAAACTCAGTTAGTTTAGGCACTTTATTATAACGCAGAGTGTGAAAAATAGTTTAAAATGACTCAGATAGTAGCATAAATGGCTAATTTTGGGAAAATGAATCTAGAGAATTTGTTTCTAAGTCAAATAATTGTAATAGGATATAGTTAAAATTTGAGAATAATCATAGTCAGTTTGGTATTTTTAGGCATATTGGTTGTGCATTTAATACCCAATTGACTAACAACAGATATGGAAGAATGTGATAATGGTGAATCAACATTTTTAATGAATCTCGGTATTTATTTTAAAGTTGTTGGAAGTTAGAAAACTTGGTTTAGTTAAATCTAAGTGTTTTTAGTAAATCGAGAAGTATTAGTGTCATACTTAAGTGAAACAAGTCACAAATGGGAAAAGTCCTCTATATTGACTATTTCCTGATAATTTATTCAGGGTTAACTCATTTTCTCTCATCTCTCCGCTGTGAAACAGCAATTACAGTGGCTGGAAACAAGGGAATCAAAGAAGAAAAGCTCAAGGAAGAAGAGGAAAAGAAGAGAAAAGGAAAGAAGCAAAGATAAACTTGATCAATCTCCATCATAGAGGATTAAGGTTGGGGTTCTAACCTAGAATTTCATTCTTCTTTCCTTCATTTTCTCTATTCTTGGAGTTAGGTTACATACAAGAGAAAATAGGTTTTTATGAGTGAAAATATGTTTTATTTGCTTGAATCTTGTTTTTATTGATTAGAATTAGTGAATTCAAGTAAATGGAAGCATGAGAATGGATTTGATCCATAGTTTTGCTCATTTAGTCCCTAAAGTGGGATTTTGAACATTCAATAACTAGGTATATGATTTTGAGTTTTGATCCAAAATTAAATGAATCAATAGGTTGTATAGGTATTACAACATATTTAGGGGTTGTTGGTGATACTAGAAATCACCTTGAATCTATTTATAGCGGCTTACAAGCTACTTTGTTCCAACGGAACAGTAGCACAATTTTGCAAGATTTGCTGCTATGCCACCGACGCTCAAGCGCCGGAAGCATAGGTGCTTAAGCATGCACAACCCAAAGGTTAATGCGCATAGCAGGGCATGGCGCACTTAAGCACCGCAGTGTAGAGTGCCTAGGCACTCAGCGCTTGAATAGAATACAGCGTTGCTCTGCCTAGCCAGCGCCTAGGTGCTAGATGAGTGAGTGTTTGGGCACTTGTTCCAGATTTTGCTAAGTGCATTTTTTGGATAGTTTAAGTTCCTCAATCAGTTGGGAACAATAATTGATGCTTTCTTAAGTGTATCAAGACACTTTTAAGGATATTTCACCAAGGAAATAACCACCTAGCATACAAGAATAAGTTTGAGTTTTTAAGCTTTTCTTAAGTTAAGAATTGCTTGAAATTAAATGTTAGTTATCAGCTGGTTCCTATACCGGTTTCAGTGAAGTCATAGTACAATTATCCTAATTAAGGGAGTGAGTTAAACCCCTTGACCTTACAAAGTAGTGAGTGAAGCTCTATGCTATGAAGGAAATTGTGAGAAGTAAATGTCTGTATAACATTATTACCTAGAACAAAATAGTAAGCTAAGCTATTTGTGAAGCAACATGAAGAAAACAATCAACCTTAAGTAGTGTGGTGAAGTGAGTTAAACTTACCAACACGAGCCTTAGGATGAGTTAAGTCTTAAGTTAGGCAAAGAGGTGAGTTAAGCCATTTGCTAAGTTTAGTTGATGTTACATAGTTGTATGGGTGATTGTGTAATATCGAGAATTAGATTATATTTCTATTACATTATACAATTGTATGGATGATTGTATAATGTTGTTATCAATTATGAATATGTGTAATTTATATTGATGAATGACATGTGTTATATGTATACAACTGAGAATTTTTATGTTCTCACCTTTTTCTATGTTTCTATGGTAAAAGCAAGTCTGGACCCTAGTAAGGAGGTGACAAAGCTAAAGAAAGAGCAGTAAGACTAGATTAGGGTTTAGTTTTGTTGTATGTGAATAGTTCATGTATTTTGTAATACAATTTGTAATTTGTTTAGTAGTTTTGTTGTATATATGACATTACGCCCTTTGAGGCTTCTGATGTGTGTGTATGTGTGTGTGTGTGTGTGTTATGACCTACTTTTATCGGGCTCGCCATATACAAATCTTTATTTGTATTGGTTTAGTTTGATAGTAACGGTAGTAGTAATATGTTTAATGCTAATTATCTTTATATAAGTTGTTATATTGAGATATTTTATGTTTAGGTGTTACATTATGCTATCAAAACAGTTCATCCTATTGAGTCAGGGTATAGACTGACTATGCGTAGGCATATTAGTAGTTTTAATGTGTGTTGTGTAATTGTTGCCTTTTTAGTGAGATGTTTGCATAACTTGCATTTTGTTTTGAATGTTAATAGCTATTATTACACTATTACATGGTATTAAGACTAATCAACTTGATATTTAATGTGTTGTGTGTACAGGACACTATAGCTTCTCCGAAACGAACTAGAGGAAATAAAATTCTTCTAATGATAGTCCTAGTATGGCAGAGGCTTTTATGGCAATGGCCAAAGCAATGCAAGATCAGGAAGTTGCTACAAACAGAATACTAGAGAGGTTAAATACTCAATAACCTCCACCACCAGTACCACCACCAGTTCAGCCCAAGCAACTAGTCCAAGAGGCTCCAGTTGGAAGAAATCAGAACATCCAAGACCTCTCAAAGAAATCTGCTTCATCATCCTATAGAGGTAAGTACGACCCAGTCAGATATGAGAGTTAGCTCAAGGAAATGAAAAAGATCTTCATAATTATGGCTTGCTCAGATGAACAGAGGGTGTTTTTTGCATCCTACATGTTAGAGGGGGAGGCAGAAGATTAGTGGATAGAGTTGAAGAAAGTGGTGGATGCCTCAGGAATTCATGTTACTAAGGAATTCTTTAAAAGATCTTTCCTAGAGAAGTTCTTCCCGCAGAATTTGCACAATGCAAAAGATATGGAATTCCTAAAGCTAGAACAGGTCAGCATGTCTATTAGCTAGTATGTGGCCAAATTCAATGAATTATTGAAGTTCTCGTCCTACATTAGATTCGACATAGATGAGAAGTGAAAATGTGCTAAGTTCAAGGAGGGACTAAGAAAAGACATCCAAAGGGCTATTAACATTTTGAGATCTGAGACTTTTCATTATTAGTGAATAAGTGTTGGATAATAGAATCTGGAGGTTTGTAACCCCAACCAGAGCAGAAAAAATAGAACTTCCAAAATAGGAAGAGGTTTGATGAGAAGAAGGCGACTCCTAAACCCGCTTACCAACAAGCCAAGGGTAAATAGGTTCAAGGAGGAGTAGGGGGACTTAAATGCCCAAAGTTTGCGAGACAGCACGGAGATAAGCCTTGCTTGGTAGGGCAATCAGTTTGTTATGTGTGTGGACAGCCAGGACATATGTCCAGAGATTGCCTATAGAGACATAAAACTGTATTCACCCCAAACTACAAGCAGTAGGAAGGGTTTATACTCTGAGTGATAAAAAGTGACCCAGTCTTCGAGTCTAATTCAAGGTAAATACATAATTCTTGATCACTTTTTAACTATTATATATGATTCGAGAGCATCTCACTCTTTTATTTCTAGTGATTGTGTGAAGTTGCTTGATTTGCCTATGACAGACCTTCCTTTTGATTTATCTGTTTCCACACCTACCAGTAGCTCAGTTACAGCTTCTAAAGTTTGTACAAATTATTACATTAAGTTAGAAGATAAGATATTCTTTGTAAATCTTATCTATTTGCCTTTAGTATATATGGATGTTATTCTTGGCATAGATTGGTTGTCCTCCAACCATGTAGTTTTAAACTGTGCAAATAAAACCTTAGTGTTTATGTCAAATATATCTATTAAAGTTAACACTTCCGAGTTAGTGTATCTCAATGCAAGTTAAGTGAATCACTGTTTGGAGGAGGGAGCTCAAGGTTATGTTTTCCTTTTATCTCTCAACACAGAGGTTAAGCAGAGCCTAGGTGATATACGAATAGTGAAGGTGTACCCAAAAATATTCCTGAGAGATATAGAAGAGTTGCCACCTATCAGAGGGATAAAGTTTTCTATAGACTTAGTACCAGGAATGAGACCTATTTCTACGGCACCCTATAGGATGGTACCTCTAAAATTGGCAGAACTCAAGAAACAAATTAAGGAATTGCTAGAGAAATAATTCGTTAGGCCGAGTGTTTCTCCTTGGGGAGCACCCATGTTGCTTGTGATAAAGAAATATGGTACCATTAGATTGTGTGTAGATTATAGACAATTGGATAAGGTAACCATCAAGAATAATTATCCATTGCCTAGGATAGAGGATCTAATGGATCAATTGAAGGGAGCATCAATGTTCTCCAAGATTGACCTAAGGTCAAGATATCACCAGATAAGGGTTACACATAAAGATAATCTTAATATTTCTTTTAGGACTAGGTATGGACATTATGAATATCTTGTGATATCCTTTGGGTTAACAAATACACCAGCGATATTCATAGATTACATTAATAGGATTTTTAGACCCTACCTAGATTAGTTTGTAGTGGTGTTCATAGATGATATCCTAATCTATTCCCAAACAATGGAAGAACATAAGGTACATGTCAGAGTAGTTTTAGAGATCCTTAGAGAGAAGAAACTATTTGCCAAGCTATCAAAGTGTGAGTTTTGACTTACAGAAGTTCAATTTTTTGGGGCATATGATCTCTCAATGAGGGATTTTAGTGGACCCTAGTAAGGTTGAGGCTGTATTGTAACGGGAAAGAATCACCACTGTGACAGAGATGAGAAGTTTTATAGGTCTTGTTGGGTACTATAGGAGATTCATCAGTGGATTCTCCCAGATAGCTTAGGAAAGGTAGTAATTTTGTTTGGACTCAAGAGTGTGAGGATAATTTCCAAGAGCTTAAGACGAGGTTAACTACTACCCCAATGTTGGTAATTCCATATCCACAAGAGAACTTTGAGACATTTTGTGATGCTTCAAAGAATGGCTTAAGGAGTGTTTTCATGCAACATAGATGAATAGTTGCTTATGCATCGAGGCAGTTGAGACCTCATAAGGAGAACTATCGCACCCATGATTTGGAATTAGTAGTCATAGTATTTACCTTGAAAATGTGAAGACATTATCATTATGGAGTTTAATTTGAGGTGTTCATCAACCATAAGAGTTTGAAATATCTGTTTGATTAGAAAGAACTAAATATGAGATAAAGGAAATGGATAGAGTTTGTTAAGAATTATGATTTTGAGCTTAAGTATCATCTAGGTAAGGCCAATGTAGTGGCCGATGCACTAAGTTGGAAATCCTCACATGTGTCTCAGATGATGGTTCGAGAGGATCAGCTTCTTGAGAGGTTTAGATATTTGAGTCTTAGTGTAACTATAGCACCTCAGAGCTTCTTTACGAGTAAGGTGGACATTGCTAGTGATCTGAGAGTTCAAATTCTAGAAGCTCAAAGTAAGGATGAAACCCTAGACGAGATAAAAGAATAAATCTTTTTAGGGGATCAGATAGATTTTGATATGACAGATGATGAAATGATTAAGTTTAGAGATAGACTTTGTATTCCAAGAGATTCTGAAATTCAAAAAAGGGTTTTAGAGGAAGCTCATAGTAGTCAATACACCATCCATCCAAAAGTCACTAAGATGTATCAAGATATGAGGAAGTTGTATTAGTGGCTAGAGAAAAAGGAAATAACGGAGTTTGTGTCTAGGTGCTTGGTGTGCTAGAAAGTCAAGATAGAGCACCAAAAACCTTTAGGACCTCTCCAATCCTTAGCAACTCTTAAATAGAAGTGGGAGGACATCACATTGGATTTTGTGACCTGTTTCCCTAAGACTTAGTTAGGTTATGATACAATTTAGGTCATAGTGGATAGACTAACTAAGTCTACCCACTTTTCTCCAATTAGAATGAACTACTCCTTAGAGAAATTAGCTCAATTGTACCTCCAGGAGATAGTTAGGTTGCATGGAGTTCCCCTCAGTATAGTTTCAAACAGAGATCCTAGATTTATATCTAGATTTTGGGGAGCTTTGCAGAAGGCCTTTGGGACTAGGCTCAATCTTAGTATAGCATACCATCCACAAATAGATGGACAGTCATAGAGAATTATCCAGACCCTAGAGGATATGCTTAGAGTATGTGTTTTAGACTAATAGAGTAGTTGGCATAGACTTTTGCCTTTAGTTAAGTTTTTCTATAACAATAGTTACCATTCCGGCATAAGAATGACATCATATGAGGTGCTTTATGGTAGAAAGTGTAGGTCCCCTTTATGTTGGCATAAGGTAGGAGAGAAAGTTATTCTAGGACCTGAGTTAGTACAACAAACTTCACAACATATTAGAATGATCAAGGAGAAAAATCTTGTAGCTCAAAGTAGGCAAAAAAGTTATATTGATAAGAGGAGGATATCTCTAGAGTTTGAAGAGGGTGAGCATGTTTTCATGAGGGTCACTCCTACAACAGGAATTAGTATAGCATTGACAACCAAAAAATTAAACCCCCATTTCATTGGTCCCTACCAAATTCTAAAGAGAGTCGGAGCAATAGCCTACCAGATAGCCCTTCCACCCAGTTTTCAAACCTTCATCATGTCTTTCATGTATCCCAACTTAAAAAGTACAATCTGAATCCTTTACACATCATAATAAATGAATCTATACAGTTAAGGGATGATTTGTCTTATGTAGTGAAACTGATGAAGATTGTAGACAGAGGGGTCAAAGAGCTCAGAGGTAAGCAGATTCCTCTAGTGAAGGTCTTGTGGGGTGAAGCAGGCATAGAGGAGGCTACATGGGAGTTAGAGTCCCATATGTAGCTTGAGTACCCAGACTTGTTTATTTAAGGGATGCATTAGGGACAAAATTTTAAAAAAGGATGGGAAAAATGTATAATCCTTTTTTTAGCATGTTAGACTAGTTTGTAGTTACAAAGGTAGCATAATACTTATTTAACATGTCTGTTAATTATTGTGACAAACTGAGTTAGTTTAGGCATTTTGTTGCAACTTAAAGTGTGAAAAGTATCTTAAAATAACTCAGATAATAACATAAATGGCTAATTTTGGGGAAATGAATCTAGAGAAATTGTTTCTAAGTCACAAATAGCTGTAAGAGGATATAGTTAAAATTTGAGAATAATCAGAGTCAATTTGGTATTTTTAGGCATACTGGTTGTGTATTTAATACCGAATTGACTAGTAGCAGATATGGAAAAATGTGATAATGGTGAAATGACATTTTTAATGAATCTCAATATTTATTTTAAAGTTGTTGGAAGCTGGAAAACTTGGTTTAGTTAAATCTAAGTGTTTTTAGCAGATCAAAAAGTATTAGTGTCATACTTAAGTGAAACAAGTCACACACGAGAAAAGCCCTTTATAGTGACTATTTCCTAATAATTCATTCACGGTTAACTTATTTTCTCTCATCTATCCCTCACGAAGCAACAACTACAATGGCTAGAAACAAGTGAATCAAAGAAGAGAAGCTCAAGGAAGAAGAGGAAAGGAAATGAGCAAGGACAAACTTGATCAGTCTCCATCACAGAGGATTAAGGTAAGGGTTCTAACCTAGAATTTCGTTATTCTTTCCTTTATTTTCTCTATTCTTGGAGTTAGGTTACATAGAAGAGAAAATAAGTTTTTATAATTGAAAATTTATTTTCTTTGCTTGAATATTGTTTTCATTGATTGGTGTCGCAACCGTCCCGAATGGCGTCGCAAAAATAAAAAGAATAAAGAGGAATGGACCTCGGGGTGTTGGGAGTCGCCACCAATCGCTTTATCCATTAAATGGAATGGCGCAATTGGACACCTAAAAGATGATCTACGTTTCAGAGTTTGAGGTTCGGGGGTTGATTACGGGTAGGGAAGGTGTTAGCACCCTACACCGTCCGTTCTAAGAACGGTTACCTATTTAATCTAATGTTATTTGCAAGATTAATTTAATTGGTCCTTTATTAATTAAAAGAAAAGAATTTTTTTATTTTTTATTTTGACATGTCCCATTTTGTCAAGCATAATATCAAGAATGATAAATGACTAAGACAAGCAATGGGTGGCTAAATAGCTATTATTTTAGAACAAATTCTAAGTCTACAACATATTATATAAAAGTGGTGAATTAAAATTTTATCTTTTTGAAGAGAAGTAATTTTCAAAATAAAATGGCCAAAAAAAAAAAATATATTTCAATGAATAATTTTAACTCAAAGAAATTTGTTTAAGGTAAGAAAATGATTTTTAAAGTAAATGGCCAAATAAATCTCATTCGTAATCAAGAAAAAAATATTTTTAGGCACAATGAGATTTTTGTATTAATTTCTAAAAAAAATGTCTTTATGAAAAATAAAACTTTGATTCACCACAATCATGATGTTAAAACTGTATGAATTTGTTCGCTTTTATTTGAGGATTTTTTTATTTTACAAAATGATTTTTATTTTTGTATATTTTTTTTATTTTAAAAAAAATAATTTTAAAAAAAAAATTATTTAATTTAGTGTGAGAATTAGACTTCGCCGGCGCTCCTGGCAAAATCCAATATAAAACCTCAAGATTATCGGGAAGAGTGTAATCTGATCGGCGCTCCGATCCTCTCCCAATTTTTCCGTCATAGGCCAGTTTTAAATTATCTAATTTACAATAATTAAATTAAAGTCACATATCAATCTCATAAAAACAAAATAATTAACTAAAAAAACATATTAAATTAAAATACAAATAAGTGTAAATTCCAAATTAATAACTACAAATCAATTCAAATAATAAATGAGTAAGATAAAAAAAAAAGAAACTAGAAAAAAACTAAAAAAACTAAAAAAACTAAAAAAAACAAACTAGCAAAAAAAGAAGGAGAGGGGCCCAGAATCGGAAAAAAAAAACAAAATAGGCCCAAACTTATTCAACAAACCCATGAAAAAAAAAAAGAAAGAAGCAAATAAAAAAACTTCATTCTCAGATCAGAAATATCACATGGGCATTGAAAAGAAGGAAAAAGGGGTGGGGGAGAAGAAACTCACGGTGGTGCAGAGGGAGGTGGTCTCGGTACGATCCCGGCCGGATCCGGGTTCGTGGGGGAGGGCTGCGACAACAGGGTGGATGGAATGCCGGCGCCGGTACCGGATCTGGGAGCTTTCGGACGGTGCGGTTCATGCGGCTTGCGGTGGCAGAGGAAGTCGGCATTACGGGATCGATGGGGTTCTCGCACTTGTTCGCTTGCTCGAGACGGATTTCGGCCCGTCGGTGGCGTCGCTGGTCGATGCCAGTTGGAACCGGTTCGCCGGCGCGGGATAGGGGTGGTGCCAATGTGGCACGGGTTGTGCAGCGCAATGTTCGGTTGAGGGAGGTGAGCTACGGCTAGGCTCTGTTGTGGTGGTTGGGAGGTGGTCAGGTATGCGGTGGAGATGGAGGGGTTATGGAAGAGGTTGAAGATGGTTGGTTTTATGAGGTTTAAGAAGGGTGAGTTAACCGGGTGGCTTGGTGTTGGTGAAGATGGAAATTCGCCTTGAGTCAACTCAGTTGAGGTGAGTTGATGGTTATGGTGAAGGGATTTGTGAGAATTTGAAGGCTGAGGTTTGTGATGGTGAAGGTTGGAGGTTGAAGATGAAGGGTGTGGGCTTTGGTCAGGAAGAGAATTCGTCTGTGTAGCTCTGTGATTTCACCTGGTTTTTTTTTTCGAATGATTGAATCCCCTTTTTATTCTTACCTTGTGGTTCCATTCACAATCAATTTGCTTTTACGTTTTGAAATGCAAACAGGCAGAAATAATGCTCCTCAATGATGATTGGAAAAACAATGGAAACGAAAACTGATAGAAGCTTTAATCCAAATCAATGCAAGCTATTGATGGTTCGGTGTAGAAGCAAAGAGGAAGGGAAGAGTTGAGAAAATGGGTTATGGGTTGAGAATAGAAATGGGCCATGGGTTGACCCATACAACAGGAAATTAAATTAAATAAATAAATAAAAACAAAAATAAAGAAAATGGATAAAATTGGGTATCAACAGCTGCCCCCCTTTGTTTTACATTTAGAATAAATGAAAAACAAAGGAATTGATTCAATTTTATCCATGAGACGGTAAAAACCTGTGGATTCATGTGTCCGCTGAAACTTAACAGAACACTTCAAAGCAATGGGTACGGAGACCCGAAAGCTTGCAGAGTCAGGTATCTGCTGAAGCTTAACAGAAAACTTAAAACAATGGGTACGAGGACCCAAAAGCTTGCAGAGTCAGGTATCTGCTGAAGCTTAACAAAAACAACGTAAGAAGCTTACGGAGTCGGGTATCCGTTGAAGCTTAACAAAAACAAAAAGGTACGGGCACCCAGAAAAGGTAAAAAGCTTGCGGAGTCAGGTATCCGCTGAAGCTTTACAGAAACAAAGTAAGAAGCTTACGGAGTCGGGTATCCGTTGAAGCTTAACAGAAAACTTAAAGGCAATGGGTACGGGGACCCGAAAACATAAAACAATGGGTGCGGGGACCCACAAGCTTGCGGAGTCAGGTATCCGCTGAAGCTTAACAAAAAACAAGGTAAGAAGCTTACGGAGTCGGGTATCCGTTGAAGCTTAACAGAAAACTTAAAGGCAATGGGTACGAGGACCCGATAACAACGGGTATGGGCACCCAGAAACGAGAACACAATAGGTGCAGGGATCCAAAAACTAAAAGACAATGGGCGCAGGGGCCCAGAAAGGAAAACACAATGGGCGCGGGGGCCCGAAAATGAGAAAACAAGGGTGTAGGAACCCAAAAACTAAAAGACAATGGGCGCGGGGGCCCAGAAAGGAAAACAAGGGTGTAGGAACCCGGAAAGGAAAACACAATGGGCGCAGGGGCCCGGAAAGGAAAACACAATGGGCGCGGGGGCCCAAAAACGAGAATACAATGGGTGCAGGGACCCAAAAAGGTAAACAGCAACTTGGACCTTTGTAGGTCAAGGCTAGCAAAATGAGAACAAATGCACTTATGCAATGCATGCTTCAAATGTATGAGAGTATGAAAAATTTCTTTTTTCTTTTTTGTTTTTTTGTTTTTTTTTGTTTTTTTTTTATTTTTTTGTTTTTTTTGTCTCCACGACCCTTGAGGACATGATTGCAATCATTTTCAAAGATGAACTGGAATAGGATTTAATGGCATCCTTTCATTTGTCTATTCAACTGATGGTTGAAATGTCCAACCAGAATGACCCTTGAAGTGTGCATTAGATGTGACACACAAGGGCAATAGGAAAACTCTTTAGATGACCCTTGAGGTGACCTGATTGTCCTTTTATCAACATTCTTATCAGGAATCATTGTGTTTCCCATACCTTTCAAGTCATTAGCAATTCTTAATGCTCGAACAGTAATGTCACATATTTCACATTCTAATATATGATTATTAGAAAAATGCATATTGAGTCAAAGAAGAGGCAAAGGTAAAAACATGATGATATTGTATTGAAATGGGAATGGTGAAAAGAAAGTATTATTGTGGTCATCAACATGAAATTTACTGAGAGGGATGATAAGGGCAAAGGTCTTGACTCTTCCAATGAAACCCTTTATCGTAATCAGCGTCAATCCTTTGCATACCCGATTTTGAACACCAGTTAACAAACCTATGAAGACTTTGATTGCCCAGTTGAGATTATTTGGCCTGCCCCAATATGGAAACTTAGTTTGCTCTAAAGCGAGATTTGCTCCTCCCCGGCATGGAGACTCAACCGCTCAGTCTCACTTCCTTTATCATACCAAGCACTATTGTCTTTTTATTTTGGACCTTAACTTTTGCCTAGGTCGCTTCTTTCGAGTTTTCAACCTACCTGTGTCGCTCTAACTTTTGCCTAGGTAGCCTTTTCAGGTTTTCCACCTAGCGAGCCATAGTTATCCCTTTTTTTCTTTTTTTCTTCTTTTTTTTTTGACAAGTAGTGCTTTTACGCATAATATTTCTTGACTGTTTATGAGAATCAAGGACCCTCCAGAGAAAGCCTTCTTCACGACATAAGGTCCTTCATAATTTGGAGTCCATTTTCCACGGTGATCTTTTTGAATTGGCAGGATCTTTTTGAGCACTAAGTCTCCTTCTTGAAATTGTCGAGGGCGCACTTTTTTCGCATAGGCTTTCATAAGCCTCCTTTGATATAACTGGCCATGACACAGTGCAGTTAACCTTTTACCTTCAATAAGATTCAACTGATCTAGTCGAGCTTGGACCCATCGGCCTCTTCCAGTTTTGTCTCCATTAGTACTCTTAATGAAGGGATCTCTGCCTCAATAGGGAGTACGGCTTCCATTCCGTAAACTAAAGAGAAAGGAGTTACCCCAGTTGAGGTACGGACAGACGTGCGATAACCATGCAGAGCAAAGGGAAGCATCTCATGCCAATCTTTGTATGTCACAACCATTTTTTGAATGATGTTCTTGATGTTTTTGTTTGCTGCCTCAACAGCCCCATTCATTTTTGGGCGGTATGGCGAGGAGTTATGATGTTGGATCTTGAAATTCTCGCACATTTCCTTCATCATTTTGTTATTCAAGTTGGTTGCATTGTCAGTGATGATCTTATTCGGTAGACCATAACGACATATCAATTCTCTTTTGATGAACTTGACCACCACATTCCTGGTCACATTGGCATAAGAAGTAGCTTCAACTCATTTGGTGAAGTAATCTATCGCGACAAGGATAAAGCGATGCCCATTTGAGGCCTTAGGTTCAATAGGTCCTATGACATCCATACCCCACATGGAAAATGGCCATAGTGCTGCTAGGACATTCAAAGGGACTGGCGGCGCATTGATCTTATCAGCATATGTTTGGCACTTGTGGCACTTCCTCACATGATTGAAGCAGTCAGTTTCCATGGTTAACCAATAATAACCAGATCTTAGGATTTTTCTTGCCATTGCATGTCCATTGGAGTGAGTTCCAAAGGAGCCCTCATGTACTTCTTCAATAATCTTTTCTGCTTCCATTGCATCAACACATCTTAGAAGCACCATATCATGATTTCTTTTGTAAAGTATTTCCCCACTTAGAAAATAACCCATTGCGAGCCTCCTCAGGGTCCTCTTGTCATTTTCTGAAGCGCCTGCAGGGTACTCCCTATTCTTGATGAAGCATTTGATGTCATGGTACCACGGCTTTCCATCAGGCTCATCTTCGACCACTTGACAATATACAGGACAGTCACGACTTTCCATTTTTATAAGTGGTAGGTCTCTTTCATGACTTACTTGGAACATTAATGATAGCGTGGCCAAAGCATCAGCCAACTGATTTTCTTCTTGAGGAACATGATGAAAAGTGACTTCATCAAATTGCTCGATCAATTCTTTGATGTAAACATGGTATGGGATCAATTTGGCATCACGGGTCTCCCATTCTCCTTTTAGTTGATGAATGACCAAGGCAGAGTCCCCATATACTTCCAAGATCTTCGCTTTTGATTCTATTGCTGCCTGAATACCTAAAGCACACGCTTCGTATTCTACGCTATATTGTTAGTACATCAAAATACAACCTTGCTTGTGATTGGGATGAATTTATCTTCGGGGGGATCAAGATGGCTCCAATGCCGTGCCCCAAGTGCATTAGAGGCTCCATCAAACCACATAGTCCATTTTTCTTTTTCAGAGGAATCCTCATTTTTAAACAGAGCCATTATATCTTCATCAGGGAACTCACATTGCATCGACCCATAATCTTCTATAGGTTGGTTAGCCAGATAATCTGCAAGGGCACTTCCCTTAACTGCCTTTTGGGTGACATAAACAATTTCATACTCCGATAATAGAACTTGCCATCGCGCGATTCTCCCAGTGAGAGCAGGTTTCTCAAAGATATACTTGATAGAATCCATTTTGGACACCAACCAAGTAGTGTAACACAACATGTATTGCCTCAATCGATGGGCAGCCCATGCCAAGGCGCAACAAGTTCGCTCTAACAATGAGTACTTTGCCTCATAATCGGTGAACTTTTTACTTAAATAATAGATGACGCGTTCTTTTCTACCGGATTCATCATGCTGCCCCAGTATACAACCGATAGACTCATTAAGCACCGTCAAATACATAATGAGAGGTCTCCCTGGCATTGGAGGCACCAAAACTGAGGGTTCTTGTAAAACTGTTTGATTTTTTCAAAGGCTCTTTGGCAATCATCATTCCACTTGACTGGCTGATTCTTGCGTAACAACTTGAAGAGCGGCTCGCATGTTGCTGTGAGCTGGAATATGAAACGAGCGATGTAATTCAACCTTCCCAAAAATCCCCGAACTTTCTTTTCAGTGCGAGGGACCGGCATGTCTAGTATTGCTCGAACCTTGTCAGGATCAACTTCTATTCCTTTCTGGCTCACCACAAACCCTAATAGTTTGCCTGATCTGACACCAAAAGTGCATTTTGCAGGATTCAATCTGAGTTTGAACTTCCTCAATCGCTCAAAAAGCTTTTGTAGATTGATTATATGATCTTCTTCTGTTTTTGACTTTGCAATCATATCATCCACATAAACTTCTATTTCTTTGTGCATCATGTCATGGAACAATGTCACCATAGCTCTTTGATACGTTGCCCCGACATTTTTTAAACCAAAAGGCATCACTTTGTAGCAGAAGGTGCCCCATAAAGTGATGAATGTGGTCTTCTCCATGTCTTCCGGTGCCATCTTGATTTGATTGTATCCCGAGAAACCATCCATAAAGGAAAAAAATGAATGTTGAGCAGTGTTGTCCACCAAAACATCAATGTGAGGTAACGGGAAGTCATCTTTAGGGCTAACCCTATTTAAGTCTCGATAGTCTACACACATTCGAACTTTCCCATCTTTCTTTGGGACAGGAACAATATTGGCAACCCATTGCGGGTATTTTGCAACGGCAAGAAATCCAGCATCAAACTGTCTTTTTACTTCATCTCTGATTTTTAGGGACATCTCAGGTTTCATTCGTCTCAACTTTTGCTTAATCGGAGGATACCCAGGTTTTAGTGGTAATTTGTGCTCAACTATGTCAGTGTCTAACCCAGGCATATCTTGGTATGACCATGCAAAGACATCACTATAATCAAACAAGAGCTTAATCAACTTGTTACGCTCATCCTCTTTCATCGAGGTACTAATTTTGATTTCTTTCTTATCATTTTCAGTCCCCAAATTAATTACTTCAATTGGTTCCTCATGGGGTTGGATTTCTTTAGCTTCTTGTTCAAGTAATATCATTAACTCAGGTGAAGTTTCCCAATCATCCTCATTATCCTCATCAGTATGATTAACAGGGTGTTCAAAATTATATGATAAGATATTGACACTCTCACTTTCAAGAGAGTCATTTTCAGATCTGCAATAAGTGATGTTGACACAAGAAAAATGAAATGAATAGAAGGTCATGATAATGGTGGGATGAAAGCTTAATGGAATGAAAAATGAGAGAACTCAAAAATGCATTTTATTAATAACAATTATTGAAAATGAAACATGTGAGCCCATTTTACAAATGAAAATCCTAAAGCCTTGGGCAGAGCTAAAGGAAAAGCACTACAGAATTACTTTGAAAGAGACTCTAAGGTTATGGGAAACTCGGAGATCTCCCAATTGTCGAGTCTTGTATTTGAAGAACATGCATACACTAGGTCCGTATAACTGACAAAATCGTCATCTTCAACTGCGGTCACTTGGTCTACGAACATAATTCCCGCGCTCCGGAAGCTTTGTCGTATATCACAGATGGGGACTCCTTTCACTTTAGGTTCTCGATTTTCTAAGCGAGCCAGCCTTTTCTCTTTTTTCTCTTCCATGATCCTCCTCTTATCGGCCTTGGTGGGTTTGTACCCCATCCCGAATCTATCTTTGTTTTCAAAGGGTTGAAAAAGTCTTGTGGCACCTTGTCGTTTCTTGCCCAGCCCTTCTCCATACTGATAACCCCCTTCTAGCATAACTTTAGCCATCATTACAGATGCAACAGAAGGCTGCAGTTTAGGAATTGGAGATCCTTCTTTTATATAAATGGTATTGACAACCTCGAGTGCTTGAAAGACAGTCTCCAAAGCCTCTTCTGTAGCTTCAATATAAGGAGTGTCTAGCGGCTTGCTCACTAGTAGGTCCTCTTCACCAAAGACAGTAATCATCTTGTTATCAACTATGAATTTGACTTTTTGGTGCAAGGTGGAAGGCACAGCTCCAGCAGAATGAATCCATGGTCGTCCTAATAGACAACTGTAGGATGGTGCAATGTCCATTACTTGGAAGAGTATGTTGAAAGTGCAGGGACCAATTTGAATTGGTATTTCAATTTCCCCTATGACTTCTTTCCTTGTGCCATCAAATGCCCTTACTATCATCGCACTTGATTTCATGTGTGACCCATCAAAAGGCAATTTGGAGAGTGTCGACTTCGGAATCACATTCAAGGAAGAGCCATTGTCCATCAGTACTCTAGCCATGATATGGTCTTGACATTTTACTGAGATATGAAGTGCTTTATTATGTCCCCTTCCCTCATTGGGTATTTCATCATCGGTGAAAGTGATGTAATTATCTGCTGTGATATTGCTGATAATGCCATTCAACTTGTCAACCGTTATGTCATGAGAAACATGGGCTTGATTAATCACTTTCATTAGCACCTTCCTGTGTGGCTCAGAGTTCATTAATAAGGATAAAAATGATATTCTTGCAGGGGTGCTGTTCAGTTGATCCACCACCTTGTATTCACTTTGCTTTATGAATTTTAAGAACTCATAAGCTTCTTCCTCGATCACTTCTTTCTTATAGACCTCTTGCTGTGTTGCATTTGGTTCTTCCTTTTCTTTCAAGACTTTTTCAATAGAAGTTTCCCCCATCTTGCCTTTCCCTTTCCGAGTTCTTTCCACTTCCTCCACTTGATCTTTACGCAGATCTTCAGGTGTATAAATACGACCACTCCGAGTCATTCCACCGATCCCAGATATGCTAGAGATAGCCGATGGAATTTTTACTTGATTGTCCTGGAGATCATTTACAACGACTTGCACATCATATTTCCAAGGCACAGCTCTGGTGTCCTTATAGGGAAACGTAGTCAGCACTTGAATAGTGATAGGATTCCGACCAAGAGAGACTTGTGGAGACACCTCTTTACTATAATGAATTGTCAATGGTCTTGGTATACCTGGACCTTGCTCCACGATTGGAAGCGTTGCATAGGTATTGGCAGCATCTTGAACTGGTGGAAGTGTAACTTCTTTGACCATATAGACATCACCATTATCGTACTGATTGTTTATTTGTACTAAGTGGCTGTCCATTAAACTTGGGAGGATCTGCTTGAATTCATCACATTCCTCAATAGAATGCCCAACTTCCCCATGGATCTTGCACACTGTTTCATCTTCATTGGCCTTTTTAAACTCAACTTGGTTTTGTATCAACCCATATTTGCAAAGCTCTTGAAAAATTATTCTCATGGGAGTTTTCACATCAGCTACCTGACTTATGAGGCATCGTCCAGAATACCCCTCTATGGCATTAACTACATGACCTCTATGATCAGGCAAGGGATTACGGCCTACATTAGGAGTTTTTTCTTTAAAGTTTAACCATTTGGAATTAATCAAGTCTTGCACTTTGAACTTCAAGGCTCTGCAATTTTCTGTTGAGTGACCTACAGCCCCAGCATGGTACTCACATTTAGCATTCTGGTCAAATCCTCTTGGGTAGGGAGGTTCCAATGGCTTCATTGGGCAAGGAGCCAATAAGGAATTTCGGAAGAGTTGTGGTAGCAGTTCAGTATAGGTCATGGGAATTGGGTCAAATTGGACAGGTTTCTTTTCTTGGTTTACTGGAGGCCTTCTTTGGTTGGTATTTGAGTTTTGGGCCCATGGTTGGGTTGGTTGGTATGGCATGGTAGGGAGTGTTTGATTTGGGATAGGAGACGGTGCACGATAAGGGATCATTGGGTGATAAGGTTGAGGGTATGGAGCTTGAGAGGCATTAGCAATGTATGGATAGTAAGGCATGTAGGGAGGTTGGAAGGATGGTTGAGGGTTAACAGGTGCCTGGCTATGTCTCCCTTGGGCAAAACTCCTTTGATCGAAAGTCACAGCATGGGCTTCTCCTTCTCTTTTCTTCCCTGCTGGGGGCTTTTTGGCACTAAATGTCCCCATTGAGCTTTCAGCAATCTTTCCACTTCTCATTCCTCCTTCAATTCTTTCCCCAATGATGACCATGTCTGAGAAATTCGACGACACACTCCCTATCATTTTGTCATAGAAGGGTGATTGGAGAGTGTCAATGAATGTGGCCACCATTTCTCTTTCTGTCAATGGGGGTTCAACCTGAGCAGCTATCTCTCTCCACCGCTGAGCATATTCTTTAAAGGTTTCAGCTCCTTTCTTAGCCATATTTTGCAACTGTAACCTATCTGGTGCCATATCGATGTTGTACTTATATTGCTTCAAGAAAGCATCAGCCAAGTCCTTGAAACATCGTATATGGGCACGTTCCAGATGTGTATACCAATTAGAAGCTGCCTCAGCTAAGCTATCCTGGAAGAAATGAATCAACAGGTTATCATCATGAGCAGGGGATGCTATCTTGTGGATGTACATGGTCAGATGATTCTTTGGGCAAGTGGTTCCCTTATATTTTTCAAAATCTGGGACCTTAAACTTTGGAGGAATTACCACATTCGGGACAAGACAGAGCTCTGCGGCATCCAGAAGACCATAGCTACTTGCTCCTTCTATGGCTCGCAATCTTTCTTCCAGAACTTCTAATTTTCCCTTGGATTGAATGCCTTCAGTTGAAGGGTTCAGCGGAGAAGTTCCAGTGACTTTATGGGGAAAAAACTGTGGCATGTAGAAAGGAGGTTGGGCCCGAGTCGAGCCTTGTGGCCATGAAGTAGGTATTACCAATGATGAACCGTTCTCAAGAGGGTTGGTAATTTGGGATGGCATAAAACCAAGAGAAATGCCATAAGGTGGAATAGAAACCTGCTTGAGGAATCTCTTTGGTATTTGGTTGAGATCCTTGGAGAGGTTTGAACTCGTTGGGATTTGTCGGTGCACCGCCCTCGGGAATATTGGTGGATAATGGTGGCACATAACCGGGTGGAAGGCCATATGGTGGGAATGAAGATGCCCTGTGTTTCAGGATTATTTGAGTAGATGGTGAGCGGCATCATGGTCCCGAGAGGTGACACTAGGATATTGCCAAGGAACTGGCGTAAAGCCGGGCGGGTGAGCAGGCGTGGCAGAAGGATCATCATTTGCCTTTGAAGGAGTCCCCTCTGTGTTCTTCGTTTTTTCCAGAATTTCCAAGATCTTGGCCATTTGTTCTTTGAGCTGGCTTACTTCACTTCTCAACTCTTCTTGTGACTGACCCAGTTCATCCATGACTCTTGATTGAGAGCGAGTCCTATACGGGTGTCGTAGAGACAGTTTTCCTTTCTGTATTCATTTTTTATTATTAGAAAATATGAAAAAGGAAAAGAAAATGCAAACAAAAATAAAACTATGCATGTAGAGACGTGATCCAAAGCAACAAGCGATATCGATAAACCTCATTTATTCAAAAGGAAAAAGCTCTATGGTCATAGAGAGTTTTACACATATTGATCTTTGCTACTCCTCAAGTCAGATGGAGGAGTTAGCTTTACAAAACAAGATTACATCAGCATTCCTAGAACAAGAAACTAATTTCAGTGAAATTTTCCTAGGAAGTCAAGGTCCTTTCTAACCCGAGTCAGAATATCTTGGTTTTCTCCTGGTGCTAGCTTGGCTTCCACTTTGATGATTTCTCTTGCCCTCTTTCTTGAATGGTTGGAGATTTCCCTCATATTATCAAGAATCATTTTGGCTTTCCGCTCCATTTCTTGGCTTGCATTACGATAGAAATTCTTTTCATTAGTCAAGAAAAGAACATCATCCTCTAACCGATTCTTCTTACTCTCCAAGAAAGTCAACCATTCAACATGTTTTTCCAAATGTTGATTCAAGACTTTAACTTCATTCTTGAATTCTTGAAGTTGACCATCCTTCCCCTGAATGATTGTTTCGAGGGCTTGACATGTTTTCCTTAACCTCTCTATTTCAATATCTTTAGAGGCCATTTGTTCTTGACTTTGGATTTTTCTTCTTGCAGTGCTAAGTTGTTCTTCCAATGACCTTCTCTCAGTAGTCCACTACCGATAAATGATTTTGTACCGCCCCTCTGCTTCAGCATAGTAGTCATTGGGTTCATTAAATTGGTGCATTGGTAACTCTAGACCCTGTACCTTGGGAGCAAGAAACCCCTTCTTCCTATTAGCCTGCCAAATTGGGTATTCTGGTGTCGTTTCAGATGATGGGAGACCGGGCTTCACACTTCTTGTGTCCTTCCAATCTTCAATGACTTCTTTTATTTTATGACTGATTCCTTCATCGTCATACGAGAATTCAAATTTGGACAGTCCATGAGTCATCGGAATGAATTGCAGGGATGCCATTTGTCTTCGGACCATAGCTGGAGCATAGCCCACTACTCCCCATGGGCCAATAAGTGGAACCCAAGGTTTGCTTCCACATCTATATATGGTATAAGTGTGAGGAAACCACTTGGCCCTCCAGACCACTTCTTTTATTTCCATGAAAAAACTAATCCATTGCCTCATTGTCGGAGTTCGGGGAGGCCAATTATCACGACCATATAGAGAGAGCGGGTGCTTAGGTATGACATACTGTTTCAGATCAATTTCTGGATGGTTAAAGCACTTCAACGTTGGCATATGACTAAGCATTCATACTGCAAGTAATGGTGCACATCCCCAAAACCTTCCTTTTTGATGGACTCGGCAGTAGTTCAGAGATCGAATTGTCTCGGCTAAAATTGGTGGGGCTGGGTGTACCTCATGCTCAATCTGCTCGAACAAATTGATCACATGTCCATCTATTTGATTTTTCCATTTTGGAAAAATTACTAACCCATAAATAGCGAGGGCTAGTGCTACCAAACCAAACCTTTGATCAATTTGAGCTTCAACCAGCCTAAGCAAGAACTCCGAATCTAGACTTCGTCCTTCATCCACCATGTACTTGTCTAGTTCATTGGCATGAATCCCTATCAATTTGGACAGCATCCTTCTGGGCATCTTCTTAGGGTCATGTGAGTACACTTTGTCCTTTGGCACGTCGTCTCTATTAAGAAGCCTAGCATACTCCTCAATTGTGGGCACCAAGTCAAATTGTCGGAAAGTAAAACACTGATATGAGGGGTCCTAAAAATGGAGCATAGCTTTCAACATTTGGAGGTCAGGGGTGATAAACATGAGAGCTGCAATATCTCCATACTTGTCATTGAATTCTTCTTGTATTCTCATGCTACACCACACATTACGGAGCCTCCTTAAGTCATTTTGCTCAAAGTCATGGCTCCCATTTAAGAGAGGTAAAGGAACATCCTCGCGATGCAAACTATTTCCTTCCTTGGCTTGAATTCTTGCAGACTCTTCACCGACAGCCCTGATACTCTTTGCCACCTCAGACATTAGAGTCATCTTTCCCTTATTCATGCTTGAGGTTTATCGATATCTTCACAGGATTGGACCACGTATGCAAATGCAAGATAAAAGAAAAGTTAACAACTACAAAATAAAAGACAAACAGAAATTCCTCATATGTTAGAGGAAAAGGGGTACCTAATCTTGGTACCCGATCAGCAGGATAAGTTCTATGAACGATGATAGCTCTAAGATTATATCTACAAGTGAGAGCTTTGGTTCTAGACCCCTATTGGACAAAAGGTCCCCAAATTGTCCCTCTTTGTCACCAACACTTTGGCTAGCAAGGGTCCTCCATCCTCACCCATGATAGGTTACAAGCGGAAAGAGTTCAATTTGAGCGAGGGTTTTCATGTGCCTAAACGGAGACCAACGGTCCCACAAAGCAACACTACTTCACCCTCTATCTAAGCCTACAAGGTACTTGAGCTCGGGTAGAGAGCTTGTGTGTGGAAGTGTACATGAGAACTTATTTACAAAGTAGAAATATAATACATATAATGCAAACAAAATATACAATAATATGAAACAAATAACAAATAAACAAATAAAAAAAAAATAGACCAACATAATTAAAAAGCAAATCACATAAGATTAAAACAAGGCTTAACCCTCTAGATCCCCGATTGGAGTCGCTAATGTCATGCTGTCTCCTAGAAGGACGTCGCAAAAATAAAAAGAATAAAGAGGAATGGACCTCGGGGTGTTGGGAGTCGCCACCAATCGCTTTATCCATTAAATGGAATGGCGCAATTGGACACCTAAAAGATGGTCTACGTTTGAGTTTGAGGTTCGGGGTTGATTACGGGTAGGGAAGGTGTTAGCACCTACACCGTCCGTTCTAAGAACGGTTACCTATTTAATCTAATGTTATTTGCAAGATTAATTTAATTGGTCCTTTATTAATTAAAAGAAAAGAATTTTTTTATTTTTTATTTTGACATGTCCTATTTTGTCAAGCATAATATCAAGAATGATAAATGACTAAGACAAGCAATGGGTGGCTAAATAGCTATTATTTTAGAACAAATTCTAAGTCTACAACATATTATATAAAAGTGGTGAATTAAAATTTTATCTTTTTGAAGAGAAGTAATTTTCAAAATAAAAATGGCCAAAAAAAAATATTTCAATGAATAATTTTAACTCAAAGAAATTTGTTTAAGGTAAGAAAATGATTTTTAAAGTAAATGGCCAAATAAATCTCATTCGTAATCAAGAAAAAAAAATATTTTTAGGCACAATGAGATTTTTGTATTAATTTCTAAAAAAATGTCTTTATGAAAAATAAAACTTTGATTCACCACAATCATGATGTTAAAGCGTATGAATTTGTTCGCTTTTATTTGAGGATTTTTTTATTTTACAAAATGATTTTTATTTTTGTATATTTTTTTTATTTAAAAAATAATAATTTTTAAAAAAAAATTATTTAATTTAGTGTGAGAATTAGACCCCGACGCTGGCAAAATCCAATATAAAACCTCAAGATTATCGGGAAGAATGTAATCGATCGGCGCCCGATCTCTCCCATTTTTTCGTCATAGGCCGTTTTAAATTATCTAATTTACAATAATTAAATTAAAGTCACATATCAATCTCATAAAAATAAAATAATTAACTAAAAAAACATATTAAATTAAAATACAAATAAGTGTAAATTCCAAATTAATAACTACAAATCAATTCAAATAATAAATGAGTAAGATAAAAAAAAAAAAACTAGAAAAAAAACTAAAAAAACTAAAAAAAACTAAAAAAAAACAAACTAGTAAAAAGAAGGAGAGGGGCAGAATCGGAAAAAAAAAAAAAAAAAGAGGCCCAAACTTATACAACAAAATGACCCAAAAAAAAAAAGCGAAGAGGAAATAAAAAACTTCACTCTCGGATCGAAATATCACATGGGCATTGAAAAGAAGGAAAAAGGGGTGGGGGAGAAGAAACTCACGGTGGTGCAGAGAGGAGGTGGTCTCGGTCGATCCGGTGGGATCCGGGTTCGTGGGGAGAGGCTGCGGCGACAACGGGGTGGACGAAATGCCGGTGCCGTCTGCAGGATCTGGGAGCTTTCGGACGGTGCGGTTCGTGCGGCTTGCGGTGGCAGAGGAAGTCGGCGTCGCGGGTTCGACGGGGTTCGCGCACTTGTTCGCTTGCTCGAGACGGATTTCGGCCCGTCGGTGGCGTCGCTGGTCGATGCCGGTTGGAACTGGTTCGCCAACGCGGGATAGGGGTGGTGCCGATGTGGCACGGGTTGTGCAGCGCAATGTTCGGTTGAGGGAGGTGAGCTACGGCTAGGCTCTGTTGTGGTGGTTGGGAGGTGGCTGTGTACGGTGGAGATGGAGGGGTTATGGAAAGAGGTTGAAGATGGTTGGTTTTATGAGGTTGAAGAAGGGTGAGTTAACTGGGTGGCTTGGTGTTGGTGAAGATGGAGGCTACTGAGTCAACTCAGTTGAGGTGAGTTGATGGTTATGATGAAGGGATTTGTGAGAATTTGAAGGCTGAGATTTGTGATGGTGAAGGTAGGAGGTTGAAGATGAAGGGTGTGGGCTTTGGTCAGGAAGAGAATTCGTATGTGTAGCTCTGTGATTTCACCTGGTTTTCTTTTCTGAATGATTGAATCCCCTTTTTATTCTTACCTTGTGGTTCCATTCACAATCAATTTGCTTTTACGTTTTGAAATGTAAACAGGCAGAAATAATGCTCCTCAATAATGATTGGAAAAATAATGGAAACGAAAACTGATAGAAGCTTTAATCCAAATCAATGCAAGCTATTGATGGTTCGGTGTGGCAAAGCAGGGAAGGGAAGAGTTGAGAAAATGGGTTATGGGTTGAGAAGAGAAATGGGCCATGGGTTGACCCATATAACAGGAAATTAAATTAAATAAATAAATAAAAATGAAAATAAAGAAAATGGATAAAATTGGGTATCAACAATTGGAATTAGTAAATTCAAGTTAATGGAAGCATGAGAAAGGATTTGATCCATAGTTTTTCTCATTTAGTCCCTAACGTAGGATTTTGAATATTAAACAACTAGGTATATGATTTTGAGTTTTGATCCAATATTAAATGAATCAATAGGTTGTATAAGTGTTACAACATATTTAGGGGTTGTTGGTGATACTAGAAATCACCTTGAATCCATTTATGGTGGCTTAGAAGCTACTTTGTTCTAATCGAACAGTAGCACAATTCTACAGAATTGCTGCTATGCGACCGGTGCTAAAGCACCGGAAGCATAGGCACTCAGATGCGCACAGCCCAGAGGCTGATGCGCGTAGCAGAGCTTGGGCTTAAACGCCACAGAGCAGAGCGCCTAGGTGCTTAGCTCTAGAATAGAACAGAGCATTGCTCTACCTAGCCAGCACCTAAGCACTCGATGAGTGAGTGTTTAGGTGCTTGTTCCAGATTCTGCTAAGTGCATTTTTTTTGGACATTTTGAGTTCCTCAATCAGTTGGGAACAATAATAGATGCTTTCTTAAGTATGTTAAGACACTTTTAGGGATATTTCACTAAGGAAATAACCACTTAGCATACAAGAACAAGTTTATGTTTTAAAGCTTTTCTAGAGTTAAGAATTGCATGAAATTAAATGTTAGTTATCAGTTGGTTCCTATACAAGTTTAAGTGGAGCCATAGTACAATTATCCTAATTAAGGGAATGAGTTAAACCCATGACCTTGCAAAGTAGTCAGTGAAGCTCTTTGCTAAGGAGGAAATTGTGAGAGGCAAATGTCAGTACAATATTATTACCTAGGACAAAGCAGTGAGCTAAGCTATTTGTCAAGCAATATATGGAAAATGATCAACCTTATGTAATGCGGTAAAGTGAGTTAAACTTACCAACATGAGCCTTAGGATGAGTTAAGTCTTAAGTTAGGCAAAGAGGTGAGTTAAGCCATTTGCCAAGTTTAGTTAATGTTATATAGTTATATAGGCGATTGTGTAATATCAAAAATTAGATTATATTTCTATTACATTATATAGTTGTATGGGTGATTATTTAATGTTTCTATAAATTATGAATATGTGTAATTTATATTGATGAATGACATATGTTATATGTATACAACTGAGAATTTTTATATTCTCATCCTTTTCTATGTTTCTAGGGTAAAAGCAGGCCCAGACCCTAGTAAGGGGGTGACAAAGTTAAAGAAGGAGCAGTAAGACTAGATTAGTGTTTAGTTTTGTTGTATGTGAACATTCATGTATTTTGTAATACGACTTTTAGTTTATTTAGTAGTTTTGTTGTATATATGACATTACGTCCTTTAAGGCTTCTAATATATATATATATATATATATTATGACCTACTTTTATCATAGTTCAACATATACAAATCTTCATCTGTATGGGTTTAGTTTAATAATAATGGTAGTAGTAACATGTTTAATGCTATTTATCTTTATATAAGTAGCTATATCAAGATATTTTGTGTTAAGGTGTTACAAATGATGATGGGCTTCGAGCCACATAGAGGTGGCGAAGGCGCAATTATAGTGTAATAGATAACCAATGGCTTGATAACAAGATGTGTGATAGATGGGACCTGAGAATTTACAGCCTCCTAACCTTCTTAAGATTGGGGAATGACAGACTCATCAACCATGTTTATGCTGCCCTTGTCACACAGATGATCTATTTGCACTTGTTATAGGTCTATTAGATTTTGGAAGATCTATTTGAATTTACCACATTCTTCAATTGAATGCCCCACATTTCCACGGAGATTACATATTATTTTATTGTTAAGACCCTTTATCACTTCAATTTAAGCTTGTATCATCCTAAAATTTGTAATGTTCTTTAAAAATAACTTTTAAGGGGATTTTGAGATCTACTACTCATCTTACGAGTTATTAGGCAGATAATTTCTCTATAGCATTGACTCTAGGATCTCCATGTTTTGGTAAAGGATTGTGGCCCACACTAGTAGTATTTGGCTTGAAATTCAACCAATTAGCATTAATTGGGTTTTGCACTATAAACTTTAGCGCTTTGCAATTCTTTGTGGAATGACCTGTGGTCCTCACATGGTAATCGCACTTGGCATTTGAGTCAAATCCTTTTGGGTATGAGGGTTCCACTGGCTTCATCGGGCAAGGAGCCAAGAAAGAGTTACGGATGAGCTATGGTAGTAACTCAGTGTAGGTCATAGGGATTAGGTCGAAATGGACATACTTCATTTCTTAGTTATTTTGTGGTCTTATTTGTTTTGTGCTCGGGTTTTGAGTCCATGGTTAAGTTGGTTGAGGCGGTAAGGTAGGGGGAGTTTGGAGTTGAATAAGGGATGGCATACGGTAAAACATTATTGGATGGTGAGGTTGGGGATATAAAACTTGTGAAGCAATGGCAATATACAGATGGTAAGGTTGGGGATACGGAGCTGGTGAAGTAATAGGAAAATATGAGTGGTAAGGTACGTAAGGGGTTTGGAAGGATGGTTGAGGGTTCACAGGTGTTTGGTTAAGTCACCCTTAAGTAAATTTCTTTTGATTAAACATCTTAGGATAGGTCTCTCCTTCTTTTTTCTTCATCATCAAGAATTTCTTTGTATTGGTCGCCTTAACTGAACTATCAACAATATTTCCACTTCTTATTATGCTTTCAACCCTTTCTCCAATGATAATAATGTTTGAGAAGTTTGAAGACACACTCCCAATCATTCAGTCATAGAAGGGTGACTGAAGGGTGTTAGTGAATATAGCCACCATTTCCTTTTCTGACAGCGGGTGTTTCACTTGAGCAGCTATTTCTCTTCATCTCTAAGCATACTCCTTAAAACTCACAACATCCTTTTTTGGCATATTTTACAACTACAATCTATTTGAAGCCATATCGAGATTATACTTGTATTACCTTAAGAAAGCATCATCTAGATCCTTGAAACTTCGTATATGGGCACGCTCAAGATGCATGTACCAATTCAAAGATGCCCCATTTAAATTGTCTTAGAAGAAATAGATTAACAGCTTATTGTCGTGAGCCTATGAAGCCATCTTACAAATATAAAATGTCAAGTGATTCTTTGGGCAAGTAGTCCCCTTATATTTATGAAATCTGGGATCTTAAATTTCGGGAGAATGACAATATCAGGGACAAGGCAGAGCTCAGTAACATCTTTGAGACTATAACTACCTGCTCCTTCAATGGCCCATAATATCTCTTCTAGAATTTTTAGCTCATCTTTGGACTAATGATTTTTAGCAGAAGAATTCAATAGGTACTATGGAATGAAAGTAGGAACAAAATGTTGCACCGGTGAGGTTTCACTAGTACCAAGGTAATGGGTATATGGTTGGGTTATGCTCAATGGGTTTGAAGCAGGTGTTATCAATGGCACGCTACTGTCAGGGAGATTAGTAGCCTGTGGTGGTACAAAGCCTGAAGGGAGACTATATCATGGGATTAAAAAAGAACATGGGTGCTGTGTTGGCAGGATTTCACTAGCATTTGGTTGAGTAACTTGGGTTTGGGTAGTGTTTAGCAGGTTTAAAGTTGGTGTCACTGCTGGCGTGCTATTATCAGGGGGATTGGTGGCTAATGGTGGTACATAGCGGGGAGGGAGGCCATATGGTGGGAATGGTGGCGCGTAGGTTTCCTAAGAATTAGTGATTGAGGGTTAAATGGTGTTATTTGGGTAAATGGTGAGCGCCATCATAACTCCTTGAGGATTAAAGCCTTGAAATTACAGAGGAATTAGAGCAAAAGCAAGTAGGTGAAGAGGTGTGGCCAGATGTTCTTCATTCGCAACTGAGGGGTTCCCATCTGTGCTCTTTCTATTTTTCATGGATTGTAGCATCTCCATCATCTTGTACAATTGCTCTTTGAGATGGTTCACCTCATCCTTTAGCTCTTGAGTCTGTTCCATTTCATTCATTATCCTAGCCTAGGAACTAGTCCTGTAAGGGTGTTGTGAAAGCTACTTTCCATTTATAGAGTCTACTTTTCTCTGTTTGAGGAAACATGATGTGAATATACAATTTTCAATATTGACTAAACAAAATTGGCAACACGCATGTATGTGAAGTATTGACTACTTCTGCAAATGGATTTTTTTTTTAAAAAAAAAGAATGTTATGAATGTCATGAAAATGTACGATGATGTATATTTTCTTCTTTTTTTTAGCTGATTTTTTTTTAAAAAAATGCAAGAATGAATGACATGAGGGATAAATAGATGTAGAAAAAGTACGCTCCCTTCGTTTCCTAGTTAGGTGATGTGTGTGAAATAATATCATATTTTATTCTTATTTTGCATGCATTTGTAGGCATTTTAAGCATTTTAGTTTCTCTTTCTATTTGTTTTTCTTTTAGTTCATATAACTGTGATATTTGTGGTATTGTTGTGCAGGATTGGTGCTCAATTGGCCTCCAAATGGATAGAAAGCTTACATGATTGAAGTTGGAGCTTTATGGATAGCAAAAAGGTGCAAAAAGACTGCTCTAGAGGGATCCACGGCCTGCCTGTGGAATTCCCCACGGCCATGGATCGAGCAGCAGCTTGAAGAAGCAAAAGACAAATTCGAGAGAATTCCATGGCTTGGCCGTGGAATAATCCATGGCCTGGCCGTGGAATAATCCATGGCCATGGAATTCTGACAGCAAGATCCATGACTAGCCCGTGGAATGATCCACGGTCGTGGATCGCAGTGCGCATCAGTTTTTAAGTTTTATTTTTTATTTCTTTTGGGGTTTCTTTTAGCCAATTAAAACCTTAGGTTATAAATAGATGTTCTGAATACAATTGGGTGGTAATTTGGTTAGAAGGAGGCACTCTTGGAGGCTTTGAATCTTGATCTTTCTTCCCTCTTTTCTCTTGGATTACGGGTTTGGATGTTGGTGAATTTGTTTTCTTGTTCCTTTTTCTGTATGTTTGAGTAGTTTCTTTTGTTTCTAGGATTGGGCAATGCCCTTTGATACTTTGATAATGATTAATTGACTTTGTTTCCCCTTTTATTAATCTTAAATGTTCTTTGATTCAATCATTATTGCTCTTATTCATGTAAATTTGTTGGCCACTTATTTGCATCTCATAGACATTTAAGGACGTACTAAGAGGTGAACCTAGGTGTTAGAACCATAAGAATTGAATTTAAGGTCTAAATCATGAGAGTAGTTTTAGTCTTTCGAGGATTCAATGAATTACCACAAAACGTAATGAGTTCAATTTAAATTCAATTACCACGAGAGTAGGGATTAGTTTAATTGGGTACGGAACTTGTATCTTGAGAAAGAATGTTAACTAATTTAGGGTAATTCACCTTCAATTGAATTTCAAATTAATAAAAGGGTTATCAATTAGGATTTGTCTTGTATCATTGTGGTACCCCAATCTTGAAAGCTTTCTTGAATCTAAATACCTTTCTTGAAAACTTACTATTTTTGTTCTAAATTCTGCACTTTATTTTTAATTATTTAATTACTTTGTTACTATGTTCTTTTTAATCAACAATCATATTCCCTTTTGTTTAATTTAATTTAATTAATTAATTAATTGGTATTCATAGACACAGTCCCTGTGGATTCAATCTTTTTATTACTTGATGATGAAACTGTACATTTACGGATTTCACACACCAAGATTTTGGCGCCGCTGCAAGGGACTGTGTTTTTCTTGAATACTAATTTAATTTTTAATTTAATTATTTTAAACCTTTTTTCTTTTTATATGGTTCTTACGTTCTTGTTTTTCTCTTTGACTCTCTGTAGGTAATTTCTCTTGTTTATGCAAAGTACCAGACGTTCCGAGACTCTTGTTGGAGCAGATCCTGAAATTGAAAGAACTTTACGTAGAAGGAGAAGACAACAAAGGCAAAGAGTAGGAGAAATACCTGAACCAACACTTGTCATGGCTGAAGCTGAGGATAATAGACCACTAAAAGAGTATACCGCCCCTAATGCTCGGGGTTTGTGATATGGAATTGCTCGGCCAGACATCGAAGCTAGGCACTTCACCATACCTCCTGCCTTACTGTCTATGATAAGGCAGAACCAGTTTGGAGGATTGCCTTTAGAGGATCCTAATGATCATGTGGACACGTTCTTGGAGTTCTGTGAGACCCTCAAGATCGAAGGTGCCTCTATTGATGCTATTCGTCTTCGCTTGTTTCCATTATCTTTGAGCGATCGAGCTAAAGCTTGGTTGAAGTCTGTTCCTGCTGAGACGATAACTACTTGGGACCAATTGGAGCAAGCTTTCTTGGACAAATTCTTTCCACCTTCCAAGACTGCTCATTTAAGGACCCAAATCACAAGCTTTGTTCAAAAAGAAGACGAGTCACTGTCAGAAGCTTGGGATAGATATAAGGCTTTGCTGGAAGCCTGCCCACACCATGGGTTAGAGAAATAGTTGATCATCCACACCTTCTACAATGGTTTGGAATATTCTTCGAAGGTGTCTCTTGACTCCGCAGCGGGTGGAGCTTTGATGAATAGAAGGCTCACAGAGGCTTATGAGATAATTGAGAATGTAGCTTCAAATCATCATCAATGGGCTAATGAAAGAGGCCATAACCCGAGAAAGCTCTTGGGAGGTAAGTTTGAGGTAGATGGTGTTGATTTAATTATGTCAAAGTTTGATTCTTTGAATAAATATTTTGACATATTTGAAAAAGCTCATGTTAATGCCATAGGTGCCTCTAATAATTTTTGTGAGATTTGTGGAGCACAGTGACATATAGGAGCTAAATGCCAAGTTGGAATTGGATCCTCACAAGGTGCACCGGTGGAACAAGTGGAATCATGCCACAATTTCTATGACTTCAACCAAAAGGGGAGGAATGATCCGTACTCTCAAACTTACAACCCCGGTTGGAGGTCACATCCTAACTTCTCTTACCGGAATAGTCAGTACCAAGCTGGGCAAGGTAATGCTAAACCATTTTCTGGAATCCCACAGGTACAAAAATCTAGACTTGAGTCTCTTCTTGAAAATTTTGTTGAGAGCCAGTCTAAGCAAAATAAGGAGTTTAGGCACCATGAGCAAGTTGTGACTGAGGCCATTAAAGAATTGTCAGCTAAGGTTGACAATTTGGCCATTCATAATAAGATGTTGGAAATTCAGATTGCCCAATAAGTGAGTGCTTCACATAGGCAACAGGGTAAGTTTCCTAGTCATCTTGAAATAAATCCAGGTATTGAACACTATAAGGTTGTGAGTTTGAGAAGTGGTAAGAAGTTAAAGGATCCCAAGGGTAAGGGGGAGAGTGACAAAGATGAGGGGAATGACGAAACAAAGACTAAAACACAACCCTTAGAAGAGGAGGAAACTAATGAGAATATGTCTAAGTATGTATTCCCTAAACCATACCAACCCCCAGTGCCTTTCCCTCAAAGATTGGCTAAGGCCAAGTTAGATAGGCAATTTGGGAAGTTCCTAGAGGTCCTTAAGAAATTGTACATTAATGTACCCTTCACTGAGGCGTTGAAACAAATGCCTACTTATGCTAAATTTCTTAAGAAAATTTTGTCTAATAAGAGAAAGCTAGAAGAATATGAGACAGTAGCTTTAACTGAGGAGTGTAGTGCTTTAATTCAAAATAAATTACCTCCTAAGCTTAAAGATCTAGGTAGCTTCTCTATTCCTTGTTTGATTGGTAACACTAGTTTTGATAAAGCTTTGTGTGATTTGGGAGCTAGTGTTAGTCTTATGCCCCTTTCAGTGTGTAAAAAGTTAGAGGTTGGTGAGTTGAAACCCACAACTATCTCCCTTTAATTGACGGATCGGTCTGTCAAATACCCCATAGGCATCTTGGAGGATGTTCCTATTAAGGTTGGTAAGTTTTATATGCCGGTGGATTTTGTTGTGCTTGACATGGAAGCTGATGCTAAAATGCCGATCATACTTGGGCGTCCATTCCTTGTCACTGAAAGGGCGATCATTGATGTCTATGAAGGAAAATTAACTTTGTGATTGAATGATGAGGAAGTAGTCTTTGATGTTTTTAATTTTGAAAATAGCTCTAATTCCTTAAATTCATGTAATCGCATAGATGCTACTAAAGTTGTGGATAGTGTTGTGCTTTCAGGTATGTAGGAATCAGTGACTGATGCTAAGCTAGAAAAGACCTTGCCCAAGGGTACCACAAAATTTGAGAAGTTCAATGCCTGCAAGAAAGGACCTAAGAAGCAAAATGACAAGTGTGTCGAGAAGTGTGAATTTAAACTCAGGGATAAAGTTCTTGTCAATAACTTGCTTCTACGTTTTTGTCCTAGTAAGTTATGGTCGAAATGATCAGGACCATATGAGATTGTTCGAGTTTTATCCTACGGTGTGCTTAAGGTGAAGAAAGAAGGTCATAAACCTTTCATGATAAATGGCCAGAGAATGAAACACTTTGAAGGAGTGGGGACTGAGCACTACTTCGTTGACATCACCTGAGCACAAAAACCATACCAAAGTCGAGCTAATGACTTTAAACAAGCGCTTCTTGAGAGGCAACCCAAATTTTCTTGTTTCTCTATTTTGTTCCTTCTTTTTCTTTTGATTTTGTGTGTTAGATTGTTAGTTTGATGTTTGTCTTATGGATTTTGTCTAGATTTGACCCATTTTTTAGCTAAATTTAGAAGAGGAGTGAAGTCAGAAGGTTCCACACCCAACCCATAAAAAATTCCATGGCCATGGATTGAACACCAGAAGATTTTCTACCACCGCAGTGAGTTCTTTTCTTTTATCCCTTCTCTTGTTATAGATTTTTACATTGGGGACAATGTAAGTTCTAAGCTTGGGGGAGTATTTTCATATTTTTATTTTCATTTTTTATTTTTTATATTAGATCATTAGTTTCATGCATTTCCATGTCTCATTTTGTATTACATCTTCTTTTTGTATTTTCACATCATCATATCTCTCAGTTTTTTGGTTGAACTTGTGCCCCTCTCTTTTGGGGATTTTTGAGATAGTACTGATTTGGAACCCAATTTATTGATTCTTGTGGTAGGTAACATGCATTGTTTTAATTGATAGTAGATGTGATCTTTTGATAGTTGATAATTAGTATAATGTTCTCTGAATTTGTGCTTCTCATTGAATTTTTAAACCTCTAAATGTGAGTTTTGAGCCTATATGGGATTTATGCACTATATAATTTTTGCTCCCATTCTTTGTATTGAGTGATATTACTCATTGATTTTGTGCTCTAGAACTTGATTTGAAACCATTTTGAGGCGAAATTTTGGTTTGCATGCTTGAATGTGATTAAGGCATTTTTAGGTATTTTTTCTAGCCTTCTGAAATTGTTACACTTTCATCCACTAGTTACCCATTTTGAGCGTATTACATAATTATTTTTCTTGATGCCTATGATGATACATTGTTGGTAATCTTTTAGAATATTAAATGGAGCAAATTGAGTTTAAAAGTTGTGTGAAGTTGTGTTGGGAATCATATGTTTTTTACCTTTCCCTTTCTCAAGTGAAAATTAAAAAAAAAGAATATCATGAGATAAAAGGTTGAAAAAGATGAAGAGAAAGAAAGGAAAGAAAAGTAACGAAAAAAAATGCTTGGAAATATGGAGTTATGCTCTTGATTGAAAAATGCTTTTGCTCCATTTATGTTCTACTGTATTTCTTGTGCTTATTGAAAATTTGGTTAGCCCTTTGTGCATACCTTCCTTTCTCTACCTTACCTAACATCATTCCCATGGCCTCATTACAACCCTTGAAAGACCTTTTTATTTTTGCATGCATACTGATTATTAGTGGAAATCTGGTTTCTTATCAAACATATGGAAGTGCATTTTCTTTGAAGGATTTTGAGCATAATATTTCCACCCTTAAACACTTTGAGTGTGGTTAGTGGAGTGAACTTAATTCAATCAGTGAGGATGCATGATTTTTGAGAACTTAGCCTCTAATTGGACTTGATTTTAATTACCTCTCAGATTCTTGGTTTGCCTTAGCCTATTGCTTGGATAATTATTTTCTCGGGTTCCTCATTCATTATTATCTCTTGATCCCACATCTTGGTTTGACATTAGTTATTGATTGAGGACAAGCAAAATCTTAAGCTTGGGGGGATTTGATGTGTGTGAACTAACATCATATTTTGTTCTTCTTTTACATACATTTGTAGGCATTTTAAGCATTTTAGTTTCTCTTTCTATTTGTTTTTCTTTTAGTTCAGATAACTGCGGTATTTGTGGTGTTGTTGTGCAGGATTGGTGCTCAATTGGCCTCCAAATGGATGGAAAGCTTGTATGATTACATTTGGAGCTTTATAGATAGCAAAAAGGTGCAAAAAGACTACTCCAGAGGGATCCATGGCTTGCCTGTGGAATTCCCCATGGCTATGGATCGAGCAGCAGCTTGAAGAAGCAAAAGACAAATTCCAGAGAATTCCACGGCCATGGAATGATCCATGGCCATGGAATTCTAACAGCAAGATCCACGGCCGTGGATCGCAGTGCGCATCAGTTTTTAAGTTTTATTTTTTATTTCTTTTGGGTTTCTTTTAGCCAATTAAAACCCTAGGTTATAAATAGATGTTCTGAATACAATTGGGTGGTAATTTGGTTAGAAGGAGGCACTCTTGGAGGTTTTGAATCTTGATCTTTCTTCACTCTTTTCTCTTGGATTACGGGTTTGGATGTTGATGAATTTGTTTTCTTGTTCATTTTTCTCTATGTCTGAGTAGTTTCTTTTGTTTCTAGGATTGGGCAATGCCCTTTGATACTTTGATAATGATTAATTGACTTTGTTTCCCCTTTTATTAATCTTGAATGTTCTTTGATTCAATCCTTATTGCTTTTATTCATGTGAATTTGCTGGCCATTTATTTGCATCTCATAGACATTTAGGGACATACTGAGAGGTGAACCTAGGTGTTGGAACCATAAAAATTGAACTTAAGGTCTAAATCACGAGAGTAGTTTTAGCCTTTTGAGGATTCAATGAATTACCACAAAGTGTAATGGGTTCAATTTAAATTCAATTACCGCGAGAGTAGGAATTGGTTTAATTGGGCACGGATCTTGTATCTTGAGAAAGAACATTAACTAATTTAGGGTAATTCACCTTCAATTGAATTTCAGATTAATTAAAGGATTGTCAATTAGAATTTGTCTTGTATCATTGTGGTACCCCAATCTTGGAAGCTTTCTTGAATCTAAATACCTTTCTTGATAACTTGCTATTTTTGTTCTAAATTCTGCACTTTGATTTTTAATTATTTAATTACTTTGTTACTACGTTCTTCTTAATTAACAATCATATTCTCTTTTGTTTAATTTAATTAAATTAATTAATTAATTGATATTCATAGACATAGTCCCTGTGGATTCGATCTTTTTATTACTTGACGACAAAATCGTACACTTGCGGATTTCACACACCATTAGATGGAACCTAAGGGTTGTATCCTTTTAAGGTCATGATTCTAATTTTGGCAGCCATTACATTCAATCTATCAGTGCAAGATTTTTCATGACAGATCTAAACTTCTAAAAAGTCATGATTCCCAGATTGCCCTTATCTTAAAAGACAAGAACCCAACTCATGAATTAATCACAAGTAGGGATAAACCCTCTCAATATGACTAATTCATAATGCTGGTAATAATTTGAGTGGTGTCTCAACAAATGTCAAGTGAGCATAAGGCCCCTCAATAACATAAGTCGAGACTCCTTCTACTCCTCGAATTTGCACAAACTTAGGTATAGAACCCAAAAAATGTGTGAGGTAAGTGATAGTGATGTGTGTGAGGGAGCATACAAACCTGTATAAAATTTTAAAAGGAAAAAATTACCCCTCAACCTGCAAAAATAATAATCAAACAAAATATACATACAACAACCAACCAGCAATTATCTACCCTAGGGTTTCAATAGCCAAGCACAAAATATTAAAGTAACAAAATATATGCAAGTAGATCATGAGCATCAAAGTTAACACATGATAACACCATCAGAAATTTACATAAAAGTGCTAGATAAAAATATTTATTTACAACCAAATAAGAATATAAAAAAAAGACAAAATGGGGTAAAATAAATAAATAGAGGTCATTCATAATTTGCTTAACTAACAATAACAGGCTTGATTCTCCGAATGTCTCCCAGTGGAGTTGCCAGCTGTCGCAACCGAGATAGCTATGGGATGACAAAAAATAAGATTTGAAAATAAAGGAGTCGCCACCAATGTTTATTTAAATTATGAAAACATTAGAAAATTTCTTTAATTAGGAAAACTGATATTTTGAAAAATTAGTTTTAGAATCGGGAGTTGATTACAAATAAAGAATGTGTTACTACCCTACACTACCCATTCTAAGAACGGTACCTTTAGTTAGCTATGCAAATTTTAATAATCTCAAATATATTCATTTTAACCATTTTAAAAAATATTGTAACTATTTATAATAGAAAAAGAAACAATTAAATTATGAAAATTAATTTTAACTTGATAGAATAAAGATTCTGCTCTTACTTATCCTCAAGTACACTGACGAATTCAAAGTCAGATCATTCTTTAAAAAATATTTGTTAGTTGATTTGTTTTAATTGTAAAAAAATTATCTTTTTTATTAATTTTTTTTAAAATTTGAATTAATAAGTCATCACAGCTCAATTAATTTAATTAATTCTTGAAAGGTGAAACTCGACGTCACACTTGAGACATCACCCATAAACAGTTGTAATTCAAATAACACTTTAAAAACATTCAATTTTTTTAGATCAACAAATTGTCACAACTTATTTAAGTTTTAATGTAACATTTGATAGACAATTAAAATACACACCAATAATACATAATCATGCCATGTAGCCCGAATTGATAGAAAAATCGACATAGATTTTATTCTATTAATTCAAACTCAATTTAATTCTCAAGAATCCAAAGTCACGTTATAATTATACTAAGACCAAGCAAATATCAAAATGTACTCAACATCATGATTATAACATATTATTGGAATACCATAGGACATAAAATCAACTTCACTAGCATATAATCCAACACAAGCTTGAACAATGTATCGTAAGAGAACATATCTGTTGGCAACAAAAGAAATCAGCAACTTCTATTTAGTTAACCCGTACACACCTCTTACCTTCTACTAATCTTCGCACCTTTAACTCTAACTTTTCACGTGGCAAGCTCTCCTCCTGTATGTAATTGTGTATAATTTTCTGTAATCGTGTGTAATTGTCTCCTTATGAATGGGTGAAGCTTCTATTTATAGGTGATTATTAAACCTTAATTCCCATATAAATATCAATCCATTAATTGATCAAAAAAAATCTTAACAACATTAGCCTCCTAAATTATCCCATGATTTAGTTTAAGAAAATCAAATCATAATCTCTCATTTAAAACACATTCTCCCCTTTCCTTCTTTAATGAGCGATCACAATATCTTATTTTGAGTCTTTCCTTTTGAATCTTGAATTTTTTTTAGAGTATCAAATCACGATTCCTCACTAAAAGCATGTCCTTCAATTATTTTTTAAGAAAATCAAATCATGATTTCTTATTAAAAACATATCCCTATTTTTCTTTTTTCCTTTCTTTTGTTTTTTGTACAAATAATAAGAAAAAGTAGTGATCCAAATAAAATGGAAGTAAATAAAATTTGGAAAAATATTATGTGTTCAAAACATTGCAATTAAGCATCATTTAACACAAAATTATTAGTCCTTGACTAAACAACAAAAATAAAAATTTTATGAACAAAATTAAGTATCAACATTTAAGTTCTTTTCCCTTCCTATTTATTATTAAAACAAGGGATATTATCCCCTTCCCTTCATTTTCTTCTCGTTTCCTTCATTTCCTTTCATCCAAACATAGTGTTAGATTTATGCATTTATGTTGCCGTTCATAAAGCAAGCACTAAGAATGCTAAAACTGAATCAAGAAACAATAACTACATTAATCAAGAGAATATATAGATCTAATTACATACTAAAAGTGTCTTATTCCCCAAATCCTAGAAATAGAAAATGTAGCCTCTCATGGTAGTAGAGTAAATTACCATTCCCAAGAAAATCACAAGAGAATCAACGGAAAGAAATTAAAGGTTTAAACTTGATATTGCTCTATGATCTCTGTGGTGCTTATGCCATCTTCATTGCTCCAATTCAACGTGAGAGAATGTGAGAGTGGTTTTAGTGATGAGAGTATGTGGTGTAATCTCTTTTTATGTCTATCTCACTCTCCACTTTTTTTATAAGAGTCTTTATCTAAACATAGTTAGTTATCAGTCTTTCATCTTCTTTCGGCTTTGGACAAGATAAGGATGAGGTAAATCTCTCTAAGAATTTAACTTTCAAGATAAGCACCAACTTTAATCCAAAACTTACTAGATTACATATTAAAATCCACATAAGGATAAAGGGTGTAAGGAAAAGACAATTATAAAAAACTTAAATAAAATTAACTAAAATTAAATAGAAACAAATAAAATTAAATATAAATCCTAATAAATAAACCCAAAGATGTGTGCAATTTTTCATTACATCAAAATCCTCCAAACCTGAACCATTGCTTGCCCTCAAGCAATGAGAAGATAAAATTAGAATTAAGCACTAATGACGAAAAAATTTCCTTTGAGATAAACAAAGTTGCAAAAGGATATTCTTAAGAAGAACTTTAAGAAGCTTGATATGCCTAAAGCTCTTCAAAGCATGGAATGATCGATCACTCCATCATGTATCCATGCCTAACTCAAGTGAAAATTATCAACTGAAACAAAATTTCTAAAAATAAGGTCCACAAACTGTTGTGATATGGGTAAGTGTACTAAATCGCAAAAGTAATAAATGATGAGTAAGAATATCATTCCCATGAGGATTACATTGTTAATTATTAAATTTGTTAAATCAATACTATTTAGGATATTGAAAATTGGGATATGATAAAAAAATGTAAACAAAGAAAAACTAACAAGAAAGTATTCAAAATTAACAAGATTAAAATTAAGGGTAAAAGATAATGATATCAAAGTGTTAGGATTCAGATTTCACTTGAACTCTTTTAATGCAAATTCAAAGATTAGTTTAACTAAGTTCTATTCCATGATTCATGATTGAATTCCCAAAATTAATCAATATTCAATCCATTAGTATATTAATCCTCTTCACACTACTTTAAGTTAACCAATCCCTTAGTATAACCCTAAATAGAGAAGATTTTACTGAAATTAAGGGAATAAAAAAAGCAAGACCAAACAACCTACAACTTCTATTCCTAACGATTACAAAATTTGAGGTGTTTATCACAAGTTCTAAGTTCATACACAATTTTCTCAAATCATACATAAACCCTAAAATCATTCCATCAATGGCCAATTCAAGAAAAGCATTGAGAGAAGAGATAAACACATAAATCATGAAATAGAAACTTAAATTAAACACAAAAATGAATTTACATCATCCAAGAACAAGATCTATCATCACCCTAACTAGAAAAGTTTAGCTACACATGGAGAAAGAAGAAATCAAAGAAGAAATTCCAACAAACTCCATGGAAGATAAATGGAAAGGTTGAAGAAAATCCTTAATTTTCAATCCTAGATGCGTCCACATCAAATTACGGTTCGTGCCTCTGCTTCCCTCTCTGAATAATGGCCCATAAACATCACTACTTCTATTTATAGATAGCAAAACATGTCATTAAAAGTACTGAGTCTTAAGCACTCAGTTTTTGGGCGCTTAGGCGCGCAATTAGATGTCTCTGTGCTTGGGCGCTTAATCGGTCAGAAATGGACGCTTAAGCGCGTAGTGTGATGCATTTTGTGCATGGGTGCTTAATCGATGGAATCTCCTAACACCATAATCTTCATTTCAACTTTTTCTTCCTTGTCTAAATGTCCAATCTTCTTCCATGTATAATCACCTAACAAAAATAAATAAAAGAAGTAATGAGAACAAAGTTTAAAATAATAAAAACATGATAAAATTTGAGAATAAAGCTCAATCAAAAGAAATTGGAAAAATGTGAAAACCAAGATTTTGAACTGTAAAAAAAATAGTTTTTACAAGTTCATCATGAACCTACTTTCCTTCTTGAAGAACACAAGTTCTTGAAGAGCACAAGCACACTTAACAACTCCAAATCATCTCCCCACATCAAACAGGCAAGATCTATTCAAATTTTGACAAATTCATTTCCACACCATGCCAAAGGTCATTAGGATTTCAATTTAAGCTCCTTTTCATCATTCAATTTTTTGGCACAATAGAGATAAAGAATTAGCAATGCTTGAACTCACTACTGTGATCGTGATGAGTGCTAAATACACTCATATTTTGGATTTATTTATTAGGATTTTTAATTGATTTTTATTAAGTTTTTATTTATTTTTTATTTTTTATTTTTTTATTTATTTTAAATAATTATCTCTTCACCTAGTCATATTTAAATTTTCAAGATAAATCATCAGATTTTGTACAAAATTAAGAAATTCTTAATGATAAATATTTGAAGGATTTTTATTCTATTCTTAGATGTTAATTAGAGTTTTAATCGAATGCAAAATTTTAAATAAGGATTATATTGAAGATTGGATAAGAATTCTTAAAGAGATAGAGTTTGTTGCAAATTTGAATTCTCACACTCTCTTGACCATGTTTCAGTAATTAGACTGTATCTTGTGTTACAAATATCAGATCTAGGCGCTATTTATGGCATTGAAAAGTTAACAAAAAATCCTAAAACTTTTTTGATGAGATCAAGGGCGAATTCAGCCTTATGGAAGGTTAGAAAAATCATGCAAGTTAGATACGAAAAGTTGTTAGCTTTTGGTTCAAAAAATATATGAAAAATATAGAGTTTTTGAGGCTCAAAGTCAGTGAGGGGATGTGTAACATCCTCTTCAATATGTTAAACTTGTAAATATTTACAAAGGTAACTTAATACTTGCTTAATATGCCTATTTAATATTGTGACAATCTGAGTTAGTTTAAGCACTTTGTTGCAAGCCAAAAAGTGAAAAGTAGCTTAAACTGACCCAGATATTAGCTTAAATGACTTAACTAATGGAATAGATGTGGATAATTTATTTCTAAGTCACAAATATGTATTCTATGATATGGTTAATGTTTGAGAAAAATCAGACTCAGCTTGGTATTTTTAGGCATACTAGTTGTGTGTTTTAATGCCAAAATGACTAGCCACAAATATGAAAAATTATGATACTGGTAAAATGACTTTTTTAATGAATCTTAGTATTTATTTTAAAGTTATTAGAATTTAAAAAACTTGGTTTAACTAAAATTGAGTATTTTTAGCAGATCAGGAAGTACTAGTATTATAACATAATGCCTAAAACTGTCCACAGTTCAACCCTTTTTGTTGACCTTTTTGTGCTGATATTTCAATTTTTTTTCACTTCTCTTTCACTCTTTCTCACAACTGGAACTCGACAACAAAAACAACAAGAGAGACAGGAGAAAAAGAGGAAGAACAAGAGAGAAAGAAGAGGAGATCAAAGGGGAAATCCAAGGTTATGGTTTGAGGCACAATCTACAACTTCAAGGTAGCATCAAGGCAGCTTGAAGGTAGGGGTTTTTGAGCTTAAACTTCATCTTTTCTCATTTTTTCCATGTTTAGGCTATTTGAGATCGAATATGCCAAAATAAGTTCTTGTAGTGTTTTAAGTGATTTTGTTACTTGAATAAGTTTTAAATGTGATTTAAGACTTGTACATGCTAAGAGTTTGGATTAGAAATTGAAAACTCTCCATTTGGACCTAAAATGCTCTAAGTGTCGATTTTAGGGATTTGGATGAGTGATTTGATGTAATGATCCATTTTTGATGAAATCAATTAGTGTTTTATGTTTCATTCATGTTAGCGAAGTTGTTTAGGACTCAAAATCACCAAGAAACTAGTTTGAAGTAATCAAATTTTGTTTTGTGCACCAATGGAATAGTGCACAAATTTGCAGAATTCTACAGATTTTGTTTTAGGCGACGAGTGCCTAAAAGCCCTAGGGGAGCGTCTGAGGGCCCTCAGCCTATAAGATGGTCGCGTGCTGCTGGACGATCAGCACCTAGATGCCAGTGTTAGAGTGCCTGAGCGCCTAACGTCCAGGGATTTTTGCATGAGGCTGTTGTTTGCACGCTTAAGCACTAGTTTAGTGAAATTGGCATTGACTAAAGCAATGGTTTTGATGATAACAAACAAGAAAGGAATGGAAGTGCAAAGATCAAGTCCCAAGACTTTTGAAGCTTAGCTTATAGGACTTAGATCTTGTATAAAGGTAAAAAGGAATCACACTAAGCTCAAACAAGTTTTAAACATATTTATAAGTGTTTCTAAAATGCTTAAATGCCCAACAAAATGTTTTTGGAAAGCTAGTCTTGGTGGTATTTCAAATCTATGAAAAATAGTCAAGTTTGTGTTTTGTAAAACTGACATATAGTTATTCTTTTGATCATAACTTTTAAAATACTTTGATTTTTATGTTGAAACTTATCTCATTTGAAAATAAACTCAAATATCTTTCCAATGAATGGTCATTTGCTTTAAACGGATAAGAAACAAAAAGTTATGACCAATTAAAGTTTGAGTTTTGAAAATATGACCTTTGGTTACTATTTTGATCATATCTTTCAAAATAATTTGAATTTTGTTCTAAAACTTCTTTCATATGAAAATATACTCAAATATCTTTCCAACGAGTGGTCATTTGCTTTAATTGGATAAGAAATGAAGAAGTTATGACATTTTAAAGTCGGTTTTGAAAACCAGAAATGGTGTAATCGATTACACAAGTCATGTAATCGATTACAACATTGACAGAAGCAGTGTAATCGATTACACAAAGTATGTAATCGATTACAAAGTACCCATAAAGCTTGTAATTGATTACATGAAGCTTGTAATCGATTACCAAGTGCCCAGGAACATTTCTAACGGCTATAAACGGCTAGTTTTCATAGATAATCATTTCCAAAACCCTCCAACGGCTCTAAAACTCATTGGGCTATAAATACAAGTGTTTGGGCATCAAAAACAAGTTGGAGAACATTTTGAAAATTACCTTTGAGCATTGAAAATGAAATTCATCATCTTTTTCTCCAAATCTTTGTTTTGAGCTAAGTGTGTAAATCTTTTATACCCATAAGCTTCAAGTTATATTATCTACTCTTCAAGAGAGTTTTTATCTTCCATACTTTGTGTAATCTATAAAGAGAGGGTGAGGTATCCCTCTAGAGTAAAGGGTGAGGTATCCCTAGAGAGTGAGACATCTCTCAAAGTTAGTAAAGGGTGAGGTATCCCTTGAGGGTGAGGCATCCCTCAAAAGTTGTAAAGGGTGAGGTATCCCTATTTGAGGCTCAAGCACAAAGGTGAGGTATCCCAAGGTGTGTTGAGTGCTCTCAATTGTAAAGGTTATCAAGCACCTTTTGAAACTTGAAGATAGTGAAAAATCTCTAGCGGTTGCTTGAGGCCTGGACGTAGATCACAAGTGGATTGGTGATCGAACCAGGATAAACTATTGTGTTTGATCTTCTAAACTTATCTCTTTACATTTGTGCATTTATTTTATATGCTTGCTTGAATGCTATTTATATTAGATTGTTTAATTTGTGAGTGAAGTATTCAATCTCATTTATCTATTCACTTAAATCATCCAATAGCTTCAACGAAAATTGTTCAACAAACGTTTTACGAAAGATTTGTGAAAATAATTTATAAACTCAATTCACCCCCCCTCTTGAGTTCGAGGCCACTTGGCTAACAAGTGGTATCAGAGCTAGGCTCTTGTGTAAAGGACTTAGCAGCTTCAAGAGAAAGTGATGGCCTCTTCAAATGAATTTTCAGAAAGTTCTTCCATCTATAGACCTCCCTTTTTCAATGGGGATGGGTATGCTTATTGGAAAGAAAGAATAAAAAATTTTATTGAAGCTATTGACCTAGATGTGTGAGATGCTATTGAAAATGGTCCTTTTATCCCCACAAAAGTTGTTAATGGTGTAAAGATTAATACACCAAGAAGTGAATGGACCAATGATGATAAGAAAAATGTCCAATATAATTTGAGTGCCAAAAACATCATTACCACATCCTTGGGGTATGATGAATTCTTTAGAGTCTCAAATTATAAATCTGCCCAAGAAATGTGGGACACTTTAGAAGTAACTCATGAGGGCACTAGTGAAGTGAAAAGATCAAGGATCAATACTCTCACTCATGAATATGAGCTTTTTAGAATGAACCAAAATGAAAACATTCAAGAAATGCAAAAATGTTTTACACTTATTGTAAATCATTTAGCTTCATTAGGAAAGACATTTTCTAATGAAGATCTTATTAACGAGGTTTTAGGATGTTTGAGTAGGGATTGGCAACCTAAAGTGACGGCTATATCGGAGTCAAGAAATTTCTCAACCATGACCTTAGCCACACTTTTTGGCAAGCTCCAAGAACATGAATTGGAATTGAATAGACTCAACCAAAGTGAGGAGATTGACAAGAAAAAGAAAGGAATAGCTCTCAAGGCCACTTCCTCCATGATTAATGACAATGATGATGATGAAGATGATAGAGATGGCTTGGAAATAGATGAGGAGAATCTTGCTCTACTAGTAAAGAAATTTGGAAGATTCTTCAAGAAGGGTGGAGCTCAAAGAAGACCTCCCTTTCCCCAAAAGAATGTCTATCACAAAGGGGAAGGAACCTCATCCACTCCTAAATGCTATGAATGTGGAGAATTAGGTCACATGAAGATGGAGTGCCCAATTTATCAAAGTAAAGTGGAAAAGTATCACAAGAGATCCTCAAGGGAGAAGAAAGAAAGAAGAGCCTACATAGCTTGGGATGATAATGATATGGATTCAACCGATAGCTCGGAAAATGAGAAGGCCAATCTATGTTTCATGGCTAGAGGAGAATGGGAAGATGGAGACGACGTGGAGGTAACATCCTCAATTTCTGAATCAAGCTCTTCCCCTTCCTATGATGAATTGCAAGATGCATTTGAAGAATTACATAAGGAATCTATAAGACTTGCAAAACTTGTTTCATCATCCAAGAAATCAATTTCCTCTTTTGAAAGCAAGATATGTTAAATAAGGAAATTAAGGAACTTAAAATAGAAAATGAAACTCTTGGACTTATTGATGCAAATTCTTTATGCATGACATGTTTATCACTAGAAAATGCATCTACACCCTCATCTTGCTCATCATGTAAAGCATTTGAAATTGAGATTGAGGACTTGAAAAACACTCTTTCAAAATTTACCTATGGAAGAGATAATTTGAACATTTTGCTTGGAAACCAAAGATGCGTTTTTCAAAAGGCTGGTTTAGGGTATAATCCTAATAAACAACAAAAGTTTCTCAAGAACTTCTTTGTTTCATCAAGTACATCAAGTAGTCCCTTTATTAAATGCTTTCATTGTGGTAGGAAAGGGCATAGTGCATCAAATTGCAATGTAAGGAAGAATATCAATAACAAGCTAGGAACTAAATTGGTTTGGGTTCCCAAAGGCACTTTGCCAAAGACTAACACACAAGGACCCAAGAAAATTTAGGTACCAAAAGTCAAAAATTGAAGTGTGTTGTAGGTGTACTTGAAGGCCAAGAATTAACTTTGGATATCTTGAAAAGTGGCTACTCCAAGCACAAAACAAAAAAATGCTTCATGCTGTCCTCCTTGTCTCCAAAAGGCTTGAACTTGCATCCTTTGGTTAAGTGGAGTCTTGTTCTATGCTTTACTTGGTTAACATCTTAAAAAATATCTTTTATATGTCTTGCATATGCTAAATGAATATGCATCTTATGTGAAATAATATACATAATATCAATTTCTTTGAACTTGTCATAATGGTTTAATCATGCATCTAATTTGCTGCATAATTCATCATCATTCTGCATAATATGTAAGTTTCTGCATAATGAGCATTTTTGCTGCATATTGTGACATTTTTGCTGCATAATCTAACTTTCAATGCATAAATTGGTCATTTTATTGCACAATTCATACTTTTTGTTGTTTTGCTGTATAAAGACATATTTTTCTATATAATGCCATTATTTTGCTGCATAATATGACTTTTTTGCTGCATAATCTGACTTTTAATGCATTATTTTGAAATAGATATTTTTCAATGGATATTCTGGTTATATATTGCTGATTTGGTTGAATTCCCTATTATATATTCCTTATTTAGCAATGGTTTTGCTCTATCACTTCTCTCTTTGTCAAAATCTATATCTTGTATATCTTTTTGATCATGACAAAAGGGGGAGAAGTTTATGAGTCTTTGAGAAAAGGTAAATAATAAGGTACAAATTCAATGATCTTAGAATTCCAAAATTAAGGGGGAGCTGTGCAATCTCTGATCGAATCACCTCTTGAAAAATAGAGGGGGAGTAAGTCTCTAATACACCTTTTGAGAATTCTAATTTATTTGAACTAACTCTTTTCTCAAATGAATGTTTGTCATCATCAAAAAGGAGGAGAATGTAATTGGCATTGACTAAAGCAATGGTTTTGATGATAACAAACAAGAAAGGAATGGAAGTGCGAAGATCAAGTCCCAAGACTTTTCAAGCTTAGCTTATAGGACTTAGATCTTGTGTATAGGTAAAAATGAATCACACTAAGCTCAAACAAGTTTTAAACATATTTATAAGTGTTTCTAAAATGCTTAAATGCCCAACAAAATGTTTTTGGAAAGCTAGTCTTGGTGGTATTTCAAATCTATGAAAAATAGTCAAGTGTATGTTTTGTAAAACTGACATATAGTTACTCTTTTGATCATAACTTTCAAAATACTTTGAGTTTTACGTTGAATCTCATTTGAAAATAGACTCAAATATCTTTCCAATGACTGGTCATTTGCTTTAAACGGATAAGAAACAAAAAAAGTTATGACCAATTAAAGTTTGAGTTTTGAAAATCTGACCTTTGGTTACTATTTTGATCATATCTTTCAAATACTTTGAGTTTTATTCTGAAACTTCTTTCATATGAAAATAGACTCAAATATATTTCCAATGAGTGGTCATTTGCTTTCATTGGATAAGAAATGAAGAAGTTATGACATTTTAAAGTCGGTTTTGAAAACCATAAATGGTGTAATTGATTACACAAGTCATGTAATCGATTACAACGTTGACAGAAGCCGTGTAATCGATTACACAAAGTATGTAATCGATTACAAAGTACCCAGAAAGATTGTAATCGATTACATGAAGCGTGTAATCGATTACCAAGTGCCCAGGAACGTTTCTAACGGCTATAAACGGCTAGTTTTCATAAAAAATCATTTCTAAAACCCTCCAACGGCTCTAAAACTCACTGGGCTATAAATACAAGTGTTTGGGCATGAAAAACAAGTTGGAGAATATTCTGAAAATTACCTTTGAGCATTGAAAACGAAATTCATCATCTTTTTCTCCAAATCTTTGTTTTGAGCTAAGTGTGTAAATCCTTTATACCCATAAGCTTCAAGTTGTATTATCTACTCTTCAAGAGAGTTTCTATCTTCCACACTTTGTGTAATCTATAAAGAGAGGGTGAGGTATCCCTCTAGAGTAAAGGTTGAGGTATCCCTAGAGAGTGAGGTATCTCTCAAAGTTAATAAAGGGTAAGGTATCCCTATTTGAGGCTCAAGCACAAGGGTGAGGTATCCCAAGGTGTGTTGAGTGCTCTCAATTGTAAATGTTATCAAGCAACTGTTGAAGCTTGAAGATAGTGAAAAATCTCTAGCGGTTACTTGAAGACTGGACGTAGATCACAAGTGGATTGGTGATCGAACCAGGATAAACTATTGTGTTTGATCTTCTAAACTCATCTTTTTACATTTGTGCATTTATTTTATATGCTTGCTTGAATGCTATTTATATTAGATTGTTTAATTTGTGAGTGAAGTATTCAATCTCATTTATCTATTCACTTAAATCATCCAATAGCTTCAACGAAAATTATTCAACAAACGTTTTATGAAAGATTTACGAAAATAATTTATAAACTCAATTCACCCCCCCTCTTGAGTTTGAGGCCACTTGGCTAACATTTAGAAGCGCCTGAGTGCTGAGGCAGAGCAAAGAATGCAATTTAGCATGTCTTGCTAAACAAATTTCATACTTGTTGGGATCATTTGTGTAAGTCTTTTAGGGTATATTGCAGTACTTTTTGGGATATTTCTTAGAGAGGATTATCAACTTGCATATATAAAAAGTTTGGGAAATCCTTAGACATTCAAGTGTGACAAAATGCCTAGGTTAGTATGTAGAACTTTGGTCAACATGAGGTTGATTTCTAAATCACTTGTGAGTGATTGTAGGATGTTGTAGATACTATTTAGCAAGAGATATGAATCTTGCTACCTTTGTTGGATAAGTGAGGCTAGGATTCCTATATCTAGTGTTTATAATGTGGCTCGGATATTTGGTTTTCAAACTGGGTATTTGCTTATTTCCTATGTATTATGACCTTAGATGGTGTGCACAACTATATGATCTAAGAATGAGGTGTTGAATCTGAATTCTCCTTACATTTATGCTTGCATAGTCAGAGTTACCGATACAGGGATGGCAATAGTACTCCTACTGATAACTACATGGAATGCAGTTATTTGTGCCTTATCCTCTGTGCTAAAATGAATGCTATTTCCTTGTTTAAATGCAAATTTGGAGGGTTTTGTACTTATATTTGATATATTCTGATTCTAAACCTTTCTGATATGTTTTATGCAAAATTGTGCTTAAAATGATCATGGATTAGGTAGATTTATATATGATATTGATTTGGTGTTCTCTCTATGTTAGGAGGGGCTCCAAACAAGGTCAAATATGGAGCAATTGAGCTTAAAGAGAAAGAGAAGCCAAATCTGCCAATTCAGTTGGCAACGTCGTGGCGCAAAATAGATCACGCCGCGGCGCAAAGAGCATTTTTAGGCTTGCTGTACTTGGACCCGAGGCAAGAGCGCCGCGGCGTAATGAAGGCAACGTTGTGGCGGTACATAGATCGACCCATTGGGTGCCGCGGTGCACATATGGGGACGCCGCGGCATTGAGGCGGCTATTGAGCTTATAAATAGATTTTATACGTTTTTCTCAGAACTCTCTCCCATTCTCTCTATTTTTCTGAGTTTTGGCCATTTGGCCATTTCTCTCTTTTTAGGTTTAGTTAGTTTTAGTTAGTTTAGGTTAGTTTTAGGTTAGATAGCTTGGCTAGATCTTCATGGATGGTGGATTGGAGTCAAGGATCAAAGGATTGAAGGAGGATTCAAGCTTCAAAGACAAATCTAATGAGCTTCTTTCTCTCTTTTCCCTTTCTCTCTTCTCTTCCTTATCTTTTGTATAGCCATGCTTTGTTTAGGATACTTTGGATCCTTTTATATATATTAATGATGTGTTTTTCTTTAAGTTTGTATGGATGTTTGATTACGGTTCAATCATTATCTGCGTTTAATGCTTGTTCTTGGTTAGCCTCAATTACATGATCTTAATATTAGCAAATAAACTAGACATAGGGATTTGTTGATATGAATATGGTGTGGTTGATACATGTTCGGCGAGTTCAATTGGCTTGGATGAGCTGATTCACTAACTGGATAGAAATATACCTTTTAGCCATGTATAGTGGGAGATTGAGAATAGATCGTTCATGAGAGGATGTTGAGCTGGCTCTCAAGGAAACTTAGTGAGTTGGGCAACTGAAACCAAGGTTGATTGACCTAGACATAGGCTTTTGACTAATGAAGATTCTCAAGCTAACCTAATTAATGCATTTGTGTTTATGAGGGGAATTGCATGTTGTTGATAGATATAAGGGGTGAAGGTGGATTTCCTGAAACCTAACCGCTTTTAGGTTTATTGCTTTTGTAGGTTAGATAGTTATTAATATTATTTTCTTATTTTTATGTCCTTGTCTAGAATTGATTAAGCTATTGGTTGGTATTTAGCGTTATAACATAATAATATCCTCGTGGGAACGAACTTTTACTTCGTATCTATATTACTTGTGCGACCCGTGCACTTGCGGTTAGCAAAAAAGGCAACACGTTTGACCCTCAACAAGTTTTTTTTGGCACCGTTGCCGGGGATATTTCGTTATAAATGGTTTGCATGATAAGACTCTAGTCCTGTCAACGCCTAACAAGTGTTGTCGGGGATAGTTTTTATATTGCTAATATCAACAATGAGTTTGATTAGTTCTAATTCAAGTTGTATATAAGTTGTATATAATCTATGTTTCATTTATGTTGTGTTTTAGTTTCGAATAAGAAGCTAGGTGATTTCATTCATACGAGACCCTTAAGGGAAGTTACAAATTCTTGGAAAGGATACCATTGGATCAAGTTCTTGAAGACTACTCATCCGCAATACTTTAATTTTGGTGACAAAGTCCTACTGGGACTATAAATCAGGCCCTTCGTGGGAGGGTACCCCATGTTTATGTTTAATTAATGCTTTTATTGAGTGCTTAAATACATAGTATGTTAATATGTTTATATGTTAAATATGTTAGTATATTAGTATATTGTGTTTTGTTGGTTTTGTTAATGTGTTTTTGTTAATATGTTAGTGTATATAAATGTTAGTATGTTAGTTTAGTAGTTTATAGTTTTTGTTAGTTGTTATGTGTTAGTTGTGTTAGTGTTTGTTTGTTTAAGTTTTAAGTATTGTTTGTGTTAGTTTGTATATAAGTTAATATGTTAATTAGGTTAGTTTTATGTTTTATTTAGTTTTTAAGTTTTAAGTTTGTTTTAGTTTGTATATAGGGTATTATGTTGTTTTTGTGTTTTAATATGTGTGTGTTGTACATTTTTGTAATCTAGCTTTTTGAGCAAGTTTCGTTGCAGCTAGTGAACCATATGGACCAATCCAAGCAGCAAAACTGTGTTTGCTACTAAATTTAGTAGCTAAGGTAGTCATCTACAAGCAACAAGTTAGTGATCCTTGGCATGAGAGGAGCGTTTGCATAATTCTGCAGCTTTTGTGGCCCGCGACCTAGTGATAGGGTATAGCTGCAGTCATGTGATCCCCTATTTTTGCTGTTTTTGTTTTTATTTTTGTTATTTTTTATGTTTTTTAGTATATGGTAATGCTCAGTACTAGTCTCTGGTTCCCTATAGGCCATGTTCCTTAAAGATACATTTTATTTTAGGTTTGGGGGAATATCTTTACATGTTTTGTTACTTTTATGCTTAATGTTAACGTGTAATGGTATTCTGAGTGTGCAGTGGTTTTCGTCAACATATTTTCATGATTATATTCTGTTATGACTATCACTGATGTGCTGATGATAAGAATTTTCAATTTTCACATTATGCAAATGATGTTGTGCATGCTTGAACTTAGAAAGTGAATCCATTTGGATGCATGACATGTTGCAAGAATGCTGGTGTTGTTTTTGGTTATCCATGATTTGAAAGGTTGCTATTTGCCCCCTTTTCAGTGAAACCTTATGTGATTTGAAGCATGTGAAACAATTTAGTTACTTTTGATGCATGATTTACATCTCACTTAGATGCAAGTGTAACTTTGAAAATGATACGAGTGCATGTTTTGAGAATGTTTATGGATGTACATGTAGAGTTTTGATTATTCTATAAATTGTTTTTGAACTCTCTTGAGGCGAAATCCTAAGTTGTGCATGATTGAGGAAATGATTAGGGCATTGTTTGGACCGATTGAGCCTTAAAAAGCTTACCCTGATATGATGATTGACGAGCGTCGAACTCAATCAAAATTATAACCGAAGTTATTACCTAAGCTTGTAGCATAGTGACAACACCGGATCATCTCCACGAGGATTGTAGATGCAATTTAATCAAATCAAGTGAAAGTTTAGCAAATAGGGGTTTGAGAGTTTAAGATCGCACTTAACAAAATTAAAGGAAGAAATAACAATTAAAAACTTGATCAATTTAGAAACCTATCCAAGATTGGGTGGATTCAATCATAGACCCTTCATAGAACACTTGAAGAGCAATTGAATTATTAATTTGGATCTAATCGAGATCTCTGCATCAAATCTAGAATTCATACTAGACGATCGTCTAGAATTCAATTAACAAGTGATAAACACAAATCCGTAATCATGCCATTCATGAAGATCTATGTTAATTTCAAGTACCAAATTCAATTAACTTAGGCACAAATCAGTAACCTAACCTTTTCAATTCTGTGATTAATTTAGATCAATCAGTTCTAAGTTTCATCACAAATCTCAATCTTCATTTATGTGATTAGTTTAGATTAATCAGTTCTAAGTTTCATCACAAATCTCAATCTTAAACCAAGATCAAATCAGATTAACATAAATAGAATCACATTTCATGCATTCAAGATCAAGAAGAAGAAAGAAGAAGAAGAAAAGAGAAATTCAATTACAAATCAAATACAATACATAACCAAGGTCTCAAGAATCTAAACCACAATCTCTTCAAGAGTTCTAAATTAACCGAAAGTAGCTTAGCCCTCCATTACCACGAAGGGGAGCATCAAAATATACAAAAGTTATGAGAAACTATGAAGAAACAAGAAGAAACTATGAGAGAAATGAAGGAGAATACAACTTGTCATTCATGATAACCAATGGTGCCTTTATAGAAGTCTAGGGTGACAAAGGGGAGTGGGTGGATGAGTGGGTTAGTGGAGTGGAGTGGTTGAGTGGAGTGGTTGAGTGGGTTGGTGGAGTGGAGTGGTTGAGTGGGTTGGTGGAGTGGGTTGGTGGAGTACGAAAATTTCTTGTCTGACTTTGAAGCCTAAAACGACCAACTATACTTCAGATCCATGAAAAGTAATCTTCGTGAAAGTTGTAGATCTTTGTCTTGGCTATAATATGCATATCTGGATTGTCCGATTTGGCTTCCTACAACCCAAGATATGACCCAAATACCGTAGGTTGCTCAAACCCAACTTCAGCACCTCTGCTCCGACTTGCAAGTTCAAACTGACCCATTAGACTTCATTTTTTCAAAAAGTGTTCTGCATGAAAGTTGTTTATTTGGATCTTAACTATCAACTATCCAAAGTTTAGCTCATCTCCATTATTACAGCTTAAGATATGATTTTATGAGTGCACACCGTTCGGATTCTAGTGACAGAACCCGTATTCTGACTTCCATGTAAACTTAGGTCCCTTAGACATCTGTTTAGGACTTCGAGCTCTTCATCAAAGTTGTAGAGCTTCCTCTTAACTTTCCTACAAGGTAAAATTCATGATTATCAGATATCAGGAACTCAAGTTATGGCCAAAATACAGAAACAGTATCAAATCTCAATAATGCTGAAAATATTCAATTAGGACCAATTTGAGCTCAAACTCACAAAATCATACCAAACTCAATCAATTAAGAATATGGAGAGTGTAAATGACTAAATATAAGGGTTTCGTAATGAATAAAATATGTGATTATCAAATTTTTCCACACTTAGCTTTTTGCACTCCTGGGCAAAACTCAAGACCAAAACAAGGACATAAGAGATTAACAAAAATTTAAATTCCAATGACATTCAAGAGCCCAAAATTTTACAATCAAGAAGAACAACCAAAGGTTCAAGGGATCAAAACATTCATGAGTTAACAATTCCCCACATCTCAAACCAACAAGCAAGGTATCTTCAACATGAATCGAGAATGATAGATCTTCACAAGATTCCCTCTCAATCTCTCAAGTGTTTAAAAGGTAGGTATTTCACTCAATTCAACCCATGAAAATTACACTACCATAAGCTTGCTTATCTTTTACTTCTCCACTACTCAAAACACATGCACACACAAATCATGAGGACTTTATTCAAGGTTGTAGTGAGGTCAAGGTAACAGAAGAGGATAAAATGAATATGAGAAGATAAATACCAAAGGGAATAAAAGCAAATGAGGGCTGAGTTCAAATAACAAGCATAAAAGTTCATCCCAACTCTAATGTATATCCCTTTACATATTCATTTCCCAATCCTTTTTTTTTTTTTTTTTTTTTTTTTTATATATATATATGAACATAACTATATACATACATTTTTTTTCTTTTTTTTTTTTAGGCACTCTTTCCTTTTTCAACAACCATTTTGTACACACACCCCCACACTTGTTCAAAAACTCATCCATTAACTAAGCTAATGTTCTTTTATTCCCTAAGGTAAAGTAAGAACACAATTTTTCATTTAAGGCACATAATGAGTTAGAAACAAGGAATGGTCAAATAAGCTCAAAGGGGTTAAGTAAAGGAAAATATACAAGGTTGGCAGGAATCAGAGAATTTTCAAGAAGTCAAAAGAGTGCTTAATATCATATTGAAAACAAGGTTGGCTATTCGGTTAAACTAGCTAATTAAGAAAGAGGGCCTCAATCATGTTCATGCATGCAAGTGAAATGTAGCCTCAAAAAGAATCAAAGCAAGTTCTAAAGTGGTCATTAACATGAGTGAAAATCACACAAGAAAAAAGAGAATGGCATAAATGTTAAATCCATCCATTAGGCTCAAACTCAATTTATTAATTCAATCATCCATCACCAAGCATATCAGTTCAAGAAGGAAGAAAAGTTATTCAATCATGCAATGAACCTTTTTTTTTAAAACAAAACAAAAAAAACAAAAAAATGCTAAAATCTCTCCCCTATACTTAATATAACATTGCCCTCAATGTGAAAGAGAGATATAGAAAAGAGCAACACAACCTGATAAGAAGTAAATCAACGCTAGCGAGTAAAAGAAGTGCTACACCTTTGTCGGTGCTTAGTATCAAACCCTGAAAAGAAATCAAATAATAAAATTTTAGTACTTCCACAATTTAAACTCATTACTCTGCCACCAATTAAGATGCGTCTCAAGAGTAAAATTACTCCTTACTCTGCCATCACTAATTAGTTTAATAAGTCCATGACAATCATATCATACTTTCCAAACAAAACAACAATAATTTTCTTTTTTTTGGTCAACTATCCTTCCCCCCCAACTAGATCACAACATTGTCCTCAATGTTAAAATATAGATGAGTAAAGGATAGAAGATATTACCTATTGGAGAAAGCTGATACAAATTTAAACAGAAACAAAGTACAATAAAATCAAACCGATTAAAGAGAAAGTGTCAGATCTGGCTTTCTTTTCTTGTTACTTCCTTCGCAGCTTCCTGTTGACCAATCTATTTGAGCTAATACCTTATCGGTACATACTCAAAAGCTTCTAATTTATCAATGAGCTCATCAATAGTGGAGGCAGAGATAAGAAGTTGTCTTAGAAGGAGTAATAAATTTCTTTCCTGACTTTGTCAAGAAAAGATAACAAAAGATCAAAGAAATTATTAACATTCAACAAACCAATGGGTTTATGGTGGATGTTCGGTTGGCCCAAGAGACAATTTGAAAATTTTCTTCCAAAGTACCAAAACCACTGGTAAGACAAGAAATGCATCAATTGTCAACCATTGTTTTCATTCGTCCATGCATAGATGTTACCAATTTCTTGTCCAACTGTCTTTCCAAAGGTGATGTTATTTTCACTAAAGATTTAGGAATAACACCTAAAACTGATGCCTCCTATAAAAGCGAGAAAGTGATACAGCCCCATTAACCCACGACAACCTCCCCATATACAAGATGAATATTCCTCAAGCAAGTGATCGACCAAGAGTGCTAGCTGCGTTTACAAACTCTAATCCCTTCCCATAACTCAATCCACAAAAACACAGACATTTTTGAGGTTACGAATAGAAGGCCCCATTCTATACTCTTCCTCTCTTTGAGTGTTTGAGTTGAAGGAAAATGGAGAAAATGGAGTGTTTAAATAAGAAAAAGAATGGAAAGGGAATAATTGCACCTATAAGGGTAGGTTGATAGTTGTGAGAAAAGGTTGAATTTAAGAAACGAGAATCTTTTCTTTCTTCTTTTTTTTTTTTTTTTGTTTTTTTTTTTTTTTTTTTTTTTTTTTTTTTGTTTTTGTTTTTTGTTTTTTGTTTTTGTTTGAAAGATGACATGAAGAAGAAGAAGAGGATGATACGTCTGATTGTTTGTGGATATGGCTCACATCTGCCTCTGGTTTAACGTCCAGTAACGACTTAAACGTCTTCTATGAGTCGAGGATAAGCTTCCCATCCAATTTTCTTATAAATTGGCAAACAGGGTCTTTTAGAGTCAGATTCCCAAGACTGTAGCATTTTTCTTCATCCTTGAAGAGATTCCACAATTTAAGAATTTCACGATGCACCAATCCACAAGAATGCGTCTCAAGAGTCAATAAGATATCATCTAATGACTCCTTACTCAGTCCATTAATGAAAAAAAATTTATCTTCTCTATTTGTGGAAACCATCCCCAAAGTACGACATCGCTTGTTACAGTTCCATCGTCCACATTTGTGACAGACTTGTAACCTTTTTGCTTTTCTCCTTTTAGAATATGAACTTCTTCCAAGATCGGGCATATATGAGTCAAATGAAATTGAGGACTCACCTGCTAATCAGACCTTTGCTTCAATTATCCAGCATACATCTTCTGGCATACCTTTGTGCATTAACAGTCTCAATCTTTCACATTGAACTTTGTAGATTTTTCTCAGAGCATTTTGAGGAAGAGAAGGAAAATGTTTGCTCAGGTTTGAAAGAATGACATCCATTTTGAAGGAGAAGAAGGGTTCGGTTATTTTGGGAAAGCGAAAAATAAATCGACTTGAGAGTCATGAGTAGTATCCACCACTTAACCGGTAACACAAAGAACTCAAGAACTTGGTTTTCCAGGAATGGTTGAGTCTTTGTCCATTAACTTTAAGCGCATTACCATTCCTAGGATCCTCAATATCTATGGCCCCAGAGGATACACGTGTTTGACAACAAAAGAATCGCGCCACCTAGATCTCAATTTTCCAAAGAGTAGGTGCAGATGATAATATCAAAGCATAACTTTTTTGACCAATTTTCGCAGCTTTTGTAAAAGGTGTAACAGACCTTGCATAAAGTAGGCCAATAAAATCCATACTGCAAGATTTTCGCAGTTATTATCGCTAAAAAAAAATGACCTCCACATGCTTCCGAGTGACAAAATTTAATGTCATTACCTACCTCATTATCGGGCACACATCTATTTTTTTTCTCTTTTTTTTCTTTTTTTTTATTCATAATGCGGATGGAGAAGGTTCATCACCTCCATTTTTGCATTCTCTGGAAGTTCATGATACTGTTTGAGGCGGTGTCCATTTACAATGAAAGCTTTGGCAGTGACCTCACTTTTAATCTGAACAGCACCAGAAGGAAAAACCTTAACAATAATAAATGGTCCATCCTATCTAGACCTTAATTTGCTAGGCATGAGTCGGAGGCGGGAGTTATAGAGGAGAACTTTTTGACCAATCTTGAATGTTTTCCTCAGAATCAACTTATCATGGAAGGCTTTGGTCTTCTCCTTATAAAGTTTGGAACTTTCATAAGCCTCCAAGCGGATCTCCTCCAATTGCTACAGCTGCAGCTTCCTCTCCATACCTGCTTGATCTAGGTCCAAGTTGCACCTTTTCACCGCCCAGAATGCACGATGCTCAATTTCCACCGGTAGGTGGTAGGCTTTTCCAAAAACAATCTGATACGGAGACATCCCGATTGGTGTCTTATAAGCAGTCCTATAAGCCCATAAAGCATCCTCAAGCCTCTTGCTCTAATCCTTTCTGTTAGGTTGAACTGTCTTCTGGAGTATCTGCTTGATCTCCTTGTTGGAAATCTCGGCTTGCCCATTAGTTTGGGGATGATAAGGTGTAGAAACTCTGTGCAAGACCCCATACTTTTTCATCGAAGCTTCCATGCTTCGATTACAAAAATGTGAACCCTAATCACTGATGATGGCCTTCGGAACTCCAAACCTGCAGAAAATCTGTGATCTAATAAAATCCACAATAACTTTGGAATCATCAGTCCGAGTAACTTTCGCCTCTACCCACTTGGATACATAATCAACAGCTAGCAAAATGTAAACAAAATCAAAAGAAACAAGAAAGGGTCCCATAAAATCAATACCCTATACATCAAAAATCTCACAGAACAATAAGGATTTCTGGGGCATCTCATTCCTTTGAGAAGTGTTTCCTATTCTTTGGCATTGATCACAAGATTTACAAAATACATATGCATCATGAAATAGAGTGGGCCAATATAATCCAGATTCCAAAACTTTCCTAGCAGTCCTTTGGGGACCAAAATGACCGCCACATGCAAGTGTATGACAAAAGCTAAGAATAGAATGAAATTCATTATCAGGCACGCATCTCCTAATGACTTGGTCACTACAAAATTTCCACAGATAAGGGTCATCCCATACATAATATTTTGACTCACTCTTCAATTTATCAATCTGAGCCCTAATAAAATGTGCAGGGAAAATACCAGCAACTAAGAAATTTATCAAATCAGTAAACCAAGGAGTGTTACCTTGCAGCTTGAAAAGCTGCTCATCAGGGAAGACATCATGGATAGGAAAAGTATCTGGCTCCCTTTCAATTCGGCTTAGGTGATCAGCCACAAAATTCTTCGCTCCACTTTTATCACGGATTTCAATATCGAACTCTTGGAGGAGCAAAATCCACCTAATCAACCTAGGCTTTGCATTAAGCTTCTTCAGGAGAAACTTCAGAGCTATATGATCTGAAAACACAACCACTCTAGAACCAAGCAAATATGATCGAAATTTGTCTAAAGCAAAAACAATTGCTAAAAGTTCTTTTTCAGTGGTGGTGTAGTTGACTTGTGCAGGATCTAAAGTTCTTGAAGCATAGGAGATGACATGAGATATTTTGCCGATCCTTTGTGCAAGAACAGCTCCCAAAGCATAATTAGAGGCATCACACATGAGCTCAAATGGGAGTGTCCAATCTGGTGGCTGGATGATAGGTGTACTAGTCAATGCTTGCTTCAAGTGATTGAAGGCATCCTTGCATTTCTGGTCAAAATGGAACTCCACTTCTTTTTGTAGTAAGTTGGATAGTGGAAGAGCAATTTTGCTAAAATCTTTTATGAATCGCCTATAGAAACCTGCATGACCAAGGAAAGAACGAACCTCCCGCACGCATGTGGGATAAGATAGGCATGAAATAACATCTATTTTTGTAGGATCTACCTCAATACCCTTGCTAGATATTATATGCCCTAAAACTATGCCTTACTCTACCATGAAATGACATTTCTCAAAATTCAGAACAAGGTTAGCCTTAATACATTTATGCAAAACCTGAGTTAAACTATCCAAACATGTATCAAAGGAAGAGCCATAGACAGTAAAGTCATCCATGAATACATCCATGCAATTTTCTAAAAGGTCAGAAAATATACTTACCATACACCTTTGAAAGGTGCCTAGAGCGTTGCACAGACCAAAAGGCATCCTTCTGTATGCAAATGTGCCAAATGGGCAAGTGAAAGTAGTTTTATCTTGGTCTTCTGGGGCTCTATGGATCTGAAAATAACTTGAATATCCATCTAAGAAACAGTAATGCGACTTGTCAGCTAGTCTCTCTAACATCTGATCAATGAAAGGAAATGGGAAATGATCTTTCCTGGTGGCTTGGTTAAGTCGTCTGTAATCAATGCAAACCCGCCAGCTGTTTTGAATTCTTGTGGGTAGTAGCTCATTGTTCTGATTTTCAACTACTGTGACCCCAGATTTCTTTGGAACAACACCGCAGGCTCACCTATTTACTATCAGATATGAGATAAATAATGCGACTTGTAGTAGCTTGGTAACTTCTTTTTTACCATATCCGAGTCGGGGTTCGATCTCCTTTGAAATTTGCCGTCTTGGTTTAGTATCTTCCTCCAACAAAATCCTATGCATGCATGTGGAGGGACTGATACCAGGAAGATATGAAAGTATCAATTGATGGCTTATTTATTCTGCCTCAAAACCTGCAGTAATTTTTCTTCTTGATCAGGTTACAAATTTTTAGCAACAATCACAGGCAGCTTCTCACCATCTTCCAAATAAGCATATTTAAGATGGTCCGGCAAAATCTTTAATTCTAAGGATGGAGGCTGTACAATGGAGGGCAGCAAGCTGTTTGAAATAACTAACTCAGCAATATTAAATTCAACATACTTCTAACTCTCATTTTCACATCCTGCATCATTCAAGTCAGCAGCTACATCACCACTGATAACTGCATAAATCTCAGCACATGCAGCACATGGTACAATATCACAGCCAGCACATGTTTCACAGGTAACAGAATCCAAAAAATTAGCAATATCAAGAAATTCAGCATAAATATCAGCATAAGCATCGTGAACTAGCATATCAATCATATCAACATGGAAAACAGAATGCTCCTCTATGGGATGTCTCATGGCCTCAAAAATGTTAAATTGTACAACATCGTCGCCAAATTCCATGGAAAGGGTGCCAGCATGCACATCTATCTTGGTCTTGGCTGTCTTGAGGAAAGGTCTGCCTAGGATCAATGGAGCATGGTTTGTTGAAGACTCATCTTCCATGTTCAAAATATAGAAGTCCGCTGGAAAAATTAGCTCATTCACCTGAACTAACACATCTTCTAGCACTCCTACAGGATGAGCAGTGGTCCTATTTGCCAACTGAATCACTATACCAGTAGGTTGCAAAGTGCCAATGTTCAAGGACTGATATATTAACATAGGCATGACATTAATTGAAGCACCCAAGTCTAGCATTGCATGTTCAAATTTGGAGTTACCTATCGTGCAAGGAATTGTGAAAGTTCCAGGATCTTTGCATTTTTGTGGCATGCTTGGTAGAATCATTGCAGAAACATTTCTGCCCATGCTTATTTTCTCAGTACCCTTAAGTCTTCTCTTGTGAGTACACAACTCTTTGAAGAATTTGGCATACTTGGGAATCTGCTTGATTGCATCAAGGAGGGGAATATTGATTTCCATCTTCCTGAATGTGTCTATGACTTCTCTTTCTATTTCTGTTTGCGCAGTATGCTTGGACTGTGTGACTCTGTTTGGAAAAGGTAGTGGAATGACCAGATTTGAATTCTCGCACATTTCTTACGTGTCCGATTTTTGGGTGAGCTATCCACTTTCTTACGTTTCGGTCACCTTCGGGTCGCTTTGCACTTGTAGTTCAAGTTTGGTGGAGCGGGGACCGTCAACTTCTCGCCACTTCTCAAGCTAATGGCACTTACATTACCTCTTGGGTTGTTATTTGTTTGTGAAGGCAATTGGTTCGACCCTTGACTTTTTAGCTCACTCGAGTGGTTACCATCGCCCAATTTGAGTTTGTAAATTCTGGATGGTGGCATTGACATTCTGCTAAAGCTTGTTTCATCAAGTCTTCAAAAGGTGGCTCAAGCTGGAGTGGCTGGCTGGAAAGTAGTGGAGGGGCTCTTTGCATGGGTGGCGGCGCGAGTTGTGCTTGCCTAAATGCGAGGTGGTTGGTACTTGTTGCTAGGGCCTGTAGCTTGGTATCTAAACTGCGGTTGCTGCTGTTGGTAGGGCTGTTGTTGTTGTTGACCAGAATTTCCATATCTCAGGTTGGGATGGTCCCTCCAGCCAGGGTTATAGGTATTAGAAAATGGATCATATCTGGGCTGCTGCTATGATTGCTGATATTGGGGTCTACCAGGAAAAATACCAGCTACTGCAACAGATTGCTCTGGAAAAATAGAACCACCATCCTGAAGTGTGGGGCATGCATCAATAGGATGAGATGAACAAGAGCTAATGCCACACACAGTTGCAGCCATCTGCATTGGTGCTTGTTGTCCCACTGCTAACTGCCTTACCAAAGAAGTCAATTCATCAAGTCTGTGTTCCATTCTCTGTTGGTCTACATGAGATGATTGAATCTCATTGACTCCTCTGGTTGAGGTAATAATTCGTGTGCCAAATTTTTGGGTGTTGGCTGCCATGTTTGCTATCAAATCTCTCGCTATTGCAGGGGTCTTATCTACTAAGGCTCCTCTAGAGGCAGCATCCACCACGTTTCTGTCATTTGGCAGCAAGCCTTCATAGAAATATTGAATTAAGAGTTGATCGATGATTTGGTGGTGGGGACAGCTCGAGCACAACTTCTTGAATCTTTCCCAATATTCATGCAATGTCTCTCCTGTCATTTGTCTTATGCCACATATATCTTTTCTAATGGCGGCTAGACTCTACAGAGGCGAGGAAAATTTTCTCTAAGAACAACCGCTTCATGTCGGTCCAACTTGTTCTTGAACCTGGTGAAAGATAAAATAACTAATCCTAGGCGTATCAAGCAAGTGAGAAAGGAAATGCCCTCGACTTGATGTGCTTTCTTACGAGATCCCATGTGGCTTCATGGTTGAACAAACCACATGGAACTCCTTTAGATGCTTATGGGGATCCTTACCGCAAAACTTAGTGAAACTTGGGCAACAAATGTATCAATCCAGATTTTAACTCAAAATCGAAAGCATCAAGATCTGGGTATTGAATACACAAAGACTAGTTAGTTATATCGGGAGAAGTGACAAGTTCCTTAAGAGTTCTATTCTGTATGTTATTAGCCATGGTTTCAGAATTATTCAAGATCTCAAGTTCACTCCCAATATTAAGATCAAATTCAAAAGCAATTCTTGCACTTAGCCTACGAGCTCTAATCAACCTATGCAAGGTTCTATCAATCTCAGGATCAAAGTCAACCAAGTTATCAGGCTCGGACCTAGTCATGCATCACACAAAAACAAATAAATAAGCAAAATATACTAGATAATGGATAAAAATGTTAGAAAAGTTAATAAAAAGCAAAAGTTAGTAAAAACACTTAAAATGAAAAGATTACACTTACTAATCCCCGGCAACGGCGCCAAATTTTTGACGAGCACCAAACTCAGTCAAAATTATAACCGAAGTTATTACCTAAGCTTGTAGCATAATTACAACACCGGATCATCTCCACGAGGATTGTAGATGCAATTTAATCAAATCAAGTGAAAGTTTAGCAAAGGGGGGTTTGGCAGTTTAAGATTGTACTTAACAAAATTAAAGGAAGAAATAATAATTAAAGAGCAGTCAATTTAGAAACCTATCCAAGATTGGGTGGATTCAATCATAGACCCTTCATAGAACACTTGAAGTGCAATTGAATTGTTAATTTGGATCTAATCGAGATCTCTGCATCAAATCCAGAATTCATACTAGACGATCGTCTAGAATTCAATTAACAAGTGATAAACACAAATCCGCAATCACGCCATTCATGAAGATCTATGTTAATTTCAAGTACCAAATTCAATTAACTTAGGCACAAATCAGTAACCTAACCTTTTCAATTCTGTGATTAATTTAGATCAATCAGTTCTAAGTTTCATCACAAATCTCAATCTTCATTTATGTGATTAGTTTAGATCAATCAGTTCTAAGTTTCATAACAAATCTCAATCTTAAACCAAGATCAAATCAGATCAACATAAATAGAATTACATTTCATGCATTCAAGATCAAGAAGAAGAAAGAAGAAGAAGAAAAGAGAAATTCAATTACAAATCAAATACAATACATAACCAAGGTCTCAAGAATCCAAACCACAATCTCTTCAAGAGTTCTAAATTGACCGAAAGTAGCTTAGCCCTCCATTACCATGAAGGGGAGCATCAAAATATACAAAAGTTATGAGAAACTATGAAGAAACAAGAAGAAACTGAGAGAAATGAAGGAGAATACAACTTGTCATTCATGATAACCAATGGTGCCTTTATAGAAGTCTAGGGTGACAAAGGGGAGTGGGTGGATGAGTGGGTTAGTGGAGTGGAGTGGTTGAGTGGGTTGGTGGAGTGGAGTGGTTGAGTGGGTTGGTGGAGTGGGTTGGTGGAGTATGAAAATTTCTTGTCTGACTTGGAAGCCAAAAATGACTAACTATATTTCAGATCCATGAAAAGTACTCTTCGTGAAAGTTATAGATCTTTGTCTTGGCTATAACATGCATATCTGGATCGTCCGATTTGGCTTCCTACAGCGTAAGATATGACCCAAATACCGTAGGTTGCTCAAACCCAACTTCAGCACCTCTATTCCGACTTGCGAGTTCAAACTGACCCATTAGACTTCATTTTTTCAAACAGTGTTCTTCATGAAAGTTGTTTATTTGGATCTTAACTATCAACTATCCAAATTTCAGCCCATCTCCGTTATTACAGCTTGAGATATGATTTTATGAGTGCACACCGTTCGGATTCTAGTGACAGAACCCGTATTCTGACTTCCATGTAAACTTAGGTCCCTTAGACATCTGTTTAGGACTTCGAGCTCTTCATCAAAGTTGTAGAGCTTCCTCTTAGCTTTCCTACAAGGTAAAATTCATGATTATCAGATATCAGGAACTCAAGTTATAGCCAAAATACAAAAATAGTGTCAAATCTCAATAATACTGAAAATATTCAATTAGGACCAATTTGAGCTCAAACTCACAAAATCATACCAAACTCAATCAATTAAGAATATGGAGAGTGTAAATGACTAAACATAAGGATTTTTTAATGAATAAAATATGTGATTATCAATGATATCCTTAGGTCCCTTTTTGAAGCCTTAACTATTTGGCCTTATTTGTTTTTCATAACCATTGTGTTTGTTAACCTGTTAACCGTACTAATGCATGTGAAAGCATGTCATTTTTTTCCTACCCTTATTGTTTGTTGAGTATATGATATGTTATTTCTTGAAATGAGTCTGATGATTAGGGGTATGAATATTCAATTCAAAATAAGCCTGAAGGAACCAGATGCAAATCAAAGAAAAGAAAAAGCATTGCTTTACAAAAATAGAAAAGAAAAGAAAGAGAAAATCAAAAGAAAAATGAAAATGAAAAGAAAAGCAAAAGCTTAAGAAAAGTGAAGTTCCAAAAGCATCAAAAATAGTTCTGGCAAGTTTTATGATCTCACTGTTGAATACCCTGCTAGTGTCAGTTGTGGCTCATGTCTTGAAATAGTATATTATGTGTCTCAATGTTTGTTTGTGTATTTTTCCCATTCATTTCTTTCGCCCATACCATAGGCCTAACAATATAAGCTGATAAAGTCCCTTTTGATCCTCAATCTTGTGTGATTTATATTAGTGGAGAGAGAGTTGATTTACAATTTTGTGGATTCTATGAATCATATGCATGTATGTTTGTAAACTCATCTGGATATGTATAACTTGATTAGGAGAAGTTTATCTTGCATGTTTGTGATAAATGTGAATTGCATGAAGAGTTTTCTGGCTTGTTAGCATGATAAGGATTGTATATGTGTTGAACTGTTTACGGGGCATTTGTACTTTTTGAGGATTGATGCAGTCAATACACATTAGTATTTGTTTTTAAATGAGATAAGAAGATTGAAATATATTTGCTGAATGAAAAATTGATTTTAATGTTTAAGTGATTTACTTAGTTCTATTTTGTTTTGCTTGAGGACTAGCAACATGTAGGTTTGGGGGTGTGATAACTACATGGAATGCAGTTATTTGTGCCCTATCATTTCTGCTAAAATGAATGCTATTTCCTTGTTTAAATGCATATTTGGAGGGTTTTGTACTTATATTTGATATATTCTGATTCTAAACCTTTCTGATATGTTTTATGCAAAACTGTGCTTAAAATGATCATGGATTAGGTGGATTTATATATGATACTGATTTGATGTTTTCTCTATATTAGTAGGGGCTCCAAACAAGGTCAAATATGGAGCAATTAAGCTTAAAGAGAAAGAGAAGCCAAATCTGCCAATTCAGTGGGCAACGTCGCGGCGCAAAATAGATCACGTCGCGGCGCAAAGAGCATTTTTAGGCTTGCTGTACTTGGACCCGAGGCAAGAGCGTCGCGGCGTAATGAAGGCAACGTTGCGGCGGTACATAGACTGACCCATTGGGCACTGCGGCGCACATATGGGGACGCCGCGACGTTGAGGCAGCTGCTGAGCTTATAAATAGATTTTATCCGTTTTTCTCAGAACTCTCTCCCATTCTCTTTGTTTTTTTCGAGTTTTGGCCATTTGGCCATTTCTCTCTTTTTAGGTTTAGTTAGTTTTAGTTAGTTTAGGTTAGTTTTAGGTTAGATAGCTTGGCTAGATCTTCATGGATGGTGGATTGGAGTCAAAGATCAAAAGATTGAAAGAGGATTCAAGCTTCAGAGACAAATCTAATGAGTTTCTTTCTCTCTCTCTTTTCCCTTTCTCTCTTCTCTTCCTTATCTTTTGTATAGCCATGCTTTGTTTAGGATACTTTGGATCCTTTTATATATATTAATGATGTGTTTTTCTCTAAGTTTGTGTGGATGTTTGATTACGGTTCAATCATTATCTGTGTTTAATGCTTGTTCTTGGTTGGCCTCAATTACATGATCTTAGTATTAGCAAATGAACTAGACATAGGGATTTATTGATATGGATATGGTGTGGTTGATACATGTTCGGCGAGTTCAATTGGCTTGGATGAGCTGATTCGCTAACTGGATAGAAATATACCTTTTAGCCATGTATAGTGGGAGATTGAGAATAGATCGTTCATGAGTGGATGTTGAGCTGGCTCTCAAGGAAACTTAGTGAGTTGGGCAACTGAAACCAGGGTTGATTGACCTAGATATAGGCTTTTGACTAATGAAGATTCTCAAGCTAACCTAATCAATGCATTTATGTTTATGAGGGGAATTTCATGTTGTTGATAGATATAATGGGTGAAGAAGGATTTCCTGAAACCTAACCGCTTTTAGGTTTATTGCTTTTGTAGGTTAGATAGTTATTAATATTATTTTCCTATTTTTATGTCCTTGTCTAGAATTGATTAAGCTATTGGTTGGTATTTAGCGTTATAACATAATAATATCCTCGTGGGAACGAACTTTTACTTCGTATCTATATTACTTGTGCGACCCGTGCACTTGCGGTTAGCAAAAAGGGCAACACGTTTGCCCCTCAACACCTACGCAGTGAGGAAAAAGCGTCTACCTATTACCAAGTGGGTTTATGATTTTAGGCTTATCATGCTCTGTATATATAAGAAATAGTGGTTTCTAGGAAATAAGTAAGTAGCTTACGTTTTCAAACTTTAAACCTACATTGGCATTGCATATTTATAATATTTGGACTTTGTTTGAGCATAGTCATACTTCATAACATAAAGCATTGCATGGTTGACAATTGTATGGGTAGTTGTCATTACGTAACCGATTGATTATTTGGTTGCTCGTTCGATAGTATCTTAGGATTGTATGAGTGATTCTTTGATATTGTTATTTTTCAGATATTCTATTACATAGAGTCCATTTTTGTGTTCAGTTGATTTATTTTTATAAATGATTAACTGTTGGTCTTGGTATGCTTATGCTGAGAAATTGTTATTTTTTATCCCTGTGTGTTCCATGTAAATTCAGGTGAAGTCCCTAAAAAGGGAAACGACAACAAAAAGAAGAAGAAGAAGGCTTAGTTTAGTAGCTTTATTTTTTTTAAATCAGATTGTATATTTGTACTCTTGTGGTTGTTTGTAGAAGCTTGTGTATACAGTATGACTTGTTAGCTAGTGATGCTTGTATATATAACTTTTTTATCATTCATGACTCTCTATAATGACTATACAAGTTATTATGAGTTTTTATTTTTTGCATTTTTAGAAGTGACATGCTTAATGCGATTTATTTTGAAATATTCTGTTTATTTTATGATAATTCGTATTAGGGTATTATAGGATGAGCCCTAGGAGAGGAGGAGGAACCATCATAGAATTCTCATGGAAATGGAGATTGAATCACCATTGAAGGTACTTTAGTTTCTTCTCTACGGTTCTATCATGGTGATTTTTCTTTCCTCTTTATCTCTCTTCTTCTCTTTTGTCACAAGTATCTAAATTCTTGTTTTACTAGGGTGAAGATGTAACTTAATTCAATTGATATATATTAAGATTAGATTTTTAATTAATTTCTTTTCTATTCAATTTGAGTAGTTATTATGATTCTTAATGCTTTTATGAATTGGTCACTCATAAATTGATTTAGTGAGATGTATGTAGAATCGGGAGGTTTGCATATAACTTAGACCATAAATGATAAGTGTCATGATTTGTAATCATCTAGGAATAGAAGTTATAGGTTGTGTGGGAGAATTGTGGTATTTTTTATGAAAATTCATAGAGTGAAAGTCACTCCTTTAAGAGTTGGGGTTTAGATCAAGGAATTGATTAGCCTTTGATAATTAAAGAGAATTAACTCGCCAATGATTAGAAATTAATTAGAATAAATGTCCTAAAGCTGCTCCATTGTCTATGATAATTGTTGAATTAAGTGAATTCGGATCCCTGGCATCTTTACACCTTAATTTGTTATCATGCTCTCTTATTATTTTTAATTTATATGTTTTTACCTTGTATTTATTTTCCTTCAATTACTTATTTTTCTTTGAACTCTTTTTAATCTCAATTTTCTATAACTTAAATAGTGTTAATTTGGTGAATTTAGTACTTGACAACATAATCTCTATGGGACGATAGTCACTCATTATTATATTATTTTTGTGTTTTGGTGTATTTGTCATTTGAGCAATAAGTTTATAGCACCGTTGTTGAGGATTATTTGTTTGTCAATATCAAAGAGTAGCTAGAAAGACACTAATTTAGGCATTTATTTTCCTTGTTTAATTGTTTTTTAGATTGTTTCTCTTTAATTCACTCTTGTTTGTTTTATTTATGCGAGATACTATAAATCCAGAAGCATTACTCTTTCATCAAGAAATTGAGAAAACTACAAGGGCAAACAGAAAAGCAACAAGAGAGATAAGAAGAATTGAAGAAGTCATGGCAATACCAAATGAAGAACGAAGATGCATTTTGGGAGATTATACAACTCCTACTGCTGAAAGGTGTGCAACCAGTATAGTGCGACCTACCATCCAAGCCAATAACTTTGAAATCAAACCAACTTTTCTACAATCGGTTTAGCAAGATCAGTTTGGGAGAAATCAATCAGAGGATCCAAATTTGCACATTAATAATTTCCTATAATCCTTCTCTAAGAACACACAAATTCAATCAAAAGTTTAATAAACTAATGCAAAAGAAAAACTGAATGCCCGAAGATAAATACATATGACAATCATGAACAAATCTCCAACTAACATAATTCTAAGTTAACATGAATCAAGGTCTCTTGACCTAAGATCAATCTTCAAAGCAATGCTTTTCTTTTCAAAATAAATCAGTTCATGCATATGCTTGAGTGAACATGGATTTAGGGTGATGATGAGAAAATAAAATCAATAAAAATAAATAAATAAATGTACAAATAAAATGCTAAAGGAAAAAAAATCTTTTTTTGCTACCGATAGCTATAAACATCTCCCTACAAAGACTCTGAACTCGGGGAGACACTTAAGCCAACTCAACATTAACTTAAAAAAAAATAGAAAAATGATAGTCAATAAAATAAGGAATAACAAAATAATAACAAAAACAAGTGAAACCAAAATGGTCCACCCTAAACTTAAAATGTGGCAATGTCCTCAGTGACGCATAAAGTGAAATAGGAAAACATAAGAAAAACACGGGGTGAGGGTTTGTGGGCTAAAGAACACAGGTTGGGTGTTTTTGGAAGAAAGAACTTCATATTCTCCTTAACAATTATACTTAAATATTGAAATTACTGAACTTAAAGCTTACTCTTGGTGCAAACTCAGTTCCGCAACTTTGACACTTATATCCCTTGCACAAAACTCACCTTCTCCACCTTAAAGAAACAAAATAAAGACACGTTACTACACAATAAGATAATTAACTCATCAAGGAATTTGGTTTTAATTAATTAAGGAATTATCCTCATCAATTGAATGACTAGAAATTAATTAGAACAAAGGTCTCAAAGTTACTCTATTGTCTATTATAGATTGTTGAATTAAATGAAGTTGGATCTCTAATATCTTTACCATTGTTTGTTTACACTTTAATTTGTTATCGTACTCTCTTACTATTTTTAATTTGTATATTTTTACCTTATTTTGGTTTTTCTTCAATTACTTATTTCCTTTGAACCCTTTTTAATCTCAATTTCCTATAGCCTAATTAATATTGATTTGGTTAATTTGATACTTAACAACATAATCTCTATGAGAAGATACTCGCTCATCATTATATTATTTTTGTAATTTAGTATACTTGTCAATTAAGCAACAAATCCTAACCACACATTTATTTTAATAAATTATAACGAAAAAGACCATGTTCTATCCACAAACCACCTTTAGGGTGTTTCATGTTATACTTTTCCGCATAACAAAATATGTCGAGCTATAGAACCAATATATAAGATAAATCAAGCTCATCCTCCTTAATGCTCCCGATAACTCCTTCTGCATCACCTTCCAAGATTACTCTTTTGCACCCCCCAGCTCCCAAGCTAACTTCAGAACTTCCTTGGTTGCAAGAAATTCCCCTGTATTGGAAGAGACAGCTCCATGTCGAAGACTAGTCTTGGCAGCAACAAAAGACCCATTCCAATCCCGTACAACCATTACCTACTTCAACGCCTTTTGACATCGATATTTCTCGAGTGGGAAGTAAATCTCTACACAAACACCAAAAGAAAATTCGAACCTTTGGGGGGATGGCAGCTTTCCACAGTTTTTCAAAAAACCAACTGAGAGTATGTTTGGAAAAAATAGATTCTTTCTCATTTAGCTGTTTTTAGATAATTAAGTTATTTTGTAAAATAATTATTATGTTTGAATAAAAAAATTATTTTTTAAAAAAGTTTTTTCATGAAATTTAATGTAAAAAAAACTTTTTTCAGTTAATAATTATAAGTTAAAGATTGAAACTTATGATTTTAACTTATAGATTATTTCTTACACTTTGATATGTAAATATTATTTTGTCCTCAATCAAATAATTTTTTTAATCATTTTATACCTATTTTAATAATTTAATACATAAAAACGATTATTTTTTATATCATCCAAACGAATCATATTAACTTAAAATCACTTTACAACTATTACATCTAAATATAAAAATAAATCAATTATAACCAATTATAACAATAATCGATTATAACACAATAGCACATATACAGTCTTCCACTTGAGCTGGAAAAAGTTCTCACACAATAGCTTCCTTCCATGTTCTAGACTCTAGGTTTATCAACTCTTCTACCATCGTAACAGTGGGATATATCCATTATATTAGCTGAATGTGCAGTAAAATTATTAGCCATAGGAATCCATGGGTCTTGCCAAATTCGAACCTGATCCCTGTCACCAATTCTCCATGGAGCTCCCATTTGAAGCACCTTCCTTCCTTCCATGATACTTCTCCAAGTATATGATGGGTTGGCTCTATGAGCTTCCATAAGATTCACTCTAGGAAAATATATGGCTTTTAAAATTCTAACCATGAGGGATTTCAGGTTACAAAGAATCCGAAAATCTTGTTTGGCTAGCTTTGCCAAATTAAAAGTGTGCAAATCTCGATAACTCAAATCTTCACAACCCTTTAGCCAACAAAGCTTCTCTAATTAACTCAATGTATTTTCTTTGCATATGTATTTATTTGTATTTGTACAATCATATAATGTGTATTTCTTAAAATACTAAACCTTCTGTGAACACTCAATATTATTCGAGCAGAAAATAATAACAAATAAAAAAATAAAAAAAAGGAAAATTTCGTTTTGGTCTTATGCACACTCAATCTGAGCTCACATGTATGTGTCATCCAAACCACACTTGTTTTTTATTTAGTTGGTTCCTAAGGGTCCTAAAAAAAATAAAAACAGAGATTTTAATGCACTGACACACCAAGTACATCTTGCTGTAAAACGGGGTATAAATTTAGACAAGATGAAGTAGAAATCGAAAAATATCTCTACGTAATAAGAGATTGGGGGGGTTCTATGCATTCACAGTAATTCACTTTTGTCAAGTTTGAGTGTATGTCCCATCTTCCTTTTCTATCCAGCGCCAATAAAGAGGGTCAAACAGGGTTCTTCTGTCAAAAAAAAAAAATCGAAAAGAAAAAAGAGTGAACAAAGTTTCATGGTGAAGTAGCAAAAGAAATAGAGAGGCAGTGGCAATCGCAGGCTAGAGAGACAAATTTTTTCGGTTGCAAATTGGAGGTGCTTGCTGTGAAAAAAAAAAAATTGGTTAGATTACAAAGAAAAAAGAAGAAGAACTTGAGCAGGAAGCAAATATTGAGAACAGTGAAAAGAGGAGAGAACACTAGCTTCAAACCACTCAGTTAAGTTTCTTTACCCTTTAGTTTCATCATCTTAATAAGATGTAATCATTCATCTACTATTTGATTAACTCGATTACAAGTGTGATTAATTTAATTTGTCTTTTGATATATGCACTCATGACTTGCATATCACATACAATGTCTTGCCATGCATGCTGAATTTATCTCACCCTTAGTATAACACCAAAACAAAACTTAACTTCAACAGGTCCTGCTCTATGGCAACAACATGTCATGAAACCTTCATGTCATTCATTCATTCTCGCATTTATATAATGAAGTATGTTAGGTACAAACATAGTTTTTATCATTTTAAAAAAATACAAAAATACAAAAAAAAATTCACCTTGTCAAAACGAAAACAAAAGAGGATATTCACCTTCTGTTTTAAATAAAATCAAGACATAATCTTTATCTTTAAAAAAAAGGAGATTCATTCATCCCATTTACTAAAAAAATAAACATTCATTTACCTTTTTTATCTTTTGCATGTCATGCACAAACAAAAACTTGGATTTGGCAAAGTTGTTTAGTCCACTAGTATGACAAATTTTATTTGAAAATCTGCACTTGAGAAATTGAGGTTTCATTGAAAAGGAAGTAAAGTCATTGTTAGTGGACTAGCAATTTACCAATACTATGGGCATTAAAAATGTAAATAATAAATAGCATAGCATCCATTTTCCTTTCCTGAAAAGAATAAAAAAAATGAAAAGAAATTTTTTTCATTGCATCCTACCATAATTTTCTCATTTCTAAAAAGAAAAACGAAAATCTTTCATTGCATCTTAGAGTGATTTTTATTACATTTGAAAATGAAGAGAAAACGAATAACAATACTCTTTCATTGCATCATACATGACTTTTTGCATCTAAAAAAAGAAGTTAAAAAAACCTTTTCATCCCCTCTTGGCATAGAATTTTGCATAGTGCATTTTAGCACAATTCCTTGCATCCCAGAGTCTTTCATTCCATTTTGCCTTAATTAAGTTATTGCTTTAAAAAAAAGAAACAAGTATAGAGATTTTTTCGGGGAATGACTTACCAAACTTGTTTTTTGAGTCTAAAGTGAATTTTGAAAGATTTGAGGAATGATACAAGGTTTTACTGTCTTTTAATAAAAGAAAGCTCTTTTTGGGGGGTCAATTTAAGATGTTACAAGGTCTTCTTTAAAATGAATAAAAAATACTATGTTCTTGTTTTCTTTTCATATTCTTTCAACAAAAGAGTTGAACTATTGTACTTCCAAGGAAAATGAACAGCAATCAAACCAGAGGTTATAAGAATGAATCACAAACTAAACCTATAGAGGTGGTTGGGAGAAATCTTGGTCTAGAAGTAGATGAAGTAAAGGGAAGGTTGGATCAAATAAGTGAAGGACATGCAACAATGGAAGGAATATTGAAGTAGATAAGGGATGAATTTTTCTTAAAGGGATTAAATGTGACATCGGGAAACTTTAGGCCAATAATTTATGGAACAACTGGCAACGGTGATAGACTAGCAACTTTTCCCCAAACTGTAATCCACCAAGTAGTACCTAGCATTTCTAAACATGTTAATCTGGATTGAATGGCATCATTAAAGGAAAATATGATGGATGAGATGCTAAAAAAGTTGCAAGAGAAAATTAGGGGAATCTTGGGTTCCAGCACCTATAGTTCTGTGGAAATCAATGATTTGTGTCCCAAGGAAGAAATAACCATCCCCAAAGATTTCAAGATCCCTGATTTCTCAAAATCCGATGGGACCATAACCCCTTCTTCCACCTGAAGAGCTACTACACCAAGATGGTCATCTAGTCTAGAGATGAAAAATTTCTTATCAATCTCTTCCATGAGAGTTTAATTGGGCCTACTTTAGAATGGTACATTCAATTGGATCAATAAAAAATTTCTTGCTGGAGGGACCTAGCCAAATTTTTTATGGACTAGTATAGGTTCAACTTGGATACATCACCAACTCGAGGATAGTTGAGTATGATGCAAAAGAAAAGTGATGAAACTCTTAGGCAATTTGCTTAAAGGTGGGGGGCCCTGGCCACACAAGTTCGACCACCACTCACTTTAATCGAGACGTGTTTTATTTTCTTAGGAACCATTGAGTCTCCATTCATTGGGCTACTGGCAGGTGCAACTTACTAAGATCCTGCTGACTTGATTAAAGTTTGGGAAAGGATATAAGATTTACTAAGAGTTGGAAAATTATCCCTTGGTGATACATAGAATAAATTCCAAGTGAATGAGCCACATCTAAAGAGAATGAAGTCGGATGTAAACCACATGTAGTATTAGCTACCATTTCAAGTCCACATCTAGCAATTCCACACCACTAATCAAACTTTCTAGATATTTGCACCTTACCATTATCAATCCTTAGCTCGTACCCCTTACCAAGTTAATCATTTTCCCCCATCCTATCCACGTGCTTTGTCACAACCATTTTTGCCTCCACCTCATGCCATTTACTTACCTACACTTCCACAAAATAGCCCAATCATCTCCACCCTCAACCAATTCCACAAAACTGAAGATGCTTTCACCGTCGACCACCGCTTTTCCTAAAACTACAAATTTCAATGTTGAACTATTCCAATTCTTGTTTGAGACTCATTCAATCACTGAAAAACCTATGTGCCCAATGGTACCTCCATTCTCAGCTTGGTATAACCCCAATCTCACTTGTAAATTTCATATGGGGCTAATTGGACATTCAAATTGACGATTGTGAGGGTCTTAATAAGAATACAGTTAGAAGATTGATAGTTGGTGGAAAGTTAGAGATTTAAGAGGATGAAGGTTTAATCTTTCCAATAATCCATTTCCCAACCATTGAAAGAGAATGGTACTTTCACATCCTTCAGCTGAGAGGAATCTCTAAGTAATTAGTTTCTAATCTATTTATCAAGTGATTACCATCAAATGGTAGTTTAATTATTTTGAGCCCTTATTTTTGGCAATGACTCCAGTAGTCAAGATTTTGAACTTATGTTAACTTTCTTGAAGAATGGGTCAATGAATTTGCATATTTTTTCTTGTCTATTTTCTTGTTTCTTCTTTGTATTTATTTTCATGTGTGTATCATTGTATTCATTTCATACTATCATTCTTGTCGATTTTCTCCACATTCATTCAAAGCACTTCCCAAGGATTTGTATCCTAAGGAACTTATATTTTAAGAAAGGATTCTCGCAAGCCCATTGATCTATCCTTGTTGTGTAATAGACTGAAGTAGTTGTGGATTCTATGAAGGTGATAGGGTCACCCAAGATCCTTGAATACTAAGTGGATAATGACTCAACATACTAAATAAGGATGGCAAGAAGATAGTTTTCTCTTGTAAGCATAAAATTGATGATCCTGTCATTTTTAAAACTAAAAAATAAAAAGAGAGGAAAGGTGTGAAAAATTAAAAAAAGAAAGAAAGAGAAAAGGAAGGGAGAAAGAAAAAGTAAGAGGAAGGAAGGAAATAAAATGGGAGTGAGTAAATAATGATTCTTGGAATATAGAAAGCAAAGTTAGGTGCTCACTTTTTGTGGATTTTGTCTCATGATCAAATTTTGTAATCATGATTTAAAATAAGGGTTGGCCATTTTTCTTTATCCATAAAAAAAGAAAAAGAAAAAAGAAAAAAAAATCATCATATTATCCTTTGTTATCCCTTTTGAGCTTGAAGTTTTTTTTTTTCAAAAAACCTTGGACAAGGATCACCCTCACATTGGGGGCTAACATATAGTAAAGGTTTGTTTCATAGCGAAAAAACAAATAGATAGAGAGAAAGAGAAAGAGAAAGAGAGAGAAAGAAAAGAAGAAGGAAATAATGAAAAGCTCATCTAAAGTGGATGTTTGAAATGAAAAGCAAATGAAGAAAATGAACAGAGAAAGGATGAGAAAAATGATTTACATGGATTTTAGGTTTAGAATAGAATGACGAATGTTGTTTTTAGAAATGCAAGCACAATTGAGAGGATATACCTTTGTGCAAAGAAAGTTACTGATCCTTGATCCCTTTTAACCCTTCAACACTTATTTAGGCCTTTTATATCTTTCATTTCATAATCTTTAACCTTAACTATGTTACAACCCTTAAAAGTCCGTTTAGATCAATGAGTGATTGTTTTGTTTTCATAACTTTTAATTTTGAGACAAAATGTTTGCACTTTTCCAAACTTTCAATTCATGACTCCACATGTGAAAAATGGGAATTAAAAAAAGAAGAAAGAATAGAACAAAATGAAGATGAAAATGACCCATTAGGTCAATAACTCGTAAGGGCAATTTAGGCAAAAGTTAGGGCAAGCAAAATTGGTAAATCTACCTACACTGAGGCATTCAAGTGATATTTATTTTATATTGAATCAATGGGTACTCAAATTGTTAGCAGTGGGGCAAAATCATGTGAACTCCAATTACCCATACTAGAGCAAATTTAATTGATGCTCAACAAGAAGAAATTTTTGAAGGGTCATACTTATAGGAAGATCAAGGTCTTTGAGGTCCAACTGATGAGAAGGATCAATCAAATGAGAACCAAGGAATCCACACTGGGTTGAATACCTATTTGACTTCCATAATATCCCACTTCATGGTCTTTTCCACGTTGTCATTTATTACAAATACCATATAAGCAATTAAACTTCCATATCAATCAAGAGTTTTCCATTCAATAAATTTCTTCATGTTATTCTTTGTAATTCATGCATATTCATTAATCAATGCTGCAATTAAGGTAAATGTGAGTACATCAATGTGATTTAATTATCATAAGCATGTTTTATTTAAGTCTAGGCTCATTGCATTTAATTTCAGGTTCATGGTCCCATTGCATTTAGTTTCAGGCTTATGGCCCATTTCATTTAAGTTTAGGCTCATAGGCCCATTGCATTCAATTTAAGGCTCATAGGTCCATTGCATTTAGTTTCATACTCATAGCCTATTTCGTTTAAGTCTAGGTTCATTAGCCCATTGCATTTAGTTTTAGGCTTATATGTCTATTTCATATAAGTCCAAGTTCATAGGTCCATTGCAATTAGTTTCAGGCTCATAGGCCCATCTCATCATTCCATCTTAGGCTTATAAGCCTATTTCATGATTCTATTTCAGGCTTAGAGACCTATTGCATTTAGTTTCAAGCTTGATGGCCTATTGCCTTTTAAGCTTCATATCTCCAAACCACCTTTCGTATTTTATGTTTGAGTGCATCGGCTCCCTACATTTAATTTTCCTATCATTTATCTTTAAGCGCATCAGCTCTTACCATTTTTGTTTTCCACATTGACTCCCTACTTTTAATTCCCTGCTACTTATGTTTGAGTGCATCAGCTCCCTGCATCCAAGTACTTAGCCTGTTGATTTTCTTGAAGCATCTAGGTTCTTAGCCTGTTGATTTTCTTAAAGCATTTAGGTCCTTAGCTTGTTGATTTGCCAAACATCCAAGTCCTTGGCCTGTTAATTTGCAAAACATCTAGGTTCTTAGCTTATTGATTAAGCATCTAGGTCCTTACCTTGTTGATCTACTAGTTATCCAAGACTTTGGCCTATTGATTTTCCCAAGATAATTGGGTCCTTGGCCTGTTGATTTGCAAAATATCTAGGTCTTTTACTTGTTGATTTTCCAATGATATCTAGGTCCTTAGCCCGTTGGCCAAAATATCTATGTTAATGGCCTGTTGATTTGCAAAATATTCATGTTCTTTGCCTCTCTTTTTTTGCCAAATATCCAGATCATTGGCTTGTTGATTTGTTATATATCTAGGTCCTTGGCTTGTTGATTTTATTAGATTTAATAAAAAATAACCAAAATGAAAAATATAAAAAGTGATAAGTTTAAAATTGATTGATTGATTTAGTCTGAGGATCAGTTTCAACCACTAAGATTAATTTTTTCCTAATTCAACTTTAATTAATTCTCTTATTCACTTGAGCAAACAACCATGAGTAATTAAATGTAAACTACACATCCCTCTAAAATAGTTAGGATGAAAATGTTCCCTCCTAACCTTAACCACTAATTAATTCTAAAATGTATAGAATCAAATTATCATTTGAAATAGAAGGTAAGTTGTTCCAAGCAAAATAGCTTCACGTGGACCTTATAAATCTATGTTCAATTCTCCTTTGAAAATTAACCATTACTTGATCACAACAATTAATCATAAGTTCTACAATTAATTAGAATTTCATGGAAGCACAAAATCCTAATATAGCAATAGATAATTTCAAAACAAACTCAGATGATGGCTAAGGGAATTTCAAATATACAATCAACATTAAAATTGCGAACAACTCAAATATATGAATAGAGAAATTAATATCAAATCAAATTAGAGAATATATTATCCTATGGATTCAACATCACCCTTAACCAAAAGGAAAACTAATCTAACATAATGAAAATAAACATCTCAAAATATTCAAAATACATCAAAAGTAGAGAAGAAAAAAGATAAAAACTCTTTGAAAAATAGTTTCCTAAATTATAATCAAATGCTCCTTCAATCCCCTTTGTATTGTGCGACTCTTTACCTTTTTTTCTACAGCATCGTTGAGTTTTTTATTTATTCTGATTTAGTGACTTGGGCTACACCTAATTTGATTAGGTTTCTAACTCATTGATTTGTTGATATGAATAACAATTCAATTAGAATTAGTTTTGAATCTTCCACTATCAATTCAGAATTTTGATAAAATTTAAAATTTAGATAAAATCTCTTTAAAACTTTATTTTCAAGATCTCTCAATCTAACCCAAAATCTTTTAGATTATGTCTGAAAATTCAAATAAAGCTTTAAAATAGATAGCGACGATAAAAATATTAAAATACTAAATAAAACTAATTAAAATGACATAAAATCAAATAAAAATTCTAACAAATAAAATAACATCAAAAAATTAAAAACAATAATTTTTGCATGATTTTAAATTGGAATTAGCACAAAAAAAAATAAGATAAGCACTTGAAATTGCACTTATCAAATTCTCCCACACTTGAACCTTGCTTACGCTCAAGCAAGAAAAATATAAGCATAAATAAGAGAGAACATAACAAGTGTAGATAAATTTTCTTTTTAAAAGAAAACTATAAGAAATTTGACATGCTAATAACCTATCAAAACTTAAAGAGGTCATTCTTTCAATCATGCATCTATATTCAACTCAAATGCGAGTCATCAAACCAAGTTTGCTTTCAAAAACAAATCCCATGAACTCCATTACTCTTTTAATGAACACATGCAAACTTAGCAACTCATCAACACTTCCCACAAGTCAAATAAGCAAAATCACTATTCTGTTCTCTATTAATTCAAGTCTACACCTTATCAAGGATTATTAGGATTTCTTTAGGCACTTTTTTTTAATCATTTTTCTATTTTCTCTTCTTTTTTTTATATAGAGTCATAGACTTGGTGATGCACGAACTCATAATAGTGTGCTTCCTCCACACATTACGAACTCTTGCTAAAGACTCGAATTTTTGACTGTGTGCCTAACCCAAATCAAAAACTCTAATCCTTGCCTAATTCATGCTCTTTATTTTTCATTCCATTCACATTTTAACTTTCACCACTTCCAACTTATTTTCTTTTATGCACTTGGGTGGATCATATACTTTCTCTTTCTTTTTTCAATTGCCTAAATCTCCTTAACTTAGTGCTTCTTAAAACTTTACTTTGCAAAGAGTAGAAAAATTGGCTAAACACTAGGAAAGCAAAAATAAAATCACATCATATACATATGGCAACTCAAGAGCTTATAAATCCAATGAAACAAGTTTTATAATCACAAGCTTAAGTTAATAAAATGTATGAAGTGAATACAAATAACAATCATGAATTATTTTTCCACTTGCACTTCTTAAAGACATTGACACATTAACCTCTTTAGCCATGGCAACCATTACCCAAGAGAGGGTGAATTGGGTGATGCCTAGTTTTAATGCAACTTTGACAAATTATGCATTTTGAATAACTCAATTAATAAATGCAGCGGAATAAGTCTAATAAATGTACAACTATTGAGGATTACTCAAATACAACTTGGGATATATGATGAACTAAGTGAATAAGCTAGATATCAAGTTGTAACAATCAAAACATCAAGATATGCAATAGATAAATATATTCTACCAAATATTGAATTTAAAGAGTGTAGGGAAGAGAGAATCAAACTCAAGAATTTATCCTGGTTCAGCCACCAACCACTTGTGGCCTACATCCAGTCCTCAAGCTTAACTTGAGATTTTCTTCGCTATTTCCTAGACTTTATGGGTGCTAGAAAAACCTTTGTACATACAAGAGCACTCCTCACACCTTGGGATACCTCACCCTTGTGCTAGAGCCTCCAATTCTTCAAGCTTCACAGGTGCTTGATGACCTTTACAATCAAGAGCACTCACAACACCTTTTGGGATACCTCACCCTTTGTGTTTGAGTCTCACTATAAGGATACCTCACCCTTTTCTCTCTTGAGGGATACCTCACCCTCTTACAATGATTTCTAGATGAAGAGAAAGAATAGAAACTCTCACAAGAGTAGATATACAACTTGAAGAACAAAGTATGGATGATAGAAAACTCTCTCAAGAGTGGATAATACAAGTTGAAGCTCAATGGGTATAAAGGATTTACACACTTAGCTCAAAATAAAGAATTTAGAGAAAAAGATGATGAATTTCGTTTTCAATGCTCAAGGGTAATTTTCAGAATGTTCTCCAACTTGTTTTTGATGCTCAAACACTTTTATTTATAGCCCAATGAGTTTTAGAGCCGTTGGAGGTGTTTAGAAATGATTTTCTATGAAAACTAGCCGTTTATAGCCGTTAGAAACATTCCTGGGCACTTTGTAATTGATTACAAGCTTCATGTAATCAATTACAAGCTTTAAAGCACTTTGTAATCGATTACATACTGTGTAATCGATTACCTAATCTAACATAATGAAAATAAACATCTTCATTGCCAACGTTGTAATCGATTACATGACTTGTGTAATCGATTACACCATTTCTGGTTTTCAAAACCGACTTTAAAAGGTCATAACTTCTTCATTTCTTATCCAATTAGAGCAAATGACCACTCATTGGAAAGCTCTTTGAGTCTATTTTAATATGAAAGAAGTTTCAGAACAAAAGTCAAAGTATTTTGAAAGATATGATCAAAATAATAACCAAAGGTCATATTTTCAAAACTCAAACTTTAATTGGTCATAACTTTTTCGTTTCTTATCCATTTAACCAATCATTGGAAAGATCTTTGAGTCTATTTTCAAATGAGATAAGTTTCAAAGTAAAACTCAAAGTATTTTAAAAGTTATGATCAAAAGAGTAAGTATATGTCAGTTTTGCAAAATACAAACTTGACTATTTTTCATAGATTTGAAATACCACCAAGACTAGCTTTCCAAAAATAGTTTGTTGGGCATTTAAACATTTTAGAAACACTTAAAATATGTTTAAAACTTGTTTGAGATTAGTGTGATTCCTTTTTACCTTTACACAAGATCTAAGTCCTATAAGCTAAGCTTGAAGATGTTGGACTAGATCTTTTACCACCATCACTTCTTGATGTAATCCAAGCTTTCAAAGAAAATCTTCTCTTCAAAACTTGCAAATGCTTGGAACATCTTTTCATTTTCATTCTCCTTGAGTTGAGTATAGTTGTGATCTTTTGCTTTCTTGTTGCAATGCTCACTTTTGGTACTTAAACTATCCTACAAAATATTGCTCACTTAACCAAACATAGTTAGTCCAAATTCATAGCTCAATATCTTCATATGCATGATTCATAAATGTATAACTCTAGTTAGTCTAACATGCATACAAGACTTTCATAGACATATCCAATATTAATTCATTTATAACTCATATAAAATATTATTGGATATATTATATGATGAATGTTACATATATCTCATTAAACACATTTATGTAACATGGTCAACATTCTTTTGTGATACATTTGTCATTTATTAAGTACAACTATAAAGCATAAGCATCATTCTTTTTGTCTTGTATTTGTCATCATCAAAACTTAACATATTAAATCATTGGGGCAAACCTATTTCCACAACCTCTATTAGCTCTTTTCAATCATCTATCAATGAAAAATTTTCTCAAAATGGGTTTGAATTTCAAAAAGAAACAAACTAACTAGATTTTTTTTATTTTTTTATTTTTTATTTTTTTTGCTGATACTATTTACATCTCCCTATAAAGGCTATGAACTCAGGAAGGTACTTAAGCCAACTTAGAAATAACAAAAAGAAAATAAAACAAACCAAAAATTACTCTATCTTTCTCCCATACTTAATCATTACATTGTCCTCAATGTAAGACAATAAAAGACTAAATGAATAATGGGTAAAAATAAGAACAACTCAATCTGATGGAGAGTGAAGAGTCTCAAAGTGCTTACATCAAACCCCAATCTTATGAGAACCTATACCATAAAAAATATACAATAAAAGAAAATAAGAAAAAAACTAAATAAAATAAAATGAAAGATAAATGTAAAAAAAAAATGTTTGGGTTGCCTCCCAAGAAATGGTTGTTTTATTGTCTTTCATCCTAGCACCATCATGCTTGCTCATGAAATCTCAATGGCAAAGTTTCATTATTTCCCAAGAAAGCATATTTAATGTAAAAAGGAAGTGGCTTCAATTCTAATACAAAAGGTTGTACAATGGAATGATGAAGCTGATTTTCTGGGGAAGACAATTGAATAATATATCCCACCTTAGGGTGGACTTTAGGCAAAGCATCCAATGCAAAAACATGCTCAACAATATTCTCAAATAGCTCCAATCCCTTATAAATTTTATTTGGCTTATTTTGTTCTAAATTGTTCATGAGAGCAGATTCTAAGTCATCCTCCTTATCTAATTCATAAAACTGTTGAACTAGCATATTAATAGTAACAATAACTTCAATACAACATAAAGAATTAGAAATCTTAATGCTCTTGTAAATAGTTACAAAAGTAGCTTAATACTTGCTTAACATGTCTGTTTAATTTTGTGACAATCTAAGTTAGTTAAGACACTTTGTTGCAAGCCAAAAGGTGAAAAGTAGTTTAAAATAACTCAGATATTAGCTTAAACGGCCTAGCTAATGGAAATAGATGTGAATAAATTATTTCTAAATCATAAATATGTATTCTGTGATATACTAGTTGTGTGTTTTAATGCCGGATTGACTAGTCATGGATATGAAAAATTATGATACTGGTGAAATGACTTTTTTAATGAATCTTAGTATTTATTTTATAGTTGTTGGAACTTGAAAAACTTGATTTAGCTAAAGTTGAGTATTTTTAGCAAATCAGGAAGTATCAATTTTATAACTAAAGGCATATAACATTCCACGATTACAGCCTTTATGTTGGACTTCTTTAAGTGATTTTGTTGCTCTTATTTCTCACTTTTCTCTCTTCTCTTCGTGGTTGAAATAGAAGTAGCTGAAAGGGAGGAAGCTCAAGTGAAGAAAAAGGAAAGCAACAGGCACAAGAAGAAGGGAAAATCCAAGATTTGAGCTTGAGGATCATTTTGCAGGATCAAGGCAGCTTGAAGGTAGGGGTTTTTGAGCTTGAACTTCATCTTTTCTCATTTTTCCATGTTTAGGCTATTTGAGGTTTAATATGCCAAAATGAATTCGTGTGGTGTTTTGAGTGATTTTCTTACTTGGATGAGTTTTAAATGTTGTTTGTGACTTGTTCACGCTAAGAGTTTGAATTAGAAACTGAAAATTCTCCATTTGAACCTAAAATGCTCTAAGTGTTGATTTTAGGAGTTTGGATGAGTGATTTGATATAATAATCCATTTTTGATAAAATCAATTAGTGTTTTATGTTTCCCTCATATTTGTGAACTTGTTTGGGACTTAAAATAACCAAAAAACTAATTTGAAGTGATCAAATTTCATAATTTGACCAATAGAATAGTGTTTTTTGCTGCAAAATTTTGTAGGTTTTGCTGCTGGGCGCTCGGAGCTCAAGCGCTTTGTCCAAGCGTGCTCAAGCATCTGTTTCCCAAAAGAACACGCTATGATGCTCGAACGCTCAAGCACGCTATCCTTATGCGCTCAGGCACTGAGACTGGGTAGAAACAGGATTTTAGCATTGTGATGCTAAAATAATTTCCTACTTATTGGGATCATTTGTACAAGCCTTTTAGGGTGTAAAAAAATACTTTTGGGGATATTTCTTGAAGAGAATTATCAACTTACATATATGAAAAGTTTGGAAAACTCTTAGACATTCTAAGTTGACAGAATATCTAGGTTAGTGTTTAGAACTTTGGTCAACATGAGGTTGATTTCTAAATCATTTGTGAGTGATTGTGGGATGTTCTAGATACTATTTAGCTAGAGATATGAATCTTGCTACCTTTGTTGGATAATGATGCGGATATTGGCAAGTGCACCGAATCGACAAAAGTAATAAAAAGTGAGTAGAGTATCGTCCCACGAGGATTAAGTTATTAATTACTAAATTAACTGAAAATAACACTATTTAAGCTAACAAAAAGAGAGTTGGTAAAAATTAAATTAAAAATAAAAATAAAAATTAGCAAACAATAAATCAAAGGGGTGAAAAACAATAATGTTAAAGCATTAGGGTTCAGATTTCACTTGAACTCTTTGGATGCACACTCAAATATTGGTTTAACTATGTTCTATTTCAACGATTTATGGTAAATTCTTAAAATTAATTAATATCCAATCCCTTGGTATATTAATCCTCTTACACTGATTGGAATCAACTAATCGTCTAACCCCAATTTGAAAGGCATTATCAAGAACGAAGGAATTAAAAAAAAGACCACATAACCCACAACGTCTTTTCCTAGCGATTGCAGAAGTTATGGTGTTTATCACAAGTTCTAGGTTCATGCAAATTTTTCCAAATCTTACATAAACCTAAAAGATGATTCCCAAATTAGCTAGATTTAGAAAAGCATTAAGAATAAAGATAAACACGTAAATCATGAAATAGAAACATAAATTAAACTCATAAAAAAAAGTTACATCATTCAAGAACAAGATCCATCATCCCCCTAACAATGGGAAATTAGATACACATGAAAAAAGAAGAACACAAACGGAAGAATATGACAAATTCCATTGTTGAAAGATGGAAAGGTTGAAGAAAATCCCTAATCTTTAATCCTAATTGCGCCCACACCACATTAGGATTTGTGCCTCTTGACGTCTACTGCCTTCTCTCCAAGTGTCTAAGAGTATGTAAAAAGGAAAGTGTAAAGAGTGTGAAGAGTTTGGCAAGACTTTCTTTTTTATAAGAAATTCACGCTGCTGTTACGCGTTCAGCGCTCAGACGCTCATCTTTCAGCGCTTAGGCACTGGCCCGCTAAAGTCACGGTGCACCATACGCAATTAGCGCTCAAGTGCTCCTTGTTCAGCGCTCAGGCATTGGCCCACTAAAATAGGAATCCTCCAGCGCACGTTGCGCGCTCAAGCGGTGAGGGCCCAGCGCTCAAGCGCTGGGCTTCTGAATTATTTTCTTTTCTTTTTTCTGCTTCTTTAAATGCCCAGTCTCCTCCATATGTAATTACCTACAAAAACACATAAAAACACACAATTAAAACATAATTTAAAATAACTAAAAATAAAAGAAACTTGAGAACAAACTCAATCAAAAAGATTAAAAGAAAATGAAAATCCAAGACTTTGAACTGTAAAAATATGAATTTTTGCAAGTTCATCACTCCCCAAACTTAAGCTTTTGCTTGTCCTCAAGTAAAATAAAAATGAAACAAAATAAAACAATCTAAAACTCAAAACAGACTCAAACATGGCAATACCAGGTAGTGAATATCATACATATCCTCAGAAACTGCTTCACTATCTAATTTCAAAGTGTCACACATGAATAATGCAATTATCACACCGTCTATCACATGCAACTCTTATGCACAAATGACTTCCCAAAAACATGAATGAAAGACACAATATCTTCATAAAATACAAACCCAGATAGGTTCATAAAACTGCAAGTGCACATCAAACCCACATCCATAAGGTTATTTTTCATCTCTCTCTCCACTAATGTAAATAACATATAACCAAGGATCAAAAGGGACTTTATAAGCTTGTAATGTAAAGCCAATGGTATGGGTTAAGAAAGAAGTGGTAGGAAAATGAAAACAAAAGTTGAGATACAAAATCATGCAAATTTTAAAATTCAAGCCTCAAAATATAAGACAAGTGCAAAACGGAGCAAAAGAATCAACACAACATTCACTTTTTTTTTTCTTTCTTTTCTTTTCTTTTTCAGCAACCTCCACCCCCAAACTTATTTCTTTACAATACTTTAGGTAGACTTTCTTATTTTTTTTTCTTTTTTTTCTCTTTTTTTCTTTTCTTTGAAATTTTTCAGCTCCACAAACTTTATGCACAAAAATAATGAAGACTTGAATAATAAAATAAAATAGGATATGCACTCAACAAAGGTTATGTAAGAGAGGAAATTTTTTTTTTCATATGGGTATGAGAAAGGAAAATGTGGGTAAAGAAAAGAAATAAAGGCTAAACAATAGCAAGGCTGTAAAAGGGACCTAAGGATAAACGGTGTTTACAGGTTAGCTTGAAAGGCTCAAACGATTTAAAGAATGCCCTTATCATTTCTTTAATCATGCACTGCCTAGGATTTTGCCTCAAGAAAGAATCAAACAACTTTCATATACAAATCATCCACACACATGCAATCCTATAAACTTTCTCTAAGCTTGACATGCAATTAAAATCCAAAGTCTATCAATCATAAAGATGGGAAGAACATCCATACACAATTGAAACAATAGAGATAAATACAACTCATAAATTTTCATGTGCTATCCCAAGAAATCAAATCAATCCATAATTCAAACAATCATTGGATATTCAAATCAACACACCAGCATGCACAATTTCAACAATGACTCAAAAGTCAAAACACAATAGGAGTGATGATGGAAAAATTAAATCAATAAAAACAAAAAATAAAATGAATTAAATGCAAGAAAGGAAAAGAAAAACTCTTTTTGGCGGCCGACAACTATATATATCCCCTTACAAATGCTCTGAACTCAGGGAGGCACCTAAGCCGACTCAACACTAGCTAACTACAAAACAAAAATAGAAAAATGTTAATCAACAAAATAAGAAATAAAAAAATAAAAACAAAAATAAAAGAAAAAAAGAGAGAAAATTTGGGTTGCCTCCCAAAAAGCACTTATTTAACGTCATTAGCTTGATGTTACCTTTTCAACTAGTCAAGGTGGCTTGAAGTAAGAGAAGTAGGATGACATTTTTCTTTTATCAGCTCGTTGCCTCCACACTCTGTCACTACCTTTTGAATCCCCACAAGTGTTAGGAACTTGACTTGAAATAGGATGTTTATGGAAAATGGGAGGTCCTTTCTCTGTCTCAGCAATCTCAAATATAGGAGGACCTTTCTCCTTTTCATCGATAATCTTAGGAGTTAGCAGATTCGCATTAATGGGCAAAGAAGAGTTCTTACCATCAAACCCCTTTTGAAATGTACCTTGAATGCAATTAACAGGGGCATAAAGATCTGATGTTGGGGTAGACCTATTAAAAACATTTATAGTAACTTGATCTCCATCCACCCTCAAAATAAGCTCTCTTCTAGGGACATCAATTAACGGTCCTGATGTTGCTAGGAATGGTCTTCCCAGAATTAACGGGATATCAGCATCTTCGTCTATATCCAAGACTACAAAGTCAATTGAGAAAATAAATTTATCCACTTTCACTAGCAAATCTTCCACAATACCATACGGATGCCTGACTGATCGATCTGCTAGTTAAAGAGAAATCATTATAGGCTTAACTTTATCAATTCCCAGCTTGTGCAAGATAGACAATGGCATCAAATTGATACTAGCCCCTAAATCACATAAGGCCTTATCAATGCTCAACTTCCTAATTGTACAAGGGATATTAAAACTTCCTAGATCTCTTAACTTCGGTGGAAGCTTCCTCTGGATAATGGCACTGCACTCCTCAGTAAGTGTTACAATCTCATCTTCTTCCAACTTTCTCTTCTTAGAGAGCAAATCTTTCATGAACTTCGCATAGGAGGTCATTTGCTCAAGCACTTCAACAAAAGGGATATTTATCTGCAGTTTTTTGAAGACTTCTAAGAACTTGGAAAACTGCTTTTCTTGAATCTCCTTCCTGAATCTTTGAGGATATGGAAGTTTAGCATAAAGTGAAGGATCAACTATTTTCTGTTCATGCTCCTTCTTCCTCCTCTGCCACTTTGGTTGCTCTTCTTTAGCTTCAATCTTTTTACTATTATCTTGAGACAACCTTTTCAATCGGAACCTCAATGCTTTCACTCTGATTTTCTACAAAACCAGATGCTTCATTCTTGTCTTCCAAAGTCTTGCCACTTCTTAAAGTGATTGCATGACATTGCTCCTTTGGATTGACTATAATATCACTTGGAAAAGCGTCTAGAGGTTTCTCTTGATGCTGTTTTGCTATTTGTCCCACTTGATTCTCAAGACTTCTAATAGCAACCTCATGATTCTTAAAATTAGTTCTTGATTCCTCCATAAAAGCTGAAGTCTGTTGCACAAAAATAGAGGTCTGCAGAGAAAGTTTCTCCATTGTAATCTCAAGAGGAGACTTCTGTTTGGGCTGTGCATTCAATGGTACAGCTTGATTCTTCCAAGAGAAATTAGGATGATTCCTCCAGCCTGAATTATAAGTATTAGAATAAGGATTACCTTGTGACCTTGAAGGATTACCCATATAGTTCACTTACTCTGAAATGTTGACACCTGAATTCCCTGCCTCACATTGACCATTGACTTGGTTACCTCCACAAAAATCGCAAGTCAGACCTTGATGATTAACTGCATTTACCTGTAAATTACCAACTTGCTTAGTAAGGTTGACAATGTGTTGCATCATAGTATGATTCTGTGCAAGTATAGTATTAACAACACCAAGCTCCAACATTCCCTGTTTAACTGCTGCCCTCCCACTAGGCAACTGATATTCATTGGTCGCCATGATCTCAAATAGTTTTAGAGCTTCTTCAGGAGTCTTGGTATTCAGAGATCCACCGGCAGATACATCCATCATAGCTCTGGTAGGATGATTCAAACCATTATAAAAAATATGCATCTGCTACCAACCATCAAATGCATGATGAGGACACCTCCTTAATAGCTCCTTGAATCTCTCCCACGCTTCATAAAGAGATTCTCCTTGATTTTGAGTGAAACAAGCAATTTCACCCATCATCTTCATAAACACTGATGAAGGAAAGTATTGAGTCAAAAATTTACTAACCAAATCCTCCTAAGTAGAAATGCTCCCTTGTGGCTGGGCTTGTAGCCAGCACTTTGCTTTGTCTCTGAGAGAAAATGGGAACAGTCGTAATCTAATGGCATCATCAGTAACACCATTATACTTAATAGTATCACAGAGCTGCAAGAAATTTACAATGTGCAAGTTTGGATCTTCTGCATGGCCTCTCCCAAACTGATTTTGCTGCACCAGTTGTAGAAGTATTGGTTTAATCTCAAAATTATTGGCCTGAATAGCAGGACGCATAATACTGGTAAAAATATTTTCAGCAGAAGGAGTAGCATAGTCAGCCAATATGCGTCTTCGCTCTACAGTTATAACTCTTTCTGTCATCTTTTCTTCTATTTCTTCAAGCTCATTCTTCTCTCTAACTGCTTTCCTGTTTGCTCTAGCTGTTCTCTCTATCTCTGGATCAAAAAGTAATTCTCCTGACTCTAGAGAACCTTGCATAAACAAACAAACAAGCAAACCAAAGTGAAGTAAAGAAGGAAATTAAAAATAAAAATAAATGACTAATAAAAATAAATCAAGAAAACAAAGAAACAAATTAAAAGGAAAATTAAATGAAAAAATGAAATTAAATAATAAAAACAATTATCTATAAATAAAATAAAAATTAAAGAAAATTTATAATTATAATTAAAAATAAACAAATAAAAAAATAAAATTAAACAAAGAAAAAATGCTTAAATTAATGTCTTTTTAACTACTATTTAATATTAATAACAATAGTCAAGAACAACGGCACCAAAAACTTAATGCAGATATCAGCAAGTGCACCAAATCGACAAAAGTAATAAAAAGTAAGTAGAGTATCGTCCCACAAGGATTAAGTTATTAATTACTAAATTAACTGAAAATAATACTATTTAAGCTAACAAAAAGAGAGTTGATAAAAATTAAATTAAAAATAAAAATAAAAATTAGCAAACAATAAATCAAGGGGTGAAAAATAATAATGTTAAAGCGTTAGGGTTCAGATTTCACTTGAACTCTTTGGATGCACACTCAAATATTGGTTTAACTATGTTCTATTTCAATGATTTATGGTCAATTTTCAAAATTAATTAATATTCAATCTCTTGGTATATTAATCCTCTTACACTGATTAGAATTAACTAATCCCTTAGTCTAACCCCAATTAGAAAGGCATTATCAAGAACGAGGGAATTAAAAGAAAAATCACATAACCTACAACGTTTATTCCTACCGATTGCAAAAGTTATGGTGTTTATCACAAGTTCTAGGTTCATACAATTTTTTTCAAATCATACATAAACCCAAAAGATCGTTCCCAAATTGGCCAGATTTAGAAAAGCATTAAGAATAGAGATAAACACGTAAATTATGAAATAGAAACATAAATTAAACTCATAAAAGAAAGTTACATCATTCAAGAACAAGATCCATCATCCCCCTAACAATGGGAAATTAGTTACACATGAAAAAAGAAGAACACAAACGGAAGAATATGACAAACTCTATTGTTGAAAGGTGGAAATGTTGAAGAAAATCCCTAATCTTCAATTCTAATTGCGCCCACACCACATTAGGGTTTGTGCCTCTTGACGTCTACTGCCTTCTCTCCAAGTGTCTAAGAGTATGTAAAAAGGAAAGTGTAAAGAGTGTGAAGAGTTTGGCAAGACTTTCTTTTTTATAAGAAATTCACGCTGCTGTTACGCGTTCAGCGCTCAGACGCTCATCTTTCAGCGCTTAGGCGCTGGCCCACTAAAGTCACGATGTAGTATACGCAATCAGCGCTCAAGCACTCCTTGTTCAATGCTCAGGTGCTGGCCCACTAAAACAGGAATTCTCCAGCGCACGTTGCACGCTTAAGCGGTGAGGGCCCAACGCTCAAGCACTGGGCTTCTGAATTATTTTCTTTTCTTTTTTCTGCTTCTTTAAATGCCTAGTCTTCTCTATGTGCAATTACCTAAAAAAACACATAAAAACACATAATTAAAACATAATTTAAAATAATTAAAAATAAAAGAAACTTGAGAACAAATTCAATCAAAAAGATTAAAAGAGAATGAAAATCCAAGACTTTGAACCGTAAAAATATGATTTTTTGCAAGTTCATCAGATAAGTAAGGCTAGGATTCCTATATCTAGTGTTTAAAATGTGGCCTGGATATTTGGTTTTCAAACCTGGTATTTGCTAATTTCCTATGTATTGTGACCTTAGATAGCGTGCACAACTATATGACTTGAGAATATGGTGTTGAATCTAAATTCTCTTTGCATTTATGCTTGCATGGTCAGGGTTACCGGAATAGGGGTGGCAATAGTACTTTTACGATGGTGAGGGGAAAATGTTTGCCTATTACCAAGTGGGTTTATGCTTTTAGGCTTATCCTGCTTTGTATATACAAGAAACAAAGGTTTCTAGGAAATAAGTAAGTAGCTTGTGTTTTCAAACTTTAAAACTTGCATTGGCATTACTTATTCATAATATTAAGACTTTGTTTGAGTATAATCATACTTCATAATATAAATCATTGCGTGGTTGACAATTGTATGGAGAGTTGTCATTGCTTGACCAATTGATTGATTACTCATTCGATATTATCTTATGATTGTATGGGTGATTCTTTGATATTGTTGTTTTTCGAATATTCTATTACATAAAGAGTAAGTTTATGTTCAGTTGATTTATTTATTATAAATGATTAACTACTGCTCTTGGTATGCTTATACTGAGAAATTGTGATTTCACACCCCTGTGTGTTCTATGCAAATCTAGGTGAAATCATTCTAAAGGGAAAGGGCAACAAAATGAAGAAGCAGAAGGCTTAGTTTAGCTGCCTTATTTCTTTTTGAATTAGATTGTGTATTTGTAATTTTCTAATTGTTTGTAAAAGCTTATGTATACAGTTTGACTTGTTAGCCAGTGATGTATGTATATGTGATCTTTTTATCATTCGTGGCTCTCTATGATGACTATACAAGTTATTATGGATTTTTATTTTATGCATTTTTAGAAGTTACATGCTTAATACAATTTATTTTGAAATATTTCATTTATTTTACGATAATTCATATTAGGGTGTTACATTTTCATAGTTTCAAAAAGATTAAATTTAACTACCTCACCATCAAATTTCATAGTGAGAGTTCTTTTCGACACATCAATCTTTGTCTTAGCTATCATTAAAAATGATCTACCCAACAAAATTGGAGTAGGATGCAAAGCATCGTCATCCTCCACATTAAGTATATAGAAATTAGTAGGAAAAATTAAATCATTTACCTTAACCAAAACATCTTCAACCACTCCTACAAGATAAGAAAAAGATTTATCAACTAATTGAAGTGTCACACCAGTCTTCTTTAATGGCCCTAAATGCAATGTTTTAAAAATAGACGATGACATAACACTAATTGCATCTCCTAAATCAAGCATACATTTTTAAACTCTCTCTCCTATAGTGCATGGAATAGAAAAAGAACTAGGATCTTTGTATTTCACGGGGAGTTTTTTTTTATACACTTTTGATACTTGTTCACCCAAGATAACTTTTTCATTACCTTTAAGCTTCTTTTTGTTGGTGCACAAGTCCTTCAGAATTTTGGCATATTTGGACATGTTCTTAATGGCTTCTAGCAAAGGAATGTTGAACTCAACTTTTCTAAATGTGTCCAAAATTGATTTTTCTTGTTCATCCTTCTTTGTCTTTGCAATTATCTAAGGGAATGAGGGAAATTGATTAAAAGATTCATGGACAGGAGTAGGGGTCATCTTCATGGGCTCATAAACAACTAATTCTTCTTCTTTAGCTCCCCTCCTAATGTATGCAAAATTTTTAGTGGAAGTGTCATTTAATTGTTTACCACTCCTAAGGATGATGACACTTGTATTTTACATATTTGAATTGAATAATAGTTGGATAGGAATCTGGCTAGAGTTCTGTGACTCCAACCAGTTCAAAGAAGTAGTCAACTGACTAATTTGCTTATCCAAATTCTATATCCTAATTCTGGTTTCCTATTGAAATTTAGAATTATTTTGACTCAATTAGGATAGTCTTTACTACAAGGAAATGTGATTTGAAGCCATTTGCTTCATCATATCCTCCAAAGAGCTCACAAAAGTTGGATTCTGATTATTTTGCTATTTTTGGCATCTCTGTAGGAATTGTTGTCTTTATGGGAAGCCAAGGGGATCATTGAAGCTGGCTTGGGACTACTTATTGCTCCCCCAGTTCTGATACTAGGGCTATGAATTACTTCCTAAATAATTTCCTACCACATTACAATCCTCCTATTGCAGGGATGGACAAGCATATGTATGATGTCTTGTTTTCAAACAAATTCCACACTTTGTAACTACAATGATTTGGTTAATGACAAGTTTTCAATAAAGGAAGTCAAATGATTTAGTTTTTGATCTACAGTAGATATATCAATCTCATTTACCTTTTTTGTTTCACCTCTTTCACCAAATTACTGAGTACTTTCAACTGATACTTGTATTAAATGTCTGGCATCTGTAGGTGTTTTGTTCTCTAACACTTCTCCACTAGAAGCATTAAGAATCTGTCTATTTGCTCAAGTTAGCCCCTCATAGAAAATATTGAAAGAGTAATCTAGTATCTGATGATTCAAACAACTTGCTACATGTCTTAGAAATCTCTCCCAATATTTAGCAAATGTCTCTCCAGAGTTTTGTCTAATGCCACAAATATCCTTCCTTAAGCTAGCGACTTTCGAAGCAGGAAAATACTTCTTAGGGAAAGCCATCTTCATATCATTCCAAGTAGTGACAGATCCAGAGGGCAAGTAGAAAAGCTAATCTTTTAATACTCTTTTAAGGGAGAAAGGAAACACTCTAAGCATAACATATGCCTCTATCATGTTAGCTGGCCTCTGAGTGGCACAAGTTGTACGGAATATCTTGAAATGCTTGTTGGGATTTTCATATGGCAACCCATAGAATTTGGGAAGCATGTTTACCAAACTTAACTTTACTTCAAATCCACCATCAACTAGTGGTAACTAGATGCATAAAGGCTACACATCAAGGTTAGGTTGTGCCAATTCTCTCAAAGTTTTGTTGTTCAATAGTCGAGCCATCTCTTCTTTTCTTCTTGTATTGGTGAGCTATGAAGTAGAGTTATGATAGAAATTTTGATCCTTTGAAGTATCTTCTGATCTTCTAAATCAATTTCAGAAATATATGGAGAAAATGGTGTAGGTTTAGAGTTCTACTCAACTGCTTTCTTTTCTTTCCTAATTTGAGAAAGTGTCTGCTCAATCTTTGGATCAAATGACACTAAAAGTTGAAATCTATTACTACGCATGTACTTGAAAATCACACAAAGAAAAATTAAGATTAACTAAAAATAATGATAACTAAATAAAAAAGAAACAAATAATAAAAAATAATAGGTCTAACAAAATGAACTCAAGCAACACAAACAATTTAATTAAACTCTCACACCTAAAATATTATCAATGAAAAATATGAGTAAGTCACTGATGCCTACCGCAAGTGCACGATTGTATTGCGTAACAAAAGATCGTTCCCATGAAGACTTAGTATTAATTACTAATTTCTTCTCACAATGGTGATTAGCTAAACTAAAATTGTATTTAAAAAGGCAAGTTGTTAGAAAACCGAATAAAGATTTGATTTAATAATAGAGAAAATAAACTCTTGGGATTATGGTTCTTCACAATGATGATTGACACTTAAACCAATTTTTCTAATGCTATGGATGTTGGATTTTTAAAGGTAAAATAAGCAAATGTGAGTACTGCCTTCTTTCAAAGTACAATAACGCATTTAAGCGAATGAACAACATATTTTCATTAGAGAAAACCCGTTAAGAACAGATATTTATCACAGCCTCAAGAGAATAAAATTTATTTTCATGACTTAATCCCCTTGTTCAACCTTATAGTTCTAATACCAAACTTCACCTTTCGGTTCCTCGCTTAATATCTGAAATCATGCAAACAAAGAACATATATTTATAAACAAATAAAAATACTAAGGTTGAATTAAAAAGATCAACATCCATAAATGAGGGAAAATCAGAACTAGCAATAACCCTTCATTAGAATACCCATAATCCCAAGATTAGATAATTACTCAATTATATTCGTAATCAAAATAACCAAATACAATTGAACAATTACGTATATAAGAAAAGGAAGGAGATAGATAGTAAAAGAGAATGAAAGAGATTCTTAACCAGCTTGCATAAAATTCCAATAGAGTTACAAGAACTTCTACCCAGAAAACCAAAAAACCTGCAATCTAATTTCCTCTAAGAATCTGAAATAAGAGGAGAAATTCTTGTGTTCCGTACAGTCTCTCTTACCCCCTTTTCTATCTGAAAACCACTCCTTCAAATTTTGGTTGCATGAATTACGACCATAATGACTATTACGGCCTGGCTGTAATTCTCTCTGGATTGCTTCTTGTAATTCTGTTGGCACGAAATATGACCATAATGGCCATTATGGCCTAGCCATAATTCTCTCTGGATGGCTTCTTGTAACACAAAATATAGGTGTGATCCCCAACACTGGTGAGCCATAATTCCTTCTGTTTCCATCCAACTTTTTCTTATTTTCCACCTATTATCAAAACAAAACAAAAAAAGGTAGTAAAATAGAACAAAAGTAAAATAAAGTCCTAAAATCAAAAGCATAAACATATAAATCAAAAGCATAAAATTCTAACTTAACAAATTCTCCCATGCTTAAACCTTTGCTTGTCCTCAAGCAAAATGTCTATTCATGAATGACTTACGGTTATTCTTTTCAACAGAACAATTAGCAACTTTCCATCCTAACAAGCCAGCATAAAGACAAACAAACAAATATATAGTGTCAAGTCTCCATTTAGCTAGAGGCGGTCCCAAGCTATAAAAAATAATATAGAATGCATACCTACACCTTTAAACACTCAAACAAAATTATTTTCCTTTAGATCTCCCTAAAGTAGATGCATGAGGTTTTCTTATTCTTCTTCTTCGCTTCCTTTTTTTTTTTTGGAGAGTAGTGTTGGTGAGTGCATTTTATGCTCCATCTCACTTTCAAACCACATTCAATGGTAGGTGCATTTTATGCTCCATCTTACCTTTTAGAACCTGCATCCACCTGGGTACTTATACCAAAGGCCTTTTTGAATTTGAAGCTTAAGTACTCATAATGAAAGTCTTTTTTGGGTCTTAATACACTCAACCTTCACCTCTCCTTAACTTCACGTTATCATAGTGCCAAAAGCAAAGGTATGCAAACCACAAAAAAAACAAAGCTTAGGGCCCAAATCTAGATAAAAGAGACTCAACCCAATATACCGCCATTTATCATTATGCGTGGATTGTCAAAAAGTAAAGCATGCCACTAAACTGTGCAAAATGGTGCAAACAATTTTTTTTAACACAAAACTAACTACAAAGGAAAAACTAACTAATGACAGCCCCAATGATAGCCCCCCATACTTAAATCATACATTGTCCCCAATGTAAAAATAAATAAGAAGAGGGTCAAGAAAGCTCACAAGATCACTGTGGTGGTGGTGGAAAATGTCCTTGTGAGATATGCCGGTTATAGATAGTTGAAACTATGTTATTCAAACTTGCATTTTAGCTGTGGATATCTTCCAAGAGATTTCTTTGGCTTTGTTGTTCAGCTTCTAATGCAGCCATCTGAGTATGTAAATCGAAATCACCATGGTGAGAGAAGGATGAGCTATCTTGCTCAATAGGAGGAGGTAGTTCCAAAGGGATATGATCACGTACATCAGCATTGTCCGTATGTAACCAATTGGCGTGAGTCCTGACGGTTGTTCTGGCGGGATTGGGTAATGCGATTATGGAACGGTCCTGGAGTACCAGATGATAAACATCATTAAGCTTAACCAGTATTTTCATTGTAAGACAAGACTCCAAATCAATCCTGGAGATTCCCTATACTTCAACTAAATCACTGATAGCGTTAGCATGACCTAAGGCTATGGCAATGGGGGTAATTAAACCAAAAATGACAATGTCCCCCTTGCTTGCCTTACCAACACGGTCAAATTGACGTGCCAAATAAGCACCTGTATCAACATCAAACTTCTCAATCATAACTCACAAAAAGAAAAGCTCACTTTGCCTAGCAACCCCCTCACTCTCTCCCCTACCAAACAATGTATGTGCCATAAGCCTTTGGACATACCGGAAACATGGGTTATGTATGTTGGAAGCCTTAGCCAAGGCGGATTGATAAGATCCTTTACCGGTTATGTCACTCCAGAATTTACAATCATGAAACTCCCTAGGAAATCTCCTTCCACCCCCTGTGGGTAAATGATACACAGTATTAAAGTCTTCCAAAGTCCAATTATATCCAGTATTGAACAAGCGAAAAGAGATACTACCTTGTTGACAATCCTTACCTTGAAGAATTTGGGTTTCAATGGAGCTTAAGAATTCTAAAGTTACCTTCACGAAAGTGGGTAGCTTTAAAGACATGAAATAGGTCCAACCCACTTGCCCAAACATCTGATAACACTGTATTTTATACATTTTGTATTCCTCTCACTAGGCTTCTTAAGGTTCAATTAGACTTAATTAAGTTAGTTTTGACACATTTTATGATATTAAGCTGAATTGGACAATTAAACAAATTATTGCATAAATTAGCCTTAATTATCTCTTTGGAAGTGTTTAGTAAACTGGCTATAACTTGAGTTTCAAATATCTGATTGATGTGATTTTGGTCTTGTAGGAAAGCTTAGACAATTTCCTACAACTTTGATGTTGAACACTTTTCCAGAATCAGACTCCTTGAAGGTGATATTAGGCTTTGAATTCAAAATAGATGAGCTAAAACCGGGTCTAAACACTCTACAGTAATTGGACCATATCTTGAGTTCTAGGCATGATTTTGGACTCAAACTAAATTCATTTTAAAGCAAATATCCAGGCCTACAACTTTCATGAAGACCACTTCTCTCAAAAATGAAAAAATAATTGGATGCACGGTTATGCATTTACTCAATTATTATTTTTTAAAAAAAATAAATAAAAAAACGTCATGGATGAAGTTTAAAACTTAATCATTAAGTTTCAACTATGCAACCTTGAATTTGCCTATAAATAGGCAATTGAATTGCAAATTGGATGTACAATTCGGGGGGAGAGACAGAGGGGATTACAGGCAAAGTGCCTGTGCTCTCTTCCTCCTCCATTCACTTTTTTTTTTTTTTTTTTTTTTTTCTCTTTTTTAATTTATGTGTAAATAAGTTTTAGTCTACTTGGGTCAAAGTGTGAAGCTCTTGGTAATAAAATAAGGTTAGATTTATTCCTCTCTTGTGCTTTAATGATTTATATTTTTAAGTAGTTATTATGCGTGTTATATTTTGTTTCTGATAATTTAGAAACTACCCTTGTAAAGAGGAGTTCTTAATTTATTGTAGACAAAATATTTGCACATTAAATACTTTAACCCATTTACAAGTGGTGGTAATAATTAAAAGAAACATAATATAAGTACGTATATTATTTTATTTCATATTGTATTTTGTTTCCAATCAATTTAGAAACCCTCCTTGTAAAGTGGAGTTCTTGATTTGTTGTAGATAAGAAATTGGCACAATGAATGCTTTAACCCATTTACAAGTATTGGTGTTAGAAACTCTCCTTATAAAGTGGAGATCTTAATTTGTTGTAGACAACATTTTGGCACAGTGAATGCTTGATCCCATTTATGAGTGGTTGTGTTAATAGATGATTAAAGAAAACATAATATAATTACGTATATTATTTTAAAGGATTTTTAACGTTATATTTTTCGATTGGAACCTCCATGTTGTGAGGATTCTAATTGAGTTATAAAAAGAATTAATCTTACTTTTCCTTTATTTACCAAGAGTGGATCTTTTTATCTAAGTAAATAATTTTTACTGTAGTCACATAATATTTACTTCACCTTAATCTTCAACAATTCCCTGTGGATCGACCTCGGTCTCACCGAGAAATTTATTACTTGAAACAACCTGCATTTGGGTTTACAATGCAACAATTAAAAAGTGTGCATCAACATCCAATTAACATCATCTAACAATCCTAAGGTTTGCAATGTACCCTCATCAACATACCTAGTTGCTAGAATTCTTCTTTTCATAAGCATGTCATATCTATTCCTTTGGATATTATCTTGAAAAACAATATCATAAGGATTAGGAGCAAGATTACCTCTTAGTTTTCTTGAGGTGGGAGCAGGCTTACCTTGAGAAGATGAAGCTTGGCTTGTCCTTGTCCTCTTAGAAGCCATTGAGGAAGAGAATGTGCACAAAGTCACAAAAATGTCAAATGGGTACTGTAGCATGCACAAGAGGGCAACGAAATTTACAAGAATAAGAGAAAAGAATGGTGAAGGAGAAGAGGAAGTGGAGTGGGTGTGAGTATAAGACTCAAAATGTTGAGGAAGAGATGAGAGGAAAAGATGAGAGAAGGATAAAATAGGGGAGTTACGGATAATTTGGGAGAAAGGGAGAAATACAGCTGATTTGGGGATTTTAGTAGGCTGAATTACGGCCATAATTTGGAATATGGCCTGGCCGTAATTCCTTATGTCTTCTCTTTTTTTTTATGCACAACACAACCCAGCCGTGTTGCTTTCTGCTCCAGGGCCTCGAAATACGGTCGTGATGGGGAATACGGTTGTGCCATAATTCTCTCTAGTTCATGTGCAATCCCTATTTTTTTACATTATGGCCATAATGAGGAATATGGCCTAGCCGTAATTCCTTCTGTCTTTGATTGCACCTCATTTTTCAGGAAATCTTTACCCCCTCCAGTCTCCACCTTTTACCATCATCCTACAAAAACAAATTCAAACAAAATTTAAACTACTAAAAAAACAGAAGTAAAAGACTAGAAAACTCAAAATAAACAAATGACATAAATCAAAACTTGCGTTGCCTCCTAAGAAAAGCTCGTTTATGGTCATTAGCTTGACCCTGGACATGTTCATGGTGGAGCTTGAAGGGTATAGCTTACTCCTTGCTCTATTGGATCTCCAGCTACATAATATTTTAATCTCTGAGCATCGACTTTGAAAGAACAGGTAGCTGCACTCCATATTTCTACTGCACCAAATGGATAAACCTTTTGAACTTGGAAAGGTCCAGACCACCTAGATCGGAGTTTGCCCAAAAAGAGCTTCAATCTAGAATTGAAGAGCAGTACAAGGTCACCTTCTTTAAATTCTCTTCGAATAATATGTCTATCGTGCCATCTCTTTGTTCTCTCCTTTTAGAGTTTGGCATTCTCATAAGCATCCAATCTGCATACCATGGGGCTTCCAACTTTGAAATGGCAAAGAGCTGATCGTTTGGAAAAGAATCATCAAGGGGTAGCTCATCTTCACTTATCTCACCCATTTCTTGTCTTAGCCGTGAAAGGTGATTAGCTACAACGTTCTTAGCTCCTTTCTTACCACAAATCTCAAGGTCAAATTCTTGAAGCAAAAGTATCCACTGCATCAACCTTGGCTTTGCATCCTTCTTGTTCAACAGGTATTTGATAGTGGCGTGATTCGTGTACACAATTATCTTTGAACCCACCAAGTATGACCGGAACTTGTCAATGGCAAATACCACTGCTAACAACTCCTTCTCTGTTGTGGCATAATTGACTTGGGCTTCATCTAAAGTTCTGCTGGCATAGTAAATTGCATGAACCTTCTTGTCCTTCCTGTGCCCCAACACCGCACCAATAACAAAATTGCTTGCATCGCACATGACTTCAAAAGGAAGACTCCAATCTGGTGGTTGCATAATTGGGGCTGATATCAATGCCTTTTTAATCTTCAAAATGCATCAAGACAAGGCTCGTCAAAATTAAAAGGCACATCTTTAAGAAGCAAGTTAGTCAACGACTTTGCAATCTTAGAAAAATCCTTTATGAAACGGCGATAAAAGCCAACATGGCCCAAAAAGCTCTGAACTCCTTTGATAGAAGTAGGAGGCGACATCTTCTCAATTACCTTAACCTTGGCTCTATCAACTTCAATGCCATATTCAGACACTAAATGTCCAAAAACTATACCTTCTCTTATCATGAAGTGGCATTTTTCCCAGTTTAAGACAAGATTGACCTGTTCAAATCTTTTAAGCACTTTAACAAGCTTAGTCAAACAATCATCAAAGCTAGAACCATACATAGAGAAGTCATCCATAAACACTTCCATTGTGTTCTCAATAAAATCAAAAAATATAGACATCATGCAACGTTGAAAGGTAGCAGGAGCATTGCATAACCTAAAAGGCATTCTCCTATTGGCAAAAGTACCATAGGGACATGTAAATGTGGTTTTCTCCTAGTCACTAGGATGAATGGGAATTTGAAAGAATCTGGAATAACCATCCAAGTAACAAAAATATGAATGCTTAGCTAACCTTTCTAACATTTGATCAATAAATGGAAGGGGAAAATGATCTTTCCAGGTTGTCGTATTCAACTTCCTATAGTCAATGCACATTCTCCAACCCGTGACTGTTCTAGTTACAATTACTTTATTTTTCTCATTTTTAACAACAGTCATACCCCCCTTTTTAGGGACCACTTGAATTGGACTAACTCATTCACTGTCAGAGATGGGGTAAATTACCCCAACATCAAGTAACTTAAGCACCTTTTTTTTCACAACTTATTTCATGTTAGGATTTAACCTTCTTTGATGCTCAATAGAGGGCTTATAGTCATCTTCCAACCGAATTTGATGTATGCAAATGGATGGATTAATCCCCTTAATGTCATATATAGTGTACCCGATGGCCCTTTGATGCAATCTAAGAATCTCAAGCAATTTTGCAGTCTCATCATCACTTAGACTAGAATTTACAATCATAGGGAATGTAGAGTTTAGACCAAGAAATTCATACCTGAGATTTGAAGGAAGAGGTTTAAGTTCTACCTGTGGAACTTCTTTAAGGGATGAAGCTTCAGTCTCAGTTTTTATCTTTTCAAATCGGAACTTTGAAGTAGGAGGATTGGCATCTAGTAACTATGCATATGCAGCAACTCCTTCATCTTCATCTCCTTGGCCACCACTTCTCACCAAACAGACCTTCATTGCATCAGTTGAAAATATTCCAACAATATCTTTCTTGACACATTGATTTATCATATCAATCTTGCAATAATAATTCTCAAGAGAAGGGCATTTAATAACATTAGGCAAATTAAATTCTACCCTCTCATCACCTACATTCAAAGTAAGCTTGCCATTTTTCACATCAATAATGGCATCTGTTGTAGCAAGAAAAGGTCTCCCAAGAATGAATGGGATTTGAGTATCTTCTTCTATTTCTAATACAACAAAATCAGCTGGAATGAAAAACTTACCCACCTTAATAGGCACATCTTCCAATATACCAATTGGATACTTGACTGAACGATCTGCTAGTTGCAAGGAAATGGTTGTGGGCTTCAAGTCACCCATCTCAAGCTTTTTACAAATCGACAGAGGCATGAGACTAACACTAGCTCCAAGATCACACAAAGCTCGGTTAAAACTCATTTCACCAATAACACATGGAATAGAAAAGCTTCCAGGATTTTTGAACTTAAGAGGCAATTTATTTTGAATTATAGCACTGCATTCCTCAGTTAATGCCACGGCCTCATAGTCATCAAGCTTTCTTTTATTTGACAAAATTTCTTTAAAAAATTTAGTATATGATGGCATTTGAGACAAAGCTTAAGCAAATGGAACATTTATATACAGCTTGTTAAGAACATCTAGAAACTTCCTAAATTACTTTTCAATTTTAGCTTTAGCCAATCTTTGGGGAAAGGGTAAGGGCGGCTTATATGGTGCAAGGGCAACATAAGGAGTTTCTTTCTCATTCTCACTTCCCTTTTCCTTCTCAACCTCCCCAATGGCTGAACTATTTCATTTGTCTTATTTTCACTCTCTTTTTCTTCATTACCTTTAGGTTCTTCTAGTTGCTTCCCACTTCTTAAAGTAATGTCATTTGCATGCCCTTTTAGGATTGGATTCGGGTTGACCAGGGAACATACCAGAAGTCCTAGAAGAGGAACTAACTTATTGAACCACTTGGGTAATTTGTGTCTCTAGCATCTTATTATGTGTAATCAAGGGGTCTACCTTAGATGCTAATTGCTTAATGGCCTCACTTACCACTTGATTTTGATGCTTAAACTCCTTATTTTGCTTACTTTGAGTTAAAACAAAATTTTCAAGCAGAATTTCCAAATTGGATTTTTGAGGAAGATTAAAAACTCTTTGTCCTTGAAAACCAGGGGGCTTAGAAATTGGTGGGGGAATGGGATTGAAGGGAGGATTTTTATATGAAAAATTTGGGTGATTCCTCCACCCTTGATTGAAAGTGTTAGAAAATGGGTCCCCTTTTTGGTTAAAATTGTTAACAAAGTTAACCTACTCATTACTAGACCCCTCATTAGAAAAAGAATTAGAAACACCAAGTTGACACTTAACAGCAGAATGACCAACATTACCACAAACTTCACAGGATGCAGCACTTAGTGTAACAACATTCACACTCAATTTTTCAAACTTTTGAAATAATGCATCTACCTTAGAAGTTATATGGTCGAAAGCATCGACATCATACCTGTCACCTTTCTTTTGTGGAGATCGTTCACTCGACCATTGGTAGTGATTTTGTGCCATGTCTTCAATAAGATTGTAAGCTTCCTCTATGCTCTTGTTGATCAAAGCTCCTTTTGCAGTGGCATCAACTGTCATTCTGGTGTTGTAGCTGAGTCCATTGTAGAATGTGTGCACAATCAGCCATTTTTCTAGCCCATGATGAGGACACATCCTCAACAAGTCCTTGAAACGCTTCCATGCTTCATAGAGTGACTCTCTATCTTTCTGAGAAAAATTTGTGATTTGGTTCCTAAGTTGTGCAGTTTTACTTGGAGGAAAGTACTTGGCCAGGAAAGCTTGGGATAGTTGATCCCATGTAGTAATGGATCCCATTGGAAGCGAGTGCAAGCATGCTCTAGCCTTATCCCTCAAAGAAAAAGGGAAAAGTCTTAACCGAATAGCATCCAATGTAACCCCGTTGAGCTTGAGAGTATCACAGTGTTCTAGGAAAACTGACAGGTGAAGATTGGGGTCATCCATTGGAGAACCTCCAAACTGATTTTGCTGCACCATTGAGAGCAAGGATGGCTTTAACTCGAAATTATTGGTTTCAACTGTTGGTCGTGCAATGCTAGAGTGTAAACCACTAGTATTTGGAGCAGCGAAATCCTTCAAAGTTCTATTATTCTCTTCAGCCATGCATGGTTCACCCTTTTGTTTCATCCTTGCCTTGTGTTGCTCTCTTCTCTTTCTATGGAAAAACCTTTCTATCTCAGGTACTGGTTCAACAAGATCCCCAAGACTTTGGATCCTTCGCATTCAACAGAAGAATTAGCAAATAACAAGGCAAAATAACAACAGAAAAGGAAAAGTTTAGTCTAACCGGAATAATGAAAAGAAATCGATATCAAAAACAAAAAAGTCCCCAGCAACGGTACTAAAAACTTGATGCCCATCGCAAGTGCGCGATTGTATCGCGTAATAAAAGATTGTTCCCACAAAGACTTAGTATTGATTACCAGTTTCTTTTCACAATGGTGATTGGCTAAACTAAATCGTATTTAAAAAGGCAAGTTGTTGGAAAATCGAATAAAGATTTGATTTAATAACAGAGAAATTAAACTCTTGGGATTGTAGTTTTTCACAATGATGATTGACACTTAAACCAATTTTCCTAATGCTATGCATGTTGGATTTTTAAAGGTAAAATAAACAAATGTAATTACTGCCTTCTTTCAAAGTACAATAACGTATTTAAGTTGATGAACGACCTATTTTCATTAGCGAAAACCCATTAAGAACAAATATTTGTCACAACCTCAAGAGAATAAAATCTATTTTCATAACTCAATCCCCTTGTTCAACCTTATAGTTCTAATACCAAACTTCACCTTTTGGTTCCTCGCTTAATATCTGAAATCATGCAAACATAGAACATATATTTGCAAACAATTAAAAACACTAAGGTTGAATTAAAAAGATCAACACCCATAAAAGAGGAAAAATCAGAACTAGCAACAACCCTTCATTAGAATACCCACAATTCCAAGATTAGATGATTACTCAATCATATTCATAATAGAAATAACCAAATAAAATTGAACAATTACGTATATAAGAAAAGGAAGGAGATATATAGTAAAGGAAAATGAAAGAGATTCTTAACCAGCTTACATAAAATTCCAACAGAGTTAAAAGAACTTCTACACAGAAAACCAAAGAACTCGCAATCTAATTTTCTCTAAGAATCTGAAATAAGAGGAGAAATTATTGTGTCCCGTACAGTCTCTCCTACCCTATTTTCTATATGAAAACCACTCCTTTAAAGCCTATTTACAGCCCCATTTACAACCCATTACAACACATCTTTAGTTTCTTCAAAAAATAAATGAGTTGTTATGAAACTGATTAGAATTATGGCCATAATGACAATTATTGGCAGGTGGTAATTTGTTCTGGGTGGCCCTTCAAATTCTAGTTGCATGAATAATGGCCATTACGGCTTGGCCATAATTTTCTCTGGATTGCTTTTTATAATTCTGTTGGCAAGAAATATGACAATAATGGCCATTATGGCCCTGGATGGCTTCTTGTAACACGAAATATGGGTGTAATCCCCAACATTGGTGAGCCATAATTCCTTATGTTTCCATCCAACTCTTTCTTATTTTCCACCTATTATCAAAACAAAGCAAAAAAAGGTAATAAAATAGAACAAAAGTAAAATAAAGTCCTAAAATCAAAAGCATAAATGTATAAATCAAAAGCATAAAATTCTAACTTAACACTCACAAAATTAAAAAAATAAAAAAATGAACCTAAAAATATTAAATCTAAACAGTAATTAAAAAGCAAAGAACTAATCAAACACGATAATTAGAAAAATTTAAATTCATACGATAACGCTTAATCACGTGGACAAAAATCACAAAAATAGAAAATTCAACAAGAGAAATAAATTAACAATGAACTGAGAAATTACCAAAGAAAGAAAACAACACAAATGACCAAAACAAAAATTTTAATCAATTATATTAGCTTAGTCAATGATAATTTTCACTGCAACAATGCCAAAAATTGATATGTCATTTTGCTATCAAATTAAAACCTTTTTTTACTGATTTTAAAAATTAAATTTTAGCACAGTGACAAATAAGGTATCATTCTCCAAGGAAAAATAATTAATTAAAATGAGCAATTAATAAGGATAGAAAAAACACAAAAGAACTATTTAAACTAAAATTAAATAATTAAATTAATCAAAATGAAAAATATAAAAAAGTGATGAGTTAAAAATTGATTGATTGATTTGGTCTAAGGATTAGTTTTCACTACTAAGATTATTATTTTTCTAATTCAATTTTAGTTAGTTCTCCTATTCATTTGATTTAACAACCATGAGTAATTAAATGTAAACTATTTATCCCTGCAAAATAGCTAGGATGAAAATGTTCCCTCCTAACCCTAACCAATAATTAATTCTAAAATGTATAGAATCAAATTATCAATTATCACGTGGACCTTATGAACCTGTGTTGAATTCTCCCTTGAAAATTAACTGTTACTTGACCATAACAATTAATCACAAGTGCTACAATTAATTAGAATTTCATGGAAGCACAAAATCCTAATATAGCAATATAGATAATTTCAAAAACAAATTTAGATGATCAGGCTAAGAGAATTTCAAATATATCATAACATTAAAGTGTTGGAGAATTGCAAATAACTCAAGTATATGAAAAGAGAAATTAATATCAAATCAAATTAGAGATCATATTATCGTAGGGATTCAACATCACCCTTAACCAAAAGGAAAACTAACCTAACATGATAGAGATAAGCATTTCAAAATATTCAGAATACATTAAAAGTATAGAGGGAAAATAATAAAAACTCTTTGAAGAATAGTTCTCCAAATTATAATAAAATGTTTTAATCTCCTTTGTGTTGTACGACTCTCCTCCTTTTTTTTCCACAACATCGTCAAGTCTTCTATTTATTCTGATTTGGTAACTTGGAGTACACCTAATCATTGATTTTCTGATATGAATAACAATCCAATTAGAGTTAGTTTTGAATCTTCCACCATTAACTTAGGCTTTTGATAAGATTTAGAATTTAGATAAAATATCATTAAAGCTTTATCTTTAATATCTCCTAATCTAACCCAAAATCTTATAGATTATGCTTGAAAATTAAAATAAAGATATAAAATAGATAGCGATGCTAAAAATATTAAAATCTTAACAAAACTAATTAAAATGACATAAAATAAAATAAAAATACTAACAAATAAATAACATTAAAAATTAAAAACAACAGTCAGGGCCAATATCTCCAATAAGTTGGCATATATATGTTGAAACCTGTTTTTTCACATAGCTATCTCAGGAGTTACCAACAAAAATGGTTACAAGTTATTACTCACTGACAAGGATGACCATATTTCAAACACTACTAAAATCGTAGTTTATAAAGTGATCTTCTAGAATTTAAGCTAAGTAAATTATTCACAATTGTTTTAACTTATATAAAAGTTTCAATAGAGTTTTACACTGAAAAAAATTAAAAATGTTATTTATTGTGCTTATTTATGTACAAAAAGAAATAATATTTACTTTATAAACATTAGAATGTAAAACAATTGTTGATGAAGTCTTTATTTATGTCATTTAATTAATAGTCCTTTTTGTTATTAGGTACCCACATCCATTAAACGTCTTAAGTTCTATAGTTGTCTGCATGAATGTGTTGAACAATTATATTATATTTAGAAAATATAGGTAATAACTAGCTCTTTTCTCCGAGTTAAAAAAGAAGAAGAAGAAAAAAGCTCTTTCCTCTCTCTGTACTCAATTCTATTTATATCATATGTTCATTTTTATTTTAATTTATTTTTTTCAAATATCAAAAACTTTTATTATACAACTTTTACTTTACATATTTGACCATAGGTTTAATTTCGAATTTTCATAATTAATTAATTATTTTCAAGTGATTTGATCAGGTATTTAACTAATTCTCTTTGTACAATCCTAAGGTTTTAATACATTTCATTGCAATAATCAATTTTTTAGGTTGCCTTGGCTTAAGAGGTGGAAATAAAATCAAGTGAACAACAAATGTCCTCCAAAATAAATCAATGATTAGTGATATCATTGTTTACTTATGAGGATTTTTTGTAATATTCTTTTGCTACAGTTAGTATTCAAATTATTATGTAATTTTTATTTTGTTACTTTGTCAAATTAACATTTTCAACATATAAATGCATTTTTCATTATTAAGTTCAAAATTTTCATATTATGCTATTTATAAAGATGATTTCATCATACCTTAATATATACACAACCTAAACCCTAAATCACAAACCTAAATCTCGAGTAATAACATCCGCACCAAAAATTCCCTAAATCACATCCACCAATTTACAATTTAAAAGTAATAAACAATCAATAGTTTACTTAAAATTTTAATCATAATAAATAACAAACATATATGTCATGCAACGTACAGATAGAAATACTAGTATATATATACACACGGATAATAGCATTAATTATTTTAACTGTGAAAAACTCTAACGAGGTACATGGTTAAAACAGTAATGTAAAGACAAGTTTATGTTTTCCTTATTTCTTAATACACCACTTGCCAGTTATAATTGCATCTCTAAGTTTTTTATTCCACTTTTATTCCAATTTTGTGAGTTACTAGCAGCGAAAGGTATCTATATAGTACCATTTTTATTGGTTAAATATAGTACCTTTTCTTTTTTCTTTTTTCTTTTTTGGATGAAGAAGTACCTATGCAAATATTGCTTTGGACTTATTATTATCAATCAATGGGCAAAGTTACTTGCAAGCAACTAATAAGGAAAAATAGAAAGAGAAAAAAAGAGTAAACAAACACATCCAAGCATCTAAAAGGTTAATGACTTTACAATAGTAAGCAATAGACAATTAATTAATTTAATTAAACATTTTCCTTCAAAGTAGTTAAAAAAAAGTAAACAAACATTAACAAAACAAAGCAAAACAAAACCAAGGCATTTTGGTCTCCAGCAACAGAGTAAACTGATAAAGAATTTAAAGAAAAATACAACATTTGTGAAGAAGAGACAAGGGTTTCATTGATTGTTGAAATGCAAAAGTTAATTTAACCTAAATACAAAGAAACTATATATAGGCTAAACAGGGAAAGGAAAATACAATTCTACCCTTAATAAATAATAAAACAAAATAACCCAATATTCTTAACATCTCCCCTCAAACTCATGATGCAGCAGCTATAATCATCGAGAGTTTGCCAACCAGAAAACGAAAACAAGAGATCACTACAAGAATTTTAGAAATTTGCTACGGAAAAATCCGTAACTAATCTGTAGCTAATCCATAGCTAAATTTATTAGCTACGGATTAGCTACTGATTGGTCTGTAGTTAAATTCTCGTAGCTAATTAGCTACCAAAAAATTCCATAGCTAATCCGTAGCTATATTTTAAATTTTCATAGCAAATTCGAAGCTAATCTGTAGGTAATTTTCATTTAGAATTTTTCTTCATTTTCATAGGTAATTAGCTACGAAATATTTCGTAGCAATTTCGTAGCTAATCCATAGCTAATTTTAAAATTTCATAGCAATTCTGTAGTTATTTTATAGCTATTATGTTGCTAAATCTGTAGCAATTCCATAGCTAATTCGTAGCAATTATCCGTAGCAATTTCATAGTTATTTCCTAGCTATAATATGGCTAAATCTGTAGTAATTCCGTAGCTAATCCGTAGCAATTATCTGTAGCAATTTCGTAGCTAATCTGTAGCAATTTTTCGTAGCAATTCTGTAACTAATCCGTAGCAATTTTTCGTAGCAATTCTGTAGCTAACCCGTAGCAATTTATATTTTGCTAAATCCATTGCAATTTTGTATAGCTAATTATACCTGGTACAATAATATTTCAATCCAAACAGAAAAAACCCAATAAATAAGTTGTACAAAGCAACACAAAATATCATATTTCCATTAATAAGTTCCAAAACATGTTCTACAAAGAACGGATAACTAATTAATCTATGTTAATACAAATAGTTCTAAACAAATTAACCCTCTCATTAATAATAAACACAACTAATCAACCTAAGTTAGTATCATGATCATCCCTAACTGCATCGCCTTGTGAACCAGCTTGCGGTACACCACTATGAGCTTGGGAGCCTATTATCTCACGGAGGATGGGCATTAACTGCGTCTGGACAAAGGAAGCCATCGCTTCACTAACAGCTTCCTTTATGGCTTGTGTCGGAATAGTGTAGGAGGAACCACCAACCTGTGAGGCTGAACTAGATCCATAAATATCAATACCTAAACTGTGACTCATGCCATGGACCCGTCCTTTCTTGTTAGGACCCGTCACTTCCATCCACACCTCCTGATCTACCACAGGATGCAGTGAAGAGTCTTCTCCATACTTGTCTAACATCGTGGTATCGTAAGAGTCCTGAAATGAAAAATGTAGAAAACTTTATCAAAACAATCAACAGCTTAACAAATATGGTTAGTTTAAATTTTAAAGACACCTACAATGAAATTCTTTGAGCGTTGAGTGACATATTCTCCATTTTTCCTCTTATGAACACTTTCATACAAATCTCTGAAAGAGACTGGACGATTCAACTCTGCCTCCTGTAATCAAAATCTATTAGAATATATAACAACAATAGCAACAATTAAGTCTTTTCCCACTAAGTGGGGTCAACATGGATCAAACAATGTCATAGTGCCCTATCATAAAAAATTACTACACAAATAATGCATCAAAACCACATATTTTAGCATCTTCAGTAAATATGAGATATGATGAACTTGTTCAAAACCAAATGTCCTACCATTTCATTTAGTCAAGGGATATTGTATGAAATGTGACATCAAACAAACCCTTATAATCATGGTTTACCATTAATGAATTCAATTACAAGCAATATTATTAATATTTATGTTTCTAGTTTTAACACCATAATACTCCAGTTTATCAAAAATGATAGTTTTGCATAGGAAACAAAAGCCAATATACTCAGAATGAATATCCAAAAACAAATAAGAGCCAACGATAAGAGATCCTCAATTTCAAACAATAGGGGCAGCCATCCAGCAACCAGAATGAGAGAATCAATCACACAGTAGCTCAGCTTCAAACAACAATTCTTTGAATAAATTATAGAGGGAAGTTTCAGACAAGGGTTAAGATTTTCTTCATATGTTAATAGAATTATTAAAGGCATAATAGCTTCAAACAACAATTTTTTTTCAAGTTTTGATATTTTCATGGAAATGAATTTTATTCTTATTATTTAATTAAGCTTCAAATGGGATTATGAGTCATTATCAGAGGAATCTACACTCCATATACTACACATGCTGATGCAATTGATCTCTTCCTACTTCCTTCCTCACTGATTTCCTGATTAAGATTAGTGTATCTATTCTATATATTCTATCTTTAATAGTAGAATTGATGGAGTTCTGTATATAAGGTTTTTTCTTGGGAATTTTGGATAGTGGAAATTGACTCGTTAACATTGCGAAGTATAGAAGGAAATGCAGATTCAACATTTTCAGGCTCACTGGTACTATAATTATACAATAGTACAAGATAGAATTATTAGAATGTTACAACAAACACATAAGAAATTCTATATTACCATATTCTTTTTATGTTGACCGAAGCTTATTGAGCCTGTAGTGTGCAGCATAGCATCAGGCATGGCTGCTCTATTGCTTCGACCAGCAACAGACTTCTTTTGCCACTCTGGTGTCAACCAAATGTCAACTAGGTCATCCCACACTTCTGACTTCAAAGTTGGGGGCCCATAGCTCTTAAGGTCAGCTATGTTTGATGTCCTCAACTTTTTCATGATTGTCTTTCTATGATTCTTTAAATCATCTAAATAGCAATCCATGCATGTTCTTTCCCAAACAGTTCTTGCTATGGAATGATCATAATCTGATGCAAATCGATATTTATTCTAAAACAAAGTCATGTTAGTATATTTCTTTATCTAGATAATTATATAATACGATGATGCTAGAAACATAATTACTTATCATAAAATTCTGAAATAGTTCATCCTTCATGTACACAGGATAATTTTTCCATTTTTCAGCTGGAATGGGCATCCATGTGATCATAGTGGCCATAATCTCATGAGTCATAGACTGCGGGACAAAACTCCTCCTACAAGTCCAAGATATGTTAATAATCTAAAAATAAAATAAATGTAATAAAATATGACATTCATTATTACTCACGGTTGAGAGATGTCCTCCACAGATATAACTGGTCTTCTATCAATTTCTGTTTAGGATGCTCCACTTGAAGGCATCAAAATTGGGTCGCTAGTTGGAGGCACAGTGGGGGGTAGGATAGAGACAGCGACAGTGGGGGGTGGGTCAGGGACAATAGTGAAGGGTGGGACAAATAGTTGATGGGTCACCAGTGGTGAAGGGGCTAGTAGCTGAAATAACACCTAACATAATTATAGGCAATCAAAATTCATAAATACATATAAATCAAGAGTTAATAATAAAAAGATTATTATGTAGCTATACCTGGGGAGTGCAGAGAAGGCTGCAGTGGGGGTGAACTAGTGTGCGGTTGAGAGAACTCGGGTGGATTGTTGCGGCCTCTCCCTCGACCACGTCCATTGCCCCTACCTCGAATTACCATGATAAATGTCTGCAATAATGAAACATATTATAAAACAAACTACATACATAAATATTGTCAAGAATTTCATAAAATATAAAAATGACATTTCAGTGTAAATACCATAAACAAAGTTCAACTGCTACTACTTGAGCTTGAATCATATAGTTCCTCATCTTCATCTATGAACTCAGTATTTTCATCTTCTTCGTTGTCATCAATGAATTGGTCGACAAAAAGAACATTATTTGGATTATATATTTCATTTATGTCCACTTCTTCCACTGGGGCATGTGCATCAAACAAGGAAATCGCTCCGCCATCTGTGATGATATTAGGTGTTCTCAAGGATCCATCATCTTGGTAGTAATCGATAGCAGTTACCTCATTCGATCTATCACATTCATCATTGAATGTTTCATATGCAAAGAGTCTTGCTCTAACCTTGCAAGCTGCCCACCATTCCTCACTAGTTCGACCCCCGCATTGTGGGTATACTGTATAGTATACTTGTTGTGCTTGTTTAGCTAATACAAATGGCTCATTTGAGTGAAGCCTCGATTTGTGCTTGACATCAATCAATCCATATCTTTCATCAACATTGACGCCATTAATTGGGTCAAACCACTGGCACCGTAAAAGAAATACTTTGTTCTGACCTAGATATGACAATTCCAATATCTCTTCAACGATGCCATAATAGTCTAAGTCATTCTCGCCATATATACTTCTTCTAACGCAAACCCACTGTTCATGGTAGCTTTATTTTGTCCATACTCCTTAGTATGAAACCTATACCCATTAACTATTAAGCCATTGTAAGAAGTAATAGACTTGGATGGACCATAACTCATCTGTCGAATCATTCCATCCTCAATTTGACCTATATTTACCTGTGAATCATTACAAAGAGAACAAATAGTTGTAACATATAGTATTGGTATAACAAACATTATTTTTTATATGATATATATGATTATGGATGAAAGAACTCACTAGATGTTTTAGCCACCTACTGAAGTCCTTATCCCGAAGTTCTAATATTTGATCTTCAGAGATACTAGAATTTGTCTCCCTCAGCGAATCCTCGAATTGTCTAATCAATACAATAATTAATATTGAACATAATGTAATTAAAAATTTATTAAATAGCTAAGTTAGTGAGTACACTTACTGGAGATAGGGTTCTACTTCTCTGCAATTTACAAGCACATAAGTCTCAGCTATTTGAAGCTCCACATCCGACAAGAACCTATTATGACCTCTCTCGATAGGGCAGCATGGATGTTTAAAAATAGACAAGCATTCATTAGTCATATCTTCCCCACCATCGTCGTTTCGAGGAACTTGAGTGCGCCTTGTCTGTATTTGTGGATCAAAATACATGGAAGCAAAATTAGAAATTTCTTCTAGATTATATGCTTCACAGATAGACCCTTCAATTCTCGCCTTATTTTGAACCTTCCTTTTCAAGTACAACATACACCTCTCAAATGGATACATCCATCTATATTGCACGGGTCCTCCAACCTTTGCTTCATAGGGGAGATGCACAACTAGATGTTCCATCACATCAAAGAATGCTGGCGGAAAAATCTTCTCTAACTTACAAATTGTTTCAATAATGGAAAGTTCGGCATTCTGCATAATGAAAGTACGTATTTCAGTTACACAAATTTCTTTAAAGAACAAGCTAAGCTCTGTTAATGCTCCCCATATAGGTTTTGGTAACATATGACGAAACGACAGAGAAATTAACCTTTGCATAAAAACATGACAATCGTGACTTTTCATTCCATATATCTTCCCATCATCTAAATTAATGCAACGTGTAATGTTTGATGCATACCCATCAGGAAATTTCAATTGTTTTATCCATTCACACACTGTCCTTCTTTGATTGGCATTTAACACATAAGTTGCCTTTGGTTTTCTATACTTGCCATTCTCAACAATCAATTCTAAGGTGGGACGTTTGCATATCATCTTCAAATCTTCTCTTGCATTTGCATTATCTTTTGTCTTGCCCTTTATGTCCATAACAGTGTTAAAAATATTCTCAAACACATTCTTCTCAACATGCATGACATCCAAATTATGTCGTATTAGATTAGTGGACCAATAAGGCAATTCCCAAAATATGCTTTTCTTCACCCAGTTGTGAAATTGACCAAAGCCACGTTGTTTTTGGTTACGTGAATTCAAGCCAAAAATGACTTCATCAAGTTGAGTTACTCTATTCAAGACATTTGTCCCACTCAATCGTTGTGGCGGTAGAAATTTTTGCATTGTTGAATTCTTCTTAAAAGAGTATCGATCACGATGAAACGGATGTTCAGGAGGTAGATATTGACGATGATAATCAAACCAGCAACACTTCCTACCATGCTTCAATACAAATGACGTATTGTTCTCCATACAATAGGGACAAGCAAGTTTTCCATGAGTGCTCCATCCACTTAGCATCCATAAGCTGGAAAGTCACTTATTGTCTACAACAAAGCTACTTTCATATTAAAATTTTGCTTATTCCACGCATCAAAAGTGTTCACCCCATTGTCCCATAAAATCTTTAAGTCATCAATCAAGGGTCTAAGATAGACATCTAAACTTTTACCCGGTGACTTCGGTCCAGGAATCACAAGAGTAAGGAATATATATTCCCTTCTCATACACATACTTGGGGGAAAATTATAAGATGTGACAAAAACTGGCCAACATGAGTATGGAGTAGCTGAACCACTAAATGGATTAAAACCATCTGTACAAAGGCCAAGCCTAACATTTCGAGTTTCTAGTGCAAATGTCGAATGGATGGCGTCAAAACATTTCCAAGCCTCAGCATCAGCTGGATGCATGATCATTGATTTATCTTGAAGTACTCCATCCGCATGCCAGTGCAAATATTGTGCAGTCTTTTTGGACATAAACAAGCATTGGAGTCTCGGAATAATGGGAAAATATCGCAACACTGAGAATGACACATCCTTCTAATTTTTAGAACGTCCCACCTTTGGTTTGAATCGCGGATGTCCGCATACTAAGCACACTGAGTAAACACTCTTGTCCATGTACTTTCCATAATACAATATGCAATGATTAGGACATGCATCTATCTTCTCATATCCTAACCCCAACTCATTAACCATTCTCTTCGATCTATAATAATTTTTGGGTAACCATTCTGACTCTAGAAGCATGCTCTTAATTATGACAATCATTCGATTATAACAACTCTCACTCATGTTGAACTCTGACTTCAAATTCAAGAGTTGAGTTACAGCTGACAATTTTATGTGCTTATGGCAACCATCCCATAAAGGTTCGTCAACATCTCTCAACAAATCATAAAACTTTGAAGCCGATGAATTCAGATCCTCTTCCAAATCTTCAACTTCTGGATTTAATATATCACCCGCAGCATCCATAACCATATCCACGTATGGATTCCTAGTCTCCACTTCAACATCATGGACAATGGAAGTTGAACCACTATCCCCCCATCTATCCTCACCATGAATAGTCCAATTTACATAACCTTCCACAAATCCATACTTATACAGATGGTTCTCTACTGAAAATGAATCCATCCAAACATGGTTCTTACATTTTGCACATGGACAAGGAATGCGACTTAATGCATCAAAAACTATCGGCTGTCCTCTGACGACCTTAATGAAATCATCAACTCCATTCTTGAATTCTTCACTTACAAGACCAGTGTGATCCTTTCTTCGTAACATCCAACTTCGATCGAGAGTTTCATGATTACTGAAGTTAATTTAACACATTAGTATTGTTATTTCCAAAATCCTCATCTCTCTTAACATGGTGTGGCCCTATCCCATTCGAGAAGACACTTTTTCATCACTTGATGAAATAGTACTCACAAAAATCACACATCGTATACTTGACGAAATTTTAGCAGCATTTCCCATTGGTCTCCAAGTGTACGACTACAAAGTGGGTGACATGTACCACAATCAAGTGTGCACCCAGAGAACAGAAGAAAATGTTACACAACAAAATTTCATCAAGTATATGATATGAGATTTAAGGAGTAACTATAATTAAGTGAAGGAAAAGTTTCTTCCCAAACTGTCTAACTTAGACAATTCAAGATTCAATACAATGAGCAGTACCTTCAAAAAGTACATGTACTCACTAATATTGAATCTCAAACGGGAAACTAAGGCTTCGCTCACCAAAACGATTATATATGACAAAGAATGCTATAAAAAATAAACTAAATTCTTAATAGTATACAAAAAAAGTAATATTGACTCAATTATAAGAACTACATAGTATAAACAAGAGTCCCAAAATATTCTGAAAATACAGCTCAGTTCATGACATAACTATGCATACATAGATCACGAAAACTTACTAGGAAATTATGATAAATGAAAGCTCTTTTGATTCCCCTCACCAAGCTATCAGTGCAGTAAAAAGAATGGCATGACACTTGCTTCCTACAAGATCAAAGAATAATTTTTTTTTATGAAATGTTGAAATTTGATTCTAAAATTTACATGGAGACATTAAACGCAATAAAAAAAACATTAATTTGATGTCACTTAATCACTTACTATCAAACAATAGACTTTTAATAATCTTAACAATTCATAATAGTTGTAGTTACTAGGCCCAACTTGAAATCTAATGGGCTATATTGTACGATCGAATATAACAACTTTCATTAAAGCCACTAATATAACATATTTTAGTAGTACATATAATTCCTATATATTTTATCAATTGAACAAAAATGATGAAAGAAAAATGGCCCCCAATAAACAGTGAATGAATACACTAAAACTAAAAGGATTAGTAGAGCCAGGGGATAAAATTGGCAGTAGTATATGGTTGCTGAAGTGAATTACTTTAGTTTTAACCCAAAAAATGAAATATAGAGATTAAGATGAAAAGGTTACTCACATAGACAGTAGTACATTGAGGATTGTTCTCTGGAGCATGACCCTACTGCTAGATGTTTCTTTTCCATCTTCTACACAATGTTACGGGTCAAATAATGAACTTTGTTGCCTTAATAAGAATTATGCTATATCTGTCAAATATGATGGTTATCTCGTATTATACTTTTAGGGGTGTCAATATATAGAATGATCAAATTGCTAAAGCTTCCATACTACTTAAAATTCCCACTGCTGTTGGGTATGACATGCAGAGATTATCGATGTTTGGACCAGCACATACTCATATATAGTGCAATCTAAAATAATCTGAACAGCATTGGGATAGACACTCTGAGAAGTGCTTATACAGTTATAAGTTTGACAATTCATTAAAGTTAGTTTAGTAAAATATTATTATATTATTATCATTAAAGTTAGTTAGTTTAGCATATGCTCTTACCTAGAGTACAATTCCAAATGATAACCAAGCAAATATAAAGTCACAGAAAAGTAATCAACAACTCTTTATTGAAACCAAAAATAAACAAAACTACCCTTAAAACTGAGAAACAGGTACTACATATATCCTTCCATCTATTTGTTTTTAGCTACCCTTAAATTCTTATGTTCAATTAATTGCATGCCCAGTAGTACCCCGTCCATCGGTTAATAAAGAAAACAGAATCTCAACTTTGAATAAGCAAGCAAGTTACACAATATTTGGCTTGATTCTTATAATTAAGTTAAAAGTACATATATATAATGTTAAACTAATAACCACGACTCCACGACCGTTTATATATATATATATATATATATATATAACAAACAACTTAAAAGTAGAATATATATATATAACAAACAACTTAGAAGTAGAATATATATATATATATATATATATATATATATTCTACTTCTAAGTTGTTAGATTATGATTTATGAGTAACCATATTTTTTCCTCCTGTTCATAATGTACGTGGTGATTTTGGTAGTGAGGGAAAGATAATGCTCCAAGTGATTATAGGAGAAGGAATGGAGATGGAAGTAGATGTCTGCCCAACTGCTCAGAAATTCAGAACTGGAATGTAGGATCAAGGGAGACAGCACACCCTACAACAGTCAAGCATTGTTACAAAAATCAAGAGGGTTATTGAGGAATTTATGTTTTCGAATAAATAATCTTTTGGTAATATGGGAAAGAATATGAAGAGGATCCAGGATATGCTAATTCTGGTAGGACAGAGTCATAGGGGTGAGAAGCAGTTGATCATAGAAGTTTAGTTGTCAGCAAACACAGATGAAAGAGTATATCTCTGTAACGTAGAATGGAGTCAAGCCTCTGCAACCACAGTTGCTGCTTAAACCTCCTTATAAAATCATCAGCTAAATAATGGCACTAATTACATGAGGCAAACACCAACTAGTTAGAAACTACACAGGCAAAAAGACAACAGTAACACTATGAATTACATCCAACCAAGATATCATCCATTCCTTCTTCAAGTCCAAACACCAATTACAATAAACACAATAGAACCCCCATAATAATGGCACTAAACAGAACATAGAACACAAATATCATTGTTTCCCACAAGCGAGTTACATTGCCGTACCGTCAAGTGGAAAAATTGTGAATATGGGGGGCAGGGGCCCCCTCCTCAAGTTGTCTCAATATCTCATAAAAGGGAAGGTGCTTAGCTAGTGATAATTTGTACATCAAAGAAAAGGTAAACCCACAAATGATTGAATATGACAAGGATACAAAAAGAGGAAGTGAGGCTGGGCTCCATAGTAGCCAAGAGGCATGCACTCTCATTTTTTGGTACTTTTTGGAACAACCGGTCTTCTTATTCAATGCAGCTCATATCCCATGCCACTGTGAGTGCTACTTTCTCAAACCCCTAAGACATGGACTAATGATTCACATTACCTTTATCAGTTTACTAGTACTAGACATGATTGTCTTTAGTATACAAAAGTATCAATTGCATTTTTCCTCTTAATTTCACCAAGTTTGATAAGTCAATGGTGTTTAGCTCGTGTGAGTTATAAGAAACTCGTTGACTTGGCTCACTTTCATTGAACCGGCTGAGTGGGTCTACACATTTTTTAACTAAAAAATTAAAGGCATCACACAGGTACACGCTAAAGCATGAAACAAATAGTATATATGGGACCTCTAGAGGATGAAAACATCCTGGTCTGGCTCATTTGTTTTTGAAATTTTGTTCCTAGCAGAAAGCAAGTGAAGTGGAATATTAAAACTCTCCATACCGGACCGTTATGAGAGTTGAGCAACTCAGCAAAGAAAGCAGAAAATGGGTGGTGTACCCCATTGTTATTCTTATGCAGTGAATGGCGTGAAAATAATCAGATCTAGTCAGATATGATACCTGGTGTTGTCCACTAGAAGGATCCATCCATACGATAATTAGATCTAAGCACTCCTCACTTAGAAACTTGAAACTCGAAAGGCATGCTTTTGCTTGCTTTTGTGTATGTGGGTGTAATAGTGAAATTATCTCTGTGAGTTTGTAGTGATACCGTATGGAAAAAAAAGAAGAAGAAGAAAGTACCTATTTACTTGGTTGTGTGCGTTTGTAATAGTGTACCACAATGTCTGGGTGAGAGTGATGATAGAGGCTGCAACAATGAGATTGAGAGATAGCAAGTATAAGGATGGAGGGATTTGAGATTGATATTGAGAGATTTGAGATTGGTCTGGGTTGACAGATTTGAGAGAGCGAGAAAGAATAAGAGGGAAGGAAGGACGGAGGAGGAATTTTAGATTTGGGAAAGTTTACTATGGGCGCGCGTAAAGATAATTGATTTGGTCAATTTTTTTTATGCAATTAAAATTTAGCTACGAAAAATTTTGGTAGCTAATTAGCTTCGGCTTAGCTACGGATTAGCTAAGAAATAAATTTTTTTAGTCAAATTCTGTAGCTAAATTGTAGCAATTCCATAGCTATTTGCTTGATCAATTTTTTTTTTTTTGCTGTGATTCAAAATTTAGCTAGGGAATTTTATTTTGTAGCTAATCCGTAGCTAATTTTGCTACGGATTAGCTACCAAATTTTTTTGTAGCTAAATTTTATAGCTAAATCATAGTTAATCTGTAGCTATTTGTTGGACAAAATTTTATTTAAAATTTAGCTACAAAAATTTAATTTGTAGCTAATCCGTAGCTAATTAGCTACGGATTAGCTACCAAAATTTTCTGTAGCTAAATTTAGTAGCTAATTTATAAAATTCTTGTAGTGGATGGAATGCGACTTGGTAAAGAAATCTGCAATCTGCAAAGAAGAAGAAACAAAGGGCAAGGTAATGGTTCCATGCTTGAGATGATGACGAGTAAGGTGACAATCGATCTCAATGTGCTTAGTTCGTTCATGAAAAACTGAGTTGTGAGCAATCTGAATAGAACTCCGGTTGTCACAATACATAGGAGTGGGATGAGAAAGAGAAACTCTCATATCTGCAAGTAACCAACGTAACCAAACAATCTCTTTGGTAATAGATGTCATAGCACGATATTCTGCTTCAGTTAAAGATTGAGAAACAATAGATTGTTTCCTGCTCTTCCAAGAAATAAGAAAATCACCCAAAAATATACAGAAATCGGTAATAAACTTGCGATATGTGGGATCACTGCCATGATCAGCATCAGAGTATGCACGCAGCTCTAAGGAAGAGGTTGATGGAAATAAAAGACTATGAAAGACTGTACCTCGAAGATATCGCAAAATACTGGCAATCTGTTGCCCACCGAATCGTAGTAGGAGAAGCAACAAGCTGACTAACAACATGAACAGCATATGCAATATCTGAACGAGTAATAGTAAGGTATACCAAGCTCCCAACAATAGTACGATATAAAGTAGAATCTGAAAAAGGTAAACCATCAGAAGAAGAAAACTTTGCATTAACCTCAATGGGAGTGTCTACAGTTTTATTATCAGTAAGTCTAGCTCGCTCAAGAATATCTGCAACATATTTTGATTGAGAAAGAAGATAACCTCTGGGCGAGTAGGCTACCTCAATACCCAAGAAATATCGTAGAGAACCCAAATCCTTCATTTCAAACTGTCTAGCTAACTCTATCTTCAAAACTGAAATACCATGAATATCGTCACCAGTGATAATCATGTCATCAACATATAAAGACAAAATGATACGACCTGCATCAGTGCACTTAACAAAAAGAGCAAAATCATGACTACTTGAAGTAAATCCAAGGGAAGAGATCACAATAGAAAATTTCCCAAACCAAGCACGGGGTGCTTGTTTGAGACCATATAATGCTTTCTTGAGCTTGTAGACATACCCAAAATCCTGTAAAACACCAGGAGGGGGTGCTATATAAACTTCTTCTTGAAGATCTCCATTCAAGAAGGCATTTTTAACATCAAGTTGAAAGATATGCCACTGATGAACCGAAGCTACTGTAATAAGAGTACGAATAGTAGTCATTTTTGCAACAGGAGCAAATGTCTCCTCATAATCCATACCATACTGTTGAGAATACCCTTTTGCAACCAACCTGGTTTTGTATCGCTCAATAGATCAATCAAAATTAGTCTTGATTCTATATACCCAACGACAACCAACAACAGTCTTACCAGGAGGTAGAGGAACCAAGTCCCAAGTACCTGTCTTTTGCAGAACAGAAAGTTCCTCATCCATAGCTTGCTGCCAAAGAGGATCAAGAATAGCCTCTTTATAGGAAGAGGGCTCAGAGAGACAATGAATAGAAGCTAAAAAGGAAAAAAAGATGAAGAATAACAAGAATAAGCAAAATCTGGTAACTTTGTGGACTTACGAATGCATATGGATTGACGTAAGGGTGGATCCACAATCTCAGACGGAGCTTGAGGGACCATAGGAGAAGAGGAAGCTTCAGATGTGTCGGAGAGTAAAGTGTCAGTACCTGCAGAAGGGGTATTTGAAGTACTAGGAACCTGAGATGACAAACTATCAGAATCCTCAGAAAAAGGATCTATACGAATAAAGTCAGATCTAGTCAAACTATGAGTAGTGAATGGAATAGAAAAGAAAGGTATATGCTCAAGAAAAACAACATGACGAGACACATAAAGTTTCTGAGTTATTGGATCAAAATAATGATACCCCTTTTTACCTTTACCATAACCAAGAAAGACACAAATAGCAGATTGAGAGGACAACTTGCTGCGTTCCACATGAGGACGAAGAACGAAACAAGTACAACCAAAAACTCTAAAGAAAGAATAATCAGGAGCATACCCATACAACTTTTCAAAAGGAGACAAACCTGAAATATGAGAAGATGGAATTGTATTAATCAAACTTACAGCAGTAAGAACAGCTTCACCCCAAAACACACTAGGAACAGAAGCAGACAGCAAGAGAGAACGAGCAGTTTCAACAATGTGCCTATGTTTTCTTTCAGCAACACCATTTTGCTCAGGAGTATCTGTACATGAAGTTTGGTGAATAGTTCCATCTAAGGCAAGCAGATCACAAAATTTATTAGAGGTGTATTCCTCACCCAAATCACACCTAAAACATTTAATAACAGCAGAATGTTGAGTTTTGACAAGAGTCTGAAAAACTGTATATATCTCAAAGAATTCAGAACGGTGTTTCATTAAATAAACCCAACAATAATGAGTATGATCATCAATAAAATAAACATAATATCGAGACCCTCTTTTTGTGGCAACAGGAGAAAGTCCCCATACATCAGAATGAATCAAATCAAAAGGAAAAGAAGAAACAGAAATACTTCGATTAAAAGGTAAAGCTGAAAATTTTTTCAATTTACATCCACTACAATTAGAAATATCACAAGTTTGTAAATTTCCTAAAGCCCCTGTGGATGCCAAAAATCTCAAACGAGAAGATGAAACATGACCTAGACGAGAATGCCATAAGTAAAAACTAGAAGAAGAATGACTCAAATGAAAAGAAGATAAATCAACACTATTAGCAGCAGCAGCAACTAGCACTTTTAACTCATCCAAAATATATAGTCCCCCCTCTCTACGGCTGTCCCAAAAACTTCGAGACTCACAGATCCGCACATAACAAGAAGAAGAGGAAAATGTGACTAAATTACGTAATCACATAAGCCCGACCAACAGAAGCAAGATTTAATTTGAGTTTAGGAATATGATAAACATTAGGGAGAGACAAGTTAGGTGTAAAAACCAACACCTGCTAAAGGCATAGGAGTGCCATCAGCAGTCATAACAGGAATAGAAGACGAAGGAGACACAGAAGCAAAATGTGAAGAATCTGGAGACATATGATGTGAAGCACCAGAATCCAAGACCCATACAGAATGAGACATACCTGAAGAACTATGAGGCAACTGACCCATGGAAGAAGAAGCAGACATAGCATGTGGCTGTAAGGAGAGAAACTTCTGAAATTGCTCAGCCAGAGTACTAGGATCGGTGAAAGGACCTGATGAAGCAACTGCTGCTGTATTAGGCTGTGGTGGTCTGTAACCCTGAGGTGGTCTATAAGCATTAGATTGTGACTAGTTACCAGGCTTCGAAGCTTGAGATTGCTATTGCGATTGGTTATGTTGTCTCAACTTAGGACACTGAGCCTTCCAATGACCTTTCTGCTTACAGAAACTGCACTCGTCAATGGCAACCCTCGTATAAGACTTATTCTGATTATTAGAGGGTGGCTTAGAGGATACTGCTAACACAAAGGGATTAGAAGTAGAAAGAATTCCCTTTTCAGAATAAGACTTAAGACGTATTTCTTCAGCCAATAACTCACTGACAACTGAGTCAACAGAAGGAAGAGGAGAACGATGCAAAATTGATCTGCTAAGTCCTTCAAAATCACTGCGAAGTGCCATTAAACTGTACCAATCGCTGCTGTTCTCTACGAGCAATATAAGCACCACATGCCTTTAATTCTGCCGATTCTGTAAGAGCCAATTGATCCCAAAGATCTGTTATAGCATAATAAAACTCCTGAATACTTATATTCTTCTGCTGAAGAGCTCGTATATCATTCTCCAATTGATACTGCTTTGAAAAATTTGATTGAGTGAATAACATTTGCAAATGATTCCAAACCTCCTTTGCAGTCTCATACTTCGCCAGCTGTGTAATTATGGAATGCTCAACAGAATTATTAATCCAAGTAATAATTTTTGCATTGTTTGCTTCCCAAGTATCTATCAAAGCAGTATACCCCTCAACAGTATTCTTAGGTTTCTCAAAAGTTCCACTAACATATCCCCACAGCTTTTTACCCTTAAGAAAGTTTCTCATCACATAACTCCAATACGAATAATTCTTTCCATCCAACCTCACACTCACAGACTGAAGCGAATCGTCTCTTTCAGTAGCCATAATAAAAAAACCAAGAAAGTCAAAAGAAAACGAAATACCAGATTGCAGCCAAAAGAAAAATGAAATACCAGATTGCAGAAACTGAGCGAATACCGAAATACCAAAATATAAAAATTGAGCGAATACCTTCTCAAAATTGTACGGTCACCTCACAAACTGAACGAATGTTGTCTCGAAAAGTTGGATCCGCGAAAGCTGTGTTTGAGATTAAGCCTCGTCCCATGGCTTTCTCTGATACCATGATAAAGAATTCAAAGAAAAATACAAGAACATTTGTGAAGAAGAGACAAGGGTTTCATTGATTGTTGAAATGCAAAAGTTAATTTAACCTAAATACAAAGAAACTATATATAGTCTAAACAGGGAAAGAAAAATACTATTCTACCCTTAATAAATAATAAAACAAAATAACCCAATATTCTTAACATAAACTACACAATAGATCAGATTAAAATGATCCAGAATAGGTTGGTCAAGGCTCAAAGTAGGCAGGAGAGTTATGATGATAAGAGGAGAAGATTTCTAGAGTTTAGTGAGGGAGATCATGTATTCTTGAGAGTCACTCCGATAACAGAGATTAGTAGAGCATTGAAAACACGGAAGTTGAATCCTCGTTTCATTGGTCCCTACCAAATCTTAAAGAGAATTGGACCTGTAGCCTATCAAATTGCACTTCCACCCTGTTTGTCAAACCTTCGCAATGTATTCCATGTGTCATAGCTTAGGAAGTACAATCCAAATCCTTCACATGTCATAAGAAATGAATCTATGCAGTTAAGGGATGATTTGTCTTATGCTATATGGCTGATAAGGATTAGGGACAGAGGGGTCAAAGAGCTTAGAGGTAAGGAAATTCCTCTGGTAAAGGTTCTTTGGGATGGTGTTAGCTTTGAGGAGGCGACTTGGGAGTTGAAGTCTCACATGCAACAAGACTACCCATAATTGTTTATATGAGATAAGCAATTTTAGAGACAATTTTAAAAAGGGGAGAGAAATGTAACATCCTCTTCAACATGTTAGACTTGTAAATAGTTACAGAGGTAGTTTAATACTTGCTTAACATGCCTGTTTAATTTCATGACTATCTGAGTTAGTTTAGGCACTTTGTTGCAAGCCAAAAGGTGAAAAGTACCTTAAAATAGCTCAAATATTGGCTTAAATGGCTTAGCTAATGGAAATAAATGTGGATAACTTATTTCTAAGTCACAAATGTGTATTCTGTGATGTGGTCGAAGTTTAGGAATAATCAGACTCTGTTTGGTATTTTTAGGCATACTGGTTGTGTGTTTTATATTTGATTGACTAGTCACAGATATGAAAAATTATGATACTGGTGAACTGAATTTTTCAATGAATCTTAGTATTTATTTTAAAGTTATTGGAACTTGAAAAACTTGATTTAGCTAAATTTGAGTGTTTTTAGCATATTGGAAAGTATCAGTGTTATAATACTTAGTCCTTAGCTATCCACGGTTTCAGCCTTTTTACTTGGCTCTTAGTCTCTTGTTTTCTCACTTCATTCTTTTCTCTTCACAACTGAAAAACAGAACCTATAGTAGCAAAAGAGAAAGGAGAAAAAGAGAGAAAACAAGAGGAAGAAGAAGAAAGGAAGAAGAGGATATCAAAGGGGAAAGGAAAACTTGAGGACTTGTGATCATATGTAGCAGCTTTACTTCACAAAGTAGGGGTTTTTGAATATTGAAACTACTTTTGTTCTTTTTTTCCATGTTAGGCTTATTTGAGGTTTAATATGTCCAATTGAGTTCTTATAGTGTTTTGAGTGATTTTATTGCTTGGATGAGTTTTAAATGGTCTTTATGACTTGTTCATGCCAAGAGTTTGGATTAGAAATTAGAATCCTCATTTTGGACCTAAAATGCCCTATGTGTTGATTTTAGGGATTTGGATGAGTGATTTAGTGTTTTGATCCATTTTTGATAAAATCAATTAGTGTTTTATGTTTCCTTCATGTTAGTGAACTTGTTAAGAACTTAAAATCACCTATAAACCAACGTGGAGTATTGGAATTTTGGGAGAAAAACCAATGGAATAGTATCACGATTTTGTAAAATTCTACAGAATCTGGGTTTTGCTATGAACGTCGCTGCATGAGAACGTTGTGCCACGACGTGAAGTGGAAAATAGAGCACATGCCGCAGCGTGAAGACGCTGTGCCGCAGCGTGATAGTGATGCTACAACCAGTACTGAAACCTAGGACTAAGGCGTCGCGGCATGCCTAAGTTTGTGCCGCGGCGTGAGACCCTGAAACTCTAAAAATGTCATTTTTGATGTTTTGGAATTTCCTAAGTGATTAGATCACTTATATATGCTTTCCTAAGTGTGTTGAGGTACTAAAGGGGGTAATCCTTGGAGAGAATAACCACTTAGCATATATGTTTAAAAGTTGTGAAAACTTAGGTAAATCTTGAGATAGAATGTCTTAGGAATGTGTCTAAGACCTTACACAACATGAGGTTGTCTTGGAAATCACTTATGAAGTGATGATGTGAGGTTCTAGGTATGAGAATGCTAGTTACATGATTCTTGCTACTTTGTTGGAGAAGTGATGCCAGACTACTATGTGCTAGTATTTAAACATGTGGCTTGGATATTTAGTTTTCAAACTTAGTATCTGCTTGTTTTCCTATATATTGTGATCTTAAATGGTGTGCACAACCATATGACTTGAGAATGAGGTGTTGGATCCGAATTCTCCTTACGGGTTTGCTTGTATGGTCAGTGTTACCGGTGTATAGAGTTGGTGTCGGTACTCTTATTTTTGTGAGGGGAACTAGTCCACATATTACCAGGTAGTGTTAGGGCTTAGAGGACTATCCTACTTAGTATATATAAGGAACGCAATTCTTGGGAGAAAATAAGTAAATAACATGTGTTTTCAACTTCAAAATATGCATTGACATTGCATATCCATAATACGTGAACTTTGTTTGAGCATAATCATAAGTCATAACATAAAATATTGCATGGTTGACACTTGTATCAGCATTTGTCATGACTTAATTGATTTATTGTTTAGCTGCTTATTCGATAATACCTTAGGATTGTATGAGAGATTCTTTGTTATTATTGATAGTTGGATATTTTGTTACATCAAATGTATTTATGGTGTTCAATTGTATTATTTATTATGAATGATTAACTGCCGGTATATGCTTATACTGAGAAATTGTGATTTCTCACCCCTGTGTGTTCCATGTAAATCCAGGTAAAATCCCTAAAAAGGATAAAGGTAAAGAAAATAAGAAGTAAAAGGCTTAGATTAATATTTTGTTTCTTTGTGAATTAGTTTGTATATGTGTATATTTCTGATTGTATAGAAAAGTTTATGTATACTTTTTAGCATGTTAGCCTGTGACAGCTGTACATATGACTTTTTGATTATTCGTGGCTCTCTATAATGACTATATAAGTTATTATAGTTTTTTATTTTTCACATTTTTTTGATGTAACAAATCTAATGCTACTTATTTTGAAATGTTCCATTTATTTTACGATAATTCGTATTAGGGTGTTATAATTTATTCATTAAAGATTTAGGTCACCCAATTGCTTCGATTGTAAACAACACTTATCCATCATTTTTAGAGAAGTTGAACGATCCCATATACTTACAACATAGGGCTATATTAGCTCCAACAAATGAAATTGTTCAAATAGTCTATGATTATATGCTATCATTGGTTCTCTTGTACTCTTCTTAATATATCTTTGCTTATAAAAATATATATATATATGCTATCATTGGTTCCTAAGGAATTGAAAACATATATCAGTTTTGATAGCCCATGTACAGTTAATGGGGAACACTGACAGGCTTGATAATATTCATACTCCTAAATATTTGAACACCATTTCAACATCAGGTCTTCCAAATCATGAGTTAATAAAACTCAAAATTGGTGTTTCATGTCATGTTGTTGAGAAATATAGATCAGTTTGGCTGATTTGTGTAATGGTACTTGACTTTCAATTACTCGGTTGGATAACTATGTCTTACAAGCAAAAATCATATTCAGAACAAACATTAGACATGAAGTTTTTATTATGAGATTGTTAGAAACTCCATCTACCAATTTTGTGAGTTATTAGAAGCGAAAGGTATCTATATAGTACCATTTTTATTGGTTAAATATAGTACCTTTTCTTTTTCTTTTTTCTTTTTTGGGTGAAGAAGTACCTTTTCAAATATTGCTTCGGACTCATTATTATCAATCAATGGGCAAAGTTACTTGCAAGCAACTAATAAGGGAAAAAAAAGTAAACAAACACATCCAAGCATCTAAAAGGTTAATGACTTTACAATAGCAAGCAATAGACAAGTATTTAATTTAATTAAACATTCTCCTTCCAAGTAGTTTGAAAAAATAAAAAAAGCAAACAAACATTAACAAAACAAAGCAAAAAAAAAAAAAAAAAACCAAGGCATTTCGGTCTCCCGAAACAGAGTAAACTAAAAATTTGAAGGATTCTCTAGCTTTTGCATTGAAGTCATAAGAGCAAGAAGGCACTTCAAGTTTCATTGTACTGAAAAGTTAAAAGACTAAATTATTTAAACAGTCGTTAAAGTAGAAATAAAAATTAAAGTTCACTTTGCCAACTTGCACGAATGAACCTGACTCTTGGCCCCTGTAAATGACCACCTTTGAAATTCTCTCTCTTCTCATTGTTTGTTTAAAGTCCTATATATATACAGAGAACTACGTTCAAAGTGTCTCAACCAGTGGTTCCTTTTCTATTTGCTGAGCCAAGGAGTGAGATGGCTAACTCATTGGCATTTTATGGCCTTGGCCTTACGCTTTCTGCTATCCTCCTCTCTACTCAAGTCTTCGCTCATGAACAATCTCAGGCTTTTCACTCATGTCAGACTCTTTTTTCCTTCTGCGAAACATTTGCATTCCTCCTCTCTCTAAGTTTTCCCATAGATGGCTTTCATTTTATTATGCTCGCAACACTTTTTGAGTGCATAAAAATGATGCATGCGGAAGTCCATTTCTGGTAGATAGTGAAATGTGTTATTCCCTTGCCCTAAGTTCAAAATATTTAGCATTATATTTACATATCATTCTATCTTATCGTAGATTAAAAAGGTATGTGTTTTCTTCGCTCAAAAACACTCATAGTTATATTTACATTATGTATAAATCAATTTTATTTTTTACTCAATTCACATACTTTTACTTCATTAAAAAAATTATTCTACATAGCATTAATATCATATTATTTTAATTATTTTATTATTAAAATATAAATTTCTTTAAAGAATAATATTAAAATAGACTCAGGTTCACAGTGAGACCTATACGTGATAAAATATCCACCATTTAAAAAATAATTTAAAATTATGAATATATGAATATAAAATTTAATAACGAATAACTGTCACTTATATGATTCATTGTAAACCTAAGTTTATACTAACATTACTCTTCTTTTAAAATAATCTTCATTGCAATCAGATTTTACTCGATAACGAGTTCCTAGCACTATTACTTTATTATTTTCTTTTTTGCACATCAATGAATTATAACCACAACTTAAACTCATGAACTCTGCCTAAATCTCTATCTGGTCCAAATCACTTGCATTATACCCAAATAACTATATTTTATTTTTTTCTCTATATTTTTTGATATTTTTATTTAGAGAAGATAAAGGTCTTTTTTTTCTAACTGTAATCAAGTTTTTATAGGTATCACCCAAAAACGCTTCATACAGCAAAATAAATGTAAAAGAAACAAAAATTTTATAAAGAAGAGAAAACTAATAAACTTTACGTGTAAGCTAATGTTAAAAACTATTTATCAACAAATTAATGGTTGGAAAAGAAACAAGTTAAATCTTGTAAATTTGCTTTTAAAATTTTGTCTATACAAATATTTTTGTAATGGATACAATATATAGCAGTGAATTCTGAGGAGGTTGACCGCCACGGTTATAAACAAGTTGAAGGCTATCACTATTCCAATAGGGTTGGTCCGATTGGAGCAGGGATGCGCACAAGGCCTCATGGTGTAACAGGTACAAGTATAAGACACTTAAGTTGAAACTTGAAGCATGAAACTAAACAGCTATTGATGCTAAACTATTTCAGGGTTTCTTCAATAGGTGAATATTATTTCAACACTTTAATTATGTAGTTACAACTTAGTAATCTATATATTTGCCAAAATTGGTCTTTACAAGCATAGTGTTTATAATATGTCTTTTCTCATAGTAATGGTAATATTTTGTTTATATTAGCCACTATAGTTTAGTTTCATAATACTTAAAATATATCATTTTTGTCATAAACACATATGTAGATCAATTAGCATGTTGATCATATTTGCTCTGTCGTTCTTTTAGTAATTGTTTTTCTTTTTCCTCGTTCGTGTAAGTACAGAGGAGACGCTTCAAGTAGACAATGCAGAGGAGGACCATTCTTCTGTATCCAACATGCAAGATTCAAATTTTGGTTGGACAAATTCCCAAAATGGACATACAACAATGTCTAGAACAGTGGGAAGGAGGCATTACCATCCACATTCTGGCTACAATCCCTCAAACTTGGAAGATATTGGTGAGACACTAAAGTTTGACACTCAAATATTTTATATGTCCATCCCCCAATGCTCAAACACCATCCTAAAAAGAGGTTGAAGGTTCATTGAATTCAATGTAGTATCATACAGCTTATGAAAAAAAATGAAGTATAGTATAACTAGCAAAGTTTTTGGTTTCATTCTCTATGCATTATTATATTTAAGAATTGTTTTAACAAGTTTCCGTGTCTTAAAGATATTTGTTAAAGAATAAAAAATAATAAATATTAAATAAAATGTAAAACTTCTACTTTTATTTTATTTTTTTATATTCTTTCACCAGTACTCTTAGAGAGCTCATTAGTGAAACCCTATATTTAGAGATTGCAATATTTTAAGTCCTATAGTACATGATATTTTAACATTAACAGTTTTTTAATCTCCACATAAAAAGAAACTCTAGCTTCTCATTTTTTTGTTCCTAATTAATTAATGTGGTCCTCTAATTAATAACATGTACCATTTCTTGACGATGGTAACAGAAAATGCAGAGCAAGACAAGACATACCATTTTGAGAGGCGTCCCAACTTGTGGCATGCAAAAAATAGTTGGGTCTTTCCAGCTAGTAAAACTACCGCTAGGATGAAGCTTGGTGGTAAAGTAGCCTATCCAGGTCCTGAACCTTCACGCGATAAGTGTAAATGGATGCTAGTTTGCAAAGATGAGGGTGAGTGCGAGTATACGTTAATTTGCGATGATTGATTTTAGATGAACTTGATTTTGCAAACTTGATTTTGATCAAAAGTGAATTTGGTGTGAAGTAATTTATGTTTGGATGTCTTCTTTTGAAAAGTAGTTTTAGCATAACTAATATGGTTTGAATAATGGTGATCAAACTCACTTTTGAATATGTAATTGTTAAAAAGGGTATGAGTTTATATTTAAAATCTGGTAGAATGAGCTTAACAATAAAATATGAATGATAATTTAATTTTTCAAAATTGTGTTTTTATAAATTTATAATTTAAATATAATATTATAGGTTCAATTCCTAGGTTCAATTATTAGAAGTTCTGATATTTAGATTTCATCTCTCGATCCTCTACTCAAATATCTTACATTGTGTTTGAATTTTTTTTTATTAATGGAATTGAACGATATGAGTAGGGAATGACTGGAAAGGGAATAAAAGGAGCAAAATAAAGTTACATTTCTTCTTATTTGAAAGATGAATAAGGAAATGAAACGACACTCCATTATTTTGTTTAGGAGTTAAATCATAAAGGAATAAAATAGAATATAAAATGCTTATTTTTAAGCTTATAAACTTATTTCCCCCTCATTCCATCCCAATTTTGAGGGGAACAGAAATTTGGTATTTGAGAGGAAGAGAGATGAAGTGGTTCCCCTTGAATTCTTTTCCTTTCTTATTTATTATTAAGCTTCCAAACAAAGGAAATTATCCTCCTTCCCATCATTCTCTTCCTATTTCCCTCATTTTCTGTCATCCAAACATAGTGTTAGATCTATGCATTTATGTGGCTGTTCATAAAGCAAGCATTAAGAATTCTAAAATTGAATCAAGAAACAAGAAACTACATTAATCAAGAGAATATGTAGATCCAATTACATACTAAAAGTAACTTACTTCCCTAATCCTAGAAATAGAAAATGTAGTCTCTCATGGTGGTAGAGCAAACTACTATTCCCAAGAACATCACAAGAGAATCAATGGAGAGAAATTAAAGGTTGAAACTTGATATTGCTCTATGATCTCCTTGGTGCTCATGTCATCTTCCTTGCTCCAATTCAATGTGAGAGAATGTGAGAATAGTTTTAGTGATGAGAGTATGTGGTGTAATCTCTTTTTATGTCTATCTCACTTTTCACATTTTGGATCGGAATCTTTATCCAAACATAATAAGTTATTAGTCTTCCATCTACTTTTGACTTTGGATAAGAAAAGGATGAAGTAAATCTCTCTAACAATTTAACTTTCAAGATAAGTCCCAACTTTAATCCAAAACTTCCTTGATTACACAGAAAATCCACACAAAAGGATAAAGGGCATAAGGAAGAGACAATTATCAAAAACTCAAATAAAATTAACTAAAACTAAATAGTAACAAATAAAATTAAATAAAAATCCTAATAAATAAACCCAAAGGTGTGTGCAATTTTGCATCACATCAAAATCTCCCAAACTTGGGATGGAATGAGGGGGAAATAATTAAGCACTAATGATGGAAAATTTTCCTTTGAGATAAACACAGTTGCAAAGGATAATCTTAAGAAGAATTTCAAGAAGTTTGATATGCCTAAAGCTCTTCAAAGCATGGAATAATCAATCACTCGATCATGTATCCATGCCCAACTCAAGTGAATATTATCAATTGAAACAAAATTTCTAAAAATAAGGTCCACAAACCTACTTTCCCTCTTGAAGAACACAAGCACACTTAGCAACTCCAAATCACCTTCCCACGTCAAATAAGCAAGATTGCTACTCAATTTTTCACAAATTCATTTCCGCGCCATGCTAAAGATTATTAGGATTTCAATTTAATCTCCTTTTCATCATTCAATTTTTTTGCACAATAGAGATATTAACTTGGCAGTGCTTGAACTCATTACGTGATCCTAACCACACATTACGAACTCTTGCTAAGGACTTGAACTCTTTCGGTGGTGAAAACAATTTTATTATTTTGTTTTTGTCATTCTTTTTATTATTTTTTATTGCCTAGGGAGGCTCCTAAGCAATTACATCATACACAAGTGCTAACTCAAAATCTAGAAAATCCAAGGAAACATACTTTTTCAACACAAATTCATCAATTAGCAAAATATACCAAGCAGACATGTATAGTTGAGGAAAATGCAGTTCTATCTTCCTTAGACTCTCTGGTTACATGGCTAACTTACCCATACTTTTCATGAATTTGTCTTTGTGTAAAACAATATTTTTGAAAAACAAATTGGTGGAATTATGACTTGAAAAACATTATTTTTTTGACGTATAATGTGAGAAATATTAAGAGATTAAAGTCCTGAAGAGCCGTCATACTCTATTTATAGATAAACTTGGTAAGCAATAACTATTGAGTAGATCCCACAACCCATGCAATGGAACGTGTAAAATAATTATCGCAGGGCTCATGTATATATAACCATTGCAGTTTGCATGCACCACATGTCTTATGTAACACCCATTTTCGGAAGAGAACGTCACATTGTCAATTACAATGCGAAAATAAAATTGTATGAGTTAAGACCCGGTTCCTCTTTATAATATATATATGTTTACTTGATGATAGTTGGGTAATTAAATTGGCGAGTATATATTTTTTTTTGTTATAATAGTAATAATTAATAATGACGATAAATAATAACCACCGTGAAAGAACATCAATGGAAATAAAGAACGGAAGCAGAAGTAAAGCGTACATTGGAAATTAACATTTCATATTCATATATATATTTGTCAAACTGTTTAGTTACAAAGCCTGGGGTATCAAAAAGCAAAACTATACCTGCCCCCAAAGGATTATACATAAATATCCCCATGGTATCAGAATATACAGCCCACTACAAACAAAACATCAGGCCCCCCAAAATAAAACACTGGTAGCCCTCAGTAACTACAAGTAAAGTCAGTTCCTCAAGTGAGGAGGAATCGTGTCAGGATCCTCTTCAAGATCCTCCTCGGGGTCGTCCTCAGGGACCTCCTTGGGATCTTCCTCAGGATCTTCCTCATCAGAGGAAATCACCATAGGAACCGCAGAATTACAGGACGGGATCCGAGCTGTGGAATGAAAAGAGTCTTCCTGCGGGGTGTAATAACGATCACCCCACATCTCACGTATAGGAAGATGAAATTCTAAACGTAGGCTAATACAGCAGGTGAAAACAGGTGGCTTATGGCGCCTCCAAGCTAGAGACAATGATACATCCCCCAAGTAAACGCAACGCTCAAAGACAAAGTTGATGTGCTAGCACTCTGGCCCTCCTAAGAAGGTCAGGTGCACATCTCCCAGAAATCTGTGCGTGCGTGGCTCCATATTCTTCAGCAATCGCTTAGTCGAGGTAAGGCCAAAAGCCGGGGAAGTCGAGAGCTTCCAGTTCCTTGCAGTTGTCTTCGATGAGACGCAATATACAAACAAACAGTAATGGAGAAATAGAGAAGAGGTAAGACATCCTACCATCATTACCAATTGTAGCATCAAGAAACCAAACGGCACAAAGCGCCCACATAGCATTTATGGCAGCAATAATGGTAATAAACATTTAGTAGCAATTATAATCAACCAAAAACAAGCCTGTCATATATATATATATATATATATATATATATATATATATATATATCGGTAATACAACAGTTTCAATCATAATAACGATAGATGCCAGATAATTCATGGACTCACTATGCATATGCAATCAATAGTCAAAATCATACTCCATGGAGCTAGACACAAAATAGTCAGAGAGAACAATCAGGAGGTATGTCTGTATTCTTGGCTGCCCAGACCCTCAAGTGCTATAATTCTCAAATTATCATCGTGCACATCATGGCATTTTACAAGACATTCTACACAGATCTCGATATAGGACAACGTCTCGGTCCAGATCATCGGTGCGTTTGCATCGGTCTGCCCCACAGACAGAGAGCTACTAACTGTCCATTGTGAGGTACCCGCGCCCCGACGCCCCCAAGGTGAACGAGTGACCTACACTTGTCTATTCGCACCCACACAAAGGTGTGGTTCAACTCCTAGGCTACAGGCCTTAACTAAGTCTAACGGACAATCTCTTTCTTTTTGTTCCATGCATGACTCAATCATGCTTCAAATGCATGTCATATCATTTAACAACAAGATTTGATCCCATTCACGGATTCATAACAAGCCAATAGTACATTTTAAGGATAACCACAATCCCATTCATAGTCATGATAGAAGTAAACCATTAAATTCATTATGTTCCTCATAACCTCACCCATACTCATGTTCTTCCTTTATTCAAAATTCTCACTAGTTGTAAGGCATGCTCACGTTCCTTGTTTTTCCTTCTTTATGTATCCCTAATTAGTTTTTAGTCATCCAATTATTTACGATTAATATGGTTATATTTGTTTGAAGCCTTGAGTCCAGGAAGATACACGGCCAGAATCACCAGCAAAGCTACAAATTTAATTACTAGGTGTTGGGTGATAAACTATACTTGTGAATTCGATGGAGACAATGTATTTAGTGAAAAATTGAGGCTGCCATTCGACGAAAAATAGCATGGCAGAATGATGAAGGATGGGAGAATATTATATAACAAGATTGGCTAAAAATCAATTCCTATCGAACGGAGATCAAAACTGTCGAATTTTCCAGAAGGTCAGCAGAAGTCCTAATTCGACGGATGGGTATCGACGTTGGAGAAATCTTTCAAGTGTCGAACTGACGAAAACACTATGGTTAGAAACTCAAATTCGACGAATCTGGAGAAGTTCTTCTACTAAATAGTCAGAAACTCTACTCGACGGATATTGACATTCTACTCGACGAATATTGACTTTGGGAAGTTTCTGTTAAACTGACAGAAAATCTACTCGATGGATATGTCACTCGACTGATGTTGACATTCAAACTCGACGGATATTGACTTTGGGGAAATTTGTTAAATGGAGAGAAAATCTACTCGACGGATATGTCACCGACGGATGTTGACATTCAAAATCGACGGATTTGGCATTGGAGAAGTTTCTCTCCTAAGTGGTCAAGAACTCTACTCGACGGATTTGGCATTCTAACTCGACGGATTTGGCATTGGAGAAGTTTCTCTCCTAAGTGGTCAGGAACTCTACTCGATGGATTTGGCCTGAAGATTAATTTCGACGGGCATGGTCAGGAGTTCATACTCGATGGATTTTGACACTGGACTAAATGATCAGGAGATCAAATTCGATGGGTATGGTCAGAAGTTCAAATTGTTACTATTTTTCACATAAAATCCTCAAGTTTCTAGGCTCAAAACCATGACCATCCGAGAACCAATCGGACGTCATTTCCTTCCATATTATACGTTCCAATTCATTCAGATATATCAAAACACACAGAAACAATCAAATAGCACACCTATATCACAAACAACATGCAAACAAGAATGACCCTCAATACCAATCACAGACCACGTTCCTAAATGCTAAAAGAGGTTGAGGAGGAATGTCTTCCTCTTACCTTAGAGAAGCACAAAGAAAGGTTGCTCCTTTTTAGTCAGAAATTTCGTGTTCAGTTTCCTGGAAGTCCTTGAACATTTAAACTTACAAAATCAAAACCAAATATTGAAATGGATACCCATGGTCATCAAAAAGACCGTGGGTTATGAAAATGAGAAGAGAGGAAGAAAAAGTTGAGAGCTTTACCTTAAAGCTCCAACCTTTAAGCTTCAAAGGTGGAAAAGAATGAAGATGAAGAGAATGGTGAACTTTGAAGATGACTTCCTCAATGATGGTGGTCCTCCAAACACAAAGATGGTGTTAGGAGTGTGACGGCATTGAAGATGAAAATGGAGGTGTGGGTGGTAATGATGTTGCTGCTGTGGAGTGAAAAAAGAAGGGAGGAAGATGAGTGAGCAGTGAGCTGCGTATTGGGAGGAGGGGAAATGAGAGAAAAAAAATGAATTATGCCCCCCTTAGTCAACGTGCAGCACCAAAAAAAGGGAGGAGAGAGAAAAAAAAGTGGTTGGAGGAAGTTTCCTTGAAAAGCTTCACGATTTTCTCAATAAAGTGTATAGTAAGCTTGTCTCCTTAATTAAATACATCCGACAGATGATTAATTACACTATTAGAATTATTTTCTGAGTGAATAAAAGTTACAATTGATGAAAATAATATTTTATTAGTCATCAGATAATTTTATGATATAGCAATTTTATCTAACGGATAAAATCTTGAAAAATGTAAACCTCGCAAAATGTGCCCGACCTCGGGTTTAGTAAGATCTCCCATCGACACATTGACAGTTCAAGATTTACCAGCCTCAGGGAAAACATTTCGTTATCCCAGCTCCGCTCAGTGCGCACGCAAAATGAAAAATATATTAAAATATTCATCATTTCCAGAAAAATCCACAAAAATTCCAAAAAATCATAAATATTATAAAATGATTATTTATAATGAAATAAAGAATTTTCGGGATGTTACAACACTCCCATTCTAAAAAAGAATTTCATCCTCGAAATTTGCATACCTTAGAGTAACTATGGGTGTTGTTCCTTCATCTTGTCTTCCAGTTCCCAAGTTGCATCTCCAGTTACCTCGTTCCAGATTACCTTCACTAATGTGATCTCTTTGCCTCTTAATTGCTTTATCCTTCTATCCTCGATTCTTACAGGAGACGTCTCATAAGTTAAGTTTTCTTTTAATTGTACTGCATATGGTGCTATGACATGACTTAGGTCAGGAAGGTATTTTCGAAGTTGTGACACATGGAAAACATTATGAATGTTTGAAAGGAAAGGAGGTAAGGCTATTTGGTAGGCTACAGGACCTACCCGACAAATGATTTGGTATGGTCCAAGGAATTTTGGAGTGAGTTTTCTAGATTTTAGAGTTCGGCCTACCCCATTCGTAGGTGTGACTTTCAGGAATACATGCTCGTCTTCCCCAAACTCAAGAGGCTTTCTCTTTTGGTCTGCATAACTCTTTTGCTGACTTTGAGTCGTCCTCATCTTTTCCTGAATCATCTTAACCTTCTCAGTTGTCTGTTGTATAATCTCTGGTCCAACAGTAAGGCGCTCGCCGTCTTGGTACCAACACAGAGGTATTTGACACCGTCGTCCATACAGAGCTTCATAGGATGCCATCACTATGCTCGAATAATAACTGTTGTTGTAGGTGAATTCTATCAATGGTAGAACGTCATCCTAACTTCCAGTCTGCTCTATGGTACAAGCTCTAAGCAAATCTTCCAAAGATTGGATCGTCCTCTCTGATTGACCGTCGGTCTGTGCGTGATAAGCAGAACCCAGACGTAATTGCGTCCCCAATGCTTCTTGCAAACTCTTCCAGAAATTTGAAGTAAATCTCGGATCTCTATCTGAAACAATACTTGTAGGCACACCGTGCAGTCTAACAATTTCTCCAATATAGATCTGAGTCAATCTCTCCAGTTTGTATTTTATGTCGATCGGGAGAAAATGTGCTGATTTTGTGAGTCGGTCCACGATTACCCAAATTGAATCATGACCTTTTCTTGTCCTTGGTAATCTGACTACAAAATCCATGGCGATACTGTCCTACTTCCATTCAGGAATAGACAATGGTTGTAGCAATCTCGCTGGTCTCTGATGTTCCACTTTAGCCTTTTGACAAACCAGACAAGTCGATACACGCCTAGTGACGTCACTCTTCATTCCATGACACCAGAATAATTTCTTTAAGTCTTGGTAAATTTTTGTTATGCCTGGATGCATACTCAGCTGGCTTGTATGAGCATAGTTAATGATAAACTCTCTAAGCTCTTAGTCATGGGGAATACAAACTCTTCCACAAAATCTTAGAATTCCATTCGTTCCTTCCACAAACGTTGTTTCATTACTTTGCTTCATCTGTTCCCTAACTTCTTGCAAAAACTCGTTAACCTTCTGCTTTTCCCTTATGTCATCCATCAGTTCACTTGTGATGGTAACCATATTCATGCAAATCTTCCCTGGTTCTAACTCCACAAAAGACCACACATCTCTAAATTGCTCTAACATATCCTTTTCCTTGATCATCAAGGCAGAGACACTGATCATCTTCATACTCAGAGCGTCTGCCACAACTTTGCCTTGCTAGGGTGATACAAAAGTTGGAAATCATAATCCTTCAGGAACTCTAACCACCTTCGCTGCCTCATGTTCAACTCCTTCTGATCATACAAATACTTCAGACTTTTGTGATCACTAAAAATGTTGAACGTTGCTCCGTAGAGAAAATGCCTCCATATCTTCAGAGCAAAAACTACAGCCGCTAACTCCAAGTCGTGCGTCGGGTAGTTCTTTTCGTGCACTCGCAACTGTCTTGAAGCATAAGCCACTACTCTTCCATGCTGCATAAGTATAGATCCTAGTCCTTGGTATGAAGCGTCGCAGTACACTTCAAACTGCTCATTCAAATCGGGTAACACTAATACTGGTGAGGTAGTCAGCCGATTCTTCAACTCTTGGAAACTCTGCTCACAGCTGTCGGTCCACTCAAAAGCTTGGTTCTTCCTTGTGAGTTGTGTAAGTGGTCCTGCAATCTTGGAGAATCCCTCAATGAACCTTCGGTAATATCCTGCTAAACCCACGAAGCTATGAATCTCTGTCACTGACTTCGGCCTTTCCCATTGTAGCACTGCCTCCACCTTCGATGGATCCACTGCAATCCCATCCTTTGAGATCACGTGACCCAGAAACTTAACTTCTTCCAGTCAAAACTCACATTTCGACAGTTTGGCATACAATTCCTTCTCCTTCAGAATCTGAAGAACTATACTGAGATGTTCAGCATGGTCCTCCCGATTTTGAGAGTATAGCAGAATGTCATCAATGAAGACCACAACGAATCTGTCCAAATAAGGATGAAAGATTTGGTCCATGTAGTCCATAAAGACAGCTGGTGTATTCATCACACCAAACAGCATCACGAGGTATTCATAGTGACCATATCGGGTACGAAAAGCAGTCTTGGGTACGTCCTCCGTCTTTACTCGTATCTGATGATACCCAGATCGCAGATCGATCTTTGAAAACACCGTTGCTCCCTTCAGTTGGTCCATTATGTCATCAATTCTCGAGAGTGGATATTTGTTCTTGATCGTTACTTTGTTCAGCTGGCGATAATCCACACACAATCTTGAGGTGCCATCCTTCTTGCAAACTAACAGCACTGGTGCTCCCCACGGTGACATACTTAGTCTGACAAATTACTTTTCCAAAAGCTCTTCTAGCTATTTCTTGAGCTCAGCTAACTCTGTCGGTGCCATCCTATAAAGTGCTATAGACACGGGACCAGCTCCTGGTACTAGGTTGATAGCAAACTCTATCTCTCGAGCTGGTGGTAAACCAGGTACATCTTCAGAAAAGACTTCAGGAAACTCATTCACCACTGGAATCGTGTTCACATCAACCTCGCTCTCGACTTTCAAAGAAGACAGTAGCATGTATCTGTGAGCTCCTTCTTTCAAGAGAGCTTGAACTCGGTTGGCAGTCAAAAATCTAGAATTCTCCTCTATGGGAAAAACTATGGTCTTTCTGGAACAGTCTAACAGAACATGGTTAGAAGACAACTAATCCATCCCTAACATAATATCTAGTTAGGAAAGGGGTAAACAGATCAGATCGACCGAAAATGTTCGACCTTCAACAACCAATGGACAATTTAGACAGACTTTGGTAGTAACTACCGGTTTATTAGTGGGGGTAGAAATAGTTAAGTCAAAAGGTAAAGACGACACAGGTAGACCCAGTCTTTGCACACAGTCATATGATATGAAAGAATGGGTTGCCCCAGAGTCATACAGTACAATTAAAAGATTACCTTCTATGGTGCCTTCCCCTTGTATCAAATCTTCGGATTCGGAGGCTTCAGCTCCGCTCATGGTGTAAACTCGCCCTCCAGTTTGTGGTCTCTTGGCTCTTGCAGCATTCATTGAAGGTTCGGCCTTCGCCTGATTGCAGTCTCGAGACACATGGCCAGGTTTGCCACATCTGAAGCAGATGAATCCCTTCATGGTACAGTCCCTTGTGAGATGGTCTTTCCCACACTTTAGACATTTGGAGGGATACGCCATGTTCGAGCCAGTCCGGTTCCTAGTAGAACCTCTACCAGAACTTCCACCCATGGTTTGTTGTTGATTCCCTGTTGGTCGGGAGTATGGCTTCTTCTGGAAGCGGTTAGCACTATTACTGCTGCCTCTCTGGACTCTTGCAGGCCCAAAGTTTCTGTTCCTGGTATCTCTAGATTGCTCCAGAGCCTCTACGTCACAGCAAGTATCCAACAGTTCCGATAACTCGTTGATCTTCAAAGTGATCACAGCCTTCTTTACCTCATACCTCAGTCCTTCCGTGAATCTTCGGCATTTCCATGCTTCATTTGGTTGATTCTGAAAGTATGTCGAAAACTGTGATAAGTTTTTGAATTTCATTGCGTACTCGCTAACGGTCATATTTTCTTGTCGGAGGTTGAGGAATTCCGACTCCTTCGTATGCCTTGCGCTCGCAGGAAAATACTTATCCAAGAATTTCTCCTTGAATAAGCCCCAAGTAATCTCTCGGTTTGTAGCTTCCAGCATTCTCTGCACTCCATTCCACCAGTTTTCAACATTGCCTACCAGCATAAAAGTAGCATAGTTCACCTTCTTGTCCTCAGCGCAGTTCATTCCTCGAAAGACTTTTTCTAACTCCTTGATCCACAGACTAGCCTTGTCTGGATCAAATTCTCCTTTGAATTGAGGAGGGTTGTGGCGTTGAAACTTTACTAAATTCTGAGCATCTGCAGTAGCCTCTAGCTGTTGAGCAGCTCGCTCTTGTTGTTGTGCAACTCTCTCTTGTTGCTGAGCAGCTTACTCGGTTTACTGTGCGACGGCCTCAGCCATCCTCTGCATTGCTGTTATAGCAGCTGCCATATCTTCCCTTCACGTCATCTTACTTTCTTAGGTCAGATTAACTAAAAACACAAAAAAGTTAGTTGCATTCACTAGGAATACCAAACAATACACCTTTACGTATACTATTCAGAGAACACACCACAAACAAGACAGACTCAACCACAAGACCCAAAGAAACATAAATCGGGGCTCTGATACCAACTTAATGTAACGCCCTTTTTCAGAAGGGAACGTCACATTGTCAATTATAATGCGAAAATAAAATTGTATGAGTTAAGACCCAGTTCCCCTTAATAATATATATATGTTTACTTGATGATAGTTGGGTAATTAAATTGGCGAGTATATTTTTTTTGTTATAATAGCAATAATTAATAATGACAATAAATAATAACCACGGTGAAAGAACATCAATGGAAATAAAGAACGGAAGCAGAAGTAAAGCGTACATTGGAAATTAACATTTCATATTCATATATATATTTGTCAAACTGTTTAGTTACAAAGCCTGGGGTATCAAAAAGTAAAACTATACCTGCCCCCAAAGGATTATACATAAATATCCCCACGGTATCAGAATATACAGCCCACTACAAACAAAACATCAGGCCCCCCAAAATAAAACACTGGTAGCCCTCAGTAGCTACAAGTAAAGTCAATCCCATCCTCTTCAGGATCCTCCTCAGGGTCGTCCTCAGGGACCTCCTCGGGATCTTCCTCAGGATCTTCCTCATAAGAGGAAATCACCATAGGAACCGTAGAATTACGGGACGAGGCCCGAGCTGTGGAATGAAAAGAGTCTTCCTACGGGGTGTAATAACGATCACCCCACATCTTACGTATAGGAAGATGAAATTCTAAACATAGGCTAATACAGCAAGTGAAAACAGGCGGCTCATGGTGCCTCCAGGCTAGAGATAATGATACAACCCCCAAGTAAACGCAACGCTCAGAGCCAAAGTTAATGTGCCAGCACTCTGGTCCTCCTAAGAAGGTCAGGTGCACATCTCCCAGAAATCTGTGAGTGCGTGGCTCCATATTCTTCAGCAATCGCTTAGTTGAGGTAAGGCCAAAAGCTGGGGAAGTCGGGAGCTTCCGGTTCCTTGCAGTTGTCTTCAATGAGACGCAATATACAGACAAACAGTAATGGAGAAATAGAGAAGAGGTAAGACATCCTACCATCATTACCAATTGTAGCATCAAGAAACCAAACGGCATAAAGCGCCCACATAGCATTTATGACAGCAATAATGGTAGTAAACATTTAGTAGCAATTATAATCAACCAAACAGTTCTAGGCAGTCATATATATATATCGGTAATAAAATAGTTCCAATCAAAATAACGATAGATGTCAGATAATTCATGGACTCACTATGCATATGCAATCAATAGTCAAAATCCTACTCCATGGAGCTTGGCACAAAATAGTCGGAGAGAACGATCATGAGGTATGTCTGTATTCTTGGCTGCCCAGGCCCTTAAGTGCTATAATTCTCAAATTATCATCGTGCACATCATGGCATTTTACAAGACTTTCTACACAGATCTCGATATAGGACAGCGTCTCGGTCCGGATCGTCGGTGAGTTTGCATCGGTCTGCCCCACAGACAGAGAGCTACCAACTGTCCATTGCGAGGCACCCGCGCCCCGATGCCCCCATGGTCAACGAGTGACCTACACTTGTCTATTCGCACCCGTACAAAGGTGCGGTTCAACTCCTAGGCTATAGGCCTTAACCAAGTCCAACGAACAATCTCTTTCTTTTTGTTCCATGCATGACTCAATCATGCTTCAAATGCATGTTATATCATTTAACAACAAGATTTGATCCCATTAACGGATTCACAACAACCCAATAGCACATTTTAAGGATAACCACATTCCCATTCATAGTCATGATAGAAGTCAACCATTAAATTCATTATGTTCCTCACAACCTCACCCATACTCATGTTCTTCCTTTATTCAAAATTCTCACTAGTTGTAAGGCATGCTCACGTTCCTTATTTTTCCTTCTTTATGTATCCCTAATTAGTTTCTAGTCATCCAATTATTTACGATTAATATGGTTATATTTGTTCAAAGCCTTGAGTCCAGGAAGATACACGGCCGGAATCACCAGCAAAGCCATAAATTTAATTGCTAGGTGTTGGGTGATAAACTATACTTGTGAATTCGAAGGAGACAATGTATTTATTGAAAAATTGAGGCTGCCATTCGACGAAAAATAACATGGCAGAATGATGAAGGATGGGAGAACATTATATAACAAGATTGGCTAAAAATCAATTCCTGTTGAATGGAGGTTCTGTCGATCGGAGATCAAAACTGTCAAATTTTCCAGAAGGTCAGCAGAAGTCCTAATTCGATGGATGGGTGTCGACATTGGAGAAATTTTCCAAGTGTCGAACCGATGAAAACACTATGGTCAGAAACTCTAATTCGACAAATCTGGAGAAATTCTTCTACTAAATGGTCAGAAACTCTACTCGATAGATATTGACATTCTACTCGACGAATATTGACTTTGGGAAGTTTCTGTTAAACGAACAGAAAATCTACTCGACGGATATGTCACTCGATGGATGTTGACATTCAAACTCGACGGATATTGACTTTAGGGAAATTTGTTAAACGGACAGAAAATCTACTCCACGGATATGTCACTCGACGGATGTTGACATTCAAACTCGACGGATTTGGCATTGGAGAAGTTTCTCTCCTAAGTGGTCAGGAACTCTACTCGATGGATTTGGCGTTCTAACTCAATGGATTTGGCATTGGAGAAGTTTCTCTCCTAAGTGGTCAGGAACTCTACTCGACGGATTTGGCCTGAAGATTAATTTCGACGGGCATGGTTAGGAGTTCATACTCGACAGATTTTGACACTGGACTAAATGATCAGGAGATCAAATTCGACGGGTATGGTCAGAAGTTCAAATTGTTACTATTTTTCACATAAAATCCTCAAGTTTCTGGGCTCAAAACCATGACCATCCGAGAACCAATCGGACGTCATTTCCTTCCATATTATATGTTCCAATTCATTCAGATATATCAAAACACACAGAAACAATCAAATAGCATACCTATATCACAAACAACATGCAAACAAGAATGACCCTCAATACCAATCACAGATCACATTTCTAAATGCTAAAAGAGGTTGAGGAGAAATGTCTTCCTCTTACCTTAGAGAAGCACAAAGAAAGGTTGCTCTTTTTTGGTCAAAAATTTCGTGTTCAGTTTCGTGGAAGTCCTTGAACATTTAAACTTACAAAATCAAAACCAAATATTGAAATGGATACCCATGGTCATCAAAATGACTGTGGGTTACGAAAATGAGAAGAGAGGAAGAAAAAGCTGAGAGCTTTACCTTAAAGCTCCAACCTTTAAGCTTCAAAGGTGGAAAAGAATGAAGATGAAGAGAATGGTGAACTTTGAATATGACTTCCTCAATGATGGTGGTCCTCCAAACACAAAGATGGTGCTGGGAGTGTGACGGCATTAAAGATGAAAATGGAGGTGTGGGTGCTAATGATGTTATTCTTTGTAGAGTGAAAAGAGAAGGGAGGAAGATGAGTGAGCAGTGAGCTGCGTATTGGGAGGAGGGGAAATGAGAGAAAAAAAATGAATTATGCCCCCCTTAGTCAACGTGCAGCACCAAAAAAAGGGAGGAGAGAGAAAAAAAAGTGGTTGGAGGAAGCTTCCTTGAAAAGCTTCGCGCGTTTCTCGATAAAGTGTATAGTAAGCTTATCTCCTTAATTAAATACATCCGACAGATGATTAATTACACTGTTAAAATTATTTTCTCAGTGAATAAAAGTTACAATTGATGAAAATAATATTTTATTAGTCATCAGATAATTTTATGATACAGCAATTTTATCTAACAGATAAAATCTTGAAAAATGTAAATCTCGCAAACTGTGGCCGGCCTCGGGTTTAGTAAGATCCCCCGTCGACACGTTGACGGATTCAAGGTTTACCGGCCTCAGAAAAACATTTCGTTATCCCGGCCATTTCATTGTAAGTGCACGTAAAATGAAGAATATATTAAAATATTCATCATTTCCAGAAAAATCCACAAAAATTCTAAAAAATCATAAATATTATAAAATGATTATTTATAATAAAATAAAGAATTTTCGGGATGTTACATCTTATATTAGCTTCCCATGTCTCTTAAGAATTTCCAGCCTCGCGTGCAATTCCTTTGAACATCTTGTTCGAAGATAAATGTTCAAACAATCAAATCCAACCACTTGGTTCAATCAACTTGTATAGACATTTCATTTTGTGATCTCACTGTTTTAATTTTCCCAGGGGAGAAATGGACAAAATGATAAATAAAATTTGTTAGCTTAGATTTAGAAGGGAAAGTCAATGTGAATACTGCAAATTCTTAATAATTTTGTAATCAAAATCAGTACTTAGTCGCAGCTACTTAAGAAATCCAGACATGTTTGGAACTGTGTTCACAGTTTGGTCAGAGGGGAGTATTCAATGCCCCTTGTCCCTACTCCATCCCTCATTTATCAAGGTGATGTGTGCTTACATGCATTTACTTGTATATTTGCAAATTGAAATTCTAACATGATTTGGCATTATTATAGGTTCTATCACTGAAGCTAGATGACTGGACAGATGAACAAGTTGATGCATTGGTGAAGTTGGGTGGAAATACTGTAATCAATAAAAAGTATGAAGCTTGCGTCCCTAGCAACATAAAAAAACCAAAACCACAGTCTTCCATTGAGGAGCGCTCTGATTTTATTAGGTAACTGAAAACACACACACACACATACAATTCATATTTTTGTTGAGGAAGTACACCATTTTGATTCACAAATGTAATTTATTATTCAGGAGAAAATATGAGCTGCTACAGTTTTTGGATTCTGAGGAGAATTTGTCATGCCCATTTGTACCGTCTCAAGGAAGAAGTTCATCGTCTTCTCAAAGCAGTTCGTCATCCAACAATTCTTTACTAGATAAAAAAAATTATGATAAACAACCAACCAAAAATCGTATTGGGCTTGCATTTCGAAACAGCTTGAGCATAAGAGTACAAAGAAGAGCAGCTCATTGGTAATGTTTTACAGCTAGCTATCTCAATCATCTGTCAAATAAGTTGAACCACTCCTTTTGAAGTCAGTTAATGCAAAAAAGTATGCTATATGTGTATACCTATTCTGTTGATAATTCTATTTATGTTTATATATGTGATATGATACAATTACCTAAACAAGATTCAGTTTTTAGGATTTGCTGAATTGGGATTTCTGTAACCTATTTTCCCATATGTGGTTTTGACTTCAAAGCCTTACTAAGAAGCACCTTGAGAATCAGGGCATTCATATAATGTGAAGCATACTATTCTATACCTTATTCTGAATAGAAAAGGGGTGAAAATGATAGTTATTGAACTATTGAATTTTTTTTCCCGAATACTGAATCTTGTTTTTCCCTCTTTACTGTTATAGGCAGGTATGGTTGAATTTGTTGGGTTGATCAAGGTTAATGTGGTTAAAGGCACTAGCCTGGCTGTCCGGGATGTAATGACTAGTGATCCTTATGTCATCCTTTCTTTGGGTCACCAAGTGAGTTTCTATCTCTCTCGACTACTTGGCACCATACATGTAATGGAGAAAATAACATTAACAATGCAACATCTTTAATATCTGTTCTTGCAGTCAGTGAAGACACGTGTTATAAAGAACAATTTGAATCCAGTGTGGAATGAAAGCCTAATGCTGTCAATTCCAGAGAACATTCCTCCTCTGAAAGTGGTAAGTTCAATTCTTTACCATTTTCTGTTAATAATCATAAAAAAAGAATGAAATTGGTATTCTTGTACCCATTATCTCACTTCTATCTGACTTGATTCAAATTTTTCATCAGTGATAACCTCATCAATGCAGAAAAATAATTTAGAATTTTGGCGACTGCTATTTTGGTAATTGATTATTTCAATTGGAATAACACTCAATATCCATTTCATGTTATTTCCCTTTTTGAAATTGGGCTGTTGATTTAAAAGTTTAACTTATGAAATTAAATGATCACAAAAAATAAGAGGTTGCATCTAAAGAATTTAAAGCGGTGCAGATTGAAATTAAGAAGAATGTAGTCTTGGTCCTCTGGCAAGAACTTTGTGAAGTTTAGAGTTAGTCTACATTGTAGGGTAAAGAAAAACAAGAATTAATCCATGTCAAGAGCTCAAAACTGGAAACCAAATGGCTCACACTATGAACAGTTGAGTTTTTTATTTGTATCACTAAGCCGCATTTGTGCTTAAGTAACATTAGAAACCATAATGTTGTTCTCGGGATGCTTCCAGTGCCTTCAGGAACCATAGTTTTTGTATCTATTCTTCTCTTTCTGTTACAATATATTTTACTATTTCTCTACTTTATTTTCCATGTTCCATTCTTTCTTTTTTCTTTGTCCTCCCTATATTTCCAGTTTATCAAAGAAAAAACTAGCTAAATATTTTTTGAAATAATTTTCATTTTCTTTTAACTTTCTTTCTTTTGGAACATCCCATTTTCACTCCTTTACTACTCAACTATTGTCATTTCTGCGTGGCATTGAACTTATTTTGATGCCATCATCTATGCTTTTTATTGATCCCATCGTGGGTTCAATCTCGCATACTCATTAGATGTTCTTGTCTACCTAAAAGGTTGTCTGAGACTATTTAGTGATGTTGATGTCAGTTGACCATGATGGTCCGTCAATAGGATGTCATGGTAGGGGTATCTACAAAAGACATTCCAACATTTAAGTCAGCCTCAAAGTGAAATGTGTAAGCTCCAAAACCCATTTGAACTAATATTTCTTATTTTGGTTTTAATGCTAACAAAACTATGTTGAAAACCTTACATTACTGCTCAAACCTTCTTTGATTAGATTAGCATGTTCTTGTGAGTCTTCTTCTCAGTTTTGATGTACAGACCTTTGAAAATCTTGATGAGAATGATCATTGGAAAGCTGAAGTATCACTGAGATTACTTGAGAAAGTTGGTCTAGAACCCAACACTTGAAGAATTAAGAATGATCACATCCAAAATTATAAAGAAAGAAGATTTTTCCAAGACAAGATTAGAAGTCTAAAAGATGTTAGACAAGAAAGTTCTCTCACCTAAAAAGTCATGCATATATTAATCAAGCAAAAAGAAAACAGTCTGAGAAAATTGGAGAAGTTGAGAAAGTTTAGGAGAAACATTCTCAAGTGACTAATAGACAAAACTGTACATGCATGCTGACTCGCTAAAAAGAGTTATTAGAACGGCTAGTTGCTTTTCAATGTGCAACAGTCAAATTTAGAAGTCCAACGATCACATTTTGAAGCTCATAAAAGGATCTTAACTTGAAAAATTGAGTGATAGAGTCTAAAGCATCAATAGTACAATGTATGAGCTTTGAACATTCTTAAGCCTCTCATCTCTTTCTACCTATTTCAATCTTAGATATGTCTTGTAGTTGGTGTTATTACAAGCTCTTATACTTTATGTAAATCCATTCCTTGTGTGTTTTGAGAGCAACCAAGTGTATAAAAACACATCCTACGTTTTTTTTTCTTAAGTGTTCGAGTGTGAGCTAGTGGGTTGGACAAGCCTCAATTTGAGTTGTTGTTTAACCTGAAGATGTTGGGTGAGCCTAGATGGCTAGGTGTTCAAATAATACTCTGATATAATAAAAATCTGAGTGAGAAACTGAGGAGTGGACATAACTTACTTGGTTTTGAAGTGAACTAGTATAAATACTTATGTTAGGTTCTCTATGACCTCTCATGCTTTACAAGTTAATTGGTGATATTTTGAAACTTAACTGACTTATTTAACAAGTTAAAATGAACTTTTTAAAGAGGACCTTCATAAGAATTCATAAGTAGTTTTGAAACTTAAGCTTCCGCAAGATTAACATTTGAAGAACTTGTTTTAAAGTCTTGATTCAAGTTGGAAAGTTTCAAAATAGTGTTTATAAAGTGTTTCTAAGAAAGATCTTAGTTAAATATTGTTTATAGTATAATTTGACCAAGCAAACTTTCTCAACTTTAACTTGTATTGTTGTTTAACTTTCTCAACTCCAAGTTATCATACCTGAGAAAGTTTGAGAAAAGTTTTTGTGATTGTAAAATTTTATGAAAGAGAGGAGCACAATTTAATCTTTCTTCTTGTGCTCTTGTCAACTTATACAAAATGCTGGACAAAAATATAAGAAAAGCTAATGTGCTTAAATAAAAAGTGAAAATAAGGTTAGAGATGATGAGTCAAGTGCTGGGCTTGGCCCAATACGAACCTAACCATCTAATAATTTATAAAGATTTCTATATTAAAAGGAGGAAGTAGATACTAAACTTTGAATTGTATAATATTCATACTATTCTGGACTAGAATTTTGGGATATCAATACAGGAATAACCCAACCCTACCAAAATAATACTTAGATATTACTACGCGTTATCTTGATGAGTGTATCAGCCTATTTATTAGGCATAAATCTCTCAAGTATTCTTGATGGATATGAAAGTTAATTATATTTCACATAAATAGGAAAATTAGTTAAAATGGATCATAATCCGTAATGAATTCTAATATGAAATAACTGCATTTAATACAGATTGCACTCATCCTAAGACGCTCTTATAGATATCATGTCAGGTCTCAAAGTTAGGCATCTCCTCTAATATACAGACTATCCTTATAGTGCACGGTCTAACTTGAGCGTCGGAGTGTCTTTTGCAGGTACCCACTCCCTCGCACCATGTGAAAAATGTTACGCTTGTTGGCTTATCCACGGTTAGCGTATCCTAGTTGGCAGCATCATCTTCTCTTGCGTAGTCTATATGGAACTAAAAATAATAAAAAATTTCAATGTGGCAAAAACAGTGGTAGTTAAATAAATAGTTTGAAAAAGATGATAAATTGATAAATAAGTTTGCCACTAATGACATATTGGTAAGAAAAAAGCTCAAAGTTTCATGGTGAAGTAGCAAAAGAAATACAAGGCAGTGGCAATCACAAGTTAGAAAGAGAAATTTTTTCGTTTGCAAAAATTGGAAGGGTTTGCTGTGAATTTTTTTTTTTTTGTGAGATGACAAAGAAAAAAGAAAAAAGAGTGTGAGCGGGAAGCAGAGATTGAGAATAGTGAAAAAAGGAGAGAACACTAGCTTCAAACCACCCAGATAAGTTTCTCTACCCTTTAGTTTAATCATCTTAATAAGATGTAATCATTCATCTACTATTTGATTAACCCGGTTACAAGTGTGATTAATTTAATTTTTTTTATATCTGCACTCATGACTTGCATATCACATACAATGTCTTGCCATGGATCCTGAATTCATCTCACTCTTAGTATAACACCAAAACAACACTTAGCTTCAATAGGTCTTGCACTATAGCAACAACATCACATGCAATTCTCATATCTTTTCATTCTTTCATTCTCACATTTAAATAATAAAGTATGTAAGGTATAAACATAGCCTTTATCATTTTAAAAAAAAATTAATACAAAAAAAATTTCACCTTGTCAAAACAAAAACAAAAGAGGTTATTCATCTTCTGTTTAAATAAAATCATGTCATAATCTTCATCTTTAAAAAAAAGAAGCTTTATTCATCTCATTTACTAAAAAGATAAAAATTCATTCACCTTTTTTTATCTTTTGCATCTCATGCACAAATAAAAACTTAGATTTGACAATGTTATTTAGTCTACTAATATGACAACTTATGTTTGAAAATATGCACTTAACATCTTCCCATAGAAATTTTCATTGAAAAGTAAGTAAAGTCATTCTTAGTGGACTAGAAATTTACCAATCCTATGGGCCATTAAAAAAGTAAATAATAAATAGCATAGCATCCATTTTCCTTTCCTAAAAAGAAAAAAAAATGAAAAGAAAAAAATTTCATTGAATCCTGCCATACTTTCTCATTTCTAAAAAGAAAAAGGAAAATCTTTCGTTGCATCTTAGGGTGATTTTTATTACATTTGAAAAAGAAAAGAAAAAGAATAACACGTAAGACTCTTTCATTGCATCATACATGACTTTTTGCATCTAAAAAAAGAAGGAAAAAAAACCTTTTCATGCCCTCTTGGCATAGAATTTTGCATATTGCATTTTAGTTCAATTCCTTGCATCCCAGAGTCTTTCATACCATTTTGCATTGAGTTATTGCTTTAAAAAAAACAAGTATAGAGATTTTTTTAGGGCATGACTGACCAAACTTGTATTTTGAGTCTAAAGTGAATTTTGAAAGATTTAAGGAAGGATACAAGGTTTTACTGCTTTTTAATAAAATGATGCTCTTTTTGGGGGGTCAATTCAAGATGTTACAAGGTCTTCTTTAAAATGAATAAAAAAATTTAAGTTCTTGTTTTCTTTTCATATTCTTCCAACAAAAGAGTTGAATATTGTACTTCCAAGGAAAATGAACACCAATCAAACCTGGGTTGATAAGACTGAATCACAGACTAGACCCATAGAGGTGGTTGGCAGAAATCTGGGTCTAGAAGTAGATGAAGGGGAAGGTTGGAAATGAGTGAAGGACATGCAAGAATGGAAGGAATATTGAAGCAGATACGGAATGAATTTTTCTCAAAGGAATTAAATGAGGCATCGGGAAACTTTAGGCCAATAATTCATGGAACAACTGGCAACGATGATAGGACAGTAACTTTTCCCCAAACTGTGATCCACCAAGTAGTACCTGGTGTTTTTACGCATGTTAATCCAGATCGAATGGCATCATTAAAGGAAAAGATGATGGATGAGATGCTAAAAAAGTTGCAAGAGAAAATTATGGGAATCCAGAGTTCCAACACCTATAGTTTTGGGAAAATTGACGAATTGTGTCCCAAGGTAGAAATAGCCATCCTTAAAGATTTCAAGATCCCTGATTTCTCAAAATCCAACGGGACCACTAACCCCTTCTTCCACCTGAAGAGCTACTGCACCAAGATGGTCATTCAATCTAGAGATGAAAAATTCCTCATCAATTTCCTCCATGAGAGTTTAATTGGGCCTGCTTTAGAATGGACCATTCAATTGGATCAATAAAAAATTTCTTGTGTGAGGGACCTAGCCAAATTATTCATGGACCAGTATAAGTTCAACTTGGATACAGTACCAACTCCAAGGTAGTTGAGTATGGTGCAAAAGAAAAGTAATGAAACTCTTAGGCAATATGCTAAAAGGTGGAGGGCCCTGGTCGCACAAGTTCGACCACCAATTACTTTAACCGAGATGTGTTCTATTTTCTTGGGAAACCTTGAGTCTCCATTCATTGGGTTATTGGCGGGTGTAACCTACCAAGATTTTGCTGACTTGATTAAAGTTTGGCAAATGATAGAAGATTTACTAAGAGTTGGAAAATTATCCCCTGGTGATACAGAGAATAAATTCCAAGTGAATGAGCCACATCTAAAGAGAATGAAGTTTGGTTTACATGTAGTATTAGCTACCATTTCAAGTCCACATCCAACAATTCCACTCCACTGATCAAATTTTCCAGACATTTGCACTTTACCATTATCAATCCTTAGCCCATACCCCTTACCAAGTTAATCTTTTGCCCCATCCTATCCATGTGCTTTGTCATAACCATTTTCGGCTCCACCTCATGCCAATTACTCGCCTACACTTCCATAAAATTAGCCCAATCGCCTCCACCCTCAACCAATTCCACAAAACTGAAAATGCTTTCATCGTCGACCACCACCTTTCCTAAAATTGCCGATTTCAATGTTGAACTATTCCAATTCCTGTTTGAGGCTCATTTAATCACTAAAAAACCTATGTGCCCAATGGTACTTCCATTATCAGCTTGGTATAACCCCAATCTCATTTGTAAATTTCACATGGGGCCAATTGGACATTCAAATTGAAGATTGTGAAGGTCTTAGTAATGCAGCTAGAAGATTGATAGTTGGTAGGAAGTTAGAGATTTAAGAGGAAGGAGGTTTAATATTTCCCTATAATTCATTTCCCAAGCATTGAAAAAGAATGGTACTTTCACGTCCTTCAGCTGAGAGGAATCTCTGAGTATCTAGTTTCTAATTTGTTTATCAAGTGATTACCATCAAATGATAGTTTAAATTTTTTTTTGAGCCCTTATTTTGGTCAATGACTTAAGTAATCAGGATTTTGAACTTATGTTAACTTTCTTGAAGAACAGGTCTAATGAATTTGCATATTATTCAATGTCTATTTTCTTGTTTCTTCTTTGTATTTATTTTCATGTGTGTATCATTGTATTCATTTCATACTTTCATTCTTTTCGATTTTCTCCACATTCATTCAAAGCGCCTCCCAACGATTTGCATCCTAAGGAACTTATATTTTAAGAAAGGATTCTCACAAGCCCATTGATCAATCCTTGTTGTGTAATGGATTGAAGTAGAAGCAGATTCTATGAAGGTGATAGGGTCACCTAAGATCCTTGAATGCCAAGTGGACATTGACTTAACATACTACATGAGGATCGCAAGAAGATAGTTTTTTCTTGTGAGCGTGAAACTGATGATCCAATCATTTCCAAAACTAAAAAATAGAAAAATAAGAAGAGAGGAAAGGTATGAGAAAAAAATTTAAAAAAAAAAAGAGAAAAGGAAGGGAGAAAGAAAAAGGAAGAGAAAGAAAGGAAATAAAATGGGAGTGAGTAAATAATGATTCTTGGAATGTAGAAAGCAAAGTTAGGTGATCACTGTTTGTGGATTTGTCTCATAATCAAATTTTTGAAAATAAGTAATCATGATTTTGTTAGCCATGGCAACCATTACCCAAGAGGGGGTGAATTGGGTAATGCCTAGTTTTAATATAACTTTGACAAATTATGCATTTTGAATAACTCAATTAATAAATGCAGCGGAATAAGTCTAATAAATGTACAACTATTGAGGATTAGTCAAATACAACTTGGGATATATGATGAACTAAGTGAATAAGCTAGATATCAAGTTGTAACAATCCAAACATCAAGATATGCAATAGATAAATATATTCTACCAAATACTGAATTTAAAGAGTGTAGGGAAGAGAGAATCAAACTCAAGAATTTATCCTGGTTCAGCCACCAACCACTTGTGGCCTACATCCAGTCCTCAAGCTTAACTTGAGATTTTCTTCACTATCTCTTAGACTTTACGGGTGCTAGAAAAACCTTTGTACATACAAGAGCACTCCTCACATCTTGGGATACCTCACCCTTGTGCTAGAGCCTCCAATTCTTCAAGCTTCACAGGTGCTTGATGACCTTTACAATGAAGAGCACTCACAACACCTTTGGGATACCTCACCCTTTGTGTTTGAGTCTCACTACAAAGGATACCTCACCCTTTTCTCTTTTGAGGGATACCTCACCCTCTTACAATGATTTCAAGGTGAATAGAAAGAATATAAACTCTCTTGAAGAGTAGATATACAACTTGAAGAACAAAGTATAGATGATAGAAAACTCTCTCAAGAGTGGATAATACAAGTTGAAGCTCAATGGGTATAAAGGATTTACACACTTAGCTCAAAACAAAGAATTTAGAGAAAAAGATGATGAATTTCATTTTCAATGCTCAAGGGTAATTTTCAGAATGTTCTCCAACTTGTTTTTGATGCCCAAACACTTTTATTTATAGCCCAATGAGTTTTAGAGCCGTTGGAGGTGTTTAGAAATGATTTTCTATGAAAACTAGCCGTTTATAGCCGTTAGAAACGTTCCTGGGCACTTTGTAATCGATTACAAGCTTCATGTAATCGATTACAAGCTTTCTGGGCACTTTGTAATCGATTACATACTCTGTGTAATCGATTACACGGCTTCTGTCAACGTTGTAATCGATTACACGGCTTCTGTCAACGTTGTAATCGATTACATGACTTGTGTAATCGATTACACCATTTCTGGTTTTCAAAACCGACTTTAAAAGGTCATAACTTCTTCATTTCTTATCCAATTAAAGCAAATGACCATTCATTGGAAATCTCTTTGAGTCTACTTTCATATGAAAGAAGTTTCAGAACAAAACTCAAAGTATTTTGAAAGATGTGATCAAAATAGTAACCAAAGGTCAGATTTTCAAAACTCAAACTTTAATTGGTCATAACTTTTTCGTTTCTTATCCGTTTAAAGCAAATGACCAGTCATTGGAAAGATCTTTGAGTTTATTTTCAAATGAGATACGTTTAAAAGTAAAACTCAAAGTATTTTAAAAGTTATGATCAAAAGAGTAACTATATGTCAGTTTTACAAAACACAAACTTGGCTATTTTTTATAGATTTGAAATATTACCATAACTAGCTTTCCAAAATAGTTTGTTGGGCATATAAACATTTTAGAAACACTTATAAATATGTTTAAAAAATTTTTTGAGCTTAATGTGATTCCTTTTTACCTTCACACAAGATCTAAGTCCTATAAGCTAAGCTTGAAGAGTCTTGGGACTTGATCTTTGCACTTCCATCAATTCTTGATGTAATCCAAACTTACAAAGAAAATCTTCTCTTCAAAACTTGCAAAAGCTTGGAACATCTTTTCATTCTCATCCTTCTTGAGTTGAGCATAGTTGTGATCTTTTGCTTTCTAGTTGCAATGCTCACTCTTGGTACTTGGACTATCCTATAAAGTATTGCTCACTTTAAACAAACATAGTTAGTCCAAATTCATAACTCAATATCTTCATATGCATGATTCATAAATGTATAACTCTAGTTAGTCTAACATGCATACAAGACTTTCATAGACATATCCAATATTAATTCATTTATAACTCATATAAAATATTATTGGATATATTATATGATGAATGTTATATATATCTCATTAAACACATTTATGTAACATGGTCAACATTCTTTTGTGATGCATTTGTCATTTATTAAGCACAACTATAAAGCATAAGCATCATTCTTTTTGTCTTGTATTTGTCATCATCAAAACTTAACAGATTGAATCATTGGGGCAAACCTATTTCCACAATCTCCCCCTTTTTGATGATGACAAATCACCAAAGAAAAAATATGTTTAGCAATATATAGGGATAGATATTTATGTAAGCATATCAAACAATTAAGCACAAGCACATATTTTTCTTTCTAATTTTCTCTCCCCCTATTTGACATCAACAAAAAGGCTTAGGAAGGAAAGATAATATTTTTCTCTCCCCCTAAAGATAAGAATCATGTTGTCAAAAAGAGTAGGATCATCAAAACCATAAACTTCTTCAAGTTATTCAACTCATCACTATCTCTCCTTATTTAATTATATACCTAATTCAAGAAAGGAGAGATGAAATAAGTATGCTTTCAAGATATAAAAGATTATTCATGCAATACTTGTCATATTTTGGTACTTCAACATTTAGCATATGATAGCAATAAGCTTAAGAAATTATGTCTAACATATAATATCTTGCATACCACATCATAAATAAGTACCACTTGATATCACTTGATAGGAGATACAAAATATTCATGTAAGATCATGGAATTAAGGTTTTCAAATAAAAGATCATACAACTTGTCACATATCAAGCATTTCTCAATGAAAAAATCAAAAGATATGAAGTTTAAGAATGTTTACCTTCTTTCATTAATATAGGAAAAGAGAATGAACGATGATCTTTGTTGACATGTTGATAGTATTAACAATAAAACACTTCATGTCAAGTAAGGATGTAAGCCAAAGGATATAAGCAACAATTTAAGTGCTAGGCTCCCCCTCAAAATATGCATATTATCAAGATATAAAACATAATATATGCATGCCAAAATGAAATGAGCTCTACGCGCGTCAGAAACCTTTAAAAAGAACTGTGTAATCGATTACATTGAGTGTGTAATCGATTACATGGATTCAGTGGATATGTAATCGATTACATAGTTGACGTAATCGATTACCTGAGTTCTGAGTTGGTTTGTAATCGATTACAAAAGGTGTGTAATCGATTACATGCGTGATGACAGAACATGTGTAATCGATTACAAAGGCATTGTAATCGACACAAGACTCTTTAACTCAGATTTTTGCGTTCCAAACAACATATAATCAATTTTAATCCATCCAAATTAGTTTTAAAGCAACTTAAATCAATTCAAATCATCATTTAAACATATAATCAAATCATGTTATGATTCAATTCATATAATTGATTGAAATTACCATTTTTACCAAGAGTTTCACTATTTTTGTTGAGGATATTAATTGCTTGGGAGTCTTGGTCACGAGGAGCACCTGCAAAACAACTTAGGGGAAATCTCCGCTCAAGTTAGTGTTGGATTCAAATATAACGAAAGAATTCAGAGATTATGCAGCAATTTGGCGTGATTATGCGAGAAAAATACAAGATTATGCAGTGAAGTTAATTTATGCATGAATGATCCAATATACCCAGTTCATTTCTTATGTAGAAAAATGCTTCTTTTGCTAGGGATTTAGTGAAATGTCAGCTAGTTGCTTAGTGGTTTCTACAAACTCAAGCATACAATCCCTTTTGAACATGATCTCTATAGAACATTTCAAAAGATTTATTTAGAAAACTTTCTTAAATACTCTCTCAAAATTTTAATAAACATTTCAAAGCAATAAAGAGAGTACTACATTTATAGCACAAATTGAATGATTTCTAAATTTTCAAGACAATTAGGAGATGATAATACTTTTTAAATCTTAAGACAAGTTCAAAAGATTCTCAAGAATATGGAACTTGAAAAGTTTTTTTTTTTAAAAGGAATATTAATCAAACTAGAAATTCTTTTCAAAACAAGAGCATGATTCTCATAAGTTTATACCACTAAGAATCATAGATCAAGAGAATCATATATATATCAAACATTGACCTTGATGAAATATGCTATAGGGATTAAAACATGTATAGAACTAATATCATCCACCCTATATGCAATGACAAAATTAGTAAGTTAATATCCAATTAAGCACTTTCAATGTTAAGCATACTTCTCATGTAAAGAAAGCATCTAATCATTTAAGATCAATTTATCAACAAGTATCATACAATTTATACCATATAGAATACCACAATAGCTTAGGGATAGAGATACTTATTGAGAGAGTGATGCTTCTTTAGAATGATCTTCGTTTATAGGTCCTTTGAGATTGTACTTTCTTCCATTGAGTATTTCATTCCATTGCACTTGAAGAAAGTCTCTTCATGTTCCTCTTCCTTCAACATTTCTCATTTATCCACATATGCTTGACATTTCAATATTTGATGACTATATTTCAAAAGTTCTCTAAAACATGGGTTAGCATCAAATATCATTTAAACTTATTTACAAGCATAGTTTAGGTTGATATACAATGTAAAACATGTACCACATTATCAATCATGCAATATTTGCTCTAAAGAGAACAAAAGAATGATATATGTACTTGAATCCAAAAGCATAGTTTAAACATTTTCAAGGCAAGATTCAAGTTTTATCAAGAAACACATGATCAACATCAAAACTTATATAAGCATTTTGGGGTAAACAATGATCATGTAAGACATGTAATATCAAGTAAGGAATTTTAGTATGCACACATGCCAATCAAGAACAATAAGTCTCTTATTGTAGTGAAAGAATTAGAAAATCGTGGAACTATAACTTTTGAAACCATTATGATTCATTTCAAGATATACTTCATTAAAAAAAATATTGAAGTTCAAATATAAGTTCAAGGAACAAAAAAAAAAAGAATCATTTACTTCTTGTTTTTAAAATATGAACATATCAAGCAATTTCAAACAAGAAGACAAATAACTTTTAACTATCCAATCTCTAAGTAAGCATATAAGCAAATTGAGCATCAAAGAGAAAGGATTAGAACTACTTATGAGCAAGTGAATTTACATATTTGAGCGAAGAGAAATGGTCACAAGCTCAAGAATAAAGATATTGCCATAGCATATCATTCCAAGCAAAATGTGTGCATATCTAACATGTTAGCATATATAAAAATATTTTTAAAATATAGTGCTAGAAAAGCACAACTTAAGGCATGATAAGGCATAAAAATAAATCTTTACTTATCCAACTATCACATGATATACAATTTAAAGTATAAGTAAGGATAAGAGATTGATATCACCAAAAATGTACTCTTTGAGTTTTTGTAGGTGACTCCAACTTCTATGCCTCAAGGCCCCTTGAGAATGTTGTGGTTCTCCATATCTTTCTTTTTATGTTTTTCATCATTTTTGGAGAACTTGGACCATTTTAAGTTTTCCCAACCTCAAGTAGCATGGTTGTTTTTCACTTCATTTGCATGCTTGAGCTAATGGTCACCCTACAACATAATTTAAAGCAATTTCTTTGGTATCCACCAATTTTGGATCCGTAGGGGTTAGTCATTGATCATTAATCCATTATGCTTTTATAGATATCAAATTTTTCATAGTATGTAATTTGAGCATAGCAAATGTAAACAATCAATTACCATTAAGCTCATAGCCAATAACATGTATACATTCATGATATACAGACAATTTTAAGTGAAAATGGTCATTCCAGCACTTAAAACCATTTTTAAAGCTTGTGTAATCGATTACCATGGGTGTGTAATCGATTACCAGCCCTCTGGAATCCATGTAATCGATTACATATTTGGTGTAATCGATTACACGAGTTCTGGAGACGTTGTAATCGATTACATAGTATGTGTAATCGATTACACGCTCTCTGACTTTGGTTGGAACGCTTAGCGAGCCTCTCAGATGTCGACATGAAGTCTTGTAATCGATTACAAGCTTGCTGAATTCAGTTTTTGCATTTCAAACAGTAAGGGTCCGAACTCAAAGCTTTCAAATTAATTCCAAAACTTTCCAAAACAATTCCAAACATCATGTAAGCATAAAAACTGACTAGTTCTTGATCCAAAACTCATGTTTATGCAAAAACTATAAATTATGCAGAGAATTGTAACTTTATGCAGTAAGAGTTATGATTTATCCAATATGCCAAGTTCTAAGATATTTTTATCAAATGTGCTTCTTCAAACAAGAAGTGAACTTATCTAGCATATTATCACGAGATATGCAAGGTAGTGAGTAAAGGGTGTAACAATAATATAATCATGTACTATATATAATATTCAAATTTTACTAAGCACACATGATTCTATCCTTTACCTAAGGCCTATAAGGAATATACCTCAAATTCATTGACTTTACAAGTGAATGTGCATAAGAGGTAGAAACATTTGATACCTTGGCCTTGCTAATCAATGAAACTCTTTTCCTTACCCATTGCTTCTCTTTTGGTGTTTTAAACTTTGCAAGTTTCACATTTTGTGCTTGAGAAGCTTTGGTTGAAGCCATCTTCCTTCTTTGATCAAAACTTCTTTCAATGGGCTTTGGAAGCATTCCCCTTGATGATTTCTTCTTTACTTGACCAATTTGTCCATCCTTTTGAGAAGTTTTCTGCATAATTGAAACACTAGGAGGACTTTTTGGTACCCACTTCATCTTGGGTCCTTGAATATTAGTACTAGAGCATTTAAGATCTTTAGGAACCCATTTCATATTATTTCTCATATAAGAATTTCTTCTATAATTGCATAAATGAGAAATATGTCCTAGATGACCACAAAAATTACAAACAATTGAATTTAATGATGGTTTGGTCCTTTGAAGATCATCTTTGGAAAACTTAAGCTTTTTGTTGTTAATACATTTTATGTTATTTTTGTCATAAGCCTTACTTAATTTTTCATGTGAAATAACATCAATTGCATTCTTATTAACACACATGGATTGTAAGCAAATAGAATCATTAGCTTTGACAAATTCAAAAGATAAGTCCTCAACTTGATTTTTTAAATCAATGCATTTTTCACAAGTTGAGGTTTCACATTTCAAAGGCATTTCCTCATCAAGAAAAGCATATTCATTTTTCAAAATCTCAATTTCATTTTCAATGGAGGAAATGTTTTCCAAACAAGATAAATTTTTATTTTCTAAATTCAACAAACCATCATATAATTCATCATATGCACATTGTAGCTCATCATAGGAAGGACTATAATCTAGTTTAGCATTATTTACCTCAAAGTCCCTTTTAGCCACATATGAAGTAGTCTCCATTCCTAGCATACTTGGCTCTTTAAGGAAATCATCATCTTCCTCATTATTGTCTTGCTTTGCCACCTCTTCAAATTGAGCATCATTTTGAGAATATTTTACACAACAAGATTCCTTTAATGACTTTTCCTCTTCTTGCTCTCTATATACAACTTTATGCACAAAATTATTATTAGCAAGATAGATAGAATCAAGAGCATCCCATATATTTTTAGCACTAGAGCAATTCTTGATTTTAGTATAAGCATCATCATTTAAACCACTTCTCAATATTTGCATTGCTCTAATGTTCAATGAAAAGCATTTCTTATCATAGTCATTCCAATGTTGTTTTGATTTGCAAGTAAATCCATCAAGCACAATATCCCACAAATCAATATCAATAGATTGCATATAAATTTCTATTCTAGCTTTCCAATAAACGAAATTCGCACCATCAAAGAATGGTGATTTATTAATTTCAAAACCATTCATTTTGAAAAGCTTGTAATGGTTGCCAAACAAACAAAGATCTTTAACTCCAAGCTGTTAAGCTTTTACCAGAGCACGAAGCTCTGATACCACTTGTTAGTCATGGCAACCATTACCCAAGAGGGGGGTGAATTGGGTGATGCCTAGTTTTAATGCAACTTTGACAAATTATGCATTTTGAATAACTCAATTAATAAATGCAGCGGAATAAGTCTAATAAATGTACAACTATTGAGGATTACTCAAATACAACTTGGGATATATGATGAACTAAGTGAATAAGCTAGATATCAAGTTGTAACAATCAAAACATCAAGATATGCAATAGATAAATATATTCTACCAAATACTGAATTTAAAGAGTGTAGGGAAGAGAGAATCAAACTCAAGAATTTATCCTGGTTCACCACCAACCACTTGTGGCCTACATCCAATCCTCAAGCTTAACTTGAGATTTTCTTCACTATCTCCTAGACTTTACGGGTGCTAGAAAAACCTTTGTACATACAAGAGCACTCCTCACACCTTGGGATACCTCACCCTTGTGCTAGAGCCTCCAATTCTTCAAGCTTCACAGGTGCTTGATGACCTTTACAATGAAGAGTACTCACAACACTTTTGGGATACCTCACCCTTTGTGTTTGAGTCTCACTACAAGGGATACCTCACCCTTTTCTCTTTTGAGGGATACCTCACCCTCTTACAATGATTTCAAGGTGAATAGAAAGAATATAAACTCTCTTGAAGAGTAGATATACAACTTGAAGAACAAAGTATAAATGATAGAAAACTCTCTCAAGAGTGGATAATACAAGTTGAAGCTCAATGGGTATAAAGGATTTACACACTTAGCTCAAAACAAAAAATTTAGAGAAAAAGATGATGAATTTCATTTTCAATGCTCAAGGGTAATTTTCAGAATGTTCTCCAACTTGTTTTTGATGCCCAAACACTTTTATTTATAGCCCAATGAGTTTTAGAGCCGTTGGAGGTGTTTAGAAATGATTTTCTATGAAAACTAGCCGTTTATAGCCGTTAGAAACGTTCCTGGGCACTTTGTAATCGATTACAAGCTTCATGTAATCAATTACAAGCTTTCTGGGCACTTTGTAATCGATTACATACTCTGTGTAATCGATTACACGGCTTCTGTCAACGTTGTAATCGATTACATGACTTGTGTAATCGATTACACCATTTCTAGTTTTCAAAACCGACTTTAAAAGGTCATAACTTCTTCATTTCTTATCCAATTAAAGCAAATGACCATTCATTGGAAAGCTCTTTGCGTCTACTTTCATATGAAAGAAGTTTCAGAACAAAAATCAAAGTATTTTGAAAGATATGATTAAAATAGTAACCAAAGGTCAGATTTTCAAAACTCAAACTTTAATTGGTCATAACTTTTTCGTTTCTTATCCGTTTAAAGCAAATGACCAGTCATTGGAAAGATCTTTGAGTCTATTTTCAAATGAGATACGTTTCAAAGTAAAACTCAAAGTATTTTAAAAGTTATGATCAAAAGAGTAACTATATGTCAGTTTTGCAAAACACAAACTTGGCTATTTTTTATAGATTTGAAATATTACCATAACTAGCTTTCCAAAATAGTTTGTTGGGCATATAAACATTTTAGAAACACTTATAAATATGTTTAAAAATTTTTTTGAGCTTAATGTGATTCCTTTTTACCTTCACACAAGATCTAAGTCCTATAAGCTAAGCTTGAAGAGTCTTGGGACTTGATCTTTGCACTTCCATCAATTCTTGATGTAATCCAAACTTACAAAGAAAATCTTCTCTTCAAAACTTGCAAAAGCTTGGAACATCTTTTCATTCTCATCCTTCTTGAGTTGAGCATAGTTGTGATCTTTTGCTTTCTAGTTGCAATGCTCACTCTTGGTACTTGGACTATCCTATAAAGTATTGCTCACTTAAAACAAACATAGTTAGTCCAAATTCATAACTCAATATCTTCATATACATGATTCATAAATGTATAACTCTAGTTAGTCTAACATGCATACAAGACTTTCATAGACATATCCAATATTAATTCATTTATAACTCATATAAAATATTATTGGATATATTATATGATGAATGTTATATATATCTCATTAAACACATTTATATAACATGGTCAACATTCTTTTGTGATGCATTTGTCATTTATTAAGCACAACTATAAAGCATAAGTATCATTCTTTTTGTCTTGTATTTGTCATCATCAAAACTTAACAGATTGAATCATTGGGGCAAACCTATTTCCACAGATTTGAAATGATGATTGGTCATTTTTATTTATCCTTAAAAAAAGAAGAAGAAAAAAGAAAAAAAATGTCATTATATTATCATTTGTTATCCCTTTTGAGTCTGAAGTTTTTTTTTTCTCAAATAACCTTGGACAAAGAACACCCTCACGTTAGGGGCTAACATAAAGTAAATGTTTCATAGCAGAAAAAATAGAGAGAGAAAGAGAGAAAAGAAAAGAAAAAGAAAATAATGACAAGCTCAACCAAAGTGGATGTTTGAAATGAAAAGCAAATAAAGAAAATGAAAAGAAAAAGGATGAGAAAGATGATTTACATGGATTTTAGGTTTAGAATAGAATGATGAATGTTGTTTTTGGAAATACAAGCATAACTAAGAGGATATACCTTTGTGCAAAGAAAGTTAATGATCCTTGATCCCTTTTAACCTTTAAACATTTATTTAGGCCTTTTATATTGTTCATTTCATAATCTTTAACCTTGACCATATTACAAGCCTTAAAAGTTCATTTGGATTAATGAGTGATTGTTTTATTTTTGTAACTTTAAATTTTGAGACAAAATGTTTGCACTTTTCCAAAATTTCAATTCATGACTCCACATGTGAAAATGGGAATAAAAAAAAAAAGAAGGGAACAAAATGAAGATGAAAATGGCCTGTTAGGTCTTTGAGACCTGTAGGAAGATCAAGGTCTTTGAGATCCAACTGATGACTAAGGATCAATCAAATGAGAACCAAGGAATCTACACTGGGGCAATACCTATTTGATTTCCATAATATTTCACTTTGTTGTCTTTTCCACGTTGTCATTCATTGAATATACCATATAATAAATTGAACTTCCATATCGATTAAGAGTTGTCCATTCAATAAATTTCTTCATGTTATTCTTTGTAATTCATACATATTCCTTAATCAATGCTTTAATTAAGGTGAACATGAGTATATCAATATGATTTAACAATCTAATGATAATTTCTCGATGAACAATTCAGATCAAAAGAACTCTGAGGTTCCCATTGAGACAATCTAATGATAATATTTGCAGTGGAGGATTCAGACAAAAAATGATGTCAGTAAGAACTTTTGAAGAAGGAAAACCACAAAATTCATATTGCAAGGTAGATCTAAATGAAATTAGCATAAAGAATGAGGATAAGGAAAAGACAAGCAATTAAACTGGGTTTAATCGATCAAGATTTTCCAAGAACCGTTTAAGTTCATGTTTTCTAAAAGAAAATTTTGCCTATTTCATTCAGTTTCAAGCTCAAAGGCCCATTGCATTCAATTTCAGGCTCAAAGGCCCATTAAATTCAATTTTAGGCTCATGGGCCCATTGCCTTTAATTTCAGGTTGAAAATCACATATTTTATACATTAATAAACTTTTATTTTTAATCATTTACACTCTCCATGTAATTAATTGATTAAGTTTGGTTATGTTCTATAAGTTTGGACTCAAATTGGACTTAATTGATTTTTTCAGCAAGATTTATGTCTTACACTATTTCTGTATTTTTGTCATATCTTGAGTTCTATATGGCTAATAATTATCTATCTTACCTTGTAAGAAATATAAGAGAGAGATCTACAACTTTCATGAAGGGCTCTAGGTCAAAGTCAAACATCTAATGCAACTAATTGGACTTGGAAGTCAGAATACGGGTTTTGTGATTGGAACCTGAACAATGTGTAGTAATTAGAGCATAACTCAGGATATAAGATCTGGATTAGACTGAAATTTTGGTATCTTTAAGTTAAGATTCATATCTACAACTTTTATGAAGAACATAAGACTCAATTCGGACTCTTTGGAGGTCATATTAGACTTAGAAATCAGAACAGAGGAGCTGTAACTAGGCCAGAATACTGTGTAGTAATTAGGTCATATCTCGGGCTGTAAGTGGCCTTTTATGGTGATTCTAGTGACATTTGAAATCTAAGATCCAGGCCTAAAACTTTCATGAAGATCACATTTCAATATTCTAACGCATTCAATGACTTCAGAACTGAATGATTTCGAAGACAAAGAATCTTCATAATTTTTCACTCATCAAAAGCCATTTGCAATTTTCCACTCATTTTCCACTCATCCACCCACTCATGAATCAGCCCCCTTGTCATTTTGTATCCCTAATCCTCTATAAAAGGGAGCCTTGACTGATTATTTAGTAGTCTAGATGTTAGATATCAAGATCATGTTATTTTGTTGTTTGATTATCTTGTTGTAGTTTTCTTTTGTTCTAAATTAAAATTATGTTCTTCTTCTTCTTCTTCTCTCTTTCTTTCTTTTTGTCTATGAGTAACTAATTTTCATTTTACTTAGGTGAAAGAGTGAAACTTTTGGTAATAAGTTAAGGTTATATTAATTTATTTCTTGTGCTTAAATGATATATTTTCAAGTGGTCATTATACGTATTATATTTTGTTTTCAATCAATTTAGAAACCCTCCTTGTAAAGTGGAGATCTTGATTCATTGTAGACAAGAGGTTGGCACAATGAATGTTTGAGCCCATTTATAAGTGGTGGTGTTAATAAATGATTAAATGAATCATAATATAATTACGTATATAATTTTTAATGAACTTTGAATGTTGTATTTTTCGATTGGAACCTCCATTATATGTGGATTTTAATTGAGTTATAAAAAAAATAATATTGTCCTTAATTTATTTACTAAGAGTGGATCTCCTAACCTAAGTAAGCTTTTTTTATTTATGATTAAGTTTTATCACTTTTATTGTTGTGACAAAATATTTACTTTACGTCAAAGAATTTTTCTTCATCAATTCCTTGTGGATCGACCTCGGACTCCCGAGAATTTATTACTTGAAACAACTTGCACTTGGGTTTGTAACTTTTAATCTGCATCAAGTTTTTGGTGTCATTACCGAGGACTTGATTTGAAGAACAAATTTATGGTGTAAATATTTTGTATATATATATATATATATTTATATATTTTTTTGTGGATCTTGTATATATATATATATATATATATATATTTATACTCTTTTAATTTTTTTCCTTTGTACTTACTAACGTACTAACTTAGTAAGGGAAACTCTCTCTTATCTCTCTGTAATCTTTAATCATTAATGAAATAATCTTTCTTCTTCTTTTCTCTCTCGCAGGGCAAAAAAATGTTTTGTCGATTCTCTAATTTTTATATTTTAAATTTACTTTTTACACTTTATTTTTTGTATTTTATTTTCTATAATTTACATTCTATACTTTATTTTTTGTATTTTACTTTCTCGTATTTTATTTCTAATTTTCTAACTTACTAACCTATTAACCTTTTAATTTTCTTGCTTACTAACTTACTAACTATTTAACTTTTTACTTTATCAACTATCTAACTTTTTACTTTACATGTTTCAAATATTTTAATTTATCTGCTTCTAACATTTTAATTTATCTACGTATTAACTTATTTGGTGATCAGTTTATACCACACCTTTGATAATATTTATTTACTAAGTGTTAATATATATTTAGTGGCTGATTTGTACCACACCTTAGTTAATATTTAATGGACGATTTGTACCTCTAGCTTGTACATTTTCTTTTCTATTTTATGTCACTTGTTTATGCTTAATTGGTATCGTGATTCAAATTCTGGTCGTTTGGTAAAAATTAATCCTGGTACTTTACATATTAATTTGTCTGAATCATAATCACACACATTAAACACGATGACTAAAAATGAAAGTGTGCATGATGAACATGAAAATCAACCGTTGCGAACCATGTGTGAGTATTTGCAACCATCTCGAAATTCTAGTCCATCATGTTTTATCTTTCCACTCAATGCTAATAATTTTAGATTCAAGTCAGGTATGATTTTTTTACGTCCTAATTTCTATGGTTTAGAATCTAAAAGCCCATATTTACATCTAAAAGAATTTGAAGAAATATGTACTGCTTTTAATGATCAAACTTACACTGAAGAGGTTATTAAGCTTAAATTGTTTCCCTTTTCTTTGAAAGATAAAGCAAAAACTTGGCTTAACACTTTGAAACCAAGATCAATTGACACATGACAAGAAATGCAAAGTGAGTTTTTAAAGAAATTTTTTTTAACACATAAAACCAATACTTTGAAAAGACAAATCCAAAATTTTTCTCAAAATTCAAATAAAACATATTTTCAAAGTTGGGAACGTTTTAAAGATTTGTTGAATTCTTGTCCACATCATGGTTTTAAAAAATGGCGCACTATAAGCTTCTTTTATGAAGGGTTAACACTCGAAACTAAACAATTTGTGAAAATAATGTGCAATGGTGAGTTTCTTGATAAAGAACCTGAAGAAGCTTTAGACTATTTAGACCATTTGACTGAAAATCTTCAATCTTGGCATGGTACTAATCCTTCTGAAAATTCAATTAGATATAACTTTGCAAATGCTAGTAAAGGAAAATATCATCCTAGTCAAGAAGAAGATTTAAATACTAGGTTTACTAGTTTGGTTAGAAAAGTTGAAGTCACAGAATCAAGGAAAGTAAAAGAAATCAAATCTGTGTAAAATGAATAAATTTGTAGCATTTGTGATGAATTGGGACACTCAACAAATGAATGTCCAAAAAATTTTGTTTTTAAAGAAGTTGTGCATGAGCAAGTAAATACAATGAACAATTTTAAAAAATTATTCACTTCTTTTTTAGATACATACAATCCGCGATGGAGAAATTGCCCAAACTGCAGTTGGAGGATCAACAATCAGGCACAATTTATGCAACCACTACTCTCAAAATTCTCAAGGATATGCACATTATGTCCCACCATATAGGAAAAACCTTGAGGGAATATTGCATGCATTCATGGAAAAGTAAGAGGCCATTAATAACCAAAACACTTAAGCCATGATTGACATAAAAGACACTCTTGCTAAATTTTCTTCTGCACTTGCCATTCACGAGAAAGGAAAGTTTCCCTCTCAACCTCAACCAAATCCCAAGAGTCAGTACAGCCTAAATAAGGGTAGTTCAGAAAGCCAACAAATAGATTAAGTTAAGTCAGTGATAGCTCTTGGAGTGGAAAGGTTGTTGAAAAACAAATTCTTGAACTTTGTGTGAAAGATGATGAATCAAGTCCCAAAGATAAGGAAGAAATTGATAAACCACCTAGCCAAAAGGAGACCAAACCCTCGCCTTCACCCCCATATCCTCAAGCATTAAACAATTCAAGTAAAGTGAACCATAATAGTGACATTTTTGAAATCCTTAAACAAGTGAAGGTCAATATTCCTCTGTTAGATGTTATCAAATAGATTACTTGTTATGCCAATTTTTTTAAAGACTTGTGCACTATTAAAAGAAAACATAATATGAAAAGAATGCCTTTTTGACTGAACAGGTAAGTTCCATTATTCAGAACAATAGTGCGTTGAAATATAAAAACCCTAGTTGTCCTATAATTTCATGCATTATTGGTGAACATAAAATTGAACTAGTTTTACTTGATCTTGGTGCTAGTATTAATTTGCTTCCATATTCAGTTTATCAGCAACTCAACTTGGGTGAGTTAAAACCAACTTATGTAACTCTTCTACTTGTCGGTAGATCAATTAAAATTCCAAAAGGAATAGTGGAAGATGTGTTGGTACAAGTTGGTAAATTCATATATCCTGTGGATTTTATTGTCTTGGAAATTGAACCTATGGAAAATAGTAGCAAGTCAATTCCTATTATTTTAGGTCACCCATTTTTAGAAACATCTAATACTTTGATAAATTGCAAAAATGGAGTAGTGAAGTTAACATTTGAAAATATGACACTGGAGCTTAATGTTTTCAACATGTGCAAGCAACCATATGAAGTTTATGATGGAAAGGAAGAAATTGAAGGAATTGAGGCCATTATTGATGACCATCTTCAAACCAGGAGTTCTTCTGACCCATTAGAAATTTGTTTAATTAATTCATTTGATTCAGCTACACAATTAGATTATGATGTTTCTAAAATATGTTCTTTGCTTAACTGTATACAAGTAATGGAATACAAATGAAAAGCTAAAAACCATGAATGATTATACCCATGAAGAAGTACCCACACTGGAACTAAAGTCATTACCTGCTGGGTTGAAGTACACATTTTTGGGAGAAGAACAAAGCTTTCCAGTGGTAATTTTTTCATCCCTGACCAAAGAACAAAAAGGTATGTTGATAGAAGTACTTAAAAGGCATAAAAGTACAATTGGATGGACATTAAAGGACATAAAAGACATTAATCCATTAATTTGTACACATAGAATACATTTAGAGGATAATGATAAAACATCTCAACAACCTCAAAGAAGATTAAATTCACACATGAAAGAGGTAGTTAGAGCTGAAGTTTTTAAATTACTTGATGTTGAAATTATCTATCTTATCTCTGATAGCCAGTGGGTAAGCCCTACACAAGTTATGCCTAAGAAATCTGAAATAACAGTGGTTGAAAATGAAAAAAGTGAATTAATACCTACTTGAATCTCATCTAGTTGGCGTATGTGTATTGATTTTAGAAAATTGAATGCAGTCACAAGGAAATATCATTTCCCCTTACCATTTCATGATCAAATTTTGGAAAGAGTATCAGGACATCTCTAATATTGTTTTCTTGATGGTTATTCTGGGTATCATCAAATACCAATTGTATTAGAGGATCAAGAAAAGACCACTTTTACTTGCTCATTTGGTACTTTTGCATAACGCTCCGACAACTTTTCAAAGATGCATGCTAAGTATTTTCAGTGATATGATTAAGCATTATTTAGAGGTTTTCATGGATGACCTGACAATTTTTAGAAATTCTTTTGAAAATTATCTTGATAATTTGGAAAAAATTCTTAAAAGATGCGAAGAAAAAGGATTTGTGTTAAATTGCGAAAAATATCATTACATGGTTACATCGGGAATAGTATTAGGTCATGTGATATCTTCTAAGGGAATTGAAGTTGGTAAGGCGAAAGTTGAATTAATTGCTCATTTGTCTTCCCCAAAAACAGTCAGAGAAGTTCGTTCCTTTTTAGGACATGCAAGATTTTATAGAAGATTCATTAAGAACTTTAGTGCCATATGTAGACCATTATGTAATCTTCTAACAAAAGATGCACCATTTGATTGCACTCAAGATTGTCATAAATCTTTTGAAAAATTAATCGATCTTTTGACTTCTGCTCCTATCATGCAATCCCCTGACTGGTCTTTGCCTTTTGAGTCGATGTGTGATGCTAGTGATTTTGTTGTTGACGTTGTTTTAGGACAGAGAAAGAAAGGTAAGCCTCATGTAATTTATTACAGAAGTCGAACTTTGAATAGTGCACAAATGAATTACACCACTATTGAAAAATAACTACTTGCTGTAATTTTTACATTGGACAAATTTTGAGCTTATTTAATTAGTTCTTCCACTGTTGTTTTCATTAATCATGCTGCTATTAGATATTTAATGTTTAAGCAGAATGCCAAACCTAGGTTGATACGCTGGATCTTGTTGTTTTAAGAATTCAACATCACAATAAAAGATAAGAAAGGAACCAAAAATGTTGTTGCGGTTCATTTGTCTAGACTTATAATAGACTCATCTTTTGATATCACACCCATCAATGATTCTTTTCCCGATGAATTTTTATTTTCTGTCAATTTCATGCCTTAGTTTGCTAACATTGTCAATTTTCTTATGACAGGTAAGATGCCACCTCAATGGACACACCAAGATAGAAAGAATTTTTTGATTGAAGTGAAAATTTTCTATTAGGATAACCCATATTTGTTCAAATATTATCCTGATCAAATCTTTCAGAGATGTGTACCCGACAGTGAGGTAAGTAGTGTCATTAAATTTTGTCATTCAGAAGCATGTAGATGTCATTTTTCTTCAAAGAAAATAGCTGCAAAAATCTTGCAGTGTGGATTTTATTGACCCACTTTATTTAAGGACGGCTATACTTTTTACAAAAGTTGTTAAAATTATTAGAAATTGAGGTTTATTTCTAAACGAGACATGACGCCTCTGAACCCTATCATTGTCATTGAAATTTTTTATTGTTGGAGAATTAATTTCATGGATTCATTTCCATCATCATTTGGATTTGTGTATATTTTGGTTGCAGCTGATTATGTTTCAAAATGGATTGAGGCGATCCATGTCGACACAATGATCACAAAACTGTTCTTAAATTTTTAAAAGAAAATGTTTTGAGTTGATTTGGAATCCCTCGAGCTATCATCAATGTTGGGGGGGAAATATTTTTGCAATAAACCATTTGAATCTTTAATGAAGAAATATGGCATCACACACAAAATTGCTATCCCTTATCACCCTCAGACAAGTGGACAAGTAGAATCAGCAAATAGGGAGATTAAACAAATTTTGAAAAAAATGGTTAACCGAAATCGTAAGATTGGTCTTTAAGATTAAACGATGCAATTTGGGCTTACCATACTACTTTTAAAACATCTTTAGGTATGTCACCCTATCGGTTAGTCTATGAAAAACCTTGTCACTTTCCTGTAGAATTGGAGCATAAAACATTTTGGGTCATTAAAGCTTTCAATTTAAATCTTGATATGCTTCCAAATTACGCAAATTCTAATTAAATGAACTTCAAGAATTGAGAAATGATGCATATGAAAACTCAAAGATTTATAAAACTAGAATAAAAACTTTTCATGACAAATCAATTTTGAGAAAATCTTTTGAACTTGGTCAAAAAATTTTGCTTTATAATTCTCGTCTTTACCTATTCCCTAAAAAATTGAGATCTAGGTGGACTAGTCCTTTTATTGTCAAACATGTATATCCTCATGGGGCCATAGACATTGAAAACCCTCAGAATGGTAATGTGTTTAAGGTCAATGGACAAAGACTCAAACTATTTCTGAACATCAAGTTGTTGAGGTAGAATCTATCTCCCTTTTTAATCCTTGTTATGAGTATAATTTATTTTAATTTTGTTTCTTTCTTTTTGCAGTTCTTTGTGTTCCAGGTTAAGTGGTGGATAATGGTACTCCATGACTCTCAAGTCGGTTTATTTTTCAGTTTCCCATAATAACTAATTTCTTCTCCTTTTAAAATGGATGTTATTCTCTCAAATCTAAGAAAGCATTTCCCTTCTCTCCCTCTAAATGCTCTAACAAAAATCTACAAAATTAGGTGTGAAAGACTAAGACTGTTAATGTACAAGGGCATCCCAGAAGATATATGCTAGATAATCAAAGCAAAGGTTCGTTTAGCTGGTAAATCTTCAGATTCATTTGTCCCATACATGTCAGGTCTCCGTAAAACTTTGTATTCAAAAAAGAGAAAAGCAAAAAGAATGAAATTTTGTTACAAATGTGCGCGATGGAATTGTAATACGTGATGTCATTCTTTGGGAATGGTTTCCATAAATAGAGAAGATAAAATTTTCTTCATTAAGAATGGACTGAGTAAGGAGTCGTTAGATAATATCTTATTGACTCTTGAGATGCATTCTTGTGGATATGTGTAACGTGAACTTCTTAGTTTGTGGAATCTCTTCAAGGATGAGTAAGAGCGTTACAGTCTTGCGAATCTGACTCAAAAAGACTCTGTTTGCCAATTTATAAGAAAATTGGATGAGAAGCTTATCCTCGACTTATAGAAGGCGTTTAAGTTGTTACTGGATGTAAAACCAGAGGAAGATGTGAGCCACAATTACAATAACTTGGACATATTATCTTGTACATCTCCTAAAAAAAAAGAAGAAAAAAAGAAAAAAGAAAAGAAAAAAATGAAATAAAAAAGGGAAGGCGAAACTTCGGTTGTACTTGATCTTTAATTAGATTAGGAGCCATTGCCAGTGGCAAACCCGTCACTGACTCAGGTGGACCTTCGCACGCCGGTCTGTAAATAAGGTTTGTGTGTCATGGTTTGTAAAGAGCCACGCAAGCATTCTTAAGTTTCAACCATAGGCTCTGCTTGCTGAGGGATAAATAGAAGCGTCTCGTGCTTGCATTCTTGCGTGACAATGGCTCTGAGCTGGATCCTGTGATTTAATGCCATGGGCTCTCCAATAACCTCTCACGGGTTGTGGTCATTGGTGGTGGCTATCAGATTTACGTACTTTAATTAGTTGCGTCGTAGCTCAATCCAAAATATCCCATAAGCGGGAGGGAGAAGAAGTCCCAAATTGGTTGAGCCGTCTTGGTATTACTGCACTCATGACGCACAGTATAAAGATACGCCATGAAACCTGTACATAAAGGTATGTCAGCATTTGCTATTATTATTTTATCTTTGTATGATTTTGTTGTATTTTGATTTTGGACAAACTATCCTTTAAGTGGGGTCCTTCAAGGGTTTCTAGACTTCTTTACCCTGATGGTTTTCTTGAAGTCTTTAAAAAAAATTAAAAAAAAAGTTTTTTCTTAAATTCAAACTTTTCTGACAACAGTCAACCTACCCATATAGGAGCTATTATTACTTTTTCTATTCTCTTTCTTATTTAAACACTTCATTTTCTTCACTTTCCTACAACTCAAAATCATTCAAAGAAAGTGTGAGTGTAGAAATAGAGGGGGCTTATTCTTCGATTCGTAAATTTACCAATATCTGTGTATTTTGTGGGATAAGTTATGGGAAGAGTTTAGAGTTTGTAAACGCAGCAAGCACTGTTGGTAGAACACTTGTTGCGAGAAACATTCGTGTAGTATATGGGGGAAGTAGCATTGGGTTAATGGGGACTATATCACTTTCTGCACATATAAGAGGTGGTGAAGTTTTAGGTATCATTCTTGAACCTTTAACTCGAAGGAACATCATTGGAAAGACAATTGGGCTGGAAATTCAAGTATCATCTATGCATGGACGAATGAGGACAATGCTTGAAAACTCTGATACATTCATTGCCTTACCGGGTGATTTTGGTACTTTGGAAGAAGTTTTTCAAATTATCTCTTAGGCCCAACTGAACATCCACCATAAACCCATAGGTTTGTTGAATGTTAATAATTTCTTTGATAATTTGTTATCTTTTGTTGACCATGCTGTGGAACAAAGTTTTATCACACCTTCGGCAAGACGACTTCTTATATCTGCTTCTACTGTTGATGAATTAATTGATAAATTATAAGCTTTTGTTTATGAATATGAACCAGTAATAACTCAAATAGATTGGTCAGAAGGCAGTAGCAAGGGAGGCAGCAAGGAACAAGAGTGTGATCTGGCACTTCATCTATAACTTTTCTTTATTTTTAGTTTTATTTATCGTACTTTATTTTTGTTTTAATTTGTGTAAGGTTTTTCTTTTCAGTAATTGCAACAATAGGTAATATCTTCTATCCTTTACCTATCTATGTTTTGACATTGAGGACAATGTTGTGATCTGGTTAGGGAAAATGATGGTTATAAAAAAAACTAAAAATAAAAAAAAAATTAAGAAGTGTGTTTATTAATATGTTTATTATTTTTATATGTTTATCAGTAATTTATTAACAACAAAAGTAATTAGGGATGATAGAGTAAGGAGTAAATTATTTACTCTTGAGACGCATCAAAATTGGTGGCAGAGTAAGGAGTAATTGGGTAGACAACTAGTTTGTGTGGAAGTAGCAATTCAACTTCAGGAAAATTTGCATGATTGAGTAAATTATTTTCTTTCTTAAAAATCACATGCTTGGTTATGGATATTGAATTGGTGGGCTGAGAATGATAGAATTATGCCTTGTGAGATTTTGAGCTTATTGATGAATAGATTGAACATTTGTACCATTCTCTTCTTTTTTGTGTGAATTTCACTCATGGAATTGTTATTCTAGAACTTACTTTGATTCTTTTTTAGACTACATTTTTCACATGCATACATAAACATGATTGAGATATTTTTCTTTAAATAGCTACTTTAACCAAATAGCCAAGAATGACTAGTGCACAAATAGGCAACCTTGCTCAGCAGCATATTGTCTCAATATGATATCAAGCACTCTTATGACTTCTTGGAAATTCTCTTATTCTTAATATGATATCAAGCACTCTTATAATTTCTTGAAAATTCTCTGATTCCTACCAACGTAAAGCATTGGGAATGACCTATTTCCCATTACTTAACCCCTTTGAGTTTATTTGGTCATTCTTTGTTTCGAAATCATTATGTACCTTAAATGAAAAATCATGTTCTTACCCAGCCTTAGGGAATAATAGAACATTAGTTTTGTCAGTGGATGAGTTCTTGAACAAGTGTGGGGGTGTGTGTGTAGAATGGTTAAAAAAATATTTACTTAAAAAAATGTATATATTATGTTCTTAAAAAAATAAAATTAAATTAAAAAATTAAAAACAAATATGTAAATAAGGGCCAACAAGGCAATAAAGGAAAGGAAAAGAATATGTAAAGGGAATTTGTATTAAGTGGAATTGGGATGAACTTTTATGCTTGTTAATTGAACTCAGCTCTCATGATCTTTTATTTTCTTTGGTATTTAACTTGTCATATTCATATTACCTTCTCCTTTACCTTGACCTCATTATAACCTTGAATAAAATCATCATGATTTGTGTGTGCATGTGTTCTAAGTTGTGGAGAAGTAGAAGATAAGCAAGCTTATGATAGTGCAATTTTTATGGGTTGAATTGAGTGAAATACCTACCTTTTAAACACTTGAGGAATTGAGAGTGAATCTTGTGAAGATCTATCATTCTTGACTCATGTTTTTCAATTGAAATTTCCTTACTTGTTGGTTTGAGATATGAAGAAACGTTACTTCATAAATATTTTGATCCCTTAAATAATTGGTTGCTCTTCATTCTTAAATATTATTAGAAATTGAGTCTTTTAGAATTTCTAGCTTTTGAGTGTGTTATTTTTCCATGTTCCTTAGTTTTGGTCTTATATATTTTGCCTAAGAGTGCAAAAAGCTAAGTGTGGAAAATTTTGATAATCACATATTTTATACATTAATAAACCCTATTTTTAGTCATTTACACTCTCCAAGTACTTAATTGATTAAGTTTGGTTATGTTCTGTAAGTTTGGACTCAAATTGGACTTAATTGATTTTTTCAGTAATATTTACGTCTTACATTGTTTCTGTATTTTGACCATATCTTGAGTTCTAGATGTCTAATAATTATGTATCTTATCTTGTAGGAAAGATAAGAGAGAGTTCTACAACTTTCATTAAGAGCTCTAGGTCAAAATCGAACATCTAATGTAACTAATTAGGCTTGGAAGTCAGAATACGAGTTTTGTTATTGGAACCTGAATAGTGTACAGTAATCAGAGCATAAATTAGGCTGCAAGATCTGGATTGGGCTGAACTTTTGTTATCTTCAAATTAAGATCCATATCTACAACTTTCATGAAGAATACAATACTCAATTCGGACTCCTTTGAGGTCATATTGGACTTGGAATTCAGAACAGAGGAGCTGTAACTGGGTCAGAATACTGTGCAGTAATTAGGTCATATCTCGGGCTATAGGTGGCTTTTTGAAGTGATTCTGGCGGCATTTGAAAGATAAGATCCAGGTCTAAAACTTTCATGAAGACCATATTTCAATATTCTGACGCATTCAATGACTTCATAACTGAATGATTTCGAAGACAAAGAATCTTCATAATTTTTCACTCATCAAAAGTCATTTGACATTTTCCACTCATTCACCCACTCATGAATCAGCCCCCTTGTCATTTTGTATCCCTAATCCTCTATAAAAGGGAGTCTTGGCCGATCATTTAGGAGTCTAGTATTAGATATCAAGATCATGCTATTTTGTTGTTTGATTATCTTATTGTAGTTTTCTTTTGTTTTAAATTGAAGTTATCTTCTTCTTCTTCTTGTCTATGAGTAAATAAGTTAAGGTTAGATTAATTTCTTTCTTATGCTTAAATGATATATTTTCAAGTGGTCATTATACGTGTTATATTTTATTTTTAATTAATTTAGAAACCTTCATTGTAAAGTAGAGATCTTGATTCATTATAGACAAGAGGTTGACACAATGAATGCTTGAGCCTATTTATAAGTGATGATGTTAATAAATGATTAAAGAAATCATAATATAGTTACGTATATAATTTTTAATGAACTTTGAATGTTGTATTTTTCGATTGGAACCTCCATTATGTGTGGATTCTAATTGAGTTATCAAAAGAATTAATCTTGTCCTTAATTTATTTACCAAGAGTGGATCTCCTAACCCAAGTAAATTTTTTTTATTTGTGACTAAGTTTTATCACTTTTATTGTAGTGGCAAAATATTTACTTTGCGTCAAAGAATTTTTCTTCATCAATTCCCTGGGGATTGACCTCGGACTCCCGAGATTTTATTACTTGAAACAACCTGTACTTGAGTTTGTAACTTTTAATCCGTATCAAGGCTCATAGGCCTATCGCATTTAAGTCTACGCTCATAGGCTCATTGCATTTTATTTCAGGCTCATGGGCCTATTGCATTTAGTTTCAGGCTTATGGCCCATTTCATTTAAGTGTAGGCTCATAGAACCCTTGCATTCAATTTAAGGCTCATAGGCCCATTACATTTGGTTTCATACACATAGTCCCATTTCATTTAAGTCTAGGTTCATAGGCCCATTGCATTTAGTTTTAAGCTCATATGTCTCTTTCATTTAAGACTAAGCTCATAGTCCCATTACAATTAGTTTCAAGCTCATAGGCCCATCTCATCATTCCATCTTAGGCTTATAAGCTCATTTCATTGTTCTATTTCAGGCTTAGAGGCCCATTGCATTTAGTTTCAAGCTTGATGGCCTATTGCCTTTTAAGCTTCGGTCTCCAAACCACCTTTCGTATTTTATCTTTGAGTACATCAGCTCCCTACATTTAATTTTCCTGCCATTTATGTTTTCTACATTGACTCCCTACTTTTAATTCCCTGCCACTTATGTTTGAGTGCATCAGCTCCCTGCATCCAGGTCCTTGGCTTGTTGATTTTCTTGAAGCATCTAGGTTCTTAGCTTGCTGATTTTCTTAAAGAATCCAGGTCATTAGCCTATTGATTTGCCAAACATCCAAGTCTTTGGCCTGTTGATTTGCAAAACATCTAGGTTCTTAGCTTGTTGATTAAGCATCCAGGCCCTTAACTTGTTGATCTACCAATTATCTAGGTCTTTGGCTTGTTGATTTTTGAAAGATAACTGGGTCATTGTCCTGTTGATTTGCAAAATATCTAGGTCATTGACTAGTTGATTTTCCAACGATATCTAGTCCTTGGCCTATTGATTTTTCAAAATATCTAGGTCCTTGACTTGTTGATTTGCAAAATATCCATTTTCTTTCCCTGTTTATTTGCCAAATATCCAAGTCCTTGGCTTGTTGATTTGTCATATATCTAGGTCTTTAGCCTGTTGATTTTCCTAAATTTAACAATTAAATTAACCAAAATAAAAAATATAAAAAGTGATAAGTTTAAAATTGATAAATTGATTTGGTCTAAGGATTAGTTTCCACCATTAAGATTATTATTTTCCTAATTCAACTTTAATTAATTCTCTTATTCACTTGAGCAAACAACCATGAGTAATTAAATATAAACTACTCATCCCTCCAAAATAGTTAGGATGAAAATGTTCTCTCCTAACCCTAACCAATAATTAATTCTAAAATGTATATAATTAAATTATCAATTGAAATAAAAGGTAAGTGTTTTACGTAAGACAACCTCGTGGACCTTATGAATCTATATTGAATTCTCCTTTGAAAATTAATCATTACTTGACCATAACAATTAATCGGAAGTACTACAATTAATTAGAATTTCATGGAAGCACAAAATCCTCATATAGCAACAGATAATTTCAAAACAAACTTAGATGATGGCTAAGGGAATTTCAAATATACAATAAACATTAAAGTGTTAAAGAATTCCAAACAACTCAAGTATGAATAGAGAAATTAATATCAAATCAAATTAGAGAACATATTACTCTAGAGATTCAACATCACCCTTAACCAAAAGAAAAACTAACCTAACATAATGGAGATAAAACATTTCAAAATATTCATAATACATCAAAAGTAGAGAAGAAAAAAGATAAAAACGCTTTGAAGAATAGTTCTCCAAATTATAATCAAATGCTCCTTTAATCCCCCATGTATTGTGCAACTCTCCTTTTTTTTTTCCACAACATCATCGAGTCTTTTATTTATTCTGATTTGGTGACTTGGGCTACACCCAATTTGATTAGGTTTTATTTATTCTGATTTTATGACTTGGGCTACACCCAATTTGATTAGGTTTCTAACTCATTGATTTGTTGATATGAAAAACAATTTAATTAGACTCAGTTTTGAATCTTCCACCATCAATTTAAGTTTTTGATAAGATTTAGAATTTAAATAAAATTTCTTTAAAGCTTTTTCTTCAAAATCTTCCAATCTAATCCAAAATTTTCTATATTATGCCTAAAAATTCAAATGAAGCTATAAAATAAATAACGATGATAAAAATATTAAAATCTAAATAAAACTAATTAAAATGACATAAAATCAGATAAAAATCCTAATAAATAAAATAACATTAAAAATTTAAAAATAATATAAAAACACTAATTTTTGCATAATTTAAGCTTAGAACTAACACAAAAAACAATTAAGATAACCACTTGAAATTACATTTATCAAATTCCTCTACACTTGAACCTTATTTGCCCTCAAGCAAGAAAAATATAAGCACAAATAAGAGAAAACACAAGTGCAGATAAATTTTCTTTTAAAAGAAAATTGCAAGAAATTTGACATGCCAATAATCTATCAAAACTTAAAAGAAGTCATTCTTTCAATCATGCATCTATATTCAACTCAAATGCAAGTCATCAAACAAAGCTTGCTTTTAAAAACAAATCTCTTGAACTCAATTATTCTCTTAATGAACACATGCATACTTTGCAACTCATAAATACTTCCCACAACTCAAATAAGCAAAATAAGCAAAATCACTACTCAATTCTCTACTAAATTAAGTCTACACCTTATCAAGGATCATTAGGATTTTTCAGGAACTTTTTATCATTTTTCTAGTTTTCTATTTTTTTTCATATAAAGACATAAACTTGACAACGCTCAAACACATAACAGTGCGCCGCCTCCACACATTACGAACTCTTACTAAAGACTCGAATTCTTGATCATGTGCCTAACCACGCATCAAAAACTCTAATCCTTGCCTAATCCATACTCCTAATTTTTCATTCCATTCACATTTCAACTTCCACCACTCCCAACTTATTTTCTTTTATGCACTTGAGTGAATCATATATTTTCTCTTTTTTCAGTCGCCTAAATCTCCTTAACTCAATGCTTCTTAAAACTTTACTTTGAAAAGAGTAAAAAAATTGTCATTACAAGAAATTCACAAATTAGCGATGGAAATGTCCCTCTTTGCGAAGGATTAATGAGGGACATGTACGTCGATTTTTCATCGCTAAGTAGCGACGAAATAATTCTATCGCTAATCTGTCACTAATCCTTCACATTTTTTTTTTAAAAAAATAGGGGTTTGTGTTCCCTCACAAATCAGTGAGAGAAATCTTGTCGCTATAGTTTGAAAATTTTGAATCTAAAATTCCTCGCTATTCACTCGCAAATCCCTCACTAATCTTAGTCACAGCAAGAAAAAAAAGTTTTGGATCTAATATCCATAGCTAATTTCCCTAGCAAAATCATTTGCTAATCCTAATCACAGCAAGAAAAAAATTTGGATATAGTATCTGTCGCTAATCCCTCACTAATTTCCCTCGCTAATCCCTCACTAATTTCCCTCGCTAATCCCAGTCACAACAAGAAAAAAATGAAAGAAAAAAAAAAAAACAAAAGTCACCAAGCCTACACTACACACCCACTCCACCCATGCACGTACACTATGCCACCATCACAACACAATTTGGCATCTTAATAGAAAAAATAAACTATCTCAATTTTTCAATCAAACATTCATCTCACACAAAATTAAAGTATTGAACTCAAAAAACCAAGCACCAGAATAACAAGCAATGAGCAAAGACAATAAAGGCAACAAGGTAACTTAACCACCCAAAGCTTAACAAAGACTTAATAAAGGCAAGACAGAAACACTAGGCATATGAAAAACTAAGACTTCATGAAAAGCAAAAAAAACAGAACAGCACCAATGAAGATCCAAAATCAATCTATACTCACTTTTATTCCAATGAAAAAAAATTAACCAAAGATCACATATTTGATATTAACATCCAATTTTCACTTTTAAAGCACACTCAAATCACAGTCTTAACCTAGAAAAAACATCTTTTTCTGATTCAATAGCAACATGTTCCTTCATCAAGGCAATCTTATCTTCTCTCTCAGCTCTTAACCTTTCCAACTCACATCTTGCTTCTTCGGCCATTCGTTCAACAGCCTTGATCTTTTCCCTCCCTATGAAAATCTCTTGTTCAAAACTTGCATTGATATCCTTCTCAACTTGAGCTACTAAAGCACTATGTGCAGCAACAGCATGAAACCAGTTCAGAACTGGCTAAGTTAGTCCGAAGCTGATTCAGCATCAGACCCATGAAACTGCATTACTGCATTTGCATTGATGCTTGAAGATGATTGTAGTGGCCAGGAAGAGATTTAGAAGACCTAAAACAGAATCTCAAACAAGCCATCACTTCCAAAGGTAGAATATTCTCAATCAATCAGACTCTTCAACTTTAAACTGAAATAAAACAACAGCAGACAGCCAGACAGATTAACTACTAAGTCATGTTTCAAAGGGTCATCTATACTGACATTCCATTTGATGCAATTGAAGTCCCATCCATTAACCAAAACACAATTCATACATCGTAGCAACATTTGACTTATAAATGCATGGGCATAAGTGAAGTCAATGTGTGAAAAAAAAGCACTTAAGCAATAACCAGAACGGAAGTAAGCATTTTACCAATATTAGGAAGGATAATTCAGAAGGAGATTAGTAGAAAGCCAAATAACAGCATCGGCCTACATGTGAATTTATGGTATTTAAGAAAACAATGGCATAGCCACTGTCTCATACCGACTCACCTCTCACATGTTACCAATTTAACTAATGCTTGTTCGTTTTCTCCAGCTTCAAAGTAAGAGAAGTCCACCTGTAATATGGCACAGAGGAAACATCCAATGAGAGACATAAAGCAAATTAGAACTCCGCAGCCTTTAAGCAGAAGCTCCTGATAGAATGAAGAATAGCATAATGCATTCATGAAAAATGACATATTGATTAAAAAAAAACTTGATATTGAGAGAAAATAATATTATCTAATTTTGAAAGGAATAAATATTAAACTTTCCAGTAGTGTTTTCTTTTCCATTGAACCCATGCTAAGTATAAAATATGAATTTCTAAATTATTAGTAGATTACATTGAGTGATGGAATATTCCAAGATAACTTACTATACAACCAATTTATAACTGAAAAAATCGCCATACAAACTAAGTCAGTTTCTTGGTGGCTTCAACAGATATGGACATGCCAGTATATCCAAGGAAAAATGGGGATTATTGATCTAGCATATAATTAGGTGAAAAGATCCATAAGCATGTATCAATATCATTAAGCAACCTGATGCAAATATTGTCAATCCATTACATCTAAGAGAGCAAGTGAGCAAGAGGTATCAACAACTTACATTCAGCAACAAGCAGTTTCCACGGCAAAAGCATCCCTAAAAGTCACGTGCAGTAGATGCATATTCACCATATCTGTATCTAGACAAAAGAACAACTCTCCCTGTTATTTCAAAGAAACTTTTCATAGAATATAACAACACAATCAACCACCATTCTATAATTTAGGCCTTGCAAGTATACATGCTTCCTTTCCAGTCACTTTCTCTAAGTAGTCTCAGCATGAAGAATTTATCAAATCAATAATCAACTAATAAAGAAAAAGCCTTATCTGATTTGTTAAAAAACACATTGCGAAAAAGTTTACTATTTTATTGCAAGATTAACAGTAGGACTGTTTAATTACAAGACATGCAAGTTCTGAGATCAGCTGAGAAACTGAGATATACTGGAATCTATCAAAGGTAAAGTGATTGACATTGTATAAACACTCCAAAATTCTCATTGCAGAACACAAGTATGTCTCTTTCAGTTACCTTCGTTTAAGGAGGCAGAGATAATATAAGGGATAATACTCTAGCAATCTGCACATATATTTCAATACTAGTTACCAACAAGTAAGTCTGTGCAGTGTGAGAAACAACAATTCATGGATAAAACTAAGCTGTAAAACAATTTATTGAGATTTGAGATTGCTGCTAGCAACTCACTGACCTTGTGCTTAGCTCGAACAGTCCCAGTCAACTTGTTCCTGACAAGCAATCCTCTATTCCTGATGCAGTCAGCACCCAGATTAGTCAACTTGTTGAAACAGATGAAAACTCCACATGCAAAAGTGCAAAATAGAGCAAAACTATGCTGAAAACTTCACTCAATCAACCCAGCAATCAATCCCAAGAGAAAACTAACAGCAAAAATATGTGGATACCACTGCAGGGATCTTCATGACTTATACATGTATTTTGATTTTAAGCTAAATCTCCTTTTTATTCTCTAAAGGCAGTTTGAATTCATTTCTTCATGATTTATGTATTGTTAAGATCCTGCCTCGATTTATGTACTATTGTATTTGTTAAGAGAATTTATAACTTGGTAATTTTTTCAATTCCTTTTGTAAGGTTATGTTTCTAAGAAAACTGACTGTTAAATGTGCGACAGAGCAGATGTAAACACTCGTACAATAAAATCCATTATCATTAACCACTTAAGATGTAAATAAAATCCTTTATTTTACAGTGACATCTAATATTTTGAGCGAATGTGTTACTGCTATATAAAGCAAATATTATCTATTATATATGTAATAGTTGTATGAATCTTCTAATAATTTTCTCTCAGCATGCAAAACACTCAGTAACAAAATGCCAAATACATAATAGAATCCACCAAAGCATGAAGCAAAACAACATTAAATATTAGTGCAGAATCTGTATTATAGCAAATTCACATAATAGATGCAGGGAATTATGTTTCAAAGAAGTTCAAATTACCTTAAGTCCCCCTGTAGAATCTATATCTATATCAAGATATGCAACAACAGCAAGTTCTTCAGCTGCATCAACACATTAAACAAGTAAAGTGTGTGAATTTGCTTAAGTGGATGACAAAAACTAGAGCAAACACTAATCTATAGACAAAGGTCGAAGAATCAACTTACCCAAGACCAGAGAATACAAATCACCAGTAATTTCATTTTGGTCGCTGAGAATACAAATCAAATAAACATCAACAAGTGGTGATTTCTTACCCAAAAGAACACTTATCGTATCACCACTTGAGAAATTGGTAATAAACATCAGAGAATACAAATCCACCTACTCTGAACGAAACGGTTCAAACCCCGGTTCATCATGATCTGGTAGTGCCCAGAGCCAGAATCGTGTCCAATCCACCCACTCTGAATCCACAAGAACCCATCAACCTACCACAAGTCACGTGCACCCACGTGCTCCCACAACACAAGACACCGTAAACACTAACACAAAACACAAACAAAATGAACAAAAGAGTAAAGAACGCGCCGTGTCCCTTCTCTTCAACTAGCCCCATTCTGGAAAACTCGGACAAGAGCTTCCTGTAATCTTTGGAAACCTCGGAGACGGTGTAGTCTTTGAGGTAACAACCGGTGAAGAAGGAGTCGAGGTTTTGATAAGCGGTTTTGGGGTGGAAGGCGGCGAAAGCGTCGGTGACGTCTTGCCCTGTATGGAGATCCATAGATCTCCTTGCTTGTTGTGTTTGTTGAGTTCTTGAAGGGAAATATACTTTGTGGTGTTGGTGGCAACGATTGTGGTTCCGCCATTGTTAAGATATGCAGTGAAGAAGAGAGATTATAGAAAGAGAGATTCAAAGAGAACAGATAGCCAAAGGGTTACCTGCAGGGCTGTCGCTCGTCGGTCGCATCGCTCGTCGTCGCGTCAGTGCCGTGCTCAGAAGGAGGGGAAGGGAAGGCAGTGGGTGCTCAAAAGAGGGGAAGGTGCTGCTGTGGGCGGGTGGGAAGGCCGTGGGTCAGAATCAACCTAGGTTTTCGATCATTATTTATTAAGTTTTTATTAAATATTAAAATTTTGCCATATTTTGAGACGGTTTGTGAGGGAATTCCTGGCTAACTATCTCTCAAAATTCACTTGTATTAGGAAAATGTTCATCCTACCACGCGTCTGATCTACACCGCTTTTAATACCCGAAATCGTTCATGGACCCATTCACAAACGATGTCAAATCAAATCAGTTTTTTCTGTTTTTTTTTGGTATCGTCGTCATCGTCAATTCTCTTGAAACACCTGCGTCGTTAACCACTTTTTTATTTTTTCATTAACCAACTTTTTCACGAACATAGAAACTATGTGATAAAATCAGTATCATTAACCAAACTTCATGCGTAATTAATCACTTTTTTGTTCTTCATTAACCAACTTTATTTCTATACTCGTGAAAAAGTTAGTTAATGAAGAACAAAAAATGTTAATTACATAAGTTGGTTAATGACACAAGATTTTACCACTGCGATTTCTATGCTCAGTAAAATAAGTTGGTTAACGAAGAACAAAAAATTGGTTAAACGTTTAAAAGTCAAGTTAATGACGACGATACTAAAAAAAAAAGACGAAAGCATGATTTGGATGTTTCACGAGTGGGCCGTGAAATGGAATGCATCGATGTTAAAGCAGGTGAAGATCACTTGTCGTGACCATAGGATTATCGAGTTGCTTATATTAACCACAGCTTTTCCTCACTAATATATTTAACGAGGGAATTTCTTTTAGCAAGAAAAATCATCTCTCACAAAAAATTCACTTATATTAACAAGAGCTTTTTCTTGCTAATATATTTAATGAGGGAATTTCTTTTAGTAAGAGAAATTATCTCTCATAATTTTTTTGCTAAAATTAGTAAGAAAAATTATCTTTCACACGTTTCTTGCTTATCTATCGCAATTCTCTCGTTATTTACTCATTTTTTAATTTATTTTTTGTAGCTAATATATTTAACTAGATAATTTCTTTTAGCGAGAAAAATTATTCTTCACAATTCTCTCACTAAAATTAACAAGGAAAATTATCCCTCACAATTTTTTAGTAAGGAAAATTATCTCTCGCAATTCTCTCATTATTCACTCGTTATTTTTTTCTTGAATTTATTTTTGAAATTTAGCATTCCCTTGCAAAATTCAATTACTAAATCATAAATTTCTTATAGTGTAAAGACTAAGAAAGTAAAAAGAAAATCACATCTTATACATATGCCAACTCAAGAGCTCATAAATCTAATGAAACAAGTTTTATAATCACAAGCTTAAGTTGATAAAATACGTGAAGTGAACACAAATAACAATCATGAATTTTTCTTCCACTTTCACTTCTCAAAGATATTGACACATCAACCTCTATTAATTTTTTTTCAATCATCTATCAATGAATAGGGCACAATGACATCTTTTGATCTATGTAACCTACCTCACCCAGTGAAAAAATGTTTGGTTATTGTTATTGTTATTGTATCTATCAATGATTATTTTTCTCAAAAGGGGTTTGAATTTTGAAAAGGAAACAAACTAACTAGATTTTTTGTTGGCTGATACTATTTATATCTCCCTACAAAGGCTATGAATTCAGGAAAACATTTAAGCCGACTTAGAAATAACAAAATGAAAATACCCTAAACCAAAATCTACTCTATCCTTCCTACACACTTAATCCTTGCATTGTCCTCAATGTAAGACAATGAAAGATTAAATGAATAATGAGTAAAAATAAGAACAACTCAACCTGATGGAGAGTGAAGAGCCTCAAACTGCTTACATCAACCCCTAAACTTATGAGAACCTATACCATAAAAAAGTATATAGTAAAAGAAAAGAAAAAAAAAAACTAAATAAAATAAAATAAAAGATAAATGTAAAAAAAAAAAATTGTTTGGGTTGCCTCCCAAGAAACGCTTGTTTTATTGTCTTTCAACTTGATACCATCACACTTGCTCATGAAATCTCAATGGCAAAGTTTCATTGTTTCCCAAGAAAGCATATTTTAGGTAGAAAGGAAGTGGCTTCAATTCTAATACAAAAGGTTGTACAATGGAATGATGAAGCTAGTTTTCTAGGGAAGGCAACTGAATAGTATATGCCACCTTGGGGTGGACTTTAGGCAAAGCCTCTAATGCAAAAACATGCTCAACAATATTCACAAATATCTCCAATCCCTTGTAAATTTTATTTGGCTTATCTTGCTCCAAACTGTTCACGAGAGCATATTCTAAGTCATCCTCCTTATCTAATTCATAAACTCACTGAACTAGCATATCAATAGTATTAATAACTTCAATAGAACATAAGAATAAAAAAGTTCAAGGTTTTTCATAACTTCAAAAAAATTGAATTTAACTACCTCGCCATCAAATTTCATAGTGAGAGTTCCTTTTGACACATCAATCTTTGTCTTAGCCGTCATTAAAAATGGTCTACCCAACAATATTGGAGTGGGATGCAAAGCATTGTCATCGTCCACATTAAGTATATAGAAATCAGTAGGAAAAATTAAATCATTTACCCTGACAAAAACATTTTCAACCACCCCCACAAGATAAGAAAGAGATCTATCAACTGACTAAAGTATCATACTAGTCTTCTTTAATGGCCCTAGATGCAATGTTTTAAAAATAGGAAATGGTATAACACTAATTGTAGCTCCTAAATTAAGTATACATTTTTTATACTCTCTCTTTGTCCTATAATGCAGGGAATAGAAAAAGAACTTGAATCTTTGTATTTCACAGGGAGTTTCTTTTGATACATTGCTGATACCTATTTAGCCAAGATAACCCTTTCATTACCTTTAAGCTTCTTTCTATTGGTGCACAAGTCCTTTAGAAATTTGGCATATTTGGGCATGTTCTTAATGACTTCTAGCAAGGGAATGTTCAACTCAACTTTTCTACAAGTGTCCAGAATTAATTTTTCTTGTTCATCCTTATTTGTCTTTGTAATTCTCTGAGGGAATAAGGGAAATTGATCAAAAGATTCATGGACAAGAGCAGGGGTCATCTTCATGAGCTCATAAACCACTAATTCTTCTTCTTCAACTTCTCTCCTGATGTTTACAAAATTTTTGGGAGAAGTGTCATTTAACTATTTACCACTCCAGAGGATGATGACATTTGCATTTTATATATTGGAATTTAATAATGGTTGGCTAGGAATCTTGCTAGAGTTATGTGACTCCAACTAGTTCAGAGAAGTAGCCAGCTAATCAATTTGCTTCTCCAAATTCTATATCCCAATTTTGGTTTCTTGCTGAAATTTAGAATTATTTTGACTTGATTAGGATAGTGCTTGCTGCAAGGCAATGTGATTTGAAGTCATTTGCTTCATCATATCCTCCAAAGAACTCACAGAAGTTTGATTCTAATTATTTTGCTATTGTTAGTGTCTTTGCATGAATTGTTGTCTTTGTGGAAGCCAGGGGGCTTGTTGTAGTTAGCCTGGGACAAATGATTGCTCCCCTAGTTCTGATAGTGGGGTTGTGAATTACTTCCCAAATAGTTTCCCACCACATTATAATCCTCCTCTTGCAAGGAACAAGCATATGTATGATGTCTTGTTTTCAAACAAATTATACACTTTGCAACTACAGTGGTTTGGTTAATGATTTGTGATAGCAATATAATTTATTCATTTTATAATCTTCTCACTTTGCTTCTTAAGGCTTAATTTGGCTTAATTAAGTTAGTTTTGTCATATTTTATGAAATTGAGCTTAATTGGATCATTGAAGAAATTATTACTTGAATTATCCTTAATTTGGGTGACTGATTTATACTGTATTTTTGTTAATATTTAATGGTCAGTTTATAGCTTGTACATTTTTTATTTTATTTTAAGTCACTTATTTATCCTTAATTGGTATCGTGATTTAAATTCAGGTCGTTTAATTAAAATTAATTCTAGTACTTTATATATTAATTTGTTTGAATCACAATTGACACAATGGCTGAAAATGAAAGTGTACATGATGAACATAAAATTTAACCGTTGCGAACCATGCGTGAATATTTGTAACCACCTCGAAATTCTAGTCCATCATGTTTTGTCTTTCTACTTAATGCTAACAATTTTAGATTTAAGCTGAGTATGATTTCTTTACTTCCTAATTTTCATGGTTTAGAATCTAAAAGCTCATATTTACATCTGAAAGAATTTGAGAAAGTATGTATTGCTTTTAATGATCAAACTTGCACTGAAGAAATTGTTAGGCTTAAATTGTTTCTTTTTCTTTGAAAGATAAAGCAAAAACTTGGCTTAATTCTTTGAAACTAAGATCAATTGGCATATGGCAAGAAATGCAATGTGAGTTTTTAAAGAAATTTTTTCCAACATATGAAACCAATGCTTTGAAAAGACAAATCCAAATTTTTTCCCAAAATTCAAATCAAGCATATTTTCAATGTTGGGAACGTTTTAAAGATTTGTTAAACTCTTACTCACATCATGATTTTGAAAAATGGCACACTATAAACTTCTTTTATGATGGTTTAACACCTGAAACTAAACAATTTGTGGAAACAATGTGCAATGATGAGTTTTTTGAAAAAGAACCTGAAGATGCTTTAGATTATTTAAACCATTTGGCTAAAAATTCTCAATCTTGGCATGGTACTGATCCTTCTGAAAATTCAATTAGATATAACCTTGCAAATGCTAGTAAAAGAAAATGTGATCTTAGTCAATAAGAAGATCTAAATGTTAGGTATGCCATTTTAGTTAGAAAGGTTGAAGCCATAGAATCAAAGAAAGTGAAAAAAAATCAAATTTGTGCAAAATGAAGAAATTTGTGGCATTTGTGATGAATTATGACACTCAACATATGAATGTTTAAAAAATTTTATTTTTAAAGAAGTTGTACATGAGTAAGTAAATGCAATGAACAATTTTAAAAATTCATTCACTTCTTATTCTTTTTCAGAATCATACAATCTGGGATGGAGAAATCACCTAAACTTTAACTGGAGGACTAATAATCAGGCACAATTTATGCAACCACCACCTCCTCTAGCACAGCAGGACTCTTAGAATTCTCAAGGATATGCACCTTATGTCCCACCATATAGGAAAAACCTTGAAGGAACACTGCATGCATTCATAGAAAAGTAAGAGATTATTAATAATCAAAACACTCAAAACATGAATGACATAAAAGATACTCTTGCCAAAATTACTTCTACTCTCACCATTCACAAGAAAGGAAAATTTCATTCTCAACCTCAACCGAATCCCAATGGTCAGTATAGTCTAAATGAGGGTAGTTCAGAAAACAAACAAATAGATCAAGTCAAGTTAGTGATAACTCTTAAAAGTGAAAAAGTTGTTGAAAAACAAGTTCCTGAACCTTGTGAGAGAGATGATGAGTCAATTCCCCAAGATAAGGAAGAGGTTGATAAGCCATCTATCCAAAATGAGACCAAACTTTCGCCTCCACCCACATTTCCTCATGCATTAAACAAACCAAAGAAAGTGAACCTCCACACTGAAATTTATGAAATTTTTAAGCAAGTGAAGGTCAATATTCCGTTGTTAGATATTATCAAACAGATTCATTGTTATGCCAAATTTTTTAAAGGCTTATGCACTGTTAAAAGGAAATTAAATGTGAAAAAGAATGCATTTTTGGCTGAACAGGTAAGCTCCATTATTCAAAGCAATAATGTTTTGAAACATAAAGACCCTGGTTGTCCTACGATTTCATGCATTATTGGAGAACATAAAATTAAATGAGTTTTTACTTGATCTTGGTGCTAGTGTTAATTTGCTTCTATATTTAGTTTATCAGCAACTCAACCTGGGTGAGTTAAAATCAACTTTTGTAACTCTTCTACTTGCTGATAAATTAATTAAAATTCCAAAAGGAATAATGGAAGATGTGTTAGTACAAATTGATAAATTCATATATCTTATGGATTTTATTGTCTTGGAAACTAAACCTATGAAAAATAGTAGCAAGTCAATTCTTGTTATTTTAGGTCGTCCATTTTTAGTAACATCTAATGTTTTGATAAATTGCAAAAATGGAGTGGTGAAGCTAACATTTGGAAATATGACACTAGAACTTAATGTTTTTAACATATGCAAAGAACCACAAGAAGTCTATGATGAAAAGGAAGTTGAAGGGATTGAGGTCATTATAGATGATCATCTTCAAATCAGGAGTTCTTCTGGTCCATTAGAAATTTGTTTAATTAATTCATTTGATTCAGCTACACAATTAGATGATGATGTTTCTAAAATATGCTCTTTGCTTGACTGCACACAGGTAATGGAATACAAAGGATGGAAGCCGAGAATTGAAAAGCTAAAACCCATGAATGATGATACCCATGAAGAAGTACCCACACTGGAACTAAAATCATTACCTGCTGGGTTGAAGTACACATTTTTGGGAGAAGAACAAAGCTTTTCAGTGGTAATTTTCTCATCCCTGACCAAAGAACAAGAAGGTATGTTGATAGAAGTACTTAAAAGGCATAAAAGTGCAATTAGATGGACATTAAAGGACATTAAAGGCATTAATCTATTAATTTGTATACACAGAATATATTTAGAGGATAATGCTAAAACATTACAACAACATCAAAGAAGATTAAATCCACACATGAAAGAGGTAGTTAGAGCTGAAGTTCTCGAATTACTTGATGTTAGAATTATCTACCCCATCTCTGATAGCCAGTGAGTAAGCCGTACATAATTTGTGCCTAAGAAATCTGGAATAACAGTGGTTGAAAATGAAAAAGGTGAATTAATACCTACCCGAGTCTCATCCAGTAGGCGTATTTGTATTGATTTTAGAAAATTAAATGTAGCCACTAGGAAAGATTATTTCCCTTTGCCATTTCTTGATCATATTTTGGAAAGAGTAGTAAGACATCCCTACTATTATTTTCTTGATGGTTATTTAGGGTAAAATCAAATATCAATTGCATTAGAGGATCAAGAAAAGACTACTTTTACTTGCCCCTTTTGCATATTGAAGAATGTCTTTTGGTCTTTGTAATGCTCTGACAATTTTTCAAAGATGCATGTTAAGTATTTTTCGTGATATTATTGAGCATTATTTAGAGGTTTTCATGGATGACCTGACAGTTTTTGGAAATTCTTTTAAAAATTATCTTGATAATTTGGAAAGAGTTCTTAAAGGATATGAAGAAAAATGATTTGTGTTAAATTAGAAAAAATGTCATTACATGGTTACATTGGGAATAATGTTAGGTCATGTGATATCTTCTAAGGGAATTGAAGTTAATAAGGCTAAAGTTGAATTAATTGCTCATTTGCCTTCCCCAAAAATAGTCAGAGAAGTTCGTTTCTTTTTAGGACATGCAGGATTTTACAAAAGATTCATTAAGGACTTTAGTGCCATATCTAGACTATCATGTAATCTTCTGACAAAAGATGCACTATTTGATTAGACCCAAGATTGTCAAAAATCTTTTGAAAAATTAATCAGTCTTTTGACATCTGCTCTTATCATGCAATCCCCTGACTAGTCTTTGTCTTTTGAGTTAATGTGTGATGCTAGTGATTTTGTTGTTGACATTGTTTTAGGACAGAGAAAGGAAGGTAAGTCTCATGTAATTTATTACGCAAGTTAAACTTTGAATAGTGCACAAATGAATTATACCACTACTGAAAAAGAACTACTTGCTATAATTTTTACATTGGACAAATTTTGAGCTCATTTAATTTGTTCTTCTACTATTGTTTTCACTGATCATGCTGTTGTTAGATATTTAATGTCTAAGCAAGATGCCAAATCTAGGTTGATACAGTGGATCTTATTGCTTCAAGAATTTGAAATCATAATAAAAGATAAGAAATGAGTAGAAAATGTTATTACAGATCATTTGTCCAGATTAACAGTAGGCTCATCTTTTGATAACACACCTATCAATGATTATTTTTCTGATAAATTTTTATTTTCTATCAATTTCATGCCTTGGTTTGCTAACATTGTCAATTTTCTTGTAACAGGTAAGATGGCGCCTCAATGGACACACCAAGACAGAAAAAAAATTGAATGAGGTGAAAATTTTATATTGGGATGACCTATATTTGTTCAAATATTGTTCTGATCAAATCTTTCAGAGATATGTATCCGATAGTGAGGTAAGTAGTGTCATTAAATTTTATCATTTAGAAGCATGTGAAGGTCATTTTTCTTCAAAGAAAATAGTTGTGAAAATCTTACAGTGTGGATTTTATTGGCTCACTTTATTTAAGGATAATTATATTTTTTGTAAAAATTGTGAAAGTTGTCAGAAATTGGGTTCCATTGCTAAATGAGACATGATGCCTCTGAACCCTATCATTGTTACTGAAAGTTTTGATTGTTGGGGAATTAATTTCATGGGTCCATTTCCATTATCATTTGGATTTGTCTATATTTTGGTTGCAGTTGATTATGTCTCTAAATGGATTGAGGCGATTCCATGTCGATACAATGATCACAAAACTGTTCTTAAATTTTTAAAAGTAAATGTTTGAGTCGATTTGGAATCTCCCGAGCTATCATCAGTGATAGAGAAAAACATTTTTGCAATAAACCATTTGAATCCTTAATGAAGAAATATGACATTACCCACAAAATTGCCACCCTTATCATTCTTAGACAAGTGGATAAGTAGAATTAGCAAATAAAGAGATTAAACAAATTTTGAAAAAAATGGTTAACCCAAATCGTAAAGACTAGATTTTAAGATTAAACGATGCACTTTGGGCTTACTGTACTGCTTTCAAAACATCTTTAGGCATGTCACCCTATCGGTTAATCTATGGAAAACCTTGTCACTTGCCTGTAGAATTGGAACATAAAGCATTTTGGGTCATTAAAGCTTTCAATTTAAATCTTGATGATGCTTGTAGGTTACGCAAATTGTAATTGAATGAACTTGAGGAATTGAGAAATGATGCATATGAAAACTCAAAATTTTATAAATTTTGAACAAAAGCTTTTTATAACAAATCAATTTTAAGAAAATCTTTTAAAATTGGTCAAAAAGTTCTACTTTATAATTCTCGTCTTCACCTATTCCCTAGAAAATTGAGATCTAGGTGGACTGGTTCTTTTATTGTCAAACATGTGTATCCTCATGGGACCATAGACATTGAGAACCCTAGAAATGGTAATGTATTTAAGGTCAATAGACAAAGACTCAAACCATTTCTAGAATATCAAGTTGTTGAGGTAGAATTCATCTCCCTTTCTAATTCATGTTATGAGTAGAGTTTATTTTAATTTTGTTTCTTTCTTTTTTTAGTTCTTTGTATTCCCGGTTAAGTGGTAGATAACGGTACTCCTTGACTCTCAAGTCAGTTTATTTTTCAGTTTCCCATAATAACTGATTCCTTCTCTTTTAAAATGGATATCATTCTCTCAAATCTAAGAAAGCATTTCCCTTCTTTTCCTTAAAATGCTCTAACAAAAATCCACAAAGCTAGGTGTGAAAGACTAAGACTGTTAATGCACATACGAATCCCAAAAGATATACATTGGATAATCAAAGCAAAGGTTAGTTTAGCTGGTGAATCTTCAGATTCATTTGTCCCATACATGCCGGGTCTAGGTAAAAGTTCGTATTCAAAAAAGAGAAAAGCCAAAAGAATGCAAATTTATTACAAATATGTGCGATGGAATTATAACACGCAATGTCATTCTTTAGGAATGGTTTTTACAAGAAGATAAAATATTCTTCATTAAAAATGGACTGAGTAAGGAGTCATTAGATAATATCTTATTGACTCTTGAGATGCATTCTTGTGGATATATGCAGCGAGAACTTCTTAATTTGTGAAATCTTTTCAGGGAAGAGCAAGAGCATTACAGTCTTGGGAATCTAACTCAAAAAGACATTATTTGTCAATTTATAAGAAAATTAGATGGAAAGCTTATCCTCGACTCATAGAAGGCGTTTAAGTCGTTACTGAACGTAAAATTAGAGGAAGATGTGAGCCACAATCACAACAATATGTATGTATTATCTTGTACATCTCCTAAAATAAAAAAAAATAAAAAAAGGGCGATTGAAAGAGTACCATGCTCTTAATTGAGTATGGAGCCCCTGCTAGTGGCAGACCCGTCATTGACTCAGGTGGACCTTCGTATACCGGTCTGTAAATAAGATTCATGTGCCATACTCTGTAGAGAGCCGCACAAGCATTCCCAAGTTTTAACCGTAGGCTCTGCTTGCTGATGGACAGATAGAAGCGTCATGTGTTTGCATTCTCGCATGACAATGCCTCTGAGCTCAATTCTTAGTATTGATTTATTGGGTTCCTAAGCATAGCTCCACTAGCTGTGGTCATTGGTCGTCGTATTCAAATTTTCTCTCTTTAACTAGAGGGACAATGCATAAGCTGGGATATCCTACAAGCAGGAGGAGTGCCCTAAGTCTGAAATTCCTTAAGAGAATTTGATGTCTCTTTCAAGAGGTGGTAAGATTGTGAAGGCTACTACATTCATGACGCGCAGTATAATGATATGCCATGAAAACTGTACATAAAGGTATACTATCATTTATTATTATAATTTTATCTTTGTATGATTTTATGTATTTTAGTTTTGGACAGACGATCCTTTGGGCGAGGTCCTTCAAGGGTTTCTAGACTTCTTAAAAAAAAAATAAAAAAACTATGTTTCTTAATTTCAAACTTTTTTGACAACAGCCAACTTACCCATATAGGTGCTATCATTACCTTTTTCCATTCTCTTCCCTATTTAAACACTGCATTTTCTTCACTTTCCTCGAACTCATAATCATTCAAAAGGAGTATAAGTATAGAAATGGAGGGAACTTCTTCTTCTGTTCATTGACTTACTAATATTTGTGTATTTTATGAGATAAGTTATGGGAAAAGTTTAGAATTTGTAAACGCAGCAAGCACTGTTGGTAGAACACTTACTGCGAGGAACATTCATGTAGTATATGAGGGAGGTAGCATTTGGTTAATGAGGGCTGTATCACTTTCTGCATATCTAAGAGGTGGTCAAGTTTTAGGTACTGATGTAAAAATCGGCAAGTGCACCGAATCGCAAAAAGTAATAAAGTAGTGAAAAGAGAATCGTCCCATGAGGATTATATTGCCAATTGTCAAATTCGTTAAATTAACACTATTTAAGCCAATCAAAAGATAGAAGTTGGAAAAAGTTAAAATAAAGATAATTAAAAGAAAGTAATTAAAACTAAACAAAGTAAAATCAAGCAATTTAACAAGAGATGAAATCAAGAATAAGAAAGTGTTAGGGTTCAGACTTCACTTGAACTCTTTCAAATGCACTTCTAAATATTGGTTTAAAACATGTTCTATTTCAATGATTCATGGTCAATTCCCAACATTAATTAATACCCAATCCCTTGGTATATTAATTCTCTTACGCTGATTGAAATTAACTAATCCCTTAGTCTAACTCCAATTAGAAAGGCATTATCAAGCACGAGGGAATTAAAAGAAAGACCACATAACCCACAACGTCTATCCCTAGCGATTGCAGAAGTTATGGTGTTTATCACAAGTTCTAGGTTCATGCAAATTTTCCCAAATCATACATAAACCCAAATTATCATTCCCAAATTGATCAGGTTTAGAAAAGCATTAAGAACAGAGATAAACACGTAAATCATGAGATAAAAACATGCATTAAACCCATAAAAGAAATTACATCATCAAAGTATCAAGATCCATCGTCCCCCTAACGAGGGGAAGTTAGTTACACATAGGGAAAGAACAAAACAAAGAATAGAAGATGACAAACTCCAATTAGTGGGAAGATTGAAGAGAATCCCTAATCTTCAAGTCTTGATGCGCCCACACGAAATTAGGATTTGAGTTGTCTTGACGACTGCCGCAGAATGTGTTGAAATTTGGCGTAACTTTCTTTTTTATAATAAATTCACGCTGCTGTTACGCATTCAGCGCTCAGGCGCTCATCTTTCAGCGCTCAGGCGCTGGCCCACTAAAGTCACGGTGCAAGATACGCAATTAGCGCTCAGGCGCTACTTGTTCAGCGCTTCGGCGCTGGCCCATTAAAACAGATTCCTCCCAGCGCATGTTGCGCGCTCAAGCGGTGAGGGCCGGTGCTCAAGCATTGGCTTCAATTATTTTCTCGCTTCTTTAAATGTCCAGTCTTCTCCATGTGTAATTACCTACAAAAATACATAAAAACACACAATTAAAACATAAATTAAAATAACTAAAAATAAAAGAAATTTGAGAACAAACTTAATCAAAAAGATTAAAAGAGAATGAAAACCCAAGACTTTGAACCGTAAAAATATGAATTTTTACAGGTTCATCAGGTACCATTCCTGAACCTTTAACTCGAAGGAACATCATTGGAAAGACAATTAGGCTAGAACTTAAGTATCATCTATGCATGGGTGAATGAGGACAATGCTTAAAAACTCTGACGCATTCATTGCCTTACCGGGTGATTTTGGTACTTTGGAAAAAGTTTTTCAAATTATCTCTTGGGCCCAACTGAATATCCACCATAAACCCATAGGTTTGTTGAATATTAATAATTTCTTTAATAATTTGTTTTCTTTTATTGACCATGCTGTGGAATAGAACTTTATCACACCTTCGACAAAATGACTCCTTATCTCTGCTTCTACTATTGATAAATTAATTGATAAATTACAAGCTTTTGTTTATGAACTTGAACCAGTAATAACTCAGATAGATTGATCAGAAGGTAGCAGTAAGGAACAAGAGTGTGATCTAACACTTCATCTATAACTTTTCTTTATCTTTGGTTTTATTTATCGTACTTTGTCTGTTTAAATTTGTGTGAGATTTCTCTTTTCAGTAATTGCAGTAACAAGTAATATCTTCTATCATTTACCTATCTATGTTTTGATATTGAGGACAATGTTGTAATCTGGTTGAGGGGAAGGATGGTTGTGTGAAAAAAAACCAAAGAAAAAACCTAAAAAAAATTAGGAAATGTGTTTATTAATATGTTTGTTGTGTTTATATGTTTGTCAGCAACTTATTAACAACAAAACTAATTAAGGATGACAGAGTAAGGAGCAATTAGCTAGATAACTATGTTGTGTGGAAGTAGCATTCAAATTCAAAGAACATAGCATGATTGAGTAAATTGTTTTCTTTCTTAAAAATCACATGCTTGGTTATGAATGTTGAATTGGTGGACTGAGAATGATAAAAATATGCATTGTGAGATTTTGAGTCTATTGATGAATGGATTGAACATTTGTACCATTCTCTTCTTTCTTGTGTGATTTTTACTCATGAAATTATTACTCTAGAACTTACTTTGATTCTTTTTGAGACTATATTTTCACATGCATACATAAACATGATTGAGACATTTTTCTTGAAATAGCTACTTTAACAAAAAGCCAAGAATGATTGGCGCACAAATAGGCAGCCTTACTTAGTCGCATATTGTCTCAATATGATATCAAGCATTCTTATAACTTCTTAGAAATTCTCTTATTCCTACCAATGTAAGACATTGGAAATGGCCTATTTCCCCTTACTTAACCCCTTTGAGCTGATTTGACCATTCTTTGTTTCGAGCTCATTATGTGCCTTAAATGAAAAATCATGTTCTTACCCGACCTTAGGGAATAAGAGAATATTAACTTTGTCATTGGATGAGTTCTTGAACAAGTGTGGGGGTGTGTATACAGAATGGTTAAAAAAATATTTAATTAAAAAAATGTATATATTATGTTCATCTTATAAAAAAAAACAAAAAAAATAAAAAAAAGTGTAAAGAAGGGCCAATAAGGCAATAAAGGAAAGAAAAAGAATATGTAAAAGGAATTTGTATGTGGTGGAGTTGGGATGAACTTTCATGCTTATTAATTGAACTCAGCTCTCTTGCTCTTTTATTCTCTTTGGTATTTAACTTGTCATATCCATATTACATCTTCCTTTATCTTGACCTATTACAACCTTGAATAAAGTTCTCATGATTTGTGTGTCCATATGTTCTGAGTAGTGGAGAAGTAGAAGATAAGCAAGCTTATGGTAGTGAAATTTTCATGGGTTGAATTGAGAGAAATACCTACATTTTAAATACTTAAAGGACTGAGAGTGAATCTTGTGAAGATCTATCATTCTTAACTCATGTTTTTCAATTGAAATTTCCTTACTTGTTGGTTTGAGATGTGAAGAAACGTTACTTTATAAATGTTTTGATCCCTTGAATCTTTGGTTGCTCTTCATTATTTAATATTATTGGAAGTTGAGTCTTTTAGAATTTTTTATTAGTTTTCGAGTTTGTGTTATTTTTCCTTGTTCACTAGTTTTGGTCTTAAGTGTTTTGTCCGGGACTGCAAAAGTCAAGTGTGGAGGAATTTGATAAAAATATATTTATTCATTTTATAATCCTCTCACTTAGCTTCTTAAGGTTCAATTTGGCTTAATTAAGTTGATTTTGTCAAATTTTATGAAATTGAGTTTAATTGGATCATTGAAGAAATTATTGCTTGAATTATTCTTAATTTGGGTGATTGCATTTTTTAGTAAACAAGCTATAATTTGAGTTTTAATTATCTGATTGATGTGATTTTAGTCTTGTTGGAAAGCTAAGACAATTCTATACAACTTTCATGAAGACCTCAATATCTCAATCACACATTTGGATAATTTAAATTGGAGTTGAAGCAATATCTAGAGTGCTGATCTTGGCAGCTCAACCTCTGTGAACTCATATGACCATACCTTGAGATATAGGAGTTCAATTAACCCCAAATTAATGCCATTTGAAAGCTAAGATCCATATCTACAACTTTCATGAGAACACAAGTATCACTTTGGATGACTTAGAGGTCATATTGGGCTTGGAATTTAGAATAGAGGAGCCATAACCACTACAAGAATTTTATAAATTAGTTACCAAATATAGCTACGAAAAACTTTGGTAGCTAATCCGTAGCTAACTAGCTACGGATTAGCTACAAATTTAATTGTCGTAACTAAATTTGGAATATAATTATATCAACCAAATAGTTACAGATTAGCTACCATTTAACTACGGAATTTAGCTACAAAACATTTTGGTAGCTAATCCATAGCAAAATAGCTACGGATTAGCTACGGAATAAAATTCTGTAGCAAAAATTTGAATCACAAAATTTTTTTTATCAAACAAATAGCTACGGAATTGCTACAATTTAGCTACGAAAACTAACTATGAAAATTTATGTCATAGCAAATCTGTAGCAAATCCGTAGTTAATTAGATACAGATTAACTACCAAATGGATTCGTAGCTAAATTTCAATTGCATAAAAAAGGTTTCACCAAATCAACGCCCAGACTAAAATTTCCCAAATCTCAAATCCCTCCCTCCCACCCTCCTAAATCTCTCAAGTCTGTCACTCTCAAATCCCTTCCCCTACTCTCCCAAATCTCTCTCGGTCATCTATCTCGCTCGATTTGCTCTCATTCTGTAATCCCATGCACACCTCTTCGTCCTTGTCTCTCTCTCATGGCTAGAACTTGATGGTTGTAGCTGGCGTCAAAGATAGCTCTTTGTTGCACTGACTCTAGGAACCTGTTTTGTTCCTCTTGTTTCTCTTCTTCGTCTAAGAGAATTAGCGAAGCGAGTATGTCCTTTACGGTAATATTACTATTACTATCACTATTTCCACTGCTATTAATTCCTTTTTGTTTTTGTCATTGTTGTTAAAATCCATGTCTGGGACAAGTTAAAGAAGTGAGAATAATCTTCTTCTTGGGTGAGAAATGGGACAAGACTGATTTCCATGTGATGTGAGGAATCTATGGGTGTTAAGAGAGTTTTGGGGAGTTTGTTGGGTATTTGAATTTTGAAGAAATGTGTGAATGATAAGTGTGAATCTTTGAAGATTTCGCGTGAAGGTAAAAGTGGGGGGGGGGGGGGTTGGGAGATTTATAGTTTGGAGGAAACATGTGGGCAAATGTGAATGCAGTGGGTGGGGACTAAAGGGGTGCTTGGACGGTGACTATGACTTGTGGTTTCAATTTGGAACCATAAACAATGATTAAGTGTTTGTTGTTTGCAAAAATAAAAAAAAATAAAGTGTGTTTCTGGTGAAACGTGGTTTTTTACGTGGTTGGATTGGGGGTTTTGGAACTTTGTGAGTTTGAACTCTTTGATATATATTCCTATTTGTGAATAAAAAATATGTTGATGAATAAAAAGTTTTCCTGAAGTTGTTTTTTGTTGGTAATGAATAAAAATATGTTGATGAGAGAACAATGCATATGACTACTAAGTGCTAACTAAATCTGTTCATTTTCCTTCAGATGAATTACCTGTTGTGGGAAGTCTCCATCTTCCATTTGTGAATTAATTAGTAAATTTATTCCACGGTGTATTGGTGTAGGATCTATCTCAGCCTTTTTTCACCAAAACATTCATAATTAGCACAAAAACATACTCTACATCTATTAAGAAACTTCATTCTTCTATTTTAATTTAGAACTATCTGATACTTTTACCATCATTCATATCATGTACACCTCTCTGTATAGCATATTATTCTTCATCCTTGTACATTTGTGTTCATGAACAAAACATGATTATCCCAGAAGCTTATCCGTAATAACTTAAATAAAGGCTATCAAGACTAACTATCTCAAATATTTAAGCTATTAAGTAATGGTTTTTTTAATATCTCTAACAAAGGCTACATTCCTCCTTATATCTCTAGAGCTTAACATTTATATTAAACAAAATTACCAGTTAAAAACTTAGAGCTTTGTTTACTAACCTGCCCTGCGTCAATTAGGGATAACAAAGCCCATGAACTTTGAACAAGGTTTGCATGGTTGCCTTCTATATTTGTATATACCTGTTAGACCAAGAAAGCATGTGAGTATAATTCTCATGTATAGGAATTCTTTAATTCATTTCTTTATCTTCATAGTCTGGTGCACTATTGAAAGCAAAATTAATTTAATATACATTGTCTTGGCTTGACAAATAACTCTCTCCCCACCCACCATTAGGAAGCTACTTTGACAACAAAAATTTACAAGCTTTGCACAAATAAGGACTGTTACGGTAGTTCTTTCCATAGGGTATTAGTCCTTTCACAACCAAGTAGGATGGCTAAATGACCTGTATAGTACATAGCTAGAGATGGATTTGAGATATGCCCACTTGTTAAGTATTTAGAGATTTAGAGTTCACATTGGTAGATGAGTTAGAGCACCCAAATTCTATCAATTATAAATATCTAATGTTATATCTTATTTGTTCCAGGATTTAGTTTGAAATGATTATGTATTTTATTACCAATGCATACGCAGTTACACAATTTAATTGCTTGGACTTCATGTTTTCTTCAGTATCATAATTGCAAAGAAGCACTAGTTTGAATTTTTACTCACAAGAAAAGCATATATATAAACAATAAATGTGCAAAGAATGCACTATGGTATTTACAACTGCCTAAAATAAAGTGGTTGACTGAAATGTGAACTTAAATAGAAAAAGGAAATGAAGGCCAAGGATAAGTTAAGGCTGTGAATCTATGAAGGTCTATTTCTTGGCGAACCACGAGCTCTTTGTAGTTTATATGGTGATGCTTGATGCAACTCAACTCAACCAAGGATAAATTTGGGAACCAACTCACTACTGCTACTATCCCATTTCAACTCAACTTATTGAGAGAGTAAAGCATTTACCACAAAACTTGTATATCTAACTTAACTTTAACTATGAGTTACTAGTGTTTCTAGGACTCAAACCATCCCAAAACACCTCCAAATCTTGCCTGAAAAGGCTGATTTTCAAGATTGCACCAAATGTGCATCCTAACTCATAAAATTATGAAATTTTATGGGAAGATAGCTCTCTCATATCTTTCCAATGCCATAAACCTCACCTCATTTGGCTAAGTGTATCTAAAGTTATGTGACATTTTTCAGAAGCAAAAATAGAGGATTTATTGATTTACCCATTTCTGCCCTGACTTTAAATTATAACTGGGAACAAAATACACATAGAAAAATTATGAAATTTTTTAGGCAAGAAGCCTTACATGTTAACTTTGAAATTCCACTAGTTTCATGTGAAACAGACATCGGAGTAGGAAGTTATGCAATCTGGTTTACTGACTGCCATTTTTTGCAGAATCTGCCTTGGATTCAAATAGAAACTGGTACTAATTGGCTTGGTGGAAATTTCTAAAATTTTTACCACATGTAGCCCTATGTCTTAGCTTTAAAATGACATAAATATCATGTCATTCCGATGTCTGTAGCTCAAGTTATGCGACAAACTCACCAGCTGTCAGGATAACTCATTTTTCTGGTTTAAGCAAGTCTTTGCTGGTTTTCTGCATAATGTTGCAGAAAACAACCGAAAATCACATTCCCAAACCTCCCTAAAGGTTTTCCACCTCTAAACATGATTTCTAATTAGCTCTCTAACCAATTAGAGCTCTTCAATAATAAGTTAAAGTCTCTAATAATTTCTTTTCTAAAGATGCCTAACCGATTTATGGAGTTTTGCTAACCGGTTAGGACTTCTCCATGGGCCCTTTGTTTTAATTGAATAATTGGTTAGGACATTGTCCTAACCGGTTATTCACTCAACCAGAAATGTATTTTGCCTTGTATAATCAGTTATAAGCAATCCATAACCAATTACCTTACGCTCAAATACGTTATGCCTTACTAAATAATCAGTTAGGGAGCTCCCCTAACCAGTTATTCAAACTGATTTGCACTAGAAAATAGGGCAATCATAGCCCTCTCTCATGGGAAATCTCATTCCTTTGCTCTTTCTCATGGATTCCATGTGATTGGCAATCCTAATCATGTTCTTTAACATGTTAGAATTATCAATCACTAACTCAAGTCCATCTCAACTAGGTTATGAATAGAATTTAATCCTTCACAACACCTAACTCAACCCTAAAACTCAGAGTAAATTGGTGAGTAAGAAATTCCCCTACCTCTTGATGATGATCAATCTTTAAGCTTCTTGATCTTGCTCTTGATCGTCCTTCCTTCTTCTCTTCCTTTTCTCCTTTCTCTCTTTCTCCCTTCATTTCTTTCTTTCTCCATTTCTGTTTCTACTTAGGGCTCATGGGAGAAAAGAGAAATAAAAAGAAAAAAAAGGGTAACTTAAGTTTCTACACTGAAACTTATATCTACTAAGGATGCTCGAATTATACTAATTCAAGTTTTTCAACTTCCAACAACTTTAGAATAAATATTAGGATTCGTCTAAATTGTCGTTTCATATTTATCCTATTTTTTCCCATATCTATTGGGGTTCAATCCGGCATTAAAAGCACAACTAGTATACCTAAAAATACTAAACAAATTTCGATTGCTCTCAAATTTTAACTACATATTACTTAGCTCATTTGTGACCTAAAAACAAGTTATCCATATTTGTTTCCCTCAACTTAGCCTTTAAAGCCATTCTCTGAGTTGTTTTAGACTACTTTTCACTTTTTGGGTTGTAACAAAGTGCCTAAACTAACTTAGTTTGTCACAGAACTGAACTGACATGTTAAGCAAGTATTATGCTACCTTTGTAACCTGTTTACATGCCTAACATGTTGCTAAGGGTGTTACATGATTGATATTATTTTACTGAAATTATGCTTAGTACTCAAGTTCATTACCATGGGAATTATGCTTAGTTTTCAGGATGAAGTTCAATTTTTATATTTACAGCAGGAAGGAATGGTGGCTTGCAGATGCTGATAGCATGCGTTTCTATGACATAATTTGCACAACTACCACAAGTTTCATTTCTAAAAGCAAATGGATAATGTCTTAATAATTACAACATTTTCAATATTATTAATGTGTGATTAATTAGTGTTTATGAATTATTCTTCTCGATAACATGTCACAAAGCTTCTGATATTTATCTTTTTTTTTGTCTTAGTTTCTGGTTTCCTTTATCTGATTTTGTTGCAAGTGAAACATGAACGATGCTAAGTAAGATTTCTTTTTTTTTTCTTTCATCTGCTTCTAATTCTCGTTTTTGCATCAGAATCTTGGAAAATAGATAATCTGCTCAAAGAGCAAGAATGAGGAAGTTGCAATACATATCAGAGCTTGAGCGAAGTGTAACTTCATTATAGGTTTGTTGAGCCCATGTCTATTATGCTAATTTTTCATTTTAGTTTTTTTTTATTTCTCATAGAATATTATGCTAATATTTTTTCTACCATAATTATTTATTGACATACTGGTTTGTAGGTATTTGATTTGTGGTTAGATGTTTTAATTAAATCATACAAATTGATAGGAATCTTATACTTAATAGTTTCTTTTCATTTGTTGAAATCATTAAAATCTGAGGTAACCATCAGACCATTGAAAAATGCTAAACATGTTACTTTTGATAGTTGATAGTTTATTTTTTGTAGCATTCTTTGTCATATATAATCGTTTTGGTGAGTAAAGCCTTAGTTTCCCGTTTGATATTCAATATTAGTGAGCACATGTACTTTTTGAAGGTACTGCTCATTGTATTGAATCTTGAATTGTCCAAGTTGGACAGTTTGGGAAGAAACTTTTCCTTCACTTGATTATAGTTACTCCTTAAATCTCATATCATATACTTGATGAAATTTTGTTGTGTAACATTTCCTTTTGTTCTCTGGGTGCACATTTGATTGTGGTAGATGTCATCACTTTCTAGTCGTGCACTTGGAGACCAATGAGAAATACTACTAAAATTTTGTCAAGTATACGATGTGTGATTTTTGTGAGTACTATTTCATCAAGTGCTGAAAAAATGTCTTCTCGAATGGGATAGGCCACACAATGTTAAGAGAGATAAGGATTTTGGAAATAAAAATACTAATGTGTTAAATCAACTTCAGTAATCATAAAACCTGATCGAAGTTAGATGTTATGAAGAAAGGATCACACTGGCCTTGTAAGTGAAGAATTCAAGAATGGAGTTGATGATTTCATTAAGGTTGCCCAAAGACACCCGATGGTTTTTGATGCATTAAGTCACATTCCTTGTCCATGTGCAAAATGTAAGAACCATGTTTGGATGAAATCATTTTTAGTAGAGAACCATCTGTATAAGTATGGATTTGTGGAGAGTTATGTAAATTGAACTATTCATGGTGAGGACAGATGGGGGGATAGTGGTTCAGCTTCCATTGTCCATGATGTTGAAGTGAAGACTAGGAATCCATATGTGGATATGGTTATGGATGTTGCGGGTGATATATTAAATCCAGAAGTTCAAGATTTGGAAAAGGATCCGAATCCGTTGGCTTCAAAGTTTTATGATTTGTTGAGAGATGCTGATGAACCTTTATGGGATGGTTGCCAGAAGCACACGAAATTGTCAGCTGTAACTCAACTCTTGAATATGAAGTTAGAGTTCAACATGAGTGAGAGTTATTATAATCGAATGATTGTCATAATTAAGAGCATGCTTCCAGAGTCAGAAAGGTTACCCGAAAATTATTACAGATCAAAGAGTATGGTTAATGAGTTGGGATTAGGATATGAGAAGATAAATGCATATCCTAATCATTGCATGTTGTATTATGGAGAGTATATGGACAAGAGTGTTTACTCAGTGTGCTTAGTATGCGGACACCCATGATTCAAACTGAAAGTGGGACATTCGAAAAATCAGAAGGATGTGTCATTCTTAGTGTTGCAATATTTTCCCATTATTCGCAGACTCCAACATCTGTTTATGTCCAAAAAGATTGCACAATATATGAGCTGGCATGCGGATAGAGTGCGTCAAGATAAATCAGTGATCATGCATCCAGCTGACGCCAAGGCTTGGAAACGTTTTGACGCCATCCATTCAACATTTGCACTAGAAACTCGAAATGTTAGGCTTGGCCTTTGTATAGATGGTTTTAATCCATTTAGTGGTTCAACTACTCCATACTTATGCTAGCCTGTTTTTGTCACATCTTATAATTTACCCCCAAGTATGTATATGAGAAGGGAATACATATTCCTTACTCTTATGATTCCTGGACCGAAGTCACCGAGTAAAAGTTTAGATGTCTATCTTAGACCCTTGATTGATGACTTAAAGATTTTGTAGGACAATGGGGTGAACACTTTTGATGCGTGAAATAAGCAAAATTTTAATATCAAAGTAGCTTTGTTGTGGATAATAAGTGACTTTCCAGCTTATGGAATGCTAAGTGGATGGAGCACTCATGGAAAACTTGCTTGTCCTTACTGCATGGAGAACAATAAGTCATTCGTATTGAAGCATGGTAGGAAGTGTTGCTGGTTTGATTGTCATCGTCAATATCTATCACTTGAACATCCATTTCGTCATGATCGGTACTCTTTTAAGAAGAATTCAATAATGAAAGTTTTCTACTACTACAACAATTGAGTGGAACAAATGTCTTAAATAGAGTGACTCAGCTTAAGGAAGTCATTTTTGGCTTGATTTCACGTAACCAAAAACAACGTGGCTTTGGTAAGTTTCACAACTGGGTGAAGAAAAACATATTTTCGGAATTGCCTTATTGGTCCACTAATCTAATACGACATAATTTGGATGTTATGCATGTTAAGAAGAATGTGTTTGAGAATATCTTCAACATTGTTATGGACATAAAGGGCAACACAAAAGACAATGCAAATGCAAGAGAAGATTTGAAGTTGATATGTATACGTCCCACCTTAGAATTGATTGTTGAGAATGGCAAGTATAAAAAATCGAAGGCAACTTATGTGTTAAATGCCAATCAAAGGAGGACAGTGTGCGAATGGATAAAACAATTGAGATTTCTTGATGGGTATGCATCAAACATTGCTCGTTGCATCAATTTAGATGATGGGCAGATATATGGAATGAAAAGCCACGATTGTCATATTTTTATGCAAAGGTTAATTCTTCTGGTGTTTCGTCATATGTTACCAAAACCTATATAGGGAGCATTAACAAAGCTTAGCTTGTTCTTTAAATAAATTTGTGCAACTGAAATATATGCTTCCACTATGGAGAATGTAGAGCTTTCCATTATTGAAATAGTTTACAAGTTAGAGAAGATTTTTCTGCCAGTATTCTTTGATGTGATGGAACATCTAGTTGTGCATCTCCTCTATGAAGCTAAGGTTGGAGGACTCATGCAATATAGATGAATGTATCCATTTAAGAGATGTATGTTGTACCTGAAAAGGAAAGTTTGAAATAAGGCAAGAGTTGAAGGATCTATTTTTGAAGCATATAAATTAGAAGAAATTTCTAATTTTGTTTCCATGTATTTTGATCCACAAATACAGACAAGGTGCACTCAAGTTCCTCGAAATGACAATAGTGGGGAAGATATGACTAATAAATGCTTATCTATTTTTAAACATCCATGCCACCCTATCGGGAGAGGCCGTAATAGGTTCTTAACGGATATGGAGCTTCAAATTACTGAGACTGATGTGCTTGTAAATTGTAGAGAAGTAGAACCCTATCTCTAGTAAGTCTACTCACTAACTTAGCTATTTAATAAATTTCCAATTACATTATGTTCAATATTAATTATTTTATTGATTAGACAATTTGAGGATTTACTGAGGGAGATAAATTTTAGTATCTTTGAGGATCAAATTTTGGAACTTCGGGATAAGGACTTCAGTAGGTGGCTAAAACATCGAGTGAGTCCTTTCATCCATAATCATATATATCATATTAAAAATAATGTTTGTTATTCCAAAACTAAATGTTACACTTATTTGTTCTCCTTGTAATGATTCACAGGTAAATATAGGTCAAATTGAGGATCGAATGATTCAACAGATGAGTTATGGTCCATCCAAGTCTATTACTTCTTACAATGGCTTAATAGTTAATGGTTATAGGTTTCATACTAAGGAGTACGAACAAAATAAAGCTACCATGAACAATGAGGTTTGCGTTAGAGGAAGTATATATGGCGAGAATGACTTGGACTACTATGGCATCCTTGAAGAGATATTGGAATTATCATATCTAGGTCAAAACAAAGTATTTATTTTACGGTGCCAGTGGTTTAACCTGATTTATGGAGTCAGTGTTGATGAGAGATATGGATTGATTGACGTCAAGCACAAATCGAGGCTTCACTCAAATGAGCAATTTGTATTAGTTGAACAAGCATAACAAGTATACTATACGATATACCCACAATACGGGGGTCGAGCTAGTGGGGAATGGTAGGCAACTTGTAAAGTTAGAGCAAGACTCTTTGCAGCTGAGACATTCAATGATGAACATGATGAATCAAATGAGGTAACTGCTATCAATTACTACCAAGATGATGGATCCTTAAGAATACACAATATCATCACAGATGATGGAGTGATTTCCTTGTTTGATGCATGTGCCCCAATGGAAAAAGTAGACATAAATGAAATACATAATCCAAATGATCTTTCGTTTGTTGACCAATTCATTGATGACAATGAAGAAGATGAAAATAATGAGTTCATAGGTGAAGATGAGGAGTTATATGATTCTGACTCAAGTAGTGGCAATTGAACTTTGCTTATGGTATTTACATTGAAATGTCATCTTTATATTTTATGAGATTTTGCACAATATTGATGTATATAGTTTGTTAACATGTTATGTTTCATTATAGCAGGCATTTATCATGGCAATTCGAGGTAGGGTGATGCACAATTTTTAGTTTCAAACAAGTCTACAAACTTGATGCGGGATTAATCGTTGCATTGCGAACCCAAGTGCAGGTTGTCTCAAGTAATAAATTTCTTGGGAATTCGAGGTCGATCCACAGGGAATTGTTGAAGATTAATTAAGGTGAAGTAAATATTTTGTTACTACGATAAAAATTATTTACTTGAGTTAAAAGATCCACTCTTGGTAAATAAAGTAAAGGTAAGATTAACTTCTTTTATAACTCAATTAGAATCCTCGCAACATGGAGGTTCCAATCGGAAAATACAACATTAAAAGTCCATTTAAAATAATATACGTAATTATATTATGTTTCATAAAAATATTACCACCACTTATAAATGGGTTAAAGCATTCATTGTGCCAATATTTTGTCTACAACAAATCAAGAACTCCTCTTTACAAAGATAGTTTCTAAATTATAAGAAACAAATTATAATACGTATAATGGTTACTAGAAAATATAAATCATTTAAGCACAAGAGAGGAATAAATCTAACCTTATTTTATTACCAAGAGCTTCACCCTTTCACCCAAGTAAAATGAAACTTAGTTACTCATAGATAAGAAGAAAGAAAGAGAGAAGAAGAAGAAGAAGAACATGACTTTAATTTAGAACAAAGGAAAATTACTACAAGAAAACCTAGTAACAAAATGGTATCATTTTGGTAACTAACACCTCACTCTTTCAATGATCTGCCAAGGCCCCCTTTTATAGAAGATTAGAGATACAAAATGACAAGGAGGGTGAGTCATTAGTGGGTGGATGAGTGGAAAATGCCAAAAGACTTTTGGTGAGTGGAAAATTATGGAGATTCCTTGTCTCCAAAATCATACAGCTCTGAAGTCATTGCATTCATCATTTTTGAACCAAGTTGTCTTTATGAAAGTTGTAGGCCTAGATCTTATATTTCAAATGGCTTTAGTTTGAGTCCAATATCATTTCTAGAACTTCAGATACGTTCAAATTACTGTATACTACTCAGGCCCAATCATAGCTCCTCTGTTCTGACTTCTAAGCCCAATATCACCTTCAAGGAATCCGATTATGGAAAAGTGTTAAACATGAAAGTTGTAGATATGAGTCTTAACTATTCAGCATCTAAATTTTAGCCCATTTGACAACATCTAGCCCGAAAAATGGCATGAACAGTACACATAGGTCAAGCTGTCAGGAACAATACTCTAGTTCTTACTTCAACCCTAATTTGAGTTATCTACTCGTGTGATTGAGCCTTTGAGGTCTTCATGAAAGTTTTATAACTCTCTCTTATCTTTCAAATGCCACTAGAATCACCTCCAAAGACCACCTACATCCTAAGATATAGCCCAAATACAAAAATAACGTAAGATATAAATTATGCTAAAAAATTCAATTAAGTCCAATTTGAGTCCAAACTTACAAAACATAATCAAAATCAATCAAATATGAAGGCTTATTAATGTATCAAATATGTGATCATTAAATTCTCCCACACTTAGCTTTTTGCACTCCTGGGCAAAACACACAAGACCAAAACTAAAAAAAAACGAAACAGACTCAAAAGCTAAACACTCTAAAAAACTTAATTTCTAATAATATTTAAAAATAAAGAGCAATCAATCATTCAAGTAATCAAAACATTCATGAGGTAACATATCTTCACTTTTCAAATCAACAAGCAAGGATATTTCAATTGAAAAGTGTAACACCCCAAACTTTCTATGTATTAAATAAGTAATTTTAACAGTTAGCAGAATTCTACTGTTTAGTGTTTTCTGTGCACTGTAAAATTATTTTAAATATTTCATCTGCATATTTGACCGTTTTGAGTAGAGCCGGCAAAACGGGTTCAACCCGCGGGCTCAACCCGCCAACCCGCTGTTTTTTTGCGGGTTGGGTTCAAGGATTGAACCCATATTTCTTTTCCAACCCGCATAACCCGCCCCGCATAACCCGCGGGTTAAGCGGGGCGGGGGCGGGTTGGCCCTGCGGGTTGGTTCTTTTTTTTTTTTAAAAATAATAATAAGTAATACTATAAATGAAAAATTCTTTGATATTATATAATTTATGTTTGAATATTTAATTAGACTATTTTAAAAATTATATTTTAGATATGTGGTTTGAAATTTTTTACCATTATTATTTATTATTTTTTATAGTATTTATTGATTTTTTTATTGATTTTTTTTTTTTATTTTTTAGGCGGGTTAAACCAGTTTACCCATCAACTCATCTATTTTTTCTCATTTTATTTTTTATGCGGGCCAACCCGCCAACCCACCTTAAAGCGGGGTGGGTTAGCTCTTCCAACCCATTTTTTAAAACGGGCCAACCCACCCCGCCCCGCATTTTAGCGGGTTGACGCGGGTCGGGGCGGGTTGGGGCGGGTTGGCCCATTTTGCCAACTATAGTTTTGAGTGATTTGTTACGTGTTAGGAAAATAATAAGTTTTGGGCCAGAAAAATTTACGTAATTTAATTTTTACTCTTTAGTCTTAATTAATTTACGTAATCTGATTTGATATTTGTGAATTTTCTAATTTTTGTGATTTTATGTGTGATTTTGATTTTTTAACCATTTGTGGGCCCCGCGAGGTGTTTGTGGGCCCAGGTGGCCATACGTGGGCCCAGGTGGCCATACGTGGGCCCAGATGGGTCCTGCAAAGAAAATTTTTTTTCTACGCACAAAAAAATTTGTGCTGTTTAGACGGAGATAGGGGATCTTACTAAACCTGAATCCGAAAACAGTTTTAGAAAATTTCTTTTACTGTATTTTGTACTGTATTTAATTATCGAATGATAAAAATACAGTGAATGTATTCTTTTATGAGGTTATGATAGATAAAAATAAAATTCTATGCTATTAAGTCAGTATTGGTGGTTTGGATATCCACCATCGAATTAATTACCATTGGAGATTTAATCTTGATTTAATCAACGGTGGAGATTTGATCTTAAAAGTAAATAGGATCAATTATAACCGTTGGATAGAAATTAAATCAAGGGTAGAGATTTAATCTTATAAAAGACTATGACCATTATCAACCCTTGGATGTAAAATAAATTAATGGTGGAGATGGATCATTAATGACCATTGGATTTGGATTTAGATCAATAGTGGAGAATTGATCATCAAAAAAAAAATTTCTACAACCATTTTGGATCCTTGGATGTAAAGTTTGAAGGTGTAATCTTGACCCTTCATTTTGGAGACACATCTAATGGCTAAGATTTAAAGAAGAAAGATCCAATGGCCTAGATTTTGTCTTCTAAAAATCAAAATCTACTTAAATCCTAACCATTGAATAAATCAATGGCTAGAAAGGCTTCAAATAATTGTTTGAAAAGATGACAATTTGCATGAATCATGCAAGGGGGGCGGTTTTGAAGAAGCAAGGAGAAAGGAGACAAAGTTAGTATAGGCTTTTAGGCCAAGGAAAATGATGAAGACAATGGTCAAATCTCAAGACAAGTTCCTATTGATCAATTAATGAGCATGTTTTTCAAACTTCACTTTTCATTTCTCTCCATGAAGGCCACGGCCATGCATAGTTTAGGATACCAAATAATTCATTTCTACACTTCACATTTTCATTTCTTCATTCTCTCACTTATGTTTCATGAACCAACCAAATGAAAAACTCCATTCTCTCTCCCTAAAGAGCCATTCGGCCAAGCACTCTCATCCACTCTCCATCACTCTTTAATTTCATATAACCTAGTTTCTTGAATCCTTACCTTATTCTAAACAACTTTCATGTTGAAGACTTTCTCTAAATCTTCCATCTTGAAGGACTTTTACTAAGATCAAGTTCTAGAGTTTTTGTTGGTGAAGAGTAAGGAAATTTCTTTCATTCTTTTCTTTTTCATGTTCTAAACCATGTTTGATCCATGGTTCCTCTTAATCAAGCTCAATATACTAATTTTCTTGCATTTGTTTTATGTTCAAGAGACTTTTCTTGGTGGAGATCTTGTTCTAAATCCAAAGCAAGGAGCTTTTGGAGTTCTTCAAGAGGTAAGAGGGAGATTTATCTCACCAACCAAGCATGGTGGTGAGAGATGGTTATATTTGATGGATGATGAATCCATGTGAGGATTCATATCCATGGTCATGTAATAAATTATTTGTGTTGTGTTTTTAATTCTTTTATTTATGCTTGATATGCTTTGCATGAATTAATTGTGTATGCATGCTTAGTATGATTTTTACTTGTTTATATGGTATGCTTATAATATGCATGATGATATATGTTAAATATATTATGATGGATGTATGTTGAAATAAGCAAAATTTTGGCTCCAATGGCCAAAGGAGAGGTTCGATTTTGATGCCTAAAATTAGGGTTCATGTTGAAAATTTTTCAAGAACAAAGAAATTGATTTTTGGGTCCTTAGAACAATAAGATTTTTGGCCAAGACATCTCAAATTAGGTGTTCACCAAATTAATATTTTTATGAATAATAAAATTTTATGATTTGAGAAGTAAAGGAAATAAACAAAAGGATTTTGGTTTTGCAAAAGACAATGCACACGTTTTCTTTTTAGTTATGTTGATATTAATTAATTTTGCGTAGAAATAAAAATGTAATTCATTTAAGTTATAAGAAAAATCTTTCATGGTTCCAATGGCCATTTTTAAGGTCTTGATAATTTAGAAAAAAATGTTTTGATGTTATAAAATATAAGAATTTTCAAATAAGGATTTTGAAAAGAGAATTAAAGTGTTGTCAAGTGAAATTTTCATAAATAAAAGAAAAAGGGAGATTGAAGATGTTAAACTTCAAATTTTTTTCAAGGAGAATTAATTTTTGAAAGTGATTTAGAAATATAAAAGAAAACGTTTGTAACTTAAATTTACTAACAAAGAATTTATTTATTGGGTTTTGGAAAAAACGTTAGGAAATTTAAAAGTTAGAAATGGTAATTAAATAAACTAAATGTGATTTTGTAAAACTAGATCAATAAAAAGTAATTTTGAGAAAATATATTAAGAAAAAGATTTTTTTTGACTAAGAATAGGAAGAAAATAAAGTGAGGAATTATATTATTGTAAGAAAAGTCCAAAATAATATTTTTAAAGTTAAGGAATATTTTACGAAGGGTAAAAACGGTGAAAAATGATTTATGGAACTTAAAAATGTAAATTTTGAGTTACGCGATTTGAAAAAGGTTAAAATATTTCTACGCAATTTAAAATGTTCAAATATTTTATACGATTGAAATGTTGTAAAAATATTGCTATGTGATTTAAAAAAAAATGATGAAAGAATATTTTTATGCACTTTAGAAAAGAATAGAAAATTTTTATGCGAATTTTAAACGTAATAGAAATGTTACAAATCGTTGATTACGTAATAAAATATTACGTGACTGTGAAAATGGGACAAAAATGTTTTTGTGAATGAGAAAAGTGCGATAATGCAATCGCTGTTAATTATACAGTAAACTTGACAATTAAAAATACTATTTGAACCTGGTATGAGAAATTATGTGATTTACCATTGGTTGGAAATTGGTGCATTACACATGCATTGAAAATGGTCCGATGGACTGGATATGGCTAATTGCCTACGAGAAACGTCTATGATTTCACGGAGGAGCTAGAGAATGGAGGACAAGTCCCGATGAGCGAGAACTTATTTACGAGGGATACCTGACTATTAGTATTAGTAGAATATTTCGTGGAAATCCATTTTTCTGCGTAACTATTTTAGTTCATGTTGAATTTTTGTTGCATATTAGGCGACACTGGGACACTAGGAATTATGTCCCAACGGAAATCAGTATAGTATCGTTAGCCCGGACACCTGTCCGTAGGGCTACTCGTCATAACGGATTTCTATCTGCACGAGGAATCGAGGAGGACCCATCTGAGGGGTCCATTTGCTTAGTTAAACTTGGGCAAGTTTGAACTCTGATATGAACTATGTGTGTAATTTATTTAAGTATGTTTTAGTTTGAGACATGGGCTGTAAAATAAATAATTCCAACAGTACGTTTGTAATATGTATATGATGTAATCTATGTGTGAGGTTGCTATAATGTTTTATTTTTTGCTAAGTTTATTTTATGGTCGTCAAAAAAAAAAATTGTCTTATCTTTTTATTACAACGTCACCTTATATGAACTTGGGGGTTATTAAGTAACATAAATGTGACACCCTACGGCTTAGGGTATTACATTAGTTGGTATCAGAGCCCAAGTTTGAGTCTTTGGGGTTGTGGTTAGGTCTGTCTTGTTTGTGTTGTGTGATTCTCTCGTTATTGTTTCTGAAAAGAAACAATATTGTTTGAAGATTGACTTTACTTTCTTTGTATTCGGTTTGAGTGGAGAAAGTAATGGTAGACGAGGACGTGGACGTAGAATTAAAAGCACGGATATGGAACTTAATGGGAATGATAATTTGAACATGGTCGGCATGTAGCAGCAATGAGAGAATGGCGGAAGTGGTTGCACAACAAAATCAACGGGCTAATGAAAATGTGCACGGTTTATCGAGTTTGAAGGAATAATCCACCGAAGTTTCATGGAGAGTTTGATCCAGGAGAAAGTGAACTTTGGATCCAAGAACTTGAAAAGATATTTGATGGTATGGGTTGTCCGATGAACGGAAGCTTACGCCGGCAACGTTTATCTTTGGTAGGAGATGGTGAACATTGGTGGGCGGGAGCTAGAAGATTTGTTGGAAGCCGAAGGAAGGATGGTGACATGGCAAGTTTTAAGCAAAAGTTTACGGAGAAATATTTTCCAAAGCAAGTGTGAGGCATATGAAGGAAATGGAATTTCTGAGCTTACGACAAGGATTGATGTCCGTAAGTGAGTATGCGGCAAAATTTGAAAGTCTGTCTCAGTTTTCGAGATATTTGCAGATGAATCCAGATGAGGGTTGGAAATGTAGGAAATTTGAGGAAGGATTAAAGTTGGATATTAATAGAGTTGTATCGATGTTGGAGATTAATCAATTTCCAACTTTGATTGAAAAATATCGTAAAATTGAAGAGATTGATCATCAACGAGCAGCAAGAAACAAGAATTTTGGACCTGCAAGGTTCTAAAAAGGAAAGAGTACTCAAGCAAGTCGCTCTCAGCAAAAGCCATATATGAAACCTGCAAGAAGTCAGATTAAGAAGCAATTGGTGGGTGGAAGTTCTAGCGGCAATAAGACAAGTCAAGCTGGGACTCCTATTCGATGTTTCAAATGTGGGAAGGACCATTTCACGAAAGATTGTCAACATAAAGAAGTTGTTTGTTTTAAGTGTGGAAAGCTTGGACATTTCTCTAAAGACTGTGATCAGATAAAGAAGGAATCCTCTGTGGGAAATGTTCAAACTGCAAGACCACAAAGGAGGTCGTGTCTATACAATGAGCGGAGAAGTAGCTGCTAAATCGAGAACTTGATAATGGAGGAGGGTACTATTGGAGGTAATCCTTTAACCATACTCTATGATTCGGGGAGCAACACATTCTTTCATTGCATGTGATTGTGTTGAACGTTTGGGATTGACTGTGTCTGCTTTGCCATATGATCTGAATGTTGCTATTCCTACTAATAAGTCTGTAGTTACATCAACAGTATGCCTAAATTGTCCTGTCTGTGTTAAGGATAGAATCTTTTATGTGGACTTGATCTATCTGCCTCTTTCCAAGATTAATGTAATCTTGGGAATGGATTGGTTGTCTTCTAACTATATCCTAATTGATTGTTCAAATAAGACGTTAGTGTTTCCTGAGGCTAAGGATCCTAGATTCCTAACGGCTACTCAAGTGGAAGCTTGTTTGAAGGAAGGAGATCATGGGTATCTATTGTTATCTTCTTTAGAGGTGCAATGTGAAGATGTCTTGAAGGATATTTTCGTGGTCAATGAATTTCCTGAAGTATTTCCTGAAGATATACCTGGACTGCCACCAGTAAGGGAAATTGAGTTTGCCATTGACCTTGTACCCGGAGCCGGACCAATATCTATAGCACCCTATCAGATGTCACCGGTAGAATTAGCCGAACTGAAGAAACAGCTGGAGGATTTATTAGAGAAACAATTTGTGAGATCTAGTGTGTCACCATGGGGAGCTCCAGTACTGTTGGTCAAGAAGAAGGACGGAACTTCACGTCTATGTGTAAACTATCGGCAATTAAACAAAATCACGATTAAGAATAAATATCCACTTCCAAGGATAGATGATCTAATGGATCAGTTGCGAGGAGCCGCAATATTTTCTAAGATTGATCTACGTTCTGGGTATCACCAGATATATGTGAAAGTGGAGGATATTCCCAAGACTGCATTTCGGACGCGCTATGGGCATTACGAATATCTTGTGATGCCATTCGGTGTAACAAATGCACCAGCTATATTCATGGACTTCATGAATAGAATTTTTCGTTCATACTTGGATAAGTTTGTTGTCGTCTTTATCGATGACATTTTGATCTATTCTCGAAGTCAGGAGGAACATGCTGAACATCTTAGGGTGGTTCTTCAAATTTTGAAGGAGAATAAGTTATATGCCAAGTTATCCAAATGTGAATTTTGGTTGAATGAAGTTAAATTTTTGGGACACGTGATATCAAAAGAAGGAATTAAAGTCGATGCTTCCAAGGTGGAGACAGTTTTGGAATGGGAAAGACCAAAGACTGTAACAGAATTTCATAGTTGTATCGGATTAGCTGGTTATTATAGACGGTTCATTGAGGGGTTTTCGAAGATTGCAGGACCTCTTACTCAACTTACACGAAAGAATCAGCCATTCGTGTGGACTGACGCATGCGAAGAAAGTTTCCAGGAGTTGAAAAGACGATTAACTACTTCACCGGTACTGATTCTACCTGATCCAAACGAACCCTTCGAAGTATATTGTGATGCTTCGTACCAAGGATTGGGTTATGTACCTATGCAGAATCGTAAGGTGGTGGCTTATGCTTCAAGACAGTTGAAAAATCATGAGAAGAATTATCCGATTCATGACTTGGAGTTGGCAGCTGTGGTGTTTGCGTTGAAAGTATGGAGACATTTTCTTTATGGAGCTACGTTCACTGTTTTTAGTGATCATAAAAGCTTGAAGTACTTGTTTGACCAAAAAGAGTTGAACATGAGGCAGAGGCGTTGGTTAGAGTTTCTGAAAGATTATGATTTTCAATTGCAGTATCATCCCGGAAAGGCGAATGTCGTAGCAGATGCGTTGAGTAGAAAAATACTTAGTGCTTCTGTTATGATGATCAAAGAGAAGGAGTTGATAGAAGAATTTTGGGATATGCGATTATCAGTGAAATTGACGCCGGGCAAGATGCGTTTAAATATGATCACCATTTCAAATGATTTGATGGATAGAATCCGTGAAGGACAAAACAGTGACCAATATTTGCAAGAAGCAAAAGAAGCAAAGAGTCAAGGGGCAGTGTTGGATTTTAGCGAAGGTGTTAATGGAATTTTGAAGTTTCAAGGAAGAGTTTGTGTGCCTAATGATCCGAATCTTAGAAGATTGATTTTGGAGGAAGCTCACAGGAGTGAGTTGAGTATGCATCCAGGAGCCACAAAGATGTATCAAGATTTAAAACAATTATATTGGTGGCAAGGAATAAAGAAAGATGTTGCTGAGTATGTATCATCCTGTTTAATCTGCCAGAAAGCTAAGGTGGAACATCAAAGACCTTCGGGAATGTTGCAACCTTTGCCTATTCCCGAATGGAAATGGGATGACATAGCAATAGATTTTATGATGGGACTACCAAAGACTCGGAAGGGTCATGATGCCATTTGGGTAATTATTGATCGACTTACTAAGTCAGTGCACTTTTTGCCGATTAATATTAAATACTCATTGGAAAAGTTGGCTCAAGTGTACATCAGTGAAATTGTTAGACTTCATGGTGTACCATCCAGTATCATTTCAGATCGAGATCCAAGGTTTACATCGAGATTTTGGGATAGTTTGCAAGAAGCGATGGGAACAAAGCTACGTTTAAGTTCTGCTTACCATCCACAGACTGATGGTTAGTCAGAAAGGACGATTCAATCGTTAGAAGACTTGTTGAGATCATGTGTTCTGGAAGAAACTAGAGGCTGGGATGAATTCTTGCCATTGATAGAATTCACATATAATAATAGTTTCCATTCAATTATAGAGATGGCACCCTATGAGGCATTATATGGAAAACGATGTAGAACACCGTTATGTTGGTATCAAGACGGTGAGAGTATTATGTTAGGACCAGAGATTGTTCAACAGACAACTGAGAAAGTGAAGATGATACAAGACAAAATGAGAATGAGTCAAACTCGGCAAAAGAGCTATGCTGATAAAAGGAGAAAATTTCTCGAGTTTGAAGAAGGTGACCATGTATTTTTGCGAGTGACGCCTATGACGGGTGTTGGGCGAGTGCCTAAATCTAAGAAGCTCACGCCAAAATTTATTGGACCATATCAGATTTTACGTCGGGTAGGTTCGGTGGCATATCAGATTGCATTACCACCTTTTCTGTCAAATCTTCACAATGTATTTCATGTATCACAACTACGGAAATATATTTCTGATCCTACTCATGTTATTAAGCCAGACACAATACAGCTGAAGGAAAATTTAACCTATGAAACTGTTCCAGTAAAGATTGAGGATCGAAAGACAAAGCAACTTCGAGGTAAGAAAATTTCATTGGTTAAAATTATTTGGGATGATGTAAGCGGGGAAGCTACATGGGAACTAGAAGAAAAGATAAAAGAACAGTATCCCTTTTTATTTTAAGGATGTGAAATCAAGTTCGTCAAGTTTCGAGGACGAAACTTTTGTAGAGGGGAGAATTGTAACACCCCAAACTTTCTATGTATTAAATAAGTAATTTTAATGAGTTAGCGTAATTCTCTTGTTTAGTGATTTTTGTGCCTTTGTAAAATTATTTTAAATATTCTCATACGCATATTTGACCGTTTTGAGTGATTTGTTCCATGTCGGAAAATAATAATTTTGGGCGAGAAAAATTTACGTAATTTAATTTTTATTGTTTAGTCTTAATTAATTTACGTAATCTGATTTGATATTTGTGAATTTTCTAATTTTTGTGATTTTATGTGTGATTTTGATTTTTTTACCATTTATGGGCCCCGCGAGGTGTTTGTGGGCCCAGGTGGCCATACGTGGGCCCAGGTGGGTCCCGCAAAGTAAAATTTTTTTCTACGCACAGAAAAATTTGTACTGTTTAGACGGAGACAGGGAATCTTACTAAACCTGAATCCGAAAATAGTTTTAGAAAATTTCTTTTACTGTATTTTGTACTGTATTTAATTATCGAATGATAAAAATACAGTGAATGTATTCTTTTATGAGGTTATGATAGATAAAAATAAAATTCTATGCTATTAAGTCAGTATTGGTGGTTTGGATATCCACCATCGAATTAATTACCATTGGAGATTTAATCTTGATTTAATCAACGGTGGAGATTTGATCTTAAAAGTAAATAGGATCAATTATAACCGTTGGATGGAAATTAAATCAAGGGTAGAGATTTAATCTTATAAAAGACTATGACCATTATCAACCCTTGGATGTAAAATAAATCAATGGTGGAGATGGATCATTAATGACCATTGGATTTGGATTTAGATCAATGGTGGAGAATTGATCATCAAAAAAAAAAATTTCAACAACCATTTTAGACCCTTGGATGTAAAGTTTGAAGGTGTAATCTTGACCCTTCATTTTGGAGACACATCTAATGGCTAAGATTTAAAGAAGAAAGATCCAATGGCCTAGATTTTGTCTTCTAAAAATCAAAATCTACTTAAATCCTAACCATTGAATAAATCAATGGCTAGAAAGGCTTCAAATAATTGTTTGAAAAGATGACAATTTGCATGAATCATGCAAGGGAAGCGGTTTTGAAGAAGTAAGGAGAAAGGGAGACAAAGTTAGTATAGGCTTTTTAGGCCAAGGAAAATGATGAAGACAATGGTCAAATCTCAAGATAAGTTCCTATTGATCAATTAATGAGCATGTTTTTCAAACTTCACTTTTCATTTCTCTCCATGAAGGCCATGGCCATGCATAGTTTAGGATACCAAATAATTCATTTCTACACTTCACATTTTCATTTCTTCATTCTCTCACTTATGTTTCATGAACCAACCAAATGAAAAACTCCATTCTCTCTCCCTAAAGAGCCATTCGGCCAAGCACTCTCATCCACCCTCCATCACTCTTTAATTTCATACAACCTAGTTTCTTGAATCCTTACCTTATTCTAAACAACTTTCATGTTGAAGACTTTCTCTAAATCTTCCATCTTGAAGGACTTTTACTAAGATCAAGTTCTAGAGTTCTTGTTGGTGAAGAGTAAGAAAATTTCTTTCATTCTTTTCTTTTTCATGTTCTAAACCATGTTTGATCCATGGTTCCTCTTAATCAAGCTCAATATACTAATTTTCTTGCATTTGTTTTATGTTCAAGAGACTTTTCTTGGTGGAGATCTTGTTCTAAATCCAAAGCAAGGAGCTTTTGGAGTTCTTCAAGAGGTAAGAGGGAGATTTATCTCACCAACCAAACATGGTGGTGAGAGATGGTTATATTTGATGGATGATGAATCCATATGAGGATTCATATCCATGGTCATGTAATAAATTATTTGTGTTATGTGTTTTTAATTCTTTTGTTTATGCTTGATATGCTTTGCATGAATTAATTGTGTATGCATGCTTAGTATGATTTTTACTTGTTTATATGGTATGCTTATAATATGCATGATGATATATGTTAAATATATTATGATGGATGTATGTTGAAATAAGCAAAATTTTGGCTCCAATGGTCAAAGGAGAGGTTCGGTTTTGATGCCCACAATTAGGGTTCATGTTGAAAATTTTTCAAAAACAAAGAAATTGATTTTTGGGTCCTTAGAACAATAAGATTTTTGGCCAAGACATCTCAAATTAGGTGTTCACCAAATTAATATTTTCATGAATAATAAAATTTTATGATTTGAGAAGTAAAGGAAATAAACAAAAGGATTTTGGTTTTTCAAAAGAGAATGCACACGTTTTCTTTTTAGTTATGTTAATATTAATTAATTTTGCTTAGAAATAAAAATGTAATTCATTTAAGTTATAAGAAAAATCTTTCATGGTTCCAATAGCCATTTTTAAGGTCTTGATAATTTAGAAAAAAAAATGTTTTGATGTTATAAAATATAAGAATTTTCAAATAAGGATTTTGAAAAGAGAATTAAAGTGTTGTCAAGTGGAATTTTCATAAATAAAAGAAAAAAGGAGATTGAAGATGTTAAACTTCAAATTGTTTTCAAGGAGAATTAATTTTTGAAAGTGATTTAGAAATATAAAAGAAAACGTTTGTAACTTAAATTTACTAACAAAGAATTTATTTATTGGGTTTTGGAAAAATGTTAGGAAATTTAAAAGTTAAAAATGGTAATTAAATAAACTAAATGTGATTTTGTAAAACTAGATCAATAAAAAGTAATTTTGAGAAAATATATTAAGAAAAAGATTTTTTTGACTAAGAATAGGAAGAAAATAAAGTAAGGAATTATATTATTGTAAGAAAAGTCCAAAATAATATTTTTAAAGTTAAGGAATATTTTACGAAGGGTAAAAACGGTGAAAAATGATTTATGGAACTTAAAAACGTAAATTTTGAGTTACGCGATTTGAAAAAGATTAAAATATTTCTACGCAATTTAAAATGTTCAAATATTTTATAAGATCGAAATGTTGTAGAAAAATTGCTATGTGATTTAAAAAAAAAGATGAAAGAATATTTTTACACACTTTAGAAAATAATAAAAAAATTTTACGCAAATTTTAAACGTAATAGAAATGTTACAAATCATTGATTACGTAATAAAATATTACGTGACTGTGAAAACGGGACAAAAATATTTTTGTGAATGAGAAAAGTGCGATAATGCAATCGCTATTAATTATACAGTAAACTTGACAGTTAAAAATACTATTTGAACCTGGTATGAGAAATTATGTGATTTACCATTGGTTGGAAATTGGTGCATTACACATGCATTAAAAATGGTCCGATGGACTGGATATGGCTAATTGCCTAGGAGAAACGTACACCTCTTAAGTGGGTGTGATACGCGTAGTATTGGTCACTTGTGGACCTTGGGGGCATCGGGGTGCGGGTTGCTCACAATGGGCAGATGGTAGCTCTTCTGCACCGTGGGTCAGACCGGTGCAACACACCGGTGATCCGGACCGAGACACTATTCTTAATCGAGATCTGACAAAGACTGTTGTGTATGTGCTAGATGTGCAAGATATAATTATAAGCACTTGTGCGAAGAACGAAATACCGGTGACTCTTTTCGATCAATTTCTCGACTTGAGTATTAGCTCCATGGATTAGGACATTGAGTCTATGTGCGCATGCATGAAATTGAGCATCTATATCTATATGATGGTGTTCTTTGTAATTGTTGTATGATTTAAACAAAGTTGATAGTGGCATAATGGTAATTATTATTTTACACTATGATGATGGTATAATTGTGATCATGATATGATATTTTTGCATGATGTGTTGTTTGTATTATCTCTGTACTATCATGCTTGTATTGGCGTAGATAATCTCACCTCTTTGTATGTATATCTGTATATTGTATTGATAATTGGGTGAAGACGTTGAGAAAGAAATGGTACAAGAAGCAGAAGAAGAGTTACTTCTCATGGCTGGGAACACTGAATTCTGACAGTATGACGACAAGAGCCAGTTTCTTCGGATATGTACGTCTACAATTTCACGGAGGAGCTGGAGAATGGAGGACAAGTCCCGATGAGCGAGGATTTATTTACGAGGGATACCTGACTGTTAGTATTAGTAGAATATTTCGTGGAAATCCATTTTTCTGCGTAATTATTTTAGTTCATGTTGAATTTTCGTTGCATATCAGGCGACACTGGGACACTAGGAATTATGTCCCAATGGAAATCAATATAGTATCGTCAGCCCGGACACCTGTTCGTAGGGCTACTCGTCATAACGGATTTCTATCTACTGAGGAATCCGAGGAGGACCCATCTGAGGGGTCCGCTGCTTAGTTAAACTTGGGCAAGTTTGAACTCTGATATGAACTATGTGTGTAATTTATTTAAGTATGTTTTAGTTTGAGATATGAAATTTGTAAAATAAATAATTTCAAGATACGTTTGAAATATGTATATGATGTAATCTATGTGTGAGGTTGCTATAATGTTTTATTTTCCGCTAAGTTTATTTTATGGTCGTCAAAAAAAAAATTGACTTATCTTTTTATTACAACGTCACCTTATATGAACTTGGGGGTTATTAAGTAACATAAATGTGACACCCTACGGCTTAGGGTGTTACATTAGTATGCATGTGGCGTCCCGGGGCCGACGAGGGCGGGGAGTGATCGCCGGTGCAATGAAGCACGGACAAGGAGCGGCTCCTGGCAGGCTTCTAGGCGGAGGGTCTACATGAATGAACTGAATACGCACTTAGGAATGAGAGGGATTCAAAGATTGTGCAGGTATGGGACCTGCATAGTTGAGGATGGCTTAAAGGAATTGATTTGGTGTAGTCATATCAACAAGTTGCAACTTCTTTTCGGGAGCCTAGAACATAAGAACTCCATGGTTAAGCGTGCTTGACCTGGAGCAATTGTGGGATGGGTGACCTCCTGGGAAATTTCCTAGGATGCGTGTGAGTGAGGACAAGGCACGCTGAAAAGACACGTGTTGGTTTGTGGAGACACTCATCAATCTTGCAGGCAGTCCCGGGTCGTTACAAAAAGCATGAGTCAAGAATGATATATTTTCACAAGATTCACTCTCAATCCCTCAAGTGTTTAAAAGGTATGTATTTCACTCAATTCAACCTATGAAAATTGCACTACCATAAGCTTGCTTATCTTCTACTTCTCCACTACTCAGAACACATGCACACACAAATCATGAGGACTTTATTCAATGTTGTAATGAGGTCAAGGTAAAGGAGAAGGTAATATAGATATGACAAGTTAAATACCAAAGAGAATAAAAGAGCATGAAAGCTGAGTTCAATTAACAAGCATGAAAGTTCATCCCAACTCCACCTGATACAAATTCTCTTTACATATTCTTTTTCTTTCCTTTATTGCCTTGTTGACTTTCTTTTTCTTTTTACTTTTTTATTGATTTTTTTAATATTTTTTATTTTTTTTACAAAAAGAACATATATATATATATATATATATATATATATATATATATATATATATATATATATATATATATATATATATATTAACCATTCGCACACACACCCCCACACTTGTTCAAGAACTCATCGAATGACAAAACTAATGTTCTCTTATTCCCTAAGGTCAAGTAAGAACATGGTTTTTCATTTAAGGCACATAATGAGTTCGAAACAAAGAATAGTCAAATAAGCTCAAATGGGTTAAGTAAGGGGAAATAGGTCATTTCTAATGCTTTATGTTGGCAGGAATCAGAGAATTTCCAAGAAGTCATAAGAGTGCTTGATATCATATTGAGACAACATGCTGCTAAACAAGACTGACTATTTGATTAAAGTAGCTATTTCAAGAAAAATGCCTCAATCATATTTATGTATGCATATGAAAATGTAGTCGAAAAAAGAATCAAAGCAAGTTCTAGAGTAACAATTCCATGAGTGAAATTCACACAAGAAAAAAAAGAATAGTACAAATGTTCAATCCATTCATCAATAGGCTCAAAATCTCACAAGACATGATTCTATCATTCTCAGTCCACCAATTCAACATCCATAACCAAGCATGTGAATTTTAAGAAAGAAGACAATTTACTCAATCATGCAAATTTCCCTAAATTTGAATTGTTACTTCCACACAAACTAGTTGTCTACCCCAACTAAGATGTGTCTCAAGAGTAAAATTTACTCCTTACTCTGCCATCCTTAACTAGTTTAGTAAATTACTGATGAACATATAAATACAACAAACATATTAATACACACACTTCCTAATTTTTTTTTGTTTTTTTTACACAACTATCCTTCCCCCAACCAGATCACAACATTGTCCTCAATGTTAACAATTAAATCCAGACTGAAGAAATAATCATCAATATACATCAAAGAAATTATTAGGACAAAATTAAACAAAGTATTAGGGAGAAGTCACATACCTGAAATGCTTAGATGAGAAGAGAATAACTACATCTTGACAATGGTTAGCAATGACAAAAAAAAATGAAAAAAACAAGCATGCAAACATTTTTTTTTTGGGTTCTTTTGTTTTATAATTTTTTTTGTTGGCCGACATTATTTACATCCCCATACAAAGGCTCCGAAATTTGGGAGGCACTTAAGCCGACTCAATAAAAACACGAAATATCAAAAACTTACCTCAGCTTTGGCAGACAGGATCGTCTACCAAAGTCTTTGCTACATCTAGATCCTTCAACTCAAGTTATAACTTCAACCGCTGACCATTTACCTTCTTCCAAATTAATTTTATAAGAACAGACCAATGGACGAACACCGTTTTTATCAGTAATGCTCCAACCTTTCTTAATAAACTCCTTAAACTTTGGTTGCCATGCCTGAGTGTCATGATCTTGAGTTTTATAAAAAATAGTAGAAATATCAACTACATCAGAGGGATTACTGATAGAATCAAACTCAGAATTGATAAGAAAATTCTCAAGGGGATCAAAATCATAGGTTGTAGAAACTCCCTGATAATCACATATTTTATTCATTAAGAAACCCTTATGTTTAGTCATTTACACTCTCCATATTCTTAATTGATTAAGTTTGGTATGCTTTTGTGAGTTTGAGCTCAAATTGGTCCTAATTGAATATTTTCAGTATTATTGAGATTTGACACTATTTCTGTATTTTAGCCATAACTTGAGTTCCTGATATCTGATAATCATGAATTTTACCTTGTAGGAAATCTAAGAGGAAGCTCTACAACTTTTATGAAGAGCTTGAAGTCCTAAACAGATGTCTAAGGGACCTAAGTTTACATGGAAGTCAGAATACGGGTTCTGTCACTAGAATCCGAATGGTGTGCACTCATAAAATCATATCTCAAGCTGTAATAATGGAGATGGGCTGAAATTTGGATAGTTGATAGTTAAGATCCAAATAAACAACTTTTATGAAGAACACTTTTTGAAAAAAATGAAGTCTAATGGGTCAGTTTGAGCTTGCAAGTCGGAACAGAGGTGCCGAAGTTGGGTTTGAGCAACCTGCGGTATTTGGGTCATATCTTGGGCTGTAGGAAGCCAAATTGGACGATCCAGATATGCATGTTATAGCCAAGACAAAGATCTACAACTTTTATGAAGAGTACTGTTCATGGATCTGAAGTATAGTTAGTCGTTTTTGGCTTCCAAGTCAGATAAGAAATTTTCGTCCTCAACCACCCACTCACTCATCCACTCAACCACTCCACTCCACTCATCCACTCAACCAACCCACTCAACCACTCCACTCACTCACCCACTCAACCACTCCACTCAACCACTTCACTCAACCACCCCACTCATCCACCCACTCCCTTTTGTCATTTTGTTACCCTAGACTTCTATAAAAGGCACCATTGGTTATCATGAATAACAAGTTGTATTCTCCTTCATTTCTCTCATAGTTTCTTCTTGTTTCTTCATAGTTTCTCATTACTTTTGTATATTTTGATGCTCCCCTTCATGGTAATGGAGGGCTAAGCTACTTTCGGTCAATTTAGAACTCTTGAAGAGATTGTGGTTTGGATTCTTGAGACCTTGGTTATGTATTGTATTTGATTTGTAATTGAATTCCTCTTTTCTTCTTCTTTTTTTTCTTCTTCTTGATCTTGAATGCATGAATGGTGATTCTATTTATGTTGATCTGATTTGATCTTGGTTTAAGATTGAGATTTGTGATGAAACTTAGAATTGATTGATCTAAACTAATCACATAAATGAAGATTGAGATTTGTGATGAAACTTAGAACTGATTGATCTAAATTAATCACAGAATTGAAAAGGTTAGGTTACTGATTTGTGCCTAAGTTAATTGAATTTGGTACTTGAAATTAACATAGACCTTCATGAATGGTGTGATTGCGGATTTGTGTTTATCACTTATTAATTGAATTCTAGACGATCGTCTAGTATGAATTCTGGATTTGATGCAGAGATATCGGTTAGATCCAAATTAACAATTCAATTACGCTTCAAGTGTTCTATGAAGGGTCTATAATTGAATCCACCCAATCTTGGATAGGTTTCTAAATTGACTGCTCTTTAATTGTTATTTCTTCCTTTAATTTTGTTAAATGCGATCTTAAACTGTCAAACCCCCCTTTGCTAACTTTCACTTGATTTGATTAAATTGCATCTACAATCCTCGTGGAGATGATCTGGTGTTGTCACTGTGCTACAAGCTTAGGTAATAACTTCGGTTATAATTTTGACTGAGTTCGGCGCTCGTCAAAATTTTAGTGCCGTTGCCGGGGATTAGTAAGTGTAATCTTTTCATTTTAAGTGTTTTTACTAACTTTTGCTTTTTATTAACTTTTCTAACATTTTTATCCATTGTCTAGTGTATTTTGCTTATTTATTTGTTTTTGTGTGATGCATGACTAGGTCAGAGCACGATAACTTGGTTGACTTTGATCCTGAGATTGATAGAACCTTGCATAGGTTGATTAGAGCTCGTAGGTTAAGTGCAAGAATTGCTTCTGAATTTGATCTTAATATTGGAAGTGAACTTGAGATCTTGAATAATTCTGAAACCATGGCTGATAACATACAGAATAGAACTCTTAAGGAACTTGTTGCTCTGATATAACTAACCAGTCTTTGTGTATTCAATACCCAGATCTTGATGCTGATTTTGAGTTAAAATCTGGATTGATACATTTGTTGCCCAAGTTTCACAGTTTTGCAGGTGAAAATCCCCATAAGCATCTAAAGGAGTTCCATGTGGTTTGTTCAACCATGAAGCCACATGGGATCTCAGAAGAGCACATCAAGCTGAGGGCATTTCCTTTCTCACTTGCTGATACAGCCAAGGATTGGTTATTTTATCTTTCACCAGGTTCAGTAACAAGTTGGACTGACATGAAACGGTTATTCTTAGAGAAATTTTTCCCTGCCTCTAGAGTTGCTGCCATTAGAAAAGATATATGTGGCATAAGATAAATGACAGGAGAGACCTTGCATGAATATTGGGAAAGATTCAAGAAGCTGTGCTCGAGCTGTCCCCACCACCAAATCACTGATCAACTCTTAATTCAATATTTCTATGAAGGCTTGCTGCCAAATGACAGAAGCATGATGGATGCTGCCTCTGGAAGAGCCTTAGTAGACAAGACCCCTGCAGCAGCGAGAGATTTGATAGCAAACATGGCAGCCAACACCTAACAATTTGGCACACGAATTATTACCTCAACTAGAGGAGTCAATGAGATTCAATCATCTCATGTAGACCAACAGAGAATGGAACACAGATTGATGAATTGACTTCTTTGGTGAGACAGTTAGCAGTGGGACAACAAGCACCAATGCAGATGGCTGCAACCGTGTGTGGCATTTGCTCTTGTTCATCTCATCCTACTGATGCATGCCCCACACTTTAGGATGGTGGTTCTATTTTTCCAGAGCAATCTGTTGCAGCAGCTAGTATTTTTCCTAGTAGACCCCAATATCAGCAATCACAGCAGCAACCCAGATATGATCCATTTTCTAATACCTATAACCCTGGCTGGAGGGACCATCCCAACCTGAGATATGGAAATTCTGGTCAACAACAACAACAACCCTACCAACAGCAGCAACCGCAGTTTAGATACCAAGCTACAGGCCCTAGCAACAAGTACCAACCACCTGCATTTAGGCAAGCACAACTTGCGCCGCCACCCATGCGTGAAATTCTCCCATCCAGCCTACACATTCCGGTAGCCACTCCAGCTGAGCTACCTTTCGAAGATTTGATGAAACTGTTTCAGCAGAATGTCAATGCCACCATCCAGAATTTATAAACTCAAATTGGGCAGATGGCAACCACTCTGAGTGAGCTGAAAAGTCAAGGGTCGAATCAATTGCCATCACAAACAGTCAACAACCAAAGAGGTAATGTAAGTGCCATTAGCTTGAGAAGTGGTAGAGAAGTTGACGGTCCTACTCCACCACAACCTGAACCACAAGTGCAGCAACCAGAAGGTGACCAGAAACAGAAGAAAGTGGATACCTCAGTCCAAAAATCTGTGGCACAGAAGAAATGTGCAGAGAATTCAAATTTGGCCATTCCACTACCTTTTCCAAACAAAGTCACACAGTCCAAGCATACTGCGCAAACAGAAATAGAAAGAGAAGTCATGGACACATTTAGGAAGGTGGAAATCAATATTCCTCTCCTTGATGCAATTAAGCAGATTCCCAAGTATGCCAAATTCCTCAAAGAGTTGTGTACTCACAAGAGAAGACTTAAGGGTACTGAGAAAATAAGCATGGGCAGAAATGTTTCTGCAATGATTCTACCAAGCATGCCACAAAAATGCAAAGATCCTTGAACTTTCACAATTCCTTGCACGATAGGTAACTTCAAATTTGAACATGCAATGCTAGACTTGGGTGCTTCGATTAATGTCATGCCTATGTCAATATATCAGTCCTTGAACATTGGCATTTTGCAACCTACTGGTATAGTGATTCAGTTGGCAAATAGGATCACTGCTCATCCTGCAGGAGTGCTAGAAGATGTGTTAGTTCGGGTGAATGAGCTAATTTTTCCAGTAGGACTTCTATATTATGAACATGGAAGATGAGTCTTAACAAACCATGCTCCATTGATCCTAGGCAGACCTTTCCTCAAGACGACCAAGACCAAGATAGATGTGCATCGGCACCCTTTCCATGGAATTTGGCGATGATGTGGTACAATTTAACATTTTTGAGGCCATGAGACATCTCCAGAGGAGCATTCATTTTCCATATTGATGTGATTGATATGCTAGTTGACGATGCTTATGTTGATATTTATCTTTGAATTTCACGATATTCTTGATTTTACGGATTACATTACTGTGAAACATGTGTCGTTGTGATATTGTACCATGTCTTTGAGATTTATGCGAGTTATGAGTGGTGATGTAGTTTCGACTTGAATGATGCAAAGCATGTGAAAATGAGAGTCGAAGTATGTTGAATTTAATGTTCTTGAGTTAGTTGTTTCAAACAACTTGTCGCCCTCCATTGTACGACCTCCATCCTTAGAATTAAAGATTTTACTAGGACCATCTTAAATATGCATATTTAGAAGATGGTGAGAAAGCTACTGTGATTGTTGCTAAAAATTTGTAACTGATCAAGAAAAAAAATTACTGCAGGTTTTTAGGCGAGAATAAACAAGCCATCAGATGGACACTTGCAGATCTTCCTGGTATCAGTCCCTCCACATGCATGCATAGGATTTTGTTGGAGGAAGATACTAAACCAGTACGGCAGCCCCAAAGGAGACTGAACCCCCTGACTCTGGATATGGTGAAAAAGGAAGTTACCAAGCTACTGCAAGCTGGCATTATTTATTCCATATCTGATAGTAAATGGGTGAGCCCCGTGCAGGTTGTTCCAAAGAAATCTGGGGTCACAGTAGTTGAAAATCAGAACAATGAGCTACTACCCACAAGAATTCAAAACAGTTGGCGGGTTTGCATTGATTACAGACGACTTAACCAAGCCACTAAGAAAGATCATTTCCCATTACCTTTCATTGATCAGATGTTAGAGAGACTAGCTGGCAAGTCGCATTACTGTTTCTTGGATGGATATTCGGGTTATTTTCAGATCCATATAGCCCCAGAAGACCAAGATAAAACTACTTTCACTTGCCCATTTAGCACATTTGTATACAGAAGGATGCCTTTTGGTCTGTGCAATGCTCCAAGCACCTTTCAAAGGTGTATGGTAAGTATATTTTCTGACCTTTTAGAAAATTACATGGATGTATTCATGGATGACTTTACTGTCTATGGCTCTTCCTTTGATGCATGTTTGGATAGTTTGACTCAGGTTTTGCATAAATGCATTAAGGTTAACCTTATTCTGAATTTTGAGAAATGTCATTTCATGGTAGAGCAAGGCATAGTTTTAGGGCATATAATATCTAGCAAGGGTATTGAGGTAGATCCTGTAAAAATAGATGTTATTTCATGCCTATCTTACCCCACATGCGTGTGGGAGGTTCGTTCTTTCCTTGGTCATGCAGGTTTCTATAGGCGATTCATAAAAGATTTCAGCAAAATTGTTTTTCCACTATCCAACTTGCTACAAAAAGAAGTGGAGTTCCATTTTGATCAGAAATGCAAGGATGCCTTCAATCACTTGAAGCAAGCATTGACCAGTACACCTATCATCCAGCCACCAGATTGGACACTCCCATTTGAGCTCATGTGTGATGCCTCTAATTATGCTTTGGGAGCTGTTCTTGCACAAAGGGTCGGCAAAATATCTTATGTCATCTCCTATGCTTCAAGAACTTTAGATCCTGCACAAGTCAACTACACCACCACTGAAAAGGAACTTTTAGCAATTGTTTTTGCTTTAGACAAATTTCGATCATATTTGCTTGGTTCTAGAGTGGTTGTGTTTTCAGATCATACAGCTCTGAAGTTTCTCCTGAAGAAGCTTGATGCAAAGCCTAAGTTGATTAGGTGGATTTTGCTCCTCCAAGAGTTTGATATTGAAATCCGTGATAAAAGTGGAGCGGAGAATTTAGTGGCTGATCACCTAAGCCGAATTGAAAGGGAGGCAAATACTTTTCCTATCCATGATGTCTTCCCTGTTGAGCAGCTTTTCAAGCTGCAAGGTAACACTCCTTGGTTTGCTGATTTGATAAATTTCTTAGTTGCTGGTGTTTTCCCTGCACATTTTATTAGGGCTTAGATTGATAAATTGAAGAGTGAGTCAAAATATTATGTATTGGACGACCCTTATTTGTGAAAATTTTGTAGTGACCAAGTCATTAGGAGATGCATGCCTGATAATGAATTACATTCTATTCTTAGCTTTTGTCATACACTTGCATGTGGCGGTCATTTTGGTCCCCAAAGGACTGCTAGGAAAGTTTTGGAATCTGGATTATATTGGCCCACTCTATTTCATGATGCATATGTGTTTTGTAAATCTTGTGATCAATGCCAAAGAACAGGAAACACTTCTCGAAGGAATGAGATGCCCCAGAAATCCTTATTGTTCTGTGAGATTTTTGATGTATGGGGTATTGATTTTATGGGACCCTTTCCTGTTTCTTTTGGTTTTGTTTACATTTTGCTAGCTGTTGATTATGTATCCAAGTGGGTGGAGGCGAAAGCTACTCGAACTGATGATTCCAAAGTTGTTGTAGATTTTGTTAGATCACAGATTTTCTGCATGTTTGGAGTTCCGAAGGCCATCATCAGTGATCAGGGTTCACATTTTTGTAATCGAAGCATGGAAGCTTTGATGAAAAAGTATGGGGTCTTGCACAGAGTTTCTACACCTTACCATCCCCAAACTAATGGGCAAGCCGAGATTTTCAACGGGAGATCAAACAGATACTCCGAAAGACAGTTCAACCTAACAGAAAGGACTGGAGCAAGAGGCTTGAGGATGCTTTGTGGGCTTACTAGGATTTGCTTATAAGACACCAATCGAGATGTCTCCGTATCGGATTGTTTTTGGAAAAGCCTGCCCCGGTGGTGGAAATTGAGCATCATGCATTCTGGGCGGTGAAAAGGTGCAACTTGGACCTAGATCAAGCAGGTATGGAGAGGAAGCTATAGCTGCAGCAATTGGAGGAGATCCGCTTAGAGGCTTATGAAAGTTCCAAACTTTACAAGGAGAAGACCAAAGCCTTCCATGATAAGTTGATTCTGAGGAAAACATTTGAGATTGGTCAAAAAGTTCTCCTCTATAACTCCCGCCTCCGACTCATGCCTGGCAAATTAAGGTCTAGATGGGATGGACCATTTATTGTTACTAAGGTTTTTCCTTTTGGTGCTGTTTAGATTAAAAGTGAGGTCACTGCCAAAGCTTTCATCGTAAATGGACACCGCCTCAAACAGTATCATGAACTTCCAGAGAATGCAGAAGTGGAGGTGATGAACCTTCTCCATCCGCATTATGAATAAAAAAAAAGAAAAAAAAAGTTGTGTGCCCGACAATGAGGTAGGTAGTGCCATTAAATTTTGTCACTCGAAAGCATGTGGAGGTCATTTTTTTTCTTTAGCGACAACAACTGCGAAAATCTTGCAGTATGGATTTTATTGGCCTACTTTATTCAAGATCTGTTACACCTTTTGCAAAAGCTGCAGAAATTGGTCAAAAAAGTTCTGCTTTGAGATTATCATCTGCACCTACTCCTTGGAAAATTGAGATCTAGGTGGCGCGGTTCTTTTGTTGTCAAACAAGTGTATCCTCTGGGGCCGTAGATATTGAGGATCCTAGGAATGGTAATGCGCTTAAAGTTAATGGACAAAGACTCAACCATTCTGGAAAACCAAGTTCTTGAGTTCTTTGTGTTCTAGGTTAAGTGGCGGATACGGTACTCGTGACTCTCAAGTCGGTTTATTTTTAGTTTCCTAAAATAACTGAACCCTTCTTCTCTTTCAAAATGGATGTCATTCTTTCAAACCTGAGCAAACATTTTCCTTCTCTTCCTCAAAATGCTCTGAGAAAAATCTACAAAGTTCAATGTGAAAGATTGAGACTGTTAATGCACAAAGGTATGCCGAGAAGATGTCTGTTGGATAATTGAAGCAAAGGTCCGATTAGCAGGTGAGTCCTCAATTTCATTTGACTCATATATGCCCGGTCTTGGAAGAAGTTCATATTCTAAAAGGAGAAGAGCAAAAAGGTTACAAGTCTGTCACAAATGTGGACGATGGAACTGTAACAAGTGATGTCGTACTTTGGGAATGGTTTTCGCAAATAAAGAAGATAAAATTTTCTTCATTAAGAATGGACTGAGTAAGAAGTCATTAGATGATATCTTATTGACTCTTGAGACGCATTCTTGTGGATTGGTGTATCATGAAATTCTTAAATTGTGGAATCTCTTCAAGGATGAAGAAAAACACTACAGTCTTGGGAATTTGACTCTAAAAGACCCTATTTGCCAATTTATAAGAAAATTGGATGGGAAGCTTATCCTCGACTCATAGAAGACGTTTAAGCCGTTACTGGACGTTAAACCAGAGGCAGATGTGAGCCATATCCACAAACAATCTGTACATATCATCCTCTTCTTCTTCTTCATGTCATCTTTCAAACAAAAAAAAAAAGAACAAAAAAGAACAAAAAACAAAAAAAAAAGATTATGTGTTTCTTAATATTCAACCTTTTCTGACAACAGCCAACCTACCCTTATATGTGCAATTATTCCCCTTTCCATTCTTTTTTTTATTTAAACACTCCATTTTCTCCATTTTCCTTCAACTCAGAAACACTCCAAGAGAGGAAGAGTATAGAATGGGGCCTTCTATTCGTAACCTAAAAAATGTCTGTGTTTTTTGTGGGTCGAGTTATGGGAAGGGATTAGAGTTTGTAAACGCAGCTAGCACTCTTGGTCGATCACTTGCTGCAAGGAATATTCATCTTGTGTATGGGGGAGGTTGTCGTGGGTTAATGGGGGCTGTATCACTTGCTGCTTTTATAGGAGGCAGTCAGGTTTTAGGTGTTATTCCTAAACCTTTAGTGAAAATAACATCACTGGAAAGACAGTTGGAGAAGAAATTCAGGTAACATCTATGCATGGACGAATGAAAACAATGGTTGACAATTCGATGCATTTCTTATCTTACCAGGTGGTTTTGGTACTTTGGAAGAAATTTTTCAAATTGTCTCTTGGGGAACTGAACATCCACCATAAACCCATTGGTTTGTTGAATGTTAATAATTTCTTTGATCTTTTGTTATCTTTTCTTGACAAAGCTATGGAACAAAAATTTATCACTCCTTCAGCAAGACAACTTCTTATCTCTGCCTCCACTATTGATGAGCTCATTGATAAATTAGAAGCTTTTGAGTATGTACATGATAAGGGTATTAGCTCGATAGATTGGTCAACAGGAAGCAGCGAAGGAAGTAACAAGAAAAGAAAGCCAGATCTGAAACTTTATCTTTAATGGGTTTGATTTTATTGTACTTTGTTTCTGTTTAAATTTGTGTCAGCTTTCTCCAACAGGTAATATCTTCTATCCTTTACTCATCTATATTTTAATAAGGTTCATTGCATGATTGAATAACTTTTCTCCCTTCTTGAACGGATATGCTTGGTGATGGATGATTGAATTGATGAATTGAGTTTGATGGATGCATACCTTGTGAGATTTTGAGCCTAATGGATGGATTCAACATTTATGTCATTCTCTTCTTTCTTGTGTGATTTTCACTCATGTTAATGACCACTCTAGAACTTGCTTTAATTCTTTTTTAGGCTACATTTCACTTGCATGCATGAACATGATTGAGGCCCTCTTTCTTAATTAGCTAGTTTAACAGAATAGCCAACCTTGTTTTCAATATGATATCAAGCACTCTTTTGACTTCTTGAAAATTCTCTGATTCCTGCCAACCTTGTATATTTTCCTTTACTTAACCCCTTTGAGTTTATTTGACCATTCCTTGTTTCTAGCTCATTATGTGCCTTAAATGAAAAATCGTGTTCTTACTTTACCTTAGGGAATAAAAGAACATTAGCTTGGTTAATGGATGAGTTTTTTTGAACAAGTGTGGGGGTGTGTGTACAAAATGGTTGTTGAAAAAGGAAAGAGTGCCTAAAAAAAAAGAAAAAAAAGGAAAAATGTATGTATATAGTTATGTTCATATATATATATATAAAAGGATTGGGAAATGAATATGTAAAGGGATATACATTAGAGTTGAGATGAACTTTTATGCTTGTTATTTGAACTCAGCTCTCATTTGCTTTTATTCTCTTTGGTATTTATCTTCTCATATCCATTTTATCCTCTTCTGTTACCTTGACCTCACTACAACCTTGAATAAAGTCCTCATGATTTGTGTGTGCATGTGTTTTGAGTAGTGGAGAAGTAGAAGATAAGCAAGCTTATGGTAGTGCAATTTTCATGGGTTGAATTGAGTGAAATACCTACCTTTTAAACACTTGAGAGATTGAGAGGGAATCTTGTGAAGATCTATCATTCTCGATTCATGTTGAAGATACCTTGCTTGTTGGTTTGAGATGTGGAGAATTGTTAACTCATGAATGTTTTGATCCCTTGAACCTTTGGTTGTTCTTCTTGATTGTAAAATTTTGGGCTCTTGAATGTCGTTGGAATTTAAATTTTTGTTAATCTCTTATGTCCTTGTTTTGGTCTTGAGTTTTGCCCAGGAGTGCAAAAAGCTAAGTGTGGGGGAATTTGATAATCACATATTTTATTCATTAAGAAACCTTTATGTTTAGTAATTTACACTCTCCATATTCTTAATTGATTAAGTTTGGTATGATTTTGTTAGTTTGAGCTCAAATTGGTCCTAATTGAATATTTTTAGCATTATTGAGATTTGACACTGTTTCTGTATTTTGGCCATAACTTGAGTTCCTGATATCTGATAATCATGAATTTTACCTTGTAGGAAAGCTAAGAGGAAGCTCTACAACTTTGATGAAGAGCTCGAAGTCCTAAACAAATGTCTAAGGGACCTAAGTTTATATGGAAGTCAGAATACGGGTTCTATCACTAGAATCCGAATGGTGTGCACTCATAAAATCATATCTCAAGCTGTAATAATGGAGATGAGCTAAAATTTGGATAGTTGATAGTTAAGATCCAAATAAACAACTTTTATGAAGAACACTTTTTGAAAAAAATGAAGTCTAATGGGTCAGTTTGAGCTTGCAAGTCGGAACAGAGGTGTCGAAGTTGGGTTTGAGCAACCTGCGGTATTTGGGTTATATCTTAGGCTGTAGGAAGCCAAATTGGATGATCCAGATATGCATGTTATAGCCAAGACAAAGATCTAAAACTTTCATGAAGAGTACTTTTCATGTATCTGAAGTATAGTTGGTCATTTTTGGCTTCCAAGTCAGACAAGAAATTTTCGTCCTCAACCACCCACTCACTCATCTACTCAACCACTCCACTCCACTCATCCACTCAACCAACCTACTCAACCACTCCACTCACTCACCCACTCAACCAACCCACTCAACCACTCCACTCAACCACTTCACTCAACCACCCCACTCATCCACCCACTCCCCTTTGTCATTTTGTTACCCTAGACTTCTATAAAAGGCACCATTGGTTATCATGAATAACAAGTTGTATTCTCCTTCATTTCTCTCATAGTTTCTTCTTGTTTCTTCATAGTTTCTCATAGCTTTTGTATATTTTGATGCTCCCCTTCATGGTAATGGAGGGCTAAGCTACTTTCGATCAATTTAGAACTCTTGAAGAGATTGTGATTTGGATTCTTGAGACCTTGGTTATGTATTGTATTTTATTTGTAATTGAATTCCTATTTTCTTCTTTTTTTTTTCTTCTTCTTGATCTTGAATGCATGAATGGTGATTCTATTTATGTTGATCTGATTTGATCTTGGTTTAAGATTGAGATTTGTGATGAAACTTAGAACTGATTGATCTAAACTAATCACATAAATGAAGATTGAGATTTGTGATGAAACTTAGAACTGATTGATCTAAATTAATCACAAAATTGAAAAGGTTAGGTTACTGATTTGTGCCTAAGTTAATTGAATTTGGTACTTGAAATTAACATAGACCTTCATGAATGGTGTGATTGCGGATTTGTGTTTATCACTTGTTAATTGAATTCTAGACGATCGTCTAGTATGAATTCTGGATTTGATGCAGAGATCTCGGTTAGATCCAAATTAACAATTCAATTGCGCTTCAAGTGTTCTATGAAGGGTCTATAATTGAATCCACCTAATCTTGGATAGGTTTCTAAATTGACTGCTCTTTAATTGTTATTTCTTCCTTTAATTTTGTTAAGTGCGATCTTAAACTGTCAAACCCCCCTTTGCTAACTTTCACTTGATTTGATTAAATTGCATCTACAATCCTCGTGGAGATGATCTGGTGTTGTCACTGTGCTACAAGCTTAGGTAATAACTTCGGTTATAATTTTGACTGAGTTCGGCGCTCGTCACTCCCCTATCTATGATTGAGTCAATCATGTATGTCTGGTGGCCCTCGTCATCATTTTCTAGCTTAACAAGACTTTTTGTCACCTCAGGTTCCTTAGGTAGCTCAGCATCACTACTATCTTGATTCTTTTTCACATCCTCTAGCTCATTCACACTCAAGGATTTCATCACTTTGGACACTTGGATCTTTATCTCCTTACTTTCTTCAACAACATTTCCATTCCTAAGGGTTATCATTGACTTGACTTGATCTATTTGTTTGTTTTCTGAATTACCACCATTTAGACTGTATTGACCCTTAGGATTTAGTTGAGGTTGAGAAGGAAATTTTTCTTTCTCGTGAATGGTGAGTGCAGAAGAAAGTTTAGCAAGAGTGTCTTTTATGTCAATCATGGCTTAAGTGTTTTGATTAATAATGACATCTTGCTTTTCCATGAATGCATGCAATGTTTCTTCAAGGTTATTCCTATATGGTGGGACAAACGGTGCATATCCTTGAAAATTTTGAGAGCCCTGTTGTGCCTGAGGAGGTGGTGGTTGCATGAATTGTGCCTGATTGTTGGTCCTCCAACTGAAGTTCGGGTGATTTCTCCATCCCGGATTGTATGTATCTGAAAAAGAAGAAGTGAATGGTTTTTTAAAATTATTCATTGCATTTACTTGCTCATGCACAACTTCTTTAAAAATAGGAATTTCTTCACAAATACTACAAATTTCTTCATTTTGCACAGATTTGATTTCTTTTACTTTCCCGGATTCTATAGCTTCAATCTTTCTAGCCAAACTAGCAAACCTTGCATTTAGATCTTCTTCTTGACTAAGGTGATATTTTCCTTTACTAGCATTTGCAAGGTTAGATCTAATTGAATTTTCAAAATGATTAGTACCATGCCAAGATTGAGAATTTTCAGCCAAATGGTCTAAATAGTCTAAAGCTTCTTCAGGTTCTTTATCAAGAAACTCACCGTTGCACATTATTTCTACAAATTGTTTAGTTTCGGGTGTTAACCCTTCATAAAAGAAGCTTATAGTGTGCCATTTTTTAAAATCATGATGTGGGCAATAATTTAACAAATCTTTAAAACGTTCCCAACTTTGAAAATATGCTTCATTTGAATTTTGGAAAAAAATTTGGATTTGTCTTTTCAAAGCATTGGTTTTATGTGTTGAAAAAAATTTCTTTAAAAACTCACCTTGCATTTCTTGCCACGTGCTAATTGATCTTGGTTTCAAAGTGATAAGCCAAACTTTTGCTTTATCTTTTAAAGAAAAAAGAAATAATTTAGGCTTAACAACCTCTTCAATGTAAGTTTGATCATGAAAAGTGGTACATACTTCCTTAAATTCTTTTAGATGTAAATATAGGCTTTCAAATTCTAAACCATGGAAATTAGGAAGTAAAGAAATCATACCTGGCTTGAATCTAAAATTGTTAGCATTGAGTGGAAAGATAAAACATGATGGACTAGAATTTCGAGATGGTTGCAAATACTCACGCATGGTTCACAACGGTTGATTTTCATGTTCATCATGCACACTTTCATTTTTAGCCATTGTGTTTGATGTGTGTGATTGTGATTCAAATAAATTAATATGTAAAGTACTAGGATTAACTTTAACCAAATGACCATAATTTAGATCACGTTACCAATTAAGCATAAATAAGTAACTTAAAATAGAAAAAAAATGTACAAGCTAGCAGTATAAACCTTCCATTAAATATTAACAAAGGTGTGGTATAAACTAACCACCAAATAAGTTAATAAGTAGAAAAATTAAAAAGTTAGTATGTAAAAAAATTAAAATGTTAAAAGTAAGTAAATTAAAATGTTAGAAGCGAGGTAAAATAAAAAGTTAAATAGCTAATAAAGTAAGAAATTAGATAGTTAGTAAAAGAGTTAGTAAGCTAGTAAACAAAAAAAATGACAAAAAAATGACAAAAAAATAACAAAAAATAAATGATAGAAGATAAATACGAGAAAATAAAGTACTGAGAAAATAATATACAAAAAATAAAGTGCAAAAAGTAAATTTAAAATATGAAAATCGGAGAGAATCGGCAAAGCGATTTTTTGCTCAATGAGAGAGAAGAGAAGAAGAAAGATTGTTTCATTAATGATTTGCAGATTAGAGATGGTTAAGGGAGAGGTTCCTCCACTAAGTTAGTACGTAAAATAAAAGGGAGAGTTTCCCCCCACTAAGTTAGTATATACAAAAAATAAAAGAGAGAGTTTCCCCCACTAAATTAATATGTACAAAGAAAATAAAAGGGAGAGGTTCCCCCACTGTTAATAAGTTAGTATGTACAAAAGAAAAAAAAATTAAAAGAGTAGAAAATATATACAAAATATTTACACCAGAAATTTGTTCTTCAAATCAAGTCCCCGGCAACGGCGCCAAAAACTTGATGCACACTTTTTAATTATCGCATTTGCAAACCCAAGTGCAGGTTGTCTCAAGTAATAAATTTCTCGGTGAGTCTGAGATTGATCCACAGAGAATTGTTGAAGATTAAGGTGAAGTAAATATTTTGTTACTACGATAAAAATTATTTACTTGGGTAAAATGATCTACTCTTTGTAAATAAAGTAAAAGTAAGATTAATTCCTTTTATAACTCAATTAGAATCCTCGCAACATGCAAGTTCCAATCGGAAAATTAAATGTTAAAAGTCCATTAAAATAATATACGTAATTATATTATGTTTCCTTTAATCATCTATTAATACCACCACTCATAAATGGGATCAAGCATTCACTGTACCAATATTTTGTCTACAATAAATCAAGATCTCTACTTTACAAGGAGAGTTTCTAATACCAACACTTGTAAATGGGTTAAAGCATTCATTGTGCCAATCTCTTGTCTACAACAAATCAAGAACTCCACTTTACAAGGAGGGTTTCTAAATTGATTGGAAACAAAATACAATACGAAATAAAATAATATACGTAATTATATTATATTTCCTTTAATTATTACCACCACTTGTAAATGGGTTAAAGCATTTACTGTGTCAATATTTTGTCTAAAATAAATCAAGAACTCCTCTTTACAAGGGTAGTTTCTAAATTATCAGAAACAAAATATAACACGCATAATAACTACTTAAAAATATAAATCATTAAAGCACAAGAGAAGAATAAATCTAACCTTATTTTATTACCAAGAGCTTTACACTTTGACCCAAGTAGACTAAAACTTATTTACACATAAACTAGAGAAGAGAAAAGAAAAGTGAAGGGGGAGGAGACAGAGGGGATTCTGGGCAGTGCCCAGGTTGCCTTCCTCCTCACTTGATTAGCATTTGTAGTGAACTATATATGGGGTAGCCTCCTATGCACCTCAAGATAGAATTCCTTGTTTTCCCCCTTTTACATAGTTGCATACATGTATGTAAAGTGGATGGAAACTAATGCTTGTTTGTAACTCATATTTAGTAATTAGTATTGAGACCTTGCCATCTATTGGTCTAAGCCAATCAAGAATATTGTGCCTGTGTCTGTAGATGGTAGAATTGTATATTTTACTACAAATAATGAAAAAGAGAGAAGAAACTTTTTATTTGATAATCTTTTGAGTTTGCTTAACCTATTCACACAGTTATTAGTGAAGAATCTTTTAATTAGAGCAAAGTCATAAATAATATTTAATGGAAATGATGATTGATCTTATAAACATGTTGTCTTCTGTGTAAGGTTTCATATTTTATAAATATTCAATTAGAGATCTTATAGGTTAAATATTTCTAACTCAACTTATCAAATTGATTTGTTTCTTTCTTAGAGATGTAGAAGGCTCTGTAAGCACCATGGTTGGACTTCCACGTCAAGGCCTTGTGCTGTGATTATGTTTGATGAGCATTAGTATGCCCCAGTAAGTTTTCCTTAAGTGCACTTTGCCTTCACATCGTAGCACTATAATTATACAATAATATAACTCACTTATACTATAATAATACTATAATTATAATAAAGATTTTAGAATTTTGTATTCTAATATATGTTGATTACGGGAGGATGAGTGAATCACTGTCGATCCTTTAGAGATTTGTATGAAAGTGTTCATAAGAGGAAAAATGGAGAATATGTCACTCATCGCTCAAAAAACATCATTGTAAGTGTTTTTAAAATGAAAACTAATCACATTTGTTAAGTTGTTGATTATTTTGATAAAGTTTTCTACATTTTTCATTTCAGGACTCTTATGACACCACGATGTTAGAGAAATATAGAGAAGATTCTTCAACGCATCGTATGGTTGATCAGGATGTGTGGCTTGAGGTGACGGGTCCCAACAAGAAGGGACGGGTCCATGACATGAGTCATAGCTTAGATATGCCTATTCATAGATCTAGTTTTGCTTCATCCTCACATGTTGCTCGTTCCTCCAACGCTGCTTCGACACAGGAAGCCATAAAGCTATTAATGAAGCAATGACTTCCTTTGTCTAGACGCAGTTAATGTATGTTGTCCAGATGCAGCTAGCGTCTGTGTTGGAGCCTATCTTAAGTATTGTTAGCTCCCAAGCAGGAAGTGCTATGCCGCAGGCACCATCATAAGTCGACGCAGTTAGGGAGGATCATGAAGTTGATGATGATAAGGCTAACTTGGATTAATTAGTTGTGTTTATTGATGATAAGATTAATATGTTTTGAACTATTTGTATTAATTAACTTGGATTAGTTATGCATTTTTTGTAGAACATGTGTTGAATTTATTAATATAATTATGATATTTTGCACAATTATTTGTTAGATTTTTTTGTTTGGATTGAAATATATAGGTATAATTTTAAAATACACAAATTATCATTATAAATTTAATTAGGATTAGCTTCAGAATAGTTAGGGAAGCTACCAAATTGCTACAGATTTTAACTAGGGAATAACTACTGAATTGCTATAGATATTAGCTAGGGAATAGCTACAAAATTGCTATAGATTTTAGCTAGGGAATAGCTACCGAATTGCTACAAATTTTAGCTAGGGGATAGCTACAAAATTGCTACAGATTTTAGCTAGGGAATAGCTACTGAATTGCTACAGATTTTAGCTAGGGAATAGCTACAAAATTTCTACAGCTTTTAGCTAGGAAATAACTATGGAATTCCTACGGAATTAGAAACAAAGTAGCTAAGAATTTGCTGCAACCTTGCTGCGAACATTAGCTATGGAATTCACTATGGAATATTCCATAGCTAATTAGCTGTTGAAAGGAAAGAACTTCCAACAAAAATTAGCTACAGATTAGCTACGAAAATTTTAATAGTAGCTACGGATTAGCTATGAAGCTTTTTTGGTAGCTAATTAGCTACCAAAAATTGACTACGAAAAAATCAGTAACTAATCCGTAATTAATCCGTAGCTAGCTGAGTTAGCTACGTATTAGCTACCGATTTTTCTGTAGCTAATCGGTATAATTCTTGTAGTGAATGGGGCCTGAGTAGTGTATAGTGATTGGGCTATATCTCGAGCTGTTCAAAGTAGTGGCATTGGAAAGCTAAGATAATTCTCTATAACTCTTATGAAGATCACTTGTCCAAGAAATGACGCATGCCATGAGCTCAGAATTGAAACATTTCGGAGACAAAAATCTCTATAATTTTTCACTCATTCATCATCATTAAACAACTCCTTTGGCATTTTGTACTCATCATCAAACAACTCTACTATCATTTTGTACTCCTCTAGCTCTATAAAAGGGAGCAATGACTGGTCATTTAAGGAGGTTAGCTTAGAGATCAATATCATGCTTGTGTATTAATTGTTTCCTTTGTGGTAGTTTTCTTTTGTTCTAAATAGAAGTTATGTTCATCTTCTTATTCTTCTCTCTTTCTTTCCTCTTGTCAATGAGTAACTTTTTTTCATTTTACTTTGGTGAAAGGGTGAAGCTCTTGGTAATGAAATAAGGTTAGATAAGGGTGAACCTCTTGGTAATGAAATAAGGTTAGATTAATCTCTTTCTTGTGCTTAAATGATATATTATCAAGTGGTCATTGTATGTATTGTATTTTGTTTCCAATAATCTTAGAAGCCCTTCTTGTAAAGTAGAGATCTTGATTTTTTGTAGATAAGATATTGACACAATGAATGCTTGAGCTCATTTATAAGTGGTGGTGTTAATAGATAATTAAAGGAACCATAATATAATTACATATATAATCTTAAATGAACGTTGAATATTGTATTTTCCGATTGGAACCTCCATTATGCATGGATTCTAATTGAGTTATAAAAAGAATTAATCTTATCCTTAATTTACTTACCAAGAGTGGATCTCATAACCCAAGTAAATCCTTTTTATTTGTAACTAAGTTTTATTACCTTTATTGTTTTGACAAAATCTTTTCCTTACCTCAAATTTTTTTTCATCAATTCCCTGTGGATCGACCTCAGATTCTTAAGAATTTATTACTTGAAACAACCTGCACTTGAGTTTGCAACTTATAATGAGCATCAAGTTACTTTTCAACAAAGGAAGTCAAATGATTTAGTTTCTGATCTATAGTAGATATATCAGTCTCATTTACCTTTTTTGTTTCACTTTCACTAAATTGCTAAGTATTTTCAAACCAATACATGTATTAAATGTCTGGCCTTTGCATGTGTTTTGTTCTATAATGCTCCTCCATTAGTATCATCAAGAATCTGTCTGTTTGCCTATGTTAACCCCTCATAGAAATATTGCAAAAGTAATTGCTCTAGTATCTGATGATTCAGACAACTTGCTACAAGTCTCAGAAATCTCTCCCAATATTAAGCAAATGTCTCTCCAAAGTTTTGTCTAATGCCACAAATATCCGTCCTTAAGCTAGCGACTTTTAAAGCAAGAAAATACTTCTTAAGGAAAGTCATCTTCATATCATTCCAAGTAGTGACAGATCTAGAGGGCATGTAGAAAAGCCAATCCTTTACTACTGCCTTAAGGGAGAAAGGAAACACTCTAAGCATAACCTGCTCCTCTATCATGTTGGCTGGCCTCTGAGTGGCACAAGTTGTTTGAAATATCCTGAGATATATGCTTATTGGGATCTTCAAGTGGCAACCCATAGAATTTGGGAAGCATGTTCACTAAACTCAACTTTACTTCAAATCCACCATCAACTTATGGTAACTAGATGCATAAAGGCTACACATCAAGGTTAGGTTGTGCCAATTCTCTCAAAGTTATGTTGTTATGTAGTCGAGTCATCTCTTCTTTTTCTTCTTGTATTGGTGAGCTATGAAGTAGAGTTATGATAGAATCTTCAATCCTTTGAAGTATCTTCTGATATTCTAAATCAATTTCAAAAATATATGGAGAAGATGATGTAGGTTCAGAGTTCCGCTCAGCTATTTTCTTTTCTTTCCTAATTTGAGAAAGTGTCTGTTCAATCTTTGGATCAAATGACACTAAAGGTTGAGATCTATTACTGTGCATGCACTTGAAAGTCACATAAAGAAAAATTAAGATTAACTAAAAACAATAATAACTAAATACATAGAAACAAATAATAAAGTAAAACAGATCTAACAAAATGAACTCAAGCAACACAAACAATTTAATTACATTCTCACACCTAAAATATTATTAATGTAAAAATATGAGTAACTCACAAAATTAACAAAAATAAAAAATGAACCTAAAAATATTAAAACTAAACAACAATTAAAAACAAAGAACTAATCAAACACGATAATTAGAAAAATTTAGATTCATACTATAACACTTAATCACGTGAACAAAAACCACAAAAATAGAAATTTCAACAAGAGCAATAAATTAACAATGAACTGAGAAAATACAAAAAAAAAAGAAAGAAAACAACACAAATGACCAAAACAAAAATTTCTAATCAATTATATTTGCTCACCAATGATAATTTCTCCAACAACGATGCCAAAATTTGATATATCATTTTACTATCAAATTAAAACCTTTATTACCAATTTTAAAAATTAAATTTTAGCACAAGTAACAAATAGGATATTATTCCCCAAAGAAAAATAATTTATTAAAATAAGTAATTAATAAGGATAGAAAAAACACAAAGAACTATTTAAATTAAAATTAAATAATTAAATAAATCAAAATGAAAAATATAAAAAGTGATGAGTTTAAAATTGATTGATTGATTTGGTCTAAGAATTAGTTTCCACCATTAAGATTATTATTATTTAATTCAATTTTAGTTAATTCTCCTATTCATTTGAACTAACAACCATAAGTAATTAAATGTAAACTACATATTCCTCCAAAATAGCTAGGATGAAAATGTTCCCTCCTAACCCTAACCAATAGTTAATTCTAAAATGTATAGAATTAAATTATCAATTGAAATATAAGGTAAGTTGTTCTAGGCAAGATAGCCTTACGTGGACCTTATGAACCTATGTTAAATTCTCCATTAAAAATTAATCATTACTTGACCATAACAATTAATCACAAGTGTTACAATTAATTAAAATTTCATGGAAGTACAAAATCCTAATATAGTAATAGATAATTTTAAAGCAAACTTAGATGATTAGGCTTAGAAAATTTCAAATATATCATAACATTGAAGTATTGGAGAATTGCAAACAACTCAAGTATATGAAAAGAAAATTTAATATCAAATCAAATTAGAGAACATATTATCCTAGGGATTCAACATCACCCTTAACCAAAAGGAATACTTGTGGCGTCCCGGGGCCGACGAGGGCGGGGAGTGATCGCCGGTGCAATGAAGCACGGACAAGGAGTGGCTCCTGGCAGGCTTCTAGGCGGAGGGTCTGCATGAATGAACTGAATACGCACCGGAATGAGAGGGATTCAGAGACTGTGCAGGTATGAGACTGCATAGTTGAGGATGGCTTAAAGGAATTGATTTGACGTAGCTATATCAACAAGTTGTAGCTTCTTTTCGGGAGCCTAAAACATAAGAACTCCATGGTTAAGCGTGCTTAACCTAGAGCAATTGTGAGATGGGTGACCTCCTACGAAGTTTCCTAGAATGCATGTGAGTGAGGACAAAGCACGCTGAAAAGACCCATGTTGGTTTGTGGAGACACACTCATCAATCCTGCAAGTAGTCCCGAGTTGTTACATTAATGGTATCAGAGATGGGATTTCTCCTAGTACGGTGTGGTCCGGGGATGAACCAAGCGGAAGTTGGTGGGCATGTGGCATCTAGGGGCCGACGAGGGCGAGGAGTGATCGCCGGTGCAATGAAGCATGGACAAGGAGCGGCTCCTGACAGGCTTCTAGGCGGAGGGTCTGCATGAATGAACTGAATACGCACCGGAATGAGAGGGATTCAAAGACTGTGCAGGTATGAAACTGCATAGTTGAGGATGGCTTAAACGAATTGATTTAGTGTAGCTATATCAACAAGTTGTAACTTCTTTTCGGGAGCCTAGAACATAAGAACTCCATGGTTAAGCGTGCTTAACTTGGAGCAATTATGGGATGGGTGACCTCCTGGGAAGTTTCCTAGGATGCGTGTGAGTGAAGACAAAGCACACTGAAAAGACTCGTGTTGGTTTGTGGAGACACTCGTCAATCTTGCACGCAATCCCGGGTCATTACAATACTAGTCTAACATAATAGAGATAAACATATCAAAATATTTAGAATACATCAAAAGTAGAGAGGGAAAATGATGAAAAACTCTTTGAAGAATAGTTCCCCAAATTATAATCAAATGTTCCTTCAATCCCTTTCGTGTTGTGCGACTTTCCTCCTTTTTTTCTACAATGTCATCAAGTCTTCTATTTATTCTGATTTGGTGACTTGGACGACACCCAATTTATTAGGTTTCTAACTCATTGATTTTTTGATATGGATAACAATCCAATTAGAATCAGTTTTGAATCTTCTACCATCAATTTAGGTTTTTGATAAGGTTTAGAATTTGGATAAAATATCTTTAAAGTTTTAGCTTCAAGATCTCCTAATCTAATCCAAAATCTTCTAGATTATGCATGAAAATTCAAATAAAGTTATAACATAGATAGCACTGATAAAAATATTAAAATATAAATAAAACTAATTAAAATGGCATAAAATAAAAAAATCCTAACAAATAAATAACTTTAAAAATTAAAAATAATATAGAATCACTAATTTTTATATGATTTAAACTTGGAATTAACATGCAAAACAATAAGATAAGTGCTTGAAATTGCACTTATAAATCATCTTCACTTAAAACATCCAAAAGTATCATAAATATATTCATATTTGGTATATGTATTTCAAAATTAGAATCTTAACTCCTTACAATAATTTTAAAAAATAAAATTAAAAAGTATTAAGCAAAATTTATTCTCAATGTTTATTTTGGTACGCATTTATTCTCAGTGTTCAACCAAAAATTTAATTCAAAGAATCATAATAAAATTGTTAAGAACCAGGATTAGAGGGGTTACCTGCCTCTAAAATGATGATGATGGTTGTTGATGGTAGTTTTCTTTTAGTGTAGCAGCGGTAGACGCTCTGTGATGCTCAAATCTAGGTTTGCGCTAGGATGGGAGAGTGTATGAGAATAGATACACACTTGAGTAGCTTAATCCCATATTTATATATATAGTGTGATTATTTGTATGGGAAGTATTATCTAAAGGGATACTAGTTCCATATAATTATGATTGGTAAATATTAAGGAATTTGATCTATAAATATTATCCTCATTATTGAGAGATTCTATTAGGATATGATAGTTATCCTGTTAGTGGGTCGTCGTCATTCATGAGAGCTAGAATAGCTTGAGGCCTCGATTGGGTTAGCCAAGTTGAGTCGCTTATGTTGGTTTGGATATTCGAGATATCGGCTTAGAACAAAAAAAAAATTTTCATAAGAAGCTTTAAATTATAGTAGCAGTATCAAAATACCATTAGATTTGAAGATAGGGAGCCACAATTTACTCAACACAACATACAAAAAGTGTTTCAACCAAATATATTTCTTCTGAAAGTGCATCATTTGGAAAATACATAAAAAGTAGTCCATTATCTAATATCACAAATGGTATGTTGATTTGTTAATTCCATTCTTACAGTCATTCTATAAATTACATTAATGGCAGATATTTCATTTAAGTTATTGAAATAACATTTTAATCATACTTTTTAACTTTGTTATTCATGTAGTTCAATTATCATCTACCAAGATACCATTGAAAGCAGGAAAGTATGTGATAACAAGTGCTCAAGTTAAAGCTAATGACAATATCTTTGCTGAATGCGTAACAAATCAACAAGAAGATATTTTATTATTGGATAATAATTATATATTTATTATATTTAATTTTATTTTGCTATATAATCAATAATTTTTTTATATTTACATTATACATTATACGAAGATAATTATTTTGTATTTTTTAAAAAAACTTTTTTCAGAATTTTAAGGCTAATATGGTTGGAGATACTATGAGAATTCTCAGATGCAAAAGATTGAAAATAAAAATAAACTAATTCTTAATTTTTGAGTTTGTTATTATTATTATTTCGAATTTTTTAACAGCAAATTGGTCATCTTTATATACGGGTATTTTATCACTAGAAGATTTATAATCGATCTTTGCATAGAAGAATATAAAAAATGCATTGAATATGTTATTTTGTCAAATTCAAGGACGTTACCTAGTTGTAATTTAAACAAGTATTTTAGCGATTTTGTTTTATTTAAAATATTTGCAGTTCTATAAATCTAATACTAAATCTACCAGTTAGAAAGCACGTAATAGCAAGTGGTGAAGATAAATCATCACCGAATGACAATGACAATATCCTTGATGAATGTGTAGCAAATCCAGAACAGTCCATCTTATTATTGTGATGATGAAGGTGTTGATGAAGGTATATATAATTAGATTGCTTAAATATTATTAATTCTTAATATTGGAGATTCTTATTATTTCACAGTTATTAACAACAAATTGGTTATATTTTTGTATGGCTACTTCACCACCACAAGATGTTGTGATCAATCATCAGGATGAAGAATCAGATAATGACATTGAACCTGTTGTCAAATGAAGGTATGTTATCAAGTAGTTATTTAAAAATTTATTTTAGAAAATTTGTTATATTTAAAATATTTACAATACTATTAATCTAACATGTATTCATTAAATTTATAAAACAATATTTATGCAACTTTCTATCGTTCTTTTTATTTATATAACTTTACGTGATATGAATTACAGATATTGAAGATATTGCATCTTCAGAAGAAGAAATAGATAATCATGTCAACAAATAATGACTTGGGACCCGTAATTATCACAAACGAAGGTTAGTTATAATTATAATTAAAATAAGTTACAATATGACTAATTCTATTTTATTTGATTAATATAAGTTACAAAATGACATTGCATACAATAAATATATCTTTGTTGTATTGCAGAATATTGGGACATAGGTTATTCTATCTGGGAGTGTCAATTTTATAGTGCACTACTGTGGTATGATGAAAGAGTGCAAAAATGTTAAAATTTTAACTTGGAAGCAGGAAATAATGACATGCGTTGCACAAAACCGTGGAGGATTTTTTTTTTTTTCCTTTATGGATATGGTGGCATTGAAAAAACATTCATTTCGAAAACAATTTCTACAGCTTTGAGATCTAAAAGTGAAATTGTCCTCACAGATTTGATAATCAAAGCAAAGCTCATAATACGAGATGAAGCTCCTGTGACTCAAACATTGTTCTGAAGTTGCTGACAGAATTTTCACGGATATCCTGATCAAATAAAAATAGCACGAGTCATCTTTTGGGGATAAATGGGTTATTTTTTGTGGTGACTTTCGACAGATTCTACATGTGTCCGAAAAGGAAGAAGACAATACATTATGTTTGCTAGCATTAATGCTTCAAATCTATGAACATTTTGTCAAGTGCTCACACTCACAAGAAATACGAGACTTCAAACTGCGAATGCAAGTACTAATGCAGCAAAAATGAAGAAATTCTCAGATTGGGTGTTAAGCATTGGTGATAGGAATATTGGTGATCCTAATGATGGATAGGTATATTGAAATTCCAAACAATTTATGTAATATCCTCTTTAACATGTTAGACTTGTAAATAGTTATAGAGATAACTTAATTCTTACTTAACATGTTTGTTTAATTTCATGACAAGTTGAGTTAGTTTAGACACATTACTGCAAGCCAAAAAGTGAAAAGTAGCTTAAAATGACCCAAATATTAGCTTAAATGGCTTAGTTAATGGAAATAAATATGGATAATTTATTTCTAAGTCTCAAATGTGTATTATGTGATGTGGTTAAATTTTGAGAATAATCAGACTCCGTTTGGTATTTTTAGGCATACTAGTTGTATGTTTTAATACTGGATTGACTAGTCACAGATATATGAAAAATTACGATACTGGTGAAATGACTTTTTCAATGAATCTTTGTATTTATTTTAAAGTTGTTGGAACTTGAAAAACTTGATTTAGCTAAATTTGAGTATTTTAGCAGATCAGGAAGTATCAATGTTATAATACTTGGTCCTTAGCTATCCATGGTTTCAGCCTTTTTACTTAGCTCTTAGTCTCTTATTTTCTCACTTCATTCTTTTCTCTTCACAGCTAGAAAACAGAACCTATAGTAGCAAAAGAGAAAGGAGAAAAAAAGGGAAAACAAGAGGAAGAAGAGGAAAGGAAGAAGAGGATATCAAAAGGGAAAGGAAAACTTGAGGACTTGTGATCATCTGTAGCAGCTTTGCCTCACAAGGTAGGCGTTTTTGAATCTTGAAACTACTTTTGTTCTCTTTTTTCATATTAGGCTTATTTGAGGTTTAATATGTCAAATTGAGTTCTCATAGTATTTTGAGTGATTTTCTTACTTGGATGAGTTTTAAATGGTCTTTATGACTTGTTCATGCTAAGAGTTTGGATTAGAAACTGTGAATCCTTATTTTGGACCTAAAATGCCCTATGTATTAATTTTAGGGGTTTGGATGAGTGATTTAGTGTTTTGAACCATTTTTTATGAAATCAATTAGTGTTTTATGTTCTCTTCATGTTAGTGAACTTATTATGAACTTAAAATCACCTACAAACCAACTTGGAGTGTTGGAATTTTGGGAGAAAAACTAATGGAATAGTACCACGGTTCTGCAGAATTCTGCAGAATCTGGGTTCTGCTATGAACGCCGCGGCGTGAGAACGTTGTGTCACGGCGTGAAGTGGAAAATGCAGCATGCGCCACGACATGAAGACGCTGTGCCGCGGCGTGATAGTGATGCTACATCCAATACTAAAACTCGGGGCTAAGGCACCGCGGTGTGCCCAGGTTTGTGCCGCGGCGTGAGACTCTAAAAATCTAAAAATGTCATTTTTGATGTTTTGGAATTTCCTAAGTAATGAAATCACTTATATATGCTTTCCTAAGTGTGTTGAGGCACTAAAGGGAGTAATTCGTGAAGAGAATATATAACCACTTAGCATATATGTTTAAAAGTTGTGAAAACTTAGGTAAATCTTGCGATATAATGCCTTAGCAATGTATCTAAGACCTTGCATAATATGAGGTTGTCTTGGAAATCACTTATGAAGTGATGATTTGAGATTTTATGTATGAGAATGCTAGTTACATGGTTCTTGCTGCTTTGTTGGATAAGTGAGGCCAATACTACTATGTGCTAGTATTTAAACATGTGGTTTAGATATTTAGTTTTCAAACCTGATATTTGTTTGTTTTCCTATATATTCTGACCTTAGATGGTGTGCATAACCATATAACCTGAGAATAAGGTGTTGAATCTGAATTCTCCTTGCGGGTTTACTTGTATGGTCAGGGTTACCAATATATGAAGTTAGTGTCAATACTCTTACTTTTATGAGGGGAACTAGTCCACACATCACCAGGTAGTGTCAGGACTTGGAGGCTTATCCTACTTAATATATATAAGGAATGCGGTTCCTGGGAGAAAATAATTAAATAGCTTGTGTTTTCAACTTCAAAATCTGCATTGGCATTGCATATCCATAATACGTGAACTTTGTTTGAGCATAATCATACCTCATAACATAAAGCATTGAATGGTTGACACCTATATAGGCATTTGTCATGGCTTAATCCATTTATTGTTTAGTTGCTTGTTTGATAATACCTTAGGATTGTATGAGCGATTCTTTGTTATTATTGATTGTCAGATATTCTATTACATCGAATGTGTTTTTGGTGTTCAATTGTATTATTTATTATGAATGATTAATTGCTGGTATTCATTTGTTTATACTGAGAAATTGTGATTTCTCACCCCTATGTGCTCCATGTAAATTCAGGTAAAGTCCCTAAAAAGGATAATGGCAAGGAAAAGAAGAAGCAAAAGGCTTAGATTAGTGTTTTGTTTCTTTGTGAACCAGTTCGTATATGTGTATATTTCTGGTTGTATAGAAAAGTTTATGTATACTTTTTAGCGTGTTAGCCAGTGACAGTTGTACATATGACTTTCTAATCATTCGCAACTCTCTATAATGACTATATAAGTTATTATGGGTTTTATTGCATTTTGTTTGAAGTGACATACCTAATGCTACTTATTTTGAAATATTTTGTTTATTTTATGATAATTCGTATTAGGGTATTACATTATGGTATCAGAGCAGTTCATCCTGTTGAACCAGGGTGTGGACTGACTATACTTAGGCATGTTTAGGAGTTCCTCTTGTGTTATGCATTTCTTTTATCTCTTGTGTTGAGATGTTTGATTGAATTGTATGATTGCCTTGTTTTGGCTATTTTAGCTACTATTGTATGTTACATGATATTGGGATTAGCTACCTCAATATGTGATGTTCTATGTTTATAGGAAACTATGGCAGCAAGAAGGCAAGGGCGACCGCGTGGAGGCAGTAATAAGAACTCTGGGAACGAAGGCACTGATGTGGTAGCTACCATGATGGCAATGGCCAATGCCATGACTCAGCAAATAGAGCAGGCAACTATAACTGCTAATGCAATGAGAGAGTTGGCAGCAGTAACTGTTAGAGTGCTTGAGATGTTAGGAACTCAGCAACCAGTACCACCTATACCTCCACTATACTACCAGGGGCAACCACATCAAGAGGCAGTTGGAAGGAATCAGACTTTCCAATACCTCTCAGAATTCAGGAAATCAAATCCGCCTTCCTTTAACGGAGAGTATGACCCAGTCAGAGCTGAAGGTTGGCTCAAGGAGATAGAGAAGATCTTCACTGTTATGGCTTACTCAGACGAGCAAAAGGTGCTTTTTGCTTCTTATATGCTGGAAGGTGAGGCAAAGGAGTGATGGGTGGATACAAAGAGGGCTCTTAAGGCATCAAGAACTCATGTGACGTGGGGGATCTTTAGAAGCTCATTCTTGATAAAGTTCTTTCCAGAAACTCTTCAGAATACCAAAGAGATGGAATTTCTAAAGCTGGAACAGGGGGACATGTTTATTGGCCAATATGTGGTCAAATTCATTAAAATGTCCAAATTCTCTTCTTGTATTAGATTTAACCCAGATGAATCTTAGAAGTGTGTTAAATTTGAGGAAGGATTGAAGATAGACATTCAGAATATCATTCGGTTGTTTGAAATTTGGGACTTTGAAACTCTAGTTAATAAGTGTTGAATTGTTGAGAAGCAATTTAAGAAGCTTTCTTTGGAGCCTAAGTCACAAGATTTTCAGAAGAAGAAGAAAGGTGATGATAAGTTTAGGAAAGGGTCTTCTAAATCTAGCTCTACTCAAGATAAGGGTAAGCAGGTTCAAAATGAGTTTTTGGGACCAAAGTGTTCTAAGTGTGGGAGACAACATGGAGACTGGCCCTGCCCGGTGTACTTTGTGTGTGGACAACTTGGTCATTTTGCTAATAAGTGTCCATCAAAGAATGAAATTGTGCCTACTCAAAAGCCATAAGTTAGAGGAAGAGTTTATACTCTAGGTGGTGAAGAGGTGACTCAGTGTTCAAACTTTATCGAAGGTAAATGCATTATTCACAATCATCTTTTAACTGTGTTGTATGATTCGGGAGCATCTCACTCCTTTGTTTCGAATGATTATCTGAATAAGTTAGATTTACCTATGTCTGAACTTTCATATGACTTATCTGTATCTACACCTATTGGTAAGTTAGTTACAACATCTAGAGTGTGTCTTGATTGTTGTGCAAAGGTAGAAGATAGGATTTTCAGTGTAAACCTTATTTGTTTGCCTCTTATAGATATTGATGTCATTCTTGGCATGGATTGGTTATCCGCTAACCATGTAGTTTTGAACTGTTCAAAAAAATCCCTAGTTTTCTTGTCAGATATACCTACTAGAGTTATTTTATCTGAGTCTGTGTATCTCAATGTGAATCAAGTAAATCTCTGTTTAGAGGATGGATCTTAAGGATATGTACTCTCGTTTTCACTAAGCGCTAAGGTTGAGCAAAGCCTAGGTGAAATTCTTGTGGTGAGTGAATATCCTGAAGTCTTTCCTAGTGACATAGTGGAGCTGCCACCTAAATGAGAAATATTTTCTATAGACCTAGTTCCTGGGATGGGACCTATTTCTATAGCACCCTATAGAATGGTGCCACTAGAGTTAGCAGAACTCAAAAAGCAAATTGAGGAATTTTGGATAAATAATTCATTAAGCCGAGTTTTCTCTGTGGGGGGCACTTGTGCTATTAGTGAAGAAAAAAGATGGTACCATGAGGCTCTGTGTGGACTACAGATAGCAGAACAATGTAACCATTAAAAATAAGTATTCGTTGCCTAAGATAAATGATTTAATGGATCAAATGAGAGGAGCTGTGATTTTCTCAAAGATTGATCTTAGGTTTGGTTATTATCAGATAAGGGTTAGGGAAGAGGATATCCTTAAGACAGCTTTTAGAACTTGGTATGGGCATTATGAGTACCTCGTGATGTCCTTTGGGTTGACGAATACACTAGTAGTGTTTATGGATTACATGAACCAAATCTTTAGATCCTACCTAGATCAGTTTGTTGTGGTATTTATCGATGATATCTTGATCTATTCTAAGACAATGGAGGAGCATGAGCAACATTTAAGGATAATGTTGGAGACTCTTACAGATAATAAGTTGTTTGTCAAGCTATCTAAGTGTGAGTTCTGGCTTTCACAGGTACAGTTTTTGGGACATGTGATAGCTCAAAGTGGGATTTCTGTGGACCCAAGCAAGGTTGATACAGTGTGCAGTGGGAGAAACCCACTACTGTGACCAAGATCAGAAGCTTTTTAGGCCTAGCAGGGTACTATAGATGGTTTATAAATGGTTTTTCTTAGTTAGCGCCACCATTGACTAGATTAACTAGGAAAGGTAGTTCTTTCAAATAGACTCAGGCTTGCGAGGATAGTTTCCAAGAACTTAAAGTGAGGTTAACTACTACACCGGTGTTGGTAATTTCAGATGCTTTGGAGAACTTTGAGGTGTTTTTTGATGCTTTGAAGATGGGTTTGGGTTGTTTTTTTTATGCAACATAAGAGAGTTGTTGCCTATGCATCAAGGCAGTTGAGACCTCATGAGGAGAACTACCCTACTCATGATCTGGAGTTAGCCACAGTAGTTTTCGCCCTAAAGGTTTGGAGACATTACTTGTATGGAGTTCAGTTTAAGGTGTTCAGTGATCATAAGAGTTTGAAGTACTTATTTGATCAGAAAGAGTTGAACATGAGATAACGTAGATGAATGGAGTTTTTGAAAGACTAGGACTTTGAATTAAAGTACCATCCGAGTAAAGGCAATGTGGTGGCTGATGCATTGAGTAAGAAATCCATATATGTGTCCTATATGATGATCCAAGAGAATGAACTTCTTAAGAGTTTTAGAGATATGAGTCTTTCGGTAGTTGTGTTACCACATAGTCTCAGTGTGAGTTGAGTGGACATAGTGAGTGACTTTAGGACTCAAATCTTGGAAGCTCAGAAGGAAGATGAGACTCTTAATGATGTGAGTGAGCAGATCCTTTTAGGTAATTCTGGTGAGTTTGATATTTCAAATGATAGGATGATCAAGTTTAGAGATAGACTTCACATTCCCTATGAATCTGAAATCGAAGATAAGATCCTTGAAGTAGATCACTGTAGTCAATACACTATCCATCTCAGGGCCACTAAGATGTATCAAGACTTGAGGAAGTTGTTTTGGTGGTATGGTATGAAGAAGGACATAGTCGAGTTTGTGTTTAGGTGCCTAACTTGTCAGAAGGTCAAGATAGAACACCAGAAACCCTCTAGACCTCTTCAATCTTTGGGAGTCCCTAAGTGGAAATGGGATCGCATCACAATAGATTTTATGATAGGTTTACCTAGAACTCAGTTAAGATTCGATGCAATATGGGTTATGTTGATACCCAATTTTATCCATTTTCTTTTATTTTCATTTTTTTCATTTATCTTTTTAAAAAAATGAATTTGATTTTAAGAAAAAAAAGAAAAAAAGAAGAAGAAAAGAACCACTACGGGTCAACCCAAGATCCAGCTCCATTCTTTCTTTTTACTGTAACCCTCAAACCCTAGCCTCCATAAGCAGCATTAAAATGGCAGTCTCTCTAAATTTCCCGACAGTTTTGGTTCTGTCTTAATTCTGTTTTGAATATTCATACAGTTGTGATCCTTCTGCCTTCCAAACGTAAAAAAGAAAAATGGAAAATTATGGCATTTGAATGATCTTGGGCACAATAAAAGGAAAAGAAAGAATGCAGAGTAGGGGGAATCATTCAGAAATTCTGAAACACAGATCAATCACAGAGGCCCATTGAACACACTCACGACCTAAAAATCCTCTGCTTCCTAAAACCATCTCCAGCCTCCTTCATCTTTACCACCACCCACCAATCATCTCAACTTCCTCCATCATTCCACCAACCAAACCACCGTCAGAACCACTCACAATCTACCATTAACATCCATCTTCATCTTTCATCTTCATCATCTTCACTTCCTTTATCCACCATTAACATCCGTCGTCGCTCCCCTAGGACCAGATCCATCGTCGCCAAACCCGGTTCCGCTAGATCCGACACTACCGTCTGCTCTGCTGTCCTTGCATCGTGCACCGAGTCATCGTTCCTGCACCAGATCTGTGTATCAGACGCGAATCACTGTGAGCCTCATTTTCTCTCCTCTATTACTCATTTTTTGGTTGTGTTCTCATTTTGAATGAAAACCACTCTTTTCATTTGCTTTTGTTCTCATTTCTTTTTTTTATATCTACTTCCTTTTGGTAAAAAATATTTTTTTGTGTGGATCCTACATCAAAAGTTTTCTTCACTCAAACTAGTGGCCGACACCACAATTCTTTAACATCAAAAGTTTTCTTTTTTTATTATTATCTTATATCTACTTTCTTTTGGATTGACATCAAAAGTTCCTTTTTTTTCTTTCTCGTTTTCCCACTTCAGGAGACTAATAGTCTCTTCGTTCTTCTTGATTCCTTTTTTAAAAAATGTAGTTTATTTTATAAAAAAGCCAAAATAGGTAAATAAAAAAAGAAGAAATGAAAAAATCGAGATAAGTATTTAGATATAAAATAAAAAATGAAATTGTACTCTTTTTTTAAAATAAAGTAAAAAATAAAATAAAAAATACATAAAAAATAAAAAAGGTTATGAAAGTCAATTTGTGGATAGTTTATTTTTTTTTTGTTGTTGTTATAATTATTGTGATGGTTGGCATGTGAACTTAATTTAATCATTATTGTATTAATTAACATTTTTAAAACTGGCCAACGATGAAAAAATTGGGAGATGATTGGAGTACCAATCAAATACACTCTTTTCGATAATCTTGAGGTTTTATATTTGATCTTTCCAAGAGCGCTAGTGAGGTTTAATCTCCACATAAAAATTAAAATAATTATGTGACTAAAATACAACCTTTTATTTTATAAATCCAATTAAATTTTTTTTTGTAAAATAAAATATTCAAATAAAAGTGAACAATTTCATACAGTTTCAACATCATGATTGTGGTGAATTAAAGTTTTATTTTTCATGAAGACATTTTTTAGAAATTACTACAAAAATCTCATTGTTCCTAAAAATATTATTTTTCTTGATTATAAATGAGATTTTATTTGGCCATTTACTTTTTAAAATAAAACATTCTCTTACCTCAAACAAATTTCTTTAAATTAAAATTTATTCAATGAAATAATATTTTATTTGGCCATTTATTTTAAAAATTACTTCTCTTCAAAAAATAAAATTTTGATTCACCACTTTTATATAATATGTTGCAAACTTAAAATTTGTTCTAAAATAATGGCTATTTAGCCACTCATTCCATGTCTTAGTTATTTATCATCTTTGATAACATGCATGACAAAATGGGACATATCAAAATAATAAAAAATTCTTTTTAAAAGGATCAATTTAATTAATCTTGCAAATAACATTAGATTAAATAGGTAACCGTTATTAGAACGGACGGTATAGGGTGCTAACACCTTCCCTACCCGTAATCAACCCTCGAACCATGAGCTCTGAAGCGCAGACCATCTTTTAGGTGTCCATTGCACCATTTCATTTTATGGATAAAGCGATTGGTGATGATTCCCAACATCCCGAGGTCTTTTCCTCCCTTTTCTTTTTAATTTCGCGGCGCCCTTCGGGACGGTTGCGACAGCTGGCGACTCCACTGGGGACATTAGAGGGTTAAGCCTTGTTTTAATCTCCTTTTATTTACTCTTTGATTATGTTGGTCCATTTTTGTTTCGTTTGTTTATTTATTTCACATTGTTGTACATTTTGTTTGCATTACATGTATTGTACTTCTGCTTTGTGAATAAATTTGCTTGCATGTTCTTTCATGTACACTTGCACACACAAGCTCTATACCCGAGTTCAGTACCTTGTAGGCTTAGATAGAGGGTGAAGTAGTGTTAATTTGAGAGACCTTTGGTCTCCGAACAGGCACATGAAAAGCCCTCACTCAAATTGAACTCTTTCCGCTTGTAACCTATCATGGGTGAGGATGGAGGACTCTTGCTAGCCAAAGTGTTGGTGACAGCAAGGGGTAATTTTGGGACCTTTTGTCTGATAGGGGTTTAGAACCAAAGCTATCACTTGCTGAAATAACCTTAGAGCTACCATGGTACATAGAACCCATCTTTTAGGACAGGTACCAAGCTTAGGACTATGTCTCCGCATGCATAATTTTACTCTTGTTTTAGTGTACTTATGTTTGCATTTTTTATCATATTCATAATAATACAAAAAAAAAAATTATCTCTACGATACATGTATAAGAGCTCGCTCCCAATCAAAAGTCATGGATGAATTGAGACAGTCACAAGAAGAGTTGAAAAGTGAAGTAAGCCAGCTAAAGGAACAAATGGCCAAGGTCTTGGAAGTTCTGCAAGCTTTGGAAAGAACGAAGAACACAGAAGGGACTCCTTCAAGACAAAATGATGATCCTTCGGCCATACCTGCTCACCCGCCTGGCTTTACGCCAATTCCTTGGCAATATCATAGCATCACCTTTCAAGGGGCCATGATGCCACTCACCATCTACTCAAATAATCCTGCACAAAGCCCTGTTACCAATCATCAAGAAACATACATATCTTCATTCCTACTACATGGCCTTTCACCTGGTTATGTGCCACCATTAGCCACCAATACTCCTGAGGCTAGTGCACCGATAATCACAACAACTTCAAACCCTCCAAACACTACCCAAGGATCTTAGCCAAATACCAGTGAGATTCCTCAGTACCCTATTTTAATTTCACCTTATGGCCTTCCCCATGCTTTTATGCCATCACAAATTGCTAACCCTCTTGAGAGCGGCTCATTATTGGTAATACCTACTTCAGGGCCACAAAGCTCGACTCCAGCCCAACCTCCTTTTTGCATGCCATAATTTTCCCCCATAAGATTACTGGTACTTCTCTGCTGAACCCTTCAACCGAAGGCCTTCAATCCAAGGAAAAACTAGAAGTTCTTGAAGAGAGATTACGAGCTATAGAAGGAGCAAGTAGCTATGGTCTTCTACATGCCTCAAAACTCTACCTTGTCGCAGATGTAGTGATTCCCCCAAAATTTAAAGTCCCATATTTCGACAAATATAAGGGAACCACTAGCCCAAAGAACCATCTGACCATGTACATCCGCAAGATGGCTTCGTATGCTAATGATGACAAGCTGTTGATCTATTTCTTCCAAGACAGCTTAGCTAGGGTAGCGTCTAAGTGGTATACACACCTTGAAGGTACCCATATTCGATGTTTCAAGGACTTGGCTGATGCTTTCTTGAGGCAATATAAATACAACATCGATATAGCACCAGATAGACTGCAGTTATAGAATATGGTTAAAAAGGAAGTTGAAACCTTTAAGGAATATACTCAACGATGAAGAGAAATAGCTGCTCAAGTTGAACCCCCATTGATAAAAAATGAAATGATGGCTACATTCATCGATACTCTCCAATCTCCCTTCTATGACAAGATGATAGGGAGTGTGTCATCAAATTTCTCGGACATGGTCATCATTGGAGAAAGAGTTGAGGGAGGAATAGGAAGTGGGAAGATCACTAAAAGTTCAATAGGGATGATTAGTGCCAAGAGGCCCCCAACAGGGAAGAAAAGAGAAGGAGAAGCATATGTTGTTACTTCCGATCAGAGAAGTTTTGCCCAAGGAAAACCTAGCTAAGCACCTATTAACCCTCAACCATGCTTCCAACCTCCCTATATACCTTGCAACACATACAATGCTAATGTCTCCCAAGTTCCATACCCTCAACCTTATCACCCAATGATCCAGTATCATACATAACCTCTCATCCCAAACTAAACACTCGCTACCATGTCATCTCAACTAGCCCAACCATGGACCCAAAACCCAAATACAAACCCACCAAGGCCTATAAAAGAGGATAATGAAAGAGAAAAAAAAGAAGTGGCTGGCCCGATTAGAAAATCAAGAACCTAAAGCTGAGGGGATCCTCATCTATAACATTCGACAAAGCTTTTGAAGTGCAGTAACCACTATCGAGGATGATCAACCCATCAATTATGGTATCAATCTGGTGTGCCTTTGTTCCCCAGATGCAGAGGTTAATAATTGGGAGATCATCAATTTTTCCATGACCTTTGAGATTGATGCAAAGTAATTCTATAATCCTATAGCTCTGCCCAAGGCTTTAGGAAAATATATTGAGAAAACAGGCTCATATGTTTCCTTTTCAATATTTACTATTAGTAAATGCATTTTTTTGCCATTCTTTTAGTTTCTGTCCAACCATTACATCAACCTTCATTAATTACCCTTTTACTTTTGTAGATCTGAAAGTGATTCTCTTGAAAATGATAGTGCTATAACCCCATTATATGATTTTGACCATCCCATTAAAAAAGATAATGGTGACGTTGGGAACTTTCTCCTGAGCTAATGAGATTAATGGAACAAAAAGGCTAAAGAAAGTCAACCCACGAAGAGTCAACTGAAGTGATTAATTTGAGGGTAGATGATAAAAAGGCACTTCCATGAAAGAAGATGAGCAATGCAAGTTAGTTAAGCTCTGATGTAATTATTATGACATTTTCGCATGGTCGTACCAAGAATGGATCCGACCATGGCTTCCCACAAAATTTCATTATACCCCAATACTGAGGCGAAGAAGTAGAAATTGAGAAGAATGTATCCTGAAATAAAAGGAGGAAGTCACCAAGCAATTAAAAGCAAGATTTTTGAAAAGGAACAAATAAGTAATCACTTGTGCATTAACTTTTGGTCTCAAAATTAAAGTTTTGAAAATAAACAGTCATGATTTGAAAATAAAGATTGGCCATTTTTCTCTATCCTTCACAATCTATAATATCACTTGTTACCAACTTTTGAGCTTGAAACTTTTCTTTAAAAAACCTTAGACAAGGATCACCTCTACACTAGGGGTTAGAAAAAAAAAGGAAAGAAAAAAGAAGAAGAAAAAGGAAAAAAAGAAGATAAGCAAATGATGAAAATAAAAAAGGGAAATCATACAAAAGTAAATAAAAAGTTTTAGTACTCTTGATAATGCCAAAAGCAATTGACAAAGTTTACTAAAGATCCTTGGTCTCATTCAACCCTTAAACACTTGTTTGAACATTATATCCTTTTTTTCATAACCCTTAACCTTGGCCACATTACAAGCCTCGAAAAGTCCATTCTGATCAATAAAGGGTTGTTTTCATTTTCGTTAACTTTAATTTTGAGACAAAAGGTTCATGCTCTTTTGAGTTTTCAATTCCTTGCTCCTACATTAAAAAAAAAGAAAAAAGAAAGAAAGAAAAAGTGGCTCGCTAGGCTGAAAACTTGAAAAGGCGACCTAGGCAAAAGTTAAGGCAACCCACTAGGTTGAAAACTCAAAAAGAGTGACCGAGGCAAAAGTTAGGGTCAAAAATGGTATCTGACACATCCAAATAAGTGGAGTTGCCTCACGAACTAGGGCAATTTGAATATATGAAGTCTTGTCATGAAAAGCTCCTAATGCGTGAAGATGGGGTCAAATCATATTCTTGGAAACAGACAAAGGGGTGTTCAAGGTTGCATACATGGGAAATTGGCACTGATCATCATAGAGAGCATCACTGGAAGAGTTGGAAAACTCCACCCAAACATTTCTCTTGTAAACCTTTCAATTCTAATCCCTTTTGAATTGCTTTTCCTATACTTTTCCTTTCTATAATGATACCCTTTTTTTGTTGCAACCTATTGTTGATGCATTTCTTATGATAGATTTATATTGAGATGTAAAACATGTGACAATATTGTAAAAGCATTTAGATTTGCTTGAAAGGTCATGGGAAACACAATGAATTCCTGATAAGAGTGTTGATGAGAAAAAAAGGATAGTCAGGTCACTATCATATCTAATGCACACCTCAAGGGTCATCCCGGTTGGACATTTCAACCATCGCCTGAATAGACAAATGAAAGGATGCCAATAAATCTCATTCTAGTTCATCTTTGAAAATGATTACAATCATGTCCTCAGGGGTCGTGGAAACAAAAAAAAAGAGACAAAAAAGCAAAAAAAAATAGAGTTTTTTGTACACTCATATATCTGAAGCATGCATATTACACTATTTCATTTCGCTAGCCTTAACCTACAAAGGTCCAACTTGCTATTTTCAGTCAAATTAGAGCCTTATGTCCATTACCTTTTCTTTTTGGGTTCTCGCACAAATTGCTTTTAGTTTCTGTGATAAGTCAGGGCAACATACCCATTGTCTTTTATGATTTCGGGTCCCAATACCCACTGCCTTTAAATTTTTTGTTAAGCTTAAACGGATACTCGACTCCGTAAGCTTCTTACCTTGTTTTTGTTAAGTTTTGACTAATACCTAACTCCGTAAGTTTTTTACTTTTTGGGTCCTCGTACCCATTGTTTTATGTTTCTGTGTCTCAATACCCATTGCCTTTAAGTTTTTGTTAAGTTTTAGCGGATACCTGATTCCGTAAGTTTTTTTACCTTTTTTGGTTCCCATACCCATTGCTTTTAAGTTTTTTGTTAAACTTCAACAGATACCCGACTCCGTAAGCTTCTTACCTTGTTTTCGTTAAGCTTCAGCAGATACCTGACTTCGCAAGTTTTTTACCTTTTTAGGTCCCCGTACCCATTGCTTTATGTTTTCGGGTCCACTTTCCCATTACTTTTAAGTTTTTGTTAAGCTTCAGCAGATACTTGACTCTACAAGCTTTTTACCCTTTTTTCTGGGTCCCCGTACCCATTGTTTTTTTACCTTATTTTTTGTTAAGCTTCAATGGATACCCGACTCCATAAGCTTCTTACCTTGTTTTTGTTAAGCTTCAGCGGATACCTGGCTCCGCAAGCTTTTTACCTTTTTGGGTTCCCATACCCATTATTTTATGTTTTTGGGTCTCCGTACCCATTATTTTTAAGTTTTCTATTAAGCTTTAGCGGATACTTGACTCCGCAAGCTTTTTACCTACTCTGCAAGCTTTTTATCTTCATGCTTTAAGCTTTCTGTCAAGCTTTGACGGATACCCGACTCCGCAAGTTTTTTACCCTTCTGCTTTAAGTTTTCTATTAAGTTTTGGCAGATACCCGGCTCCACAAGTTTTCTTACCTTTTTGTTATGCTTTGACGAATACCTGACTCCGTAAGCTTTTTATCTTTCTATCCAACTCCAATGGGTCCTCGTACTCATTTCCTTTAGGTCTCTGGGTCCATATACTCATGCCTATATCTTTCGGAGTCCTTATACCCTATGTTTTTACCTTGTTTTTTGCATCAATCTGCACGAGAATCTTTTTTTTTCATGGACAAAATTGAATCAATTCCTTTGCTTTTAATTTATTCTAAATGTAAAGCAAAGTAAATGAAAAGCAAAGGGGGACAACTATTGATACCCAATTTTGTCCATTTTTTTATTTTTATTTTTTAAAAAAATGAATTTGATTTTAAGAAAAAAAGAAAAAAAAAGAACCACTTCGGGTCAACCCAATATCCTGCTCCATTCTTCCCTCTTGCTGCAACCCTCAAACCCTAGCCTCCACAAGCAGCATTAAAATGGCAGTCTCTTTGAATTTCCTGACAGTTTTGGTTCCATCTTAATTCGGTTTTGAATATTCATACAGTTGTGATCCTTTTGCCTTCCAAACGTAAAAAAGAAAAATGGAAAATTATGGCATTTGAATGATCTCGGGCACAATAAAAGGAAAAGAAAGAATGCAGAGTAGAGGGAATCATTTAGAAATTCTCAAACACAGATCAATCACAGAGACCCATTGAACACACTCACAGCCTAAAAATCCTTTGCTTCCTAAAACCATCTCCAGCCTCATTCATCTTTACCACCACCCACCAATCATCTCAACTTCCTCCATCATTCCACCAACCAAACCACCGTCAGAACCACTCACAATCTACCATTAACATCCATCTCCATCTTTCATCTTCATCATGTTCACTTCCCCTATCTACCATTAACATCCACCGTCGCTCCCCTAGGACAAGATCCGTTGTCGCCAAACCTGATTCTGCCAGATCTGACACCGCTGTTTGCTCTGCTGTCCTCGCATCGTTCACTGCACTGTCGTTCCTGCACCAGATCTGCGTATCAGACGCGAATCATTGTGAGCCTCAATCCTCATTTTCTCTCCTCTGTTACTCATTTTTTGGTTGTGTTCTCATTTTGAACGAAAATCGCTCTTTTCATTTGCTTTTGTTCTCGTTTCTTCTTTTATATCTACTTCCTTTTGGTAAAAAAATATTTTTTTGTGTGGATCCCACATCAAAAGTTTTCTTCACTTAAACTAGTGGCCGGCACCACAATTCTTCAACATCAAAAGTTTTCTTTTTTTATTATTATCTTATATCTACTTTCTTTTGGATTGACATCAAAAGTTCCTTTTTTTTTTCTTCTTTCTCATTTTCCCACTTCAGGAGACTAATAGTCTCTTTGTTCTTCTTAATTCCTTTCATTAAAAAAATGCAGTTTGTTTTATAAAAAAGCCAAAATAGGTAAATAAAAAAAGAAGAAATGAAAAAATCAAATAAGTATTTGGATATAAAATAAAAATTGAAATTGTACTCTTTTAAAATAAAATAAAAAATAAAAAAGGTGATGAAAGTCAATTTGTAGATAGTTTATTTTTTGTTGTTGTTATAATTATTGTGATGGTTGGCATGTGAACTTAATTTAATCATTATTGTATTAATTAACATTTTTAAAACTAGCTAACGACAAAAAAATTGGGAGAGGATCGAAGTACCGATCAAATACACTCTTTTCGATAATCTTGAGACTTCAATATTGGATCTTTCCAAGAGTGCTGGTGAGGTTTAATCCCCACATAAAAATTAAAATAATTATGTAACTAAAGTACAACTTTTTCTTTTATAAATCAAATTAAAACTTTTTTTTGTAAAATAAAATATTCAAATAAAAGTGAACAATTTCATAAAGTTTCAATATCATGATTGTGGTAAATTAAAGTTTTATTTTTCATGAAGACATTTTTTTGGAAATTACTACAAAAATCTCATTGTGCCTATAAATATTTTTTTCTTGATTATAATGAGATTTTATTTGGCTATTTACTGTTTAAAATAAAACATTCTCTTACCCGAAACAAATTTCTTTGAATTAAAATTTATTCATTGAAATAATATTTTATTTGGCCATTTATTTTAAAAATTACTTCTCTTCAAAAAATAAAATTTTGTTTCACCACTTTTATATATTATGTTGCAGACTTAAAATTTGTTCCAAAATAATGGCTATTTAGTCACCCATTCAATGTCTTAGTCATTTATCATCTTTGATAACATGCATGACAAAATGGGACATATCAAAATAAAAATAAAAAAAATTCTTTTTAAAAAGACCAATTTAATTAATCTTGCAAATAACATTAGATTAAGTAGGTAACTGTTCTTAGAACGGACGGTGTAGGGTGCTAGTGTAACACCCTAGCTCTGATACCAACTAATGTAACACCCTAGCTCTGATACCAACTAATGTAACACCCTAGTTAGGGCATCACATTTCTGACTTCCGACTCATAATCTGAAAATAAGTTCGCACAAAGTTTGAGTTATAAAAAATGGGTTTCAAAATTTTCTTCTTTACTTTACTGAAAATATTAGGTAATATATAAAAAAACATATTTCAACTATTCATTATACAATATTTACACCAATTAATATCATAACTTAAAGAGAAATATAAAATTAACAGACTTATTTTTTTTCCTTTTTTTTTGACAGTAGCAAACCCCATGACGGGTCCTACTTAATAGCACAGTACAACACTAACGGAAAACTTTAACATACTTATTCCTTTTTCTGTCCATCTTGATGCATCAGACATCTGTTCCTTTGTCAACACTACACACCTTCGAGTCTGAATGTCCACTTCTTATTGTTATCACCAATCCAGAGTATCCATCGCCCGTTATGTGTAAGACAACTCGATCCTTCTATTGTTTGATTTTAACAATACAGACAAAACAAAACAATATAACAAAGAGGTGAGATCACCTACACCAATACCAATATGGCAGCACAGAGATAACACACAGCCAACAATATCATACAGATAGATCATACCATAATCATGCTATCAGCATTAGTCAACTATCATCATCTAACCATCCAAGTATTCAAAACAATTGTCATAACCAATAACCAATATTCCTCAATTAATATATCACACAGATATAAATGTTCAGATTTATGCATATGCACAAAGACTCAGTTTTTCAAAAACAACTCTATGGAGGTTTTCACAATTTTAAGAAGAATGCTCTGGTTAATTGTCAGCCTTAGCCCAAAGACAATCTCCCAGTCGTTGAAAAGAATCGTGTTCTTGTCAGGTATCGTCAATGCGTTGCAACGGACTGCATTGCCAAGTGGCACAGGGTACTCGCCAGCTGTCCACTGGTCAACCGCCGCGCCTCGACGCCCCCAAGATCCATCATAGACCTCACTATCAATTCTCATTCCCTCTTCAACCACAAGGGCCATAATAGCTATCAGCTATATTTTATACAATGCACGAATATATCAGTGCAAGTCCAACCCCAAAGGGCCAAATCTTTTCAATTTCATTTGTTCAATGTAATCATATGCTTCAACGCATATTTTTCCAATGCACGTATAATGCACCAAATCCAATCACAGACATATCTTTCCAATGCATGTATAATGCACCAAATGCCAATCATAAGCAAAACATGTCATTTTCTCATACAGTGTCCATACATTGGTTCAACTATATTTTCAACACAAAATCATGTTATCATGTTTTCATAGTTATAAAACACTTTCGCCGTGTTTTCACAAAATTGCGTAACATTTCCATTATGTTTTCACAATTCCAAAATGTTTCTATTACATTTTCAAAATTTTGAAATGTTTCTGTTATATTTTCCCAATACTGTAACACTTTTGTTACGTTTTCAAAATGTCATGACTCTTACCGTTGCACTTTTAAATCACGTATTAATTTTTCAATGTCTTTCTCAATCGCATAAAAATATACGTTTCTCAAATCGCATATTATTTTTCCAATTGTTTCAAAATTGCGTATATTTTTCAATAATATTTTCAATAGTGTAAAATATTTAAATGCTTCCCAAATCTCATAACAATTTTCTACCATTTTTCATAATTACGTAAAAATATTCTATCATTATTTAATCACATAGTGATTTTTCAATGTATTTCAGATCACGTAAAATATTTAAACTTACATAAAATATTTAAACGTAATTCAAATCACGTAGAAATATTTTAACATATTTCAAATTGCGTAGAAGTATCATTTTTAAGATGCGTAAATCATTTTTCACCATTTTACAATCATGTAAAATATTACTCAATATTCCAAACATTATTTTGGACTTTCAAATAAGTCAATATCATTTTTAACACATTTTCTTACTCAAGAAAATCTTTTTCCCCGTTTCTTTACTCAAGAAATTCTTTTTCAAATATAATCCACAAAATTACTTTTTCATTGATATAAATCAATGTTTCAAATCTTAAAATTTTCACACGTACTTCAAAACTTGAAAATAAGTTATACTTTAGTAAATTCTCAAATCACCATTATATTCTCCATTTTTCTCAAAGCATTTCCAAACACAACCTTCTTCAAAATAAATTGAAGTTCAAAAACATTTTCGTTTACAAAAACTTAATTTCTCAAGTGATAAATGCTCTAATTCCATTTCCAAATTCTTGTATTAACTCAAGTTACGTTTCCACTTTGAAAATCACTTTGTTCATAAAAATCAAGGCATTATAAGCCTTCAAAAACGTGGACATGACTATTAAAATCATTAAATATTTTTTCTTCTAAATTGATATGGTTTTACACAAATAAAACCATTAAAATTTTATTTTCAAAACCGAAGTACCGATGGTTATAAAAACCAAACCCATTTGTTCAAATTCATTTTCACTTTCTTTGCAAATCTTTTTTCATTCTTAGTCAAAAATCTTTTCCTTAATATATATTTTCTCAAAATCACTTTTTATTGATCTAGTCCTACAAAATCACATTGAGTTGTTTTAATTATTGTTTCTTAACTTTAAATTTCCTAATGTTTTCCAAAACCCAATAAATAAATTCTCTGTTAGAAATTTTAAGTTACAAACGTTTTCCTTTATATTTCTAAATCACTTCTAAAAATTGATTAATTTGAAGTTCAATACTTTCAATCTTCTTTTTCTTGTATTTATGAAAATTCCACTTCACTTAATTTATAACACTTAATTCTCTTTTCAAAAACATTATTTGAAAATTCTTGTATTTCATAGCATCAAAATATTTTTCTAAATTATTAAAACCTTATAGATGACCATTGGAACCATGAAATATTTTTCTTCTAACTTAAATAAATTCCATTATTGTTCCTACACAAAATAAATCAATAAAATTTCATTCTAAAATTTGTGTTCATGTTTTCTTAAAAAAAAAACAAACCTTTAGTTCATTTTCTATACTCCTCAAATCAATCTAATTTTATTCTTCCATAAACATATTAATTTGTAAACACCTATTTTGAGGTGTCTTGGCCGAAATTCTCATTGTTCTAGGGATCAAAATTTAATTTCCTTGTTCTTGAAAAATTTCAACATTGACCCCCATCAAGGGCATCAAAACCGTAGCTCTTCCTTGGCCATTGGAACCAAGATTAATTTTCTTTCCATCCACACATCATGGCATACATATATATATTTCATCATAAATATCACAAACATGCCATATACTCATCATGCATATTATAAGTATACTATCAAAGCCATAAAATCATGCAAAGTATATTAAGCATAGACAAAAATAATCAAAGCACAAGAAAATAAAGCAAAGCTCATAAACACACAATTAATTATTACATGACCATGGATTGGAATTCTCACATGAATTCACAATCCATCAAATATAAGACCATCTCCCACCACCATAATTGGTTGGTGAGATGGATCTCCCTCTTACCTCTTGAAGATCCTCAAAGCTTCTTGATTTTGCTTCTCTTTCCAAGTCCTTCAACACCAAGGGCTTCTCAAATTCAAAACAAAATACATAGAAATTAGTATACTAAGCTTGATTAAGAGGAACCATGGATCAAACATGGTTTAGATCATGAAAAAGAAGAGAAGAAATGAAGTCTTCTTATACTTCACCACAAAAACCCCATAACTTTGTTCTTTAAGAAAGTCCATGAAGATGAATGATTTAGAGAAAGTCTCTAATATGAAAGTTGCTTAGAATATCATGTAGATTCAAGATCTATGGTTGGATGAAATTAAAAGTGATGGGTGGTGCTTTTGGTGGTCATGGCCGAACCATTTGGTGAGAAAATGAAGGAAAATGGTTGTTTTGTGTTCTTGGCTTGGTTGAGTGATGAAGATGAATGATTTAGAGAAAGTCTCCAACATGAAAGTGTTTTGAATTGATGAAAGGATTCAAGATATGTAACTAGATAAAATTATGGAGGATTGGAAGTGGTTCCTTGGGTGGTGACCGAATGCTCAAGGAAGGAAAGAAAATGGTGTTGTTCTTGGTGTTCTTGACAAATTGGAAGAGAGAGAAGAGAGAGAATGAGTTAAGTGTTATGAAATGTGATACAAATGAAATCAAATGGCTGAATTGAAGTGGGCAGCCGTAGCATTGCATGGAGAGAAAGAAGAAAATAACTTTGCTTTAGGAAAATGACTAATAATTGGTCAAGACATCTAATTAATGTCTTCAAGCTTTTTCTTTGGCCTAAAAAGGCTACTCCAACATGTCTCAACATGTCTCTTCTTCTTTCTTGCTTCTCCAACCGTCCCCCCTTCATCATGCAATCCAAAGGAACCAAACAAAACAATAATGGTCATATTGACCATGACAAACAATAATGGTCATTAATTTAGTTTGCATGGCTATTATTGGTGGTTCAAGAACCATGTAAAAGTCTCCCCAAGCTGCATGAAAACCGTATGGCTCCTTGAGTATTTTAGGGAATTAATTATTCTCAATTTTCACCTAATTGCATGCTAATTAATTAGGTAATTAGTTAGGTTAAATTTCCTAACCAATCTTAACTAACATTCTAACTATATAACTAATTAATTAACATATTATTTTATATATTATAATCTCTAATTAAAATTAGGATATCTAATTAAGAATTAGATTATAACAATTTAATATTTAATTTAGTTTACTTAACTTGTTAATTAGGCCATTAGATTAATCAAATTAGGCTTAATTAGTTACTAATCAAATCATTGTTGACTTCATCTTTTCTTTAGCCTAAAAAGGCTACTAAAAAAAATTGTCTCCTCCTAGTCCAAGCACTCCAAAACCGTCGCCCCCTTCCATAATGCATGAAGTTGTCATCTTTTTTTTTTATACAATTATTTGAAGCATTCCTAGCCATTGATTAATTCAATGGTTAGGATTTAGGTAGACTTTTGATTTTTAGAAGACTAAATCTAAGCCATCGGATCCTTCTCCTTTAAATTCTAGCCATTAGATGTGTCTCCAAAATAAAGGGTCAAGATTACTTCTTCTTACTTTTAATCCAAGGGTCATAATTAGTCTTTGCTACTTTTTAAGACCAAATCTCCACCCTTGATTAATTCTTCATCCAATGGTCATAAATGGTCTTTGTCACTTTTTAAGACCAAACCTCCACCCTTGATCAACTCTAAATCTAATGGTTGTAAATGGTCACTTTATATAATTAATTTTACACCGTTGATTAAATCTACGGTTGATATTGAAGCTTGTCTAATTAAGTTTATTCTCACACCATTGATTAAATCAATGATGATTATCTTATGTTTCTTTATTAAATTTATTTCTTAACCATTAATTAAATCAATAGTGGATATCCAAACCACCAATGTTGACTTAAGCAATATAATTTCTATTTTTATCTACTAAAAATCCCACGAAAGAATATATTTACTGTATTTTTATCTTTCAATAAATAAATACAGTACAAAACAAATTTTCTAAAACTGTTTTCGGATTCAGGTTTAGTAAGATCCCCTGTCTCCATCTAAATAGTACAAATTTTTCTATGCGTAAAATTTTTTTTCACTTTACGGGACCCACCTGGGCCCACGTATGGTCACCTGGGCCCACAAACACCTCGTGGGGCCCACAAACAGAAAAAAAATTCAAAATCACACATAAAATCACAAAAATTAGAAAACGTATGAAAATCAAGTCAAATTGTTAAAAATAATTAACAGTCAAGAGAAATAAATACAGAAAGATTTTTCCCGGCCCGAAAATTATTATTTTCTTGACACGGAGTAAATCACTCAAAATGATCAAATACGTTGATGGAATAAACAAAATAAATTTACAGCATCCAGAAATTACTAAACAGTAAATTTCTGTTAGCTGTCAAAATTACTGTTTATATGATAGGAAATTTTGGGGTGTTACAGCTAGCACCTTCCCTACCCGTAATCAACCCCCGAACCATGAGCTCTGAAGTGCAGACCATCTTTTAGGTGTCCAATTGCACCATTTCATTTTATGGATAAAGCGATTGGTGGCGACTCCTAACACCCCCGAGGTCTTTTCCTCCCTTTTCTTTTTAATTTTGCGGCGCCCTTCGAGACGGTTGCAACAAGTTGTAGTGGATAGACTAACCAAGTCTACCCATTTCATACCTATTAGAGCTAACGACTTCATAGATAAACTTGCCTTTAGGAGATAGTTAGGATGCACGATGTATCCCTTAGTATAGTTTCTAATAGATACCCTAGATTTACATTTAGATTTTGAAGAGTCTTGCAGAAAGCTTTCGGAACAAAGCTTAGTTTAAGTACAACATACCATCCACAAAGTGATAGTCAATCTGAAAGGACTATTCAAACCCTTGAAGATATGCTGAGAGCATGTGTGCTAGAATAGAAAGGGAGTTGGGATAAGTTCTTACCCTTAGTGGAGTTTGCCTACAATAATAGTTTTCATACTAGTATAGGTATGACACTGTATGAAGTACTTTATAGGAGAAAGTGTAGGTCCCCTTTATGTTACTATGAAGTTGGAGAAAAAATCATTCTAGGTCCTGAGTTAGTACAGCAAACCATAGATCATATTAAAATGATCCAGAATAGGTTGGTCAAGGCTCAAAGTAGGCAGAAAAGTTATGCTGATAAGAGGAGAAGATTTCTAGAGTTTAGTGAGGGAGATCATGTATTCTTGAGAGTCACTCCAACAACAGAGATTAGTAGAGCATTGAGAACACGGAAGTGGAATACTCATTTCATTAGTCCCTACCAAATCCTAAAGAGAATTGGACCTGTAGCCTACCAAATTGCACTTCCACCCTGTTTGTCAAACCTTCACGATGTATTCTATGTGTCACAGCTTAGGAAGTATAATCCAAATCATTCATTTTGTTGTAAGCTGAAAGGTGAAAAGTAGCTTAAATATTGGCTTAAATGGCTTAGCTAATGGAAATAAACGTGGACAACTTATTTCTAAGTCACAAATATGTATTCTGCGATGTGGTTAAAGTTTGGAATAATTAGACTTCATTTGGTATTTTTAGGCATATTGATTATGTGTTTTAATACCTAATTGACTAGTCACTGGAAAATTATGATACTGGTGAACTAAATTTTTCAATGAATCTTAGTATTTATTTTAAAGTTGTTGGAACTTGAAAAACTTAATTTAACTAAATTTGAGTGTTTTTAGCATATCAGGAAGTATCATTATTATAATACTTGGTCCTTAGCTATCCATGGTTTCAACCTTTTTACTTGGCTCTTAGTCTCTTATTTTCTCACGTCATTCTTTTCTCTTCACGACTGGAAAACAGAACTTATAGTAGCAAAAGAGAAAGGAGAAAAAGAGAGAAAACAAGAGGAAGAAGAAAAAAGGAAGAAGAGGAGATCAAAGGGGAAAGGAAAACTTGAGGACTTGTGATCATCTGTAGCAGCTTTACTTCACAAGGTAGGGTTTTTGAATCTTGAAATTACTTTTGCTCTCTTTTTCCATGTTAGGCTCATTTGAGGTTTAATATGTCCAATTGAGTTCTTATAGTGTTTTGAGTGATTTTCTTACTTAGATGAGTTTTAAATGGTCTTTATGACTTGTTCATGCCAAGAGTTTGGATTAGAAATTAGAATCCTCATTTTGGACCTAAATGCCCTATGTGTTGATTTTAGGGGTTTGGATGAGTGATTTAGTATTTTGATCCATTTTAGATGAAATCAATTAGTGTTTTATGTTTCATTCATGTTAGTGAACTTGTTAAGAACTTAAAATCACCTATAAACCAACTTGGACTATTGGAATTTTGGGAGAAAAACCAATAGAACAGTATCACGGTTCTACAAAATTTTATAGAATCTGGGTTCTGCTATGAACGTCGCCGCATGAGAACGTTGTGCCACGACGTGAAGTGGAAAATGTAGCACATGCCACAGCGTGAAGACATTGTGCCGTGGCATGATAGTGATGCTACATCCAGTACTGAAACCTAGGGCTAAGGCGCCGCAGCGTGCCCAAGTTTGTGCCGTGGCGTGAGACCCTAAAACTCTAAAAATGTCATTTTTGATATTTTAGAATTTCCTAAGTGATTAGATCACTTATATATGCTTTCCTAAGTGTGTTGAGGCACTAAAGGGGGTAATCCTTGGAGAGAATAACCACTTAACATATATGTTTAAAAGTTGTGAAAACTTAGGTAAATCTTGAGATAGAATGTCTTAGGAATATATCTAAGACCTTACACAACATGAGGTTGTCTTGAAAATCACTTATGAAGTGATGATGTGAGGTACTAGGTATGAGAATGCTAGTTACATGGTTCTTGCTACTTTGTTGGATAAGTGATGCCAAGACTACTATGTGCTAGTATTTAAACATGTGGCTTGGATATCTAGTTTTCAAACCTAGTATCTACTTATTTTCCTATGTATTGTGACCTTAGATGGTGTGCACAACCATATGACTTGAGAATGAGGTGTTGGATTCGAATTCTCCTTGCGGGTTTGCTTGTATGGTCAGGGTTACCGGTGTATGGAGTTGGTGTCGATACTCTTACTTTTGTGAGGGGAACTAGCCCACACATCACCAGGTAGTGTCAGGGCTTAGAGGCCTATCCTACTTAGTATATACAAGGAACGCGGTTCCTGGGAGAAAATAAGTAAATAGCTTGTGTTTTTAACTTCAAAATATGCATTGGCATTGCATATCCATAATACGTGGACTTTGTTTGAGCATAATTATACCTTATAACATAAAACATTGCATGGTTGACACTTGTATCAGCATTTGTCATGACTTAATCGATTTATTGTTTAGTTGCTTATTCAATAATACCTTAGGATTGTATGAGCGATTCTTTATTATTATTGATTGTTGGATATTCTGTTACATCAAATGTATTTATGTTATTCAATTGTATTATTTATTATGAATGATTAACTGCTGGTATATGCTTATACTGAGAAACTGTGATTTTTCACCCCTGTGTGTTCCATGTAAATCCACGTAAAATCCCTAAAAAGGATAAAGACAAGGAAAAGAAGAAGTAGAAGACTTAGTTTAGTGTTTTATTTCTTTGTGAACCAGTTTATATATGTGTATATTTCTGATTGTATAGAAAAGTTTATGTATACTTTTTGGCGTGTTAGCCTGTGACAGTTGTACATATGACTTTTTGATCATTCGTGGCTCTTATAATGACTATATAAGTTATTATAGATTTTTATTTTCTGTATTTTTTTTATGTGACATATCTAATGCTACTTATTTTGAAATGTGTTCTATTTATTTTACGATAATTCGTATAAGGGTGTTACAATTTACTCATTAAAGATTCAGGTCACCCAATTGCTTCGATTATAAACAACACTTATCCATCATATTTAGAGAAGTTGAATACTCCCATATATTTACAACATAGGGCTATATTAGCTCCAACAAATGAAATTGTTCAAATAGTCAATGATTATATGCTATCATTGGTTCCCTTGTACTCTTCTTAATATATCTTTGCTTATAAAAAAAATTGCTACCATTGGTTCCTACGGAATTGAAAACATATATCAGTTTTGATAGCCCATGTACAGTTAATGGGGAACACTGATAGGCTTGATAATATTCATACTCCTAAATATTTGAACACCATTTCAACTTCAGGTCTTCCAAATCATGAGTTAATAACACTCAAAATTGGTGTTTCATGTCATGTTGTGTTGTTGAGAAATATAGATCAGTTTGGTTGATTTGTGTATGTTAGATAATATGGTGCATTTATGTTTTACTTATTTTATTTATCTTAAGGGTAGTTTAGTCTTTTATTTATTGCATATATATTTTTACCTTTTTTTTTTATTCTTGTAATGTTAGACTAATTTACTTTTGCAATAGAGAACCCTAGCCACTTTTCTCTTCTCCCTTGTTCTTCTTCTCTTTCTCATATGCATTGCTAATCTTAATATGGTATCAGAGCAAGGATGATTCTGGCCACAGCTTTCGCAGATCCAACTAGGTGATTTTTTGTTAGCAATTCGTTCTTCCTTTTGCGGTTCTCTCTGTTAGGGTTTTGTAGAGACCCATTTGCAGAAATTGGGGTTTTCTTTACTCTGTTTTGTGATTGTTTGCAATGGCTGGAGAAAAAGATGATTCTCTTCAATCCATTAGTGTGCAATTGAATGGGCAGAATTATTCATATTAGAGTTATGTGTTGAAGAATATTTTGAAAGGCAAGAGAATGTGGGGTTATGTTTCTGGAATCTCTATTAAGCCAAAAGATGAAAAAGAAGGGAAATATGCAACAGAGCTAGAAACCTGGGAGGTAAATAATTCAAAGATTATTACTTGGATCAACAACTCTGTTTCGCAGTCTATAGGGGTTCAACTAGCAAAATATGAAACGGCCAAGGAGGTTTGGGATCATTTGAAAAAGTTATATGTGCAGTCTAATTTTGTAAAGTAATATCAGTTGGAGATAGATATTCGAGCTCTTCAACAAAACAACATGAGCATACAGGAATTTTACTCTGCTATAAGCAATCTTTGGGACCAGTTGGCTCTTACTGAATCTGCTGAGTTACAAGCTTTTAAGCCGTACATTGACCGTAGAGAAGAACAGCGTCTGGTTCAGTTTTTGATGGCTCTTCGAGATGATTTTGAAGGGCTTCGTGGAACAATTTTGCATCGTAATCCTCTTCCAACTGTTGATTCGGTTGTTAATGAATTGTTAGCTGAAGAGATTCGACTGAAGTCTCAATCAGAAAAAGGGAATGTAGACAAAGGAATCCTCCCCAACCCATCTGTTTTTGCTGTTCCTTCTAACAAAGGTAAATCTCATGGAAAGGTTGGTTACGATGAATGTAGTTTTTGCAAGCAGAAGGGCCATTGGAAAGCTAGAGCAATTAAAAAAAAATACTTAAATTAGTGTCTTTTCAACTACTATTTAATATTAATAACAATAATCCCCGGCAACGGCACCAAAAACTTGATGTGAAAATCGGCAAGTGCACCGAATCGCAAAAAAGTAATAAAAAGTGAGTAGAGTATCGTCCCACGAGGATTAAGTTATTAATTACTAAATTCACTGAAAATAACACTATTTAAGCTAACAAAAAGAGAGTTGTTGAAAATTAAATTAAAAAATAAAAATAAAAATTAGCAAACAATAAATCAAAAGGGGTGAAAAATAATAATAAGCGTTAGGATTCAGATTTCACTTGAACTCTTTAGATGCACACTCAAATATTGGTTTAACTATGTTTTATTTCAATGATTTATGGTCAATTCTCAAAATTAATTAATACCCAATCCCTTAGTATATTAATCCTCTTACACTGATTGAAATTAACTAATCCCTTAGTCTAACCTCAATTAGAAAGGCATTATCAAGAACAAAGGAATTAAAAGAAAGACCACATAACGCACAACGTCTATCCCTAGCGATTGCAGAAGTTATGGTGTTTATCACAAGTTCTAAGTTCATGCAAATTTTTCCAAATCATACATAAACCCAAAAAATCATTCCCAAATTGATCAGGTTCAGAAAAGCATTAAAGACAGAGATAAACACGTAAATCATGAGATAAAAACATAAATTAAACCCATAAAAGAAAGTTACATCATCCAAGAACAAGATCCATCATCCCCCTAACAATGGAAAATTAGTTACACATGGAAAAAGAAGAACACAAAGGGAAAAATATGACAAACTCCATTGTAGAAAGGTGGAAAGGTTGAAGAAAATCCTTAATCTTCAATCCTAATTGCGCCCACACCACATTAGGGTTTGTGCCTCTTGACGACTACTGCCTTCTCTCCAAGTGTCTAAGAATATGTAAAAAGAAAAGTGAGCTCAAGAGTGAGCTACTTTGCTAAATTCATTTTTTCCCCTTTTATAGAAAAACTGACAGATTTTCGTATCTGACTTGCATGATTTTTCTCACCCTCTAGGTGGCCTAATTTGCCCTTGATCTCAACAGAGAAGTTGTAGGATTTTCTGTTAGCTTTCCAATGCCGCAAACGGTGCATCAATCTGATCTCTGTAGCCCAAGATATGACTCAATTAATGAGGGATGGTCGGGATAGTGCGGGAATCCAAATTTTGCTCCAAATCAAATCTCTTTGAGAATCCATATCTAATCTTCAATCTAATCATTGTTTGAGATTTTACATCCAATTAAAGCTCTAATTAGCATTTAAGAATAAGATATGAATTCTTCAAATATTTATTTTCAGGAATTTATTATTTTTTACACAAAATCTGATGATTTATCCTGAAAACTTGTTTCTTTGATTTCTTTCTTCTTTAAGCATCCAATCTCTTTCCATGTGTATTTACCTATCAAAAATACATAAAAAAAAATAATAAAAACAAAATTAAAATAATAAAAAATATAATCAAATTTAAGAACAAAACTAAATCAAAAAGATTAAAAGAGAATGAAAACCCAAGATTTTGAACCGTAAAAATATGAATTTTTGTAGGTTCATCACTCCCCAAACTTAAGCTTTTGCTTGTTCTCAAGTAAAAAAAACAAAAAAACAAAAACAAAACAAACTAAAACTCAAAACAGACTCAAACATGACAATACCGGTATCAAAAATCATTCATATCCTCAAGAACTAATTCACAATCTAATTTCAAAGTGTCACACATGAACAATCCAATTATCACATTGTCTCTCACGCAACTCTTATGCACAAATGACTTCCCAAAAACATGAATGAAAGACTCAATCTCCTCATAGAGTACAAGCCCAAATGAGTTTATAAAACTGCAAATGCACATCAAACCCACATCCATAGGATTATTTTTCATCTCTCTCTCCACTAATGTAAACAACACATAACCAAGGATCAAAAGGGACTTTATAAGCTTGTAATGTAAAGCCAAGGGTATGGGTTAAGAAAGAAGTGGTAGGAAAATGAAAACAAAAGTTGAGATACAAAATCATGTAAATTTTAAAATTCAAGCCTCAAAATATAAGACAAGTGCAAAACGGAGCAAAAGTATCAACACAACATTCACTTTTTTTTTCTTTCTTTTCTTTTCTTTTTCAGCAACCTCCACCCCCAAACTTATTTCTTTGCAATACTTTGAGTGGACTTTCTTTTTTTTTTTCAATTTCTTTTTTTCTTTTTCTTCTTTTTTTCTTTGAAATTTTTTAGCTCCACAAAACTTCATGCACAAAAATAATGAAGACTTGAATAATAAAATAATACAAAATATGCACTCAACAGAAGTTATGTAAGAGAGAAATTTTTTTTTCTTTTTTTTTCATATGGGTATGGGAAAAAGAAAATGTGGATAAAAGAAAAGAAATAGAGGCCAAACAATAACAAAGCTGCAAAAGGGAGCTAGGGATAAACTGTATATACAGGTTGGCTTGAAAGGCTCAAACGGTCCAAAGAAGGCCCTTATTATTTCCTTAATCATGCACTGCCTAGGATTTCGCCTCAAGAGAGAATCAAACAACTTCTAGATGCAAATCATCCACACACATGCAATCCCATAAACTTTCTCTAAGCTTGACATGCATTAAAATCCAAAGTCTATCAATCATAAAGATGGGAAGAACATCCATACACAATTGAGACAATAGAGATAAATGCAACTCATAAATTCCCATGTGCTATCCCAAGAAATCAAATCAATTCATAATTTAAACAATCATTGGATATTCAATTCAACACACCAGTATGCAGAAAATGACTCAAAACACAATAGGGATGATGGAAACAAAATGAAATAAAATAAATAAATAAAAATAAAAATTAAAAGCTAAAGGAAAGAAGAAAAATCTTTTTGATGGCCGACACTTTATACATCCCCCTACAAAGGCTCGAACTCGGGGAGGCACCTAAGCCGACTCACACTACCTTCAAAACAAAAATAGAAAAATGATAATCAACAAAATAAGAAATAACAAAATAAGAAAAAATAAAATAGAAAAAGGAGAGAAAATTTGGGTTGCCTCCCAAAAAGCGCTTGTTTAACGTCATTAGCTTGACGTTGCCTTTTCAACTAGTCATGGTGGCTTGAAGCAAGAGAAGTAGGATGACATCTTTCTCTTGTCGGCTCTTTGCCTCCACACTGTCTCTGAGAGAAAATGGGAACAGTCGTAATCTAATGGCATCATCAGTAACGCCATTATACTTAATAGTATCGCAGAGTGCAAGAAATTTGTAATGTGCAAGTTTGAATCTTCTACATGGCCTCCCCAACCGATTTCTGCTGCACCAGATGTAGAAGGTGGTTTAATCTCAAAATTATTGGTCTGAATAGCAAGACGCACAATACTGGTAGAAATATTCTCAGCAGATGGGGTAGCATAGTCAGCCAATGTACGTCTTTGCTCTACAGTTACAACTCTTTCTGTCATCTTTTCCCCTACTTCTTCAAGTCTCTTCCTCTCTCTAGCTACTTTCCTATTTGCTCTAGCTGTTTCTCTATCTATGGGTCAAAAAGTAATTCTTCTGACTCTAGAGAACCTTGTATAAACAAACAAACAAACAAACAGAGTGAAGTAAAGAAGGAAATTAAAAATAAAAATAAATAACTAAAAAAAATAAACAAAGAAAACAAAACAAAAAATAAATAAAAGAAACAAATTAAAAAGAAAATTAAATGAAGAAAAATGAAATTAAATAAGAAAAAAAGTATCTATAAATAAGAGAAAATTTAAAGAAAAGAAAAGAAAAATTAAATTAAAAATAAAATTAAACAATTAAAAATAAAATTAAACAATTAAAAAAATACTTAAATTAGTGTCTTTTCAACTACTATTTAATATTAATAACAATAATCCCCGGCAACGGCGCCAAAAACTTGATGTGAAAATTGGCAAGTGCACCGAATCGCAAAAAAGTAATAAAAAGTGAGTAGCGTATCATCCCACGAGGATTAAGTTATTAATTACTAAATTCACTGAAAATAATACTATTTAAGCTAACCAAAAGAGAGTTGTTGAAAATTAAATTAAAAATAAAAATAAAAATTAACAAACAATAAATCAAAAGGGGTGAAAAATAATAATGTTAAAGCGTTAGGATTCAAATTTCACTTGAACTCTTTAGATGCACACTCAAATATTGGTTTAACTATGTTCTATTTCAATGATTTATGGTCAATTCTCAAAATTAATTAATACTCAATCCCTTGGTATATTAATCTTCTTACGCTGATTGAAATTAACTAATCCCTTAGTCTAACCTCAATTAGAAAGGCATTATCAAGAACGAGGGAATTAAAAGAAAGACCACATAACCCACAACGTCTATCCCTAGCGATTGCAGAAGTTATGGTGTTTATCACAAGTTCTAAGTTCATGCAAATTTTCCCAAATCATACATAAACCCAAAAAATCATTCCCAAATTGATCAGGTTTAGAAAAGCATTAAGAACAGAGATAAACACGTAAATCATGAGATAAAAACATAAATTAAACCCATAAAAGAAAGTTACATCATCCAAGAACAAGATCCATCATCCCCCTAACAATGGGAAATTAGTTACACATAGAAAATGAAGAACACAAAGGGAAGAATATGACAAACTCCATTGTAGAAAGGTGGAAAGGTTGAAGAAAATCCCTAATCTTCAATCCTAATTGCGCCCACACCACATTAGGGTTTGTGCTTCTTGACGACTACTGCCTTCTTTCCAAGTGTCTAAGAATATGTGAAAAGAAAAGTGAGCTCAAGAGTGAGCTGCTTTGCTAAATTCGTTTTTTCCCCTTTTATAGAAAAATTGACAGATTTTCGTATCTGACTTGCATGATTTTTATCACCCTCTAGGTGGCCTAATTTGCCCTTGATCTCAACAGAGAAGTTGTAGGAGTTTCTGTTAGCTTTCCAATGCCGCAAACGGTGCATCAATCTGATCTCTGTAGCCCAAGATATGACTCAATTAATGAGGGATGGTCGGGATAGTGCGGGAATCCAAATTTTGCTCCAAATCAAATCTCTTTGAGAATCCATATCTAATCTTCAATCTAATCATTGTTTGAGATTTTACATCCAATTAAAGCTCTAATTAGCATTTAAGAATAAGATATGAATTCTTCAAATATTTATTTTCAGGAATTTATTATTTTTTACACAAAATCTGATGATTTATCCTGAAAACTTGTTTCTTTGATTTCTTTCTTCTTTAAGCATCCAATCTCTTTCCATGTGTATTTACCTATCAAAAATACATAAAAATAATAATAAAAACAAAATTAAAATAATAAAAAATATAATCAAATTTAAGAACAAACTAAATCAAAAAGATTAAAAGAGAATGAAAACCCAAGATTTTGAACCGTAAAAATATGAATTTTTGTAGGTTCATCACTCCCCAAACTTAAGCTTTTGCTTGTCCTCAAGTAAAAAAAAAAAAAACAAAAACAAAACAAACTAAAACTCAAAACAGACTCAAACATGATAATACTGGGTATCAAAAATCATTCATATCCTCAAGAACTAATTCACAATCTAATTTCAAAGTGTCACACATGAACAATCCAATTATCACATTATCTCTCACATGCAACTCTTATGCACAAATGACTTCCCAAAAACATGAATGAAAGACTCAATCTCCTCATAGAGTACAAGCCCAAATGAGTTTATAAAACTGCAAATGCACATCAAACCCACATCCATAGGATTATTTTTCATCTCTCTCTCCACTAATGTAAACAACACATAACCAAGGATCAAAAGGGACTTTATAAGCTTGTAATGTAAAGCCAAGGGTATGGGTTAAGAAAGAAGTGGTAGGAAAATGAAAACAAAAGTTGAGATACAAAATCATGTAAATTTCAAAATTCAAGCCTCAAAATATAAGACAAGTGCAAAACGGAGCAAAAGTATCAACACAACATTCACTTTTTTTTTTCTTTCTTTTCTTTTCTTTTTCAGCAACCTCCACCCCAAACTTATTTCTTTGCAATACTTTGAGTGGACTTTCTTATTTTTTTTTTCAATTCCTTTTTTTCTTTTTCTTCTTTTTTTCTTGGAAATTTTTCAGCTCCTCAAAACTTCATGCACAAAAATAATGAAGACTTGAATAATAAAATAATACAAAATATGCACTCAACAGAGGTTATGTAAGAGAGAATTTTTTTTTTTTTCTTTTTTTTTCATATGGGTATGGGAAAAAGAAAATGTGGATAAAAGAAAAGAAATAGAGGCCAAACAATAACAAAACGCAAAAGGGACCTAGGGATAAGCGTATATACAAAGTTGGCTTGAAAGGCTCAAACGGTCCAAAGAAGGCCCTTATCATTTCCTTAATCATGCACTGCCTAGGATTTCGCCTCAAGAGAGAATCAAACAACTTCTAGATGCAAATCATCCACACACATGCAATCCCATAAACTTTCTCTAAGCTTGACATGCATTAAAATCCAAAGTCTATCAATCATAAAGATGGGAAGAACATCCATACACAATTGAGACAATAGAGATAAATGCAACTCATAAATTCTCATGTGCTATCCCAAGAAATCAAATCAATTCATAATTTAAACAATCATTGGATATTCAATTCAACACACCAGATGCATAAAATGACTCAAAACACAATAGGGATGATGGAAACAAAATGAAATAAAATAAATAAATAAAAACAAAAATTAAAAGCTAAAGGAAAGAAGAAAAATCTTTTTGATGGCCGACAACTTTATACATCCCCCTACAAAGGCTCCGAACTCAGGGAGGCACCTAAGCCGACTCAATGCTACCTTCAAAACAAAAATAGAAAAATGTTAATCAACAAAATAAGAAATAACAAAATAAACAAAAATAAAATAGAAAAAGGAGAGAAAATTTGGGTTGCCTCCCAAAAAGCGCTTGTTTAACGTCATTAGCTTGACGTTGCCTTTTCAACTAGTCATGGTGGCTTGAAGCAAGAGAAGTAGGATGACATCTTTCTCTTGTCAGCTCTTTGCCTCCACACTCTGTCTCTGAGAGAAAATGGGAACAGTCGTAATCTAATGGCATCATCAGTAACGCCATTATACTTAATAGTATCGCAGAGTTGCAAGAAATTTGTAATGTGCAAGTTTGAATCTTCTACATGGCCTCCCCAAATTCCGATTCGCACTGCACCGGATGTAGAAGAAATTTGGTTTAATCTCAAAATTATTGGCCTGAATAGCAGGACGCACAATACTGGTAGAAATATTCTCTGCAGATGGGGTAGCATAGTCAGCCAATGTACGTCTTTGCTCTACAGTTACAACTCTTTCTGTCATCTTTTCCCCTACTTCTTCAAGCCTCTTCCTCTCTCTAGCTACTTTCCTGTTTGCTCTAGCTGTTCTCTCTATCTATGGGTCAAAAAGTAATTCTTCTGACTCTAGAGAACCTTACATAAACAAACAAACAAACAAACAGAGTGAAGTAAAGAAGGAAATTAAAAATAAAAATAAATAACTAAAAAAATAAACAAAGAAAACAAAACAAAAAATAAATAAAAGAAACAAATTAAAAGAAAATTAAATGAAGAAAAATGAAATTAAATAAGAAAAAAAGTATCTATAAATAAGAGAAAATTTAAAGAAAAGAAAAGAAAAATTAAATTAAAATTAAAATTAAACAATTAAAAATAAAATTAAACAATTAAAAAAATACTTAAATTAGTGTCTTTTCAACTACTATTTAATATTAATAACAATAATCTCCAAGAACGACGCCAAAAACTTGATGTGAAAATCGGCAAGTGCACAATAGAATCGCAAAAAAGTAATAAAAAGTGAGTAGCGTATCGTCCCACGAGGATTAAGTTATTAATTACTAAATTCACTGAAAATAATACTATTTAAGCTAACAAAAAGAGAGTTATTGAAAATTAAATTAAAAATAAAAATAAAAATTAACAAACAATAAATTAAAAGGGTGAAAAATAATAATGTTAAAGCGTTAGGATTCAGATTTCACTTGAACTCTTTAGATGCACACTCAAATATTGGTTTAACTATGTTCTATTTCAATGATTTATGGTCAATTCTCTATTAAATTAATTAATACCCAATCCCTTGGTATATTAATCCTCTTTTACTGATTGAAATTAACTAATCTCTTAGTCTAACCTCAATTAGAAAGGCATTATCAAGAACGAGGGAATTAAAAGAAAAATCACATAACCCACAATGTCTATTCCTAGGGATTGCAGAAGTTATGGTGTTTATCACAAGTTCTAAGTTCATGCAAATTTTCCCAAATCATACATAAACCCAAAAAATCATTCCCAAATTGATCAGGTTTAGAAAAGCATTAAGAACAGAGATAAACACGTAAATCATGAGATAAAAACATAAATTAAACCCATAAAAGAAAGTTACATCATCCAAGAACAAGATCCATCATCCCCCTAACAATGGGAAATTAGTTACACATAGAAAAAGAAGAACACAAAGGGAAGAATATGACAAACTCCATTGTAGAAAGGTGGAAAGGTTGAAGAAAATCCCTAATCTTCAATCCTAATTGCGCCCACACCACATTAGGGTTTGTGCTTCTTGACGACTACTGCCTTCTTTCCAAGTGTCTAAGAATATGTGAAAAGAAAAGTGAGCTCAAGAGTGAGCTGCTTTGCTAAATTCATTTTTTCCCCTTTTATAGAAAAATTGACAGATTTTCGTATCTGACTTGCATGATTTTACTCATCCTCTAGGTGGCCTAATTTGCCCTTGATCTCAACAGAGAAGTTGTAGGATTTTCTGTTAGCTTTCCAATGCCGCAAACGGTGCATCAATCTGATCTCTGTAGCCCAAGATATGACTCAATTAATGAGGGATGGTCAGGATAGTGTGGGAATCCGAATTTTGTTCCAAATCAAATCTCTTTGAGAATCCATATCTAATCTTCAATCTAATCATTGTTTGAGATTTTACATCCAATTAAAGCTCTAATTAGCATTTAAGAATAAGATATGAATTCTTCAAATATTTATTTTCAGGAATTTATTATTTTTTGCACAAAATCTGATGATTTATCCTGAAAATTTGTTTCTTTGATTTCTTTCTTCTTTAAGCATCCAATCTCTTTCCATGTGTATTTACCTATCAAAAATACATAAAAAAACATAATAAAAACAAAATTAAAATAATAAAAAATATAATCAAATTTAAGAACAAACTAAATCAAAAAGATTAAAAGAGAATGAAAACCCAAGATTTTGAACCGTAAAAATATGAATTTTTGTAGGTTCATCACTCCCCCAAACTTAAGCTTTTGCTTGTCCTCAAGTAAAAAAAACAAAACAAAAACAAAACAAACTAAAACTCAAAACAGACTCAAACATGACAATACTGGGTATCAAAAATCATTCATATCCTCAAGAACTAATTCACAATCTAATTTCAAAGTGTCACACATGAACAATCCAATTATCACATTGTCTCTCACATACAACTCTTATGCACAAATGACTTCCCAAAAACATGAATGAAAGACTCAATCTCCTCATAGAGTACAAGCCCAAATGAGTTTATAAAACTGCAAATGCACATCGAACCCACATCCATAGGATTATTTTTCTTCTCTCTCTCCACTAATGTAAACAACACATAACCAAGGATCAAAAGGGACTTTATAAGCTTGTAATGTAAAGCCAAGGGTATAGGTTAAGAAAGAAGTGGTAGGAAAATGAAAACAAAAGTTGAGATACAAAATCATGTAAATTTCAAAATTCAAGCCTCAAAATATAAGACAAGTGCAAAACGGAGCAAAAGTATCAACACAACATTCACTTTTTTTTTCTTTCTTTTCTTTTCTTTTTCAGCAACCTCCACCCCAAACTTATTTCTTTGCAATACTTTGAGTGGACTTTCATGTTTTTTTTTTCAATTCCTTTTTTTCTTTTTCTTCTTTTTTTTCTTTGAAATTTTTCAGCTCCACAAAACTTCATGCACAAAAATAATGAAGACTTGAATAATAAAATAATACAAAATATGCACTCAACAGAGGTTATGTAAGAGAGAAATTTTTTTTTCTTTTTTTTCATATGGGTATGGGAAAAAGAAAATGTAGATAAAAGAAAAGAAATAGAGGCCAAACAATAACAAAGCTTCAAAAGGGACCTAGGGATAAACTGTATATACAGGTTGGCTTGAAAGGCTCAAACGGTCCAAAGAAGGCCCTTATCATTTCCTTAATCATGCACTGCCTAGGATTTCGCCTCAAGAGAGAATCAAACAACTTCTAGATGCAAATCATCCACACACATGCAATCCCATAAACTTTCTCTAAGCTTGACATGCATTAAAATCCAAAGTCTATCAATCATAAAGATGGGAAGAACATCCATACACAATTGAGACAATAGAGATAAATGCAACTCATAAATTCTCATGTGCTATCCCAAGAAATCAAATCAATTCATAATTTAAACAATCATTGGATATTCAATTCAAAACACCAGCATGCATAAAATGACTCAAAACACAATAGGGATGATGGAAACAAAATGAAATAAAATAAATAAATAAAAACAAAAATTAAAAGCTAAAGGAAAGAAGAAAAATCTTTTTGATGGCCGACAACTTTATACATCCCCCTACAAAGGCTCCGAACTCAGGGAGGCACCTAAGCCGACTCACAGCTACCTTCAAAACAAAAATAGAAAAATGTTAATCAACAAAATAAGAAATAACAAAATAAGCAAAAATAAAATAGAAAAAGGAGAGAAAATTTGGGTTGCCTCCCAAAAAGCGCTTGTTTAACGTCATTAGCTTGACGTTGCCTTTTCAACTAGTCATGGTGGCTTGAAGCAAGAGAAGTAGGATGACATCTTTCTCTTGTCGGCTCTTTGCCTCCACACTCTGTCTCTGAGAGAAAATGGGAACAGTCGTAATCTAATGGCATCATCAGTAACGCCATTATACTTAATAGTATCGCAGAGCTGCAAGAAATTTGCAATGTGCAAGTTTGAATCTTCTACATGGCCTCCCCCAAACTGATTCTGCTGCACCAGATGTAGAAGGGCTGGTTTAATCTCAAAATTATTGGCCTGAATAGCAGGACGCACAATACTGGTAGAAATATTCTCAGCAGATGGGGTAGCATAGTCAGCCAATGTACGTCTTTGCTCTACAGTTACAACTCTTTCTGTCATCTTTTCCCCTACTTCTTCAAGCCTCTTCCTCTCTCTAGCTACTTTCCTGTTTGCTCTAGCTGTTCTCTCTATCTATGGGTCAAAAAGTAATTCTTCTGACTCTAGAGAACCTTGCATAAACAAACAAACAAACAAACAGAGTGAAGTAAAGAAGGAAATTAAAAATAAAAATAAATAACTAAAAAAAAAAAAATAAACAAAGAAAACAAAACAAAAAATAAATAAAAGAAACAAATTAAAAAGAAAATTAAATGAAGAAAAATGAAATTAAATAAGAAAAAATTATCTATAAATAAGAGAAAATTTAAAGAAAAGAAAAGAAAAATTAAATTAAAATTAAGTTAAACAATTAAAAATAAAATTAAACAATTAAAAAAAATACTTAAATTAGTGTCTTTTCAACTACTATTTAATATTAATAACAATAATCCCCGGCAACGGCGCCAAAAACTTGATGTGAAAATCGGCAAGTGCACCGAATCGCAAAAAAGTAATAAAAAGTGAGTAGAGTATCGTCCCACGAGGATTAAGTTATTAATTACTAAATTCACTGAAAATAACACTATTTAAGCTAACAAAAAGAGAGTTGTTGAAAATTAAATTAAAAATAAAAATAAAAATTAGCAAACAATAAATCAAAAGGGGTGAAAAATAATAATGTTAAAGCGTTAGGATTCAGATTTCACTTGAACTCTTTAGATGCACACTCAAATATTGGTTTAACTATGTTCTATTTCAATGATTTATGGTCAATTCTCAAAATTAATTAATACCCAATCCCTTGGTATATTAATCCTCTTACGCTGATTGAAATTAACTAATCCCTTAGTCTAACCTCAATTAGAAATGCATTATCAAGAACGAGGGAATTAAAAGAAAGACTACATAACCCACAACGTCTATCCCTAGCGATTGCAGAAGTTATGGTGTTTATCACAAGTTCTAGGTTCATGCAAATTTTCCCAAATCATACATAAACCCAAAAAATCATTCCCAAATTGATCAGGTTTAGAAAAGCATTAAGAACAGAGATAAACACGTAAATCATGAGATAAAAACATAAATTAAACCCATAAAAGAAAGTTACATCATCCAAGAACAAGATCCATCATCCCCCTAACAATGGGAAATTAGTTACACATGGAAAAAGAAGAACACAAAGGGAAGAATATGACAAACTCCATTGTAGAAAGGTGGAAAGGTTGAAGAAAATCCCTAATCTTCAATCCTAATTGCACCCACACCACATTAGGGTTTGTGCCTCTTGACGACTACTGCCTTCTCTCCAAGTGTCTAAGAATATATAAAAAGAAAAGTGAGCTCAAGAGTGAGCTGCTTTGCTAAATTCGTTTTTTTCCCCTTTTATAGAAAAACTGATAGATTTTTGTATCTGACTTTCATGATTTTTCTCATCCTCTAGGTGGCCTAATTTGCCCTTGATCTCAACAGAGATGTTGTAGGATTTTCTGTTAGCTTTCCAATGCCGCAAACGGTGCATCAATCTGATCTCTGTAGCCCAAGATATGACTCAATTAATGAGGGATGGTCAGGATAGTGCGGGAATCCGAATTTTGCTCCAAATCAAATCTCTTTGAGAATCCATATCTAATCTTCAATCTAATCATTGTTTGAGATTTTACATCCAATTAAAGCTCTAATTAGCATTTAAGAATAAGATATGAATTCTTCAAATATTTATTTTCAGGAATTTATTATTTTTTACACAAAATCTGATGATTTATCCTGAAAACTTGTTTCTTTGATTTCTTTCTTCTTTAAGCATCCAATCTCTTTCCATGTGTATTTACCTATCAAAAATACATAAAAAAAACATAATAAAAACAAAATTAAAATAATAAAAAATATAATCAAATTTAAGAACAAAACTAAATCAAAAAGATTAAAAGAGAATGAAAACCTAAGATTTTGAACCGTAAAAATATGAATTTTTGTAGGTTCATCAAAGCTCAATGTCCAAAATTATTGAATAAGTCGCAGCAAGCACAACAGCCATCTCAATGGAGACCTCCTAGTCAGTTTAGCCAACGAAACTTCAAGCCTCCAACATCAAATGTTGCTGCAGTTGTTCCTCCGTCAGCTGAGAGTACATCATTTTTTAGTCCGACAGTATCTGATCTTGCTGAGCAATTCCAGAGGTTTCTTGCCACACAACCACATGCCATGTCTGCCCAATCCAATATAGGTTTGTCTTCCTCTAGCTCATCAGGTATATCTTCACCCATATGGATCCTTGACTCTAGAGCCTCTCATCATATGTCATCTGATTTTAAATCATTTGTGTCTTTACATCCTGCCTCATCTGTGTCAGTCATGACTGCTGATGGCACTCCTATGCCATTTGCAGGCACTGGGTCTGTTTCCGCATCTCATTTGTCTATTTCAGATGTTTATTACATTCCTAATCTCACTTTGAGTCTTGTTTCTGTTAGTCAATTATGTGATTCTGGTTACTCAGTTTTATTTTCTTCCACCTCTTGTTTTGTGCAGGATCTGTAATCCAAGAGGCTGATTGGGACAGGCCGTAGGCAGGGGGGACTTTATATTCTGGATGAACTGAGAGTTCCAGATGTTGCAGCTTCCAGTGTTGACCTGTTATCTTTTTGTTTGAATTCCTCTTCTTCTAGTTTTTATTTATGGCATTCTCTTCTTGGACATGATTCCTCTTCCCGTCTGAAATACTTAGCTTCTACAGGGGCTTTAGGAAAGTTGCAATCTAATGATATTTCTGACTGTTGTGGTTGCAAACTTGCTAAGTTTACTGCTTTGCCTTTTTCTAAAAGTATTTCATTTTCTATTGCACCTTTTGACTTAGTTCATTCTGATGTATGGGGACCATCACCAGTTGCTACCAAAGGTGGTTCTAGATATTATGTATCGTTCATTGATAATTGCACTCATTATTGTTGGGTTTATCTTATGAAACATCGTTCTGAATTTTTTGGCATTTATCATATGTTTTGTGCTTTTGTTAAAACTCAACATAATGCTGTTATCAAGTGCTTTCGATGTGATCTAGGTGGTGAATATACTTCTAATAAATTCTCTGAATTACTTGCTTCTGATGGGACTTTTCACCAAACTTCGTGTATTGACACTCCTGAACAAAATGGAGTTGCTGAAAAGAAACATTGCCACATTGTTGAAACTGCTTGTTCCCTTCTTCTGTCTACCTTTGTCCCAAGTGAGTTTTAGGGAGAAGCTGTCATCACTACAGTACATGTCATTAACAGAATTCCTTCTTCTATTACTTCAGGTTTGTCTCCCTTTGAGAAATTTTATGGTTGTGTTCCTGATTATTCAGCCTTGAGAGTCTTTGGTTCTACTTGCTTTGTTCTTCGTCCTCATGTAGAACGTAGTAAGTTGTCTTCTCGATCAACGATTTGTGTTTTTCTTGGTTATGGTGATGGTCAGAAAGGTTATCGTTGTTATGATCCTGCAAATCAAAAAACTTTATATCTCCCGTCATGTTGTGTTTCTTGAGTATATTCCCTTTTATTCCATTCCTTCTAGTCAACATGTCCTTACCAAATCTGATCTCACCCACATTGATTCTTTTCACACAGATTCTGACACCGCTCCTCTTCCTGTGACCCATAACCAAAATAATTCTGATGTTGAGCTTTGCAGGGTTGACACTAGTAGTTCTATAGATCCAGATGCCTCCTCTGTCCCTGCGCCTCCCCAAGAACCTTTTGTGATCATGGATCCTCCTCCTCCTTGTTATCCTCATCGTGATTGTAAGTCCACTAAATTACCAGATTTTGTTTATTCTAGTTATTCCACTTCTTTTGCTTCCTTCTTAACCTCTATTCACAGTTTGTCTGAGCCATCTTCCTATAAAGAGGCTGTTCTTGATCCCCTTTGGCAGCAGGCTATGGCAGAGGAACTTTCTGCTTTGCACAAGACAGATACTTGGGACCTTGTCTCTCTTCCGCCAGGAAAAACTACAATTGGTTCTCGTTGGGTATATAAGATCAAAACCAAGTCTGATGGGTCTGTTGAGAGATACAAAGCTCGCTTAGTTGCTAAAGGCTTTTCTCAACAATATGGTATGGATTATGAAGAAACTTTTGCTCTTGTTGCCAAAATGACTACTATTTGTATTCTTATTGCAGTCGCATCTATCTGCCAGTGGCATATTTCTCAAATGGATGTTAAAAATGCATTCTTGAATGGTGATCTTCAAGAAGAGGTTTATATGGTTCCTCCACCAGGTGTTTCTCATAATCCAGGTGAAGTTTGTAAATTGAAGAAGGCTCTCTACGGGCTCAAACAAGCTACCCGCGCTTGGTTTGAGAAGTTCTCCATTGTGATTACATCTCTTGGCTTCCACTCTAGCCCGCATGATTCTGCTTTGTTTCTCAGGTGCACTTCTCATGGTCATATCCTGCTCTCCTTATACGTTGATGACATGATCATTATTGGGGATGATGTTGACGGGATTGTGGAGTTGAAACTCCAATTGGCCCATCAGTTTGAGATGAAAGACTTAGGTACTCTTCATTACTTTTTGGGGATTGAAGTTGCTTACTCTCCTAGAGGTTACCTCCTTTCTCAATCTAAGTACATTGACACCATTCTTGAATAAGCTCATCTCTCTGACGCTAGAACAAAGGATACTCCTCTTGAGCAGAATGTTCGGTATACTTCTTCTGATGATGTTCATTTGTTAGATCCCACTTTGTATCGTACTTTTGTTGGCAGTTTGGTATATCTTACCATCACTAGACCTGATATTGCTTATGCAGTGTATGTTGTTAGTCAGTTTGTTGCTTCTCCTACTACAGTTCATTGGGCAGCTGTTCTTCGCATTCTTCGTTATCTTCAGGGTACTCAATTTCAGAGTCTTCTCTTTCCTTCATCATCTTCCTTGAAATTACGTGCTTACTCAGATGCTGATTGGGGTGGTGACTCCACCGATCGTAAGTCTACCACAGGGTTTTGCATCTTTCTGGGGGATTCTCTCATTTCTTGGAAGAGTAAGAAGTAAGCTGTTGTCTCTCGCTCTTCTACCGAAACTGAGTACCGTGCCATGGCATCCACTACTGCCGAAATAGTTTGGTTGCGTTGGTTACTTGAGTCTATGGGTGTCACTTCCCTTGGACCCACTCCTATGTATTGTGATAATATGAGTGCTATACAAATCACTCGCAACTCAGTCTTCCATGAACGCACCAAGCATATTGAGATTGACTGTCATTTCACTTGACACCACTTTCAGCATGGAACCATCACTTTACCCTTCGTATCTTCCTCTATGCAAATTGCTGACTTGTTTACAAAGTCGCATTCCACTCCACGCTTTCGTTTTTTGATTAACAAACTCTCAATGCTTCCTGTTGATGCATCGTGAGTTTGAGGGGGAATGTTAGATAATATGGTGCATTTATGTTTTACTTATTTTATTTATCTTAAGGGTAGTTTAGTCTTTTATTTATTACATTTATATGTTTACCCTTTTTTCTATTCTTGTAATGTTAGACTAATTTACTTTTCCAATAGAGAACCCTAGCCACTTTTCTCTTCTCCCTTGTTCTTCTTCTCTTCCTCATATGCATTGCTAATCTTAATAGTATAATGGTACTTGACTTTCAATTACTCGGTTGGATAACTATGTCTTACAAGCAAAAATCATATTCAGAACAAACATTGGACACAGTTTTTATTCTGAGATTGTTAGAAACTCCATCTAACTAGAAGATTCCTTTTCAATTTCAACGTAAATAGTCATATGTCTTTCGTTTGCTATGACAATAAACAAAAGTTATGGTCAATATCTCCAATAAGTTGGCATATATCTTACGAGACCTATTTTTTCACATGGATTATTATATATTGCTATCTCAGGAGTTACCAACAAAAATGGTTCGAAGTAATTAATCATTGATGAGAATGACCATATTTCAAACACTACTAAAAACGTAGTTTATAAAGCAATCTTCTAGAATTTAAGCTAAGTAAGTTATTTGCAATTGTTTTAACTTACATAAAAGTTTCAAGAGTTTTATACTGAAAAAAAAAATTAAAAATGTTATTATTTTGTTACAAAAAATGTTATTTATTATGCTTATTTACGTAAAAAAGAAAGAATATTTACTTTATAAACATTAGAATGTAAAACTATTGTTGATGAAGTCTTTATTTATGCCATTTAATTAATAGTCCTTTTTGTTATTAGGTACCCACATTCATTGAACGTCTTAAGTTCTATAGTTGTCTGCATGAATCCGTTAAACAATTATATTATATTTACAAAATATAGGTAATAACTAGCTCTTTTCCATGAGATAAAAAAAATAGCTCTGTCCTCTACCTGCACTCAATTCTATTAACATCATATGTTCATTTTTTATTTTAATTTATTTTTGTCATATATCGATAACTTTTATTATACAACTTTTACTTTACATATTTGATCATAGGTTTAATTTCAATTTGCATAATTAATTAATTATTTTCAAGTGATTTGATCACGTATTTAACTAATTCTCTTTATAAAATCATAAGGTTTTAATGCATTTCATTTTTTAGGTTACCTTTGCTTATGAGGTGGAAATAAAATCAAGTAAACAACAAATGTCCACCAAAATAAATAAATAATTAGTGATATCATTGTTTACTTATAAGAATTTTTTGTTATATTCTTTTACTGCAGTTAGTATTTAAATTATTATGTAATTTTTATTTTATTACTTCGTCAAATTCACATTTTCAACATGTTAAATGCATTTTTTATTATTAAATTCAAAATTTCTATATTACACTAGTTGTAAAGATGATTCCGTCATACCTTTAATATATATACACCCTAAACCTTAAATCACAAATCTAAATCTTAGGTAATAACATCCACACCAAAAAAACCCTAAATCACATCCACCAATTTACAATTTAAAAGTAAAAAACAATCAAAAGTTTACGTAAAAATTTAAACACAATAAATAACAAACATATATGCCATGCAACGCATAGGTAAAAATATTAGTATATATATATATATATATACACACACACGCGGATAATAGCATTAATTATTTCAATGGTGCAAAACTCTAACGAGGTCCATGGTTAAAACAGTAATGTAAAGACAAGTTTATGTTTTCCTTATTTCATAATACACTATTTGCCAGTTATAATTGCATCTCTTAAGTTTTTTATTCAACTTTTATACCAATTTTGTGAGTTATTAGCAGCGAAAGGTACCATTTTTATTGGTTAAATATAGTACCATTTCTTTTTCTTTTTTCTTTTTTGGATGAAGAAGTACCTTTTCAAATATTGCTTCGGACTCATTATTATCAATCAATGGGCAAAGTTACTTGCAAGCAACTAATAAGGAAAAAAGAAGAAGTAAACAAACACATCCAAGCATCTAAAAGGTTAATGACTTTACAATAGCAAGCAATAGACAAGTAATTAATTTAATTAAACATTCTCCTTCCAAGTAGTTTGAAAAATAAAAAAAGCAAACAAACATTAACAAAACAAAGCAAAACAAAACTGGTACGCGTAAAATATACTAAGAGCAAGTGCACTCTATTGCCAAGTAATATAGGACTTGAGTCCCAGTTATTGATCCCACGAGGAATAATTAGTAATTACTAGATTCGCTAAACTCTTTATTATTCAGACAATCGAAAGTGTATGAAGAAATTCAAAGTAAAATCAAAATAAACAATTAAAGAAAAGTAATGAACAATTAAACAAAGAAAATGTAATAAATGAGAAAGAGACTAGGGCGCAAGGTTCACTTGAATCCAATTATTCAGATTTTCTTTCAATTATGATTAAGGTAATTCTTTTGCCAATATTCTCTTATTTGCTATTGAATCCCAATGGTCATAGATGAAACAATATTCTATTCCTAATTTAATTCACCTATTTGGTCATTTAGTTGAATTAATCAAGAATGCATTAAGCTTCAATTCAAGAGATGAACTAACATACCACCAATTCCATTAGTAGGATAAATCGATGTTTAATCATTCACCAATCTAAACCTAGGCTTACCATATAGATCCACTCATTGAATGCGGATGGTTACCGGTCAAACAATGAATTAACACATGTCAAAAGTGATCAAATTCTGATAAGAATACAAGCAATATGGTAAACTCAAAAGGAAATTACCATAATCAAATTAGAAATCAAATCCAAATAATTAGGAAAACAAGATCCCTCATAGCCTTAGCTATGGGTTTAGCTACTCATGTTCAATAAAAACAAACTCATATCAAAATACAAACCCATAGACAGAAAACCCAAAGGAAAAGAGAAACTAAAAAGAAAGAGAAATCAAAACCTCTTTAATGGAGATTAAGATCTTCAAGCCTTCAAGAATCCTCCTTTGAAATTACCCTCCAAGGTCTGCTACGACAAAACAACTGTCTCAGGATTAGGAATTTTCTGTGCAATGTGCTAAGTGTGTTGTCTATGTGGTGTAACTCTTTAATTTAAAGAAAGTCAGGCCTGCTGTTGCGCAACCAGCGCTTAGGCGCTGGTTATTGGGCGCTTGGGCGCTCAGTCACTAAAGCCCAAATGCTCTGCTGCACCTCTTGCGTGCTTAAGCGCTCTTTCTCAACGCTTAAGCGCTGAAACATTAATTCACCGTTGCTGCATACGTTTCCAGCTCAGGCGCTACACACCAGTGCTCAAGCGCTGGTTTCTGGTATTTCCTTCTTCTTCTTGCTCCTTTGCACATTCAATCTTCTCCCCATATAATTACCTGACAAAAACATACAAAATACTTAATAAAAACACAATTAAACAAGACTAAAAATATAACAAAACTAAAAACAAAATTCATTAAAAATAAATAAAAAGAATATGAAAAATTAAGGAATTGAACCATAAAAATAAGACATATTGACAATTCATCAACTCCCCCACACTTGAGCTTTGCTTGTCCTCAAGCAAAGAATAGGAATCAACAACAAGATCAAACTCAACATCAAGAAACATGAATCAAAGAGAAATTCTACAATTAAAAGAAATTCAAGTTCAGCAATCAAATCCAATCAAGTAAGATCATTTAGCACTTAAACAATTAAAGGCTAGAGTCTAGCTTGCAACTGTTCTCTTCATTAAACATCTGAGATAACTCAACTTTCCATCGCTCAAGTGTTTAAAGGACAAAGAGATCACTCAAATTTCTCTTGAAAAATGTAATACCATAGGTTTGCTTATCAATCTCATCTTCACTTTCAAGTTCACATACAACACAAGAATCAAAAGGACTTTCCTTTGGTTGTAACAGAGCCAAGGATAAAATGGAAGGTAGGAAGAAATGATAAAATAGGGCAAAAAATGCTCATGAATAAATCAACACAAAGCATAATCAGGCTGAAAATATGACAGATAGAGCATGATGCACAAGAATATAACAACTTCTCACTTTCAACCCAATATTTTCATTATTCTTCACCAACAATTCTTTTCTTTTCTTTCTTTTTATTTTTTTATATTTTTTCCAAACATTTTTTTTTCAAACTTTTCTCTTTTTTTTTTCAACCCTTGAAGACAAAAGCAACATTTCAAGACTTTTCAATCAACACATCAATTGCTCCAAAGAATTCAACCTGATTATTCAATTGGGTATTCAAAGAAATCAATTTCAGGCTTAAAGGGGGCAACTAAGGGATTATTTAATCAATGCAACTCTGGAAGTCAAGAAAGAATTAAGCCTAATTGCCTTAATCATATTCAAGTATGCATGTGAATCATTAAAGCCTCAACAAGATATCAAAGCAAGTTCTAGCGCACATCAATCAAGAGAAAACTCACTCCAGAAGAAAAATCCAATCATTAAGGCTCAAAACTCACTTTCTGGCTAGAGTTAATAAAGAGAGCAACAACAAACAGACATTGTTAATTTCCAAATAAGATGCTAAATTCATTTTACTTTAATGAAAAAGATTGCTTCACACATTATTAGCTCATGATCAATGGAATCCCCTTTAAAAGCATATCTCCATCAACTCAGAATAAATCAAGACATCAAAACATAATTCTAACTTAATTACCAGCAATATTCAAGTGCTTCAACAAAAAAATTTTTTGACAAAAAATCATAACAATACCACTCCCCCACACTTAAGATAAACATTGTCCTCAATGTGGAAGAAAAAGAAATAAAGGAGGTAAAGAAAAGAACAACACAACCTGATGAACAGTGACACAATATCAGGCAAAGGAGAAGCACAAGAGTCAGTGCAGCAACACGATCTGAAAAATGAAATCCCAAACGCATGAGTAGAATCTAAAAGAAAAACAAAAATAACTAAATAACTAAAATAAAATAAAGAAAGAAGAAACACAAGTTGCCTCATGTGAAGCACTTGTTTAACGTCATTAGCTCAACGTTGCCTTTTTAGAAGAATCAAGGTGGCTTAAAGCAAGAAAAATAGGAGGATGTCTTTTTCTTTTCAAAATAGTTCTTCCTCCCTTCAACAATGGCCGTGGGACTACTTTCAACAGAATTCTGAATTTGAAAAGAGCTTGACTGTCCCAATTACACCTTAACTCCACTAAGCCAAGGTGGTTGCACTCAATCAGCAGATGAAGGACCAATCTGTGAAGAAGTGTGGATCTTAGGAGGACCTTTATCTGTCTCAGCAGCCTGACTTCCCAAAAGATCAACATCAACACTGTATAATGGCGAGGGGTCTTTGATAGCTAAGATTTCCTGCTTCTTAGCTTGAACACAATTAATAGGGGCATGGAGATTTGACATTAAGGAATATTTAGCCTCCCTAAAGACATTAATGATCACATGATCTTCATCCACTCTCAAGATGAGCTCACCCCGAGGTATATCAATCACAGCTCCAGAAGTGACCAAAAACGGTCTTCCAAGAATGAGAGGAATATCAGCATTCTCTTCCATATCCAGCACCACAAAATCAACTAAGAAAATAAATTTGTCCACCTTCACCAAAACATCCTCCACTACACCACGCAGGTAAGCGAAGGATCTATTAGCCAACTGTAGTGAAATGTTGATGGGCTTCGGTTCCTGCATTCCCAATTTCTTAAACACAGAGAAATGCATCAAATTAATACTAGCTCCCAAATCACATAATGTCTTATCAAAATAAGAGTTACCAATAGTGCAAGGAATAGTAAAACTCTCTGGATCTTTCAATTTTGGGGGTAACTTATTTGAGAGAATAGCAGAGCACTCCTCAGTTAGATATATCGTCTCAAATTCCTTAAGCTTGCGTTTCTTTGTAAGTATTTCCTTCAAAACTTCGCATACTTGGGCATTTGAGAGATGGCTTCAACGAGCGGAATATTAATTTGTAATTTATTGAATATCTCCAAGAATTTGGTAAATTGCTGATCTGGCTGATTGTTCTTGAGCCTCTGAGGGAATGGGATCTTGACATATAAGGATGGTTCATAAAATGCACTTTGCTCACGATCCGTCTTCGCTTTCTGCCACTTTGGTGCTTTCTTCTCAGCCTTCTTCTCTTGATTGACATCTTCAGTAAGGACATCTTCAGTTGCCTTCTCATCTTTATGCACTGACTGAACAAGAGTAACTCTAGGCTCTGATAAGTCCTTCTTCTGTGGAGACTCCCCAAGTTCCTTACCACTTCTCAGAAAAATTGCATGGGCCTATTCCCTTGGATTAGTCTCAGTAATGCTAGACAATGTCCCCAGTGCCCTCGCTGTCATCAATGTAGTCAGCTGACTGATTTGAGTCTCCATGTTCTTCATTCTGGCATCAAAATTCTGCATGTACTTCATAACCAAATCTTCAAAACTTGGCTTCTCTGCAGGTGCTTGGAAACCAGGAGGTGGTGGTGAAACTCTCTGTTGATTCTGCTAATAGCCTTACTGATTACCCGATTTAAAATTCGGGTGGTCCCTCCAACCAGGATTATACGTATTTGAATATGGATTGTATTGCTGCCGGTTGGAATTACCAAAAAAATTTGCTACTTCAGGCTCAGGAGCAAAAGGACTACCAACTTGACAATTTGCACTTGAATGACCCTGTCCTCCACATGCTTCACAGATGATAGGTGGGGCTGCACTATTTGTCACCATCAAAGTCTCCACCTTCTTGGTCAAAGCTTCCAACTGACTCAAAATAGCAGTAGAAGAATCAACAGTATGTACACCTACTTGTTTCTTAGGAGCCTGGCGCTCATTCTGCCATTGATACTGTTCAACACCATTTCTTCAATCAAAGCTTGGCTCTCAGTAGGTGTTTTTCTCCATATAGTACCTCCCGCAGCAGCATCAATAAATGAACAATTTGCAGGCGATAAACCATTGTAAAAAGTCTGAACCTGCTGCTATACAGGAAATCTATGATGTGGACATCTCCTCAACAACTCCTGAAAGCGCTCCCAAGCTTCATAAAGAGTGTCCATCTCAAACTGCACAAAAGAAGATATGTCATTCCTTAACTTAATAGATTTAGAAGGAGGAAAATACTTAGTCAGAAACTGTTATGTCAATTGATCCCATGTAGTGATGGAACCCCTTGGAAGTGACGTTAACCATTGGCTTTGCTCTGTCCTTAAGAGAGAAAGGAAAGAGTCGCAATCAGATTGCATCATCCGTCACCCCATTATACTTGACAATATCACACAACTTCAAAAACTTGGCTAAATGCTGATTTGGATCATCCGAAGGCAATCCACCAAACTGAACTGAATTTTGAATCATGGAGATCAATGCTGGTTTGATCTCAAAATTATTAGCTGCCACAGCTGATCTTATAATACTCCCTACATGCCCTTCAGCAGTGGGCATAGAGTACTCAAACATGGTTAGCTCTTTCTTCACGGTTGGCCTCAACAACTGGTTGCCTCTCCATCTTGCTTATGTCTTCTGTCACAGCTACAATAAAAGTCTGCTTCTTTAACTTGCGAGCTGTTTTCTCAATTTTTGGATCAAAAGCCAAATCAGGAAACTGAGATCGAGTGAGCATAAACAAAAATAAGAAGAGAAAAAAAATTAAATAAAAATAAATAAATAAATAAAATCAGAAATCAAAATAAGAAAAAAAATAAAATAAAATAAGAAATAAAAATAAAAATAAAAATAAAATAAGGAATAAAGAAAAAGGACGTCTAAATTAACTAGAGTTTTTCGCTTCTAATATTACCAAACTTATTCCCCGGCAGCGGCGCCAAAAACTTGGTACGCGTAAAATACACTAAGAGCAAGTGCACTCTATCGCCAAGTAATATAGGACTTGAGTCCCAGTTATCGATCCCACGAGAAATAATTGCTAATTACTAGATTCGCTAAACTCTTTGTTATTCAGACAATCGAAAGTGTATGAAGAAATTCAAATTAAAATCAAAATAAACAATTAAAGAAAAGCAATGAACAATTAAACAAAGAAAATGTAATAAATGAGAAAGAAACTAGGGTGCAAGGTTCACTTGAATCCAATTATTCATATTTTCTTTCAATTATGATTAAGGTAATTCTTTTGCCCATATTCTCTTATTTGCAATTGAATCCCAATGGTCATGGATGAAACAATATTCTATTCCTAATTTAATTCACCTATTTGGTCATTTAGTTAAATTAATCAAGAATGCATTAAGCTTCAATTCAAGAGATGAACTAACATACCGTCAATTCCATTAGTAAGATAAATCGATGTTTGCTCATTCACCAATTTAATCTTAGGCTTACCATATAGATCCACTCATTGAATGCGGATGGTCACCGGTCAAACAATAAATTAACACATGCCAAAAGTGATCAAATTCTGACAAGAATACAAACAATATGATAAACCCAAAAAGAAATTACCATAATCAAATTAGAAATCAAATCCAAATAATTAGGAAAACAAGATCCCCCATAGCCCTAGCTATGGGTTTAGCTACTCATGTTCAATAAAAATAAATCTATATCAAAATACAAACTCATAGACAGAAAACCAAAAGGAAAAGAGAAATTAAAAAGAAAGATAAATCAAAATCTCTTTAATAGAGATTAAGATCTTCAAGCCTTCAAGAATCCTCCTTTGAAATTACCCTCCAAGGTCTGCTACCGCAAAACAACTGTCTCAGGATTAGGGATTTTCTGTGCAATATGCTCAGTGTATTGTCTGTGTGGTGTAACTCTTTAATTTAAAGAAAGTCAGGCCTGCTGTTGCGCAACCAGCGCTTAGGCGCTGGTTACTGGGTGCTTGGGCGCTCAGTCACTAAAGCCCAAATGTTCTGCTGCACCTCTTGCGCGCTCAGGCACTCCTTCTCAGCACTTAAGCGCTGAAACATTAATTCACTGTTGCTGCATACGTTTCCAGCGCTCAGGCGCTACACACCAGTGCTCAAGCGCTGGTTTCTAGTATTTCCTTCTTCTTCTTGCTCCTTTGCAATTCAATTTCTCTTCATACAATTACCTAACAAAAACATACAAAATACTTAATAAAAACACAATTAAACAAAATTAAAAATATAACAAAACAAACAAACAAAATTCATTAAAAATAAATAAAAAAAATATGAAAAATTAAGGAATTGAGCCATAAAAATAGGACATATTGACAATTCATCAAAAACTAAGGCATTTTGGTCTCCCGAAACAAAGTAAACTAAAAATTTGAAGGATTCTCTAGTTTTTGCATTACAGTCATAAGAGCAAGAAGGCACTTCAAGTTTCATTGTACTGTAATTAAAGTATTTAAACAGTCCTTAAAGTAGAAATAAAAATTATAGTTCACTTTGCCAACTTGCACGAATGAACCTGACTCTTGGCCCCCTGTAAATACCACCTTTGAAATTCTCTCTCTTCTCATTGTTTGTTTGAAGTCCTTTATATATACAGAGAACTACGTTCAAAGTGTCTCAACCAGTGGTTCCTTTTCTATTTGCTGAGCCAAGGAGTGAGATGGCTAACTCATTGGCATTTTATGGGCTTGGCCTTACACTTTCTGCTATCCTCCTATCTACTTAAGTCTTCGCTCATGAACAATCTCAGGCTTTTCACTCATGTCCGACTCTTTTTTCCTTCTGCGAAACATTTGCATTCCTCCTCTCTCTAAGTTTTCCCATAGATGGCTTTCATTTTATTCTGCTCGCAACACTTTTTGAGTGCATAAAAATGATGCATGCGGAAGTCCATTTCTGGTAGATAGTGAAATGTGTTATTCCCTTGCCCTAAGTTCAAAATATTTAGCATTATATTTACATATCATTCTATCTTATCGTAGATTAAGAAGGTATGTGTTTTCTTTAGCTCAAAAACACTCATAGTTATATATACATTATATATAAATCAATTTTATTTTTTACTCAATTCACATACTTTTACTTCATTAAAAAAAAATTCTGCTACATAGCATTAATATCATATTATTTTAATTATTTTATTATTAAGATATAAATTTATTTAAAGAATAATATTAAAATAGACTCAGTTCATGGTGAAACCTATACGTGATAAAATATCCACCATTTAAAAAATAATTTAAAATTATAAATATATGAATATAAAATTTAATGATGAGTATAGTGTCACTTATATGATTCATCGTAAACCTAAGTTTATACTAACATTACTCTTCTTTTAAAATAATCTTCATTGTAATCGGATTTTACTCGATAACGAGTTCCTAGCACTATTACTTTATTATTTTCTTTTTTGCACATCAATGAATTATAACCACAACTTATACTCATGAACTCTACCTAAATCTCTATCTTGTCCAAATCACCTGCATTATACCCAAATAACTATATTTTATTTTTCTCTATATTTTTTTATATTTTTAATTAGAGAAGATAAAGGTCTTTTTTTTCTAATTGTAATCAAGTTTTTATAGATAGCACCCACAAACGCTTCATACAGCAAAATAAATGTAAAAGAAACAACAATTTTATAAAGAAGAGAAAGCTAATGTTAAAAACTATTTATCAACAAATTAATGGTTGGAAAAGAAACAAGTTAAATCTTGTAGATTTGCTTTTAAAATTTTGTCTATACAAATATTTTTGTAATGGATACAATATATAGCAGTGAATTCTGAGGAGGTTGACCGCCATGGTTATAAACAAGTTGAAGGCTATCACTATTCCAATAGGGTTGGTCCGATTGGAGCAGGGATGCGCACAAGGCCTCATGGTGTAACAGGTACAAGTATAAGACACCAAAGTTGAAACTTGAAGCATGAAACTAAACAGCTATTGATGCTAAACTATTTCAGGGTTTCTTCAATAGGTCAATCTTATTTTAACACTTTAATTATGTAGTTACAACTTAGTAATCTATATATTTGCCAAAATTGGTCTTTACAAGCATAGTGTTTATAATATGTCTTTTCTCATAGTAATGGTAATATTTTGTTTATATTAGCCACTATAGTTTAGTTTCATAATACTTAAAATATATAATTTTTGTCATAAACACATATGTAGATCAATTAGCATGTTGATCATATTTGCTCTGTCTTTCTTTTAGTAATTGTTTTTCTTTTTCCTCGTTCGTGTTAGTATAGAGGAGGCGCTTCAAGTAGACAATGCAGAGGAGGACCATTCTTCTGTATCCAACTTGCAAGATTCAAATTTTGGTTGGACAAATCCCCAAAATGGACATACAACAATGTCTAGAACAGTGGGAAGGAGGCATTACCATCCACATTCTGGCTACAATCCCTCAAACTTGGAAGATATTGGTGAGACGCTAAAGTTTGACACTCAAATATTTTATATGTCCATCCCCCAAGGCTCAAACACCATCCTAAAAAGAGGTTGAAGGTTCATTGAATTCAATGTAGTATCATACAGCTTATGAAAACAAATGAAGTATAGTATAACTAGCAAAGTTTTTGGTTTCATTCTCTATGCATATTTAAGAATTGTTTTAACAAGTTTCCATGTCTTAATGATATTTGTTAAAGAATAAAAAATAAAAAATATTAAATAAAATGTAAAACTTCTACTTTTATTTTATTTTTTTATATTCTTTCACCAGTACTCTTAGAGAGCTCATTAGTGAAACCCTATATTTAGAGATTGCAATATTTTAAGTACTATAGTACATGATATTTAAACATTAACAGTTTTTTTAATCTCCACATAAAAAGAAACTCTGCCTTCTCATTTTTTGGTTCCTAATTAATTAATGTGGTCCTCTAATTAATAACATGTACCATTTCTTGACGATGGTAACAGAAAATGCAGAGCAAGACAAGACATACCATTTTGAGAGGCGTCCCAACTTGTGGCATGCAAAAAATAGTTGGGCCTTCCCAGCTAGTAAAACTACTGCTAGGATGAAGCTTGGTGGTAAAGTAGGTTCTCCGGGTCCTGAATCTCACACGATAAGTGTAAATGGATGTTTGTTTGCAAAAATGATGGTAAATGTGTTTATACGTTAGTTTGCGATGATTGATTTTGAAAACTTGATTTTGATCAAAAGTGAACTTGGTGTGAAGTAATTTATGTTTGGATGTCTTCATTTGAAAAGTAGTTTTAGCATAATTAATATGGTTTGAATAATGGTGATCAAACTCACTTTTGAATATGTAATTGTTAAAAAGGGTATGAGTTTATATTTTGATTCTGGTAGAATGAGCTTAAAAACAAAATATGAATGACAATTTAATTTTTCAAAATTTGTGTTTTTATAAATTTATAATTTAAATATAATATTTTATATAATAAACAATAGTATTCATAATTCAGCATAATTGTTTTATTTATAAAACAAGTACTTTATTATACAATCTATTTTTAATGGAAGATAAAGGTAAAAGTAAAGGGATAAAATAAAATAAAATATGAAAATGGTGAATTACAAAAACGTTTCATTGTTTCAAATAAAAGGCTTAAAATTTTGAGAAAATATATCAATAAAGAGGATGAAAAATGAAGATAAAAAAAAAAGGTTATAATGGGAGTTTTTGTGTTTTCAAGACACAATGCTAAAGGTAACGTGAATTTGTTAACGGAGAAGCAATAAAAAGATGTTTTAGCCTAAACCTTGGTTTCAAGCCAAAATCACATTGAAAATTGGCAAATGAGCATTTTGCCAACATCATCAAATGAGTGTGAACATGAGTTTGAATGTTGCAAACTTTGGTTGGGGCCTTCCAAACACCTAACCAAACATACTCGACGTTGGTGAGGAGACAATAAAATTTGAAGGTGAATCTAATGCCCATTAAAAATGGATTATGAGCTAGCCAATTGCTCCAATACCTTAGAGTTGATTTGGATTATGTCAAGCCCAAGATGCGTGGAAGGAGAAATCAAGGTTAGCTTAATCAAGACATGGATCAATCATAGCCTCCATACGTTATATCATAGCGTCACACCTAAATTAAAGGCAACCTTAGGTTTCCCTCCATATCTCCAGATTTCTACCTCTTCAACTTTCCGCTCTCCTCCTAACGGTTCTTACTAACAATTTAGGGTACAACAAAAATCGCTTACAATAGTGCTTTTGAGGAGCAATGTTTAATTTCTCCTATCTTTTGTTTGTTTCATTTTTCCCTTTAAAGGTCCATTTTTCTATTGATTGTGTCATAAACTATCTCTCTTAAAAGTTCTTACTATTAGTTGAAGGTACACAAATAGATTTATACTATTAGTTGAAGGTACACAAATGATTTATTACTTTTCTAACAAATTGCAGCCTTGAATATGTAAATGAGTAAGCCAATACTCAACTCAGAATAATACTAACTAGATCGACTAGACCACAAGTACCTGAGTCCTATAAGTAATAGAGTGATGAGTAAGATATTGTTCTCGCAAAGAACAATATAGAATATTGTACCATCTAAATCTTAATTAACTAGACAAACAATCCTTATGGGAAAAGAATTAAAATGAGGAATCAAAGTCAATTAAACTAAAGGTAAATTAAATAACACAAAAATTAAAGTAGCTAATAAACAAGGAAAAGTGTTGCATGGAGAAAATTCAATTAATTAAACATCTAGGACCGAGACTACACCTATTAAAGGCAATCTTCACTATCCTCCCTTTATTAAAGTTGATATTGTTCTTGAGGCATCTTAATGCAATTCAAATCTCTCTCTCGAGTCCAAGTGAACGTGTTAGAATTAAAATAATTTTATTCTCAAAGGTACTACATTAATTGAAACTCATTAAACTCATTGATAATTAATGATTCCTCAAAGGATTTTAGTCTACATACAGGTTCAATCTCCTTGGTTCAATTATTAGAGGTTCCGATATTTAGATTTCATCTCTTGATCCTCCACCTAAATATCTTACATTGTGTTTGGATATTTTTTTTATTAATGGAACTGAATGATATAAGTAGGGAATGATTGCAAAGGGAATGAAAGAAACAAAATAAAGTTACCTTTATTCTTATTTAAAAGATTAATAAGGAAACGAAACTCCACTATTTTTTTTAGGAGTTAAATCATAAAAGAACAAAATAGAATGTAAAATGCTTATTTTTAAGCTTATAAACTTATTTCCCCTCATTCCACCCCAAATTTGGGGGGAACAAAAATTTGGTATTTGAGGGGAAGAGAGATGAAGTGGTTCCCCTTGAATTCCTTTCATTTCCTATCTATTATTAAACTTTCAAACAAGAGAGATTATCCTCATTCCCATCATTCCCTTCCCGTTTTTCTCATTTTCTGTCATCCAAACATAGTGTTAGATTTATGCATTTATGCAGCTGTTCATAAAGCAAGCATTATGAATGCTAAAATTGAATCAAGAAACAAGAACTACATTAATCAAGAGAATATATACATACTAAAAGTGACTTACTTCCCTAATCCTAGAAATAGAAAACATAGTCTCTCATGGTGGTAGAGCAAACTACTATTCCCAAGAACATCACAATAGAATCAATGGAGAGAAATTAAAGGTTGAAACTTGATATTGCTCTATGATCTCCTTGGTGCTCATGTCGTCTTCCTTGCTCCAATTCAATGTTAGAGAATGTGAGAGTGATTTTAGTGATGAGAGTATGTGGTGTAATCTCTTTTTATGTCTATCTCACTTTTCACTTTTTGGATAGGAGTCTTGATCCAAACATAATTAGTTATTAGTCTTCCATTTACTTTTGGCTTTGAATAAGATAAGGATGAAGTAAATCTCTCTAACAATTTAACTTTTAAGATAAGTCCCAACTTTAATTCAAAACTTCCTTGATTACACATGAAAATCCACACAAAAGGATAAAGAGCATAAGGAAGAGACAATTATCAAAAACTCAAATAAAATTAACTAAAACTAAATAGAAACAAATAAAATTAAATAAAAATGCTAATAAATAAACCCAAAGATGTGTGCAATTTTGCATCACATCAAAATCTCCCAAACTTAAACCATTGCTTGTCCTCGAGCAATAAAAGATAAAATTAGATTAATTAAGCACTAATGATGGAAAATTTTCCTTTGAGATAGACACAATTGCAAAGGATAATCTTAAGAAGAACTTCAAGAACATTGATATGCCTAAAGCTCTTCAAAGCATGGAATGATCAATCACTCGATCATGTATCCATGCCCAACTCAAGTGAAAATTATCAATTGAAACAAATTTTTTAAAAATAAGATCCACAAATCTACTTTCCCTCTTAAAGAACACAAGCACACTTAACAACTCCCAATCACCTTCCCACATCAAATAAGCAAGGTTGCTACTCAAATTTTCACAAATTCATTTCCACACCATGCTAAAGATTATTAGGATTTCAATTTAAGCTCCTTTTCATCATTCAATTTTTTTGTACAATAGAGATATTAACTTGGCAGTGCTCGAACTCATTACGTGATCCTAACCACACATTACGAACTCTTGCTAAGGACTTGAACTCTTTGGGTGGTGAAAACAATTTTATTATTTTTTTTTGTCATTCTTTTTTATTATTTTTTTATTGCCTAGGGAGGCTCCTAGACAATTACATCATACACAAGTGCCAACTCAAAAGCTGGTAAATCCAATGAAACATGTTTTTTCAACACAAATTCATCAATTGGCAAAATATACCAAGCAGACATGTATAGTTGAGGAAAATGCAATTCTTTCTTCCTTAGACTCTCTAGTTACGTGGCCAACTTACTCATAAACTTTTCATGAATTTGGTTTCATGTAAAACAATATTTTGAAAAACAAATTGGTGGAATTATCACTTGAAAAACATTATTTTTTCGACGTATAATGTGAGAAGTATTAAGAGTTTAAAGTCTTGAAGAGCCGTCATACTCTATTTATAGATAAACTTGGTAAATAATAACTATTGAGTAGATCCCACAACCCATGTTGTGGACCGTGTAAAATAATCATCGCAGGCCTCATGTATATATAACCATTGCAATTTGCATGCACCAAGTGTCCTATATTAGCTTCCCATGTCTCTTGAGAATTTCCAGCCTCGCGTGCAATTTCTCGAAACTCCTGTTCTAAGATAAATGCTTCGATAATCAAATCCAACCACTTGGTTCAATAAACTTGTATAAACATTTCATTTTGTGATCTCACTATTTTACTTTTCCCATGTAGTTGTGGGTTCAATCTCACATACTCATTTGATGTTCATGTCTATACCAGAAAGGTGGTTCGAGACTATTTGGTGATGTTGATGTCAGTTGACCATGATGGTCCATCAATCGAACGTAACGATAGGGGTATCTACAAAAGACATTCCAACGTTTAAGTCAGCCTCAAAGTGAAATGTGTAAGCTCCAAAACCCATTTGAACTAATATTTCCTATTTTGGTTTTGATGCTAACAAATTTATGTTGAAAACCTTACATTATTGCTCAAACCTTATTTGATTAGATTAACATGCTCTTGTGATTATTTGATTAGATTAACATGCTCTTGTGAGTCTTCTTCTCAATTTTGATGTACAAACCTTTGAAAATCTTGATGAGAATGATCATTGAAAAGCTGAAGTATCACTAAGATTACTTGAGAAAGTTGGTCTAGAACCCAACACTTGAAGAATTAAGAATGATCACATCCAAAATTATAAAGAACGAAGATTTTTCCAAGACAAGATTAGAAGTCTAAAAGATGTTAGACAAGAAAGTTCTCTCACCTACAAAGTCATGCATATATCAATCAAGCAAAAAGAAAGCAGTCTAAGAAGATTGGAGAAGTTGAGAAAGTTAAGTTGAGAGAGTTTAGGAGAAACATTCTCAAGTGACTAATAGACAAAACTGTACATGCATGCTGACTCGCCAAAAAAAGTCATTAGAATGGCTAGTTGCTTTTCAATGTGCAACAGTCAAATTTAGAAGTCCAATGATCACATTTTGAAGCTCATAAAAGGATCTTAACTTGAAAAATTGAGTGTTAGAGTCCGAAGCATCAATAGTACAATGTATGAGCTTTGAACGTTCTTAAGTCTCTCATCTCTTTCTACCTAATTCAATCTTAGAAATGTCTTGTAGTTGGTGTTATTACAAGTTCTTATACTTTATGTAAATCCATTCCTTGTGTGTTTTGAGAGCAACCAAGTGTATAAAAACACATCCTACATTTTTGTTTTCTTAAGTGTTCAAGTGTGAGCTAGTGGGTTGTACAAGCCTCAATTTAAGTTGTTGTTTAGCCTGAATATGTTGGGTGAGCCTAGATGGCTAGGTGTTCAAATAATACTCTGATATAATAAAAATCTGAATGAGAAACTGAGGAGTGGACATAACCTACATAGTTTTGAAGTGAACTAGTATAAACACTTGTGTTAGGTTCTCTATGACTTCGTTTGCTTTACAAGTTAATTGGTGATATTTTGAAAATTAACTGACTTATTTGACAAGTTAAAATGAAGTTTTTAAAGAGGACCTTCACAAGCATTCATAAGTAGTTTTGAAACTTAAGCTTCCGCAAGATTAACATTTGAAGAACTTGTTTTAAAGTCTTGATTCAAGTTGGAAAGTTTCAAAATAGTGTTTATAAAGTGTTTCTCAGAAAGATCTTAGTTAAATATTGTTTATAGTATAATTTGACCAAGCAAACTTTCTCAACTTTAACTTGTATTGTTGTTTAACTTTCTCAACTCCAACTTGTCATACTTGAGAAAGTTTGAGAAAAGTTTTTGTGATTGTAAAATTTTATGAAAGAGAGGAGCACAATTTAATCTTTTTTCTTATGCTCTTGTCAACTTATACAAAATGCCGGACAAAAAAATATGAAAAGCTAATGTGCTTAAATAAAGTAAAAATAAGGTTAGAGATGATGGGTTAGGTGCTGGGCTTGGCCCAATAGGAACCTAACCATCTAATAATTTATAAAGATTTCTATATTGAAAGGAGGAAGTAGATACTAAACTTTGAATCGTATAATATTCATACTATCTTACGATACATTGTCTATATTATATTTTAAAGGAATCAAAAGTTACCTTCATTTTAATATAAATTATATACATCAAAAATACAAAAAACAATACTACGAATCTAATCTAATTACCATAAAAGCAAAGAATACTACTATAATATCTTTGTCTAAACTTAAACATATTTTTCATTTTAATTTAATTTTAGATTATTAATTTGTAAAGTGATGCTTTATATACTTCATAAGATACTTGATGGATTAATTTACTAAATAAGTATAAATAAAAATAAAATTTATTAAATAAGTATAATTTAAAAAATAATTATTAAAATAATATAAGTCGTAATTTAAACTATGACTTACATTGAAATTATCTTTTTATTTATTTATGTTTTGTACCGAAATTGTGGTTAAGAATTATAATTTTTATGTCAAATTAAAAAAAATAAAATACATAGAAAGTCATGATTTTAGTATTAAAATAAAAAAATAATTCACATATTGATTTTTACTATTTTAATAATTATTTTTAAAATTATATTTATTTGATAAAATTTACTTTTACTTATACTTATTTAACAAATGAGTCATATATGATGCTATGGGCCCTGCTGTGTATCAAAATAATAAGATAGTTGAAGTCATGCATTTAATTAAATGAAAAAAAATAGCAAATGACAAAGAAGGCGAATATTTTGTTCATTTTATTTTTAAAACATTTTTTTAATTATTTGTTGTCAATGGACTATTGCTTCTTTGAATGCTAACAACAGATTCCACAAGCAAAGCAAAACTTACAGACCCATCATATCATCTGAATAAATGAAACAGAATAAAAAAGTACAAATCCGTTGATAACATTGATTCTATATTTCTATTGATATTTGTCGTTTGGTAAGAAGGAACTTTTTGAAAACCTAAATTTTTGTTTGTAATAAACTTAAAATTAAAGTTCTTTTTGGTGTACTTAAAATTAGTGTTTTTTAAAGCCCAATGAAATGCTGAATTACGGACCTGCACAGCTCCAACACAAGTTTCGCTCATACCAAAGCTCATACCACAACATTACGAGTTGTTGTACCATCTCTGAATTATTCTTTATTAATTATTTTAAAAAGATATTAATTTTTTTAATTTTCAAAATAATAAACATTTACATTTTTTATTTAATATTTTTAATTGTTAATTTTTTAACGTATACCTAAAGACACACGATAATAAATTCTTTAATTTTACATGCTTTAATAATTAGACATACCCGACAGGTGCCAGAAGAAAGAACCGGCAGAGAAAGTTTAAAGTAAGAGACATTTTTTATTATATATAATTATATTATGTTATTTTTATATATATTTATAAAAATTAAAAAAAAAAATTTAAATTTATTCATCATAAAATATTATTTTTTTTTCTCTAATTTTCTATAAATATATATAAAAATAACGTTATACAATTATGTATAACAAAAATTTCTCCTAAAGTAATCGCTGGTCTCTCCTTCCTGAACAAAAAGGAAAATAAACACAGGAAAACAAGTAGTTGCTGAGATAGATATATACACAATTAATTAGGAACTGTAAATGGAAAAGACTTATAATAAATTTGTAATACTTTTACGTGAGTTTCTATCTATTTTATATTATAATTATAATATATACACATATTCGTGGGAATATTAATAGGTTGGAGCCTTGGAGGAGTACTAACTTTTCCAAGAAGTAGGCAAAGGGGAGGAGCAGAAGCAAAGCAATGATGTTCCGATAGACTGGGAAAACAAGTTTGCTAACGCCCATGTTAAGGGCAGCTCTTGAGACCACATGGAACCCAGCATAGCCAAACTGCAGGACCAACATGGCCACATGCAGCTGAACTCGTTCGGGGATGGAGCACCACATTCTCTTGGAAGAGTCTGAGCCTGAATCAGCCATTGGAGAATGAAGAGACTTTAACTTGACCAAATAATTGAGATCTATAGCTAGTCTTGGTTAGTAAAAGAAGGCTAGGAGAATTAGTGGTGAAGTGGTAAAAAAAGAAATACTCGAATCACCTTGAGAAAAGATCATTCGTTCAGCATCAGTCATGGCATCTCTCACATACAGGAAGTCCCTGAAAAGATGTCTTGTAGTCTTATGCAAGTGACTACACATATAACAGCCATTACCTACGTCAACGCCTTTTGACATCAATCCTTCTCAAGTAGGAAGCAAATCTCTACACAAACGCCAAAAGAAAATTCGAACCTTTGGGGGGCATGGCAGCTTTCCACAGGTTTTTCCAAAGGAAATTTACCTCCCTTAATTCCTGCAACTTACCATACCCAGAGGCCCCTGCCCTGGCCTTTTCCTCCAGAGCGTGGTTCCAAGCTGTTTTGTATGCACTGCGAATAGAGAAACAACCCTTGGCATCAAAGAACCAACTAAATAGCACATATACAGTCTGCCACTTGAGCTGGAAAAGTTCACACACAATAGCTTCCTTCCATGTTCTAGACTCTAGGTTTATCTCTTCTAGCATCGTAACAGTGGTATATGATGGGTTGGCTCTATGAGCTTCTATAAAATTCGAACTTGATCCCCATCACCAATTCTCCATGGAGCTTCCATTTGAAGCAAGTTCCTTCCTTCCATGGTACTTCTCCAAGTATATGATGGGTTGGCTCTATGAGCTTCTATAAAATTCACTGTAGAAAAATATCTAGCTTTTAAAATTCTGACCACGAGGAAATTTGCATTACAAAGAGTCCGCCAACCTTGTTTGGTTAGCATTGTTAAGTTAAGAATGTGCAAATCTCGATAACCCAAACCCCCCACAACCCTTTGCCCAGCAAAGCTTCTCTAACTAACTCAATGTATTTTATTCACATATGTATTAATTTTTATTTGTACAATCATATAATGTATATTTCTTAAAATACTAAACCTTATATAAACATTTAATTTTGTTTGGGTAGAAAATATTAACAAAAAATAAAAATCTAAAAACTAAAGAAAAAGAAAAAAGAAGATTTTCTTTCTAATCTCGTGGACACTCAAGATCCACTCACTTTCTAATCTAACAACATAACCCAATAACTGTTTCTACGTGTATGTTTCATCCTAACAGTCAAGATCACACTTATTTATTTATTTATTTAATTGGTTCCTTATAGTGTTTCAAAAAAGATAAAAAATAAAAAAGACTTTAATGCACTGACACACCAAGTACATCCCACTATAAAACCGGATTCAAATTTAGACAAAAGATAGAGTAGAAATTGGAAAATATCTCTATGCAATAAGAGATTGGGGAGTTCTATGCATTCATAGTAATTCACTTTTGTCAGGCTTAAGTGTACGTCCCATCTTTATTTTCACGGTGAAATAGCAAAAGAAAAAGAGGGCAGTGGCAATCACAAGTTAGAGAGAGCAATTTTTTCGTTTGCAAAAATTGGAAGTGTTTGCTGTGAATTTTTTTTTTGGTGAGATGACAAAGAAAAAAATAAGAAAAGTGTGAACGGGAAGCAGGGATTGAGAACAGTGAAAAGAGGACAGAACACTATCTTCAAACCACCCGGTTAAGTTTCTCTACCCTTTAATTCCATCATCTTAATAAGATGTAATCATTCATCTACTATTTGATTAACCCGATTACACGTGTGATTAATTTAATTTGTCTTTTGATATCTGCACTCATGACTTGCATATCACATACAATGTCTTGCCATGGATCCTGAATTTATCTCACTCTTAGTATAACACCAAAACAACACTTAGCTTCAACTGGTCTCGCTCTGTAGCAACAACATCACACGTAACTTTCGTGTCATTCATTCATTCATTCTCGCATTTAAATAATAAAGTACGTAAGGTATAAACATAATCTTTATCATTTCAAAAAAATTAATACAAAATTTCACCTTGACAAAACTAAAATAAAAGAGGATATTCATCTTCTGTATAAATAAAATCAAGTCATAATCTTCATCTTTAAAAAAAAAAAAAAGCTTCATTCACCTTTTTTTATCTTTTGCATCTCATGCACGAATAAAAACTTAGATTTGACAATGTTGTTTAATCTACTAATATGATAACTTATATTTGAAAATCTGCGCTTGACATCTTCCTATAGAAATTGAGGTTTCATTGAAAAAGAAGTAAAGTCATTGACTTGATTTTATAAAATTGAGAAGATAAAATATATTTTATTAAGAATAGACTGAATAAGAAGTCATTAGATGATATTTTATTGATTCTTGAGACGCATTCTTGTAGAGTTGTACATCATGAACTTCTTAATTTGTGAAATCTTTTCAAGGACGAGTAATAGCGTTACAATCTAGGGAATCTGACACAAAAAGACATTATTTGCTAATTTATAAGAAAATTAGATGGGAAGAAGCCGTTACTGGACATAAAACCAGAGGAATATGTGAGTCACAATCACAACAACATGTATATAGTATTTTGTACATCTCCTAAAAAAAGGATGATCGAAAGAGTACCATACTCTTAATTGAGTGTGGAGCCCCTGCTAGTGGTAGATCTGTCATAGACTCGGGTGGACCTTTGCACGCAGATCCTTAAAAAAGGTTCCTGTACTATGCTCTGTAGAGAGCTGTACTCCACAACCCAATATTCACCATCTAGGTACTGTGGAGTTAATGGACAGGCAGAAACGTCTCACTCTGGTTATTAGTGAGAAGTAACTCATAGCTGCCAAAGCGTATAAGGCATATGAGTTTGATCCTCTCTTTTTTTAGAAGGGGCTCTTAGCGTCCTGGGATGGGGCGTTCTGGATCTGGACATTGTGGGTTTTAGATTTTAGCATATTTGTTGATGTTACGAACCCAAATGTAAGCTCTCTAAGTTCAAAACCCAAGATGCAAACCCACGATGGTTTCTTTCTTCTCTTTTTCTTTTCTTCAAATAAAAGGGAGTAAGTGTTTATTGCACTGGTGACACGTAATTTAAAGATATGCCACCATTTGTTAGTATAATTTTATCTTTGTATGATTTTGTTGTATTTTGATTTTGGACAGACGATCCTTTGAGCATGGTCCTTCAGGAGTTTCTAGACTTCTTTACCTTGATGGTTTTCTTGAAGTCTAAAAATAAAAAATAAATAATAAATAATAAATAATAAAAATAAAAAAAAAGTTTCTTAATTTTAAACTTTTCTGACAACAACCAACCTACTCATATAGGTACTATCGTTACTTTTCCATTCTTTTCCCTATTTAAACACTCAATTTTCTTCACTTTCCTCCAACTCATAATCATTCAAAGGGAGTGTAAGTGTAGAAATGGAGGGAGCTTCTTCTTCTGCTCGTAGGCTTACCAATATCTGTATATTTTGTGGGACAAGTTATAGGAAGAGTTCGGAGTTTGTAAACGCAACAAGAACTATTAGTAGAACACTTGCTGCGAGGAACATCCGTGTGGTATATGGGGGAGGTAGCATTGGGTTAATGAGAGTTGTATAACTTTCTGCACATCTAAGATGTGGTCAAATTTTAAGTATCATTCCTGAACCTTTAACTCGAAGGAATATCATTGGAAAGACAATTAGGCTAGAACTTTAAGTATCATCTATGCATGGACAAATGAGGACAATGCTTAAAAATTTTGATGCATTCATTGCCTTATCGAGTGGTTTTGGTACTTTGGAAGAAGTCTTTTAAATTATCTCTTGGGCCTAATTGAACATCCACCATAAACCTATAGGTTTGTTGAATGTTAATAATTTCTTTGATAATTTGTTATCTTTTATTAACCATGTTGTGGAACAAAACTTTATCACACCTTCGGCAAGATGACTCCTTATATTTGCTTCCATTTTTCACTCCAAGAAATCAGGAAATCAGCGAGAAAAATTTCCCTCTATAATCCCTCGCTAATATTCCCTCACAAAATAGTGAGGGAATTTCCCTCTCTATTTCGTCGTTGTATTATTTAATAATTTTGTCAATTTCCCTCGCTATTCCCTTGTTATTCCGTCTCTAATAATTCCTTCTCTATTCCCTCGCTAACTTCCCTCGCTAATCCCTCTCTAGTCCCTCGCTAATGGCTTGTATGATGCCCTCACTATTTCCTCGCTAATCTCTCGCTAATATATCCCTCGCTATTTCCTCGCTAACATATCCCTCGATATTTACAATGTGATCTTCTGTCGTTAATCCCTCGCTAATCAGGTAGGTTTTTTTTAATAACCTATATATATATATAACTTTCCCAAAACTTGTATATCAAACCACAATCCAGCAAACAGAAATTCAGCAAACAAAAATCAAACAACAAACAATCCAATAATTGTAAACTGCTACAACAAAAACTTGTACAACTAATCCAATAATATAGTTGAAAGTTATTATACAAATAATCAATCAATATAGTTAAAAGTTATACAAATTAAAATAAAAAATGGCAATCAGTCTAAGTTGTCTTCATCTTCGTCTTCGTCTTCCTCTCGACCCTCCCTACCTAAACCTTGCGATGGTGGTTGTGGAGCAACATTTGTTGATCCGATCGTAGATACGAACAATTGGAAGGGCGCCAACATAGGGACAAGTTGACTTTGGACAAACGAAGCCATCGCTACTGCCACTACTGTGTTTACAGTTTCAGATATGTCTTGTTTCAACAGTGTAGAGTGGGAAGGACCCGCAACCGAGGAGGATGAAGCTGGCATGGTGTTATTACCAATGTGCAAGCTGTTACCTATGCTATGCACACGTCCCTTCTTGTTGGGACCCGCCGCATCCAACCAGACCTCCGGGTCAACCATAGGGTGAGATGAAGAGTTTTCTCCATATTTTTCTGTCATTACAGTGTCATATGACTCCTAAAAATAACAAAACAATAAAAATATTAACAAAAAAATAAACAACCTAAAATATATATGACTTTTGAATAGGAACAAGACACCTACAATAAAATTCCTCGAGCACTCAGAAACATAGTTTCTATCTTTCTTCTTATGAACTTTTGCATACAGATCTCTGAAAGAAACCGGATGCTTTAACTCTGCCTCCTGTAATCCAATATGGAAGAATGTTATATAATAAACACATATCAAAAGTAAGGCAATCCCTCTAAAATACTATGTCATACTCAAGATAGGCAAATAACTCAAGTAATTACAACATGTTCATACACAGATGCTTATCATTAAAACTTTAAATGAAGAAGTTATATTACCATCTTGCTCTTGTGTTGACCAAAGCTTATTGACCCGCCTGGATGCTTCAAGGCATCAGGCATGGCTGCCCTGTTCCTTCGGGCAGCTACAGATCTCATCATCCATTTATCTGTCAGTCAAATGTCGACCAGGTCATCCCACACTTCCGTTCTCATTCCTCTGGGCCCATGGCCCTTAACATCATCCAAGTTGTTTGAATTTGCCCTCTTAAATGCCTTATCTCGTGCTTTGTTCAAATGGTCTGGATAACGATCCAAGATAGTCCGTTCCCAGATAGTTCTCGCCATGCTGCGATAAGCATTAGATGTGAACTGATACTTAGCCTACACAAATGATATGTATGCATATTTATTTTTCAATAAACGTATAATATATAATTCTATAAACACAATTACTTGCCATGAAGTCGTTAAATAGTATTTCCTTCATCTCAGCTGGATAACCTCGCCACATACTAGCCGAAACAGGCATCCGTGTCATGACATTGTACATAATGTCACGTGTCACCCTCGACGAGAGAAACCTCCTTTTGTAAGTACAATAAGATAATATTGGTAATCTGAAAGTAAATACATGTAATAAAAGGTGATATACCACTATTACTTACGGTTCAGGGACAGGCGCCACATATATAAGTTCCCTGTTATCTGTTTCTACATTGGATTCTCCACATGAAGGCACCACATTCGGGCCGCTAATGGGTGGGTCAGCAGGGGGTGGCATAGAAATCGTTCGGTTAGTAAGGGGTAGGACAGAAGCTAATGTACCTCTAATGGTCAATGGACTAGACACTGGTAGGCCTGCACTGGTCGATGGGCCAGTAGCTGAAGTTGCACCTAACATAATTATACATAAAAAAATACATATATATTACATTTATATAAACCACGGGTTAACAATAATTAAAAAAATTATCCTACAGGTATACTTGGAAAGGGCTGAGAATGCTATACTGGTGGAGAATCATGGGTAGATGAAACATTATGGCCTCTCTCACGACCGCGTCCAGCACATCTACCTCGAATGGTCATGATGAATATATGTATAAGGAAACATAATGAAATATGATGAGTTAAAAAACTATATGTCAATAAAAACCTCAAAATATGATAATGATATTTCAGTGTAAATACCATTAACAAAATTTATTAAACAAGCTTCAATTTTAAGTACTTGAGTCTGAAGCAAAAGATTCCTCATTTTCATCTGAGAATTCATTAATTTCATTATTTTCGTTGTCATCAATGAACTCATCATCAACCACATCGTCCATTGGATAATGTATATCACGTATGTTCACTTCTTCCATTTGGGCATGTGCATCAAACAAGGAGACTGCTTCATCATCTATGACAGGATTGTGTGTTCCAATGGATCCATCATCTTGGTAATAATCAGTGGCAGTTAAGCCATTCAATTCATCACCTTTGTCATTCAATGTCTCAGCCACAAAGAGTTTTGCTCTGACCTTATAAGCTGCCCACCATTCACCATTAGTTCTATTCCTGCTTTGTGGGTATCTTGTATAGTACACTTGTTGTGCTTGTTCGGCTAAGACGAATGGCTCATTTGAGTGAAGTCTTGATTTATGCTTGATGTCAACCAACCCATATCTCTCATCAACATTGACTCCAGTTATCGGGTTAAACTAATGACATTGTTAAAGAAATACTTTGTTTTGATTTCCTACATATGACAATTCCAATATATCTTCAACGATGCCATAATAGTCGAAGTCATTCTCACCATATATACTACCTCTAACACATACGCCACTATTTATGGTAGCTTTATTTTATCCATACACCTTCGTATGAAATCTGTACCCATTAACTATTAAGCCATAGTAAGAAGTCACGGACTTGGATAGATCGTAACTTATCTCTCATATCATTTAATCCTCGACCTGGCATATATTAACCTGTATCATTATATAGATGGTAGATAGTTATAACATCTAGGATAATGCACATTGAATTTAATATGATAGATCACTATTGTGGATAAAAGGACTCACTAGATATTTTAGCTACCTACTGAAGTCCTTATCTCGAGCTTCCAATATTTGATCATCAGTGATATTAGGATCTGTATCCCTTAACGAATTCTCAAATTGTCTAATCAATACAATAATTAATATTTAGCATAAATTTAGCACATTAATAACAAATTCATTAGATAGAAAGTAAACTTATTGGAGATAAAGTTCTACTACTCCATAATTTACAAGCACATATGTCTCAATAATCTGAAGTTTCACATCCGTCAAAAATCTATTTTGACCTCTCCCGATAGGACGACATGGAAAAACAGACAACCATTCATTAATTGTATCTTCTCCACCGTCGTCATTCCGAGGAACTTGAGCGCGCCTGGTTTGTAGGTGGGGATCAAAATACATGGAAGCAAAATTGGAAATTTCTTCTAAAATATACGCTTGACAAATAGATCCTTCAACTTTCACCTTATTTTGGACCTTTCTTTTCAAGTACAGCATACACCTCTCAAAGGGGTACATCCACCTGTAATGCACTAGTCCTCCAACCTTAGCTTTATAAGGAAGATGCACGACTAGATGTTCCATCACGTCAAAGAATGCTGGAGGAAAAATTTTCTCTAACTTACAAATTGTTTCAATGATAGAAAGCTCTACATTCTCCATGGTGGAAGCACGAATTTCAGTTGCACAAACTTCTTTAAAGAACAAGCTTAGTTCTGTTAACAGTCCCCATATAGGTTTTGATAAAATATCACGAAATGCCAGAAGAATTAACCTTTGCATAAAAACATGACAATCGTGACTTTTCATTCCATATATCTTCCCGCCGTCTACATTGATGCAACGTGCGATATTCGACGCATACCCATCAGGAAATTTCAACTATTTTATCCACTCATACACCATCCTTCTTTGATTGGCATCCAAGGCATACGTCGCATTTGGTTTTTTACACTTGCCATTCTCAACTATTAGCTCCAACGTAGGACGTTTGCATATTATCTTCAAATCTTCTCTTGCATTTGCATTGTCTTTTGTCTTGCCCTTTATGTCCATGACAGTGTTGAAGATATTATCAAACACGTTCTTCTCAACATGCATAACATCTAAATTATGTCGTATTAGATTAGTGGACCAATAAGGCAATTCCCAGAATATGCTCTTCTTCACCCAATTGTGGTGTATACCAAAGTCATCTTATTTTTGTTTACCTAAATTCAAGCCAAAAATGATTTCCTTAAGTTGAGTCACTCTATTCAAGATATCTGTCCCACTCAGCCGTTGCGGTGGATTAGATTTTTCCACTGTTGATCTCTTAAAAGAGTTTCGATCACAGTAAAATGGATGATCAAAGGACAAAAATTGGCGATGACAATCAAACCAACAACATTTCCTACCGTGCTTCAACACAAATGACTTACTGTGATTCATACAAAGCGGACAAGAAAGTTTTCCATGAGTGCTCCACCCAGACAATATTCCATAGGATGGAAAGTTACTTATTGTCCACAACAAAGCCATTTTCATATCAAAATTTTGCTTCTTCCAAGCATCATAAGTTTGCACCCCATCATCTCACAATATCTTCAGATCATTAATTAGGGGTCTAAGTGATCTATTGATAATTTTAATAATTTGAATGGCTTTTGTTTGATCTAATTGGACTCCATATGTGCTCAATTGTTGACATTTAGCTAAGTTTCTGATTTAGAGCTTAATCAGATGTTTATTGTGAAACTCTACTTAAATGTGATTATAAACACTCATAAATGAATTATGCTTTTCAGGAGATCTTGGAGTGTTTGAGTCCATTAGCATCAAACCAAACTTGATGACCATTTGAGGAGAGAGATGAATACTTAAGAAGATCAATTTTACCCTTGAAAGCAAAAGAAGAAGGATATTTATGAAGAATCAAGGTCGTATTTGAAGAAAATGAGTGACACGACTCGTGTAATATGACACGGGGTAGGCCGTGTACTCCTCTGACTATTTGAAGACTGGGTCAAATCCTATTTTTAGACAACACGGCCCGTGTCAAATGACACGAGGTAGGCCATGTACGTCTCTGACTTCATGAGGAAAATCAATTTTCAGCCCTGACCGAGAACACGGCCCGTGTCATATGACATGGGTTGGGCTGTGTTATATGATACGGCCTGTGTCGTCGCACCAAAAAGTTAAATTCTTATTTTAATGCTAAATTAGGTATCCAAACTTATAAATAGGGTTACTTAGAGTCCCTAGAGGAGATCTGGACAGAGAGAGCCGTCAAGGAAATTGAGGAAAACACAAAGACCAAGAAAGAGAGGGATTCGATTGATGATTGGAGACTCGAATTCGAGCGATCAAAGATCAATCATTCTCAAACCTTGGAAACTAGTTTGATCTTTAGTTTTCTTTTCTTCTTTTGTTCTGAACAATGTTTTTCTTTAATTCTTCTTCTATTTTTAACTTTGTCATGTGTGGTTAAACTTCTTGATTGATTAAGGAAAGATCAAACTTTAGTTTTGATTATGTGAATCTTGTATATTTTTTTATATTCAATACAATTATGCTTTTATTCATATTTTTCTATTCTTAATTCGGTATAAAGATTTTTATACTCTTTGTTATTTTTTAAAGTGGTAAAACTAGGATTGCTACACGCAGTTGCGGTGGTAAAACTAGTGAAACATGTGATCTAAGTAATTTAATCCTAGTGTGTGATTAGATCTTAGTGTGATTGGTTTTCTAATTCTTAATGCAATCATTAAGGAGGTGTAAGAGCGGTTGCTTTACAAATAGCTAATGGTTAGAGTTTGATTTGAGCAGTTGCTGAATTAAGCGAAACTTAAGAAAAACAGGGGATTTATCTCACAATCATATAAGAACATAATTGATCATGTTAGTATAAAAAGTATGTAAGTTAGCATAATCATATAAATCTAGTGGTGGATTCTATCTCTTAACCAATATCTTTAACTTGATAATTCAATTTGTGTTTACTATTTTGGTTTAAGTTTAATTTCTTTTATTAGTTTTAATTAACAAAACCCCCTTTTACTTTTACTGTTTATTTTTCATCAGAGTTTAATTTAAGAATTGGATTAATAGTGTCAATTGAATTAGTTCTCTGTGGATCGACCCTTGCTTACTACAACTGGTTGCAAGGTTTTTATATTTTTAGTGGAACTTGGCAATTGTTTTTAATATTAATTTTTAATCACAATCCACACCATACCAAATTTTGGCGTCGTTGCCGGGGAGCTAATTTTCCAATTACACTATTAATTTGTTTCTTATTTTTCTCTCTATTTTGTTTAATTTTAATAGTTTCAGCCATTCTTTTCAACTGTCTTGCATGTGTTCATGTCCGATGAAAAGGGTGAAGAGGTGGATGAGCAATTGAGAAATTTAAGGTAATACTTTGATCAATCAGCTCGCTGCATTAAATCCCCCTCTAATTCACACCTGCTGACGTTGAAGCTGCCCGTCATATAAACCTTTCAAGTTCTGAGGCATTTGAGATATCTGAGATACCTGAAAAAGTGGTGATGGTAGAAAATACATTAAGGACATTGGGTGCTCCAAATTTGGACTAGCAGCCTCTATGCATAGAAATTCTAGAAAATGAAAAGGCCTTTGAATTGAAGTCTAGCTTGATTCACCTATTACCGTCTTTCAATGGATTAGCCGGAGAGGACCCCAACAAGCATTTAAAGGAAATCCATGTGGTGTGTTCTAGCATGAAGCCTGCAAGAATTCCAGTGGAACAGGTTCAGCTAAGGGCCTTCCCATTCTCATTGAAAGATTCTGCAAAGGAGTGGCTATACTATTGCCACCCGGATCCATTCAGACATGGCAGAACATGGCTCGGGCTTTCCTAGATAGATATTTCCCTGCTTCAAAGGCCGCAACCATCAGGAAAAAAATTTGCAGCATCTAACGAAGGCATGGGGAATCACTTCATGATTACTGGGAGCGATTTAAGAGGCTATGTGCTAGTTGCCCTCAACATCAAATCAGTGAATAACTTTTGATTCAGTAATTCTATGAAGGTTTACTAGTTATGGACCGTAACATGATAGATGCTGCTAGTGGAGGAGCTTTGGTTGACAAGACTCCCCAAGAAGCTAGGAATTTGATCTCAAGGATGACTGCTAACACTCAACAATTCTTCACCAGGAATGACATTGGAGTAAGAGCTATTAAAGAGGCTGAAACAACTAGTTTGCATCAATAAATGATTCAGTTAACTACCATGATTCAGATACATGCTTGTGAGATTTGCTTATCACCTGGACATCCCACTGATTTGTGTCCTACTTTCCTAGTGGACACAAATAAGGATGTAGAGGTAGTATAGGGATGTTCTGAACCTTCCGACAACTACAATCCCTACTCCAATACATATTATCCAGAGTGGTGGGGTTATCCTAACTTGAGTTATGGACAGCAGCCTCAGAATCAACCTCCAGACTATGAACTTCTAGAATTTCAGCAAAGGCAAACATCTTTCCTTCTAGTGCAGCAACAAGCTCAAGCCTTTTGGCAACCTGAACCTTCATTGGAGGAGCTAGTAAGACAAATGGCCACTTATAACATGCAGTTCCAACAAGAAACAAAAGTCATGTGTAATGACCTGTAAAACTCTTTGGATCAGTTTGCCACAGATCTCAGCAAGTTCTAGAGCCAAATTTCTGAAGGACTTCCCTCAAAACCAGAAGAGAATGTGAAGGAAGATGCTAGTGCTGTCACACTACGAAGTGGGAAGACGTTAGATGAACTCACCTCTCCTTCATAAACCATTGAAAAGAAAGACACAGAGCCTGAAGAGGTAAGTGAGGAGGGGAAAAAATCTAAGGCCCCCAAGGTAAGTATTCTTGAACCCCTTCCTAAGGTAGTGGAGAGACAGTATGATGAGTTGTGCGATGAATTTCCTAATTTTATTAGTTTCAATAATGATACTCATTGCAACTCATGTACTGATTGTGATGGTATTTTGTTCTTGTTTTGCATGCATTCTTGAGCATTTTAGGCATTTTAGTTTCCCTTTTGGTTTGTTTTTCCCTTAGTTCGTATAACTGCGATGTTTTTGGTGTTCTTGTGCAGGATTAATGTTGAATTGGCCTTGGAATGAATGGAAGCTTGCATGATTGAAGTTGGAGCTTTATGGAACTAATTTAGGGAAAGATAAGACAATTATCTACAACTTTCATGAAGACCTCAACAGCCCGATCACACGTTTGGATAACTCAAATTGGAGTTGAAGCAAGAACTAGGGTGTTGATCCTGATAACTTGACCTTTGTATACTATTCATGACATATCTCGAGTTACAAGTTGTCAAATGAGCTAAAATTTTGATGGTTGATAGCTAAGATCCAAATCTACAACTTTCATGTTGAGCACTTTTCCAGATTCGGAGGTCTAATGGGTCATATTGAGCTTGGAAGGCCATTCCAGAACCAACCACGTCCTGGCCGTGGTTCACACCACGGCCGTGGTTTGAAGAAAGCAGCAAAACCTCCAACTCAGAATCAACCACGGCCTGGCCGTGGTGGCCACCACGGCCGTGGTTTGGTATAGTGATTTTAGTTTTCTATTTTTATTTCTTTTGGGGGCTTTTAGCCCATAAAAACCCTAGGTTATAAATAGATGTTCTGATTGCTATTAGGGTATTCTAGTTTTGATTCAAACCTTGTTCGAAAGGAGGCACAAAGGAGGCTTGAGTTCTTCATCTTTCTCCCTTCGTCTTCCATTGTTACGGGTTTGGGATGTTTTTAAGTTTGATTTCTGTTTCCTTCTTCTCTATGTCTGAGTAGTTACTTTTGTTTCTAGGATTGGGCAATGCCCTTTGATACATTGATAATTATGAATTGACGTTGTTTCCCTTTTATTAATCTTGATTGTTCATTGATTCAATTCTTATTGCTTTTATTCATGTGAATTTGTTGGCCACTTATTTGCATCTCATAGGCATTTAGGGACGTACTGAGAGGTGAACCTAAGTGTTGAAACCATTAGAATTGAACTTAAGGTCTAAATCACGAGAGTAGTTTTAGCCTTTCGAGGAATCAATGAATTACCACAAAGCGTAATGGGTTCAATTTAAATTCAATTACCACGAAAGTAGGAATTGGTTTAATTAGGCACGGGTCTTGTATCTTGAAAGAGAACATTAACTAATTTTGGGTAATTCACCTTCAATTGAATTTCAGATTTAATAAAAGGGTTGTCAATTAGGATTTGTCTTGTATCATTGTGGTATCCCAATCTTGGAAGCTTTCTTAAATCTGAAAACCCCCTTCTTGATAAATTGCTATTTTTGTTTTGAATTCTGTTTTCTTGAGTTTTATTTAATTGTTTTGTTACTACGTTCTTCTTTATCAACAATCATATTCCCTTTTGTTTAACTTAATTGAATTAATTAATTAATTGGTATTCATACACACAGTCCCTGTGGATTCGATCTTTTTATTACTTGACGGCTTAAACCGTACACTTACGATTTCACGCATCAAGTTTTTAGCGCCGTTCTTAGGGTTGTGTTTTTCTTGAATATTAATTTAATTTTTAATTTAATTATTTTAAACCTTTTTCTTTTATTTGGTTCTTACATTCTTGATTTCTCTTTGGCTCTCTGCACGTAACTTGTTTCTTGTTTATGTGAAGTGCTAGACATTTCAGGACTCTTATTGAAGCAAATCCTGAAATTGAAAGAACCTTGCATCAAAGGAGAAGACAACAAAGAGTAAGGGAAATATCTGAACCACCACTTGTCATGGCAGCAGCTGAGGATAACAAACCTTTAAAGGAGTATGCAGCCCCTAATGCTCGGGGTTTGCGATCTGGAATTGCTCGGCCAGACATTAAAGTCAGGCACTTCACCATACCTCCTTCCTTACTATCCATGATAAGGCAGAATCAATTTGGAGGTTTATCATCGGAGGACCCAAATGATCATGTGGAGATGTTCTTAGAATTCTGTGAGACTCTAAAAATTGAAGGTGCCTCAGTTGATGCCATTCGCCTCCGATTGTTTCCATTATCATTGAGGGACAACGCTAGAGCTTGGTTGAAATCGGTACCCACCGATACTTTAACTACTTGGGACCAATTGGAGCAAGCCTTTTTGGACAAATTCTTTCCACCTTCCAAGACTGCTCACCTAAGGACCCAAATCACAAGCTTCGTTCAGAAAGATGAAGAGTCATTGTCAGAAGCTTGGGATAGATATAAGGCTTTGCTGGAAGCCTGCCCACACCATAGGTTAGAAAAGTGGTTGATCGTCCACACCTTCTACAATGGTTTAGAATATTCTTCGAAGGTGTCTCTTGACTCACTTGGTGGTGGAGCTCTGATGAATAGAAGGCTCACAGAGGCTTATGACATTATTGAGAGTGTTGCCTCAAATCATCACCAATGGGCCAATGAAAGAGGGCACAATCCGAGAAAGCTCTCGGGAGGTAAGTTTGAGGTAGATGGTGTTGATTTAATTATGTCAAAGTTTGATTCTTTGAATAAACGTTTTGACATGCTTGAGAAAGCTCATGTAAATGCCATAGGTGCCTCTAACAATTTTTGTGAGATTTGTGGAGCGCAGGAACATATGGGAGCTGAATGCCAAGTTGGAATTGGATCCTCACATGCTGCACCGGTAGAGCAAGTGGAGTCATGCCACAATTTCCACGACTTCAACCAAAAGGGGAGGAATGACCCGTATTCCCAAACTTACAACCCTGGTTGGAGGTCACATCCTAATTTTTCTTACCGGAATAATCAGTACCAAGCTGGGCAAGGTAATGCTAAACCCTCTTCTGGAGTCCCACAGGTACAGAAATCTAGACTTGAGTCCCTTCTAGAGAATTTTGTTGAGAGCCAGTCTAAACAGAATAAGGAGTTTAGGCACCATGGGCAAGTTGTGACTGAAGCGATCAAAGAGTTGTCAGCTAAGGTTGACAATTTAGCCATTCATAATAAGATGTTGGAGACCCAGATTGCCCAACAAGCAAGCACTTCTCTTAGGCAGCAAGGTAAGTTTCCTGGTCAACCGGAAGTCAACCCAGGCAATAAACATTGTAAGGCTGTGAGTTTGAGGAGTGGAAAGAGGTTAGAGGATCCTAGGGGTAATGGGGAGAGTAACAAAGATGTGGGGAATGAGGAGAAAGAGACCAAGGCACAACCCTTAGAAGAGGAGGAAATCACTGAGAAGGTGTCTAAGTATATATCCCCTGAGCCTTACCAACCCCCGGTTCCTTTCCCTCAAAGACTTGCTAAGGCAAAGTTAGATAGGCAGTTTGGGAAGTTCCTAGAGGTCCTAAAGAAATTGTACATTAATGTACCCTTCACAGAGGCGTTAAAACAAATGCCTACCTATGCTAAGTTTCTTAAGGACATCCTGTCTAATAAGAGGAAGCTAGAAGACTATGAGACAGTGGCGTTAACTGAGGAGTGTAGCGTTTTAATTCAAAATAAGTTGCCTCCTAAACTCAAAGATCCTGGTAGCTTCTCTATTCCCTGTTTGATTGGCAACACTAACTTTGATAAAGCTCTGTGTGATTTGGGGGCTAGTGTTAGTCTTATGCCCCTTTTTGTGTGTAAAAAGTTGGAGGTGGGTGAACTGAAACCGACAACAATCTCACTTCAATTGGCGGATCGGTCTGTCAAGTACCCCATAGGCATCTTGGAGGATGTTCCCATTAAGGTTGGTAAGTTTTACATGCCTGTGGATTTTGTTGTGCTTGATATGGAAGCTGATGCTACAATGCCGATCATACTTGGGCGTCCATTCCTTGCCACTGGAAGGGCTATCATTGATGTCCATGAAGGAAAATTGACTTTGCGATTAAATGATGAGGAAGTAGTTTTTGATGTTTTTAAATCTGAAAATAATTCTAATTCCTTAAATTCATGTAATCGCATAGATGCTACTAATGTTGTGGATAGTGTTGTGCTTTCAGGTATACAGGAATCAGTGACTGATGCTATGCCCTGCAAGGAAGGACCTAAGAAGCAGAGTGACAAGTGTGTCGAGAAGCGTGAATTTAACATCGGGGATAAAGTTCTTCTTAATAACTCGTTTCTACATTTCTGTCCTAATAAGTTATGGTCAAAATGGTCAGGACCATATGAGATTGTTCGAGTTTTATCCTACGGTGTGCTTGAGGTGAAGAAAGAAGGCCATAAACCTTTCATGATAAATGGCCAGAGAGTGAAACACTTTGAAGGAATGGGGACTGAGCACTACTCCGTAGATGTCACCTGAGCACAGAAACCTGACCAAAGTCAAGCTAATGACTTTAAACAAGCGCTTCTTGGGAGGCAACCCATGTTATCTTGTTTTTCTGTTTTATTTCATCTTTTTCTTTTAATTTTGTTTGTTAGATTGTTGTTTTGATGTTTGTCTTTTGGATTTTGTCTAGGTTTGACCCTTCTTGAAGTCATATTTAGAAGAAGAGAAAGATCGAAGGTTCCACACTCACCCATGAAAAATTCTATGGCCATGGATTGAACACCGAAGTTTTTCCACCACATGAGTGAGTTCTTTTCTTTTCTTTTATCCCTTCGCTTGTTTTAGATTTTTACATTGGGGAAAATGTAGGTTCTAAGCTTGGGGGTATTTTCATTTTCATTTTCTTATTTTCATTTTCATTAGTTTCATGCATTTTCATGTCTTATTTTGCATTGCATTTTCATGTTGCATTTTCACACCATCATATCTCTTGGGTTTTTGGTTGAACTTGTGCCCCTCTCTTTTGAGGATTTTGAGATAGTATTGATTTGGAACCCAATTTGTTGATTCTTGTGATTGGCTATAGGCATTGGTTTTATTAATAGTAGAGGTGATCTTTTGATAGTTGATAATTAACATAATGTTCTCTGAATTTGTGCTTCTCATTGAATTTTTAAACCTCTAAATGTGAGTTTTGAGCCTGTATGGGATATATGCACTATATGATTTTGTTCCCATTCTTTGTGTTGAGTGATATTCCTCATTGATCTTGTGCTCTAGAACTTGATTTGAAACCTTTTTGAGGCGAAAATTTTGGTTGCATGCTTGAATATGATTAAGGCATCTTAGGTATTTTTCTGGCCTTCTGAATTTGTTACACTTTCATCCACTAGTTGTCCATTTTGAGCCTATTGCATAATTATTTTTCTTGATGCCTATGATGATACATTGTTGGTAATCATTTAGAATATTAAATGGAGTAATTTGGATTTGAAAGTTGTGTAAAGATGTGTTGGGAATTATATGTATTTGAGCTTCCTCTTTCTAAAAAAAAATATGAAAAAAAAGAGAAAAGGAAAACAAAAGAAACATCATGAGTTGAAAGCTTGAAAAAGAGAAGAAAGAGGAGAAGGAAAAGCAAGGAAGAAAATTTTTGAAATGTGGAGTTATGTTTTAGATTAAAAAATTATCTTTACTCCATTTATGTTCTATTAGATTACTTGTGTTTATTGAAAATCTTGATTAGCCTTTGTCATACCTTCCTTTCTCTACCTTACCTATCATCATTCCCATGGCCCCATTATAACCCTTGAAAGACCTTTTGATTCTTGCATGCATGTTGATTATTAGTGAAAATCTGGTTTCTTATCAAGCATATGGAAGTGCATTTTCTTTGATGGATTTTGAGCGCATTGTCTTCACCCTTAAACACTCTGAGTGTGGTTAATAGAGTGAACTTAATACAATCAGTGATGATGCATGATTTTTGAGAACTTAGCCTCTAATTGGACTTGATTTTGATTACCTCTCAGATTCTTTGCTTGCATTAGCCTATTGCTTGGATATTATTTTCTCGGGTTCCTTATTCTTTATTGCCTTTTGATCCCACGTCTTGGTTTGACTTTAATTTTTGCTTGAGGACAAGCAAAGTCTTAAGCTTGGGGGGATTTGATGTGTGTGAAACAACATCATATTTTGTTCTTGTTTTGCATGCATTCTTGAGCATTTTAGGCATTTTAGTTTCCCTTTTAGTTTGTTTTTCCCTTAGTTCGGATAACTGCGGTGTTTTTGGTGTTCTTGTGCAGGATTAATGTTGAATTGGCCTTGGAATGAATGGAAGCTTGCATGATTGAAGTTGGAGCTTTATGGAACTAATTTAGGGAAAGATAAGGCAATTATCTACAACTTTCATGAAGACCTCAACGGCCCGATCACACGTTTGGATAACTCAAATTGGAGTTGAAGCAAGAACTAGGGTGTTGATCCTGACAGCTTGACCTTTGTATACTATTCATGACATATCTCGAGCTACAAGTTGTCAAATGAGCTGAAATTTTGATGGTTGATAGCTAAGATCCAAATCTACAACTTTCATGTTGAGCACTTTTCCAGATTCGGAGGTCTAATGGGTCATATTGAGCTTGGAAGGCCATTCCAGAACCAACCACGTCCTGGCCGTGGTTCACACCACGGCCGTGGTTTGAAGAAAGCAGCAAAACCTTTAACTCAGAATCAACCACGGCCTGGCCGTGGTGGCCACCACGGCCGTGGTTCGGGGCGCGCAGCAGATTTTAGTTTTTTGTTTTTATTTCTTTTGGGGGCTTTTAGCCCATAAAAACCCTAGGTTATAAATAGATGTTCTGATTGCTATTAAGGTATTCTAGTTTTGATTCAAACCTTGTTCGAAAGGAGGCACAAAGGAGGCTTGAGTTCTTCATCTTTCTCCCTTCGTCTTCCATTGTTACGGGTTTGGGATGTTTTTAAGTTTGATTTCTGTTTCCTTCTTCTCTATATCTGAGTAGTTACTTTTGTTTCTAGGATTGGGCAATGCCCTTTGATACATTGATAATTATGAATTGACGTTGTTTCCCTTTTATTAATCTTGATTGTTCATTGATTCAATTCTTATTGCTTTTATTCATGTGAATTTGTTGGCCACTTATTTGCATCTCATAGGCATTTAGGGACGTACTGAGAGGTGAACCTAAGTGTTGGAACCATTAGAATTGAACTTAAGGTCTAAATCACGAGAGTAGTTTTAGCCTTTCGAGGAATCAATGAATTACCACAAAGCGTAATGGGTTCAATTTAAATTCAATTACCACGAAAGTAGGAATTGGTTTAATTAGGCACGGGTCTTGTATCTTGAAAGAGAACATTAACTAATTTTGGGTAATTCACCTTCAATTGAATTTCAGATTTAATAAAAGGGTTGTCAATTAGGATTTGTCTTGTATCATTGTAGTATCCCAATCTTGGAAGCTTTCTTAAATCTGAAAACCCCCTTCTTGATAAATTACTATTTTTGTTTTGAATTCTGTTTTCTTGAGTTTTATTTAATTGTTTTGTTACTACGTTCTTCTTTATTAACAATCATATTCCCTTTTGTTTAACTTAATTGAATTAATTAATTAATTGGTATTCATACACACAGTCCCTGTGGATTCGATCTTTTTATTACTTGACGACGAAACCGTACACTTGCGGATTTCACGCATCACTAGTGCTGTCACACTACGAAGTGGGAAGACGTTAGATGAACTCACCTCTCCTTCATAAACCATTGAAAAGAAAGACACAGAGCCTGAAGAGGTAAGTGAGGAGGGGAAAAAATCTAAGGCCCCCAAGGTAAGTATTCTTGAACCCCTTCCTAAGGTAGTGGAGAGACAGTATGATGAGTTGTGCGATGAATTTCCTAATTTTATTAGTTTCAATAATGATACTCATTGCAACTCATGTACTGATTGTGATGGTGACATGATATGTGTTATTTGTGCTGAAATTTTTGCATTCTTGAGAGCTGATGATTTTGTTTGTGCAGAAGCTAATGTTGTTGAAGGATCTATCAACAATGCTTTTGATGCAGTTACAGGATCTATGATACAAGGAGAGATAGAATTGCAGGCTACTGAAGAGTTTTTAGTGAAGGGAGAAGAGCACCATATGACGAACACTGTTGAAGTGGATTTTGTTTTTGGGCCATGGTCCAATAGAAACAATGTATATGAAGTTGATGAAGTGCACATATTACTTTTCAGTGGTGAAGCCAAGGAAAATAAGGAAGGCCAATGAGATCCTGGTGGAAGCCCTCATGCCTCAAGCTTAACTTGGTCATTACACTTCAGCTAATGGGACCCCAGTGGAGGCTCTCATGTTATTTCAAGTATAAATTGGTTATTATGCTTTCGCCAATGAGATCCTAGTGGATATCTCTTCATCTACCTCTGTTACTTCAGTTGATAAGGATGTTTCTTCCCTCTCTTTTATTTTACTTGTCCTAGATTTATTAATAATTATTTATTATTGAGATTTATATTGAGGACAACGTAGAATTTAAGTGTGAGGAGGAATTGACATTTTGTTTTCTATTTTATTTTTATTTTTTTTATTTCTATTTTCTATTTTTGAAAAAAAATTATGTTTTTATTTAATTTCCAATGATGTTTTGAGATTTGTAAAGTCTATGAGTTTGAAGCAATTGAAATTCAAGGTTATGATTTATAAATTTCTTCTTTCATCTTGAATTTGGCATGCTTGGTTTTAAATGTTTGATTGATGAATTGAGTTTGATAGATGCATACTTGGTGAGATTTTGAGCCTTTTGATAGATGGATTTAGCATTTATGCCATTCTATTTTTTCTTGTGTGATTTTCACTCATGTCATATTGATCACTCTAGAACTTGCTTTGATTCTTTTTTAGGCTACATTTTTACTTGCATGCATGAACATGGTTGAGACTTTCTTTCTTGATTAACTACTTTGGCCAAATAGCCAACCTTGCATTATTTCCCTTTGATTAACCCCTTGAACCTATTTGCCCATTCTTTGTCTTATCTCATTATATGCCTTATGTGAAAAATCATGATTTTACCTTACCTTAGGGAATGGGAGAGCATTGGTTCATTTTCATTGGAGGAGCTCTTTTGCTTGCAAGTATTTAATAGGATAAGTGTGGGGGTTGTGCAAGTTGATGTGTAATATGCAAGGTGTTGGTGAAAAAAAAAAGAAAAAAAAATCAAGAAAGGTTGTAAAAGAAAAGAAAGCAAAAGGAAAGGAATATATAAAGAGAATGTGCATTATATAGATTTGAGGGGATTAAAATTTTATGTTTGTCAATTGAGTTTCCCCTCCAATGTTCTTTTACTCTCTTGGGTACTTATCTTGCCACATATATATTATTTTCTTCCTTTACCTTGGCCCTATTATAACCTTAAATAAAATCTTCTTGATTTGTGTGTGCATGTGTTTGAGTAGTGGAGAAGTAGAAGATAAGCAAGTTTATGGTAGTGTATTTTTCATGAGTTGGATTGAGTGAAATACTTACCTTGTAAACACTTGAGAGATTGATATGTATCTTATGAGGATTTATCATTCTTAATTCATGCTTTTCAAATTGAAGATACCTTGCTTGTCGGTTAGAGATGTGAAGAATTTTTATCTGTTGAATATTTTGATCCCTTGATTCTTTTCTTACTCTTCTTGCTTACAAATTTTTACCTCTCTTGAATATCATTGGAAATTGAGTCTTTTAAATTTTTAAGTTTTCCCTGTTCCTTGGTTTGGTCTTATTTTTTGCCCAGAAGTGCAAAAGGCTAAGTGTGGGGGTATTTGATCTGTTGATAATTTCAATAATTTGAATGACTTTTGTTTGATCTAATTGGACTCCATATGTGCTCAATTGTTAACATTTAACTAAGTTTCTAATTTAGAGCTTAATTAGATGTTTATTGTGAAACTATACTTAAATGTGATTATAAACACTCATAAATGAATTATGCTTTTCAGGAGATCTTGGAGTGTTTGAGTCCATTAGCATCAAATCAAGCTTGATGACCATTTGAGGAGAGAAGTGAATACTTAAGAAGATCAGTTTTACCCTTGGAAGCAAAGGAAAAAGCGCATTTATGATGAATCAAGGTCGTATTTGAAGAAAGTGAGTGATACGGCCCGTGTCATATGACATGGGGTAGGCCGTGTACTCCTTTGACTATTTGAAGACTAGGTCAAATCCTATTTTCGAACTACATGGCCTGTGTCAAATGACACGGGGTAGGCCGTGTACATCTCTGACTTCATGAGGAAAATCAGTTTTCAGCCCTGACCGAGAACACAGCCCGTGTCATATGACACAGGTTGAGCTGTGTTCTTCTCTGACTTTGGAATTAGTTGGAGTTTTGTCACTAGAATCAGACACGGGTTGGGCCGTGTTATATGACACGACCCGTGTCGTCACACCAGAAAGTTAAATTCGTATTTTAATACTAAATTAGGTATCCAAACTTATAAATAGGGTTGCTTAGAGTCCCTAGAGGATATCTGGACAGAGAGAGTCGTCAAGAAAACTGAGGGAAACACAAAGACCAAAAAAGAAAGGGATTCGATTGAGGATTGAAGACTCGGATTTGAGCGATCAAAGATCAATCATTCTCAAACCTTGAAAACTAGTTTGATGTTTAGTTTTCTTTTATTCTGAACAATGTTTTTCTTTAATTCTTCTTCTATTTTTAACTTTATCATGTGTGGCTAAACTTCTTGATTGGTTAAGGGAAGATGAAACTCTAGTTTTGATTATATAAATCTTGCATATTTCTTTATATTCAATACAGTTATGTTTTTATTCATATGTTTCTGTTCTTAATTAGATATAAAGGTTTTTATACTCTTTGCTATTTTTGAAAGTGGTAAAACAAGGATTGCTATGCGCGGTTGTGGTAGTAAAACTAGTAAAACATATGATCTAAGTAATTTAATCCCGGTGTGTGATTAGATCTTAGTGTGATTGGTTTTCTAATTCTTAATGCAATCATTAGGAAAGTGTAAGAGCGGTTGCTTTACAAATAACTAATGGTTAGAGTTTGATTTGAGCTATTGCTAAATTAAGCGAAACTTAAGGAAAACAGGGGATTTATCTCATAATCACATAAGAACATAATTGATCATGTTGGTATAAAGAGTATATAAGTTAGCATAATCATGTAAATCTAGTGGTGGATTCCATCTCTTAACCAATATCTTTAACTTGGTAATTCAATTTGTGTTTACTATTTTGGTTTAAGTTTAATTTCTTTTGTTAGTTTTAATTAACAAAACTCCCATTTTACTTTTACTGTTTATTTTTCATCAGAGTTTAATTTAGGAATTGGATTAATAATGTCAATTGAATTAGTTCTCTGTGGATTGACCCTTGCTTACTACAATTGGTTGTAAGATTTTTATATTTTTGGTGGAACTTGGCAACTGTTTTTAATATTATTTTTTAATCACAATCCACACCACACCACTAAGATAGACATCTAAGCTTTTACCTGGTGACTTTGGTCCAGGAATCACAATAGTGAGGAATATGTATTCCCTTCTCATACACATACTTAGAGGTAGATTGTATGGTGTGACAAAAATAGGCCAACATGATTATGGTGTGGCTGAACCGCGGAATGGATTAAAATCGTCTGTACATAGGTCAAGCCTAACATTTCGAGCGTCTAGCGCAAATGTTGAATGGGTAGCGTCAAATCGTTTCCAAGCCTCAGCATCAGCTGGATGCCTAATCACTGATTCATCTTGACGCACTCCATTCACATGCCAAGTCATATATTATGCAGTATTTTTGGACATAAACAGATGTTGGAGTCTTGCATAATGGAAAAATATCGCAACAATGAGTGCGGCACATCCTTCTCATTTGATAAATGTCCCGCCTTCGGTTTGAATCGTGGGTGTCCACATACTAAGCAAACTGAGTAGAGTCTCTTGTCACTGTATTCTTTGTAATACAACATGCACTGATTAAGACACGCATCTATCTTCTCAAATCCTAATTCCAACTTACGAACCATTCTCTTCGATTTGTTGAAGTTTTCGGGTAACATTTCAGGCTCTGGAAGCATGCTCTTAATTATGACAATCATTCTATCATAACAACTCTTACTCATGTTAAACTCCAACTTCAAGTTCAAAAGTTGAGTTACAGTTGACAATTTCGTGTGCTTATGGCAACATCTCATAAAGGTTCGTCAGCGTCTCTTAGCAAGTCATAAAAGATTTAGATCCTCTTCTAAATCTTGAGCTTCTGGATTTAATCTATCACCTGCGGCATCCATAACCATATCCATGTATGGATTCCTAGGCTCCACTTCATTATCATGGACAATGGATGTTGAGTCACTATCCCCCTATCTATCCTCACCATGAATGGTCCAATTTACATAACCATCCATAAATTCGTACTTATATAGATGTTGTTCTACCCCAAATACCTCCCTCCAAGCACAATTCTTACATCTAGCACATGGATAAAGAATGCGATTTAATGCATCAGTAACTGTCGGGTCTCTTTGAGCAATCCTAATGAAAGCATCAACTCCGTCCTTGAATTCTTCACTTACATAGCCAGTAGGATCAGTTCTTCGTAACATCCAACTTCGATCGGGTCTCATGATTACTGAAATTGGTTTAGCACATTAATACAAATCCTTATATCTCTATCTCCTTCTTAACATGGTATGGCCCTATCCCATTCGATAAGAAACTTTTTCAACACTTGATTAATAGTTATTCCTGAAATATGATATTTTATACTTGACAAAATTTCGGCAGCATTTCCCATTAGTCTCCAAGTGCATGACTATAACGCAGTGAGATCTACCGCGTTTAAGTATACACCCAGAGAACAAAAGAAAATGTAACAGACCAAAATTTTAACAAGTATAAGATATGAGATTTAAAGAATAGCTATTAACTAAGTGAAGGAAAAATTTCTTACCAAATTGTCCTACTTGGATAATTCATGATTCAATATAATGAGCAGTACCAATAATAGGTATGTGTGCTCATTAATATTGAATCTCAAATGGGAAACTAGGGTTTTGCTCAAATCTTCACTCAAATAAGAAAATAAAGCTTTAAGCATATGTTAAAGTACAATCAAAAGTGAAATCAAACTAATATTCTTAACACATAATTCGTTAGAAATTCATAACTTTTATTTTCAACATCCAATATTTGATATCATATTTAGATACTCCTAAATGTACCCTATAGGAGAGAAAAGCATAAAGAAAATCTCAGTTTTCACTGGCCACAATGATTGCTGCTATGCGACCTGACATAGACAACATTGATGAATATGTTAGGAACACTACTGCTAAAGCTTTCAGTGTTGTTCCCTCTGCTCTTGGTATACCTACTGAGGGTGTGGAAACTGATTATATTAGAAATGATATTGTCCCTGACTTTTGAACAAGAACGTCTGGGTTACGAGGATGACTTTGGATCGAAGAAACTATAAGCAATGTGCTCATTTCCTAATGTAGAGATAGCAAACAAAGTTGGTGTTGCTAATATTGTCGGGAGAATTGTTGAGGATCTTAAAGATGAGAGTGAACCTTACAGGGGAATGGTTATGGAAACTATTAAAAAGGTGGTCACTAACTTGGGAGCATCTCATATAGATGCTCTATTGGAAGAGTTTCTGATTGATGGCATTCTTTATGCCTTCTAAGAGCATCCCAACGATGATGCTAATGTGATGCTTAATAGGTTTGGTACAGTTATGAACTCTTGGGCAGAGGGTGAAACTATATCTTCCTCAGATTTATGGTACCATCAAGTGGCGGTTAAACAACAAGAGTACAAAGGTGAGACAGTAAGCAGCGAACCTTATTTCAAGGATTGCTGTTGTCATGAAGTAGTTCCATGAGGAACAATTGATGGGCTATCTTGGTATTGTCTTATATGAGTACTCCCCTCAATTTCTCTTAACATTTTCCTATCATTTTCTTCCTATCTCATTAACAATCTGTGCAAGCAGGGGCAGACCTAGGCTATATTGAAAATTATAGGTTAAGGGTGGCCAGTTTTAAGAAAATAATATTTTTTGGTTTATCCTACTTGTATATCAGCATGTTCATTAACAATTTGCTCAAATACTGCACCCTATATTATATATCAATTCATTAGAACATCTGATATACAACATTAGATTGACCCATACCCCAATGATTCCTAAGTGAAGGGCTGGAATACATAACATACTATCACTATCACTTTTGAAGAGCAAAGCCACACAGACACATACAGCTGCAATGGCCACCATTGACAGCATTACCGGCGTATAAACCAGTGCCCTTCGCACGGAGTTTAGGTAGAGACATAAGTGAAAACAAAGCTCACCTAAAGGTTGGCCATTGCCTAAAGGTAGGGGATTTCTATTTTTTCCCCTCTTTGTTCTTTTGAATGGGGGTTAGGGATTTAGAATGAAAAAATGGATTTGGAGAGTCAAATCCTAGCTCTTATCTTGATTCTTACTTCGAAGAATTGAGTTAGGATAGTTTTAGTTTAGTAAGTATTAGATAGCCATTTATGATTCAAACCAACCATTTTGGTTCATGATAGAGAATCTTGGAAATAGGTTGGAGAAAGATGAGAATTAGGTTGTAATTAATTGACTTTGATCATAATCTAAGTTAAATGAGTTAGATACTAGTTAGTTAATATATTGGAGCCCTTAGAATCCATAATTTCCTTTTTAATGGTTAGTTAGAAAAAAGTAGGGTTTTAGTTTAAAGTTTGAGTTTAAATCCATAATTGATGAGTTGAATTAGTGTTTAATGATCCTAACATGACTAGAGACTATGATTAGGGTTAGAAAATACTTAGAATCCATGATTTGAGGATTAGAACTTGGTTAGAAACCAAGATTATATAAAACTTGAATTTGCAGAATCAGGGTGGCATCTGAGCAGTCTATGATGTTTGTTGCATAACTTGAGCTATAGACATTGGAATAAGATTAGTTTTGTGTTATTTTAAAGCTAAGACATAAGGCTACGTGTGATAAAAATGTAAAAAAATTTCACTAAGTCAATTAGCACCAGTTTCTGTTTGAATCTGAGTTGGTTTCTATAGAAAATACATTCTGGCAGTCAGTAAATCAGATTGCATAACTTCCTACTCCAATGTCCATTTTGTGTGAAACTAGTGGAATTTTGAAGCTATCATGTAAGGCTTTTTTCCTATAAAATTTCATAATTTTCCTATGTGGAGTTTGTTCCCAGTTGTAGTTTTAAGTTAGGGTATAAATGGGTGAATCAGTGAATTTCCTATTTTTACTTCTGCAAAATGTCGCATAACTTTAGATACGCTTAGCCAAATGAGGTGAGGTTTACGGCATTGGAAAGATATGAGAGAGAGTTATCTTCTCATAAAATTTTAGAATTTTATGAGTTATGATGCACATTTGGTGCAATCTTAAAAATCAGCCTTTTTAGGCAAGATTTGGAGGTGTTTTGGGATGGTTTGAGTCCTAAAAACACTAGTAGGAATTCAATGCTTCCAATGCCTGAATAGTACAAGCATAGCATGAAAGGGATGAAGACAATTGAAGCACATAGACTTATACTAGCAACCTTTTTAATCCCCAAAAGTAAAGAAGTCTCATCTTAATCAGTACAGTCACATTGGTAACAGCTAGTGTACTGAGTTACCCTTTTTCTTTCATACCTTCAAACCTTGTAATATATTGGAACCAAGGGTTGCAGGAATCAAGGGACTAAATATATTGGAACTTCAATATCATCATCTCCATATGAGCATATTACCGATGGGTAATGATGCTATCATTACACAACATTTTTTGGATGTTAAACGATGTTTTTGGTTTTGATTTGACTTTTTCCTCTTGTTTTGAAACACAGTTAAATTTGCTTTTAATCCTAAGGATGTGAGTTTAAGCAAAAAGGTTCATCCCCTCGCAGTGTTGGTAAATTGACCGAGTCAGAAATCAAGAACCAAGAGGATTAAGCTTCAAGATCTTCATCTTCTCCAAGAGGGAGGGGAACTTCTTACTCACCAATTCACTCTTTGAGTTTTAGGGTTGAGTTAGAAAGTTGTGGGTCAGAAGGATTAAATTCTATTCATAATCTAGTTGAGATGGATTTGAGTTAGTAATTAATAATTCTAACATGTTAAAGAACATGATTAAGATTGCCAATTACGTGGAATCCATGAGAAAGAGCAAAGGAAGGAGATTTGCCATGAGAGAGGGCTATGGTTGCCCAATTTTCTGGTGCAAATCAGTTTGAATGACCAGTTAGGGGAGCTCCCTAACCGATTATTTAGTAAAGTAGAATGTATTTGAGCGTAAGGTAATTAGTTATGGATTGCTTATAATAGATTATACAAGGCAAAATACTTTTGTGGTTGAATGAATAACCGGTTAGGACAATTATTCAATTAAAACAGAGAGCTCATGGAGAGGTCCTAACCAGTTAGCGAAAGTATATACTCGGTTAGGCATCTTTAGAAAATAGATTATTAGAGACTTTAATTGATTATTGAAGAGCTCTAATCAATTAGAGAGCTAATTAGAAATCATGTTTAGAGGTGGAAAACCTTTGCGGAGGTTTGGGAATGTAATTTTCGGTTGTTTTCTGTAACATTATGCAGAAAACTAGCAAAGACTCCCTTAAACCAGAAAAATGAGTTATCTTGACAGTTGCTGAGTTTGTTGCATAACTTGAGCTATAGACATTGGAATGAGATGATTTTTGTGTCATTTTAAAGCTAAGACATAGGGCTACATGAGGTAAAAATTTTAGAATTTTCTACCAAGCCAATTAACACTAGTTTCTATTTGAATCAGAGTTGGATTCTGCAGAAAATGCATTCTGGAAGCTAGTAAACCAGATTGCATAACTTCCTGCTCCGATGTCTGTTTTGCGTGAAACCAATGGCATATTGAAGCTAACATGTAAGGCTTCTTTCCTGAAAATTTCATAATTTTCCTATGTGTAGTTTGTTCCCAATTGCAGTTTTAAGTCAGGGCAGAAATGGGTGAATCAGTGAATTTCCTAGTTTTGCTTCTGTAAAATATCATAAAACTTTACATACGCTTAGCCAAATGAGGTGAGGTTTTTGGAATTGGAAAGACATGAGAGAGACCTATCTTCTCATAAAATTTTAGAATTTTATGAGTTAGGATGCATATTTGGTGCAATCTTGAAAATTAGCCTTTTTAGGCAAGATTTGGAGGTGTTTTGGGATGGTTTGAGTCCTAGAAACACTAGTAACTCCTTTAATAGTTAAAGGTTAGTTAGATATGCAAGTTTTGTGGTAAATGCTTTACTCTCTCAATAAGTTGAGTTGAAATGGGATAGTAGCAATAGTGAGTTGGTTCACTATGTGTGGCAGTTCATCCTACCCTTCCTTATATGCTGTCATCATCTAATGATATGCTAATATAGCTTTGGGATTGGGAAAAAGGCTGGGTTAGTATCCATATATTTGCGAGACATTCTCATTATGTCATGCAAGTGATATTTAATCCTAATGACACAAACACCTTCGCCAGTGCATCTCTTGATCGCGACATAAAGGTATACATGTGTTTTTATAATTAACTTATGAAGCAGTGCAATGAATAAGGATGAAACTAACCTTGACTCAAGAAGACTCCAGATGAATCAAGACTCAGGAACAAAGGTTGCACTTGCGACAAAAATGCCTTTACCAAGCTCAGATAGCAGAAAGAACAAGAAAGGCAACAAGAACCTGCACCCATAGCATACAATCAAATAACATTTTACATATCCACCTCTTTCAAATCAGGTTCAAAGTTATGATCTAATTAACTTACAATCATTTTTTTTATAATAGAATCAAGCTCACATAAATTAGAATTAAGAACAGGACACCAGAACTATGCAAATTCAGGGTAATTTGCTTATAGATTATTATGAAATTAAGAATTGAGATAATGATAAGAATTGGGAAGGTCTTTTGGATTCATATGCTAAACTGGATCACATTGATTATGGTACAGATGAGTTGCCATAACTTCATACCTTCCACAGAGAATTGATAATGACATAAAAAATTATTGGAACACCCATTTGAAAAAGAAGGTTAATAAATTGCAAACAGGTTCTAAAAGATGCTTGGGAGATGTTTTTCAATTTTATCAAAAGCTAATGGATTTGTAACACAGCATATAGAGTTTGTCTGAATAACTCAATTCTATAACATTCTCCAAGTCCCAAGCCCTATAACCCAAAGTAAAAAGGTATATATTTGGCATGTATACTAATTATTTCCATGTATTACGAAAACAAGTGCACAGAAATCTCTAAATGCAGAGGAATAAATAAAACTATAAGCACCAGCATTCTTATAAAAAGCTGCTTAAAATAGAGACACAAAAATTTCCAAAGAAAAAAGATTCATTATAAAGTATTAAAGTATATCCTTAACTCCATTCTACTTAAAAAATCTCATGACAATATTGGATAAAATTGCATGATATATTTCTCCCCATTCTGGTCTATATAAGATCTGGTCATCATTCTTATATCACTAATCTATGAGCTCTTTGTATAGTGTACCACCTCAATTTCAAACTTAATCCCCAAAACAAAATATCATTTTAATAAAATATACCCTGAAGACTGGCCATAAAAAGACTTCATGGCACATAACCCCACTGTTTTTGAACTTGCCATTAATTGGGGCATAAAGCCATTTGCTGAAAATTCTATTGATTGTTATGTGAACACTATCAATAGTCTGCAATCTACACTAGTAGTAGTCATTGTGGCCACAGCATGCCACCCTTCCTGTTTGGTTTGATTATTTTGATAGACTTACTGTTATGTTCCGGATCATTTTGTATTTTGGTTTAAAGAAATTAGGAATAAAAGGATACGTTTCAAGTAAACAATTCTGGTGCTTTATCGCAATTTGGGGAGATGAGATGCTTGTTTTTTCGTTGCTTGTTAAGGTTTTCATACTAAATTTTTTGTGGACAAGGTGCTACTTTGTTCATGGCAAATGTCAGAAGCTCCTGGGGTACAGTCATTCAGTTGGTTCCGGTGTTTAGGCTTGGTAATTATTCCTTAAACTTGGGACAAAACTAGGTGGAAGGTGGTGGATTGGGGGGGCACCCTCCAAAGCTGAACATTTTCCTATGTGTACTATACTACAACATAATTCTTTAGGTAATCTGTCACATCTTAAATTGTATTGTATAGAATTCTCACATAAATTTTTCTAATTCTGCCCAATGATCGTGATGATCTTTACTTTTTTGGGGTATGCCTGGGATGCATGATGTTATCCTATATACACAGAACTATTATTCTTGAGACAAATGCACAAGAAAATATTATGGTACAGTGGCACCTAGGTGAATACTATATAGAGAAAAAACATGTGCACTGACCATAGACCCACTTCTACATTGACCAGAAAATGCACTTAATCAAAAGGGTAAAAAGACATCAAACAAACTAAAAAAAATGAAAACAATGGAAATAAAAATAAAAATCCAACCTTTATAACAGCAAATCTGAATGATAGTGAAGTGAGAGAAACGCGAGGCGAGCTTATCTTACGAAGCACAACGATGATGGAAGCTTGGTGGGTTGCTCAGAAAGGTTCAACTTGATGCAACTGGACAAAGAAGTCAGATATAGTAAGAAATGACGCCAAAACCCATTACAATCAATAATGTGATTCGTGAGTGTGTACCTGTAGGGCTGTCATTGGCTTGGGTCGCATCGTTGCCATGCTTAGAAGGAGGGGAACAGAGTGAGTGAGGGGTACAGGGCAACGTCGTGTGGCTGCCATGCTCAGAAGGAGGGGAAAGGCCGTAATGTGGAGGGGGATTCTGACCTAAGTTTTGGGTGGGAAGGAGCTGTGGAGGGATGCTGTGGGTAGGAAGGAGTTGTGGAGCCATAATGCTGCTGTGGGTGGGAAGGAGGGGAATGAGCTGAATGGGGGATTCTGAACTAAGTTTTGGCTTGTTTTTACTAAGTAGGCTCTTTTCATGAAATGGACGGGCCCTTTTTTTAGCGAGGGAAGTAATCCCTTGCAATTCTCTCACTAATTAGGCGAGGAAAATATTTTACTCGCAATTGCCTCACTAAAATTAGTGAGAGAAACAATTTACTTACAATTCCATCATAATTAACTCCTTATTTCCCTTTTTTTTAATATTTTCTGAATTTTAGTGAGGGATAATATTTTTGTAGCTAATCCCTCGCAAATTTCCCTCGCTAAATCATAAAATTCTTGTAGTGTTTGATGAATTAATTGATAAATTACAAACTTTTATCTATGAACCTGAACCTATAATAACTCAGATAGATAGGTCAAAAGGAAACAGCAAGGAACGTGGGTGTGATCTGACACTTCATCTATAACTTTCCTTTACCTTTGGTTTTAATCATCGTACTTTGTTTCTATTTAAATTTGTGTATAATTTCTCTTTTCAGTAATTATAATAACAAGTAATATCTTTTATCCTTTACCTATCTATGTTTTGACATTGAGGACAATGTTGTGATTTGGTTGGGGGGAAGGATAGTTATGTGAAAAAAACCCAAAAAAAATCAAAAATCAATTAAAAATTAGGAAGTGTGTTTGTTAATATGTTTGTCAGCAATTTACTAACAGCAAAACTAATTAAGGATGGCAGAGTAAAGAGTAAGTTATGCCCTTGAGATAAATTTTCTCTTGAGATGCATCAAAATTGGTGACAGAGTAAGGAGTAATTATGTAGATAACTATTTTGTGTGGAAGTAGCAATTCAAATTCAGGGAACATAGCATGATTGAGTAAATTGTCTTCCTTTTTAAAAATCACACGCTTGGTTATGGATGTTGAATTGGTGGACTAAGAATGATAGAATTATGCCTTGTGAGATTTTGAGCCTATTGATGAATGGATTGAACATTTGTACAATTCTCTTCTTTCTTGTGTGATTTTCACTCATGGAATTGTTACTCTATAACTTGCTTTGATTCTTTTTGAGACTATATTTTCACATGCATACATAAACATGATTGAGACATTTTTCTTGAAATAGCTACTTTAACTAAATAGCCAAGAATGATTGGCACACAAATAGGCAGCCTTGCTTAGCAGTATATTGTCTCAATATGATATCAAGCACTCTTATGACTTCTTAGAAATTCTCTGATTCTTGCCAACATAAGGCATTGGTAATGGCCTATTTCCCCTAGCTTAACCCCTTTGAGCTTATAAAAAACCATGTTCTTACCCAGCCTCAGGAAATAAGAGAACATTAACATTGTCATTGGATGAGTTCTTTGACAATTGTGGGGGTGTGTGTGCAGAATGGTTGAAAAAAAATGTATATATTATGTTCATCTTGTAAATAAAAAAAAACAAATGTATAAAGAGGGGCCAACAAGGCAATAAAGGAAAGGAACATAATATATATGTAAAGGGAATTTGTATTAGGTGGAGTTGGGATGAACTTTCATACTTGTTAATTGAACTCAACTCTCATGCTCTTTTATTCTCTTTGGTATTTAACTTGTCATATCCATATTACCTCCTCCTTTACCTTGATCCTATTACAACCTTGAATAAAGTCATCATGATTTGTGTGTGCATGTGCTCTGAATAGTGGAGAAGTAGAAGATAAGCAAGCTTATGGTAGTGTAATTTTTCATGGATTGAAGTGAGTGAAATACCTACATTTTAAACACTTGAGGGATTGAGAGTGAATCCTATGAAGATCTATCATTCTTCACTCATGCTTTTTAATTGAAATTTCCTTATTTGTTAGTTTAAGATGTGAAGAAACGTTACCTTATAAATGTTTTGATCCCTTGAATCTTTGATTGCTCTTTATTCTTAAACATTATTAGAAATTTAGTCTTTTAGAATTTTTAGCTTTTGAGTTCGTGTTGTTTTTCCTTATTCCCTAGTTTTGGTCTTATGTATTTTGCCTAGGAGTGCAAAATGTTAAGTGTGGGAGAATTTGATAATCACATATTTTATACATTAATAAACTCTCATTTTTAGATATTTACACTCTCCATGTATTTAATTGATTGAGCTTAGTTATGTTTTGTAAGTTTGGACTCAAATTGGTCTTAATTGATTTTTTTTAGCATTATTAAGATTTTACACTGTTTCTGTATTTCAGTCATATCTTGAGTTCTATATGTCTAAGAATTATGTATTTTACCTTATAAGAAAGATAAGAGAGAGCTCTACAACTTTCATGAGAACACAAGAGGAAATTCGGATGTCTTGGAGGTCAAATTGGGTTTGCAAGTCAGAACAGAGGAGTTGTAGCTAAGCCTGAATAATGTGCAGTAATTAGGCCATATCTCGAGCTGTAGGAACTAAATGGCACTGAAACTTTGGCATCTGAAAGTTAAGATCTAGATCTACAACTTTCATGAAGACCATTTTTCCATTTTCTAACGGCATCTATGAGTTCAACACTGAATAATTTCGGAGATAAGAATCTCAATAATTTTTTACTCATCAAATCACTGTTTGGCATTTTCCACTCATCCACCCACTCATCCACTCACTCATTAATCACCCCCTTGTCATTTTGTATCCCTCATCCTCTATAAAAGGCACTATTGGCTGATTATTTAGGAATCTTGATTTTTAGATATCAAAATCATGTTATTGTGTTATTTGTTTATCTTGTTGTAGTTTTCTTTTGTTTTAAATTGAAGTTATGTTCTTCTTCTTCTTCTTCCCTCTTTCTTTCCTCTTATCTATGAGCAACTAATTTTTATTTTATTTGGGTGAAAGGGTGAAGCTCTTGATAATGAAATATGGTTAGATTAATCTCTTTCTTGTACTTAAATGATATATTATCAAGTGGTCATTATATGTATTATATTTTGTTTCCAATAATTTTAGAAACCTTCTTGTAAAGTAGAGATCTTAATTTGTTGTAAACAAGATATTGACACAATAAATGCTTGAACTCATTTATAAGTGGTAGTGTTAATAAATAATTAAAGGAACCATAATATAATTACATATAAAATCTTAAATGAATGTTAAATATTGTATTTTCTGATTGGAACCTCTGTTATGTATGGATTTTAATTAATTGAGTTATAAAAAGAATTAATCTTGTCATTAATTTACTTACTAAGAGTGGATCTCCTAACCCAAGTAAATCTTTTTTATTTGTGACCAAGTTTTATCACATTTATTATTGTGACAAAATATTTTCCTTACCTTAAAGAATTTTTCTTCATCAATTCCCTATGGATCGACTTCGGACTCTCAAGAATTTATTACTTGAGACAACCTGCACTTGAGTTTGCAACTTAAAATTCGCATCAGCTTCGGACTCATTATTATCAATCAATGGGCAAAGTTACTTGCAAGCAACTAATAAGGAAAAATAGACAAGTAATTAATTTATTAAACATTTTCCTTCCAAGTAGTTTGAAAAAATAAAAAAAGCAAACAAACATTAACAAAACAAAGCAAAACAAAACCAAGGCATTTTGGTCTCCAGCAACTGAGTAAACTACACATTTGAAGGATTCTCTAGTTTTTGCATTACAGTCATAAGAGCAAGAAGGCACTTCAAGTTTCATTGTACTGAAAAGTTAAAAGACTAAATTAATTAAACAGTCGTTAAAGTAGAAATAAAAATTAAAGTTCACTTTGCCAACTTGCACGAATGAACCTGACTTTTGGCCCCTATAAATGACCACCTTTGAAATTCTCTCTCTTCTCATTGTTTGTTTGAAGTCCTATATATATACAGAGAACTACGATCAAAGTGTCTCAACCAGTGGTTCCATTTCTATTTGCTGAGCCAAGGAGTGAGATGGCTAACTCATTGGCATTTTATGGCCTTGGCCTTACGCTTTCTGCTATCCTCCTCTCTACTCAAATCTTCGCTCATGAACAATCTCAGGCTTTTCACTCATGTCAGACTCTTTTTTCCTTCTGCGAAACATTTGCATTCCTCCTCTCTCTAAGTTTTCCCATAGATGGCTTTCATTTTATTCTGCTCGCAACACTTTTTGAGTGCATAAAAATGATGCATGCGGAAGTCCATTTCTGGTTGATAGTGAAATGTGTTATTCCCTTGCCCTAAGTTCAAAATATTTAGCATTATGTTTACATATCATTCTATCTTATCATAGATTAAAAAGGTATTTGTGTTTCCTTTAGGTCAAAAACACTCATAGTTATATATGCATTATATATAAATCAATTCAATTTGCTGCCTCTGTGGTGCTGTAGCTGAGAATATGGAACATTTGTTCTTTCAATGTAAATTTGCAAATGAGTTATGGAATTGGTTTGCTTCATGCCTAGCAACTCACATTAATCGCAATTCTGTCCATTCGGTTTTGGATATCTGTCAATTGCACTGGAGCTCTCAAGTTAAAGACATTGTAATGTCTGGTGTTGCCAACATTCTTTGGTTCATTTGGTTTTGTAGGAATCAAGCTAGATTTGAATCCAAAACAATCACTTTTCGAGCAGCTATAAACAGGATAATGACTAACATAGCATTGGCTAGAAATCTATCAAAAGGTCATTCCTACTCCAACGCTGCAGAGTGCTCTATTCTACAGAAGTTTTCTGTCAATCCTAAGCTAGCTAAAGCCCTGGATATAATAGAGGTAATTTGGAAGGCTCCTAGCTACAATTGGCTGAAATGCAATATGGATGGCTCATCAAAGGGTGTTCCAGGAGTTGCTGCTTGTGGTGGGATTTTTCGGGATATGAATGCAGCTGTTGTAGGTTGCTTTGCCTTGAATTTGAGAGTTTCTTTTGCTTTTCATGCCGAAATTATGGGAGCTATTCTTGCAATTGAAATAGCATTCAAGAAGGGTTGGCATCATATTTGGCTTGAATGTGATTTAAATTTGGTTATTGCTGCTTTTTCCAACCTATTAATTGTTCCTTGGAGACTAAAAAATAGATGGTTAAACACTTTAATGTTTTCCAAAAAGATGAATTTTGTTTTTTCTCATGTTTTTAGAGAGGGAAATTCGTGTGCAGATTTGTTAGCCAATCATGGTATTTCTATTGAAGGTATGACTTAGTGGGATTCTATTCCTTCTTTTTTAAAGAATGAAGTTTTTAGAAATAGGTTTGGATTTCCAAACTATAGGTTTAGATGATTTTATCATGGGTCAGGTTTATGCCCCGGCCCCATGTTTTTTTTTGTTTTCTTTCTTTTTTTTTCTTTTTTAATAATATTTTTGGCATGCTGCAAATGATAAATAATGCTTGAGGTGCCAACTTAGTTGGGATGTCTTGCATTATAGTGATGCTCTTGCATACCAATTTTGCTAAAAAAATAAATAATAAAAAAATTAGTTTTTACTCAATTCACATACTTTTACTTCATTAAAAAAATTCTGCTACATAGCATTAATTATCATATTATTTTAATTATTTTATTATTAAAATATAAATTTCTTTAAAGAGTAATATTAGAATAGACTTGCGTTTACGGTGAGGCCTATACGTGGTAACGGATTCATCATTTAAAACATAATTTGAAATTATAAGTATATGAATATAAGATTCAATGATGGATATACTGTCACATATAAAGTTCACCATAAACTTAAGTTTATACTAGCATTACTCTTCTTTAAAAATAATCTCCATTGTAATTAGATTTTACTCGATAACAGGTTCCTAGCACTAGTACTTTATTATTTTCATTTTTTGCACATCAATGAATTATAACCACAACTTAAACTCATGAACTCTACTTAAATCTCTATCTGGTCCAAATCACTTGCATTATACCCAAAAAAATATATTTTATTTTTTTTTCTATTTTTATATATTTTTAATTAGAGAAGATAAAGGTCTTTTTTTTTCTAATTGTAATCAAGGTAGCACCCAAAAACGCTTCATACAGCAAAATAAATGTAAAAGAAACAAAAAATTTATAAAGAAGAGAAAACTACTAAACTTTACGTGTAATGCTAATGTTAAAAACTATTTATCACCAAATTAATGGTTGGAAAAGAAACAAGTTAAATCTTGTAGATTTGCTTTTAAAATTTTGTCTATACAAATATTTTTGTAATGGATACAATATATAGCAGTGAATTCTGAGGAGGTTGACCGCCATGGTTATAAACAAGCTGAAGGCTATCACTATTCCAATAGGGTTGGTCCGATTGGAGCAGGGATGCGCACAAGACCCCATGGTGTAACAGGTACAAGTATAAGACACTAAAGTTGAAACTTGAAGCATGAAATTAAACAGCTATTGATGCTAAAATATTTCAGGGTTTCTTCAATAGGTGAATCTTATTTTAACACTTTAATTATGTAGTTACAACTTAGTAATCTATATATTTGCCAAAATTGGTCTTTACAAGCATAGTGTTTATAATATGTCTTTTCTCATAGTAATGATTATATTTTGTTTATATTAGCCACTTTAGTTTAGTTTCATAATACTCAAAATATATCATTTTTGTCATAAACACATATGTAGATCAATTAGCATGTTGATCATATTTGCTCTGTCTTTCTTATAGTAATTGTTTTTCTTTTTCCTCGTTCGTGTAAATATATATAGAGGAGACGCTTCAAGTAGACAGTGCAGAGAAGGACCATTCTTCTGTATCCAACTTGCAAGATTCAAATTTTGGTTGGACAAATCCCCAAAATGGACATACAACAATATCTAGAACAGTGGGAAGGAGGCATTACTATCCACATTCTGGCTACAATCCCTCAAACTTGGAAGATATTGGTGAGACACCAAAGTTTAATTGACACTCAAATATTTTATATGTCCATCCCCCAAGGCCCAAACACCATCCTAAAAAGAGGTTGAAGGTTCATTGAATTCAATGTAGTATCATACAGCTTATGAAAAAAAATGGAGTATCGTATAACTAGCAAAGTTTTTGGTTTCATTCTCTATGCGATATTATATTTAAGACTTGTTTTAACAAGTTCCCCTGTCCTAAAGATATTTTTTAAAGAATACAAAACAAAAGGTATTAAATGAAAAGTAAAACTTTTATATTTTATTTTTTTATTCTTTCACCAACACTCTTAGAGAACTCGTTAGTGAAACCCTATATTTAGAGATGGCAATATTTTAAGTCCTATAGTATATGATATTTTAACATTAATAGTTTTTTTAATCTCCACATAAAATGAAACTCTACCTTCTTATTTTTTTGTTCCTAATTAATTAATGTGGTCCTCTAATTTATAACATGTACGTACCATTTCTTGGCGATGGTAACAGAAAATGCAGAGCAAGACCAGACATACCATTTTGAGAGGCATCCCAACTTGTGGCATGCAAAAAATAGTTGGGCTTTACCAGCTAGTAAAACTACTGCTACGATGAGGCACGGTGGTAAAGTAGATTATGATTCTCCAGATGATGATTCTTCACGGGATAAGTGTGCTTGGATGTTAGTTTGCAAGGATGATGGTGAATGTGTTTATATGTTAGTTTGCAAAGATTGATTTTGGAGGAACTTAATTTTGCAAACTTGATTTTGATCAAAAGTGAATTTGGTGTGAAGTAATTTATGTTTGGATACCATCATTTGAAAAGTAGTTTTAGCAAAATTAATATGGTTTGAGTAATGGAGATCAAACTCACTTTTGAATATGTAATTATCAAAATGGGCATGATTTTATATTTTGATTCTGGTAGAATGAGCTTAAAAATACATAATATGAATGATAATTTAATTTTTCAAAACTTGTGTTTTTATTAATTTATAATTTAAATAAAATATTTTATATAATAAACAATAGTATTCATAATTCAGCATAATTATTTTATTTATATAACTCGCACTTTATTATACAATATTATTTTTAATGGAAGATAAAGGTAAAAGTAAAGGGATAAAATAAAATAAAATATGAAAATAGGGAATTACAAAAACGTTTCATTGTTTCAAATAAAAGGCTTAAAATTTTGAGAAAATATATCAATGAAGAGGATGAAAAATGAAGATAAAAAAAGGTTATAATGGAAGTATTTGTGTTTCTACGACATAATGTTAAAGACAACATGAATTTGTTAATGAAGAAGCAATAGAAAGATGCTTTTGCCTAAACCTTAGTTTCAAGCCAAAATCACATTGAAAATTGGCAAACGTGTATTTTGTCAACATCATCAAATGAGTATGAGTGTGAACGTGAGTTTGAATGTTGCAAAATTTGGTTGGGGCCTTCCAAACACCTAACCAAACACACTCGATGTTGGTGAGGAGACAATATAATTTGAAGGTGAATCTAATGTCCATTAAAAATGGATTAAGAGCTAGCCAATTGCTCCAATACCTTAGAGTTGATTTGGATTATGTCATGCCCAATATGCATGGAAGGAGAAATCAAGGTCAGCTTAATCAAGACATGGATCAATCATAGCCTCTATAAGTTATATCATAGTGTCACACACAAATTAAAGGCAACCTTAGGTTTCCCTCCATCTCTCCAGATTCCTACCTCTTTAACTTTCCGCTCTCCTCCTAATAGTTCTAACTAACAATTTAGGGTACAAAAAAAATCGTTTACAATAGTGCTTTTGAGGAGCAATGTTTAATTTCTCCAATTTTTTGTTTGTTTCATTTTTCCCTTTAAAGGTCCATTTTTTTGTTGATTGTGTCATGAACCATCTCTCTTAAATATTCTTACTATTAATTGAAGGCACACAAATGATTTTATTACTTCTCTAACGTATTGCAATCTTGAATATGTAAATGAGTAAGCCAATACTCAACTCAAAATAATATTAATTGTATCGACTGGACCGCAGATGCACAGGTCCCACAAGTAATAGAGTGATGAGTGAGATATCGTTTCCACAAGGAACAATATATAATATTATACCATCTAAATCTTAATTAGCTAGATAAACAATCCTTATGGGAAATTAATTAACACGTGGAATCAAAGTCAATTAAACTAAAAGGAAAATTGCATAATGTAAAAATTAAAGTAGCTAATAAACAAGAACAAGTTTTGCATGGAGAAAATTCAATTAATTAAACTTCTAAGATCGAGGTTTCACTACATCTATTAATGGCAATCTTCACTATCCTCCCTTGATTAAAGTTGGTATTGTTCTTGAAGGTATTCTAATGCATTTCAAATCCCTCTCTCGAGTTCAAGTGAACATATTAGAATTAAAATAATATCATTATCAAAGGTACTATATTAATTGAAACCCATTAAACTATTGATAATTAATGGTTCTTTACAGGACTTTAGTCTACCTACAGGTTCAATCTCCTAAGTTCAATTATTAGAGGTTCCAATATTTAGATTTCATCTCTTGATCCTCCACCTAAATATCCTACATTGTGTTTGGATATTTTTTTATTAATGGAACTGAATGAAATGAGTAGGGAATGGCTGGAAGATTAATCTTTCATTAATGGAAGATTATTTTTTTGTTTATCAAATATTATTTTTTAATTATCAAAGTTAACTTTCTTCTTGTTTGGAAGATTAATAAGGAAACAGAACTGAACTACATTATTTTGTTTTGGAGTTAAATCATAAAGGAATGGAATAGAATGTAAAATGCTTATTTTTAAGCTTATAAGCTTATTTTCCTTCATTCCACCCTAATTTTGAGAGGAACAGAAATTTAGTATTTGAGGGGAAGAGAGGAAAAGTGATCCCCCTTGAACTTTTCCCTTCCTATCTATTATTAAACTTCCAAATAAGAGAGATTATTCTTCTTTCTCTCATTTCCTTCCTGTTTTCCTCATTTACTGTCATCCAAACATAATGTTAGATCTATGCATTTATGCGATCGTTCATAAAGCAAGCATTAAGAATGCTAAAATTGAATCAAGAAACAATAACTACATTAATCAAGAGAATATATAGATCCAATTATGCACTAAAAGTGACTTACTTCCCTAATCCTAGAAATAGAAAACGTAGCCTCTCATGGTGGTAAAGCAAACTACCATTCCTAAGAACAACACAAGAGAATCAATGGGGAGAAATTAAAGGTTGAAACTTGATATTCCTCTATGATCTCCTTGGTGCTCATACCATCTTCCTTGCTCCAATTCAACATGAGAGAATGTGAGAGTGGTTTTAGTGATGAAAGTATGTGGTGTAATCTCTTTATCTTACTCTTCACTTTTCTTATAGGAATCTTTATCCAAACATAATTAGTTATCAATATTCCATCTACTTTTGGCTTTGGATAAGATAAGGAAGAGTTGAATCTGTCTAACACTTTAACCTTCAGGATAAGTCCCAACTTTAATCCAAAACATCCTTGATTACATATGAAAACCCACACAAAACGATAAAGGGCATAAGGAAGAGACAATTATCAAAAACTCAAATAAAATTAACTAAAATTAAATAGAAACAAATAAAATTAAATAAAAATCCTAATAAATAAACCCAAAGATGTGTGCAATTTTGCATCACATCAAAATCTCTCAAACTTGAATCATTACTTGTCATCAAGCAATAAGAAGATAAAATTAGAATTAAGCACTAATGATGAAAAAATTTCCTTTGAGAAAAACACAATTGCAAAGGATATTCTTAAGAAGAATTTCAAGAAGTTTGATATGCCTAAAGCTCTCCAAATCATGGTCAATCACTCCATCATGTATCTATGTCCAACTCAAGTAAAAATTATCAATTGAAACAAAATTTCTAAAAATAAGGTCCATAAACCTACTTTCCCTCTTGGAGAACACAATCACACTTAGCAACTCCAAATCACCTTCCCACCTCAAATAGGCAAGATTGCTACTCAATTTTTCACAATTTCATTTCCACACATGCTAAAGATTATTAAGATTTCAATTTAAGCTCCTTTTCATCATTCAATTTTTTTTGCACAATAGAGATATAGACTTGGCAACGCTCGAACTCGTTACCGTGATCCTAACCACACATTATGAACTCTTGCTAAGGACTTAAACTATTTGACCGTGCCCTTCCTCCACACATTAAGAACTCTTATTCCTGCCTAATCCAAATTCCTTACTTTTTTATTTATTCCTTTTGCACTTTCACAACCCCTTATACTTTTGGGTGGTGAAAACAATTTTATTATTTTGTTTTTGCCATTCTCTTTTATTATTTTTTATAGCCTAAGTCTTCTTAATTCAGTGCTTCCTAGAATTTGCTTCAAAGATAGTAAAAGAATTGTCCATAACTATAGAGGCTCGTAGAAAATTACAGCATACACAAGTACCAACTCAAAGCTCGTAAATCCAATGAAACATGTTTTTTCAACACAAATTCATCAATTAGCAAAATATACCAAGCAGACATGTAAAGTTGAGGAAAATGCAGTTCTTTCTTCCTTAGACTCTCTTATTTAGTGGCCATGTCGAGTGGCCAACTTATTCATAAACTCTTCACGAATTTGGCTTTGTGTAAAACACCATTTTCGAAAAACAAATTGGTGGAAGGTAACTTGAAAAACATTATTTTTCTGACGTATAATATGAGAAGTATTAAGAGTTTAAAGTTCTGAAGAGCTATCATACTATATTTATAGATAAACTTGATGAGTAGTAACTATTGAGTAGATCCCACAACCCTTGCTGTGGAACATGTAAAATAATCGTCATAGGCCTCGTGTATATATAACCATTACAGTTTGCATGCACCAAGTGTCCTATATTAGTTGTCCCACATCTCTTGAGAATTTCAAGCCTCGCATGCAATTCCCTCAAACCTCATGTTCTAAGATAAATGCTTCAACAATTAAATTCAACCACTTGGTTTAATCAAGTTGTATAGACATTTCAATTCGTGATCTCACTGTTTTACTTTTCCTATGTGGTCGTGGGTTCAATCTTGTATACTCATTAGATGTTCTTGTCTATACCTGAAAGGTGGTACGAGACTATTTGGTTTTGTTGATGTTGGTTGACCATGATGGTCCATCAATCAAATGTAATGGTGAAGGTATCTACAAAAGACATTCCAATGTTTAAGTTAGCCTTAAAGTGAAATGTATAAGCTCCAGAACCCATTTGAACTAATATTTTCTATTTTGGTTTTGATGCTAACAAAACTATGTTGAAAACCTTACATTACCTCAAACCTTCTTTGATTAGATTAACATGTTCTTGTGAGTCTTCTTCTCGGTTTTGATGTACAGACCTTTGAAAATCTTGATGAGAATGATCATTGGAAAGGTGAAGTATCACTAAGATTACTTGAGAAAGTTAGTCTAGAACCTAACACTTGAAGAATTAAGAATGATCACATCCAAAATTATAAAGAAAGAAGATTTCTCCAAGACAAGATTAGAAGTCTAAAAGATGTTAGACAAGAAAGTTCTCTCACCTACAAAGTCATGCATATATCATTCAAGCAAAAAGAAAATAGTCTGATAAGATTGGAGAAGTTGAAAAAAGTTAAGTTGAGAAAGTTTGACTTGAGAAAGTTTAGGAGAAACATTCTCAAGTGACTAATAAGCAAAACTGTGTATGCAAGCTGACTTGCCAAAAATAGCTATTTTTAATCTGCAACAGTCAGATTTAGAAGTCCAACAGTCACACTCTGAAGCTCATAAAAGGATCTTAATTAACTTGAAAAATTAAATGTTAGAGTCTGAAGCATCAATAGTACAATTATAAGCTTTGAATGTTCTTAAAACTCTCATCTCTTTCTACGTATTTCAATCTTAGAAATGTCTTGTAGTTGGTGTTATTACAAGCTTTTATACTTCATGCAAATCCATTCCTTAAGTGTTTCAAGAGCAACCAAGTGCAAAAAAAACACATCCTATGTTTTTTTCTTCGTAAGTGTTCAAGTGTGAGCTAGTGGGTTGTACAAGTCTTGATTTGAGTCATTATTTAAAGATGTTGGGTGAGCCTAGATGGTTGGGCATTCAAATAATACTCTGATATAATAAAAATTTAAATAAGGAACTGAGGAGTGTAATGCGGATTAAAACTTACAAACCCAAGAGCAGGTTGTTTCAAGTAATAAATTCTTGGGAGTCTGAGGTCGATCCACAGGGAATTGATGAAGAAAAATTCTTTGACGTAAAGTAAATATTTTGTCACAACAATAAAAGTGATAAAACTTAGTCACAAATAAAAAAGACTTACTTGGGTTAGGAGATCCACTCTTGGTAAATAATATAAGGACAAAATTAATTCTTTTTATAACTCAATTAGAATCCACACATAATAGAGGTTCTAATCTGAAAATACAACGTTCAAAGTTCATTAAAAATTATATACGTAATTATATTATGATTCATTTAATCATCTATTAACATCACCACTCATAAACGGGATCAAGCATTCATTGTGCCAAAATCTTGTCTACAATAAATCAAGATCTCCACTTTACAAGGAGGGTTTTTAAATTGATTGAAAACAAAATACAACATGTATAATGACTACTTGAAAATATTTCATTTAAGCATAAGAAAGAAATGAATCTAACCTTATTTCATTACCAAGAGCTTCATCCTTTCACCCAAGTAAAATAAAACTTAGTTACTCATAGACAAGAAGAAATAAAGAGAGAAGAAGAAGAAGAAGAACATAACTTTAATTTAGAACAAAAGAAAATCACAACAAGATAAACAAACAACACAATAGCATGATCTTGGCCTCTAAGACCAAGACTCCTCAAATGATCAGCTAAGGCTCCCTTTTATAGAGGATTAGGGATACAAAATGACAAGGGGGTTGAGTCATGAGTGAATGGATGAGTGAAAAATGAGTGGAAAATACCAAATGACTTTTAATGAGTGAAAAATTATGGAGATTCTTTGTCTCCAAAATCATTTAACTCTGAAGTCATTGAATGTGTCATAATCTAACCAAGTAGTCTTCATGAAAGTTGTAGGGCTAGATCTTAGCTTTTAAATGCCACTAGAATCACCTCAAAAGTTCACCTATAACCTGAGACATGACCCAATTACTGCACAATATTTAGGCCTAGTTACAGCTCATCTATTCTGACTTCCAAGCCTAATATGACCCATTAGACCTTAGAATCTCGGAAAGTGTTCTGCATAAAAGTTGTACATTTGGGTCTTAACTATCAACCAGGAAAATTTCAGATCATTTAACATCCTATAACTCAAGCTATTGCATGAACAGTACACATATGTCAAGCTATTAGGATCAGCACTCTAGTTCTTACTTCAACTTTAATTTGAGTTATCCAATCGTGTGATTAGGCCTTTGAGGTCTTCATGAAAGTTGTATGAAATTGTCTTAACTTTCCTACAAGACTAGAATTACATTAACCGGATATTTGAAACTCAAATTATAGCCAATTTACTGAACATTATCAAAAAGATAAATTAAGGCTAATTCATGCAATAATTCCTTCAATGATCTAATTAGGCTCAATATCATAGAATGTGACAAAATCAACATAATTAAGTCTAATTAAACCTTAAGAAGCCCAATGAGAAGATTATAAAATGTATAAAATATATTGTTATCAAATTCTCTCACACTGAACTTTTGCACTCCTGGGCAAACACACATAAAAAAACTAGGGAACAAATAGAAAACGACACAGACTCAAAAGCTAAAAACTCTAAAGAATTCAATGAATCAAGAAGAGCAACTAGACATTCAAGGGATCAAAACATTCATGAGGTAACATTTCTTCGTATCTTAAACCAACAAGTAAGGAAACTTCAATTGAAAAAAATAAATCAAGAATGACAGATCCTCATAGAATTCACTCTCAATCTCTCAAGTGTTTAAAATGTAAGTATTTCACTCTATTCAACTCATGAATAATTGCACTACTATAAGCTTGCTTATCTTCTACTTCTCCACTACTCAAAAACAACATGCACACAAAAATCAAGAGGATTTTATTCAAGGTTGTAATGGGGCTATGGTAAAGGAGAGGGGTAATATGGATATAACAAGTTAAATACCAAAGAGAATAGAAGAGTATTATGATACAATTAGAGTGTAGAAGATGTTTGAGAACATTTAGTTTAAATTTCCTAGGAGTTTCTTAGTTCCTTCTCTGTTTGCTTCCTTCTCATAAAGGATAATGACCAATATTTGACTAATGTTTTGTTGAAGATCAATACCAAATTGGTAGGTTGAATTCATTGTTAGGCCTAAACATTCTCCTTCTCTTCCTGTTGTTTTCAAGCATCCACTCTCATTCTAGGTATGAATATGTCACAAGGTGCATTCTTTGATTGCAGCAGTGGTCAGCTCTTTTTTTTCTTGTTTTTTAAGAACATTTTGCACACACACCCACACTTATTTAAAAACTCAACTCTCTTATTCCCTAAGGTTAGGTAAGAATATGAATTTTTTTTAAGGCACGTTATGAGCTAGAAACAAGAAATGGTCAAATAAGCTCAAAGGGGGTACACAAAGGAAAATATGCAAGGTTGGCTATTTTTGTCAAAGTAGTTATTTCAAGAAAAATGTCTCAATCATGTTTATGTATGCATGTAAAAATGTAGTCTAAAAAAGAATCAAAGTAAGTTCTAGAGTAACAATTCCATGAGCAAAAGAAATTCACACAAGAAAGAAGAGAATGGTACAGATGTTCAATTCATTCATCGATAGGCTCAAAATCTCACAAGGCATATATCCATCATTCTTAATTTATCAATTTAACATCCATAACCAAGCATATGAAATTTAAGAAAGAAGATAATTTACTCAATCATGCAAATTTTTCTAAATTTGAATTGCTACTTCCACACCATAATAGTTATCTACCCTAACTAAAATGCGCCTCAAGAGTAAAATTACTTCCAGAGCAAAATTTATTCCTTACTCTGTCATCCTTAATTGGTTTAGCTATTAGTAAATTGCTAACAAACATATAAACAAGACAAATATATTAATAAACACATTTCCTAATTTTTTTTTACACAATTATTCACACAACTATCCTTCCCCCCAACCAGATCACAACATTGTCTTCAATGTCAAAACATAGATAAGTAAAGGATAGAAGATATTACATGTTGTTACAATTACTAAAAAGAGAAATCTCACACAAATTTAAACAGAAACAAAGTACGGTGAATAAAACCAAAGCTTGTAATTATTTAAATAGTTGGAGTATCTGGTCTGACTTGCTTTTCATACTGTTTCCCTCACCGCTTCCTTCTGACTAATCTATCTGAGCTATTACTAGATCAGGTTCACAAACAAAAGCTTCTAATTTATTAATCAACTCATCAACAGTGGAAACAGAAATAAGGAGTCGTCTTGCCGAATGTGATAAATTTCTATTCCACAGCATGGTCAAGAAAAAATAACAAAAGATTAAAGAAATTATTAACATTCAACAAACCTATGGGTTTATGGTGGATGTTCAATTGGGTCCAAGAGACAATTTGAAAAACTTCTTCCAAAGTACCAAAACCACTCGATAAGGCAATGAATGCATCAGAATTATCAAGCATTTTAGTCATTCGTTCATGCAAAGATGATACTTGTAGTTCCTTTCCAAGTGACTTTCTAGTGATGTTCTTTTGAGTTAAAGTTCTAGGAATGATACCTAAAACCCGATTGCCTCTTATATATGCAGAGAGTGATACAGCCCCCATTAACCCACGACAACCTCCCCCATATACAATATGAATATTCCTTGCAGTAAGCGTTCTACCAAGAGTGCTTGCTACTTTTACAAACTCTAAAATTTTCCCATAACTTGACCCACAAAATACACAGATATTAGTAGGTCTATGAACAGAAGAAGAAGCTCCTTTTACAAACTCTAAACTCTTCCTATAACTTGACCCACAAAATACATAGATATTGGTAGGTCTATAAACAGAAAAAGAAGCTCCCTCCATTTCTACACTCACACTCTCTTTGAATGATTATGAGTTAGAGAAAAGTGAAGAAAATAGAGTGTTTAAATAGGGAAGAGAATGGAAAAAGGTAATGATAGTGCCTATATGGGTAGGTTGGCTGTTGTCAGAAAAGTTTGAAATTAAGAAACACAATGTTTTGTTTTTTTTGTTTTTTTTATTTTTTTTTTACTTCAAGAAAACCATCAGGGTAAAGAAATTTAGAAACTCCTAAAAGATCCCGTCCAAAAGATCGTCTGTCCAAGACCAAAATACAACAAAATCATACAAAAATAAAATTATAATAATAAATGGTGGCATACCTTTATGTACAATTGTGTGTCACTAGTGCAATAAACACTCACTCCTATTTATTTGAAGAAAAGAGAAAGAGAAGAAAGAAACTATCGTGGGTGTCCATCCTGGGTCTGGAACCTGGAGAGCTTACACTTGGGTTCATAACATCAACAAAGATGCTAAAATCTGAAACCCACAATGTCAAGATCCAGAATGCCCCATCCCAAGGCGTTGAGAGCCCCTTCTAATAAAAGAGAGAATGAAGCTCAGATGCCTCATACGCTTTAGCAGCCACGGGTTACTTCTCACTAATAACCAGAATGGGACGCTTCTGCCTATCCATAAACTCCACAGTGCCTAGATGGTGAACATTGGGTTGTGGAGTGCGGCTCTCTACAGAACATAGTACACGAACCTTTTTTAAGGGCCGGCGTGCAAAGGTTCACCCGAGTCAATGACAGGTCTGCCACTGGCAGGGGCTCCACACTCAATTAAGAGCGCGATACTCTTTCTATCGCCCTTTTTTTTCTTTTTTTTTCTTTTTTGAAGATGTACAATATAATATATACATGTTATTGTGATTGTGGCTCACATATTCCTCTGATTTTACGTCCAGTAATGACTTAAACGCCTTCTATGAGTCAAGGATAAGCTTCCCATCCAATTTTTTTATAAATTGACAAACAGGATCTTTTTGAGTTAGATTCCCAAGAATATAATGTTTTTGCTTGTCCTTGAAGAGATTCCACAAATTAAGAAGTTCACGATGCACAACTCCACAAGAATGCGTCTCAAGAGTCAATAAGATATCATCTAATGACTCCTTACTCAGTCCATTATTAATGAAGAATATTTTATCTTCTCGATTTACGGAAACCATCCCCAAAGAATGACATTGTTTGTTACAAGAAAATTGACAATATTAGTGGTGTGATATGGAATGCGATTAAAAATTAATATTAAAAACAGTTGCCAAGTTCCACCAAAAATATAAAAACCTTGCAACCAGTTGTAGTAAGCAAGGGTCGATCCACAGAGAACCAATTCAATTAACACTATCAATCCAATTCCTAAATTAAACTCTGATAGAAAATTAAATAGTAAAATTAAAAGGGAGGTTTTGTTGACTAAAACTAAAAAGAGAAATTAAACTTAAACCAAAACAGTAAACACAAATTGAATTACCAAGTTAAAGACATTGGTTAAGAGATGGAATCTACCACTAGATTTATATGATAATGCCAACTTACATACCCTTTATACCAACATGATCAATTATGTTCTTATGTGATTGTGAGATAAATCTCATGTCTTCCTTAAGTTTCGCTTAATTCAGCAACCGCTCAAATCAAATCCTAACCATTAGTTATTTGTAAAGCAACCGCTCTTACACCTACCTAATGATTGCATTAAGAATTAGAAAACCAATCACACTAAGATCTAATCACACACCGGGATTAAATTACTTAGATCATATGTCTCACTAGTCATACCACCGCAACCGCGCATAGCAATCCTAGTTTTACCACTCTCAAAATTTGGCAAGAATATAAAAATCTTTATATTGATTTAAGAATAGAAACATATGAATAAAAACATAATTGTATTAATATAAAGAAGTATGCAAGATTCACATAATCAAAACTAGAGTTTCATCTTCCCTTAACCAATCAAGAAGTTTAGCCACACATGGTAAAGTTAAAATCACAAGAAAAATAGAAGAAAAACATAGTTCAAAACAAAAGTGCAAAAGAAAACTAAAGATCAAACTAGTTTCCAAAAGTTGGGGATGATCAATCTCCGATTGCTCGAACCCGAGACTCCAATCTTCGATCCAATCTCCCTTCCCCTTGGTCTTTGTGTTTCCCTCAGTTCCCTTGACGGCTCTCCCTGTCCAGACCTCTTTTAAGGACTCTAAGCAACCCTATTTATAGGTTTGGATACCTAATTTAACATTAAAATACGAATTTAACTTTCTGGTGCGACGACACGGGCCGTGTCATATGACACGGCCCAGGCCCTGTACTTTTCTGTCAGCCCAATTCCATGTATTTCACAAGTCAGAGAAGGACACGGCCCAGGCCCTGTAATTTGACACGGGCCGTGTCGTTTGACACGGCCCACCCCCTGTCAGGTGACATGGGCCCTGTAATTTGACACGCCTAGGCCCCTGTAATTCGACATGGGCCCTGTAATTTGACACCTTCATTTTCAGCTCGGATTCTTTACAAATGCTTTTCTTTCATTGCTTCAAGAGGTGATATTGATCTCCTTAAGCATTCATCTCCCTCCTCAAATGGCCATCAAGCTTGGTTTGATGCTAATGGACTCAAACACTTAAAGATATACTGAAAAACATAATTCATTTATGAGTGTTTATAACCGCATTTAGCATAGTTTCACAATAAACATCCAAAGACAACTCTAAATCGAAACTTAGCTAAATGTCAACAATTGAGCACATATGGAGTCCAATTAAATCAATCATAAGGCATTTAAAGTATGGAAATAATCGACAGATCAAATACCCCCACACTTAGCCTTTTGCACTCCTGGGCAAAACATAAGGACAAACCAAGGAACAGGGAAAACAAAACAAATTCAAAACCTAAAAATTTAAAGAACTCAATTTCCAATGATATTCAAGAGAGGTTTGTGAGCAAGAAGAGCAAGAAAAGAATCAAGGGATCAAAACATTCAAGAGATAACAATTCTTCACATTTCCAACCAACAAGCAAGGTATCTTCAATTTGAAAAGCATGAATTAAGAATGATAGATTCTCACAAGATACACTCTCAATCTCTCAAGTGTTTATAAGGTAAGTATTTCACTCAATTCAACCCATGAAAAATGCACTACCATAAGCTTGCTTATCTTCTACTTCTCCACTACTCAAACACATGCACACACAAATCAAGAGGACTTTATTTAAGGTTGTAATGGGGCTAAGGTAAGGGAAGGAAATAATATGAGTATGGTAAGATGAGCACCCAAGAGAATGAAAGAATATTGGGGAGGAACTCAATTGACAAACATAAAATTTTTATCCCCTCAAATCTATATAATGCATATTCTCTTTACATATTCCTTTCCTTTTTCTTTCTTTTCTTTTACAACCTTTCTTGATTTTCTTTTCTTTTTCTTTGCATATTTTTTTCAACACCTTGCATATTTTTTTCAACACCTTGCATATTACACATCAACTTGCACAACCCCCACACTTGTCCTATTAAACACTTGCAAGCAAAAGAGCTCCTCCAAATGAAAATGAACCAATGCTCTCCCATTCCCTAAGGTAAGGTAAAATCATGGTTTTTCACATAAGGCATAAAATGAGATAAGACAAAGAATAGGCAAATAGGCTCAAGGGGCTAATCAAAGGGAAATAATGCAAGGTTGGCTATTTGGCCAAAGTAGTCAATCACAAAAGAATGCCTCAATCATGTTCATGTATGCAAGTGAAAATGTAGCCTCAAAAAGAATTAAAGCAAGTTCTAGAGTGATCAATATGACATGAGTGAAAATCACACAAGAAAGAAGAGAATGGTATAAATGTTAAATCCATCCATCAAAAGGCCCAAAATCTCACCAGGTATGCATCTATCAAACTCAATTCATCAATCAAACATCCAAAACCAAGCATGCCAAATTCAAGATGAAGAGAAGAAATTTATAAATCATAACCTTGAATTTCAATTACTTCAAACTCATAGACTTCACAAATCTCAAAACATCATTGGAAATCAAATAAAAACACAATTTTTTTTTTCAAAAACAGAAAATAGAAATTAAAATAAAAACAAAAATAAACAGAAAACAAAATGTCAATTCCTCCCCACACTTAAATTCTACATTGTCCTCAATGTAAACCTCAACAATAAACAATCATTAATAAATTTAGGACAAGTAAGATAAAAGAGAGGAAAGAAACATCCTTATCAACTGAAGTAACGGAGGAAGATGAAGAGATTTCCACCAGGATCCCATTGGCGAAAGCATAATAACCAATTTATACTTGAAATAACATGAGAGTTTCGACCGGGGTCCCATTGGCTGAAGTGTAATGACCAAGTTAAGCTTGAGACATGAGGGCTTCCACCGGGATCCCATTGGCCTTCCTTATTTTCCTTGGCTTCACTACTGAAGAGTAATATGTGCACTTCATCAACTTCATATGCATTGTTTCTATTAGACCATGGCCCAAAAACAAAATCCACTTCAGCAGTGTCCGTCATCTGGTGCTCTTCACCCTTCAGTGAAAACTCTTGATGCTTTTGCAATTCTATCTCTCCTTGTATCTTAGACCCTGTAACTGCATCAAAAGCATTATTGATAGATCCTTCAACAACATTAGCTTTTGTATAAACAGAATCATCAGCTCTCAAGAATGCAAAAATTTCAGCACAAATAACACATATCATGTCACCATCACAATCAGTACATGAGTTGCAATGAGTATAATTATTGAAACCAATAAAATCAGGAAATTCATCACACAACTCATCATATTGTCTCTCCACTACCTTAGGAAGGGGTTCAAGAATACTTACCTTGGGGGCCTTAGAGTTTTCCCCCTCCTCACTTACCTCTTCAGGCTCTATTTCTTTCTTTTCAATGGTTTGTGAAGGAGAGGTGGGTTCATCTAGCATCTTCCTACTTCGTAGTGTGACAGCACAAGCATCTTCCTTCACATTCTCTTCTGATTGTGAAGGAAGTTCTTCAGAAATTTGGCTCTGGAACTTGCTAAGATCTGTAGCTAACTGATCCAAAGAGTTTTGCAAGTCATTACACATGGCCTGTGTTTCTTGTTGAAACTGAATGTTATTAGTGGCCATTTGTCTTATTAGCTCATCCAGTGAAGGTTCAGGTTGCCTAGGAGGTTGAACTTGTTGCTGCCCATGACTCAAGTTAGGAGGATCCCACCACCCTGAATAATATGTATTAGAGTAGGGGTTGTAGTTGTCAGACGGTTCAGAATATCCCCATACTACCTCTACCTCCTCATTTGTGTCTACTAAGAAAGTGGGACACAAATCAGTGGGATGTCCAGATGATAAGCAAATCTCACAAGCAACCATGATCAGTGGACATCAACACCTACAAGACACTTAGAAAGAAAGAATCAAAAACAAAAAAAAATAAAAATAAAAACAAAAATAGAGTAAAAATAGGAACAAATTAATAGCGCAATTGGAAAATTGGTTCCCCGGCAACAGCGCCAAAATTTGGTGTGATATGGAATGCGATTAAAAATTAATATTAAAAACAGTTGCCAAGTTCCACCAAAAATATAAAAACCTTGCAACTAGTTGTAGTAAGCAAGAGGTCGATCCACAGAGAACCAATTCAATTAACACTATCAATCAATTCCTAAATTAAACTCGATAGAAAATTAAATAGTAAAATTAAAAGGGAGGTTTTGTTGACTAAAACTAAAAAGAGAAATTAAACTTAAACCAAAAGAGTAAACACAAATTGAATTACCAAGTTAAAGACATTGGTTAAGAGATGGAATCTACCACTAGATTTATATGATAATGCCAACTTACATACCCTTTATACCAACATGATCAATTATGTTCTTATGTGATTGTGAGATAAATCTCATGTCTTCCTTAAGTTTCGCTAATTAAAGCAACCGCTCAAATCAAATCCTAACCATTAGTTATTTGTAAAGCAACAGCTCTTACACCTACCTAATGATTGCATTAAGAATTAGAAAACCAATCACACTAAGATCTAATCACACAGGGATTAAATTACTTAGATCATATGTCTCACTAGTCATACCACCACAATCCAAGCATAGCAATCCTAGTTTTACCACTCTCGAAATTTGGCAAGAATATAAAAATCTTTATATTGATTTAAGAATAGAAACATATGAATAAAAACATAATTGTATTAATATAAAGAAGTATGCAAGATTCACATAATCAAAACTAGAGTTTCATTTTCCCTTAACCAATCAAGAAGTTTAGCCACACATGGTAAAGTTAAAATCACAAGAAAAATAGAAGAAAAACATAGTTCAAAACAAAAGTGCAAAAGAAAACTAAAGATCAAACTAGTTTCCAAAAGTTGGGGATGATCAATCTCCGATTGCTCGAACCCGAGACTTCAATCTTCGATCCAATCTCCCTTCCCCTTGGTCTTTGTGTTTCCCTCAGTTCCCTTGACGGCTCTCCCTGTCCAGACCTCTTTTAAGGACTCTAAGCAACCTTATTTATAAGTTTGGATACCTAATTTAACATTAAAATACGAATTTAACTTTCTGGTGCGACGACACGGGCCGTGTCATATGACACGGCCCAGGCCCTGTACTTTTCTGTCAGCCCAATTCCATGTATTTCACAAGTCAGAGAAGGACACGGCCCAGGCCCTGTAATTTGACACGGGCCGTGTCGTTTGACACGGCCCACCCCCTGTCAGGTGACATGGGCCCTGTAATTTGACACGGCCCAGGCCCTGTAATTCGACATGGGCCCTGTAATTTGACACCTTCATTTTCAGCCCGGATTCTTTACAAATGCTTTTCTTTCATTGCTTCAAGAGGTGATATTGATCTCCTTAAGCATTCATCTCTCTCCTCAAATGGCCATCAAGCTTGGTTTGATGCTAATGGACTCAAACACTCAAAGATATCTTGAAAAACATAATTCATTTATGAGTGTTTATAACCGCATTTAGCATAGTTTCACAATAAACATCCAAAGACAACTCTAAATCAGAAACTTAGCTAAATGTCAACAATTGAGCACATATGGAGTCCAATTAAATCAATCATAAGGCATTTAAAGTATGAAAATAATCGACAGATCAATTAGCAAACCAAGTCATAGAATTGACAAAAATAAAAATTCATTGGAAAAAGAATCCTTGATAGGTGTGATATCAAAAGGTGAGCCTGTTGTAAGTATGGACAAATGATCTGCAACAACATTTTAGGCTTTTTTTTTATCTTTTATTGTGATGTTGAATTCTTGAAGCAACAAAATCTACCGTATCAACTTAGGTTTGCAAAAACTTGTTTAGAAAATCGACAAGTGCACTGAATTGTCAAAGCAATAAAGTTGATGATTAAGAGGGGAAAAAAAACTAAAACACACGAAATTAAGAGGGAAAAGAGAGAACAAAGCTCATAAATGCAAAGCACATTAAGGATATAAACACATGAAATTAAACCACTAGGGATCTGACTTCACTTGATTCAGTAATCTATCATAGATAATAAAGTAGTTTTGAGACCTTCATTCTAATTAATTTCTAATCATTCAATTGATAGGGAGAATCCAGTAATTAATTAAAACTCAATTCATTGGTCTAAACCTTAACTCTTAAAGGCATGACCTTTACTCTATAGATTCTCATGAAAAATACCACAATTCTCCTACACAATCTATAACCTCCATTCCTAGATGATTATAAATCATGACACTTATTATTTATGGTCTAAGTCATATCCAAATCTTTTAATTCTACATACACCTCACTAGATCAATTTATGAGTGGTCAATTCGTAAAAGTATTAAGAATCATAATAAGTACTCAAATTGAATAAAAAAGAAATTGATTAAAATTTCAATCTTAATACATGTCGATTGAATCAATTTACGTCTTCACCCTAAAAACACATGAATTTAACTACACATGACAAAAGAGAATAAGAAATAGGACGAATAAAATAAAAATATATACATAGCTCAACCTTCCATAAAAAAAAATTAACAAGTAGGCGGTAAACATGCCATGGTAATATATATATATATATATATATATATATATATATATATATATATATATATATATATATATATATATATATATATATATATATATATATATATATATATATATATATATATATATATATATATATATATATATAAGGGTGTGGTATAAACTAACCACCAAATATATATTAATAAGGGTATGGTATAAACCGACCACCAAATAAATTAATAAGTGATAAATTAAAAAGTTAGTAAGCAAGTAAAGTAAAATGTTAGAAGCAGGTAAATTAAACTGTTAGAAGCAAATAAATTAAAATGTTAGAAGCAGGTAAAGTAAAATGTTAGAAAGTTAGTAAGAGAGTTAGATAGTTAGTAAGTTGGTAAGTAAGAAAATTAAGGTTAGTAGGTTAGTAAGTTAGAAAGTTAAAAATAAAATATAGAAAGTAAAATATAGAAAATAAAGTACATAATGTAAATTATAGAAAATAAAATGCAGAAGGTAAAGTGCAGAAAGTAAATTTAAAATATAAAAACTGGGGAGAGGCAGATCCCCACCAGAGCTGGCGAAGGAGGAAGAAGAGAATAGTCAATATTGAGATATCACTACAAGAATTTGACGAATTAGCGAGGGAATTTTGAGAGGGAAATACTTTCCTCGCTAATCCCTCGCTAATTTGCGAGGGAATTGCGAGGAAAAACCAAGACGTCGCTACATTAAAAAAAAAATTGATTGCGAGTTTAATAGTGAGGGAACTGCGAGTAAATAATATCCCTCGCTTATTTTAGCGAGGGAATAGCGACGAATAAATTCCCTCTCTAAATTTAGAGAGGGAATAGCGACGAATAAATTCCCTCTCTAAATTTAGCGAGGGAATAGCGAGAGAATAAATTCCCTCTCTAAATTTAGCGAGGGAATAGCGAGGGATAATTTCCCTCGTTGAAAAAAAAGGCGCGGTACCTTTTTGATTAAAGAGCCAAAATGCATTAGAATCAAAACATTTGCTACGAAACCCAATCATCGAGTATACGAAGCCTTCGTATCATCATCCCTCTCTCTCTCTCTCTCTCTTCAGCATTCTCTCTCTCTCTCTTCCGCATTCTCTCTCTTTCTCTTGGGTTATCACAGTTCAGGTAAGTTACGGTCCTTTTCTCCCAATCTTTTTCTGTAACAGAAATTTTTCTCTCTTCCTCTCTCCCTTTAATTTGAAATTCTTGCTCCCCTTGCAGACGCGCAGTCGTGCCCCTCTTCCACGGACCAAAAATTTTGGTTTTCTCTCTCTGGGTTTTCAAATTTCGTTGATTTTCCTCTTCTCTGTAATGGGCTTTTGATTCAATCCATCATTTCAGGTATTTCGCATTTCCTCTTCAAGTTTTTTTTCCGTTTGCATTATCCACCTTTTTTTTTGGGATTTTATTTATTTTGTGTTAGATCTGTAGTGGGTTTGGTCTGGAATCTGATGTATTTTTGTTTAAGGTTAGGGTTTTAATCATGTGGCATATGTGAATGGATGGAATAGTTTGTTCTGTTTAAGGGTTGTGTGTTTGATCTATTTTTGATGAACGAGGTTTCCTTTTCTGCTTGGTCAATTGGATGTTCCAGAATTAAAGGGTGGCAGGCAATAATGCGTTTGCATGTATGGCTGGTTTTGCCTTTACTACTAAGAGTTGTTGATGCCATAATGCGTTTGGCATGATTTGTGTGGGTTTTCATGGGCAGGCACATTGAAATCTCAATGTAGTTGTATGCGTTTTGTTGGAAGTTATTTAAGTTGGATGTTAGTGATATTTGTTTTGATGATTGCTAGGTGCCATGCCCTTCACTCCTTTGTCAGATTAATGTGACTTTGTAATTTTGATTCCTAAGTTTTAGGTTTGTTTAGACCACAATTTGATGCTAGCTAGGCAGGCTCTTTTGAACGGGGTGGGTGTTTTGATATCTGAGTGTGTTGGAAGCCTTCGGGTTCTTCCTCCACTTCTTTTCATGTAATGTCTTTAATCAATGTACAAGAATACAGATACAAAACTTGGCTTATTTTAGTAGATAATAATTCATATATACAAAGATAACGTTTGAAAAGGGGTAATTTTTAATACCATATTTACATTGTTGTCATGTCATCCTTACTGTTTTTCCTTTGGGAACTTTGTTCATTCAATGACCTATGCACGCAAAGTTCTACTTGTGACCTGGTCATGTTATTATCATGCTTGTGATAGTGACATTATACATACTCGGATTTTAAGTGCCAATGTGCACTCATTAATGAGATGTTTCTTTTTGTCTTTTTAATAATTATTGTAGACATCCCTGATTCGTCCATATGTTGTGTGTGCCATATTGATAGGTTTAACTTTTGATAAAGCAAGATACAACATGACTTTATCGATCTCCAAGATAAGCTTCACCAAAACATTTGTAGGTAATGTGCTTTGACTCACTACTATATCCATTTTGAGCTCCATACTAGTTGTTTCTCAATTCTAACCAAAATAGCTCTGTTTGTTTGAATCTTTGTCAAATGTGGCCTTTATCTTGTTCTTTGAGTTTTTTGTAACTTACTTTCATAAGTATTCTAAATACAATAATATCGTACTTGTTCTAAGTGAGTTTGGTTTAAATGTTGTTTATCGATTTCTCATTCTCTTTGCTAGTTTTCATAAAAACATGGGAATCCTTCTTTGGTCAGTTTTGTTTTCGCCTTATGCTCTTCAAGGCTTTAATATGGATACTGACATTCTGAATGCCACAACGTTAAATTGGATGGAATCTATAATTTTAGGGAACCAACTCTAGGTTCAACCCGTAGGGAACCAACTCTAGGTTCAACCCGTGAGAACCAACTCACTCTTGCTACTACCCCATTTCAACTCAACTTATTGAGAGAGTAAAGTATTTACCACAAAACTTGCATATCTAACTCAACTTTAACTATTAAAGGAGTTACTAGTATTTCTAGGATTCAAACCAACCCAAAACACCTCGAAATCTTGCCTAAAAGGTGATCTTCAAGATTGCACCAAATGTGCATCCTAACTCGTAAAATTCTGAAATTTTATGGGAAGATAGCTCTCTCCCCTATCTTTCCAATGGCGCAAACGTCACCTCATTTGGATAAGCGTATCTAAACTTATGCGACATTTTACGAAGCAAAAACAGGGAATTCACTGATTCACTTGTTTCTGCGCTGACTTTAAACTACAAATGGGAACAAACTACGCACTGGAAAATTCTGAAATTTTCCAACCAAGAAGCCTTACATGTTACCTTCAAAATGCCACTTTGGGTTCACGTAAAACGGACACCGGAGCAGGAAGTTATGCAATCTGGTTTACTGGCTTCCAGATTGCATTTTCTGCTAGAATCCAACTCTGATTCAAATAGAAACTGGTGCAAATTGGCTACGTAGAAAATTCTGAAATTCTTACCACACGTTGCCCTGTGTCTTAGCTTTAAAATGACACCAAAATCATGTCATTCCGATGTATGTAGCTCAAGTTATGCGACAAACATCACCAGCTGCCAAGATAACTCATTTTTCTAGTTTGAGGGAGTCTTTGCTGGTTTTCTGCATATTGTTGCAGAAAACAACCAAAAATCACATTCCCACACCTCCCCAAAGGTTTTCCACCTCTATGCATAATTAGCGCTCTAACCGATTAGAGCTCTTCAATATTCAGTTAAAGTCCCTAATAATCTGTTTTCTAAAGATGCCTAACTCTAGGTTCGACCCGTAGGGAACCAACTCTAGGTTCGACCTCACTTGCTTGAGGGAACCAACTCAATAGGCTCAACCTCTCTTACTTGAGAGAACCAACTCACTAGGCTCATCCTCACTTACTTGAAATAACCAACTCACTAGGCTCAACCTCACTTGCCTTAGGGAACCAACTCACTCTTGCTACTACCCCATTTCAACTCAACTTATTGAGAGAGTAAAGTATTTACCACAAAACTTGCATATCTAACTCAACTTTAACTATTAAAGGAGTTACTAGTATTTCTAGGATTCAAACCAACCCAAAACACCTCAAAATCTTGCCTAAAAAGGCTGATCTTCAAGATTGCACCAAATGTGCATCCTAACTCGTAAAATTATGAAATTTTATGGGAAGATAGATCTCTCCCCTATCTTTCCAATGGCGCAAACCTCACCTCATTTGGATAAGTGTATCTAAACTTATGCGACATTTTGTAGAAGCAAAAACAGGGAATTCACTGATTCACCTGTTTCTGCGCTGACTTTAAACTGCAAATGGGAACAAACTACGCACTGGAAAATTCTTAAATTTTCCAGCCAAGAAGCCTTACATGTTACCTTCAAAATGCCGCTGGGTTCACGCAAAACGAACACCGGAGCAGGAAGTTATGCAATCTAGTTTACTGGCTGCTAGATTGCATTTTCTGTAGAATCTGCCTTGGATTCAAACCGATACTGGCACTGTTTGGCTTGGTGTAAATTTCTGAAATTTTTACCACATGTAGCCCTACGTCTTAGCTTTAAAATGCCACAAAAATCAGGTCAATCTGATATCTGTAGCTCAAGTTATGCGACAAACACCACAGGCTGTTCGGGTCTTTGTCCTGATTCGCAAATTCGGGTATTGCATAATCTTGGTTTCTAACCAAGTTCTAATCCTCAAATCATGGATTCTAAGTGTTTTCTAAACCTAATCATGGTCTCTAATCACGTTAGGATCATTAAACACTAATTCAACTCATCAATGATGGATTTAAACTCAAACTTCCAACTAAAATCCTACTTTTTTCCAACTAACCATTAAAAAGGAAACTATGGATTCTAAGGGCTCCAATCCTTCAACTAACTAGTATCTAACTCATTAAACTTAGATTATGATCAAAGTCAATCAATCACAACCTAATTCTCATTTTTCTCCAATCCTTTTCTAAGATTCTCTATCATGAACCAAAATGGTTGGTTTGCACTATAAATGGCTATCTAATACTTATTAGACTAAAATTATCCTAACTTAATTCTTGGAAGCAAGAATCAAGTTAAAGCTAGGATTTTGCTCTCCAAATCCAGTTTTCCATTCGAAATCTCTAACCCCCATTCAAAAGAATAAAGAGGAAAAAGAATAGAAATCTCCTACCTTTAGGTGATGACTAACCTTGGAGCCTTGCTCTTCTTCTTTTCCTCTTCCCTTCCTTTCTTCTCCTTTCTCTCTTTCTCCCCTTTGTTTCTCTGTTTGTTCTATTCTATTCTTTTCTTTTGTTTTCTCTTGGGGGTCGTGGGTTAAGGGAAAAATCGAAACTTAAGTTCAGTGTTAGAACTTTTATATGTTAAGAACACTTGAATTATACTAATTCAAGTTTTTCAACTTCCCAACAACTTTAAAATAAATATTAGGATTCATTTAAATTCTTTGATTCACGTTTATTCTCATTTTTCATATCTGCTACTAGTAAATCGGTATTAAAATACACAACCAAGTATACTTAAAAATACCTAAGCGACTCAGATTCTTCTCAAATTTTAAGCTGTATCTTACTTAACTCATTTGTGACCTAAAAACAATTTCTCTATACTTGTTTCTCTCAACTTAGCCTTTAAAGCTATTTCCTAAGTCATTTTAAGTGCTTTTCAACACGTGTCGCAACTAAGTGCCTAAACTAATTCAATTTGTCACAAACCGGCCCGACATATTAAGCAAGTATTAGAATACCTTTGTAACCCGCTTACAAGCCTAACATGATCTTCGAGGGTGTTACACACTGCGTCACCACATTCGAACAACTTGGTTCATTTCTTCATCGGGCGGTATTGAAAGTCACGAATCGAATGATCATGACTTCCATAGTATAGCAATGGCGTATAGGGCTTCTAATTCCTTACACACTGCAAACCCTTCTCAATCTGTTGCACAATCTTAATCCCAGTGTGTCGAGCTTGCCATGATTTCTTACTCTTATAAACAACCTTCAAGAATGGTAAGAGTGCAGGTATACGAAGAAGAGTAGAGGCAACAACACTGAAAGCTCCAGCAGTAGTGTTCCTAACATATTCATCAATGTTGTCTATGTCAGGCCGTATAGCAGCAATTATTGTGGCTAGTAAAAACTTAGATTTTATTTATGTTTTTCTCTCCTATGAGGTACATTTAGGACTATCTAAATATGACATCAAATCTTGGATGTTGGAAATAAAAGTTATGAATTTCTAACGAATTATGTGTTAAGAATATTGGTTTGATTTAACTTTTGATTGTGCTTTAACATATGCTTAAAGTTTTATTTTCTTATTCGAGTGAAGATTTGAGCAAAACCTTAGTTTCCGTTTGAGATTCAATATGAATGAGCACACATACTTATTGTTAAATCTTGCTCATTGTATTGAATCTTGAATTGTCCAAGTGGGACAATTTGGTAAGAAATTTTTCTTCATTTGGTTAATAGTTATTATTTAAATCTCATATCTTATACTTGTTGATATTTCGGTCTCCTACATTTCTTTTTGTTCTCACGGGTGTATACTTAAACGTGGTGGATCTCACTGCGTTATAGTCATGCACGTAGAGACCAATGGGAAATGCTGCCGAAATTTCGTCAAGTATAAAATATGAGATTTAAGGAATAACTATTAAATAAGTGTTGAAAAAGTTTCTTATCGAATGGGATAGGGCCATACCATGTTAAGAAGGATCAGTTGATATAAGGATTTGTATTAATGTGCTAAACCAATTTCAGCAATCATGAGACCCGATCGAAGTTGGATGTTACGAAGAAATGATCCTACCGGCTATGTAAGTGAAGAATTCAAGGATGGAGTTGATGATTTCATTAGGGTTGCTCAAGGAGACCCGACAGTTAGTGATGCATTAAATCGCATCCTTTGTCCATGTGCTAGATGTAAGAATCGTGCTTGGAGGGAGGTATTTGGGGTAGAACAACATCTGTATAAGTACGAATTTGTGGATGGTTATGTACATTGGACCATTCATGGTGAGGATATATGGGGAGATAGCGGCTCAACATCCATTGCCCATGATGATGACGTGGAGCCTAGGAATCCATACGTGGATATGGTTATGGATGCCGCAGGTGATAGATTAAATCCAGAGGCTCAAGATTTAGAAGAGGATCCAAATGCGTCGGTGCGAAGTTTTATGACTTGCTAAGAGACGTGATGAACCTTTATGGGATGGTTGCCATAAGCACACGAAATTGTCGGTTTGTAACTCAACTTTTGAACTTGAAGTCGGAGTTTAACATGAGTGAGAGTTGTTATGATAGAATGATTGTCATAATTAAGAGCATGCTTCCAGAGCCTGAAAGGTTACCCGAAAACTTCTACAAATCGAAGAGAATGGTTCGTGAGCTGGGATTAGGATATGAGAAGATAAATGCGTGTCTTAATCAGTGTATGTTGTATTACAAAGAATACAGTGACAAGAGACTCTACTCAGTTTGCTTAGTATGTGGACACCCACGATTCAAACCGAAGGCGGGACGTTCATCGAATGAGAAGGATGTGCCGCACTCAGTGTTGCAATATTTTCCTATTATGCCAAGACTCCAACGTCTGTTTATGTCCAAAAACACTGCACAGTATATGACTTGGCATGCGGATGGAGTGCGTCAAGATGAATCAGTGATCAGGCATCCAGCTGATGCTGAGGCTTGGAAACGATTTGATGCTACCCATCCTACATTTGCCCTAGACGCTCGAAATGTTAGGCTTGGCCTGTGTACAGACGGTTTTAATCCATTTAGCGGTTCAGCCACACCATATTCATGTTGGCCTATTTTTGTCACACCGTACAATCTACCTCCAAGTATGTGTATGAGAAGGGAATACATATTCCTCACTCTTGTGATTCCTGGACCAAAGTCACCTGGTAAAAGTTTGGATATCTATCTTAGACCCCTAATTGACGATCTGAAGATATTGTGGGATGATGGGGTGCAAACTTATGATGCTTGGAAGAAGCAAAACTTTGATATGAAAGCGACTTTGTTGTGGACAATAAGTGACTTTCCAGCCTATGGAATGCTGTCTGGGTGGAGCACTCATAGAAAACTTTCTTGTCCGCTTTGTATGAATCACAGTAAGTCATTTGTGCTGAAGCACGGTAGGAAATGTTGTTGGTTTGATTGTCATCGCCAATTTTTGTCCTTTGATCATCCATTTCGCCGTGATCGAAACTCTTTTAAGAGATCAACAGTGGAAAAATCGAATCCACCGCAACGGCTGAGTGGGACAGATGTCTTGAATAGAGTGACTCAACTTAAGGAAATTATTTTCGGCTTGAATTCAGGTAAACAAAAACAAGATGGCTTTGGTATACACCACAATTGGGTGAAGAAGAGCATATTCTGGGAATTGCCTTATTGGTCGACTAATCTAATATGACATAATTTAGATGTTATGCATGTTGAGAAGAACGTGTTTGATAATATCTTCAACACTATCATGGACATAAAGGGCAAGACAAAAGACAATGCAAATGCAAGAGAAGATTTGAAGATAATATGTAAACGTCCTACCTTGGAGCTAATAGCTGACAATGGCAAGTGTAAAAAACCAAAGGCGACGTATGTCTTGGATGCCAATAAAAGAAGGATGGTGTGTGAGTGGATAAAACAGTTAAAATTTCCCGATGGGTATGCGTCGAATATCGCACGTTGCATCAATGTAGACGGCGGGAAGATATATGGAATGAAAAGTCACGATTGTCATGTTTTTATGCAAACGTTAATTCCTCTGGCATTTCGTGATATCTTGCCAAAGCCTATATGGGGACCGTTAACAGAACTAAGCTTGTTCTTTAAAGAAGTTTGCGTAACTGAAATTCGTGCTTCTACCATGGAGAATGCAGAGCTTTCTATCATTGAAACAATTTGCAAGTTAGAGAAGATTTTCCCTCCAGCATTCTTTGACATGATGGAATATCTAGTCGTGCATCTCCCTTATGAAGCTAAGGTTGGAGGACCAGTGCATTACAGGTGGATGTACCCCTTTGAGAGGTGTATGCTGTACTTGAAAAGAAAGGTCCGAAATAAGGCGAAAGTTGAAGGATCTATTTGTGAAGCGTATATTTTAGAAGAAATTTCCAATTTTGCTTCCATGTATTTCGATCCCCACCTACAGACCAGGCGCACTCAAGTTCCTCAGAATGACGACGGTGGGGAAAAAATAATTAATGAACGATTGTCTGTTTTTAAGCATCCATGTCGTCCTATCGGGAGAAGTCGAAATAGATTCTTGATGAATGTGGAACTTCAGATTGCTGAGACATATGTGCTTGTAAATTGTGGAGAAGTAGAACCTTATCTCCAGTAAGTTTACTCTCTATCTAATGAATTTGTTATTAATGTGCTAAATTTATGCTAAATATTAATTATTGTATTGATTAGACAATTCGAGAATTCATTAAGGGATACAGATCCCAATATAACTGATGATCAAATATTGGAAGCTTGAGATAAGGACTTCAGTAGGTGGCTAAAACATCTAGTGAGTTCCTTTTATCCATAATAGTGATCAATCATATTAAACTCAATGTGCATTATGCTAGATGTTACAACTATCTACCGTCTATGTAATGATACAGGTTAATAAAGGTCAAGTCGAGGATCAAATGATACGAGGGATAAGTTACGGTCCATCCAAGTCCGTGACTTCTTACTGTGGCTTAATAGTTAATAGGTACAGATTTCATACTAAGGTGTACGGACAAAATAAAGCTAGCATGAATAGTGGCGTATGTGTTAGAGGTAGTATATATGGTGAGAATGACTTCGACTATTATGGCATCATTGAAGATATATTGGAACTGTCATATGTAGGAAATCAGAACAAAGTATTTCTTTTACAATGTCATTGGTTTGACCCGATAAATGGAGTCAATGTTGATGAGAGATATGGTTTGGTTGACATCAAGCATAAATCAAGACTTCACTCAAATGAGTCATTCGTCTTAGCCGAACAAGCACAACAAGTGTACTATACAAGATACCCACAAAGCGGGAATAGAGCTAGTGGTGAATGGTGGGCAGCATGCAAGGTCAGAGCAAAACTCTTTGTGGCTGAGACATTGAATGAGGAAGGTGATGAATTGAATGACTTAACTGCCACTGATTATTACCAACATGATGGATCCATTGGAACACACAATCCTGTGATAGATGATGAAACAGTCTCCTTGTTTGATCCACATGCCCAAATGGAAGAAGTGAACATACGTGATATACATTATCCAATTGACGATCTGGTTGATGATGAGTTCATTGATGACAATGAAAATAATGAAATTAATGAATTCTCAGAGGAAGATGAGGAATCTATTGCTTCAGACTCAAGTGGTTAAAATTGAAGCTTGTTCAATAATTTTCGTTAATGGTATTTACACTGGAATATCATTATTATATTTTGAGATTTTTATTGACATATAGTTTCTTAACTCGTCATGTTTCATTATGTTTCTTTATGCAGATATCCATCATGACCATTCGAGGTAGAGGTGTTGGGCGCGATCGTGGGAGAGGCCGTAATGGTGCATCTACCTATGATTCTCCACCAAGACTGACATTCTCACCTCTCCAGGTATACTGTAGGATAATCTTTTTAATTATTATTAACTCGTGATTTATATAAATGTAATATATACGTGTTTTTTATATATAATTATATTAGGTGCAACTTCGACTCGGCCCATCGACTAGTGCAAGCCTACCGGCGTCTAGTCCATTGACCGTTGGAGGCGCATCAACTACGTCCCACCCCTTATCGACCCGGCGATTTCTATGCCACCCCTGCCGACCCACCCACTAGCGGCCGAATGTGGTGCCTTCATGTGGAGAATCCAATGCGAAACAGATAACGGGAACTTATATATGTGGCGCTGTTCCTGAACCGTAAGTACTAGTGATATATTATCTTTTATTACATGTATTTACTTTCAGATAACTAACATTATCTTATTGTACTTACAGGAGGAGGTTTCTACCGTCGAGGGTGACACGTGACATTATGTACAATGTTATGACACGGATGCCTGTTCCGGCTAGTACGTGGCGAGGTTATCTAGCTGAGATGAAGGAAATACTATTTACTGACTTCATAGTAAGTAATTGTGTTTCTATAGAATTATATATTATACGTTTATTGAAAAATAAATATACATACTTATCGTTTGTGTAGGCTAAGCATCGGTTCACATCTGATGCTGATCACAGCATGGCGAGAGCGTCTACGGGAACGGACTATCTTAGACCGTTATCTAGACCATTTGAACAAAGCACGAGATAAGGCCTTTGAGCGGGCAAATTCAAACAACTTAGGCGATATTAAGGGCCATGGGCCCGAGAGGATTGAGGACGGAAGTGTGGGATGGCACAGTCGACATTTGGATGGTGATAAATGGATGACGAGGGTGCCGCAGTGCCCGAAGGAACAGGCGAGCCATGCTTGATGCCTTGAAGCATACTGGGCGGGTCGATAAGCTTTGGTCAACACAAGAGCAAGATGGTAATATAACTTCCTCATTTAAAGTTTTAATGATAAGCATTTGTGTATGAACATGTTGTAATTACTTGAGTTATTTGCCTATCTTGAGTATGACATAGTATTTTAGAGGGATTACCTTACTTTTGATATATTTTTATTATATAATATTTTTCCATATGCGATTACAGGAGGCAGAGTTAAAGCATCAGGTTTCTTACAGAGATCTGTATGCAAAAGTTCATAAGAAGAAAGACGGAAGCTATGTTTCTGAGCGCTCGAGGAATTTTATTGTAAGTGTCTTGTTCCTATTCACCAGTCATATATATTTTAGATTGTTCATTTTTTTGTTAATATTTTTCTTGTTTTGTTATTTTTAGGAGTCATATGACACCGCAATGACAGAAAAATATGGAGAAAACTCTTCCTCTCACCCTATGGTTGACCCAGAGGTCTGGTTGGATGCGGCGGGTCCCAACAAGAAGGGACGTGTGCATGGCATAGGTAACAGCTTGCACATTGGTAATAACATCAGGCCAACTTCATCCTCATCGGTTGCAGGTCCTTCCCACTCTACACCGTTGACACAAGACATATCTGAAGCTGTAAACACAACAGTGGCTGCAGCGATGGCTTCGTTTGTCCAGAGTCAACTTGTCCCTATGTTGGCGCCCTTCCAATCGTTTCTATCTACGATCGGATCAACAAATGTTGCTCCACAACCACCATCACAAGATTTAGGCAGGGAGGGTCGAGAGGAAGAGGAAGACGAAGACGAAGAAAATTTAGACTGATTACTTTTTTTTATTCTTATTGTTACATTTGTATAACTTTCAACTATATTGATTGATTATTTGTATAATAACTTTTAACTATATTATTGGATTATTTTATATAAGTTTTTTGTTGTAGCATTTTATAATTATTGGATTGTTGTTTGCTGGATTTCTGTTTGTTAGATTGTGGTTTGATATGCAGGTTTTAGGGAAAGTTAGATATACAAACAGGTTATTAAAAAAAATTAACTCATTAGCGAGGGATTAGCGACAGAAAACTCACATTGTAAATAGCGAGGGATTAGCGAGAGAATAGCGAGTAAAATATTAGCGAAGGATTAGCGAGGCAACGACGAGGGTTAATTTAGCTAGGGATTAGCGAGGAAATGGCGAGGGAAATTTTAGTGAGGAATTAGCGAGGCAATAGCGACGGAATACTACAGACAATTAGCGAGGGATTAACGAAGGATTAGCGAGGGAATTTAGAGAGGGATTAGCGAGGGAATAGAGACGGAATTAATAGAGAGGGAATAGCGAGGGAATAGCGACGAAAATTGACAAAATTAGTAAATAATTTAGCGAACGAATAGCGAGGGAAATTCCGTCGCCATTTTGCGAGGGAATATTGGCGAGGGATTAGACAGGGATTAGCGAGGGAAATAAATTTTCTAGAGACGGATTAGAGAGGGAATACTTTCCCTCGCTAATTAGCGATGAAAATAAAGCGAGGAAACTTTCCCTCGCTAATCCCTCTCTAATCCACGATAATATCGGCGAGGATTAGAGAGGGATTAGCGAGGAAATTTCCCATTTGTTTTCCTAATTTCTTGTAGTGTATTACTAGGACATAAAGTAAAAATTAGAGAACCAGCAAGCTAATTTTTTTTTTTGTGGTGAAAGAATAGAAGAAAAAAGATTATTTCATTAATCATTAAGGATTATAGAAGGAGAAGGGAGAGTTTCTCTTACTAAATTTGTACGTTAGAATGTACAAAGAAAAAAAATATTATATATATCTATATAAAAGATCCACAAGGATAAAAAAATATATACAAAATATATACAAAATAACTTTTTTCTTCAAATCAAATCCCCGGCAACGGCGCCAAAAATTTGATGCAGATTAAAAGTTGCAAACCCAAGTGCAGGTTGTTTCAAGTAATAAATTTCGGGAGTCCAAGGTCAATCCATTGGGGAATTGATGAAGAAAATTGACGTAAAGTAAATATTTTGTCATAAAAATAAAAGTAATAAAACTTGATCACAAATAAAAAAGACTTACTTGGGTTAGGAGATCCACTCTTGGTAAATAAAATAAAGATAAGATTAATTCTTTTTATAACTCAATTAGAATCCATACATAATAGAGGTTCCAATCGAAAAATACAACGTTCAAAGTTCATTAAAAATTATATACATAATTATATTATGATTCCTTTAATCATCTATTAACATCACCACTCATAAATGGGATCAAGCATTCATTGTGTCAAAATCTTGTCTACAACAAATTAAGATCTCCACTTTACAAGGAGGGTTTCTAAATTGATTGAAAACAAAATACAACATGTATAATGACCACTTGAAAATATATCATTTAAGCACAAGAAAGAAATGAATCTAACCTTATTTCATTACCAAGAGCTTCACTCTTTCACCCAAGTAAAATAAAACTTAGTTACTCATAGACAAGAAGAAATGAAGAGAGAAGAAGAAGAAGAAGAACATAACTTCAATTTAGAACAAAAGAAAATTACAACAAGATAAACAAACAATATAATAGCATGATCTTGGCCTTTAAGACCAAGACTCCTCAAATGATCAGCCAAGGCTCCCTTTTATAGAGGATTAGGGATACAAAATGACAAGGGGCTGAGTCCTGAGTGAGTGAATGAGTGGAAAACGTTAAATGACATTTGATGAGTGAAATTTTATGGAGATTCTTTGTCTCCGAAATCATTCAGCTCTGAAGTCATTGAATATGTCATAATCTAACCAAGTGGTCTTCATGAAAGTTGTAGGGCTAGATCTTAGTTTTTAAATGCCACTAGAATCACCTCAAAAATCCACCTACAGCCCAAGATATGGCCCAATTACTGCACAGTATTCAGGCTCGATTACAGCTCCTCTATTCTGATTTTCAAGCCTAATATGATTAGACCTTAGAATCTCAGAAAGTATTCTTCATAAAAGTTGTATATTTTGATCTTAACTATCAACTATCAAAATTTCAACTCATTTAACATCCTATAGCCTGAGTTATGGTATGAATAGTACACATAGGTCAAACTATTAGGATCAACACTCTAGTTTTTGCTTCAACTCTAATTTGAGTTATCCAATCATGTGATTAGGCCTTTGAGGTCCCATGAAAGTTGTATGGAATTGTCTTAACTTTCCTACAAGACCAGAATCACATCAACTAGATATTTAAAACTCAAATTATAGTCAAGTTACTGAACACTGTCAAAGAGATAAATTAAGGCTAATTCATGCAATAATTCCTTCAATGATCCAATTAGGCTCAATATCATAGAATGTGACAAAACTAACATAATTAATCCTAATTGAACCTTAAAAAGTCCAATGAGAAGATTATAATATGTATAAAATATATTATTATCATAATGGACATAACCCATGTGGTTTTGAAGTGAACTAGCATAAATACTTGTGTTAGGTTCTCTCTGACTTCTCTTGCTTTGCAAGTTAATTGGTGATATTTCCAAACTTAACCCACTTGTTTTACAAAGTTAAAATCAAGTTTTTAAACAGGACCTTCACAACCATTCATAAGTAGTTTTGAAACTTAAGCTTCCGCGAGATTAATATTTGAAGAACCTGTTTTAAAGTCTTGATTCAAGTTGAAAAGTTTCAAAATAGTGTTTATAAAGTGTTTCTAAGAAAAATCTCAGTTAAATATTGTTTATAGTATAATCTGACCAAGGAAACTTTCTCAACTTTAACTTGTATTGTTGTTTAACTTTCTCAACTCCAAGTTATTGTGAGAAAGTTTGAAAAAAGTTTTTGTGTTTGTAGAAATTTATGAAAGAGAGGAGCACAGTTCAACCTTTCTTCTTTTGCTCTTGTCAGCTACAAAATGCCGGACAAAAATGTAGGAAAAGCTAATGTGCTTAAATAAAAAGTGAAAATAAGGTTAGAGATGATGAGTCAGGTGTTGGGCTTGGCCCAATAGGAACCAAACCATCTAATAATTTATAAAGATTTCTATATTGAAAGGAGGAAGTAGATACTAAACTTTGAATCGTATAATATTCATACTATCTTATGATACATTGTCTATATTATATTTTAAAGGAATGAAAAGTTACCTTCATTTTAATATAAATTATATACATCAAAAGTATAAAAAAAAAATACCAATACTACGAATCTAATCTAATTACCATAAAAGCAAAGAATACTACTATAATATCTTTGTCTAAACTTAAACATAATTTTCATTTTAATTTAATTTTAGATTATCAATTTGTAAAGTGATGCTTTTATATACTTCATAAGATAGTTGATGCTATGGGCTTTTGCCCCGCTGTGTATCAAAATAATAAGACAGTTGAAGCCATGCATTTAATTAAATGAAAAAAAAAACCAAAAGACAATGCAGGCGAAGATTTTGTTCATTTTATTTTTAAAACATTTTTTTTGATTATTTGTTCTCAATGGACTATTGCTTCTTTGAATGCTAACAGCAGATTCCACAAGCAAAGCAAAACTTATAGACCCATCATATCGTCTGAATAATGAAACAGAATAAAAAAAAGTACAAATCCGTTGATAACATTTATTCTATATTTCTATTGATATTTTTTTTTTTGATAAGCAAAAGTATATTAAAGATGAGTACAAGGGGTACTCCAACCCATTACATCAGATTACACCATTAAAAATTCTGGAGACATACTAAAGGATTGATACACCAATCTGAAAAGAGAAGTCTTGAATTTCTAGCTTCTTTACAAATAAACCACCCCCAGGATGGTATTTCTATTGATATTTGTCGTTTGGTAAGAAGGAACTTTTTAAAAACCTAAATTTTTTGTTTGTAATAAACTTAAAATTAAAGTTCTTTTTGGTGTACTTAAAATTAGTGTTTTTTAAAGCCCAATGAAATGCTTAAAGACAATATTCATGACCAATTTTGATAAGATTGTGTAGAAAGTTTTTTTTTTATGTGAAGTTCTAATTTCATTACTCAATAGAACCAGAATGTAGCAGAGAATGCAACATGGATGGGATAAATCAAGCTCATCCTCCTTAATGCTCCTCGTAACTCCTTCTGCATCACCTTCCAAGATTACTCTTTTGCACCCCTGCTCCCAAGCAACAAGACAGTGGGGATAAGTTTCTAAGCTTTAGAGCAGATGGCCCGTGTCACCTCTTCGTAAGCATTCCAATGTACTAATGCTGAATTATGGACCTGCACAGATCCCTTAGGTGATTTCCCTTGCCAACATAAGTTTTGCTCATATCAAAGCTCATACTATTATGAATAGAATTTGTTGAATGATCTGTGAATGAATTGCATTATCAAAGATAAGTTACAGAGTTGCAGAGAGTTGAGTTTATATACATACATAACTAGGAGTTGTTAAGCTCAAACAACTAACTAACTAATTCAGTTACTAACTAACTAATTGTTACTCTAACTAACTAATTCTGTTAGTATAATACTCCCTCTCAAGATGGAAGGTAGAGATCGAGCACTTCCATCTTGGACAATAAGGAATTGAAAGAAACAATTGCAAGTGGCTTAGTGAGAATATCTGCCAACTGATATCTGAACTGTACATGTACAAGTTTGAGAGTCCCAGCAAAAACTTTTTTTCTAACAAAGTGACAGTCAATATTTATATGCTTAGACCTCTCATGAAAGGTTGGATTGGAAGCAATGTGAACTGCAGCTTGGCTATCACAGAAAAGCATAGTTGAATCAATGTTAACCTCAAAATCCTTGAGAAGATTTAGAAGCCAACTAAGCTCACTAGCTGCACAAGCAAGAGCCCGATACTTAGCTTCTGCTAATGACCGAGGCATTGTAGGCTGCTTCTTTGATTTCCAAGACAGTAGAGAATCACCCAAAAACACACAATTGCCAGTAGTAGATCGCTTGGTATTTGTGCAACTACCCCAATCAGAATCTGCATATGACTTGAGACTAAGTGATGAAGTATCAGAGAACAATAGACCTTGGCATGGAGATGCTTTAAGATATCTCAAGAGATGATGGACAACATCTAGATGAGAAGTAGTAGGACAAGACATGAATTGACTTAGCCTATTCACTACATAACAGATATTCGATTTTGAAATGGTCAAATACAACAACCTTCCAATGAGTCTGCGATACTGTGATGAATCAGAAAGTGGATCTTCATCAGAAATACTCAGCTTGAGATTAGGATCCATAGGCAGTACAGTTGGTTTGCAGGAGAACAAACCAATTTCTTCTAGTAAAGAGCGTGTACTTCCTTTATGTAAAAAAAATGCCCTTTTTGGACTGAGTAATCTCTAACCCCAAGAAATACTTCAAATGCCCCAAATCTTTCAGTTTAAACAAGGAGTGCAAAATGACTTTAACAGTTAAGATAGTAGTTGGATCTTGACTTACTACAACAATATTATCAACATACACAATAAGTGCCACAAAAGTGCTACCAGAACCTCTTGTAAACAAAGTGTAGTCACATTTTGATTGCTTGAAGACAAGAGAAAACAAAGTTGAAAAAAGAGTGTGAAACCACTGTCTTGATGCCTGTCTCAATCCATAGAGGGATTTATTTAATTTGCAAACCATATTCTCCCCCTTGCTTGGATACCCGGCCTAAAGGTAAGTCCATGTAAACTTCTTCAAACAATGTTCCATTGAGGAAAGCATTGTTGATATCGAACTAGAGAAGTGTCCATTTCTTAATTGCTACAAGAGAAAGCAAAAGTCTCACTATTGTTAATTTTTCAACAAGAGAAAAAGTATCAATGAAGTCAACTTCAGCCTGTTGTGTATACCTTTGGTTATAAGTCGGGCTTTGTACCTTTCAGCAATGCCATCTGGCTTATATTTCACTTTGTAAACCCACCTACAACCAATTGCATGTTTTCCTAAAGGAAGAAGAACCACGGTTCAAGTGTTATGGGCTTTAATGGCATCAAGTTCTTCCTTCATGGCCTGCTGCCATTTATGAATAGGAGCTACTTGGTGATAAAAAGAAGGTTAAAAAAAAAGAGGTTTGCAGAACATAATTCCTGTATTTAGGAGAAAGCTTATTGTAGGAAACATGATTGGAAATAGGATAAGGAACTATGGAAGAAGAGTTACAGCTATAATCTTGAAAGATAGGAAGGAGGGTTCCTAGTTCTAGAGGATCTTTAGATAACTGGACAAGGAGGTGAAAGTACTTGTTGAACAGCAGAAGAAGGAAATGTGAGCCAAGTGTAGAAGATGGATAATCTTGAATTGGTTTAGGGATAACTAGATCAAGAAAAGGATCATCAGCAGGGGAAGCAGCAAAAATAGACTTGAAAGGAAAAATATCTTCATGAAAAACTATATCCCTTGAAATATAACATGACTTAGACTGTAAATTGTATAACTTATAACTCTTATACCCGGGTGGATATCCCAAAAAAAATGGATGGAATAGCTCGAGGACTAAATTTATGTCTACTAGAAGAAAGGATTGAACCAAAACAAAGACAACTAAAAACTCTCATTTGTAAGTAATTTGGTTTAGAATTACAAAGCAAGCTAAAAGGAGATCTAAAATAGAGTAAGGCAGAGGGTACCTTATTAATAAGGTAAGTGGCAGTGGATGTAAAATCTCCCTAGAAATCCAATGGTACTTTGGATTGGAAAAACAAGGACCTGGCCACATTAAGAAGATGTTAGTGTTTCCTCTCAACCATTGAGTTCTGTTGTAGTCTCTCTATATAGGAAAATTGATACAAAGTTCCTTTTGTGATGAAAAAAATAAGTCATGACCAACTCCTTAGCATTGTTTGACCTGAACTATTTGATTACTTTTCCAAATTATGTTTCCACCATGGCAAAGAATTGCATAATCATCGTAGGACCTCTTGACTTTGACTGAATCAAATATGTCCAGGTGAACCGAGTGCAATCATCAACCAGGGTAACAAAATACATCTTTTCAATATAGGTTGATGTATTGAAAGGTCCCCATACGTCACAATGTAGTAAATCAAAAGGGTTATTAGACAAATTATTAGTGGAATGGAAAACAAGTTTTTTTTTTTATTTAGCTAATGGACAAATAGGACATGCATGATGAAGATAAGACTTTGGAATAGAAAATTGAATTTTATTACTCAAATATTGAATTATTCAACTTGACAAATGTCTCAATCTAGCATGCCAAATATTGGCAGAAACAGTATTTTGAATAGAAAAAGAAGAAAGTACATTAGAACATGAATCAAATGCAATAACTAGGTTTACCTCAATCAAGAAAGTGGAAGGATAAGCTTTGAAGACATACAGGCCTTCAAGTAGATCACCCTTGCTAATCATCTTTGAATGATTGAGGTCTTGGATTGAAAGACCAGTATAAGAAAAAGAGACGTTCAAATTAGCATGCTTCAACAAAGAGCTAACTGAAAGCAAATTAATATAAAAAATAGGAACATAAAGAACACTATGAAGAATAATATCAAGAGAAAGACAAATTGTTCCTATAGTAGTAATTAAAATACTAGATTTATTAGGCAAAGTGACAAACCGGTTATGCACAAATTGATAAGAAGTAAAAGAAGATAGAGAACATGTAATCTGACATGTGGCACCAGAATCCACAATCCAAGAATGACAATCATGAATAATGGAAGAAGTTACTACAGAAAACACAATACTTACTACATGCCTATCTTCTTGCATAAGCTCGCTGAGTCTCAGTGGACATACAATGAGAAGTACTAATCTCACGTTGCCTCTCTTTTTGCACTAACAAGGAGAAAACTCTATTGATGGGGGGAATAGGATCCATGAGAAGGATCTAACCATGAACATGAGAAAAGTATCATTGAGACCCATGAGAAAACACATGACAAACTCAGTGTGAGTATGATCAATCAAGGACTGAGCTCCTCCACAAGTGCAATTGCTCAATGACTTAAAATCAGAGAGTTCTTCCCAAACAACTTTGAGTTTAGTAATGTACTGGATCACTGTTGAGGTTCCTTGAGTGAGGCTCATCAGATCTTTCTTGAGTCAAAAGATTCTTGGTCTATTTTTCTGGTTAAACCAATCTTGCAGATCGCTCTAAATTACAATAGTAGTGGAATAGATGTACTAGCCACAATCTCTCTGGAAATGGAATTAAGGAGCCAAGAACTTACAATATTATTGTTGCAATCCCAAGCAGCCAAAATTTGACGATCAGCATCATGAGGTCTAGGAATGAAACCATCAACAAAACCAAATTTTTTTTTAGCTTAAAAAGTCATTCTCATGGAGTGACACCAAGAATTATAATTGTCACCGGTGAGAGGCTGAAAAACTAGGATTAAGCTTGTATTATTGGAATGATGAAGAAAGAAAGGATTGTAGGGATCATCAATGGCAAAGGTAGCAGCTATTGTCACAGATGTAGGGTTTGTAGAAAGCAAAAAGGGAAAAACAAATCAGAGAAAAACTGAGAAGGAAATTTCTTTGATACCATATTATGAATAGAATTTGCTGAATAATCTGTGAATGAATTGCATTATCAAAGATAAGTTACGGAGTGGAAGAGAGTTGAATTTATATACATACATAACTAGGAGCTGTTAAGCTCAAACAACTAGCTAACTCAGTTACTAACTAACTAACTGTTACTCTAACTAACTAATTCTGTTAGTATAATACATATCATAACATCACGAGTTGTTGTACCATCTCTGAATTATCCCACCTTAGCAAGATTTCCATGGTCTTCAACCAAGAAATACTCGAATCAGCTTGAGAAAAGAACATTCGTTGAGCATCAGTCATGGCATCTCTCACATACAGGCAGTCCCTGAAAAGATGCTTGTAGTCTTATGCAAGTGACTACACATATAACAGCCATTACCTACTCCAACGCCTTTTGACATCAATCCTTCTCAAATAGGAAGTAAATCTCTACACAAACGCCAAAAGAAAATTCGAACCTTTGGGGGGCATGGCAGCTTTCCACAGTTTTTTCCAAAGGAAATTTACCTCCCTTAATTCCTGCAACTTACCATACCCGGAGGCCCCTGCCCTGGCCTTTTCCTCCAGAGAGTGGTTCCAAGCTATTTTGTATGCAACGCAAACAGAGAAACAACCCTTGGGATCAAAGGACCAATATAGAGAGTCCGGTCGCCCAGCATTTCCAAACTGAATAGCACATATACAGTCTGCCACTTGAGCTGGAAAAAGTTCACACACAATAGCTTCCTTCCATGTTCTAGACTCTAGGTTTATCAACTCTTGTACCATCGTAACAGTGGTATATATCCATTATATTGGCTGAATGTGCAGTAAAATTATTAGCCATAGGAATCCATGGGTCTTGCCAAATTCGAACTTGATCCCCATCACCAATTCTCCATGGAGCTCCCATTTGAAGCACCTTCCTTCCTTCCATGATGCTTCTCCAAGTATATGATGGGTTGGCTCCCATATGAGCTTCTATAAAATTCACTGTAGGAAAATATCTGGCTTTTAAAATTCTAACCATGAGGGAATTTGGGTTACAATGTATCTGCCAATCTTGTTTGGTTAGTATTACCAAATTAAAAGTATGTAAATCTCGATAACTCGAACCCTCACAATTCTTTGGCCAACAAAGCTTCTCCAACTAACTAAATATAGTTTCTTCGCATATGTATTTATTTGTATTTGTACAATCATATAATGTGTATTTCTTAAAATACTAAACTTTATGTGAAGAAGTAATTTTATTCCTGTAAAAAATAATAACGAAAAAAATAAAAAATAAAATAACTGAAAACAAAGAAAAAAAAGAGAAAAGAAATGTTTTTTTTTATCACATGGAGACTCAAAATTCACTTACTCTAACCCAACAACATAACTCAATAATTGAGCCCACATGCATGTTTTGGCTTTTTGACCAATTTTTCATTTTTCTCAAACTTATTTATCAAATTATCATTTTTTTTAAATTATTTATTAAATTGTCACTATTTTTGTCACATTAAATTTTTTTTTATTTTTCGTTCTACGTGGCATGCACCAATACACGTGGTGCATGCAACGTGGAATGAAAAATAATAAAAAATTCTAACGTGACACGTTATATGTGCAGGGCACTTAACCCATTCCACGTGGATCTCTTAAAAATTGACGTCCAGAGACACATATAATTTACATGTCTACTAAAAAGTGTACTACAATATTGAGAGATATCAGTTTCTATTAGCTTATTTATAAGCTAAGTATTTGCTTCTGATCTGTAAAATAATTGATGTGGGACTTTGCTGTTGACAAAATAAAGCAACTATGTAAGGTAACAAAATACATTTGTTCGATGTGGGACTTTAGTAGTAGCAAAGTAAAGCAACTAAGTAAGACAATAAAATATATTTGTTCGATGTGGGACTTTGATAGTGACAAGATAAAGTCCAAACATATTTGTTCATTGGGTGTGAGGAAATTTGAGGCCAAACTAATTGTCCCCAAAGCTTAAAACAAATGTCCATTGTCTTCATGCATTTGGCAACGAAATTTATAAGAAATTCTGAGATCTTCTACAAAAAGATATTTTTCTTCCTCAATATCTTTGAATGTATTACATCTTGATCATTTATAGCAAATTTGCATATTCCTCCCTCTTCTTCCTTGATGGTTGCCATAGATACCACAACCTGCACACGTCGCAAAACTTTCCAACTCCACTTTCTATGGTGACTTCAACATTTTCCTCCCTCTCCTTTTCTCATTCTCTGGTTCACTTTCAAAATATCCAAGCAAAAAAAAACTGCCACTATTGTGGGTGATGTTAATGTACAGGAATCATTATTCTTTTTCTTATTGCATATTCAAAATTTGATGTTATGTTTGTTTCTTTATATTTTTTAAATTTATTAATCATATCAAATAATGTCTTTTTAAAATCCTATTCAAATCATATTGTTAAATCTTAAATAGTGACCTATAAAATAGTTATTGATATAAATGGACTTTGGTGGTGGCAAGATAAAGTCTTGTGGGAATAAGTTTGCCCCAAATGGTTTAATATGTTAAGTTTTGATGATGACAAATATAAGACAAAAAGAACTCTTTGCATATGTTCTTTGTTGCATCCTATATAGAGCATATCTATTAGTAATTGATAAATATCTTATTTGGATATGTCTATGAAAGTCTTATATGCATGTTAAACTAACTAGAGTTATACATTTATGAATCATGCATATGAAGATATTGAATTATGAATTTGGACTACCTATGCTTGTTTAAGTGAGCAATACTTTGTAGGATAGTCCAAGCACTAATAGTAAGCATTGCAATAAGAAAGCAAAAGATCTCTATTAAGCTCAACATAAGGAGAATGTGATTGGACATATGTCTTTGAAGAATGTTTTAATGATAACAAACATAAAGACAAAATGAAGATGATGGGAAGACTAAGTCCAAGATCTTTTAAGGATAGCTTTAGGACTTAGAGTCTCTTTGTTCGAGGATCTCTTTGGATATCTCCTAGTGCATTAAGATAAAACAAAAATGCTTTCTTAAACTTATACCAAAACTATTTTGATATTGAAAATAACTTTAAAATGTTTTGGTGTTTTTTGATAAACTTTCTGAGATGTTTTTCAAACATTTATAACTGTTTTACAAACTGAATTATTCGAATAACTCATTGGTTATTCGAATAAAGCTTTAAGTTTGGTTACTGCGTGACTCTGTGCTTTAAAGTGTTATTCGAATAACACTCCTGTTATTCGAATAAATGTTTTCTAAATAGCTTGTTTTATATCAGCTATTCGAATAACTCATCAGTTATTCGAATACAACCGTTTCCCAGAAGTCTGTCTTAACAAATGGTATTCGAATAAACTTACAGTTGTTCGAATAACCAGTTTTCTAAAGGAATTCTTTGTGGCAGCGTTATTCGAATAAAACGAAGGTTATTCAAATAACCAGTTTCAGAAATGTTTTTAAAAGAACGTGTTATTCGAATAGCCAAAGGCTTATTCGAATAAACACAGTAAACACATATTCGAATATAGAAACTAATGGACACTTTTTTCATATTAATCATGGAATTAATTTCTTACAATGGCTATTTTCTATCTGACTCTATAAATTGAGACCGTGGGTCTCATCTGCAAGGAGCCCAGCTATCTGTTTAATTTGCGCTTGCTCTAAAAAATGTGATTTATATTTTACGCCTATTTTCTGTGCTCTTTTTACTGAAACTTTGAGATATCCTTTGAGAGCCTCTTAATACTTCAATTTGTATAATTTGCTCTGAGTGAGAGTTTCTCTTCATCTATATTTCTATTCTTCTGTATTAAGGGTGAGGTATCCTTCAAGATTTGTATAAGGGTGAGGTATCCCTTCAAAGTTTGTATAAGGGTGAGGTATCCCTACAGGCTGAGACTTTAGTACAAGGGTAGAGTTTCCCTGTGTGTGAAAAATGCTCTTTTATGTAATGGTTGCAAGCACCTATTGAAGCTTGTATACATAGTAAAAAATCTCGAATTGTTTTCGAGGACTGGACGTAGACCACAAGTGGGTTAGTGGTCGAACCAGGATAAATATCATGTCTGCTTCTCTCTTCTTAATCTCTTTATTTTATGTAATTTTATATTATTACACATTTATTTATTTGCTATTCTTAAAGCTTTTTCTCGCAATTCCTTTTTTTTTATTTAATAGCTTTAATATTTGTATTTATTTTAAGAGCTTTTGTGAAAAAAATTTAATACCCAATTCACCCCCCTCTTGGGTAATGGTTGCCATGATTAACAAGTGGTATCAGAGTTTCGTGCTCTGGTGAAAGCTTAACCGCTTAGAGTTAAAGATCTTTGTTTGTTGGAAACTTTGAAAGTTTTTCAAAATGAAAGGTTTTGAAATTGATAAACCACCATTCCTTGATGGTGTATATTTTGTTTATCGGAAAGCTAGAATAGAGTTTTATATGCAATCTGTTGATTTAGATTTGTGGGATATTGTGCTAAATGGATTTATTTGTAAACCAAAACAAACTTGGAATGCCTATGACAAGAAATACTTTTCTTTGAATATTAGAGCTATACAAATTTTGAGAAATAATTTGAATGATGATGCTTATGCTAAAATTAAAAATTGCTCTAGTGCTAAAGATATATGGGATGCTCTTGATGCTATTTATCTTGCTAATAATGATTTTGTGCATAAAGTTGTATATAGAAAGCAAGAAGAGCAAAAGCTATTGAAGGAAGCTTATCATGAAAAATATCCTCAAAGATATGCTCAAACTATTGAAGGGAGTCAAATGCCTCTTGGTAACGATAGTGCACAATTTGAAGAAGAGGCAAAGCAAAATAAAATTGATGGGGAAGAAAGTGATTCTCTTAAAGAGCCAAGTACGCTAGAAATTGAAACTACTTCCTATATGACTAAAAAGGACTTTGATGTAAATAATTTTAAATTATATTATAGTCCTTCCTATGATGAGTTGCAAAGTGCATATAATGAATTGTATGATGGTTTATTGAATTTAGAAAAGAAAAACTTATCTTGTTTAGAAAACATTTCCTCTATTAAAAATGAAATTGAGACTTTAAAAAATGAATATGCTTTTCTTAATAAGGAAATGCCTTTGAAATAAGAAACTTCGTCTTCTTGTGAAAAATGCATTAATTTAGAAAATCAAGTTGAAGACTTATTTTTCAAATTTTCCAAAGCTAATGATTCTAATTGCTTACATTCTATGCTTGTTAATGAAAATAAAATTAATGTTATTCCACATAGAAATTCAAGTAAAGCTTGTGGCAAAAATAACATAGAATGTAATAACAAGAAAAGGCTTAAGTTTTTCAAAGATGATCTTCAAAAGACCAAGTTGATGTGTGTGAAACAACATCATGTTTTGTTCTTGTTTTGCATGCATTCTTGAGCATTTTAGGCATTTTAGTTTTCCTTTTTGATTTGTTTTTCCCTTAGTTCAGATAACTGCGGTGTTTTTGGTGTTCCTGTGCAGGATTAATGTTGATTTGACATTGGATTGAATGAAATGCTCGCATGTTTGAAGCTGGAGCTTAATGGATAGCAATAAAGGTGCAAAAAGGTTATTCTAGAGAGATCCACAGTCTGCCCATGGATCAAACCACGGCCATGGATCGAGGGACAACTTAAAGAAGGAAAAGAGAACTCCAGTGAGTTCCACGGCCTGGCCGTGGAACCATCCACGGCCGTGGATTGCAGTGTGCAGCAGTTTTTATGTTTTTCTTTTTATTTCTTTTGGGGGCTTTTTAGCCAATAAAAACCCTAAGTTATATATAGATTTTCTGAATAGAATTAGGGGGTTCTAATTTAGTTTTGGAGGAGGCACATTGGAGGCTTTGGCTCTTGATCTTCATCTTTCTTCCCTCTTCGCTCTTGGATTACGGGTTTGGATGTTTAAGAACATGTTTTCTGATTTCTTCTTCTCTATGTCTGAGTAGTTTCTTTTGTTTATAGGATTGGGCAATGCCCTTTGATACATTGATAATGATTAATTGACGTTGTTTCCCCTTTTATTGATCTTGAATGTTCTTTGATTCAATCCTTATTGCTTTTATTCATGTGAATTTGTTGGCCACTTATTTGCATCTCATAGGCATTTAGGGACGTACTGAGAGGTGAACCTAAGTATTGGAACCATAAGAATTGAACTTAAGGTCTAAATCACGAGAGTAGTTTTAGCCTTTCGAGGATTCAATGAATTACCACAAAGCGTAATGGGTTCAATTTAAATTCAATTACCACGAGAGTAGGAATTGGTTTAATTGGGCACGGATCTTGTATCTTGAGAAAGAACATTAACTAATTTAGGGTAATTCACCTTCAACTGAATTTCAGATTTAATAAAAGGGTTGTCAATTAGGATTTATCTTGCATCATTGTGGTATCCCAATCTTGGAAGCTTTCTTGAATCTGAATACCATTCTTGATTACTTACTATTTTTGTTCTGAATTCTGTTTTCTTGATTTTTATTTAATTGTTTTGTTATTACGTTCTTCTTAATAAACAATCATATTCCTTTTTTTTAATTGAATTGAATTAATTAATTAATTGGTATTCATAGACACAGTCCCTGTGAATTTGATCTTTTTATTACTTGACGACGAAACCGTACACTTGCGGATTTCACGCATCAAGTTTTTGGCTCCGTTGTCGGGGACTGTGTTTTTCTTGAATATTAATTTAATGTTTAATTTAATTATTTTAAACCTTTTTTTTATTTGGTTCTTACGTTCTTGATTTCTCTTTGACTCTCTGCAGGTAATTTCTCTTTTTTATGCAAAATACTAAACGTTCCGGGATTCTTGTTGAAGCAGATCCTGAAATTGAAAGAACTTTACGTAGAAGGAGAAGACAACATAGGCAAAGAGTCAAAGAAATATCTGAACCAACACTTGTCATGGCAGCAGCTGAGGATAATAAACCGTTGAAAGAGTATGCAGCCCTTAATGCTCGGGGTTTGCGATCTGGAATTGCTCGGCTAGACATTGAAGCCAGGCACTTCACCATACCTCCTGCCCTACTTTCTATGATAAGGCAGAACCAGTTTGGAGGATTGCCGTCAGAGGATCCTAATGATCATGTGGATATGTTCTTAGAGTTCTGTGAGACCCTCAAGATCGAAGGCGCCTCTGTTGATGCTATTCGTCTCCGCCTGTTTCCTCTGTCGTTGAGAGATAGAGCTAGAGCATGGCTGAGACGATAACTACTTGGGACCAATTGGAGCAAGCCTTTTTGGATAAATTTTTTCTACCTTCCAAGACTGCTCACCTAAGGTCCCAAATCACAAGCTTTGTTCAGAAAGATGGCGAGTCATTGTCAGAAGCTTAGGATAGATATAAGGCTTTGCTGGAAGCCTGCCCACACCACGGGTTAGAAAAGTAGTTGATCGTCCACACCTTCTACAATGGTTTAGAATATTCTTCGAAGGTGTCGCTTGACTCCACAGCTGGTGGAGCTCTGATGAATAGGAGGCTCACATAGGCTTATGAGATAATTGAAAGTGTAGCTTCAAATCATCACCAATGGGCCAATGAAAGAGGGCACAACCCGAGAAAGCTCTCGGGAGGTAAGTTTGAGGTAGATGGTGTTGATTTAATTATGTCAAAGTTTGATTCTTTGAATAAACGTTTTGACATGTTTGAGAAAGCTCATGTTAATGCCATAGGTGCCTCTAACAATTTTTGTGAGATTTATGGAGCACAGGGACATATTGGTGTTGAATGCCAAGTTGGAATGGGATCCTCACATGGTGCACCAGTGGAGCAAGTGGAATCATGCCACAATTTCTATGACTTCAACCAAAAGGGGAGGAATGATCCGTATTCCTAAACTTACAACCCCAGTTAGAGGTCACATCCTAACTTCTCTTACCGTAATAATCAGTACCAAGGTGGGCAAGGTAATGCTAAACCATATTCTAGAGTTCCACAGGTACAGAAATCTAGACTTGAGTCTCTTCTAGAGAATTTTGTTGAGAGCTAGTCTAAGCAGAATGAGGAGTTTAGGCACCATGGGCAAGTTGTGACTGAGGCAATTAAAGAGCTGTCAACTAAGGTTGACAATTTAGCCATTCATAATAAGATGTTGGAAACCCAGATTGCCCAACAAGCAAGCACTTCTCTTAGGCAGCAATGTAAGTTTCCTGGTCAACTTGAAGTCAACCCAGGCAATGAACATTGTAAAGCTGTGAGTTTGAGGAGTGGAAAGAGGTTAGAGGATCCTAGGGGTAATGGGGAGAGTAACAAAGATGTGGGGAATGAGGAAAAAGAGACTAAGGCACAACCCTTAGAAGAAGAGGAAATCACTGAGAAGGTGTCTAAGTATGTACCCCCTGAACCTTACCAACCCCCAGTTCCCTTCCCTCAAAGATTGGCTAAGGCAAAGTTAGATAAGCAGTTTGGGAAGTTTTTAAAGGTTCTTAAGAAATTGTACATAAATGTACCTTTCACTGAGGCGTTAAAACAAATGCCTACCTATGTTAAGTTTCTTAAGGACACCCTGTCTAATAAGAGGAAGCTAGAAGACTATAAGACAGTAGCTTTAACTGAGGAGTGTAGTGCCTTAATTCAAAATAAATTACCTCCTAAGTTAAAGGATCCAGGTAGCTTCTCTATTCCCTGTTTGATTGGCAACACTAACTTTGATAAAGCTCTGTGTGATTTGGGGGCTAGTGTTAGTCTTATGCCCCTTTCTGTGTGTAAGAAGTTGGAGGTGGGTGAGCTAAAACCCACAACTATCTCACTGCAATTGGCAGATCGGTCCGTCAAATATCCTGTAGGCATCTTGGAGGATGTTCCTATCAGTGTTGGTAAGTTTTTCATACCTGCTGATTTTGTTGTGCTTGAAATGGAGGAGGATTCTCAAATCCTCATTATTCTTGGTAGGCCTTTCTTAGCTACTGCTGGTGCTATAATTGATGTTAAGAATGACAAATTATCTTTAACTGTTGGTGATAATAAGGTTAAGTTTGATATTTCTAAATCTATTAAACAACCTTCTTTTGAGGACTCTTGTTACAGGGTTGACTTATTGCACCAGGTGGTGCAGGAAGAGTCCACCATAATTCATTTGGAAAATCCATTAGAAAGATGCTTGGTTGGTGGCGTCTCTATTGATTCTGAAGGAGAGGTAGCTGAGTATGCCCGCTTGTTGGAGGCAACCTCAAAAATTCCTCCTAGCAAAGCCAAGGTGGAAAGGCTTGAGCCAAAGCCTAAGTCTGAAAATTGGGAAGAGGAAAAGGCTCCAAAGGTAGAACTTAAAACTCTTCCTTCCACTCTCAGGTATGAGTTTCTTGGTCCCAACTCTTCTTATCCTGTCATTGTTAGTGCTAGCTTGAATGAGTTAGAGACTGAGAAATTGTTAAGGGCTTTTAGGATGCATAGAAAGGTCATAGGATATACTCTTGATGATATTAAAGGCATCAATCCTTCCTTTTGCATGCATAGAATCTTGATGGAACCTTATCATAAACTCTCTGTTGAGCATCAATGTAGGTTGAATCCTAATATGAAAGAGGTTGTTAAAAAAGAGGTACTTAAGTTGCTTGATGCTGGGGTAATTTACCCAATTTCTGATAGTGAATGGGTTAGTCCTGTGCATATGGTTCCTAAGAAATGGGGGATGACTGTAATTGAAAATGAGAAAAACCAATTGATTCCCACTAGGACAGTCACAGGTTGGAGGATGTGCATTGATTATAGAAAGTTGAATAGTGCAACTAGGAAAGATCACTTCCCTCTTCCCTTCATTGATCAGATGATTGAGAGGCTAGCTAGGCATACACACTTTTGTTACTTAGATGGTTATTCGGGATTCCACCAAATCCCTATTCATCCTAGTGACCAGGAGAAAATGACATTTACTTGCCCTTATGGCACTTTTGCCTATAGGAGAATGCTATTTGGTTTATGTAATACCCTTGCTACTTTCCAGAGATGCATGACTGCAATATTTTCTGAATTTATTGAAAATATCATGAAAGTTTTTATGGATGATTTTTCAGTATATGGTACTAACTTTGATGATTGTTTGTTTAATTTGTCTAAGATTTTGCAGAGATGCGAGGAGGTTAATCTTGTCTTGAATTGGGAGAAGTGTCATTTTATGGTACAAGAGGGGATAGTGCTTGGACATCTGGTCTCTGGGAAAAGAATTAAGGTGGATAAGGCGAAAATTGAAGTGATTGAGAAGTTGCCTCCACCGGTGAATGTGAAGGGAGTGCAAAGTTTCTTGGGACATGCCGATTTTTACCGGAGATTCATTAGAGATTTTTCTAAAATTGCTAAACCTTTGTCTAATCTCTTAGTGAAGGATGTTCCATTTAATTTTGATAGTGACTGTTTGAATGCTTTTTGCAGGTTGAAAGAGGCCTTGATCACTGCTCTCGTTTTGCAAACACCGGATTGGAATCTACCTTTCGAGGTCATGTGTGATGCCAGTGACTATGCCGTAGGAGCTGTGTTGGGGCAAAGAAAGGACAAGAAAGTGCATGTAATTTACTATGCTAGCAAGACACTTGATAGAGCTCAAGCAAACTATGCCACTACAGAGAAAGAATTGCTAGCGGTAGTTTTCGCTTTTGAGAAGTTCAGGTCCTATCTAGTGGGGTCAAAGGTGACCGTGTACACTGATCATTCGGCACTTAGGTATCTCATGAGCAAGAAGGAAGCAAAGCCTCGACTTATCCGTAGGATTCTTCTTCTCCAAGAGTTTGATTTGGAGATTCTGGATAGAAAAGGGACAGAGAATCAAGTGGCATATCATTTATCAAGGCTTGAGCAACTGGTGATTGGGGAAAGCGAATTGTCTATTGATGATTCTTTCCCGGATGAGCAATTGTTTACAGTTTTTGCGGAGAGTGCTCCTTGGTATGCTGACTATGCGAATTATTTAGTTAGCAAGGTTTTACCTCCTGAGCTTAACTATCAGCAGAGGAAGAAGTTCTTCTCCGATCTGAAAAATTTTGCGTGGGATGACCCATACATATACCGGAGGTGTGCTGATGGTATTTATAAGAGATGTGTCTCCGAGGAAGAGGCTGCGAGTATATTGAGTTGTTGTCATTCTGCATCCTATGGAGGACATGCTAGTGCCTCCAAGACGGCAGCCAAAGTTCTTCAGTCTAGTTTCTTTTGGCCTCATATCTTCAGAGATGCTCGGAATTATGTATTATCATGTGATCCATGTCAGAGAGCTGGAAGTATCTCCAAGAGGCATGAGATGCCAATGAATACTATTCTTGAGGTGGAGATATTTGATGTTTGGGGAGTTGACTACATGGGCCCTTTTCCATCCTCCTACAACAATAAGTTTATTCTGGTAGCTGTTGATTACGTATCTAAGTGGGTGGAGGCCATTCCGTCTCCAACAAGTGATGCAAAGACCATGATCAAGCTATTCAAGAAGATCATTTTTCCAAGGTTTGGAGTTCCTAGGGCTGTGATAAGTGATGGAGGTTCACATTTCATTGAGAGATAATTTGAGAACCTCTTAAAGAAATATGGAGTCACTTATAAGGTTGCTACACCTTACCATCCTCAGACTTCTGGCCAAGTGGAGGTATCTAATCGAGAGATAAAGAGTATTCTAGAAAAGACTGTGTCTAGCTCAAGAAAGGATTGGTCTTTGAAGCTTGATAACGCTCTTTGGGCTTACCATATTGCTTACAAGACTCCTATTGGGATGGCACCCTTTCATCTGATTTATGGGAAGCCCTGCCATCTACCCGTTGAGCTTGAACATAAAACCTTTTGGGCTATTAAGCTTCTGAATTTTGACTTAAAAGTAGCAGGGGAAAAGAGAAAGCTTCAACTTCATGAGCTTGATGAGCTGAGATTGGATGCTTATGAGACTGCCAAGTCATACAAGGAAAGAACTGCATGACAAGCATATTCTTCGTAGAGAGTTTAGTGAGGGAGAACTGGTGCTTCTTTTCAATTCTAGATTGAAACTCTTTCCCGGAAAACTTAAGTCAAGATGGTCGGGGCCATTTTTGGTGAAGAAAATGTTTCCCTATGATGCTGTGGAAGTTTGGAATGAAGAGCGAGGGACTTTCAAAGTTAATGGTCAGCGGTTGAAGCACTATCTAGCGGAGGAGCAACTTGAGAGGAGGATGAACATTGCCCTCTGTGACCCAACTGCAAAGTGATGAGAGCATAGGAGTCGAGCTTATGACTTTAAACAAGCGCTTCTTGGGAGGCAACCCATGTTTTCTTGTTTTTCTATTTTATTTCATCTTTTTATTTTAATTTGGTGTGATAGATTGTTGTTTTGATGTTTGTCTTTTGGATTTTGTTAGGTTTGACCCTCTTCTTGAAGTCATATTTAGAAGAAGAGAGAGATCAGAAGGTTCCACATCCCGCCCATGGAAAATTCCATGGCCATGGAATGCAAACCAGAGGAGAAGGTATAAGTCGGAGAGATCCAAGTCGTGGATATTAATTAAAAAGGGGGGGAAAGTCGAGAGATCCACGGTGGCCGTGGTTCATTGGCTACCGTAGAACTCTTTGTTTCAAAAAAAAAAAACCCCGTGAAATTTCAAAAATCACGCCCTTCAAAAACCATGCCCCTTCCCTTCTTCATTTCCCCACTTCTTCTTCTTTACTTCTTCTCCTTCTTCTCTCCCTCAACCCCTATACCCATCCTCCCAAACCCTTATTCATCCTTATTTCCCTCATATTTCTACATTCACCATCATCTTCCTCTCTCTCAAAGCCAACCTTTCCCCATTCTCCCTCCTTCTTCTTCTTCCTTCTCACCTTCACCCACCATAACCCACCATACCCAAACCTTCCAAACCACTTCTTTCATCACCACTCATCCCTTTTCTTTCATTTTCCTACCATTTCTCCCCTTCCTCACCTCTACCCAACCATTCCCTTCTTCCATTTTGGCAAACCCCCAATTTGGCAAATTTGCCTCTATACGTGAATAGTGCTGCATAGAGGGGTTTTTGTTGTGCTTGATTGATTTGGTGTGGCTAGGCAGAATGATGAACAAGCGTCAGAGGAGCGAAGCTGGTTCAAGTTCAAGGACACGAGGTAGAGGTACTGCTGCTCCAAGAGGTAATCCCCTTAATCCCCATGGTTTTAATTTTAGGGATAATGAGCAGAGAGATCGTTACAATGTGTTGGTGAATAGAAGGATAGTTAGCACTAGGTATATGGATGATGTTGTTCTTGATACCTTAGGCTTGCGTGATGACTTTGATTGGATGCTTGATAGGGCAGGATGGACTTATTTTTTGAATTTAAAGTGTCCTACTTACACTGAGCTTACTTTGGAATTTCTTAGCTCTATTGAGGCTCATATACTTTAGGGGGAAGGTTGTTCTGAAGGCCGGATCACTTTTCGGCTGTTCAATAATGAGCATTGCTTGAATTTAGAGGAGTTTAATGAGATTTTTGGATTGCCTGCTGGGGGGAAAGGAGGCACCCAAGTGGTTTTTCCGTAATTTCTTTTTGGGCTCATATCTCTCGTGGGTCAAGGTCATATGATTCCTCAAATTGTAAGGCTTCTTTTATGCCGAATCCTTGCCTTCGCTATCTCCACCGAATCATGGCTCATACTATATTTGGGTGTGGGGATAGTGATGGCAATGTTCGTGCTGATGAACTTACTTTTATGTGGGCCATTCTTAATGATGTCAAACTGGACACTGGATCTTTTCTTGCTAGGCATTTGCTTAGGGTTGCTAGAGCCCAATCTGGGGCTATTGTTATTAGTGGTCTTATCACGGCGATAACTGATTTTTTTGAATATGATTTGGATGGTCTGGAGGCAGTTCGAGGAAACTCTAGGATTGACCTTGAGTCTTGTTTAGCAATTAAGATGATTGTCAAAGAGGATGGAATTTTCTGCCTCCATTTGCCTAATATGACAAATACTTACCCCTTCCTAAGAATATCTTGCTTATTCTTTGTTGCATTCATATAGAGCATATCCACGGGAGTTCAACGGATGAACCCCTTGATGTTGGATGCCGTCTCTTTGCCCTCCACCGAGGACGGGCACCTCTCGTCCTTATGATTCTTCATATGAAGATATTAAAGGTCCTTCCGAGGATGTTCTCACACGGATTTATACTATGCTCTGGAGGCACTTGATACTTTCTGTAGGATAGTGCCACATACTAGAGGAGCTTCGTCAACAAGCAAAGATCTCGATGGCCGCCCGCAAACCTTGGAAGGGACGAGTTGAGAATATAGAAGCATGATTGGGCCATTCATTGTTGGCATTTAAGTAAAACCATTTTCCACCAAGTTCAAAGGAGTTCATTTCTTTTCTTATTTTACCTTTCTCTTGTTTTAGAATTTTACATTGGGGACAATGTAAGTTCTAAGCTTAGGGGATATTTTCATATTTTCATTTTAGATAATTGGTATTGTCATTTAGAGTTCATGCATTTCATGAAAAATGCCTTGTTTTGCATTGCATTTTCTCATTCATCATATTCTTGGGTTTTTTATTGAACTTGAAAATGACTCAAAGATCTTTTGAGGATTTTGAGATGGTATTGATTTAGAACCCAATTGTTGATTCTTGTGATAAGCTACAGGCATTGTTTTAATTTTGTTAGTAGAGGTGATCTTTTGATAGTTGATAATTAGCATATGTTCTCTGAATTTGTGCTTCTTATTGAATTTTTAAACCTCTAAATGTGAGTTTTGAGCCTGTATGGGATTTATGCACTATATGGTTTTTGCTCCCATTCTTTGTGTTGAGTGATATTCCTCATTGATCTTGTGCTCTAGAACTTGATTTGAAACCATTTTGAGGTGAAATTTTTGGTTGCATGCTTGAATATGATTAAGGCATCTTAGGTTTTTTTTTTTTCTGACCTTTTGAATTTGTTACACTTTTATCAACTAGTTGTCCATTTTGAACTTATTGCATAATTAATTTTCTTGATGCCCATGATGATACATTATTGGTAATCATTTAGAGTATTAAATGGAGTAAAGTGGGTTTGAAAGTTGTGAAAAGTGTGTTGGGAATCATATGTGAATGACATTTCTCTTTCTTAAAAAAAAGGGTGCAAATAAAAGAAAATCATAAGAAGCTTGAAAAAGAGGAAAGAAAAGAAAAGAAAGGAAGAAAATTCTTTGAAATGTGGAGTTGTTTTAGATTGAAATATTGTCTTTGCTCCATTTAATTTCTATTGGATTACTTCTGTTTATTGAGAATTTTATTGCACATTTACTTTCGTTGCAAACCTTCCTTTCTCATTCTTTACCTAACATCATTTAAATGGCCCCATTACAATATTTGTATTTAAAGACCTTTTGATTCTTGCATGCATGCTGATTATTAGTAGAAATTTGGTTTCTTATCAAGCATATGGTAGTGTATTTTCTTTGAGGGATTTTGAGCGTATGGTTTTCACCCTTAAAAACTTTGAGTGTGGTTAGTGGAGTGAACTTAATTCAATTGGTGAGGATGCATGATTTCTGAGAACTTAGCCTCTAATTGAACTTGATTTTGAGTACCTCTCAGATTCTTTGTTTGCCTTAGCCTATTGCTTGGATATTGTTTTCTCGGGTTCCTTATTCTTTATTGTCTTTTGATCCCATTTCTTGGTTTGGTATTAATTATTGCTTGGAGACAAGCAAAGTCTTAAGCTTGGAGGGATTTGATATGTGTGAAACAACATTATGTTTTGTTCTTGTTTTGCATGCATTCTTGAGCATTTTAGGCATTTTAGTTTTCCTTTTTGGTTTATTTTTCCCTTAGTTCGGATAACTGCGGTGTTTTTGGTGTTCCTGTGCAGGATTAATGTTGATTTGACCTTGGATTGAATGAAATGCTCGCATGTTTGAAGTTGGGGCTTAATGGATAGCAATAAAGGTGCAAAAAGGCCATTCCGAGAGAGATCCACGGCAATTTGCCGTGGATCAAAGCAAAATACCATGGATGAGGGACAACTTAAAAAGAAGGTTAGAAAGAGAACCCTAGTGAGTTCCACGGACTTTGAGGTGGAACCATCCATAGGCCGTGGATAATGAGTTACAATGTGCATATAAATTGATGATGGTTTATTGAATTTTTATATGTTTTTCTTTTTATTTCTTTTGGGGCTTTTTTGCCAATAAAAACCCTAAGTTATATATAGATCTTCTTGAATAGAATTAAGGGGTTCTAATTTAGTTTTGGAGGAGGCACATTGGAGGCTTTGGCTTTTGATCTTAATCTTTCTTCCTCTTCTCTCTTGATTACGGGTTTGGATATTTAAGAACATGTTTTGCGATTTGAAAATTCAAGCAAGAGTAGTTTCTTTTGTTTCTAGGATTGGACAATGCCCTTTGATACATTGATAATGATTAATTGACGTTGTTTCCCTTTTTATTGATCTTGAATTTTCTTTAATTCAATCCTTATTGCTTTTATTCATGTGAATTTGCTAGCCACTTATTTACATCTCATAGGCATTTAGGGATGTACTGAGAGGTGAACCTAAGTGTTGGAACCATAATTGAATTGAACTTAAGGTCTAAATCATGAGAGAGTAGTTTTAGCCTTGGTCGAGGATTCAATGAATTACCACAAAGCGTAATGGGTTCAATTTAAATTCAATTACCACGAGAAGCAAGTAGAAATTGGTTTAATTTTACCGGATCTTGCACATCTTGAGAAAGAACATTAACTAATTTAGGGTAATTCACCTTCAATTGAATTTGGATTTAATATTTTTGGTTGTCAATTAGGATTTATCTTGTATCATTGTGGTATCCCGATCTTGGAGCTTTTTGAATCTGAATACCATTCTTGATTACTTGCTATTTTTGTTAAGAATTCTGTTTTCTTGATTTTTATTTAATTGTTTTGTTATTACGTTCTTCTTAATAAACAATCATATTCCCATTTGTTTAATTGAATTGAATTAATTAATTAATTGGTATTCATACAACTAATAAGTCTTACTAAATCTTGAATGGATTCGATCTTTTTATTACTTCAAACAACAAATTAGTAATTAATCAAAGTTAGTATTTCACGCATCATAAGCCATCATTAAATTCAATTATTTGTAATTTTTGTGGTCATCAAGGACATATTTCTCATTTATGCAATTATAGAAGAAATCTTTATAGGAGAAATTGTATGGTATGGGTTCCTAAAAATCCTAAAGGCTCTAATACTAACATTCAAGAACCCAAAATGAAGTGGGTACCAAAATATCCTCCTAGTATTTCAATTTTGCAGAACATTTCTCAAAAAGATGGACAAATTGGTCCAAAGAAAGAGGAGTCATCAAGGATAATACTTCCAAAGCCCAATGGTAGAAACTTTGGTCAAAGAAGGAAGATGACTTCAATCAAAGTTTCTCAAATACAAAATGTAGAGCTTGCAAAGTTCAAGACTTCAAAAGAGAAGCAATGGGTAAGAAAAAGCATTTCCTTAATTGCCAAAGCCAAGGTATCAAAAGTTTTTACCTCTTATGCACATTCACTTAAAAATGATAATAATGAATATGAGGTATATTCCTTGTAGGCCTTAGGTAGAGGATAGAATCATGTGTACTTGATAAAATTTGAATATTATGTTTAACACATGATTATGTTCATTTTTATTAATTTTTTATATATATCTTAGTAGATAAGGTTCTATAATGCCTAGGTATGTTTGCTATGCTTTAAAATTGTCTATATATCATGAAAATAAATATGCTATCGGCTATGTGCTAAATGGTAATTGATTATTTAATTTATTATGCTCAGTTTACATATTATGAAAAAAAAATTGATCTTTATCAGAGCATAATAGATTAATATTCAAAAACTAACACACAAGGACCCAAGAAAATTTGGGTACCAAAAGTCAAAAATTGAAGTGTGTTGTAGATGTGCTTGAAGGCCAACAAGTGACTTTGGTATCGTGAAAATGGCTGCTCCAAATACAAATATCATAAATAACTTCAAGCTCTCTTCCTTGTCTCCATAAAGCATAGACTTGCAATCCTTGGATAAGTAAAACTTTTATTATGCTTTTCTAGCCTTATAATTTGAAAATATTTCTACATGTTAATATGCTAGATAAAATATACTTCTTGTTTGAAATGACATGTCTAATGATAATATCTTCGAGCATGAGTTTTTGTTTAATCTTAAGTTTTTTATTAATCATATATATAATTAAATATTTGAATTTATTGCTTAAATATGTTTTTTATCTCTCTTGAATCTTTAAATCATATGAATATATGCTTTGTCTTGAATTCTTGAACGTATGCTTTTCTGTGCTTTTTGTTAGTTTTATTCGAATAAACAAAGGTTTATTCGAATAAAGTTCTTTAAAGCTTATCAAATAATGTGTTGGATATCAGCTTTATTCGAATAACACTTAGTTTATTCGAATAAACTGGCTTCTATGTTAATCCTGTGTTTCGTTGTGCTCTCTATCTATTCGAATAAATCTATTTCTATTCGAATAACCAGAGCCTTGGTCTATCAGTCTTATCTGATTACTTTCTGTCTATTTGAATAACCCCATATGTTATTCGAATAAAATCTATTAAAGGCCACAACGCTTGGCCTTCCCAGATCCTCTATTCAAATAAAACCCAGATCTTCTTCCTTTATTCGAATAAACACGCTTTTTTTAAACAAAAGGTTCTGTTATGTTTCGTTAATATATGCTAAATTCTTTGGTTGTGTTGTCTAAAAATATGCACTTTATGATATGCAAATGCTTAATCAAATGTAATTGACTATTCTTTTGATGTTTATATGTACTTAGCTAAATTGATTAATGAAATGAAATATCTTTTGCCCTTGTGAACTCATTTATTAATTTATCATCTTAAATGCTTATTTGCTTATGAGTTTGACATAATGACTAACCTCTATGGATCCAAAATTGATGGATACCAAAGAAAATTCTTTGAATTGTGTTGTAGGGTGATAACTACCTCAAGCAAACATTTAAATGGAATAACTTCAACTTGAGGATAGTAAAGTTTAAAAGGATTCAACTTTTAAAGAGGTGCAAAGAATTTCTATTCCCTCATGAAAGCTTGAAGCTTGGAAGTTAGTGGAAGTGAGAGTCATCTACAAAAATTCAAAGAGTACATTTTTTGTGATATCAAACTATTATCCTTTTTTCTTATGCTTTAAATTTGATATCATATGATATATGGAAAAGTAGAGAATTATGTTATATCTTTGCATGCCTTACATGAAAATTATTTGCCTAAAAATGCCTAAATAAGTTTTGATGATGATTATATGCTTCTTGATAAACTTGAATCATGCCTTAAAATGCTTAAACAATTTTTATTTATTCAAGTGCATATATGCGTCATGTATTCTTGTTAGAGCTAATATTACATGGTTGATAATGTGATACATGCTTTAAATTATATATCAATCAAAATTATGCTTATAAATGGGCTTACATGATATTTGATGCTAACCTATGTTTTAGAAGACTTTTAAAGTTAGATTTGCAAGTCTCTCTATGTGTTTCAAATATAACCATCAGTTTTTGTACATACAAGCATATGTGGATAAACGAAAAAAGTTGAATGGAATTCAAATGAAGAGGAAGATAAAGAAGACTTTCTTCTAGTGTAATGGAATAGAGAATTCAAAGGAAGAAAGCTCAAAGTTAAAGGACCAATAGAGAAGGATCATCACTCTTTATCTATCTCAATAAGTATCTTTATCCCTAAGCTATTGTGGTAATTTATATGATATGGATTGTATGATACTTGTTAATAAATTGATCTTAAAATGATTAGATGCTTTCCTTACATGAAAAGTATGCTTAGCATTGACAAAGTGCCTAATTAGATATTAACTTGCTATTTTGTCATTGCATTTAGGATGAATGATATTAGTTCTATACATGCTTTGATCCCTATAGCATATTTCATCAAGGAGATGTACTTATGTCTTTTTAACTTTGATTGATTTGTCTCAATGAATATGTGTTTTTTTTAATATAAAACATCTCTACCTTTCTAAAATGCTTTTGAAAATATAATGTGCTCTTATAAAATTCTTTTTGAAAGGGGAAGAAGTTTTAAAATAGTTTTTGTTTGAGGAATTAAGAAGATGTATATTTGTCTTGCTTTTCTTCAAGGTAATGTGCTTACATGGTATTCACATACATATTTTCTTTATCTATTATTTTGATAATATGTATATTTTGAGGGGGAGCCTAACTCTTAAATTGTTTATATCTCTTGCCTTACATCTTTGTTTAATTACATAAAGTGTTTAATTACTATCATATGCTAAATGTTGACATACAAAAATATGACAAGCATTGCATGAATAATATTCTATATCTTGAAAAGCATGTTTATTTCATCTCTCTATTCTTGAATCATATGTAGAATCTATAAGGAGGAGAAAATATTTTTTTCCTTTCTAAGCCTTTTTGTTGATGTCAAATAGGGGGAGTGAAATTGAAAAGAAAAATATGTTCTTGTACTTATTGTTTGATATGCTTACATGAATATCCATTCTTGTATATTGCTCAACATATTTTTCTTTGGTGATTTGTCATCATTAAAAAGGGGGAGATTGTGGAAATAAGTTTGCCCCAAATGGTTTAATATGTTAAGTTTTGATGATGACAAATATAAGACAAAAAGAACTTTTTGCATATGTTCTTTGTTGTATCCTATATAGAGCATATCCATTAGTAATTGATAAATATCTTATTTGGATGTGTCTATGAAAGTCTTATATGCATGTTAAACTAACTAGAGTTATACATTTATGAATCATGCATATGAAGATATTGAATTATGAATTTGGACTAACTATGCTTGTTTAAGTAAGCAATACTTTGTAGGATAGTCCAAGCACTAAGAGTAAGCATTGCAACAAGAAAGCAAAAGATCTCTATTAAGCTCAACACAAGGAGAATGTGATTGGACATATGTCTTTGAAGAATGTTTTAATGATAACAAACATGAAGACAAAATGAAGATGATGGGAAGACCAAGTCCAAGATCTTTTAAGGATAGCTTTAGGACTTAGAGTCTCTTTGTTCGAGGATCTCTTTGGATATCTCCTAGTGCATTAAGATAAAACAAAAATGCTTTCTTAAACTTATACCAAAACTGTTTTGATCTTGAAAATAACTTTAAAATGTTTTGGTGTTTTTTGATAAACTTTCTGGGATGTTTTTCAAACATTTATAACTGTTTTACAAACTGAGTTATTCGAATAACTCATTGGTTATTCGAATAAAGCTTTAAGTTTGGTTGTTGCGTGACTCTGTGCTTTAAAGTGTTATTCGAATAACACTCCTGTTATTCGAATAAATGTTTTCTAAATAGCTTGTTTTATATCAGCTATTCGAATAACTACTCAGTTATTCGAATAGAACATTTTCTCAGAAGTCTGTCTTAACAAATGTTATTCGAATAAACTTAGAGTTATTCGAATAACTAGTTTTCTAAAGGAATTCTTTGTGGCAGCGTTATTCGAATAAAACGAAGGTTATTCGAATAACCAGTTTCAGAAACGTTTTTAAAAGAATGTGTTATTCGAATAGCCAAAGGCTTATTCGAATAAACACGGTAAACACAGATCCGAATATAGAAACTAATGGACACTTTTTTCATATTAATCATGGAATTAATTTCTTACAACGGCTATTTCTATCCGACTCTATAAATTGAGACCGTGGGTCTCATCTGCAAGGAGCCCAGCTATCTGTTTAATTTGCGCTTGCTCTGAAAAATGTGATTTATATTTTACGCCTATTTACGTGCTCTTTTCTTGAAACTTTGAGATATCCTTTGAGAGCCTCTTAGCACTTCAATTTGTATAATTTGCTCTGAGTGAGAGTTTCTCTTCATCTATATTTCTATTCTTCTGTATTGAGGGTGAGGTATCCTTCAAAATTTGTATAAGGGTGAGGTATCCCTTCAAAGTTTGTATAAGGGTGAGGTATCCCTGCAGGCTGAGACTTTAGCACAAGGGTAGAGTTTTCCTGTGTGTGAAAAGTGCTCTTTTATGTAACGGTTGCAAGCACCTATTGAAGCTTGTATGCATAGTAAAAAATCTCGAATTGTTTTCGAGGACTGGACGTAGACCACAAATGGGTTAGTGGTCAAACCAGGATAAATATCGTGTCTGCTTCTCTCTTCTTAATCTCTTTATTTTACGCAATTTTATATTATTGCACATTTATTTATTTACTATTCTTAATGTTTTTTCTTGCAATTCCTTTTCTTTTATTTAATAACTTTAATATTTATATTTATTTTAAGAGGTTTTGTGAAAAGTTTTTAATACCCAATTCACCCCCCTCTTGGGTAATGGTTGCCATGACTAACAAGTCTCACATCGAACAAATATTTTTTATTGTCTTACTTAGTTGCTTTATCTTGCTACTACCAAAGTCCCACATCGAACAAATGTATTTTGTTGTCTTACTTAATTACTTTATTTTGTCAACAGCAAAGTCTCACATCGACAACTTTACAGATCAGAAGCAAATACTTGACTTATAAATAAGCTAATTGAAACTGATATCTCTTAATATTGTGGTGTACTTTTTAGTAGACATGTAAATTGTATGTGTCTCTGGGCGCCAATTTTTAAGAGATCCACGCGGAGTGAGTTAAGTGTCCTGCACATATAACGTGCTACGTTGAAATTTTTTATTGTTTTTCGTTCAACGTGGCATGCGCCAGTACGTGTGGCGCATCCAACTGGAATGCGCCAACACGCATGGCGCATCCAACTAGGATGCGCCAACACGTCTGGCGTTTCCACGTGAAAAACATCACATGTGTTGGCGCATCCTAGTTGGATGCGCCACGCGTGTTGGCGCATCCCAGTTGGATGCGCCACGCGTGTTAGCGCATCCCAGATGGATGTGTCACATGTATTGACGCATGCTACGTGAAATAAAAAATAAAAAAAAAATTAATGTAATAAAAATAGTAATAATTTGATAAATAATTTAAAAATAATAATAATTTGATAAATAAATTTAAAAGAAATGACAAATTAGTCAAATTGCCTGCATGTTTTATCCAAACATTCAACATCACACTTTTTATTTATTTATTTAGTTGGTTCCTGATTATGCTCAAAAAAATAAGAAAAGAAATTTTAATGTACTGACACAACAAGTGCATTATACTGTAGAACCAAGCTCAAAACGGGGTACAAATTTAGATAAGATGGAGTAGAAATCGAAAAATATATCTATGTAATAAGAGATTAGGAGGTTCTATGCATTCACAGTAATCCACTTTTGTCAAGCTTGAGTGTACGTCCCATCATTCTTTTCTATCAAGCGCCAATAAAGAGTGTTAGACAAGATTCTTCTATTAAAAAAAAAGAAGAGTGAACAAAGTTTCATGGTGATTTAGTAAAAGAAATAAAGGGCGGTGGCAATCATAGGCTAAAGAGAGAAATTTTTCATTTGCAAATTGGAGGTGTTTGGTGAGATAACAAAAAAAAAAGAAGGGTGTGAGCAGGAAGCAGAGATTCAGAACAGTGAAAAGAGGAGAGAACACTAGCTTCATACCACTCGGTTAAGTTTCTCTACCCTTTAGTTTCATCATCTTAATAAGATGTAATCATTTATCTACTATTTGATTAACCCAGTTACAAGTGTGATTCATTTAATTTGTCTTTTGATATATATCTGCATGTCTTGCCGTGCATCTTGAGTTTATCTCACCCATAGTATAACACCACAAAAAGCACTTAGCCTCAACAGGTCCTGCACCGTAGCAACAACATCTCACGCAACCCCATCTCATTCATTCATTCATTCTCGCATTTAAATAATGAATATGTTAAGTACAAACATAGTCTTTATCATTTTCAAAAAAAAATATATAAAAAAATTTCACCTTGTCAAAACTAAAACTAAAGAGAATATTCACCTTCTGTTTAAATAAAATCAAGTCATAATCTTCATCTTTAAAAATACATTTACCTTTTTAATCTTTTGCATCTCATGCACGGATAAAAACTTAAATTTGACAAAGTTGTTTAGTTCATTAATATGACAATTATATTTGAAAATCTACACTTGACATCTTCCGATAAAAATTGAAGTTTCATTGAAAAGGAAGTAAAGTTATTGTTAATGGACTAGCAATTTACCAATCCTATAAGCCATTAAAAAAGTAAAAATAAATAGCATAGCATCCATTTTCCTTTCCTAAAAAAAATTATAAAAATGAAAAAAAAGAAAAGAAATTTGAGTTTTTGACCAAACTGTTTTTAGTGACAAAATTATTTGTCAAATTGTCATACTTTTAAAATTATATATCAAACTGTCACACTTTTTGACACATTAAATTTTTATTTTTATTTTCACATTCTACATAGATAGCGCCAAAGCAGATGACGCTATCATTGCAATTACACCAATAAGCTAGGCATTATCTACGTGGAAACACCAGACTCTCTAGTGTTATCCAAATAGTAATGTCAATCGTGTTGGTGTTATCATCTTAGTAATGTTAACCGTAATGGCATTACTAGTGTATGGCTAAAACTTTTGTTTGAAACACATTTTTTTAGCTTTTTCCTAAAATTGTGAGTGTCTATTATAGGGTGAAACTTTATTTCAGACTTATACAAATTTAAAGCACCTTGCCATGATGGAGAGGGTGCGTGGTCCATTACTGTTGGACATGTTGGCGTTACCAATGTACGCCACTATTTTTTAAAAAAATGTAAATACAAATAGAATTATTCACTTATTATTTTATCGAATTCAACTGTTTTGTTGTAAATTTTATTTTTTACGGCATAGAAATGTGCAGTCATACGATAAACAAAATTGTGTTATAATTTATGTGTAACCTATGACTAAGTTTTAAAAAAAAGTGTAAACAGATATAAGTATGTCACAATAACGTACAATAAATTTGTAACCACTCAAAACTAGGGTCACGATTGGTTCATGGGCTAGAATACCACCCTAGCAAGCCTGTCAAAATCAACTAACCTTAGCAGTTTAAACATTTCGATTCTATAGGAAATTTGACAGAATTTCTCCTAAAAATTGGATGTTCTCAAAAGTACTTCATCCTGTTTAATGAAATATATCCATATATATTTAGGTTTCCAAATCAACAGAGCACCTATAGGATGCATAACAGAAACATTTGTATATATACATACAGTCATCTTAGATTAAGCAAATGTAATAAAAGGTAGATAAATTAATCTAAGTGTAATGACCATATCAATGAGAATGGTCAAGTTCAGAATGTGGTGGTTAGTGAGGGGGATCATAATAAGGTCCTGGCTGTGATAGGTGAGGATATGGTGAGTAACCCATATATGGTGGGTATGGAAATGATGGTGTAAGGGTAAAGGTAAAAGGATATGATGGGTAAGTGTAAATAAGTTGTGGATATCCTATAGATGGTGGGTAACCTGGATATGGTGGGTAAGATGGAGGCAGTGGTTGAGATGGTAGGTAAGTAGCAATAGTAGTGGTTGGGTCCTGAGTCCTATGCACACCTAAAGAATCAGAGTCCTTTGAATGTTGAAGTCGTGACCGAGTACTCGCTAACTTGTCCTTCTTCTAAGAAGCATCCTCTGTTCCTCGAACTGCTCGGGTGGCCTTGGAATGTCATCTGCAGGAGGAGCTAGACAAAGTTGCGCCAATGTAATGCAATCTTGCTCCTTCAATGAAGATAAGATATGCTCGGCAGATTATAGAAGGCTAGCCATACTAAATCCTGAATTAGGGTTCGTATCCAAAGCATACATATTCTTTGCAATGTCATCCTAAGAAACAGATATAACATATGTCATCATCAATACAAAATACATTTAGTAAAGAGCAAAACATATTACTAAATAGCTTACCACAAACTCAATAGATGCACCACTATGAGAAATCCAACATCTAGTAATTCTTTTGTACCAGCGCATGTACTCAGAATGTGCAGTGAGAGGAGCTTCCAATGCCCTTCTAGTAACACACTTTTCCCTTCGAATCTCTTAAAAAATCTATGTGTACAAGGTGCACGTTTCGCTAATCCTTATCATGTCTTCCCACCAATGTTATTGAGTGCAAATCGTCAGGTTAGTGTGGTCTTCTTCGTATCAATTAGTTTATACCAAACTAACGCATCACCTTGTCTGACTGGTGTGACTCAATAATATGAAAAAAAAAATGAGAGGGACCACTGCTAGTATTATGTCTCTATAAGCGACACAAAAAGTTGGTAGTGATGCTACATTTTCATATGTATAGGGCTGCCATCTAATCTACAAAATGATATGTACAAAGATTAGAAAGCAAGACAAAGTAACTTATTTAAATCAATGTAAGCAAATATTGACCTCATCATTCTTCAATTGATTAAAGAACCCTATGCACATATTGAAAAGAGTTAAGTGACCTAGAAGCACATATTGCTATTGCATGAGAGCAAGGGAAATGCAATGCTTGAAACAGTCCACATTCACACCGGCCTTCTTGAAGGTTTACAGAATATTTAATTCCACCATCCTGTGTTATATGGTTGAATGCCTCTTCGACCACAAATATGGTTGACTGTATATCATATCGACGGACTTGGTGAGAGCTTGCCTTTTGCATGTTGACATTCTAACTTTTCATAAAATCATCAGTCCATTTTGTCCCATCAATAATTTTCTCGTTTGCCTCATCTTTTCGATTAACAAAGTACTTTACCAATTTATAATATGTCATGTAAACTAATGCAGTTATTGGTAGATTTCTGTCACCTTTCAACACTCCATTGATACACTCTGACAAGTTCGTTGTCATATGATCGAATCTTTGGCCACCATCATATGCCAAACTCTATTTTTCTTTTGGAATCGTATTAATCCAATTTGTCATTTCAGTAGTAATGGTCAACTTTTCCAACCTAACCTCAAATTTGTATGCAGTTGTTAATACCCTGATATAAAATTTTGAATGAGTTAGTGTTAGCAACTAAGTTTTAGTATAGTCAATTTAAATAGAAATTAAAAATTTTAACTACATGTGTTAATTAGATATTTCTTTAGGGGGGCCACATTGTGGAAGTGGCTATTAAAATTTGCTACCAATATGTCGTATGCAGAAAACATAATGCGCATGCGGTGGTTGTCATCCTAGATGTTGATTCGCCACTGACTGTATGATGCCTTGATGTCGATCAAATATCAAGCACAAGCCTTGTTGTTGTGTGGCATGTGTTTGAATTAAGGCTAAGAACTAACTTCAGGCATCCTTTGTTTCTCCTTCCACAATGGCAAATGCAATTGGCAGAAGTTTTCTATCTCTGTCTTGTGTTATTGCAATCAATAGTTTATGATAATATTTACCATACAAATTAGTACCATCAATTTGAATAATGGGCTTGCAATATTGGAATCCAAAAACACATGGTTTGAATGTCCAAAATAAGAGAAAAACTACTTATCTTAAACGGTCAACTCTGTTGCACTCAACAAATTCAACAGTTTGCAACTTCACCACTGTGCCTGGTATGTCTCTTTGCATGGCAAGTAACCATCTAGGCAACACCTCATAAGATTTATCCTAGTCCCCAAATATCTTCACAATGGCAATTCATTTTGCCTTCCAAGCTTTTCGATACGACACTTCATATCCGAATTGACTTTGAATCCTTTTAATAATCAAGCACACATGTACATTGGATTTTTTCTTAACCATCTCCAAAATGTAAGAACAAATCATAAGAGAGTCTAACTTTTTATGATCTTATGACATAGATAGGTTGACATAGTTATGAGGTCCATTATATTTTGTAATTTGCCACATGTTTAATTTCTTACTTTGGATGACCCTAACTCTCTAATTATAACCATCAGGATATCTGGGGCACTTAGTGGTTAGCCTGCGTATCAGAATCCTCAACCTTGTAGTTCTGATGTCTGCTAATTGAATAATATTTTAGGACCAACTTGACAACATCTTAGAAGGAAATTACAACCTAACATATAATTCTTCCTCTACCCTCCAAATACCATGAGAATATAATTCAGGAAGCTTATCATGTGTACTCAATGCATCCCAATTGATTTGAGAAAACTGAGGGCATGGAGGCACAAACATAGATTCTGGAGCAACTAACAATGGAGGGACTTATTGCTACATATCTACTTCAGCATCAAAGTGATCTTCTTCTAAGTCAGTATCTGAATCCTCACCCTCAAGCAGCTCTCCTTCATCTTCACTTATGTCAGATAATGCATCTATTATAAGTGGGTTATTAGTTTCAAAGTCCAACCCAGATGATCTCCTTTCAGGCATAATAGGTGTACCAACTTCTTGAGATTGTAGTAAGGGAGTAGCATGTGTCATAGAGAATTGAGTGTTGATAGGGTATGATGATTCAGGAAGATTAGAATGACTAGCTTGGATTTCTGTTTCAGAAAGAGCTTAAACATGCTTATTGTGCTCATTCATTTCTATCTCAACATATATCTCCATGGAAGTTAAGTTTGGATGTTGATCAAATCAATCTAGCATGCAAGCAATATCTTCATCATCTTCTAATGGAAAAGCTATCCATCTTAGTACATTGCTCTATTGTGGAAATCTATAAACAACACTGAACACATATTGATTTTCTTGGAGCCTTAATTTTAAATGAATTATGCTTTTCAAAAGCTCAAAAGTTGTATCACGTTTAATCATTATAGACTTAGGACGATGACCTTTATACTTTAGACCCTCTTCACCTTCATATATTCTCCTATTATAGTAAATGGCGATAACTAGGTGTTTTTCCATCTCAATTCCACTTCTCAAACTTCTGAATAATAACAACACAACAAGTATGAAATCAATCAACATATGTGTCAACTGAAACAAAATTGCTACCCATAACAATGAATTCATACTATTAATTTTCATGTGAAAATTTTTCTATACCCCACTAATTTCAATTTCACTAAACCCACAAATTTAATCAATTGAAAACAATAAAAAAATACATAATCACCATATGTGTTAAGTAAAAAAATATGTTACCCTAATAATATTCAAACTATTAATTTTTATACAAACAAATTCCAAAAACCTCCTAATAATAAAACTAGTGACCCATAAAAAATATACAATACACAATTAACATAAAAACCCTAAAAAAATAAGCAACAATTATAACAATAAAAATAATCAACAATAACAATAAAAATTATCTCACGATGAATAAAAATACTTACATATATGATGATTCAAATGTCTTTCCCACAAGCTACAACCAAAGGAGGGTTTGGGAGAGAGTTTAGAGAGAGTAAAAGTCAAGAGAGAAGGTGTAAATTTGATAAATAAGAAATCTGTGCATGAGAAAGAGAGGGGACTTGTGTTTATAGTGGTGTGCATTGGTACCGCCATCACGGTTGGCTTTATTAAGAGGATAACACAATAGGATTACCATTACTTTCTAGATAGCGCCGAGTGTTTAGCGTTTCCACGTGGATAACGCCTAGTGTGATGACATTTCCACGTGGATAACGCCTAGTGTGTTGGCATAATTGCAATGATAGTGCCATCATCTTTGGCGCTATCTAAGTGAAATGTGAAAATAAATAAATAAAATTTAGCATGGCCAAAAGTGTGACAGTTTGGTATATAGTTTCAAAAGTATGACAATTTGGTAAATAGTTTTGCCACTAAGGGTAATTTGGTCAAAAAGCCAAAATTTCATTGCATCTTGCCATAATTTTCTTATTTCTAACAAGAGAAAGAAAAATCTTCCATTGCATCTTAGGTTGATTTTTATTACATTTGAAAAAGAAAAGTAAAGGAATAACAAGTAAGACTCTTTCATTGCATCAAACGTGACTTTTTGCATCTAAAAAAGAAGAAGAAAAAAACTTTTCATCCCCTCTTGGCATTGCATATTGCATCTTAGGGTGATTTTTATTACATTTGAAAAAGAAAAGTAAAGGAATAACAAGTAAGACTCTTTCATTGCATTAAACGTGACTTTTTGCATCTATAAAAAGAAGAAGAAAAAAAAACGTTTCATCCCTTCTTGACATGGAATTTTGCATATTGCATTTTAGCGTAATTCCTTGCATCCCAGAGTCTTTCATTCCATTTTCCCTTGAGTTATTACTTTAAAAAAAACAAATATAGAGATTTTTTTGGGGCATGACTAACCAAACTTGTATTTTGAATCTAAAGTGAATTTTGAAAGATTTGAGGAAGGATACAAGGCTTTGCTGCCTTTTAATTAAATGATGCTCTTTTTGGGGGTCAATTCAAGATTTTACAAGGTCTTCTTTAAAATGAATAAAAAATACTAAGTTCTTGTTTTCTTTTCATATTATTTCAACAGAAGAGTTGAACTATTATACTTCCATGGAAAATGAACACCAATCAAACCCGGGTTGATAAGATTGAGTCGCAGACTAAACCCATAGAGGTGGTTGGGAGAAATCTAGGTCTAGAAGTAGATGAAGTAAGGGGAATGTTGGATCAAATGAGTGAAGGACATGCAAGAATAGATGGAATATTGAAACAGATAAGGGATGAATTTTCTCAAAGGAATTAAATAGGGCATCAGGAAACTTTAGGCTAATAATTCATAGAATAACTGGCAATGGTGATAGGATAACAACTTTTCCCCAAATTGTGATATGCCAAGTAGTACCTGGTGTTTCTGTACATGTTAATCTAGATCAAATGGCATTATTAAAGGAAAAGATGATGGGTGAGATACTAGAAAAGTTGTAAGAGAAAATTAGGGGAATCTAAGGTTCCAATACCTATAGTTTTGTGGAAATCAACGAATTATGTCCTAAGGAAGAAATAATGATCCATAAAGATTTCAAGATCCTTGATTTCTCAAAATTCGATGGGACCACTAACCCCTTCTTCCACCTAAAGAGCTATTGCACCAAGATGGTCATCTAGTTTAAAGATGAAAAATTCCTCATCAATTTCTTCCATGAGAGTTTAATTAGGCCTGCTTTAGAGTGGTACATTCAATTAGATCAATAAAAAATTTCTTATTAGAGGGACCTAGCCAGATTGTTCATGGACTAGCATAGGTTTAACTTGGATACAACACTGACTCGAGGATAGTAGAGTATAATGCAATAGAAAAGTGATGAAGCTCTTAGGCAATATGCTTAAAGTTGGAGGGTCGTGGCCGCACAAGTTCAATCGCCACTCACTTTAACTAATATGTGTTCTATTTTCTTGGGAATCCTTAGTCTCCATTCTTTGGGTTATTACCAGGTGCAACCTACCAAGATTTTGCTGGCATGATTAAAGTTTGGAAAATGATAGAATATTTAGGAGCTGGAAAATTATCCATTGGCGGTACAGAGAATAAATTCCAAGTGAATGAGCCACATCTAAAGAGAATGAAGTCTAATGTAAACCACATATAGTATTAGCTTCCATTTCAAGTCTCCAGCAATGCCACTCCACTGACCAAACTTTCCAAACATCTGCACCTTACCATTATCAATCCTTAGCTCAAACCCCTTACCAAGTTAATCATCTCCCCCATCCTATCTATGTGCTTTGTCACACCATTTTTGCCTCCACCACATGCTAATTACTCGCGTACACTTCCACAAAAATAGCCCAATCACCTCCACTCTTAACCAAGTCTACAAAATTGAAGAGGTTCTTGTCATCAACCACCACCTTTCCAAAAATTGTCGATTTCAAATTCTGAACTATTCCAATTCTTGTTTGAGGCTCATTTAATCACTAAAAAACCTATGTGCCCAATGGTACCTCCATTCTCAGCTTCATATAACCCAAACATCACTTGTAAATTTCACATGAGGCTAATTGGACATTCAAATTGAAGATTGTGAAGGTCTTAAGAATTCAGTTAGAAGATTAATAGTTGGTGGGAAGTTAGAGATTTAAGAGGATGGAGGTTTAATCTATCCTAATAATTCATTTCCCAACCATTGAAAAAGAGTGGTACTTTCACGTCCTTCAGTTGATAGGAATATCTAAGTATCTAGTGTTCTAATCTGTTTATCAAGTTATTACCATCAAATGATAGTTTAATTGTTTTGAACCCTTATTTTGGTCAATGACTCAAGTAGTTAGGATTTTGAACTTATGTTAAATTTCTTGAAGAATGGGTCTAATGAATTTGTATAATTTTCCTTGTCTATTTTCTTGTTTCTTCATTATATTTACTTTTATATGCGTATCATTGTATTCACTTCATACTTTGATTCTTGTCAATTTTCTCCACATTCATTCAAAGCGCCTCCCAAGGATTTGCGTCCTAAGGAACTTATATTTTAAGAAAGGATTCTCGCAAGCCCATTGATCAATCCTTGTTGTGTAATGGACTGAAGTAGCCGCGGATTCTATGAAAGTGATAGGGTCACCCAAGATCCTTGAATGCCAAGTGGATAATGACCCAACATACTAAATGAGGAAGGCAAGAATATAGTTTTCTTTTGTGAGTGTGAAACTGATGATCCTGTCATTTCCAAAACTAAAGAATATAATTTTTGTGTAGTTTTCGTGCTGTGGTGGTCCCATATTTTTTAAAAATATATAGATAGGTTAACTATATTTATTTTGGTAGAATTTTAGTATTGTGTAGTCAATTTTGCATATTTTTTGGTTTTGTGCTTTGTGTGTTGCATGACAAGGTCTTCCACTAGTAATTTACTTGATATTGATCCTGACATTGAGAGGACCTTGCATACACTTATTAGAGCTCGTAGGCTAAGTGCAAGAATTGCTTTTGAACTTGATTTTGATCTTGAAATTGAAAGTGAACCTGAGATCTTAAGTGATTTTGCAACTATGGGTGATAGTATGCAAAATAGGACTCTTAAAGAACTTGTTGCCCCTAATGTTACTTACCAGACTTTGTGTATTCAATACCCTAATCTTAATGCTGACTTTGAATTAAAATCTGGATTGATACACTTGTTGCCCAAGTTTCATGGTCTGGCAGGTGAAGACCATCATAAGCATCTTAAAGAGTTTCATGCGGTCTGTTCAACCATGAAGCTGCATGGGATCCCTGAAGAGCACATCAATCTGAGGGAACTCTCTTTCTCACTTGTTGATGCAGCCAAGGATTGGTTGTTCTACCTTTCACCAGGTTCTGTCATGAGTTGAGATGATATGAAGAAGTTATTCTTGGAGAGATTCTTCCTTGCATCTAGAGCCGCTGCCATTAGAAAAGACATATGCGGCATAAGACAAATGACAGGTGATACTTTGTATGAATATTGGGAGAGATTCAAGAAGTTGTGCTCGCTGTCCCCATCACCAAATCAGTGATCAGCTTTTGATTCAATATTTCTATGAGGGCTTGCTGCTAATGGAAAGAAGCATAGTGGATGCTGCCTCTGGAGGAGCTTTAGTAGACAGGATTCCTACTGCAGCAAGAGATTTGATAACAAACATAGCAGCAAATGCACAATAATTTGGCACTAGAGTCCTTACCTCAACCAGAGGAATTAATGAGATTCAATTATCTTATGTACACAACAGAGAATAGAACACAGACTTGATGAATTGACTTCTTTAGTGAGGCAGTTAGTAGTGGGATAACAACCACCTATGCAGATGGCTGCAGCTGTGTATGGCATTTGCTCTTGTTCATCTCATCCCACTGATGTATGCCCCACACTTCAGGATGGTGGTTTTGTTTTTCCAAATCAATCTGTTGCAGCAGTTGGTGTTTTTCTGAGTAAACCACAGTTCCAGCAGCAGCAACAGAGATATGATCCATTCTCCAACACATACAATCATGGCTGGAGTTACCATCTAAATCTGAGATATGGCAATGCAGCATCACAACAGCAGCAATCATTGTAATATAAGCAGCCATTCTAATAGCCAATGAGATAATAACAGTTTCAACCTCAAGCTGGGCTAAGTAGGCAATTCTAGCAGCCTATATAGTAGCAACCAAGTCCAACAACCATAAAATCTGAGCCTTCCTTTGAGGACTTGGTGAAGCAGATGGTCACAAATAACATTCAATTCCAACAGAGGACAAAGGCCACTATTCAAAATTTAGAAACTCATATTGGACAATTAGCCTCTACATTGAGTCAATTGCAGGCTCAATGTTCTGGGAAGCTCCCTTCCCAAACAATTCCCAATCCAAAAAAAGATATGCATACTATTATGTTGAGGTCTGGAAAGTCTCAAGCATCACCTAAACCTCAAGTTGCAGCAAGCAAACCACAACCAATAGAAGATTCTAATTATGATGAAACAACCCAATAATTTGAGGGTGCGAAAAAGTTTACAATTATGGATGGGCAGCAGCAGCCTGCTGTAGTTCTTCATTTTCCACACAGATCCACACAGTTCAGAAAAATAGCAAAGGTTGAGAAAGATAAAGACCTACTTGAGACTTTTAGGAAAGTGAAAGTCAATATTCCACTACTGGATGCAATCAAGCATATACCAAAGTATGTCAAATTCTTGAAGGAGTTGTGCACTCATAAGAGAAGATTGAAAAGAAATGAGAAAGTAAGCATGGGAAGAAATGTTCCTGCCTTGATCTAACCAAATAAGCCTCCTAAATGCAAGGATCCTAGAACATTCACCATTCCTTGCATAATAGGCAACCAGCAATTCACTTATGCAATATTGGATTTGGGTGCCTCAATTAATGTCATGCCCAAATCAGTTTTTGAATATTTACAGATTGGAGAATTGAAGCCCACCGAAGTTATCATCCAGCTAGCAAATAGGAGCACAACTCATCTTATAGGAGTGCTTGAGGATGTTTTGGTAAGGGTAAATGAGTGAATATTTCTAGCAAATTTTTATATTCTGAACATGGAAGATGAATTTGCATCTAGTCAGCCGCCATTGATTTTAGGTAGACCCTTTTTGAAAACTGCCAAGACTAAGATTTATGTGCATGTTGGTACCATTTCCATGGAATTTGGGGATAACATAGTTCAATTTAACATCTTTGATACCATGAAATATTCTTTAGAAGAGCATTCTATTTTTCAATTAAATGTCATTGATTTGCTTGTTGATGATATGCATGTTGATATGTTTGCTGAATTTCTTGAAATTAGTGGATTTCTAGATAGTGTTAATTTTCCTAGATGTTCTGGATACGTTGTTTCTGATTATGATGAGACTAGTATGTGTGCTTTATATTCTGAAATTTTTGCTGTTGTGCGAGATGATGCTGCATGTTTTGAATTTCCTTATTCTATGAGATGTAATTATGTTGTTTTGGAAGATTGTACACAGATTACAAGTGATATTGCAATTAAATAAAAAAAAATAGTTTCTTCAACCAGATTGACACCTTCGGTGCAGCAACCACCTACCCTTGAGTTAAAGCCTTTACCTGAACATTTGAAGTATGTGTTCTTGGAAGCATATGAGAAGCTGCCAATGATAATAGCAAAGAATTTGCAACCTGACCAAGAAAAGAAATTGTTGCAAATCTTGAAGCAGTGCAAGAAAGCCCCTAGATGGACACTTGCAGATATTCTTGGGATTAGCTCATCCACGTGCATGCATAGGATTTTATTGGAGGAAGAAACTAAACCAGTGAGACAACCTCAAAGAAGACTTAACCCACTAATTTTAGATGTGGTGAAGAAAGAAGTGAGCAAATTGTTGTCAACTGGTATCATTTACCCCATTTCAGATAGCAAGTGGGTGAGTCCAGTGTAAGTGGTTCCCAAGAAGACCGGGATGATAGTAGTCATGAATGAGAAGAATGAGCTAGTCCCCACTAGAGTATAGAACAGTTGGAGGGTCTGTATTGATTATAGGAAGCTGAATTAAGCCACCAGGAAGGATCACTTTCCCTTGCCTTTCATTGATTAGATGCTAGAGAGGTTGGCTAGCAAGTCACATTATTGCTTCCTAGATGGATTTTCAGGCTACTTTTAGATTCACATAGCCCTAGAGGACCAAGAGAAGACAACCTTCACCTGTCCATTTGGCACATTTGCTTATAGAAGGATGCCTTTTGGGCTTTGTAATGCCCCTGGTACATTTCAATGATGTATGGTGAGCATTTTCTCTGACTTGTTAGAACATTGCATGAAATTTTTTATGGATGACTTCATAGTTTATGGATCTTCATTTGATGCATATTTAGGCAGCCTTGCTAGGGTGCTTGATAGGTACATGGAGACACACTTTGTTCTTAATTTTGAGAAATGTTATTTCATGGTAGAACAAGGCATAGTATTAGGGCATGTAGTTTCTAGTAAAGGCATTGAAGTAGATAGAGCGAAGATTAATGTTATTGCCTCTTTACCCTACCCCACTTGCGTGCGAGAAGTGCGTTCCTTTCTTGGTCATACAGGATTCTACAGGCGTTTCATCAGGGATTTTAGCAAAATTACTCCTCCATTGCCTAAGCTTCTCTAAAAAGATGTTAAGTTCGAATTTGATGAGCATTGCAAGGAAGCATTTGATCAGTTGAAGAAAAACCTGACCTCTTCTCCCATTATTCAACCGCCAAATTGGGAGTTAGGGATGGTGTCATCGGGCTTCACCCTCTCGGAACAAATATTGGAAAGCATCCGGCATGTTATGATATTTTTTGGGCCTGGTGCTCTCGTTTAAAAACCGGACGGCTCGAAGCCTGTTTAGAAGTCTGGTTTAATTAAGGCCTCTAAATAGGCCAACAGCCAATGAGCCTTCCATATAGGCCTCAAATAGGCCTAAGTTTTTTAAATTTTTGAAAGGCTTGAAAAAAATATATAATATAATTTTATAAATAAATATAAATGTCGGCCTAATAGGCCTATGCTTTGTTTTCTCTAAATGAAATAGGCTTTTAAAAGGAAGCGACTTATTTTGAACCTAAAGCCTTGAGCCAAAGCCACAGTTTCGGTGGCTTATTTACATCCCTATTGGGAGTTTCCATTTGAGTTTATGTGTATGTCTCCAACTTTACAATTAGTGCCATCCTTTCTCAACGAGTTGGAAAGCATCCTCATGTGATATCTTATGCCTCTCGTACCTTGGATTCTGCCCAAGCTAATTACAATACCACTGAAAAGGAGCTTCTAGCAATTATTTTTGCTTTAAATAAATTTTATTCTTATTTGTTGGGCACTAAAGTTATTGTTTTCTCTTACTATGCATCTTTGAAGTTCTTGTTGAAGAAGCCTGAGGTAAAGCTTAGACTCATTCGGTGGATGTTGCTCTTAGAAGAGTTTGATATTAAGATCAAAGATAAGAGCGAAGCCAAAAACTTGGTGGCAGATCATCTGAGTTGGATCCCATAGGCAGTAGACACTCTTCCTATCCGAGAAACCTTTCCAAGTAAGAGGTAAGGATCCTTGGTATGCTGATTTAGTGAATTATTTGGTTGCATCTAAGTTACTTGCTGATTTTAATAAGTATCATATTGATAGGATTAAGAGTGAGTCTAAACATTATGTATGGGATGATCCTTATCTGTGGAGACTGTGTAGTGACACGTTGTGTGCTTGATTATGAGTTTCAGTCTATTCTATCTTTTTATCATACCCTTGCATGTGGTGGTCACTTTGGATAGCAATACACTGCTAGGAAGATTTTAGACTCTGGATTGTATTGGCTTACTTTGTTTCGTGATGCTTACAGTTATTGTCAGAATTATGAACAATACCAACGAGTAGGTAACATTTCCCGTAAGAATGAGATGTCTCAACAACTATTACTATTTTGTGAGATATTTGATGTTTGGGGTATTGACTTCATGGGTCCCTTTCCTGTTTCCTTTGGTTTTATTTACATTCTGTTATTTATTGATTATGTCTCTAAGTGGATGGAGACAAAGGCCACTTGGAATGATGATTCTCATATGGTTTTAGACTTTGTCAAGTCTCACATTTTCTACAGGTTTGGAGTTCCAAAAGCCATAATTAGTGATTGAGGCTCCCATTTATGTAATAAAAACATGGAGGCATTGTTGAAGAAATATGATGTGATGCATAAGGTTTCGACTCCCTACCATCCACAAACCAATAGGAAGCCGAAGTTTTGAATAGGGAGTTAAAACAAATCTTAGGAAAAATAGTCCAACCGAATAGAAAAGATTGGACCAAGAGACTTGAGGACGCATTGTGGGTGTATATGACTACTTTCAAGACACCTTTAGGCATGTCTCCTTATAGGATAGTCTTTGGCAAGGCATATCACTTTGCGGTGGGGCTTGAGCATAAGACCTATTGGGCGGTAAAAAAGTGCAACATTGACCTGAACTAAGCCGAAACCCAAAGGAAGCTCCAACTTCAAGAACTTGAAGAGCTTCGATTGGAGGCTTATGAGAACTCCCAGATTTATAAGGAAAATACCAAGCTTCTTCATGATAAGCTATTGACTAGGAAGGAGATCTCCATTGGCCAAAAAGTTCTTCTCTATAACTCCTGCCTCAAGCTCATGCCCACGAAGCTCCGATCTAGGTGGCTTGGTCCATTTGTTGTTACTAATATTTTCCCTTATGGTGCTGTGCAGGTTACAAGTGAGAATACTAACAAAGCTTTCACAGTCAATGGACATCGGCTCAAACCATTTTATGAGGGAGCTCAAGCTCAAGAGGACATTTTGGAGGAGGTCCACTTGCAAGAAGCCATCTACCCCACTTGATAAAGATGTTTCTTTTCTTTCCTTCTCTTTTATTTTACTTGTCCTTCATTAATTGATGACTTTGATGGATGCTATTTTTCTTTTGAGCTTTACATTGAGGGCAATGTAAAATTTAAGTGTGGGGGAAGAATTTTAGCATTCTATTTTTATGTTGTTTTTCATTTTAGTTCCATTATTTTTATTGTGTTTACTATTTTAGCTATTTTAGTTTTTTTGTTTTGTTATTTGCTATTTAATTTTTTGTTTCGTTATGAGTGTTTTTAGTTTTTCATTTTTGCTATTTTTTATGTTTATGATGTTTCTGTCTCTTTTGTTACTATTTCTATTTCTAATGTTTCTTCTATTTCGCCATTAATTTTTATTTCTGTTATTTTCTACTATTTTTGCTTTATTTTTATTTTTGTGCTTAATTTTGTTTGTCTTAATATTTTTTACTTTCTTGATTGCTAATTTTGTTCTTGAATTTTTTGAATTATGCTATTTTATTTCTATTTTTTGTTTTTGTTTTTTTATTTTTGTTTTTTTTTGCTATTATTTCTATTTTCTAATTTTAATTATATTTTTGTTTTTAATTTTGTTTTCTATTTTTAAAGAAAAATGTACATTTTTAATTTCTTTCCAATGATATTTTGAGATTTGTGAAGTTTATGAGTTTAAAGCAATTAAAATTCAAGGTTCATAGCATAATTGAATAAATTTTCTTCTTTCTTGAATTTGAAATGCTTGGTTTTGGATGTTTGATTAGTGGATTGAGTTTGATAGATGCATAACTTGTGAGATTTTGAACCTATTGATGGATGGATTTAGCATTTATGCCATTCTATTATTTCTTATGTGATTTTCACTCATGTCAATTGATCATTCTAGAAATTGCTTTAATTCTTTTTTAGGCTACATTTTCACTTGCATGCATAAATATGATTGAGACATTCTTTCTTGAATTAGCTACTTTGACTAAATAGTCAACCTTGCATCATTTCCCTTTGATTAACCCCCTTGAGCCTATTTACCTATTCTTTGTCTTAGCTTATTATATGTCTTATGTGAAAAACCATGATTTTACCTTACCTTAGGGAATGGGAGAGCATTGGTTCATTTTCATTGAAAGAGCTTTTTTGCTTGTGAGTAATTAATAGTTCAAGTGTGGGGATTGTGCAAATTGATTTGCAATATGCAAAGTGTTTAGTGGAAGAAAAAGAAAGAAAAAAGAGCCAAATGAAAAGGAAAAAAAATGCAAGAAAGGTTGTGAAAAGAAATCAAATAAAAAAAGGAAAGGATTATGTAAAGAGAATGTGCATTATATGGAATTGGGGGTAAAATTTCATACTTGTTACTTGTCATTTGAGTTCCTCCCAATGATCTTTTATTCTCTTGGGTATTTCACTTGTCATATCCATATTATTTCCTTCCCTTACCTTGGCCTCATTACAACCATGAATAAAATCCTCTTGATTTGTGTGTGCATGTGTATGAGTAGTGGAGAATTAGAAGATAAGCAAGCTTATGGTAGTGCAATTTTTCATGGATTGAATTGAGTAAAATACCTATCTTTTAAACACTTGAGGGATTGAGAGTGTATCTTGTGAGAATCTATCATTACTGATTCATGTTTTTCAAACTAAAACTACCTTGCTTGTTGATTTGAGATGTGAAGAAATATTACCTCATGAATCTTTTGATCTCTTGAATCTTTGGTTGCTCTTCTTGCTTGTAAACTTTTGCATTCTTGGATATCTTGGAAATTGAGTCTTTTAAAGTTTTTAACTTTTGAGTTTGTGTTGTTTTGCGTTGTTCCTTAGTTTTGGTCTAACGTATTTTACCCAGGAATACAAAAGTTAAGTGTGGGGAGATTTGATAATCACATATTTCATACATTAATAAACCCTCATTTTTAGTCATTTACACTCCTCATACACTTAATTGATTGAGCTTGGTCATGTTTTGTAAGTTTGGGCTCAAATTGGGCTCAATTGATCTTTTCTAACATTATTGAGATTTTACACTATTTTTGTATTTCATCCATATCTTGAGTTTTATATGTTTAAAAATTATGTATCTTACCTTGAAGGAAAGATGAGAGAGAGATCTACAACTTTCATGAAGAGCTCCAAGGCTGAATCAAACATCTAATGGGCCTAATTGGGCCTGGAAGTTAGAACATAGGTTGTGTCACTCAAACCCGAGTAGTATTCACTAATCAGGGCATAACTTGGTTTAGATATGATATGGACTTGTAACTTGTGGCATTTGAAAGATAAGACACATATCTTCAATTCATATGAAGACCACTTTTCTAAAATACAAGGTTCTAGTGGATTTTTCATCCATTCAATTCAGACAATGGAATCAGAAACCCTTTGAGAATGATTTGTTCATAACTTGAGTTGTAGACCTCCAATTAACATGGGACTTGGGCCCAATGATTCCTAATGGAACCAACTTTGTAACTAATAGGTTTCTAATAATGTGAATACAAATTAAGGGGTAGTTATAGGTGTTAGAAGCAAAAATTTGAGACTCATCTTTTCATTCTACACTTCTCACCATCTCTTTAGAACTCACTTCCTCCCCCTTCTCTCTAGGTTTTCATTTCTCTCTTATTTTTCTGAGCTCTTTCCTCCTATTCATAGAGGGGTGGAGCCTTTAATCAATCCAATGGATTAAAATTCTTGATGATTAATCTTGAGATTCTATTTTAATTGCTATGCATTCATCTATTAATCAAGTTTCTCTTATTCTTCTTCTTCTCTTGTTTAAATTCTGATTTAATGCTTAATTTGATTGGGATTTGCATATGTTAATTGTGTAATTACCATGTGCTAAAATATGAATTCAGAGGTTAAACAATGCATCAAAGGTGTTTGATGAAATGTTTAACTTGGTTGGATCTTAGTTTTTAAGTTAATTTGGGTTTGGGATGGATGCTTAATTTGTCTAACCTCAATTAATTGAATTTTGGAAGCGCTTCTAATAGAAGATCTGTGGATCATTAAGAGGTGTCTTGATGTGATCTAAGACCAATGATTCAATTGATAATTGAATGGACCAATAGTGATCAAGGATGGATTAAGATCAAGATTGGTTAATTCTTTTGGATTAGTTGTTTTCCAAATTCTGTTTACTTCTTTTAATTGTTTTATGCTTTTTGTTGTTTAATTTTGTAAACCTTTTCCCCCCTCTTGATTAACCTCTTAATCTAATTTTATAATTGGAGTGATCTACAGGCTCGACCCGGTGTTACCTTATGCTGCAAATAATTCTGGTAATTCGGTTATAAATTAATTTAAATTTGGTAACCTCAGTAGTTATTAGTAACTAAGGTGGAGTGGCGTGTTAGAGATGACAAACCATATGGGTATTTCAGGAAGTCCTCACCATAATTTGTTTCTAGGTAAGCCAATCCAGATGCTCCTGCCACTGTAGCTGTTGTCATGTTTCTCTTTTTCTCTTCAAATTATCAACCATTATAGCGAGAAATACATGTTCGACAGTATGGGGAGTGAGTATGGTTTGGTCCAGGAAAAAGGATTTGGATATATAGTTGTTTATCTAGGAAAATACATTAGCCTGGCTATAGCTTTTCAAGTGTAATCAAGGAGAACCTTGGACTCCTTACGCACCTTAGCCCTTTTCTCCTCCACACCAGTCTTCCTCAAGGAAATATCACCCACTACTACAAGAAAGCTAAACACAGCTTCCAACGCTCAAACTTTGAAGCAAAAAGTTAGAAAAAAATAAAAATAAAACTCAAAATTCACTGGCCGAAAAAAAGTTGGTGAAAGCAAAACCCATTTACTCAGTTCAATGTCTCTTATATTCAACAAGTTAGCCACATTTGCAAGAACTTATGCTGATGCAGCCATATTCGAGGGCAAAACCTTCCTGGGCCAAACCCACATTCTCCAAAATCTCTCTAATCCTTGCAGCTACAATAACAAAACCCACGACAAAGCTTTAATTCATGAAGATCCAATAATTTTAAGCTAACATTTTTTTACTAAACAACTTATCCATTAAAACCAGAGACCCCAAACCATCAACTTCAATCATCATTAACATCATCATCTCCAATAATTATAAAAAATAAAAAAAAAATATCTCTAGAACAGGAATTGGAGATCAAAATTGAAAACATTTTGGTAAAACAACAGAGGAACCCTACCTTGGGAACAGTACTCTGAGGCCTTTTGGCAGAAATCGTGAGCGACAAGATGTATGGCTTCGTCTTTGGCCTTTGAGATGGTTAAGAGATTATGCAAGTGTGCCACACTTCAATGAGTGTATTCGAATTCTGGGACAAGTTTCCCAGCGGCTTCGAACGTCTTGGCCAGCCATTCCTTCACCTCCCCGATCTGAGATGCGTCGGAACCACTCTTTGGTTCTGTTACCAGTGGATCTTGATCGCTCATTCTCTTTCGCTTCTCTCTCTCTTTCTCTCTCTCTCTCTCTTTCGCACTAGACTATGAGGAACTTTAAATCCCACCAAGACTATTATATTGTACGATCCATTAAATCCCATCAAGACTATAGGAACCCGTATTTATCAATGAAAATCATAAGAAACTAGCAAATCTGCAACTGTTGAGCTCTCAAATGGTGGAAAAATTAATAATTAAGTCAAATATAATACAACGTAAGGTAGGCTGCGGTTCTTTGCGTGAAAAAATTTGCATAAATATAATAATATTATATTATGTTATGTTATATCAATACTAGAATTCATTCACGATAAAGTGAGGCAACTATGGTTGTTCGGGTAATGATAATAAGTTATTAGAATAAATAAAATATAAATATAAATATTATAAAATTAATAATTACATTTAAATATAATATTCAAAAAATTTAAATATAATAATATAATATTATATTATGTTATATCAATACTACGTATCTATAGTTGTTTTGGAATGAAAAAAATAAAAAATGATTTAAATTGATTTGATTTAATTTCAAATTTTGTGTTTTGAAATTTTTTAAAAAATAAGATTTGAATTGATTTATAAATCAAATTGTGTTTGAAATTCATTTGAAATGATTTAATTTATTTTATTATTTTATATTATAACCCTTATGAGATGTAGTTAGAAGTATTTACTAAGGGTAAAATAGTCTATTTATTTCAATTCAAATCAAATCCTAATAAATCATATCAAATTTTATAGAATTTATAAAATAAAAGGAATGAATCTTTAGAATTTTAGAAATCAAATCATTTTTATTTTTTAACATATCAAACACAAATTTTAATTAGATTTGATTTACAAATCAAATCATTTCCTATTTTTTTACATTCCAAGCACACTCTATATTACTTAATAAGAGGAATTGTTCCTTTTGTTCTCAAACTTTTATTTCATATTTTGTTATAATATTTTATTTTTACATATTTTATACAAAAAACAAATCTATACCTAATACAACTACAAAAAGTTTTTTACCACTGTTTCTTTTACTATTCATTTGCATGTGTCATCTGCATATGCAAAGTTGCATTCCATTCTCATTTCATCTTTTTAATAACATTTTCTTTCTCCTTCTCTTCTTCCATTTCACGTGATGCATCCGGATGTGTTATCCATTACTACCCTTAACTTTTCTTTGATGGTGCTATCATGTCCATTAGATCAAGGGTAAAGTTGACTCCAAGAATAGATACAACATTTTACTACCAAAATAATTTTCTCTCTCCTTCTCTTCCCATCCCTGAACTTTATCTGTCTATCTGTTTTTCTCATTCTACAAGTTTTGTGACTGTTTGCTAAAGCAAAATGATTGTGCCTAACTATACTATCTATATAGACAGTTGTGAAACTGCCCATCGGCAGTATGGCCTCTATTGTACTTAGTCATTTTAATCAACTTTAAATAAGCATTTTTAATTTTCAATCCTCCATGGATTGGTGCATCAAAATGATAGAGCTACTGATAATCACATATTTTATACATTAATTGGTTGTGTATGCCCTAGAAGTCATTTTATTTTGACCGTGCTAGCTTACATTGTATTATGTTATCTATTTAATATATAAGGCATTTCATTTATTGTATTATTTATGATATATATATATATAATAAAGCCTTAAAATAGTAAGTTTTATGTCATAGGACATCAAGTGGATGACTTGATTTTGAGGTCCTATTGGATAGAAACAAAATACTATTCTTAAATATCCTTAGTCAAGTATTATTCTTAATTAAGATGACAATAATGCATTGAAACTAGTATGTGCGTAGACTGATGGCTACATCTCACGGGTTATGGATATGAGATATCAAGTCTTCACATGGGTATATATTAGAGTAATGATGTGTTGGACTGACCCACCATAAAAATGCTGCATGGATCGTTATATGAGTGTCATAAGTGATTCTCATAGTGATAATGGTGTCTGTGGTCCTTTGACCTAAAATCACTACAATTCCTATATGAGGAGTTGTATGTTTTAATGTTATCAAACGTCATCTGTAATAAGGTGACTATAAAGTTAGTTATTGGACATACTGTGAATTATGCGGAGGGATGTGAGTGACCTAGATGAGATTTGTCCCTCCTATATAACCGCAGTGATATCTTCGAGCCCCCCGATTGAGTGAGACTACGAAAGGCATGGTCATGCTTAAAAGAGTCAATATGAGATATTGATCTTATTTGTTATTTCTATGTCTACTCGAGTATCAGGAAATGAAAGATTGAACTATACAAGGGTGACATGTTCCATGTCTTGAGTTCAATCTAGATATCTAGACAAAGGGACTAAACTACACAGTAACATTGATCACGGAAAGGTTATATCAAATCACTGACATTCTCATTACTTGGGTAGGAGTAATGTGTTGCTAGATTCTGCTCACTGCTTATAATATTAAAATAAGATTTTAATATTACTGCCAACGTCATAAGAACCTACAGGGTCACACAGTTTGAACAGACTTGGTTGGAGCAATAAGGATCCAAGTTGGACTGGGATTCAATCGTGGGCCAGACTCACAACAAATGAGTCTAAGATTACACAGCTTACCTTGCTGCTGCTTTCACTCATTTTTGGCAATGGCTATTATAAATAGCACTGCTAAGGGGCTGTTAAGGCACACATAAAAAAAAACCCTAGTCGCACTTAACAGAAACAGTGAGTAAGAGAATAACAGGTTTCCCTTCTCTTTGCAGCTAGCACTGTGGCAGAGAAGTCGAACTCCAAGACTGCGGACGCTGGACATTTTGCAAGTTTGTTCATATAGATAACGTAGAGCCATCGTTGTTGTTGTAATGCTTGTGATTTTCTTGATTGTTTTTCCATCTCGCTTCAATAGATAAACTAAAAAAAACACGAATTATGGTCCTCTTTTCGCATGGATCCTTGGTGGGAATTTTTGTTTATTCGCTGCATGATGCATCTATAATTCCCAACATTAATAAACCCTCATTTTTAGTCATTTACACTCTCTATGAACATAATTGATTATGCTTGGTCATAATTTGTAAGTTTGGGCTCAAATAGGGCTTGATTGATCTTTTCCAACATTATTGAGATTTTACACTGTTTCTGTATTTCGGTCATATCTTGAGTTCTAGATGTTTAAAAATTATGTATCTTATCTTATAAGAAATATGAGAAAAATGTCTATAACTTTCATGAGAGCTCTAAGGCTGAATCGGACATCTAGCTGAGCTAATTGGGCCTGGAAGTCAGAATACGAGTTCTGTCACTGGAACCCGAGTAATGTACACTAATCAGAGCATAACTTAGGCTGTATATGTGATATGAGCCTCAAAAAAATGGCATTTGAAAGCTAAAGCATATATCTTCAATTCATACGAAGACCACCATTCCAAAATATAACGTTTTGATGGAGTTTTTATCCCTTCAAGTTAGCCAATGGAATCAGAGACCCTTTGAGAATGATTTATCCATAACTTGAGTTGTAGACCTACAATTAACATGGGACTTGGGCCCAATGATTCTTGAAGGACCCAACTTTGTAACTAATGGGTCTCTAATCATGTGAAGCTAAATTATAAGGTAGTTATAGGGGTTAGAAGTATAAATCTAAGACTCATCTTTTCATTCTACATTTCTCACCTTCGCTCTAGAACTCTCTTCCTCGCCATTCTTTCTAGGTTTTCATTTTTCTCTTATTTTTTTGAGTTATTCCCTCTTATTCAAGGAGGGGTAGAGTCTTTAATCAATCCAATGGATGACATTCTTGATGATTAATCTTGAGATTATGTTTAAATTGCTATACATTTATCTATTAATCAAGTTTCTCTTCTTCTTCTTCTTTTATTTAAACTCTGATTTAATGCTTCATTTGATTGAGATTTGTATATGTTAATTGCATAATTATTGTGTGCCAAGAGATGAATTTAGAGGTTAAATAATGCATCAAAGGTGTTTGATGAAATGTTTAGCTTGGTTGGATCTTGGTTTTTAAGTTAATTTGGGTTTTGGATGGATGCTTAATTTGTCTAACCTCAATTAATTGAATTTTGGAAGCATTTCTAGTAGAAGATCCATGGATCATTGAGAGGCATCTTGATGTGATCTAAGACCAAGTATTAGATTGATAATTGAATGGACCTATAGTGATCAAGGATGGATTAAGATCAAGATTAGTTAATTCTATTGCATTGGTTGTTTTCCAAATTCTGTTTACTTCTTTTAATTGCTTTCTGGTTTCTATTGTTTAATTTCATAAAACCTTTCCCCCCTCTTTATTAACCTCTTAATCTAATTTCATATTTGGAGTGATCTACAAGCTCGACCCGATATTACCTTATGCTGCAAATAGTTCTGATAATTCGATTATAAATTGATTTAAATTTGGTAGTCTCGGCAGTTATCAGTAACTAAGGTGGAGTGGCATGTTGGAGACGACAAACCATATAGGTATTTTAGGAAGTCCTCACCATAATTTGTTTCCAGGTAAGCCAATCCAGATGCTCATGACACTATAGCTATCGTCGTGTTTCTATTTTTCTCTTCGAATTTTCCACTATTAAGGCGAGAAATCCTTGTTCGACGGTATGGGGTGTGGTTACAGTTTTGTCCAAGAAAATGGTTTTGGATATATAGTTCTTTGTTGAGGAAAATACATTAGCTTGGCAATAGCATTTCAAGTGTAATCAAGGAGAACCTTGGACTCCTTATGCACCTTAGCCCTTTTCTCCTCAACACCAGTCTTCCTCAAGGAAATATCACCCATTGCTACAAGAAAGCTAAACACAGCCTCCAATGCTCAAACTTTGAAGCAGAAAAAAAAACTCAAAATTCATCAGCCAAAACAAATTAGTGAAAGCAAAGCCCATCTACTCAGTTCAGTGTCTCTTATATTCAACAAGTTAGCGACATTTGTAAGAACTTGTGCTGAAGTAACCACATTTGAGGGCAAAACCCTCCTGGGCCAATCCTACATTCTCCAAAATCTCTCCAATCCTAGCTACAACAACAAAATGCACAATAGAACTTTAATTCATGAAGATCTAATAATTTTAAACAAATAACTATTTACCAAACAAGTTATCCATTAAAAACCAGAGACCCCAAACCATCAACTTCAATCATCATCAACATCATCATCTCCAATAATTGTAAAAAATAAAAAAATCTCTAGAACACGAATCAGATATCAAAATTGAAAACATTTTGGCAAGACAAAAGAGGAACCCTACCTTGGGAATAGTACTTTGAGGCCTTTTGGTAGAAATCGCAAGCGACAAGACATACGGCTTCGTCTTTTGCCTTTGAGATGGTTAAGAGATTATGCAAGTGTGCCACGTTTCGAGGAGTGTATTCGAATTATGGGATAGGTTTCTTGCGAACGTCTTGGCTTACCATTCCTTCACTTCCTCGATCAAAGATGCATCGAACCACTCTTTGGTTCTGTTACCAGTGGATCTTGATCGCTCATTCTCTTTCACTTCTCTCTCTCTCTTTCTCTCACTAGACTGTGAGGAACTTTAAATCCCACCGAGACTATTACATTGTAGGATGCATTAAATCCCACCAAGACTATGGGAACCCATATTTGTCAACGAAAAACACAAGAAACTAGCAGATCTGCAACTATTGGGCTTACAAATGGTGGAATCAGTTGTCCGAAGCTATTGCTCTTTCTCACGAGTCTCGAATAGTAACGTCATTGTCACAACATCAGGTAGGCTGCAGTCACTGCGTGAGGACAGCGATGGTCGCAATGTGAGTGTCGCGGTGGTGGCAGCATTCATATCGCAGTGGTCACAGCTTGAGTTTCGAATTGCAACGTGAGAAACTCATTCCTGATGAAGGGAGGCAAGGAGGCAGTGGTCGGGTAATGATATTAGGGTTAAGTTATTAGAATAAATAAAATATAAATATAAATATTATAAAATTAATAATTACATAAATATAATACAACTCAAAAAAATTACATAAATATAATAATATAATATTATATTATGTTATATCTATACTACTTATCTATAGTTATGTTTGGAATTAATAAAAATAAGAATTTGAATTGATTTGAATTGATTTAATTTGAATTAGTTTGATTTAATTTAGAAATTAAATTATGTTTTGAAATTAAAAAAATAGGATTTGAATTGATTTATAAATCAAATTTTGTGTTTGAAATTCATTAAAATAAGAATTAATTTAATTTGATTTTTTATTTTATATTTTAACACTATGAGAGATGTTAGAGGTAGTTACTAAGAGTAAAATATTTATTTATTTCAAATCAAATCAAATGTAACAAATCATATCAAAATTTATAGAATTTATAAAATAAAATGAATGAATCCATAGAATTTTAGAAATCAAATCATTTCTTATTTTTTAACATATCAAACACAAATTTTAATTTGATTTGATTTACAAATCAAATCATTTTCTATTTTTACATTCTAAGCACACTCTATACTACTTAATAAAAGGGATTGTTCCTTTTGTTCTCAAACTTTTATTTTATATTTTGTTATTACATTTTATTTTTACATATTTTATACAAAAAACAAATCTATACCTAATACAACTACAGAAAGTCTTTTACCACTGTTTCTTTTACTATTCATTTGCACGTGTCATCTACACAAAGTTGCATTCCATTCTCATTTCATCTTTTTAATAACATTTTCTTTCTCCTTCTCTTCTTCCATTTCATGTGATGCATCTAGATGTGTTATCCATTATTACCTTTAACTTTTCTTTGATGTGCTATCATGTCCATCAGATCAAGGGTAAAGTTGAATCCATGAATAAATACAACATTTTACTACCAAAATAAATTTCTCTCTCCTTCTCTTCCAATCTCCGAACTTCATTTGTCTATCTGTTTTTCTCCTTCTGCAAGTTTTGTGACTATTTACTAAAGCAAAATGATTGTGCCTATATATACTATCTATATAGGCAGTTATGAAACTACCCATCGGTAGCATGACCTCCATTGTACTTAGTCATTTCAATCAGGTTTATATAAGCATTTTTAATTTTCAATCCTCCATGGTTTGGTGCATCAAAATGATAGAGTAATTGATAATCACATATTTGATGCATTAATAAACCCTCGTTTTTAGTCATTTACACTCTCCATGTACTTAATTGATTGAATTTGGTTATGTTTTGTAAGTTTGGTTTCAAATTAGGCTTAATTGATCTTTTCCAGCATTATTGAGATTTTGCACTATTTTTGTATTTCAGCTATATCTTGAGTTCTAGATGTTTAAAAATTATGTATTTTACGTTGTAGGAAAGATGAGAGAGAGATCTACAATTTTCACGAAGAGCTCCAGGGCTGAATCGGACATCTAGTGGAGCTGATTGGGCCTAGAATTCAGAACACGGGTTCTTTCCCTAGAACTCGAGTAGTGTGCACTAATTAGGGAATAACTTGGGTTGTAAATGTGATATAGGCTTGAAAGTGATGGCATTTGAAAGCTACGACATATATCTTCAATTCATATGAAGATCATTTTACCAAAATATGAAGGTTTGGTAGAGTTTTCATCCCTTCAAGTCAGCCAACAAAATCAGAGACCCTTTGAGAATGATTTATCCATAACTTAAGTTTTAGACTTCCAATTAACATAGGACTTAGGCCCAATGATTTCTAATGGACCCAACTTTGTAATTGATAGGTCTCTAATTATGTGAAGCCAAATTAGAGGGCAGTTGTAGGGGTTACAAGCAGAAATCTGAAGCTCATCTTTTCATTCTACACTTCTCACATTCTCGTGTTTAAATTCTAATTTAATGCTTAATTTGATTGGGATTTGTATATATTAATTGCGTAATTACCATGTGCTAAGAGATGAATTCAAAGGTTAAATAATGCATCAAAGGTGTTTGAAAAAATGTTTATTGATTGATTAATTTTAAGTTAATCTTTTTGAAAATGGATGTTTAATTTATCTATTAATCAATTAATTCTTTCTTGGAAGCATTTGTAGTAAATATTGATTTAATGCTTAATTTGATGTGATTTGCATATGTTAATTGATAATTGAATGGACCTATAGATGAATTTAAGGATAGATTAGATCAAATTGTTAATTGATTGGATTAATTTTAGCTTTGCTTGGATCATGATTTTTAATTGTTTTTTGTTTTGGATGGATGTTTAATTTTGTAAACCATTTTCAATTTATTAACCTCTTAATCTTATTTCATAATTAGATTAATCTCTGGTTCGAAGTGTTACCTTAGGCAAATAGTTTTGATGTAATTCTAATTATAAATTGATTTAATTTGAATGGACCTATAGTGATCAAAGATGGATTAAGATCAAACCATATGGGTATTTTAGGAAGTCCTCACCGTAATTTGATTGTTTAATCCAAATGCTCATTGACTTGTTTTGTTTTTTTTTTCTCTTCAAATTTTAATATTAAGGTGAGAAATCCCCGTTCAATGGTATCCCTCCTCTTTATTAACCTCTTAATCTGATTTCATAATTTGAGTGATCTACAAGCTCAACTCGATGTTACCATATTCTACATACAGTTCTAGTAATTCGATTTTAAATTGATTTAAATTTGGAAGCCTCGGCAATTATCAGTAACTAAGGTGGAGTGGCGTGTTAGAGACGACAAAGCATATGGGTATTTCAAGAAGTCCTCACTATAATTTTTTTCTAGGTAAGCTAAGCCAGATGCGAATGCCATTATAGTTGTCGTCGTGTTTCTCTTTTTCTCTTCGAATTTTCCACTATTAAGGCCAGAAATCCCTATTCGACGGTATGGGGTGTGGGTACGATTTTGTCTAGGTAAATGGTTTTGGATATATAATTCTTTGCCCAGGAAAATACATTGGCCTAGCTATAGCCTTTTGAATGTAATCAAGGAGAACCTCGAACTCCTTATGCACCTTATCCCTTTTCTCCTCCACACCAGTCTTCCTTAAGGAAATATCACCCATTGCTACATGAAAGCTAAACATAGCTTCCAATGCTCAAACTTCAAAGCAAAAAATAGAAAAATAATAAAAATAAAACTCAAAATTCAATAGCCGAAAAAAAATTGGTGAAAGCAAAACCACTTACTCAGTTCAATGTCTTTTATATTCAACAAATTAGCCACATTTGTAAGAACTTGTGTTGATGCAACCACATTCGAGGGCAAAACCCTCCTAGGCCAAACTCACATTGTCCAAAATCTCTCTAATCATAGTAACTACAACAACAAAACCCACGACAGAACTTTAATACATGAAGATCCAGTAATTTTAAGTAAACACCTATTTACCAAACAACTTATCCATTAAAAACTAGAGACCCCAAACCATCAACTTCAATCATCGACATCTCCAATAATTGTAAAAAATAAAAAAATAAAAAGAATATCTATAGAACACGAATCAGAGGTTGAAATTGAAAACATTTCGGTAAGACAAACAAGGAACCCTACCTTGGGAACAGTACTCTGAGGCCTTTTGGCGGAAATTGCAAGAGACAAGACGTATGGCTTCGTCTTTGGCCTTTTAGATAGTTAAGAGATTATTCAAGTGTGCGATGCTTCAAGGAGTGTATTCGAATTCTGGGATAGGTTTGTCAGCGGCTTTGAATATCTTGGCTTGCCATTCCTTCACTTCCCCAATCCGAGATGCATCGAACCACTTGTTGGTTCTGTTACTAGTGGATCTTGATCACTCATTCTATTTCGCTTCTCTCTCTCTCTCTCACTAGACTGTGAGGAACTTTAAATCCCACTGAGACTATTATATTGTAGGATCCTTTAAATCCCACCAAGACTATGGGAATCGATTTTTGTCAACAAAAATCACAAGACTAACATATCTGCAATTATTGGGCTTATAATTAGTGGAATCAGTGGTCCAGAGCTGTTGCTTTGTCTCACTAGTCACGAATCATTCTGTCATAGTCGTAGCGTGAGGTAAGCTGTGGTCGCTGCTTGAGATTGGCGATGGTCACAATGTGAGTGCTACGGTGGTGGCAACATCCATATCATAGTGGTCACAGCTTGAGTTTCGAATTGAAGCGTGGGGAACTCGTTCCTGATGAAGGGAAGCAAGGAGGCAGTGGTCGGGTAATGATATTAAGGTTAAGTTATTAGAATAAATAAATTATAAATATAAATATTATAAAATTAATAATTACATAAATATAATATAGCTCAAAAAATTACATAAATATAATAATATAATATTATATTATGTTATATCATACTACTTATCTATGGTTATGTTTAGAATGAATAAAATATGAAATGGTTTGATTTGAATTGATTTAATTTGAATTAATTTGATTTAATTTATAAATAAATTATGTTTTGAAATTTAAAAAAAAGATTTGAACTGATTTATAAATTAAATTTTGTGTTTGAAATTTATTGAAATGAAAATTAATTTGATTTTATTTTATTATTTTACATTTTAACCCTTATAAAGAGTAGTTGTAATTACTAATGGTAAAATAGTCTATTTATTTTAAATCAAATCAAATTCTAACAAATCATATTAAATTTGATAGAATTTATAAAATAAAAGGAATAAATCCATAGAATTTTAGAAATTAAATCATTTCTTATTTTTTAACATATCAAACACAAATTTAATTAGATTTGATTTACAAATCAAATAATTTCCTATTTTTTTGATTCCAAACACATTCTATATTACTTAATAAAAGGGATTGTTCCTTTTGTTCTCAAACTTCTATTTCTCATTTTGTTATTACATTTTATTTTTACATATTTTATACAAAAAAACAAATCTATACCCGATACAACTACATAAAGTCTTTTACCACTGTTTCTTTTACTATTCATTTGCACGTGACATCTACATATGCAAAGTTGCATTCCATTCTCATTTTATCTTTTTAATAACATTTTCTTTCTCCTTCTCTTCTTCCATTTCACGTGATGCATCCGGATGTGTTATCCATTATTACCCTTAACTTTTCTTTGATGATGCTATCATGTCCATCAGATTAAAGGTAAAGTTGATTCCAAGAATAGATACAACATTTTACTACCAAAATAATTTTCTCTCTCCTTCTCTTCCCATCCCCTAACTTCATCTATCTATCTGTTTTTCTCCTTCTTCAAGTTTTGTGTCTGTTTGCTTAAGCAAAATGATTGTGCCTAGCTATACTATCTATATAAACAGTGGTGAATTTACCCATCGATAGTATGGCCTCCATTGTACTTAGTCATTTCAATCAGGTTTATATAAGCATTTTTAATTTTCAATCCTCCATGGATTGGTGCATTAAAATGATAGAGTAATTGATAATCACATAATTTTATACATTAATAAAAAAAAATTTAGTCATTTACACTTTTCATGTACTTAATTGATTGAGCTTGGTCATGTTTTGTAAGTTTGGGCTCAAATTGGACTTAATTGATTTTTTCCAACATTATTGAGATTTTACATTGTTTGTATATTTCATTCATATCTTGTGTTTTAGATGTTTAAAAATAATATATCTTACCTTGTAGGAAAGATGAGAAAGAGCTTTACAACTTTCATGAAGAGCTCTAGGGTTGAATCAGACATTTAGTGGAGCTAATTGGGCCTGGAAGTCAGAACACAGGTTCTGTCATTAGAACCCGAATAATGTGCACTAATCAGGGCATAACCTGGGCTGTAGATGTGATATGGGCCTGAAACTGATGACATTTGAAAGCTAATACATATATCTTCAATTCATATAGGGACTACTTTTTCCAACTACAACGTTTTGACAGTGTTTTCTTCCCTTTAAGCCAGCCAATGGAATCAGAGACCCTTTGAGAATGATTTGTCCATAACTTGAGTTGTAGACCTCCAATTAACATGGGACTTAGGCCCAATGATTCATAATGGACCCAACTTTGTAACTAATGGGTTTCTAATCATGTGAAGCCAAATTAGAGGGTAGTTATAGGGGTTAGAAGTACGATTGGCATTGGCTAAAGCAAGGGTTTTGATGGTGACAAACAAGAAAGGAATGGAAGCGCAATTATCAAGTCCCAAGAATCTTCAAGTTTAGTTTTTAGGATTTAGATCTTGTGTTAAGGTATTTAAGATTCACTCTAAGCTCCTTTCTTGGTTTTTCACTTAACTTAAATGGCCTTCCAAAATCTTGATTTATACTTGTGAAAATTGTGTTTAAGTTTGAGCAAAATGGTTATGGAAAGTTTGAAAAGATTTTGGGAATCTTTGATTGAAAAATCCTTTAAAAATCTTGCTTTCTTGATAAAACCAATTACAGGTTATTATTATTCACATAATAGGCTATTTGCCAAAACAAAAGCACGCCAAAGTATTTTTTTAAAAAGGGAATAACCGCTTATAGATTTCCCATAATCGGTTATTCACTAAGTCAAGAGCCTTTTTCTAAAGCTCTTAACCGATTATGGCTTTCCCATAATCGATTATTGTGAAAAGTCAGGCACTAGCTTCCTTTCCTTAAGTGGCCAATAATCAGTTATGGTATTTGACATAATCAGTTATTATGTGAAATAGAAGCATAGATTTTGTTTTTAACATGCCATAATCGGTTATAGGTTTTCCAATAACCAATTATGCTTAACCAAATAACCAGTTATTGGAAATCAATAATCGATTATCTGGGAAAGCAAAAAGCACATCCAACTACTCTATTAGGAGAATTTAATGCTTCTAACTACCCCTAATGGCTCTTAATTTCTTTGGGCTATAAATATAAGTTGTTGGACATTTATGAAGGTTAGAAAAATAATTTGGAAAACATTCTTGAGCATTAAATTCGTGGTTTCATAATCTTATTCATCATACTCTATTTTTTAACCTTAAAAGAGTGAATCCTTGATACCCTTAGAGCTCCAATTTGTATTATTCACTCTAGAGAGAGTTTCAATTTATCTATATCTTTGAAAAATTATTAAAAAAGGTGAGACATCCCTCCAATTTGTAAAGGGTGAGGTATCCCAAAGTGTGTTGAGTGCTCCAGTTTGTAAAGGTTGTCAAGCACTTATTGAACCTTGAAGATATAGTAAAAATCTCGGATGATTACTTGAGGACTAGACATAAGCCACAAGTGGATTGGTGGTTGAACTAGGATAAACTCTGTGTTTAATTTTCTAAACCTTCTCTTTTACCTTTGTGCACTGTTTTATTATCTTGCTTGAATACTTTCTTGCTTGGGTGTCTTATTTATGAATGAAAGCATTCTATCTTATCTATCCATTTATCTCTATCAATCAATAGCTTCAATGGAAATTGATAATCAAACGTTTAGCAAAAAAAAAATTGTGAAAATATTTTACAAACTCAATTCACCCCTATCTTGAGTATTGAGACCACTTGGTAACAAGTGGTATCAGAGCTAGACTATTGTATAAAGAGCTTAGCAGCTTCAAGAGAAGTGATGGCTTCAAATGATTTTTCCTCTGAAAGTTCTTCTATAAATAAACCACCATTTTTCAATGAGGATGGTTATGCCTATTGGAAAGAAAGGATGAAATTTTTTATTGAAGCTATTGATGTTGATGTGTGAGATGCCATTGAAAATAGCGCCTTTGTTCTCACACGTATAGTTGATGGTGTAAGAACTAATATATCAAGAAATGAATGGACCGGTGAAGACAAGAAAAATGTCTAATACAATTTGAGAGCCAAGAACATCATTACCACTTCATTGGGGTATGATGAGTTCTTTAGGGTATCAAATTAAAAAATTGTCCAAGAAATGTGGGTTACTTTGCAAGTGACTCATGAGGATACTAGTGAAGTAAAAAGATAAAAAAAAAATACTTTTACTCATGAATATGAACTATTTAGAATGAACCAAGGAGAAAGCATTCAAGAAATACAAAAGAGGTTCACTCATATTATAAATTATCTTGCGTCATTAGGAAAAACTTTTCCTAATGAGGATCTTATTAACAAAGTGTTGAGGTGTTTAAGTAGGAATTGGCAACTCATAGTGACGACTATTGCGGAGTCAAGGAATCTATCAACAATGACATTAGCCACTCTATTTGAGAAGCTCTAAGAACATGAATTGGAGCTAAATAAGCTCAATCAAAATGAGGAGCATGAAAAGAACAAAAAAGGGATTGCACTCAAAGCCACTTCCTCCATATTTGAAGAAGATAATGGAGATGGAGCAGAAAATCTTGAGTTGAATGAGGAAAATCTTAGTCTCCTTGTGAGAAAGTTTGGAAGATTCCTTATGAAGAAGGGATTTTAAAGAAGGCCACATTTCCCTCCAAAGAAGACATATCATAAACAGGAAGGAACGTCATATACTCCTACGTATTATGAATGTGGAAAATTGGGGCACATGAAGATGGAATGTCTCATATATCTTAAGAAGACAGGGAAGTTTAAGAAGAGACCTTCCAAAGAAAAGAAAAGAAGGAGAGCATATATTGAATGGGAGGACAATGACATGGATTCTTCCAATAGCTCAGAAAATGAAGAAGCTCATCTATGTCTCATGGCTAGAGGAGAAGAAGAAGAAAAAAGTGACACCGAGGTAACTTCTTCTAACCTAGATCCTTCACCCTCTTATAGTGAATTGCAAGATGCTTTTCAAGAATTGCATGATGAATCTTTAAGACTCACAAAAATGATTTTATCTTCAAACAAAATAATTTTCTTATTGGTAAACAAAGTTTCTATTTTGAACAAAGAGATTAATGAGCTCAAAATTGAGAATGGGACCCTAAGACTTATTGATGCTAATTCATCATGCATGATTTGTTCCTCACATGATAATGCACCACACCCTCATCTTGCTCATCATGTAAAGCATTTGAATTTGAATTTAAGGATTTGAAAAACACACTTGCAAAATTTACCTTTGGAAGAGATAATTTGAATGTGTTGCTAGGGAAACAAATATGTTTTTTCCAAAAAGTCGGTTTAGGGTATAATCTTAACAACCAACAAAAGTTTCTCAGGAACCTTTTTGTTTCCTCAAGTACATCAAGTAATCCCTTTATCAAATGCTTTCATTGTGGGAGGAAAAGGCATAGTGCCTCAACATGTAATGTCAAGAAAAACTTAAACACCAAGGTTAGGACTAAAGTGGTTTAGGTCTCTAAGGGTACATTACCCAAATCTATAGTACAAAGACCCAAGAAAATTTTAGTACAAAAAGTTAAAATCTGAATGTGTGTTGTAGGTGTGCTTGAAGACCAAAAACTCAAGTTGGTACCTTGATAGTGGATGCTCCAAGCACATGACGGGTGATAGCTCAAAGTTCTCCTTTCTTGCACCTAAGAAGCGTAGTCATGTCACATATGGGGACAACAATAAAGGAAGGGTCCTTGGAGTTAGAAAAGTTAGTAAAAACCTCTTTACTTCAATTGATAATGTTTTGTATGTAGAAAGACTCAAACATAACTTTCTAAACATAAGTCAATTGTGTGATAAGGGAAATAGAATTATCTTTAACTCAAATTGTTGCATAATTGAAGGTAAAAATGATAATTAAGTTAAATTTGTTGGTCATAGAGTTGATAGCATATACATTATTAACCTTGATGATATTACCTCTCAAGATGCAAGATATCTTATGAGTAAAAAAAGTGATTCATGGCTATGACATAGGAGAATTACCCACATTCATATAGATCACATAAGCAAACTAGTTTCTCAAGATTTAGTAATTGGTCTTCCAAAGCTTAGTTTTGAGAAAAATAAACTTTGTGATGCATGTCAAAGGGGTAAACAAGTAAATATTTCTTTTAAAGCTAAAAATGTTGTTTCCACTACTAGACCTTTACAATTTTTGCACATAAATCTTTTTGGACCATCAAGAACTATGAGCTGTGGGGGTAATTACTATGCTTTTGTAATTGTGGATGATTTCTCTAGATATACATGGACTCTATTTCTTGCTCATAAGAATGATGTCTTTCATGTATTTAGAAAATTTATAAAGGTTATTCAAAATGAGAAAAATTGTAACATTGCATCTATAAGAAGTGATCATGGTAGGGATATCAAAAATCAAGAATTTAAAATGTTTTGCAATAAAAATGACATTGAGCATAATTTTTCTGCTCCTAGAACTCCACAGCAAAATGAAGTGCTTAAAAGGAAAAATAGATCTTTAGAGGAGTTTGCAAAAACTATGCTTAATGAAACAAATTTTCCTAAGTACTTTTGGGCGGATGCGGTACGTACTACTTGTTATGTTATGAATAGGGCTTTGATAAGACTAATTTTAAAGAAAACCCCCTATGAACTATACAAAGGAAGGAAACTAAAAATTTCCCACTTTCATATCTTTGGTTGCAAATGCTTTGTTTCAAACAATGAAAAAGATAACCTAGGCAAGTTTGATGCTAAATCGGATGAGAGAATATTTATTGGTTATTCTTTTAGTAGTAAATCCTTTAAAGTTTATAATAAGAGAACAATGATCATTGAGAAATCAATTCATGTTGCATTTGATGAAACTAACCCAAATGGTCTAAGAAAGGATTTGGTTAATGATGTTGCAGAAAGCTTGGCAAGAACACACTTGGAGAATCAAGAAAAAGAAGCTAAGAAGCAAGAAGAGAATTCCTTTGATCCCCTAAGGTAAGAGGATTCACATATCATGGATCTTCCTAAAGAGTGGAGGACATCAAGATGTCATCCTCTCGACAAGGTGATAGGTGATGTATCAAAAGAGATAACCACTTGAAACTTTCTTAGCGATGCAAGTAACCATATGACTTTTGTCTCTCAAGTTGAACCTAAAGACATAAATGAGGCCACTAATGATGAACATTGGATCTTGACCATGCAAGATGAACAAAACCAATTTGAGAGAAATCAAGTTTAGAAATTAGTTCCAAGGCCCAATGATCATCCCATAATTGGCACCAAATGGGTCTTTAGGAACAAACTTGATAAAACGAGCTTAATAATAAGAAACAAAGCTAAGCTTATTGTTAAAGCTTATAATCAAGAAGAAGACATAGATTATGAAGAAATATATGTTCCCATAGCTAGATTAAAAGCTATAAGATGCTACTTGCATATGTATGCATCATGGATTTCAATGTTTATTAAATGGATGTCAAAAATGCTTTCTTAAATGATTTTATACAAGAAGAGGTGTATGTGGAACAACCTCTTGGTTTTGAAAACTTTGAACTGTACAATCATGTTTTTAAATTGAAAAAGGCCTTGTATTGCATAAAACAAACTCCTACAGCTTGGTATGAAAGGTTGAGCAAGTTTTTTTTGCAAAAAGGCTTTTCTAGAGGAAATGTTGATACTACTCTCTTCATCAACCATAAAATGCATGATATACTTCTTGTTCAAATTTATATTGATGATATAATATTTGGTACTACTAATAACTTTCTATGTAAAGAATTTATCAATATTATGCAAAATGAGTTTGAAATGTCTATGATTGGTGAGTTCAACTTCTTCCTTTATCTCCAAATCAAGCAAACAAGGGATGACACTTTCATAAGTCAATCCAAGTATTGCAAGGAGCTGCTCAAGAAGTTTGGAATGGACAATGCCAAACATATGACTACACCAATGGGCACTTCTTGTTATTTGGACAAGGATGAAAAAGGTAAATCTATAAAAAATTCAAAATATAGAGGTATGATTAGCTCACTCCTTTATCTTATAGCAACTAAGCCTAACATTAGATTTAGTGTGTGCATGTGTGCTAAATTTTAAGCAAATCCTAAAGAATCACACCTAAGTGTTGTAAAAAGAATTATGAAATATCTAATAGGCATTTCACAAATAGGCTTATGGTACCCTAAGGGTGCCTCAAGTGGTCGAATTGGTTATTCTGATTCTGATTTTGCTAGATGTAAAATGGATAGAAAGAGCACTAGTGGGATATGCCACTTGCTTGGAAACTCACTAGTTTCTTGGAATAGCAAGAAACAAAATAGTGTGGCATTGTCTACAGTTGAAGCTGAATATGTTGTAACTGAGAGTTGTTGTACTCATATCCTTTGGATGAAGCAATAACTTCTAGACTATGGTCTTAAGCTTGATCACATCCCTATAAGGTGTTATAACACCAGTGCAATCAATTTATCTAAAAATCTCATTTTGCACCCAAGAACAAAACACATTGAAATTAGGCATCACTTTATAAGAGACCATTTTAAAAAAGTTGATTACATGCTTGAGTTTGTGGAAAAAACTAAACAACTAGCTAATATCTTCACTAAACCCTTGAACAAAGAAACATTATTTTATATAAGAAATGAACTTGGCATATTAGATTAATCATGCATTGTTATATAATGTTTTGCTGCATAATGTCATTAATTGCTGCATAACATAATAAATTTGCTGCATAAATTTGTCTTAGACTTTTTTTTATCTTGAATCCAATACTGACTTGAGCGTCAGAGTATTTCCCAAAATTTTTTGTTGGTGCTCAATCCATGTTTAAGTCTCCCAAATCTCAAATCTCAAGTTCCTGCTGTGGAAAAATGGTTCTTGGTATTTTTGAAGAAGATAATCTGATTTGGGATGCATTTATGGTGCGTAGAACGGATGAAAATGAAAGCAAGCTAAGATCACTCTCAAGATGGCATGAGTTGGTGTTTTAAAGGCTGAATTCTATAAGGATATCTATTTTTGGTGGTGAAATAACTTGTTATGAAAAGCTCCTAATCGGTTAGTTGCACATTGGAATTGCTTGGCAAGATGGAATTACTCTCTGCCAAGTTAAAATAACCGGTTATGAGCCCCCTATAATCGGTTATTAATCAAATGAGCTTACATGGTGCTCTCTGGGAAACAAAAATAATCAGTTATGCTTTGTCCCCTAACCAGTTATTCAATGCTCACAATGGCTCCTTTCTTTTTAGAACACGAGAATAATCAGTTATCCACAAGGGAATAACTGGTTATCCAAGGATGCAGCAAATAGGAAGCCTCTGACTTCACTAAATAACCGGTTATAACAATACCCATAATCGGTTATTGGGCCTATTCATAAATAGAAACTATGAGCCTTATCTCCCTTTCACAAAGCTCCTTCCTTTATTTTCATCTTCTTCACCTTCTTATTCTCTTACACCCACTCTCTCAAACACCTCTCCCACTCCAAATCCAACTAAAATCCACCACTAAAACTCATTTTCCACCAAAATTCCTCACTTTTTCACCAATTAAAACTCTTATTTTCTTCCAAATTTTCACCCCCCTCGTAATTTCTCTCTCCTAAACTGAGCTCTAGCTTCCATTTCGACCATGGCCAGCAGCTCATCTCACCCCAAGTGTTGAAGCACCAAAAATCCTAATGTACCCCTGAAGCCAATGACCCATACTTTTCATAATCCTAAACCCTGGCAGATATTTTTCCCATCAAAATTAGATGAAGGAATATAGATTAAAATTTCAGGCTTGAAATCTGATTCAGCCTAAGTACATGGACTGGGATTACTTCGTCAGAAAAGGATTCATATTTCTCATATAGCTATTGGAGTTTCATGGGCTGAAGACTTTCACTACTACTCATAATGAGTATTACTATCTTAAACCTATCAAAGTTTACTTTCACAATCTGAGCATTATTGGAGGAAATCTGATCTCAGATTTCAAAAGGCATAAGATTATAGTAACCCCTAGTTAGTGGACTCCCCTGTTTGGTCTCTGTCATGATAGAGAAAAATTTACAACTAATAGTCACAACTCATGGGATGGATATAATATAGTTGAGGCTGTAGAGAGCATGCTTCAACCAGGGATTTAAGTATCGCAAGGGTCCTTCACTGTCGACCTTCTAAATCCACAAGCTCGTCTTCTTCATTTTGTGGTGGCACATATCTTGGTTCCAAGGGTTAGCAATTATGCCTTCATGGAAGAAGAAGACATTTTCCTAATGTGGGGCCTTAGACAGTGAATGCACATCAATTGACCCTATTACATCATGCATTACATGATGAAAGCTAAGGAAAAACTACTGATGGATATCCCGTATACCTTGATCGTTGCTAAAATCCTAGTGCAAACAAGGTCAACCTAGATGATGATGGAATCATCAACACTACCGGTCACCATAGGTTTGGGAAAGCTACCATAAACCACATGCAAATAAAGAAAGTCAATGGTGAATGGGTTTATGGTCGTGGAAGTGAGGTAGCTCCATCGAAAGAAAACATGCCTACTGCCCTTACTGATGTGCTCATGGAAAAGGCACCTACCACCAATGAAGACCGCATCTTGTCTACACTAGCAAGCATCCAAGCCTAGCTTGTGGATCTTCGAGCTTATTAAGAGCATAGCATTGGAGTCATCTATGACTGCTTGGAGAGCATTAAGCGTCGTCTTCCACCACCGCAAAATGATGGGGCTTAGGCATGGATTATTTTTATTTGCAATGACATTATGCTTTAGCTGCTTTATTATGTCTTTTGATATGTTGTTCATTATTTTAGCCTATAACTTTGCTTAACCATCGTATCACTTTGAAATTCTATTCTAATATGACTTGGATATTTTGACATGGATGGTCTATTAAAAGGAATATTATGATGATCCTGGTTCTGTTGTTGCTGAAATAGTATTGAATATGTGTTGAAGAGCAATGGTTTTGTGTTTACTATTAAAATGGTTACTTCTCTCTTTGTCAAACACTCCTTATTATACATTTTTTATCATGACAAAAGAGGGAGAAGTTTATGGATATTAGTCATTGAGGAAAATAAGGTAAAATAGAAAAAAGACATAATTTCAATGATCTTGGGATTCCAAAACTAAGGGAGAGTTATGCATCTCTGATCTAATCACCTCTTGAAAATAAAGGGGGAGTAAATCTTTAACACCTTTTGTGAGTTTCAATTTATCTAAATTAACTTTTTCTCAAAGGTTGTTTGTCATTATCAAAAGGGGGAGAATGTGATTAGCATTGACTAAAGCAAGGTTTTGATAATAGCAAACAAGAAAGGAATGAGAGCGCAATAATCAAGTCCCAAGAATCTTCAAGTTTAGCTTTTAAGATTTAGATCTTGTGTTAAGGTATTTAGGATTCACTCTAAGCTCATTTCTTGGTTTTTCACTCAACTTAAATGGCCTTCCAAAATCTTGATTTATACTTGTGAAAATTGTGTTTAAGTTTGAGCAAAATGGTTTTAGAAAGTTTGAAAAGATTTTGGGAATCTTTGGTTGAAAAATCTTTTGGAAATCTTGTTTTCTTAACAAAACCAATAACATGTTATTACTATTCACATAATAGGTTATTTGCCAAAACAAAAGCACGCTAAAGTGTTTTTTAAAAGGGAATAACCGATTATAGATTTTTCATAATAGGTTATTCACTAAGTCAGGAGCCTTTTTCTAAATCTACTAACCGATTATGGTTTTCCCATAATCGGTTATTGTGAAAAGTCAGGCGCTAGCTTCCTTTCCTTAAGTGGCCAATAATCGGTTATGGTATTTGACATAAACGGTTATTATATGAAACAGAAGCATGAATTCTGTTTCTAACATGTCATAATCGGTTATGGGTTTTCCAATAACCGATTATGCTTAACCAAATAACTAGTTATTAGAAATCAATAACCGGTTATCTGGAAAAGCAGAAAGCGCGTCCAACGGCTCTATTAACAGCATTTAATGTTGCTAACTACCCCCAATGGCTCTTAATTGCTTTGACTATAAATATAAGTTGTTAGACATTTATGAAAGTTAGAAAAACAATCTGGAAAACATTCTTGAGCATTAAATTCATGGTTTCATAATCATATTCATTATACTTTATTTTTGAACCTTAAAAGAGTGAATCATTGATACCCATAGAGCTTCAATTTGTATTATTCACTCTAGAGAGAGTTTCAATTCATCTATATCTTTGATTAATCTGTAAAAGAGGGTGAGACATCCCTCGAATTTGTAAAGGGCGAGGCATCCTTTGAAAGTAGAGGCTTAAGCACAAAGGGTGAGGTATCCCAAGGTGTTTTGAGTACTCTAGTTTATAAAGGTTATCAAACACATGTTGAAACTTGAAGATATAGTAGAAATCTCGAGTGATTACTAGAGGACTAGGCGTAGGCCACAAGTGGATTGATAGCTGAACTAGGATAAACTATGTGTTTGATTTTCCAAACCCTTCTCCTTTAACATTGTGCACTATTTTATTAGCTTGCTTGAATACTTTCTTACTTGGGTATCTTATTTGTGAGTGACAGCATTCTATCTTAACTATTCATTCATCTCTATCAATCAATAGCTTCAACGAAAACTGATAATCAAACGTTTAACGAAAAAAAATGGTGAAAATATTTTACAAACTCAATTCACCCCCTCTTGAGTATTGAGGCCACTTGGTAACAAGAAGAAGAAATCTGAGACTCATCTTTTCATTCTACACTTCTCACATTCTCTCTAGAACTCTTTCCTCTCCCTTCTCTCTAGGTTTTCATTTTTCTCTTATTTTTTTGAGTTCTTTCATCCTATTCATGGAGGGCTAGAGCCTTTAATCAATCTAAAGGATTGACATTCTTGATGATTAATCTTGAGATTCTATTTTAATTGCTATACAATCATCTATTAATCAAGTTTCTCTTCTTCTTCTTCTCTTGTTTAAATTCTGATTTAATGCTTCATTTGATTGGGATTTACATATGTTAATTGCGTAATTACCATGTGCCAAAAGATGAATTCAGAGGTTAAACAATGCATCAAAAGTGTTTGATGAAATGTTTAGCTTGGTTGGATCTTGATTTTTAAGTTAATTTGGGTTTTGATGGATGTTTAATTTGTCTAGCCTCAATTAATTGAATTCTGGAAGCAATTCTAGTTAAAGATCCGTGGATCATTGAGAGGCGTCTTGATGTGATCTAAGACCAAGGATTCGATTGATAATTGAATGGACTTATAGTGATCAAGGATGGATTAAGATCAAGATTGGTTAATTTTCTTGGATTGGTTGTTTTCCAAATTCTGTTTATTTCTTTTAATTACTTTTTGCTTTCTGTTGTTTAATTTCATAAACCTTTTCTCCTATTTATTAACCTCTTAATCTGATTTCATAACGGGCTCGATCCGATGTTACCTTATGCTGCAAATAGTTTTGGTAATTCGATTATAAATTGATTTAAATTTGGTAGTCTCGACAGTTATCAGTAACTAAGGTGGAGTGGCGTGTTGGAGACAACAAACCATATGGGTATTTCAGGAAGTCTTCACTGTAATTTGTTTCCAAGTAAGCCAATCCAGATGCTCATGCCACTGTAGCTGTCGTTGTGTTTCTCTTTTTCTCTTCAAATTTTCCACTATTAAGGCGAGAAATCCCTGTTCAATGGTATGTCGTGTGGGTACAGTTTTGTTCAAGAAAATGGTTTTGGATATATAGTTCTTTGTCCAAAAAAATACGTTTGCTTGGCTATAGCTTTTCAAGTGTAATCAAGGAGAACCTTGGACTCCTTATGCACCTTAACCCTTTTCTCCTCCACACCAGTCTTTCTCAAGGAAATATCATCCATTGCTATAAGAAAGCTAAACACAACTTCTAATGCTCAAACTTCGAAGTAGAAAAATAGAAAAAAAATAAAAATAAAACTCAAAATTCACCAGATAAAAAAAATTGGTGAAAGCAAAACCCACCTACTTAGTTCAGTGTCTTTTATGTTCAACAAGTTAGCCACATTTGCAAGAACTTATGATGATGCAACCACATTTGAGGGCAAAGCCCTCCTATGCCAAACCCACATTCCCCAAAATCTCTTTAATCCTAGTAGCTACAACAACAAAACCCATGACAGAGCTTTAATTCATGAAGATCCAGTAATTTTAAGCAAACACCTATTTACTAAGCAATCTATCCATTAAAAACCAGAGATCCCAAACCATCAACTTCAATCATCACCAACATCATCATCTCCAATAATTATAAAAAATAAAAAAATATATCTCTAGAACACGAATCAAAGATAAAAATTGAAAACATTTTGGTAAGACAAAAGAGGTACCCTACCTTAGGAATGGTACTCTGAGGCCTTTTGGTAGAAATCACGAGTGACAAGACGTACGGCTTCGTCTTTGGCCTTTGAGATGGTTAAGAGATTATGCAAGTGTGCCACGCTTTGAGGAGTGTATTCGAATTCTAGGATGGGTTTGCTAGCAGCTTCGAACGTCTTAGCTAGCCATTCCTTCACTTCCCCGATCCAAGATGCGTCGGAAGCACTCTTTGGTTCTGTTACCAGTGGATATTGATTGTTCATTCTCTTTCGCTTCTCTCTCACTCACTAGACTATGAGGACCTTTAAATCCCACTGAGACTATTATATTGTAGGATCCTTTAAATCCCACTGAGATTATAGGAACCCGCATTTGTCAACGAAAATCACAAGAAACTAGCATATCTGCAATTGTTGGGCTTACAAATGGTGGAATTAATGGTCCAGAGCTGTTGCTCTGTCTCATGAGTCACGAATCGTAGCGTCGCATTCGCAGCGCGAGGTAGGTTGTGGTTGTTGCGTGAGGTCGGCAATGGTCGCAATGTTAGTGTTGCAGTGGTGGTAGCATCTGTATTGCAGTGGTCACAGCTTGAGTTTCGAATTGCGGCGTGAGGAACTCGTTCCTGATGAAGGGAGGCAAGGAGGCAGTGGTCGGGTAATGATATTAGGGTTAAGTTATTAGAATATATAAATTATAAATATAAATATTATAAAATTAATAATTACATAAATATAATACACTCAAAAAAAATTACATAAATATAATAATATACTATTATATTATGTTATATCTATACAACTTATCTATGGTGTTGTTTGGAATGAATAAAAATAATAATTGATTCGATTTGAATTGATTTAATTTGAATAAATTTGATTTAATTTAGAATGGCATCTCGGAAGACTTGATTTATGATAGAGCACAATGGCGTCGTTTGATCCATGTAGCCGACCCTACCTAGTGGAAAAATGTTTGGTTGTTGTTGTTGTTGATTTAATTTAGAAATCAAATTTTGTGTTTCAAAATTTAAAAAAAAAAGATTTGAATTGATTTATAAATCAAATTTTGTGTTTAAAATTCATTAAAATGAGAATATATTTGATTTGATTTTATTATTTTATATTTTAACCCTTATGAGAGGTAATTAAAGGTAGTTACTACTGGTAAAATAGTCTATTTATTTCAAATCAAATCCTAATAAATCATATCAAATTTTATAGAATTGATAAAATAAAAGGAATGAATCTATAAAATTTTAGAAATCAAATCATTTCTTATTTTTTTAACATATCAAACACAAATTTTAATTAGATTTGATTTACAAATCAAATCATTTCCTTTTTTTTTTTTACATTCCAAGCACACTCTAAATTACTTAATAAAAGAGATTGTTCGTTTTGTTCTCAAACTTTTATTGCATATTTTGTTATTACATTTTATTTTTACATATTTTATACAAAAAAAAATCTATACCTGATACAACTACATAAAGTCTTTTACCACTGTTTCTTTTACTATTCATTTGCACATGTCATGTGCATATGCAAAGTTGCATTCCATTCTCATTTCATCTTTTTAATAACATTTTCTTTCTCCTTCTCTTCTTCAATTTCACGTGATGCATCTAGATGTGTTATCCATTATTACCCTTAACTTTTCTTTGATGATGCTATCATGTCCATCAGATCAAGGGTAAAGTTGACTCTAAGAATAGATATAACATTTTGCTACCAAAATAATTTTCTCTCTCCTTCTTTTCCCATCCCCGAAGTACATCTATCTATTAGTTTTTCTCCTTCTACAAGTTTTGTGACTGTTTACTAAAGCAAAATGATTGTGCCTAGCTATACTATCTATATAGACGGTGGTGAAACTACCCATTGGCAGTATGGCCTCCATTGTACTTAGTTATTTCAATCAGCTTTAGATAAGCATTTTTAATTTTCAATCCTCCATGGATTGGTGCATCAAAATATGTGATTATTAGTTACTCTATCATTTGATGCACTGGATCATTTTCATAGTCTACTGAGAGAAAGAGAGAGAGAGAGAGAGAAGCGAAAGAGAATGAGCGATCAAGATCCACCGGTAATAGAACCAAAGAGTGGTTATGACGCATCTTGGATCGAGGAAGTGAAGGAATGACTAGCCAAGATGTTCAAAGCCAATAGCAAACTCGTCCTAGGATTCGAATACACTCCTCGAAGCATGGCACACTTGCATAATCTCTTATCCATCTCAAAGGCCAAAGACAAAGTCGTACGTCTTGTCGCTCACGATTTCTCGCCAAAAGGCCTCAGAGTATTGTTCCCAATATAGGGTTCCTCTTTTGTCTTACCAAAATGTTTTCAATTTTGATCTCTGACTCAAGTTCTAGAGATATTTTCATTTTTTTTTACAATTAATGGAGATGATGATGTTAATGATGATTGAAGTTGATGGTTTGGGGTCTCTGGTTTTTAATGGATAAGTTGTTTGGTAAAAAGGTGTTTGCTTAAAATTACTGGATTTTCATGAATTAAAGCTCTATCATGGGTTTTGTTGTTGTAGTTACTAGGATTAGAGAGATTTTGGAGAGTGTGGGTTTGGCCTAAGAGGGTTTTTCCTTTGAATGTGGTTGCATCAGCACAAGTTCTTGCAAATGTTGCTAACTTGTTGAATATAAGAGACACTGAACTGAGTAGGTGGGTTTTGCTTTCATGAAATTTTTTTTGGCTGGTGAATTTTGAGTTTTTTTTATTTTATTTTTTCTATTTTCTGCTTTGAAGTTTGAGCATTTGAAGTTGTGTTTAGCCTTCTTGGAGCAATGGGTGATATTTCCTTGAAGAAGACTGATGTGGAGGAGAAAAAGGCTAAGGTGCATAAGGAGTCCAAGGTTCTCCTTGATTGCATTCGAAAGGCTATAGCCAGGTTAACATATTTTCCTGGACAAAGAGCTATATATCCAAAACCATTTTCTTGGACAAAACTGTACCCACACCCCATACTGTCGAACAGGGATTTCTCGCCTTAATAGTGGAAAATTGGAAGAGAAAAAGAGAAAAATGACGACAGCCACAGTGGCAGGAGCATATGGATTGGCTTACCAGGAAATAAATTATGGTGAAGACTTCCTAAAATACCCATATGGTTTGTCATCTCCAACACGCAACTCCACCTTAGTTACTCTATCATTTTGATGCACCAATCCATGGAGGATTGAAAATGAAAAATGCTTATATAAAGCTTATTGAAATGACTAAGTACAATGGAGGTCATACTACTGATGGGCAGTTTGACCACCGTCTATATAGATAGTATAGCTAGGCACAATCATTTTCCTTTAGCAAACAGTCACAAAACTTGTAGAAGGAGAAAAATAAATAGACAGATGAAGTTTAGGGATGAGAAGAGAAGGAGAGAGAAAATTATTTTGGTAGTAAACTGTTGTATATATTCTTCGAGTCAACTTTACCTTTGATCTGATGGACATGATAGCATAATCAAAGAAAAGTTAAGGGTAATAATGGATAACACATTTGGATATGTCACATGAAGTGGAAGAAAAGAAGGAGAAAGAAAATGTTATTAAAAAGATGAAATAAGAATGGAATGCAACTTTGCATATGCAGATGACACGTGCAAATGAATAGTATAAGAAACATTGGTAAAAGACTTTTCTGTAGTTGTATCGGGTATAGATTTATTTTTTTGTATAAAATATGTAAGAATAAAATGTAATAACAAAATATGAAATAAAAGTTTGAGAACAAACGGAAAAATCCTTTTTATTAAGTAATATAGAGTGTGCTTGAAATGTAAAAAAAAATGATTTGATTTGTAAATCAAATCTAATTAAAATTTGTGTTTGATATGTTAAAAAATAAAAAATGATTTGATTTCTGAAATTCTATGGATTCATTCCTTTTATTTTATAAATTCCACAAAATTTGATATGATTTGCTAGGATTTGATTTGATTTGAAATAAATAGACTAATTTATCCTTAGTAACTACCTCTAACAACCTCTCATGAGGGTTAAAATATAAAATAATAAAATTAAATTAAATCAATTCTCATTTAATAAATTTCAAACACAAAATTTAATTTATAAATAAATTCAAATCCTATTTTTTTTTTAAATTTCAAAGCACAAAATTTAATTTCTAAATTAAATCAAATTAATTCAAATTTAATCAATTCAAATAAAATCATTTCTTATTTTTATTCATTCTAAACACAACCTAAGTAGTATAGATATAACATAATATAATATTATATTATTATATTTATGTAATTTTTTTTGGACTATATTATATTTATATAATAATTAATTTTATAATATTTATATTTATATTTATATTTTATTTATTCTAATAACTTAACCCTAATATCATTACCCGACCACTACGGCCTTCCCTCCCTTCATTAGGAACGAGTTCCTCATGCTGTAGTTCGAAACTCAAGCTAAGACCACTGTGACACGGATGTTGCCACCACCATAGCACTCACATTACGACTATCGCTGACCTCATGCAGCGACCGCAGTCTACCTCACGCTATGACTGTGATGCTACGATTCGTGACTCGTGAGATAGAGCAACAGCTCCGGACCACTGATTCCACCATTTGTAAGCCCAACAGTTGCAGATCTACTAGTGTCTTATGATTTTCGTTGACAAATACAAGTTCCCATAGTCTCGATGGGATTTAAATGATCCTATAATATAATAGTCTTGGTGGGATTTAAAGTTCCTCACAGTCTAGTAAGAGAGAGAGAGAAAAGCGAAAGAGAATGAGTGATCAAGATCCATTGTTCGGTTGTTCCCATGTCTTCTGAAACTCACCTCGTCGAGCTTCTACAATTTGGCAGGCATCTGCAACAACAACCATACTCTGACTCACGACAACGAGCTCCACCTTCCCAGTTAGCTTCTCCTTCTTGCTAGAGTATAAAAAGTAAAAACCCACATTTTATTCCTTTCTTCCCTCTTCCTCTCCAACCCACAAGCTCCAAGAATAATCTCTCTCTTACTCATGGCTTCCAAGAGTAAGTAGCAGTGCTAGCCACTAACTTTCACTCACTGACCTACAGATCTGACTTGACAACACCAAACACCACCTTCCTCATTGTCTAAATTGAATCACAAGTATTTGTTTATGTGCTCGCAGCCTCGCATTATCCATACCTTCATATAAGACTTCAAAAAAGGAAGTGAATTAGGTATTTGAATCAAGTTTGTGTTATTTTGTTGAAAATAAAGCTTGTTTTACTTTCATCTTGTTCTAAAGTAAATTCAGAGGGTACCTGAGATAGGCACGTATGCAATTGACTCATTCGATGCTCGAATGTTACCAAGCGTGTTGAACTAGCTGGTGGGTACCTGCAAAAGGACTCCAATGCTCAAGTCAGGATGTGCACCAATTAGGTCTATGTTATGGAAGAATTCATACCTAATTTGGCTGACTTAGCCTAACATTTATACAGGTTAAATTGATGTCTCCTCTTAATGAAGAGATACATTCCCATTATGATTGCAAGAGAAGATATATTCCTTATTTAGTTATAGAGAATCCCTATATTATCGTAATACTAGTATGACAGTTATAGTATAATTATTTTATAAGATCACGAATGGCAATTAGGAGATATCATGAGATTAATCCGTTGCGCGAATCTTGTGGTAAAACTGTTACCATCCAAAATTGGGGTCTCACGTTAAGCTGACTCCACTGGAGACGTGGATTCTCAAACCTTTGCATGTATGTGTACTGGGCTAGACTACATATTGAGAGCCTAGGGTACGGTTTAGAACAGTTGCCCCCAGCTTAGCGCTTAAGTGGAACAATTAAGTGTCAACATTCCAAATTTGAGGAGAACCTGTGGCGCTCAATAAACAAAAATCTGTTTAGGTTTGGGTCCATTATTATGGAGTACCTCTGGGGTTAGCATACAACACCATCCTGTCATCTGAGTATATCTTTTGACCTCGTATATGATCTCGCAGGGTTTCCTGACTTTTTTCACACTCTTTAACAATACTGAGCTTCCTTAGGAAACCGCTGCCTCGACTTTATTGGGAATTAAAAAATCCATTAATGGGGCATTAAATCCATACTATTTTCCAACTGCCTATTTACCTTACAACCAATCAGAAACGAGGAGCATTAAGAATACAGTTTATCTCGTACGATTAGTTCACCTTTCGAGGGACCAATCAGAGTGCCCTATTGTATCAATAAAATTGGGAATGTTTGCGTTTAGGCTAGCATTCCTTTGTTATATTCTTCTTTTCTTTCCAATGTGTTCTAGAGTATAACCTTCCATGACTTTCTTCTCATTTTGTTCATATTCAAATATGGTTTTGCCCCCTGCGAAGATCATCTTCTTGCTTTTCCCAAAATCTATGAAGATGTTCTCCCTTTCCTTGCAAATAATTTTTCCAATGGGGACTTTTCTTTCTCAGCATAGCAAGGGCAGGCACTTTCTTTCCCAGCGTATGAGGGAGTATTTAAAATACGCTCTGCTGTTGGAAAAATCTATGATTCCTGTCGTGTTGGATGGACCTCTTCGGAGAAACAAAGCCTACACCCCCTCCTTCCTGAGAACTTAGTAGGTGCTTCGTCCTGAGCTTTGCTAGTTTTCAAATAAGCAGGAAGGACTGTTGAAGCAGCTCCACAATTTGAGGCAGCTTGGAGTGATCATGAAGCTGGTGGAATGATCTTCTTCATGAAAGGCTGCACCCCGTCCAACAAAGGAAAAGGCTTATGCTCTTTCTTCATACATTCCATGTTTCAATATTTTCTTTTCCCTCTTTTCCAGATGTAAGACGATGTATGGAATGAGAATAAATTAATAAAAACTCTTATATTATGAACTTTATATTGTACCCGTCTTCTTCCTCTCCTTTTTTTTTTATCAATGTTTGCGCTTTTTTCTTTTTGCCGGTGTAAGTCCAACGTTTATTCCAGCACAAAATTATGATGTCCCTAGCTTAGCGCTTGGCTTAAGGAAGTAGTGGGCTTCTAGTCTCTAGTCCATGGTTTGATTACTTTGTCACTTCAATAATCATGGTCCGAACTGGTAACCCGACACTTGAACAGATATCCCGGTTAAAGCTGGGGTTCATAAGAAGAATTCGTACTTAAACTTCAAAGGTCGTGCGATGTTCGAGTTGCTGCACAACTGTCTTTTTGACTGCTTTATGAACTGTAAGGGCCATATGGTGCATTTTCACTGGGAGGACGTGTATAGTGCTTCACGCGCCATGATAAACATTCTTTTGAAAATTGGGCTATAAGGACAACAATGCTCCTTAACTGCTTAGCCTTTATAAATAGGGGTTTAAGGATGTATTGTCTCCATTATACTATTTCTAAATATCTTTCAGAGAACTCTACATAGCAGTGAAGCGGGAGGTCTAGGGGATTCTCAACCATTTCCATCTTCAACAATTCTGAGCTTCTCTCACACAGTACTTCCCCTTATTTTTCCTTCATTTTTGTAATTGAGTAGCTGAGCAGCTACGCGCTCCTCGCTGGAGTGCGTTTCTATTTTTCAATTTCACGAAGTAGATTTAGGACTTCTAACCCTCTTCACATGGCCCTATCCTCTTATAACACCATTTTTGCCATTGTAAACATGGCAGAGGTGTCATTTTGAAGTTTTAGGCTTTGGAGGGAAATAAGGTCGGCGTGTAGGTGTGGACCATTCTGTTCACCCTTCACTGTGTCTGAATCTCTGATTTGATTGATTCTGATAATTACTTACTGGTCTCTTTGGGTGTTCTCAGGATTTTTATGGCTAGAGGTAGAAGGGGAGCTAGAGCCCAAGTACTGGTTACCGAGGCTCATGAACCGGTTGAAGAGGACCAAATCCGAATTTGTCATGGTCCGGGGCTGGTATACCTGTGGGTAGGGGACGATGTCTGGGAGCATTTGTCTGAGCTTTCTTTTGAAAATGAGCTCATACAAGTAGTACAATATCTGGAGCTGACAAAAGGAAGGGCCTGCGATAGAGAATTTCAAGTTTTATGCCCGGAGTGGAACGAGAGGGTTTGCTCTTCTCAAAAGACGGGTTCGCATTTCATGTTTCTTTATGAACCCCTCTTCGTTAAATTAGGGTTTCAGTTATCCTTTACTGAATTTCAAATTGCAGTTCTAAGGACTTTGCGTGCGGCCCCTACCCAGATTCATCCTAATGGTTGGGGCTACATCATTGCTTTTGAAAGGTTTTGCCAAAAAATGGGGCTGTGGTATTCTACCAATGCCTTTTTCTATTTTTATACCTAGATAAACCCCCAAGGGTCAACAAAACAGAAGGGTTGGCTCACAATTCGGTCAAGATCTGGTTACAAATCCTTTGATGTTTTCTAAGATAGTTTAAAAGGATTTAAGACTAAATTCTTTGAGTTGATGGCAGTAGAAGGGTTTCATCCATTTTTTTCTGAAAAACGACGAGGAACTAAAGTTCCTATTATATTAGACTAAAGATGCTTGGTGTTTTCCCACTATGCTACTTGAAAAAGAAGAGAAAGATCTTATTCCAGTTGAGGTCGACTGTGTTAAATTTATAACCCAATATTCTAAAAAATACGGGTTTATCAAAATCAAGGACATCCTTCATACCCCTAGTGATAATATTCTTTTTGTTTTATTAGGTAAGAATTAGGATATTATTACCCGTAACTTACCCCGAACTTTTTGTGCTTTAAATTTCTATACTTCACAATTTTGCTTGTCTCACTTCCATCTTACTTTGTTGTCTTATTTCAGTAAGTAACATGACATCAGGACCTTCTTTTATAGCTCTGCAAGCCTCGAGATTAAGGAGGAAAGGAGCAGGACCCCTTAGTGCGCCTACTGCCACTGTTCCGACGTCCTCAAACCGGGGTGTTGTTATTGAAGAGACCTCAGAAAAAATAGACTCCTTAACTCAAAGCCTTCAAGGGAGGAAAAGAAGAGCTATCAAGAACTTTTCTGAACGGGGTATGGAAGGAGCTTTGGAGAGCGACAATGAAGAGAGGACAGACCCTTTTCCTAGTATTTTAGGGCAGTCTGATGTCAGTCCATTTATAGATGGATGGTTACTGAGCGACGAAGTGATGAAACATATTTCGGAACAGAATATAGTCTAAACCCTGGCCAAGCTTCAGACTTCTAAACTTCAGACTGCCATCGAGGCAACCACTAGGAAGATGGCAGAAGAAAACAAGAAGAAAGATGAAGAGGTTGCTTGGAAACAGACTGCGGCTCTTAAGCTGAATAAGGATGCTCAAACACGGATTACCAAGCTGGAGGCAGCATTAGCTTCCTATGACCTGGCTAAGAAGGCTCTTGAGGCAAAGAGTCTTCAAGCCGACAACACCATCAGTACCCTCTAGGCTCGAATAATCCAATTAGAAAAAGATGTGGAGGAACTAGACATCATTTCGGGAAACATTAGTGGAGAACAGTTTCAGAATGTCGTGGCCCAAATTCAACATTTCAACCCCGGCATCACCCTTGCCTTAGAAGAGCTTAATTCAGAAAAAGTTTTTTATGATGGTCAACTTGTTTGGGCAATGGAGCTTGCTCAAGTCGATTCTAAAGCCAACTAAGATACTGCTCTGACTTCGGTAGAAGGGGAACTAGATACTTAATTCCTTTTCCTTTTTCTTCTTTCTTGCCCCCTGCGTGGGGTTTTTTTATTTTTGTAATGACAATTGCCCCGAATCCGGGGTTTTTAAATTAACTTTTTACTTTCGGTGAATGCTTTTCCTTTCTCATTTATTTGATCTCCATAGTCCGTTTTGGGTCCAAAGCCCAATATGGAATGTAGCAATTCCCTTACACGGACTTAGGAAATTATTTACTCATTAGGGAGACCATGGTCTGGGATCTCATACCTATAACAATGAGTACATGGCATTCCACTTGACTTAGGTAAAAATGATGCCTTAGTCTATAGTCCAATGCCTATCATAACTAAGCATTTTGGAATTTAAGACTTAGGCAAAAATAACACCTTAATCCATAATCTAAGGCTCATAATAATAAACAATTGGAATCTTAAGATTTAGGCAAACATAACACCTTAATCTATAATCCAAGGCTCATAATAACGAATATTTGGAATATCAAGATTTAGGCAAATATGACACTTTAGCTAAGGGTTTATTGCCTAAGAAAATTTGGCGCATATGGTCCCTTCTGCCTTAGGTATAATTATCAATTGATCTTACCCGGGGTCCTTTTGGGATCCCACCTTGCTTAGGTATCGGTGAGGACCACGAATGTTGAATCCGCACTGCCTCTTGATTGCTTAACCTTTTGATAATCAATGCCAAGTATCGATGATGGGTATTGACCCTAACTCATGACCTGGATTTACTAATGTGTCACATATGTAAAATAAAGTCTGAATAACTCTATTTTATTAATGATTTTGGGGAACAGAAGTCCATACAGAGTGTAGGATTCGACATGATGTGTAGATTAAACATTAAGTTTGCTAAAAGACTAGGCCGTCAAGGGCACCTAGCTATAGTATTTTCTAAGTTTATCCGTATTCTAGTAATTCTTGATTGGGCTGCCTATTAGAGTCTCCAATGTGTAAGCTCCTTTACCAGTGCTAACAATAATACGATAGGGGCCTTGCTAGTTAAGGGCTAATTTCCCTTGGGAGGCATTTTTTCCTTCGATATCTGCTCTTCTGAGCACTAAATCTTATGGTTGGAACCTTCTAGAGACTACTTTTTGGTTCTATCTGGCCGTTGTTCTTTGTTTGAGGGCAACATTGCGTATAAGGGCCACGCGTCTTCTTTCTTCTATTAAATGTAGGTTTTCCCTGATCAAATTGGGGTTGCCATCCTTTGAAAAATGCTGGTTGCGCAAGCTTGGCTCACCTATTTCTATCGGAATCATGGCCTTACACCCATATGTAAGCTTGAAGGGAGTTTCACCCGTAGTAGAGTGGGGTGTGGTCCAGTAGGCCCAGAGAACATGATCAAGCTGTTTGACCCAATTTCCCTTAGCTTTGTCTAATCTTCTTTTAATTTCGCGTACAATAATCCTATTGACTATTTAGGCATGTCCGTTAGTTTTGGGGTTCTACACGGAACTACAATGATGCTTTATTTTTAAGCCTGCTAGAAGCTCTTCAAAGCCCTTATCCTTAAATTGGGTTTTGTTATCCGTTACAATGGACTTCAAAATTCCAAACCTAGTGATAATGTGGTGCCAAGTAAATTTCTGAATTCGTGGTGAAGTGATCGCGACCATGGATTCTGCCTCAATCCACTTTATAAAATAATTCACTGCTACCACCAAGTACTTTAATTGACCTAGGGTAGAAAAGCCAAGGTACTGACATTGTAGATAACTCTTCCGAGGGAGCCTGATAATGATTTGAGTGACGCTGATACTTATCACAAATTTAGACATGCATATGGGAGTTAACTTCCATCATTGGCCAATAATATCCTACTCTTAGCGCTTCTAGGGCTAAGGCTTTGCCTCCTAAATGATGTCCGCAACTTCCCTCATGAATCTCGACTAAGACATATTCAACTTCTTTCAGAGTGAGGCATTTAAGAAGGGGTGATGAGAAACCACAACGGTATAACTGCCCCTCGTAGATGGTGTACCTTACAGTTGTCTTAACCAATTTAGAGGCTTCTTTGGGATCTTAGGGTACGGCCCCAGTCTGCAAGTATTTCATGATAGGGGGTGATACAAGATGACTCATTCTCTTTTATTTGAAATACAGCGTGATCCGTGATGGAAGACTGAGAGTGGATTTCTTGGATTACTGACCGGTTATTACCGGGAATCTTAGTACTGACCAGCTTAGACAAAAAGTCTACCCTGGAGTTCTATTCTCTCGGGATATGCTCAACCTTTGTCTCTTGAAAGTTCTAGAGGAGCTCTTGTACTTTGACCAAGTATCTCTGCAGGAGGGGCTTCTTAGCTTGATATTCACCTAGGATCTAGGAGGTTACAAGTTAGGAATCACTATAGAGTATGATCCTGGCTACCCCCACATTTTTGGTCATTACCAGCCTGATAATACACACTTCATATTCAGCCTGGTTGTTCGAGATTGGAAATTCAAACTTCAGGGAATGCTCTAATGTTAGTTCCTCTGAGTTTTCCAGGATTACCCTGGTGCCACTCTCTTTGGGGTTGCAGGATCCATCAACAAAGATGGTCCAAAAGATTCTTTTTAGGTTACTGGGGTCTGATGTGAGTTCTGCTATGAAATCAGATAACGCTTGGGCTTTTATTGCTAGTCATGGTTGATAAGTGATCTCAAACTCAGAGAGTTCAATTAACCAGACAATTATTTTTTCGGCTAAATCTGGCTTGTGTAATACTTGACGGATGGGCTGATCCGTTCTTACTACCATCGGGTGACATTGAAAGTATTGCCACAGTCTTCTAGTCATGATGATTAGTGCGAAAGCAACCTTTTCAACTTTTTGGTAGCGAAGCTCAGGTCCCTGCAGAACCTTGCTCACAAAGTAGACCGATTTCTGCCCTTCACTCTTCTCCTGGATTAACACAGAGCTCACTACTTCCTCATGAACTGAGAGGTATAAGTAGAACGTCTCGCCAGGCTCCGATCTTGTCAAAATAGGAGGGGAGGACAAAAAGTTCTTCAAGGATAAAAAGGCATTCTCACATTCCTGGGTCCATTCGAAATTCTTCCCATTCTTTAGTAGTTTAAATAGGGGAAAGGACTTGTGGGCTGCTTTGGCAAGGAATCTCGTGAGAGCTACAATGCGGCCTGTAAACTATTGTACCTCCTTAACACTTTGAGGACTCCTCATGTCAAGTACTGCCTGACATTTATCGGGGTTAGCCTTAATCTCGCGGTGGGTTAGCATAAAACCCAAGAATTTCCTAGCTTGGACCCCAAGGCAAACTTATCTAGGTTTAGCCTCATGTTATACTTTTTGACTTGGGTAAATACTTCTTCAAGGTCTGTTGCATGCGATCCACCTTGTGGGGTTTTCACTATCATGTCGTTTATATAGACCTCTAGCATCTTCCTCACTTGGTTCTCGAAGAATCCGTCCATCATCGTCTGATTGGTGGCTCCTGCGTTTTTCAGATGGAAGGGCATAATCCTATAGCAGTAGCTCGCCCTGTTAGTGATGAATGTGATTTTATCCTTATCTCTGGGATACATGGGGTATGGTTGTACCCGGAATACGCATCTATGAACGACAATCACTTGAAACCTAAGGAACTATCCACCAGTTTATCCACATTGGGGAGTGGATATGGATCCTTGGATAGGCCTTGTTTAGATCTGTATAGTCGACACACATTCTCCACTTCCCATTGGATTTCTTGACCAGGACCACGTTGGATAGCCATGTGGTATAGAAGATTTCCCTAATGAAGTTGCCGCTTACTAACTCCTTAATCTGTTCCTCAATGACCTGTTGTCTTTTTGGGCTGACTTTCTTTTCTTCTATGCAACTGGCTTCACACATTCTCTGATGGACAAGTGGTGACAGATGAAGCTGGGGTCGAGCCCTAGTATGTCAGAGGACGTCTAAGCGAAAAGGTCTTTATTCTTCAGTAAGAGTTCTATTAATTGTTGTTTTCCTTTCTCCTCTAAATGTGCTCCAAGTTAGAGAGGTTGCAACTCACCCTCTAGTTAGGGTCTGGTACCATGGATTTCTTCTCTAACATCTAGTTCGGTCATAAGTATGTTGATCTGGTCCAGGACTGTACCGGGAGTGGCAAATTTTCCATTTTTGGGAATTGTACAAATCTTCAGGCTTTCATTGTAGCATTTCTTGGCGGCTACTTGATCTTCTTTAATAGTGACAACCTCATTGTTCTTACTCAAAAACTTCATCACGAGGTGAGTTGTAGAGACCACGACACCGAGAGCATTTAGAGAAGGACGACCTAGGATAATGTTATACGCTGAAGGGCAGTCCACGACCAAGAACCTTCCTTTGACCGTATTAAAGAGTTTAGACGATCCCAAGGTCAGGTAAGTTTCGTTAACCTACCGGGTGATCTTCTCACCCATGAAACTGTTAGTTCCTCATCGTGAGGAGTCAAATCCGATGGTGATAGTTCTAGCTTCTGATAGAGATCAAGGAACATAATATCTGCTGAACTTCCCTGATCGATAAAAATTCGGCAGACCTCGACATTGGATATTATTCCCGAGATGACTAGTGGATCATCGTGTTCCAGGATAATTCCATTATAGTCCTCGTTCGAAAAAGTGATGGAAGGCATTTTTCTATCAGCAGTCTGCATTCTAGGTTTAAAATGGGATACACTAAACACCGCCATCCTCAGGGCTTTTTTCCGGGCTCCATTTGATGACCCTCCTCTAGCGAAGCTACTTGCAATAGTGTTAATCATTTTGTTTGGCTCAAAACGGCGGTCACCGTTGTCATTGATGGGAGAGTGCCTATTCCTATCCTGCTGATCATTATTACCCTAGCGAGGTGGAGTTCGGGATCTTCTCCTGGGACTTTGAGTCCTTCTTCTGTGGTGAGGGGATGCACTTCGTCATGGACTGCGTTTGTCATCTTTGCGCTTGCCACAATGCTCTTCGTTTTGGACCTAGAGGATATACTATTGTAGTAGTCTGACCTTGATTAGGAATTCGATGGCATCACATAGTTGATAGCAGTCTTCCATATCATGCCCATAACCTTTATGTCATGTGCAATGTTTAGAATGGTCTTTCTGCTTGTGTTTCTTAATGGCGGCTGTCTCCGTATATTCTGAAACTTGGTTTGCATCACTTCCCTCAAGATTGTTTCTCGTGGGGTATTTAGTGGAGTATAAACCGAGTATCCAGCCCGGGGTTGACTATCTTTGGAAGATCGGGGCCGTGAGGAATTACGGTTAGGCTTCTGGTGAAATGATTCACCTTTGTCCCACCTCCTCTGGTCCACTGTTACTTTCTCTAAGTCCACGTACATCTGGGATCGCCTCTGAAACTCATTTAGGTTCTCCGATTTCTTTTTGACCAAGGTAGCGAAGAACTAAGAACCAACCCGAAGACCGCTTTTGGCATAATGAAGGGCTATTCTATCATCGAAGTTTTTCACGTTAGTGCAAGCTGTCATGAAACGCTTTACATAATTGCGGAGGGGCTCATCCCTCCCTTGGCGGAACTTTGCCAAGGATTCAATAGATCTGGGTTGTTCCTTGCTGGTGGTGTATTAGAGTAGAAAACGTTGTTTAAGATCTGACCAATCAACCACGGACTTTTGTGTTAAGCTTGAAAACCATTTAAGGGCTCCCTTCTTCAGGGAGAGATGAAAAGCACGACATAGCAACTCCATAGATCCTCTATGAAAGCAGAGGGATTGCTCATAAGCATTGATATACACTTGGGGGTCCGTGGTTCCGTCATAAATCTCCAGGTTTACTGGAAATTTAAAACTCCTAGGAATGCGGTATTCCATAAGCTAATCAGAAAAAAGCTGGTCTTTGAATCTGCAGTTCGGATTGTCATTCCGGATATTGATCACAGATTCGTCAGCATGTGCCCTTCTTTTATTGTTTCCTGCGCTAAGACTGACATCATGACGGTGAGGCTTGGGTCAGTTTTCAAGCATGGTCCATTGCATGTCTTCCAACCTCTGATATTGCTAGTTCAGCATAGCCATATGCTGTTGCAGCATGTCTTAAAATTGACGTTGGGATGCCTAAGACTAATTTGTGCATTGAGAGCGGGACGCACAATTGCCAATTTCATTATTCGGCATTCCCAAACACTGATGAACTAGGATTCTACGCTATTGGGCATCAGGGTTGCCTCCTTGTGCTAGAATTCCAAGTCTATCTCTTACAGAAATCCTACGCGGTGGGTTTGGGCTTTCATCTGAAACTGAGGTAAGGTGCCCATCACGTTGGTTTTCTACATTGAGTGCTTAGTTTCTCGCAGTGGAGGCTTCAACAGCAGTCAGAGGGGCAGGGAGAGGAGGGCGTTGAGCGGCCTGGTCTTGCCTTTGGTTGGTGGAGGCCTGCCCAACGTCTCTTCTTGAATTCTGTCTCGTGTTTACCATGATTAAAGTGCAATTGTAAGTTTCTCGATTCTAACAGACAGCGCCAATGTTCTAAAGTAAATTTAGAAGGTACCTGAAATAGGCACGTATACGATAGACTCCTTCAATGCTCGAATGTTACCATGCATGTTGAACCAGGGGGGTGGGTACCTGTAAATGGACTCTAACGTTCAAGTCAGGGTGTACACCAATTGGGTCAATGTTATGGGAGAATTCATACCTGATTTGGGTGACTTAGCCTGACATTTATAGATGTTGAATTGATACCTCCTCTTGATGAAGAGATACATTCCCATTATAATTGCAGGAGAAGATATGTTCTTTATTTAGTTATAGAGAATCCTTATATTATCGTAATACTGGTATGACAGTTATAGTACAATTATTCTATAAGATCACGATTGATAATTAGGAGATATCATGAGATTAATCCATTGCGTGAATCTTACAATAAAATTGTTACCATCCAAAATTGGGATTTAACGTTAAGCTGACTCCGCTAGAGACGTAAAGTCTTAAACCTTTGCATGTTTGTATACTGAGCTGAACTACATATTGAGAATCCAGGATACGGTCCAGAACATATCCCAATCTAGTTGCTTCTGGTTAATATAAAAAGTACCCTGGTAAGTAAGAACTATGCAGATTTTGCTAAAACAAAGAACCTAAATGCTTAATGGAATGCTCTGGATCCTATAAAGTTTTTTGCATGACAGCTGATTTAGACATATCCTATACTTAGAATCCTTGTTCCTAAATTGTATTTACGCTTGTATAGATAATTTTGAATTCAATGTGATGGTTATTGATTGTGTAGATGAACTCTTTATTTGTCTGGTAGCAATGCTGTTCCTACGGGAAATATTTAAGCCGGTAAATAAAGTATAAATGGTATTATACTTTATTTTTTTCAATTTTTTTTGAATTTTTTGATTTTTTTTGTAATTTATTAAATATTCATAAATACTCATTTATTAAAAAAAATAAAAAAAATAATACTCATGCATATATGAATTCGAATATTATCCACAATAGCAATGGACTACTACCCGTCCCGTCTTGCCCGCCCATTTTGCCATAAGTAGTATAGATATAATATAATATTATTATATTTATGTAATTTTTTTGAGCTGTATTATATTTATGTTATTATTAATCTTATAATGTTTATATTTATATTTTATTTATTCTAATAACTTAACCATAATATCATTACCCGACCTCTGCCTCCTTGCCTCTCTTCATCAGGAACAAGTTCCTCACGCTGCAATTCAATACTCAAGCTGTGACCACTGCGACACGGATGCTGCCACCACCGCAGCACTCACATTACGACCATCGCCAACCTCACGCAGAGACCGCAGCCTACCCGACGCTGCGACTGCGACGCTACCATTTGTGACTCGTGAGACAGAGCAACAGCTCCGGACCACTGACTCCACCATTTGTAAGCCCCACAGTTGCAGATCTGCTAGTTTCTTGTGATTTTCATTGACAAATACAGGTTCCCATAGTGTCGGTGGGATTTAAAGTTCCTCACAGTCTAGTGAGAGAGAGAGAGAAGCGAACGAGAATGAGCGATCAAGAACCACTGGTAACAGAACCAAAGAGTGGTTCCGACGCGTCTCGGATCGGGGAAGTGAAGGAATGGCTAGCCAAAACGTTCGAAGCCGCTGGCAAACCCGTCCCAGAATTCGAATACACTCCTCGAAGCGTGGCACACTTGCATAATCTCTTGACCATCTCAAAGGCGAAAGACGAAGCCGTACGTCTTGTCGCTCGCGATTTTCGCCAAAAGGCCTCAGAGTACCGTTCTCAAGGTAGGGTTCTTCTTTTGTCTTACCAAAATGTTTTCAATTTTGATCTCCGATTCGTGTTCTAGAGATTCTTTATTTATTTTTTATTTTTTACAATTATTGGAGATGATGGTTGAAGTTGATGGTTTGGGGTCTCTGGTTTTTAATGGATAAGTTGTTTGGTAAATAAATGTTTGCTTAAAATTACTGGATCTTCATGAATTAAAGCTCTGTTGTGGGTTTTGTTGTTGTAGCTGCTAGGATTAGAGAGATTTTGGAAAATGTGGGTTTGGCCCAGGAGGGTTTGCCCTCGAATGTGGTTGCATCAGCACAAGTTCTTGCAAATGTGGCTAACTTGTTGAATATAAGAGACACTGAACTGAGTAGGTGAGTTTTGCTTTCACCAATTTTTTTCCGGCCGGTGAATTGTGAGTTTTATTTTTATTTTTTTTCTGTTTTTCTGCTTCGAAGTTTGAGCATTGGAAGCTGTGTTTAGCTTTCTTGTAGCAATGGGTGATATTTCCTTGAGGAAGACTGGTGTGGAGGAGAAAAGGGCTAAGGTGCATAAGGAGTCCAAGGTTCTCCTTGATTACACTCGAAAGGCTATAGCCAGGCTAACTTATTTAAAAAGGTATGTTTTCAAATGAATTATGTGCGTATGCAAGTACCATCCTTCTGAAACTCGTACGTGGACCTGAAGGGAATATTTTGGGTGTAGGCAGAAGATGCTCTTTTGTTCTTACTAATTTTATATGAAACAATTTTATGCAGAACACTTGCCCAATTAGAAGATGATGTAGCTCCATGCGAGGTTCAGATGGAAAATTGGAAGACAAACTTGCAAGTAATGGCTGCAAAAGAAAGGCAGTACATGCAACAATGTGCCAACTTCAAGGTAAAGTGTCTTTTTCATTTTTCCATAAATTAATTCTTCAAGTTCGGATATATTTTGGGACTGACAGGAAAAATGGGTGAATGTATCTATATTGGATAAAAAGCCCTATGATTAAATCTTAGGTTGCAAGAGATATAGTTAGAGAAAAGGATGGGCATGGAGATAAAAAATACAGCCAAAGGGGGCTCTTCTTCTGTTTAACAGCCAGGGAATATAGAAGAAAACTTCTGTCATTGAGGAAAAAGTGAATAATTCCCATTTACACCCATTAAACCCCTTTTATAGCATAAAAACCCTAATTTTAATTTTAAAAAATCCCTTAGAACAGATCTGATCCTTGCAGTCTAAAGTAACTCGAACAAAAGAAACTAAACAGCATAAAAAAGAATATAAATTACATCACAACTATGTATACCCCCCACGTACCGCATATGTAACAATGTGACGTACTGGGTACCCGTACCCATACCCAAGAGTATTGCGAACCTGGTAACTATAGTATTGAGTCTCCCTTGTCCTGCATCAGTTCCCCCACGTCAAAGAGAATTGGTCCTTGTGTTTTTTTAAATCTTGAAATTTTCTTCTTCATATAAATAGATATTTTGAATATTTGAAGATCTTGAAATTCTTTCCTGACTTGATCTGAAGGATTTGAGTGATTAGAATCCATCCAATATGCATCTTTGGTTAACTAGCTTGATCAATCAGGACATATTTATCTCTAAAATTAACAAACTCCCAACTTGAATGTTCTGAACTATCATGAATCTTAAAAGCTGTGTTTTCTCTCTGAAAAATCTTGTTAATGAAAATCCTGTAGAGTATTAATAATTTGTTATCCGTGATCTGGCTCATCATCTTGTACTTGTTGGATATTTTCTTGATTTATCAACTGAGAACAATCTTCTTGGCCAATCTCTTAAAGTAAAACTGGTTCTACTTCAAGATCTACAATTTCTTCAGGATAGAATTCATAGATTGCAGGAGAATTACAATCTAATATTGTTTCACCCTTTCTTATCAAATTTCTGTGGTTTCACCCTTTTAACCATCTTCTGGAATGTCCAAAGGATTGTTGTCAACTTTTGGAATCTCGACACAAGCTCCAGAGAGTGATCTTGTTTCTGTTCCTCTAAATTCAAGCTGATCACAAGCCTCATGATTTTGTAACAGTTCAATGTTATTCTCATAATCTACAACACCTTTGGGCGGGTCTTGGATTTCCTGATCATCTTTTGATGCCTCAACATGATCTTCAACTTGAGATCTAAGCAGGTTTGTCACCTCTTGCATAAGGTATTTCATCATTCTTTGTACCTTGGCTATCCTTTGGGCTTGGACAAGCGTAGGAACTCTTGCTCCACATGCTGCCATAACTAACATGGACCAAATTCAGCTCTGATACTGAATTGATTGTAGGATATAAAAGGCCCTAGGATTAAATCTTAGCATGCAAGAGATATAGAGAGAGAAAAGGATGTGAAAGGAGATCTGAAACTTAACCATAGGCGGCTCATCTTCTGGTTAACAACCACCAGGTAATATAGAAGAAAGCTTCTGTTATTAAGACTAGAGTGAACTATCCCCTGTTAAAGCCATTAAACCCCTTTGTATAATATAACACATAATTCCTTATTCAAAACAAAATTCTATCCCTTAGAATATATCTAATCCTAGCTGTCTGAAGCACCTTGAATAAAAGAAACTAAAAGACAAATAAAATTTAAAGTAACACTGCTATATTTCTCACTCTTCAGTAGTGTGAACTGTAATTTTGCTATATTAATTTATGTGAACTGTACCCCGAATATATGCTTATTTAATAGTTTATTCAATAAATGCAAACCAAAAAAATAGTGATGTATCATCTACTCTTTGAGACATCTTCTCTTTTCCAGATAACAGGCTTAATCAATTACCCAAGCTTCCTAATAAGTTAGGGGCTCTTTTAAACTCAAAACATATGTTTTAGTTTTATTGAATAATCGATTAGGGTCATATCCTAATCGGTTAGGACTTAACAAAATTGGTTTCTGTGAGAGTGAATAACCGATTAGGCTCATATCCTAATCGGTTAGGACTTAAGCAAATTGCCTTCTGGAAAAGCAGCTAATCGGTTAGGACTTAACGAATTTTGCTTCTGAGAAAGCAAATAACCGATTAGGGCTATAACCTAATCGGTTAGGCCCTGTCTTGAAACAAAGGGGATGCTTCTGTTTAATCAAATAATCGATTAAATAACTTACCTAATCGGTTAGACATATAAAACATAAAGAGGCAATGCCTCTGTTCGTATCACTCTAACCGATCAGGAGCTATTCCTAACCGGTTAAGGGCCTTAGAAATTGGCCCTTGACAGGACAATTAATAGGTTACATTCTTTGCCTAATTTGTTAGTTCTTTTAAAACACAAAATGGCGCATTTTTGTTTTGGCTCTTAATTTGTTATTGACTTGAAAAGGAGATAAGATTTCCAAGAGGTTTTTCAGAAAAGCTTTTCATACTTACTAAACCATTTGTTTAAACTATGATTTTCATAAAGAAAAGAATGATTTTGCAAAGCCACTTTAAGAAAGCCATTTGATGAGCTTAGAGTGAATCCTAATATACCTTTACACAAGATCTAAGACCTACATGCTAATCTTGAATTCCTTGTGACTTGATCGTTGTGTTTTCATTTCTTTCTTATTTGTCGACATCAAAACCATTTGCATTTAGTCAATGTCAATCATATTCTCCTCCTTTTTGATGATGACAAACAATTATTGAGAAAAAGATTAGTTCAAATAATAATTGGAATTCATAACAGGATTTAGAGACTTACTCCCCCTCTTTTGTTCAAGAGGTGATTGAATCAGAGATGCACAACTTCCCCTTTGTTTTGGAATTCCAAGACCATTAAAAGAAAAACTTTAAGTAAAACTTTCGCTTATTTTACCTTCTTTTCTCAATAAAAAGCCTATATCCTTCTTCCCCTTTTGTCATGATAAAAAAAAATTGGAACAGATAACCAGTAATAATATAGCCACAATGGAAGCATATTCAGTAATCTTTTCATAAACAGACACATTCAAGTTATACGATATCATCCAAAATATGCAGTCAAGCAATATTCAAACATGTCCAAGATGCCAGTTAAACATGCCACAGTTCTAAGATAATATCCAAAGCAGACAAGGTCATAAACAGTGCTATAACTGAAATATATATTCCATGCCTAAGCCCTATGATCCTCTGGCGTTGGGTAGCGATGCTCGAGCCTATCCAGGCGATCCTCCATAGCACTTAAGCAATCGAAGATGACTGAGTTGTTGTGCTCTTGGTAAGTTCTAAGATCTGCAATGGCAGCAAGAATGCGTGTTTCACTTGTTGCTTTTGAGATGCTACTTGCTGCTGGTGCCTCTTCCATAGGAACATTAGCCGGAGCAGCAGGAATTTCTTTTTGTGGTGCTGCTGCCACATGTCCATGACCATAAATTCATTCGTCATTTTCTTTCTTCACTTGCATTCGATTGAGAGAGGCGAGTCCAAACTTGTGTGGACCCATAGTATTCACGATTCCATCATCTTCTACGGGGACCTTATATTGATCGAGAATTCGAGCAACCAATAGGGCATAAGGAAGATCCATAACCACCTTTTCTTTGGCTTTCATCATGTAATGCATGATGTAATAAGGCCAGTTAATCTTCACACGTCTTTTGAGTGCCCATATCAAGAAAATGTCTTCTTCTTCAACCAAGGCATAGTTGCTTGCCCTTGGTACTAGGATGTGTGTGACTATGAAGTGAAGAAGACAATCCTATAAATTCAGAATACCAACAGTAAAGGATCCTTTTGGCACTTGAGTTCCTAGTTGAAGCATATTTGTTATTGCTTGGTCTCAATCAAAATCCTCCCAAGAATTATGATTTTCCACAGGCAGTTTGTCTCCAGAATAAGTGAGACCAAATATGGTAGTCCACTGACTAGGTTGCACAACGATTCTATGTCTTTTAAACTCAGAAACTAAATTTTTCACCAACAATATGTAAATTGCAGAAGTACACTTTGGTGGGTTCAAGATAAAAGTACCCGGGGTTGGTGGTGACAAGAGTTTTCAACCCATGGAATTCTAAGAGCTCCGTGAGGTATGTGAATCCTTATCTGACGAAGAAGTCCCAGTGCATGTACTTGGGTTGAATGAGACGTCGCGCATGAAAGTGTAGTGTATATGCCTTCATTTGATCCCTGTGGGAGAAGTACCTCCCAATGTTGAGGCTAATTGAAAAATCTCGGTCAGGAGGTGAAGTGGATGGTGGCAGAGGTACATTGGGGTTTTTGGTGCGAGAGCGTTTGGGGTGAGCAGAACTGCTTGCCATGGTTGAAGAATGGAGGCTAGGGCACGATTGAGGAGAGAGAAAGTGAGAGGAAGGTGAAAAATTTGGAGAAGAAAGGAGGTTTTAATCGGTGGAGATTTGGGGAAAGTGATGGAAAATGAGGGAAAAAATGTTTGAATGGTGGATTTTTGGTTGGATTTGTAGTGGGTGTGAGTAGAGAGGAGTGGGTGTTTGAGGGAAGAAGAAGAAGATGAGGATGGAGGTATGGGGGCCGTCGTGAAAATGAAAGTGGAGGCTACTGTTTTGGTGTTTTGAGGAGCTTAATAATCAGTTAGGAGGTTTGGGCTAACCGATTAGAACATGTTGGTAACCGATTACAGTATTGTGGGAATGAAATGAGAGCTCACTGTTTGGGCAAATAATCGATTGAAGTGTTCTTTCTAACCAATTAGAGCTTTGTGGGAGTGAAAATGGAGCTCATGGTTTCGGCAAATAACCGATTAGAGGGGTCTGTCTAATCGGTTAGCTTTGTATGAAAATTGAAAATGTGTGGCCTGTGAGCTGAAATAACCGGTTATATAGTTGTCCTAACCGGTTATTGAGCTATGGCAGAGAACAAAATTTTCTTATCAACCAAATTTCAAGCCCCACATAATAGATTCTTTTCCTTTTCTGATAGTTTATTGCACTTCCAAAGTTGCGATTCTTCAAGAAATCAAACTTTTCATCACCAAAATGTTCCAACTTAACTTGATTTCACTTTTATCAACATTTAATCACTATGGAGACATCCCAAACACAGAATTTTCATTAAGCTTATGGAGACATCCCATAAGCTTCAATGTGTATCATCTACTCTTTGAGAGAGTTTCTATTCATTTACATCTTTGTATAATCTGTATAGAGAGGGTGAGGTATCCCTCAAAATTGTAAGGGTGAGGTATCCCTCGTTTGAAGAGGCTCAAGCTACAAAAGGTGAGGTATCCCAAGGTGATGTTGAGTACTCTAATTTATAAAGGTTACAAGCACTTGATTCAAGCTTGGAATTTAGTGAAAAATCTCGAGTGATTGCTTGAGGACTGGACGTAAGCCACAAGTGGATTGGTGGCTGAATTAGGATAAAACTTGTTGTTTGTTTTTCTAAACTCAACTCTTTAATATTGTACACTGTTTTATTGAGTTTGCTTGAATATTATCTTACTTGATTGTTGTATTTGTAAGTGAAAGTGTTCATCTCATCTATCCATTTATCTCTATTAATCAAATAGTTTCAACGAAAATAAGAATTCAAGTATTTTGCGAAAGATTTGCGAACTTTCTTATATACTCAATTCACTCCCCCTCTTGAGTAATTGAGGCCACTTGGTAACATCATTCAACCCAAGTACATGGATTGAGACTTCTTCGTCAGAGAAGGATTCACATACCTAGTGTTATCAAAAGGCGGTTATGGCGGCGCCATGGCGCCATGGCGGGGCGGAAAATGGGCAGAACGCCATAGAAAGTAAATGGCGTTGCAGGTTGCACATGGCGGCGCCATGGCGGACGCCATGGAGATGGCAGTGTGGCGATATGGCGGACGCCACATGTAAATGGCGGATTCTGGGGGTACTTTGGGTTTTTTGGCTTTAAAATTAGGGGTATTTTAGGCTGTTTGGGTGGTTTTTTTCGATTTCCTACCAATCACCGTCGATCGAGCCCTAATTCGAATCCATTTGTCGCTACCACTCCATTGAGCCTCGTTCTTCCATCGCCTCCAACAAGGCCGATCGTCTTCGCGGCCGGTCATCGCCGGCGACTGTTTTGCCGCCTGCCACCATTTGTGTCTCTATCTTCTCCGGCGGCGTGTCTCTCGTTTCGCACGCCGACGCCACACCTCCATCTCTGTTTCTTTCTTCTCCAAATCTCCAAGTAGTTAAGGTTTTTGCTTCGTTTTTTTTTTTTTTTTTTTGTTTTCTCTGTTTCTTTCCATTTGTTTTGCACCCACCCATTAAATGACCATCACCCAAAAGATGATGTTTTTCTTTCCCCCCACCCCCCCCACCCCACCCACCGTGCGTGTTGTTTTTCTTACCCATCATCCACTCTGTTCTTTTCCTTACTCAAGTAGGCTCTACTTTTTAGTTCTTAGTGACCTAAACCTTATGTTTTGTGTCTTTTGACTTATGACTTGGATAGTTTGATATGCTTTGAATTTGACTTTGATCATTATAAGTAAAATAATGTCATAATCAAAGTCAAATTCAAGAAAAACATAGCATAACAATTAACACATATGACAATACCCCAAGTAAATGTAAATCCTATATAGTTCAAATTATATATTATAGTTATACTTTTGATGAATTTTATTTCTTAGAATATATTTTTAATTTTATTGTTCTTGATATATGTTATTAGTTTTTTTTAGTATTTTTTGTATATTTTTTTATTTTTTTAATATACCCGCCATGGCTTCCGCCATTGGCCGCAACGCCATACGCCATATTTGTATGGCGGATTTTTGGCTTTTCGCCATGAACCGCCATCCGCCATTAATAACACTGCACATACCTCACGGAGCTCTTGGAATTCCATGGGTTGAAAACTCTTGTCACCACCAACCTCGGGTACTTTTATCTTGAACCCACCAAAGTGTACCTCTACAATTTACATATTGTTGGTGGAAATTTAGTTTTTGAGTTTGAAAGACATAGAATCGTTGTGCAACTAAGTCAGTGGACTACCATATTTGGTCTCACTTATTCTGGAGACAAACTGCCTGTGGAAAATCATAATTCTTGGGAGGATTTTGATCGAGACCAAGTAGTAACAAATATGCTTCAACCAGGAACTCAAGTGCCAAAAGGATCCTTTACTGTTGGTGTTCTGAACTTACAGGATCGTCTTCTTCACTTCATAGTCACACACATCCTAGTACTAAGGGCAAGCAACTATGCCTTGGTTGAAGAAGAAGACATTTTCTTGATATGGGCACTCAAAAGACGTGTGAAGATTAACTGGCCTTATTACATCATGCATTACATGATGAAAGCCAAAGAAAAGGCAGTTATGGATCTTCCTTATGCCCTATTGGTTGCTCGACTACTAGATCAATATAAGGTCCCCCTAGAGGATGATGGAATCATGAATACTATGGGTCCCCACAAGTTTGGACTTGCCTTTCTCAATCGAATGCAAGTCAAGAAAGTAAATGACGAATGAATTTGTGGTCATGGACGTGTGGCAGCAGCACCATAAGAAGAAATTCCTGCTGCTCTGGCTAATGTTCCTATGGAAGAGGCACCAGCAGCAAGTAGCATCTCAGAAGCAACAAGTGAAGCATGCATTCTTGCTGCCATTGCGGATCTTAAAACTTACCAGGAGCATAGCAATTCAGTCATCTTCGATTGCTTAAGTGCTATGGAGGATCGCTTGGATAGGCTCGAGCATCGCTACCTAGCGCCAGAGGATCATGGGGCTTAGGCATGGAATATCTATTTCAGTTATAGCACTGTTTCTGACCTTGTTTGCTTTGGATATTATCTTAGAACTGTGGCATATTTAACTGGCATCTTGGACATGTTTGAATATGGCTTGACTGCATATTTTGGATGATATTGTATAACTTGAATGTGTCTGATTATGAAAAGATTAATGAATATGCTTTCATTGTGGTTATATTATTACTGGTTATCTATTCTAATTTTTTTTTATTAGAGGTGGCAAACGGGTCGACCCGCCCTGCCTTGCCCCGCCAAAATATGGGGCGAGGCGGGTTGGCCGTTTTGGGAAATGGGTTAGAAGAGTCAACCCATCCCGTTTTAGGATGGGTTGGCGGGTTGACCTGCTTAAAAGAGAAAATGAGAAAAAGTAAGCGGGTTAGCGGGTCAACCCGCCTAATCAACCTTTAAAAAAAAAAGAAATGTACAAAAAACAAAAAAATTCATAAAAATAAAAAAAGAAATTATAATTTAGAGACTAAAAAATAAAAAAATAAAATAAAATTAGTATCATACCCATAAAAATGCCACAAACACAAATAAAAAGACTCATTTATAGCACTTTTAAAAAAAAACTCAACTTAACGGGCCAACCCGGCCCCGCCCTGCATAACCCGCGGGTTATGCGGGTTGAAAAATAAAAGTGGGTTAAAATCTTGAACTCAACCCGCAAAAATATAGCTGGTTGGCGGGTTAACCCAACAAGTTGAACTCGTTTTGCCGCCTTTATTTTTGATCATGACAAAAGGGAGAGAAAGATCTAGGCTTTTTATTGAGAAAAAAGGTAAAATAATTGAAAGTTTTACTTAAAGTTTTTCTTTTAATGGTCTTGGAATTCCAAAACAAAGGGGGAGTTGGGCAACTCTGATTCAATCACCTCTTGAACAAAAGAGGGGGAGTAAGTCTCCATAAGCTTCAATTTGTATCATCTGCTCCAAAGTAGGAAGCTTGGCCTACAACACTATTTTTTTGGTTTGCATTTATTCTCATGGAAACCATTTTAGAAGAATGGAAATCAAATTTGACATAGCATGTATTGAGATGCATGCAGGTTAACCAAGTTGAAGTTCTGCTAAATTTCAATGTTATAAAGCAAAAATTAGTTACATTTGAAGCTGTCAAGGTTGGTTAAGAGGCTTCTAAAGTGTGTTTGATTTTGAACTGGTGAATTTAATTTTTGTGTGAAGCTGGAAAGACTCATTATTTATCTTAAACTTTATTTTGAGAGTTTTTACTTGCTATACGGGTCTTCAGTCTTCCATTTCCCAGTCTAGTCATTTTTTCACAAATCTGCCAATGTCTGGCACATGAATGATTTAATTAACTTTTTTAAAGAAAAATAAGGACCTAATTTGATTTTAAAAAAAGAAAAAAGAATTTCAAGGAGTGAAGTTGATTTTAAGGGAAACTTATAAACCTATGTTTCCTTAAGATTGGCCCCTTATTCTTCTTTGTTTTATTGGGATTCCCAAATTCAGGTTTCAATATATTTTATCTGAGTGGGTACACAGTTAATCATTCCAAAAAATGCTTGGGGATGTAAGTAACCTAGATTTCTGACTTGTTAATTGGCTGATTCTTTCATTTAGTTGTCATCCTTTTTGTGTTTTTGTCTGTTATTTTTATAAACTGATTCAAGGAAAAATTTCTTTTGAGGGCCTATAAAGGGTATCTTCTTTTTGTATTCATTCTTGATATTATTACCCAAATTGATTTTCTAGGAGCTGTTGCACGAGCTCTTATAGTACATTGGAGAAATTCAAGTAGGAATATTTTAAGAGTGATGATCATTAGCAAAGCTGTGGGAAATGTTGTTATTACCATGCTATTGATACTCTCTTTTTACTGTAAAAGTAATCTCGGTTTCACTCTCTCTTGTTCACAAGGCAATTAAAGCTTGTAACTAATAAAGCTCTTCATAGTGGGATGTAAAAAATCAGCAAGTTTGACTGCTAGGAACTAGGAAGTAGAGACATGACAAAGATGGAAATGACACAACATATACACAGGGGGATATGGCAGATTTTTAAAATTAAAGGACATGACATAGCCAGGATATGTTATATAAGAAAACATCAAAATAAGGAATAATAGTTATAGAATGTCAAATCTTGAACATAAAATCACAAATCCTTAACATTTAGTCTTGGATTCATATAAACACAAGACAAATACTAAAAAAAATCCATAATTTTATCCTATCTTCCTGATCGACTACCATTACCTATGAAACATGGACATGGCGCACCGGCTATGCAGCTAGACAAGTATCCAGGCATTGCCTATTTTTTTTTCTTCTTAATTTATGTTTTGAGCTTGTCGTTGGACACACGGTTGTGAAGTGGCTCTAGCATGGCTATGGCTCCAAGCAGATATTGACATGGTGAATTAAAAGGCCTTAAGGATTTATTGCATTTATATTCCCTTAGCTTCGGGAATGGATCCTCTTATGTGAAATTTTCACAAAGAGAGAGATAGACACGAAGACCTTAAATAGTAGGACCCTCTTAAATTTTGTGGGATCTTATGTTAGGGTCTTTGTGCCTATCTTTCTCTTCACATGACAAGGTCATGTGAAAATTTCACATGAAAGGATCCATTCCCTTTGGCTCCTTATTCTCTCTTTGATTTCTTCACCGTGTTCATTCTCCAAATGGATCTTGCTGACATACAGTCGTACGCTTACCTTCTTGATTGTGAATTTAAAGTTATGTAGATTTTTCTATAACATTTATTAGCATAAGAATGATAGAAGCTTTACTTAGTTAAGGTCCCACGTATTGTTATCAATTATCCACATTGTTTAAAAAGTTAGAAAGTTTTTGTAATAAAAAAGAGTTTTGTTTTAGTAAAAAAATTGTTTGAAAGTTTTTGTTACTTTCATCAGCATAAAGAATGCTATAAGATTTTTATTGGTTTAGAGTGGCATTTCCCCCTAGATTTTCTGGTCTCCTACTCTTGTAGCTGGTGGTGGTGTTTTTCACAGCTGTTCTTTCCATACACCACTTGTCCTAGAAAACCCTAATTTCTCCGGCGGCTTCTTCTCCTGCTGTGTTATTCTCCCCACAGTGCCTTTATCCCGTGCCATTTGTCCTTCACAAATGGTGTGCTTTGTCTTCTGTCATTGGAAAGTTTTCCCTCAAACCCGCCACTGCTCAATGCTAGTTTGGTAACTTCCTAGCTGTTATTGGTGCTTGCCTCCTCGAGACAGTTCTCCATAGTTCGATCAGCCTGCCACTGTAAGCCCATCGTCGTCTGAGTATCCATGTGCCGGCCTATGGAAGTTGTCCTGCCTTCCTCTGCTGTGACTGAATTCCTGCTGCCTTTCCTCGGCCGAGTCTCAGTACCTGCCACTATCTCCATTCTTACCCATTGTGCATTAACCAGTGGTGCCATCCTTCAGCCCTTTTCCGATCTAATCCATCCCTTGTGCCTTCCGCTCCATGGGGCCTATGAAGCATGGGTAATTCATAATGTGTGCCGTACTCGTGTCGGATATGTACTCAATACCGATACTGTATCAGATACTTGATAAATGTTAGTTTGCATTGTATTTGCAATGACTAAGCTCAAAATAAAACCTTTTTTCTCCACTTTTTCCCTCAATCATGAAGTGGTCCAATTATTATGTTTTATTTATGAGATTTTATGATGCTTTTATATATATATTTATTTATATATATATCTATATATCTATATATCTATATATATATATTTATATGTATTTTATGTCATATCCTATCGTACCCTGTATCTTATTATTATTATTTTTTAAAGGCATGTCCCCCTGTATCATACCCGTGTCATATCCAATACTTGTATTCGTATCCATGCATCATAGCATGGGGCTGTTTGGGTGTGTATCCATTGGGGCTTATCCTCTGTTTGGATCTGCTTCTGTTTGGACATGTGTTCACCGCCTTTTGCTACTGTTTAGCATGGATTGGGTTTGTTTGGCCTTATTAGTTGTTGAGTTCTTGGCTTTGTCTGGCTAGGTTTGGATTGGTTTACTTGCAAATTGCAACAAGCTGAGAGCTTAATAGCTTCAGCATGAGGGGAATTGTTAGAATATTAGCACTTGGTCAACTTTTTTTTATTTGATTTGAGCACTTGGTCAACTGTTATTATGTGATTATCAAGTGATTAGGCTATAAGTTAGCTACTGATTGTTAAGTTGTAAGTTAGCTTCTAATTAGCCCCTTGATTTCTTCGTTTGGTTGATTGTAATCAAGCTATAAATAAGATATCAAGTGTGCAGCACATAGAGACAATTTCTGTCCTTAGACATAAACAGAAGATAATGGAAGCTATCTTTTGTGCACAATAAATAAAGATAGATCCTTGAAACCAAATCGATCAGACAGTTTTACAACCCACGTATTCTTTTCTATCCCATTTTTATATACAATAAAATTAAAATGATAGAAAGCTAAATAGAAACAAGGTGCAGCAGGAAATTGACAAATTGTTTTCTCTGACCGAAAATTTCCATTTAGTTTAACAAACAATGACTATTTTTATATTAAGAGGTTAGGCCTTAATTTTAAATTCAATAATTACATGTTTATAATTTTTTTTTTGGCGTGTTAACTTTTGAATTTTGATAGGATAATGATTAAATTTGCATTTGCTAACTCTGTTTTGAATTCTAGTATCACCAACAAATTTACAACTGCTGAAAATCATGAGAATAAAATTCCTCTTTTGGCATATGTTAGACTCTAGATGGGAATTACAGGTGGCTGAAACGAGAATTAAACATAAAATATGCAAACAGAGCATAGAAACTTTATTTCATTCCATCTCTTTCCATTTCATTCCATTATTTTACTGTTTCATTCCACTTACCATCCAAACATATTACTATAATTTTATAGTAATAGGATTGTTAGTTGTGTGAAGATTAATACTGAATATTTGGCAGAATTAGAAAGAATTGATGAAGCGGTTGATAAATAATCAAAACTACCTTATTTTCGTTACCTACTAAACATCCAAATGTTTCATCCAACCATAAATTTAATACGGAAAAAAAAAAGAAAGTAAGTCTTTTGGAAGTGGCATTTAATAATGAAGAGAGAACTCACCACCTTGCTACTGAAATTGTTGGAATGTTTTTATTTTGCTGGCGTACCTATCATATTGATAAAAATCCTTAATATATTAGTTCCTTTGTTTTTGTTGCTAATCATTCTATATTTGGATTTTTTGCCTCTTGGTTAAAATGATTTGATAATAACACTCTTACATTAAGAGAAAGCTAATATTGAGCAATTGCTTCGACTAATTAAAAGTTTTGAGAGTTGAATATATGTTAGTATTGTTGCTGATGAGTGGACTGATTGACAAAGTAGATCTTTGATCAATTTTATGGCTGCAAGTGATGGGGGTCTTAGCTTCTTGAAGGCTATTGACGGTTTTATGGAATATAAAGAGAAACATTATGATTTACACTACATTGTCTGTTATGATAACCATACTTCATTGGTTACATCTCATATTAACCTTCAAAAACCAGCAATCCCATTACAATAGAATTTTAGCAAATGTACCTCTGTTACAATGTTCTTTGCATAACAATGGCTGTCCAAGAGTGGCTTCAGCATAACAATGGTCTTTGAGTTCATGAGTTAAGCCGAGAATGGCATCCACTGCTCCGCATGACAATGGCTGTCTGAGATCATGAGTCTAAGCTAAAAATGGTTTGCACATAACAATGGCTGTTTGAGATGCAAGCTGGCCAATGATTGTGAGTGAAGGTCACCATCAATTTAATCCAATCGAGCTGGTTTTTGCAAAATCCAGCCGAGTCTGACCAGTTTTCACTGAGTTGATTGCATGGCCGATCTAAATCATAACTCGGACTGGTTACCTAACCAGTTCATTGCTCAAATCGGCCAGTCTGGTCCAAGTTTAATAACACTGTAGTATAAACCAGTTATAGCTATTGCACGAAATTACAACAATTTTTGTTTCTGCCACCCCCAATTGGATTCTCTCTTATATAGAATCTTAATTTATGCCTAAAGAGGATTTTTGTTGTGATGATTTAAACTAGAGTTTGCAACTGTAGATGTTATTATTATCCTATCAAAATTCAAAAGTTGCCCAATCATAAATTAAAGGGAAAAGTGCATTAAGCCACCCTGAACTTTAGTCTTTTTGCAAATAACTACCCTATACTCTAAAGTTGTCCCAATTGATTCTTAAGCTTTTATTAATGTTCTAATAGATTCTTCTGTCAAGTGTCTGTTAACTCCCTAACAGTAAGTGAATCTTAACCATTCATTTATATTGAATCTTGACCATTGATATTATTTAATATTTAAAATATTATTTTATCCTATTTTTTAAATATCTTATATAAGAAAAAAAGGAAACAATTGAATCTGATGTCGTGCACTCTTTCTCCACCATTCCATGTGCAGTAGCAAATTCACCGAATCTCAGATTAGTGTTACCTGCAGAATGATTTTGCAGCCTGCCGTGTAACTCTGATGTGGCCAACAAAGGTCCTAAAGCTGCACCTCTTCTCAAGCCTCCAGAGTCCAAGGCATTAACTCCTAGTGCAGATACAGCAGCAACATTTTCAAAGATTGGAGGCCAATTGTCATTCCCAAGCTGGCTTGCCATCATGGATGGTGATGAAGGATTAACAGCATACCCAGTCATGCCATAGTTAGGGCATGAGATATTCATATCATCAACACTTTGAATCTTGACTGTACTCTGTTGGACCTCCGTCACATGGGTCATCGTCGTCTTTTGTCTCTTCTTGTTTTGCATAGGTCCTTGTCTCGTGTCTCTGTGATTCTTCATTTTTCTTTCAAACCCATTGATGAGGGAGAACCCCTCCTCGAATGCACAAATGCGATGGGGAGAAAGAGACCATTGTTTCTCTTGTTTCTTTATTTTTTTTTTTCATTTAAGATATTTAAAAAATAAGATAAAGTAAGATTTTAAATATTAAATAAATCAATGATCAAGATTAGTGTAGATGAATGGTAAATATTGATTTATCATTCATTAGGGAGTTTACAAACACTTGCCAGAAGGACCTTTTAGAACATTAGTGAAAATTTAAGGATCAATTGAGACAACTTTAGAGTTCAGGTGGCTATTTCCAGAAGGCCTAAAGTTTAGGGTGGTTTAGTGCACTTTTCCAAGTAGTAAAATTATAGACATGAAATTATACAAATCAAAATTAAGGCCTAATCTCAATATAAAACCAGTCACTATTTGGTTAAGCTAAATGAAATTAGACATATATAAAAATTAAAAAAATCTGTCGGTTTCTTATTGTTTCCTTTTTTGTTTAGCTTGCTATCTTTTTTTTTTTTATTGCATATAAAAATAGGAATGAAAAGAATAAGTTGGTCATAAAGCTATCTATCAGGCTCAGATTTACACAACAATTAAACTGAATAATGCTTGACTGTACTGTACTATTGATATGTGGTTTTTTCTTACAATGGAGGGTAGAATGCTATCAGTATATAGAGAACTGATAGCTAGTAGAGGAAAGTAGAAGAGAAGAAGAATCGAGAGGAGGAAGGAAGACTAAGAGAGGAGAGAAATACATCATTCACATAACAGATTTGACACCCTCTCCTCTCTCTCAATTTCCTAATCCTTCATTCCAAATGCAAATCCTTTCAGCTGAGTGTTAGTTATGTGTTGCCTTGAGCTCCTTCTCAATTCTTTACTTTTCTGATCTTGAGCTGTCTGTTCCTTAACTAACTGATCATCCAATTGGTTGCTGACCTGGCTATTATTCCTAGCCTTCACTGACTCCACCTCACCCTTAGATTCCAATTCAGCTGGACACAACACTATCTAGTCAATTTGGTTTATAGGGTCTACCTTTATTTTATCGTGCATAGAAGGTGGCTTCTATGTTCTATCTTTTATGACTTTGTATCTAGTCTAGTTTATTATTGCAGTTTTATTTTACAGTATTTTGGGTCCTAAAGCATGTGGAGCCAAATATAATGCTGTTATTTTATATTATATGTATGCCTCCGTGAGTTGAACGTATAATTTAAAAAAAAAAAGAGAGATAAGATGTTACACTGTTGATAACATTAGTCTCATTTATCAAATAATTAATTATTTCACTTTTTTCAGGCGAGATTCTAACTTTTTTGTAGCATAGCAGTGTCAGCCACAGTATGGATTCTTTTTCTTTTGTGAAGATAGATAATAAGTGAACACAAAAAGGAAAACAGAGAAAAGGCATGGTGCAAGAAAATAGTGCGCGAGAGGAGAATGAGTGACCTGGAATTATTTTCCTTAAATTGAAATTGTGGACTATCACGTGGCATTAAAGGCAGTCCCTATATTATAATATAATAAATTTGACTCTAAAGCAAGCATGTTGCAGAGATAAGAGTGTAGAGACTTGATAGAGACAAATGGGTCTAAACCTATGAAGTACAAATACGCCGTTTTTGAGGAGTGTCCATGTGTCGGACATGTGTCCGTGTCGGACATATGGGGACGCGCGTAGGACACGTGTCCTGTGTGTCAAATTGTGTCCAATTAAAAAGATTATTTTTTTAGACTTGGATACGTCTAAGACACGCTTGGACACGTTTAGAACACGACTTGAACACGTGTTCGTCGTCATCGAAGCTTGCCTCACATCACTATTCCCTCTAGTTAATTTTTTTAGATGCACATGTACTTGTACATGGTTAGTTCTATTAGGAGAAGTTAGATTAGAAAATTTTTTAGAAAATATCAATAGAAATTATACTCTATTTTTTGAGAGGGATTTACTAGGTAGTAAATATTGGCACATATGACATGTATTAATATATTGTAAATCTTCAAGTTTATAAAAATGATATTAATGAATTATGAATCTTTTTCTTAAATTTTGTAATTATATATACACATAAACCAAGTTTTTTAATTTATTTTGATATATATATATATATATATATATATATATTATAATCGTGTCTGTGTCTTACAATTTTTTGAATTTAATGTGTCCATATCCGTGTCTGTGTCATGTCCCGTGTCCGTATTCGTTTCTGTGCTTCATAGGTCTAAACCAAGAAGAACCTTTTATGTTCTTTATGCTGATGAATATTGAAAGAAAAAAAAGCTTCTATCATTCTTATGTTCATGAATGTTATAGAAAATGCTTTGTAACTACTCACAGTTAGGAAGAGGTGTGGTCTGGGACTCTGCATCTGCAAGATTCTTGGCGAGGATGAGCACTGCATCTGTGAAAAACTGGACACTGCCTGGATACGTGTCTGGCTATGAAGCACGGACACGTCATTGTTGAGGCGTGTCCGCGTGCCGGACACGTGTCTGTGTCAGACACATGGGGACACCCGTACGACACACGTGTCCTACGTATCAGAATGTGTCTAATTAAAAAGATTATTTTTTTCAATTTAGACACGTCTCGGATGCACTTGGACACATCTCGAACACGCTTGGATACATCTCGGACACGTTTGGACACGTCTAGGACACGACTTGGACACGATCCATTAATATTTTTTTAAAATAGTTTCCATGATTAACGTTCAATTAGTAAGTCCGTAACCCACCCAAGCTCAATCACATAACTAATGTCCCAAGTCACTATTTTCACACATTAGTATTTTAAATTTTATCTTTTCATACATCAATATTAGACTTTTAAGTTTTATCTTTTCACACATCACTATTTTCATCTGCTCATTCTACCTTTACTCGTACCAAATCGTCCACTTCGTCGTCATTGAAGCTTGCTTCATACCAATATTTCTTCTAGTTAATTTTTTTTATGCACATGTACTCATTCATAGTTAGTTCTATTAGGATAAGTTGGTTTAAGAGATTTTTTATAATATATCAATAGAAATTATGTTCCATATTTTTTAGGAGGGACTTATTAGGTAGCAAATATTAGTACATATGACATATATTAAGATATTGTAAATCTTCATATTGTAAATCTTCAAACTTATAGAAGTGATATTAATGAATTATAAATTTTTTACTTAAATTTTGTAATTTTATATATATATATATATATACCGTGTCCGTATCTGTGCTTCATAGGTGTCTGGCTGTGTTGCTGACACACTAGCGTCGGATGGTTTGGCAGCCTTCCAGCTGTGTCCTTGCTTGATAGTGTGACTGAAGTTTTGCAAAATGCATAGTGAATCATGGAAAAGAAGAAACTGCAAAATGGGTCAAAATTACTGCAAGGACATGCATAGCAGACTGCTATATTGGTTTATAGTGTAAAAAGTCTTAAATTTTAGTTTTTAGGGTGAGTGAAGATTCTTAGCTTTAAAGATGTTGTCAGCGAATCTCATGGGGATTAGTTGTTCAGTGGTTCTAATTACTATCTCTAGGATGATACAAAAGCATAATAAGCTAGGGAAAGGCTCAAATGATGAGCTTAATTTTGTCATTGGACCATGGTACTATAACTGGTAACTGTAATTAATGCTTTCATCATCTTTCTAAAATCTAGAGTGCTTTATGACGATCTAAGTTGATTTTAGATCTTTTATTATTTGTGTCATGCTTTTATGTTCTCTTCCTTTTTCCAGTTTAATCATGCTAAGAAAATAAAAAAAAGCTTTTCTCCCACTTTCTTAAAGATAAATATGGGTAAGAACTGAAAGTTCATTTTTGTTGCCATAGCTGAAATTGTTGACAATCAATTTTGGCCTACTCAAAATGTTACTGGGATTATAATTTGTATTGTTTATCCAATTAAGAGTGCATAGTTTGTCCAAATAATATAATGTTGCATGGTGTATTTCATGGATTGCCTATTTCCCAAGTGCTCCAGGTACTAAAGTTCCAACTATTCTGGTGATAGGAGTTACTTGTGTTATTGGAGAGATAAATGCTGAAATTTTTTGGGATATAACATTTTAAAGCTGATGGTAACAGACTTCATTCATCATGACTTGGCTTGCTTGACAGTCTATACAGCTAATAAAGTTTGCATGAAGCTCTTTTTGTGTAAAGACTCTAAAAGTTAGCGAATTGTTATTGTAAATCTCCATGAACTTTTAACGTTATTGTCTAAATTGCAATAATGAATATTATTATTTTAAGGGTTAAATTCAGTTTCTCACCATGTGATTTACATGATAACGGAACAAATCACCAAGGGTAGAGTGACAACACATTATAGGCGGGCGACCCCAGTGTTGGAAAATGACTTTAACTCCTATTTACAATTGTTATTCTATTGTGTTTTTTTATATTTTTGATCTTTTACATCCTGAATAACATCTGGCGCAGGCGGTGCTCAATCATGCGGGTTATACCCCCGAGGTTAGCCATAGGGTGTTGGTCGAAATGGCTGAGCATAGAAAGGAGCTGGAGAAGAAAACTAAGCCCATCCTTGATACTCTAAGGAGCTACCAAGATTTACCTCCGGTATCTCATGTTTCACGTGCTTTCTGTTTATTATAGTTTTGGAGTATTGTAGAACTATGTTGTGTTTATTCTTATATTTTCTGCTGGTGGGGATTGTCCAGGACAAAGCTTTGGCTGCCCTAGCAATTGAGGATAAGAAAAGGCAGTATGCTGCTGCTGAGAAGTATCTTGAAGATGTATTGCAATCAGCTCTTGCCAATTCGGGGTGATATACTGCTATAATTTTTAAAGCTATTTTTTTTTATTTGTTTACTTTTTAAGCTTCTATTTTCAAACTAGGCTAAAGATGTTTACAAACATGTATGTTAGGTTGGCATTGCTAATACATAAAATTATTTGCTTTTGTTTGGTCTACAATAGTGATATATTAGTGCTTGAATGACGAATGGAATCAAAGACAATTGACAGGCTGTGACAAATCATATATTTTGGGTATTTAATATTTTTATATTAATATATTGAAAGAACTAACTATTTTTGTATATCACTTGAGTAGATTTCCTAACTTATGTTGAACATATTAAAAAAACAAACATTTTTGTTTTTGAAGATCACTTGAGTTGATGTTCTAACCACGGATAAAGACGACACCCTCATGATAGGGGGTTAAGAAACCCAAAAAGGGTGCAACGTGAAAGACTTCAATTGCAATACAAGAGCAAAACCAATATTTGCCAAATTCTATCCCAAGAAATTGGATTTTTTCTCAACCATTCAATTGACCTTCCTTAGAACAATTGATCTTTCTAAATTTTAAAATGAAAATCCCTCCTCTTTCACCTCAAACTCTTCCATCCAAGCGTGCCCTTGCTGACTATTACCTTAGTTTGCCATCACATACTCATTTTCTAGAGTTAATAGTTAATTTAGTTAAAAGAAACTTGGGAGAGATACGTAATATAATCTTTGAAAAATATAAGAATTAGAACTAATCCAAAAAGATAAAAGGCTCATTCTTAATAAAATAATAAAAGAATTACCATTTTTACTTATTTTAAACAAATTAGTACGGCTATGGAGTTAATTGAGATGTCGGACAAGAAATGCATCTTAATTTTGCAAAGATCAAAAGCTCGTTCTTAATAATGTTGAGTTCACGATTTTATTGAGCATTTTCTCTCTACGAGACTCTTACATAATGTCATTTTCATTGTTGAAATCACTCTTTATATAAGTTTCATCTGTTCTCGATTTCTGTCTTATTCCCCAACTACTCCACCACGCGGCTTCTGTCTGTTAGAAAATCAACTTCACAAAAATTGATAGGAACCCAACCCAAAGTCATGAGAAGCCCTTTTAGGTCTATACCTGAAGGCCCAAATTGTTCAAGAAGTCTCCAAGTCCTGATGTAGGCAAGAATTAGTGGGAGAGGGAGAAGTAGTTGTAGAGAGAGAAGATTGCCTATTAGGGAAATCTGTTATATGGGTGTAGAGGGAATTACGGGGGGCTTGTTGAGTGTATTGTTGTTTGCTGGAGCCTAGAGAGTATCTCTGGCTTGGGGGTTTGGCCTTTTCTCTCTTGTATTCCTTTTACTTTTTTTACAATAATATAGATTTTACATTTAGAAAACGATAGGAATTCCTATCATTTCCTATCATTTCCTATCATTGGTGCTTTCATTGAGAGTGTATGAGCACGATGATGACGACGCAGCACCTGGCACCTGTAGAAGCACGTGTTGCCGTTGTTGAATCGAGTCTCAGAAACCAAGAGGCATTGCTCAGGGGACAAGACCAGCTGGTGCAATCTCACGATACCACACTGAAGGAACATACAGTTCAGCTGAGTTCCTTGATGACTAGTGTTGGTGAGATCACCAGGTCCCTCCAAGCTTTACACCTCGAGGTGCGAAAAGGATTCCAACGGCAACAGACACCAGGGTCCAGTTCGGGATCACAAGGAGGGTCAACTCCTCCAGTCGCGAAAGACCTGTGCCTCTCTGGGAAGCGTGTCGAGTTACCATCCTTTACCGACGAGGACCCAGTAGGTTGGGTCGCGAAGGCAAAGGCTTATTTCGCTGTTTAGGGGACTCCTTCAGAAATGAAGGTGTAGTTAGCGCAAATCTGCATGGATGGCATGATGTGGCATTGGTTCAAGGTACTACACAATTCTGATCCTCTACTGAGTTGGGAGACGCTTAAGAGGTCGTTGATGGACCGTTACAGTGACCACCAATCCAGAAATCCATTCTCCTAACTCAAGCCCCTTCAGCAGGGCAGAATTGTAGATGACTACGTCGAAGCATTTAAAGTCCTAATGGCTCAAGTTCCTCCAATGACTGAAGAGTAGTATATGGGCTTCTTCCTGGGCGGCCTCAAGGAAGAAATTCACATGGAGGTTTTGGCTTTCGAACCACTGAACGGCCATAAGCTGATCTCGGTGGCGCGACTGATTGAATGCAGGCTGACCTGGATGTCCCCTCCTGGAGGATCTGGGGGTGGCCGGGCTTATTTTCAGGCACGAAGGACCTTCACTTCGATGCCTTTGGGGTCTCACAGCCAAGGCGGTGGTCATGCAAACTCGGCTTATTCAACAGGAAGTGCTGTCAGGCATGGTGATAAAGGGCCTAAATCCAGCTAAACACAATAGACCAACTCTTAGTTTCGAGGTGGGACACGTAATCTTTCATATCAGGAGTTAATGGACAAGAGAAAAAAAGGGACTATGCTTTAAATGCAGGTAGCATTACAGCCCCATCCATCGCTACCCCAATAAACACCTGCGGCTCTTTGTTTGGGACGGTGAGGAACCAGCCCCTGACTCCCTACTGGCAGTTAAAGAGAAGGAAACCGAGGAAGACTGTGAGATGGTGTGCCACATCCTAGACTATAAAGCTCTTGATCCATGAGAGTTGTCCCACTCCAAGACACTCAAGTTGGAAGGGGTATTGGCGGGATATCCTATTTTGCTTTTAGTAGATAATGGCGCTAGCCATAGTTTTGTAGCAAAGGAGTTAGTAGGCTCTTTGGGACTGAGTATCACCAATACACGGGAATTATGGGTGAGTTTGGGTAATGGAAGTAGGTGTACCTCTCAGGGCCTATGCAAGGCACTAGAAGTGAAGGTTGGCAAGTATACCTTAGTGGTGGATGCGTATGTTCTTGACTAGGGGGAGTAGACCTTGTTTTGGGAGTGGACTGGTTGGAGACTTGTGGAAAGACCACTATGGATTGGAAAAAGAAAATACTGAGTTTCAAGGAAAACAGTCGAATCATCAATCTCAAGGGATACCATATTCAAGATCAATATCACACTCCAGCCTTGTAGGGAATTTTACTAGGGGTGGTAGCAAAATGCGAGATGGCTTTAAATAGGACTAAAAAATAAGAACACAAGACTTCCAATGGTACATCAGTGGCTACTCCTATTAATTGGGAATTGCAGCAGATTTTAGACAAACATGAGGTGGTTTTCAGGGAGACTAAGGGGCTTCCCCCACACCGAAGCCATGATCATGCCATTACCTTACAGCTCGGAGCCAAACCAGTAAATATTCGACCTCATCACTATGCATACCACCATAAGGATGAAATAGAAAGGCAGGTAGGAGAGCTGTTGTCTAAGGGTGTTATCAAACATAGTACCAATCCCTTTTCGAGTCCGGTGATCCTAGTTAAGAAGAAGGATGGTTCTTGGCGGATGTGCATGGATTATAGAGTGTTAAATAAGGAAATAGTACCTAACAAGTATCCGATGCCCACTATTAGTGAACTATTGGATGAGTTACATGGGTCTCAATTCTTTTCAAAGATTGATCTTAAATCCGAGTTCCATCAAATACGACTTAAAGAAGAGGATACTTACAAGACCGTATTTCGAACCCACGAGGGTCACTATGAGTATCTTGTTATGCCTTTTGGACTTATGAATGCTCCATCTACATTCCAATCCACTATGAATTCCGTATTTCGCTCGCTTTTAAGGAGGTATGTGTTAGTGTTTTTTGATGACATTTTGGTTTACAGCCCCACATGGCAATCTCACTTATCCCATCTCGATGAAGTGTTAACAATTTTGGCTGAACATCAGTTTGTTGCTAATTGAAAGAAATGCCTGTTCGGCCAGCCATCAATTGAATATCTTAGGCATATCATTTTGGTTCACAGGGTTGAGATGGATCTATCTAAAGTCCAGGTTGTCTTGGACTAGCCCACCTCGCGAGATGTTAAAGGAGTGAGGGGTTTTTTGGGGCTCACCGATTATTATAGGAAGTTCATTAAGGACTGTGGGATAATTGCTCAGCCACTTACAGCTTTGACAAAAAAGGAAAGCTTCAAATGGAATGATGAATCCCAGCAGGCTTTTGTACATTTTAAGAACAACATTGCCCTCATTTTCAGTTTTGGCCCTTCCCGATTTCACAAAGGAATTTGTTATAGAGTGTGATGCCTCCGAGCACAGAATGGGGGCAGTTTTGATGCAAGATCATAGACCAATTTCCTGTTTCAGCAAAGCACTCTCCTCAAGTACCTTGTCCAAATCAACATATGGAAAGGAGATCATGGCACTTGCCTTAGCAGTTCAACATTAGAGGCACTATCTCTTAGGGAGGAGCTTTAAGGTGTTCACAGATCATAGAAGCCTTAAGCATTTACTCCATTAGAGAATTACTACGACGGACTAGCAGTGATGGCTGTCCAAGCTAATAGGTTACCAATTCGAAGTCATCTATAAACTTGGACCTGAGAATAAAGCTGTTGATGCCCTATCCAGAAAGGGCGAACCAGTAGAATTGACTTCCATTTCCATGAGCCCGTATTGGACAGATTTCCCCAAGCTAATGGAGGAAATTTTACTCGATCCTGACTTGCATTAGTTGAAGAGCATTCTCCAGGATGACCTTGACTCAAAACCAGACTATGAGTTATAGGAAGGCTTGATTTTTTTCAAGGGTAGCATGATGTTGCCCAGGCAGTCTTCCTTTATTCCCACATTGCTGGCTAAATTCCATTCCACTCCGATAGGGGGCCATTCGGGGTTCACCAAGACATACAAGCGCCTTGCAAGAAGTTTTTTTTTTGGCAAGAAATGAAACAACAGATCATGGAGTTCATTCTTGGGTGTGAGACATGCCATAAGAATAACTATCTAGCCATGTCTCTAGTCGGGCTACTGCAACCTCTTCTTATCCTAGAGTTGGTTTGGGAGGATGTTTCTATGGACTTCATTATTGGCCTCTCGAAGTCATATGGTTACGAGGTTATTTTGGTGGTGGTTGGCCTTTTGTCTAAGTATGCCTACTTCCTAGCACTTAAACATCCCTTCACAGCCAAATCTGTGGCTGAGTGCTTCATTAAAAACGTTGTTAAATTGCACGGATTCCCCAAGTCCATTATCAGTGACCGTGACCCCCTCTTCCTTAGCCAGTTTTGGAAGGAATTGTTCCGTCTTCAAGGTACTGCATTAAGGATGAGCACCTCTTACCAACCCTAAATGGATGGCTAAACGGAGGTGGTGAATCGATGCTTAGAAACCTTCCTTCCCTGCTTCGCATCCGAGCAGCCTAAATAGTGGTTCCTCTGGTTATCTTGGGCTAAGTTTTGGTATAATACATCTCCTCACTCAGCCATGGGCACTATTCCCTTTCAAGTGGTTTATGGCCGACTACCCCCACCTATGATTCGTTATTTGTATGGTGAGACCATGGTGGACTCTGTTGCCAGGGTGTTGGTGGATCGGGATAAAGCATTGCGGCAGCTGAAATATCATCTTCACCGTGCCCAGCAAAATATGAAGCGGTATGCTGACTCACACCGAAGGCAAGTCAGCTTTACTGTGGGGCATTGGGTTTATGTCAAGTTGAGGCCACATAGACAAGGCTCGGTTGCCCGCAGGATCAACACTAAGCTGTTCCCACAATATTTTGGTCCTTTTCAAGTTGGGTATCGCATTGGAGAGGTTGCCTATAATCTCTTACTTCCTGATTCGGCCCGCATCCACCCTGTGTTCCTTGTCTCTTAGCTCAAACGGGCATTGAACAAGGACTCCGTCATTGCCTCCCTGCCACCTGAGATGGCGGTAGATGTCCCTCATCCTGTAGTTCCTGAAGCGGTGCTGGCCACGCGAGATGCAAAGTGTAATGGTCGTTCACTTGAGGAGTGGCTTATTCTTTGGAAGTCTTTACCAGTTGAGGAGGCCACGTGGGAAGCTGCGAATGCAATCAAAGAACCATTTCCCTCGTTCTGCCTTGAGGACAAGGCAGCTGCTACAGGGGGCGGTATTGATAGGAACCCAGCCTAAAGTCATGAGAAGCCCTTTCAGGTCTATACCCGAAGGCCCAAAATGTCTCCAAGTCTTGATGTAGGCGAGAATTAGTGGGAGAGAAGAAGTAGTTATAGAGAGAGAAGATTGCTTGTTAGGGAAATCTATTATATGGGTGTAGAGGGAATTACGGAGGGCATGTTGAGTGTATTGCTGTTTGTTGGAGCCTAGAGAGTATCTCTGGCTTGGGGGCTTGGCCCTTTCTCCCTTGTATTCCTTTCTTTTATAATAATACAGATTTTACATTCAAAAAACGATAGGAATTCCTATCATTTCCTATCAAAAACATCAAGTTTTTTTAGTCCGCAATATTTTTCTTCTTCCTTTTCTTACATCAACCTACCTAGTCTTCTCCTCATCATCATAAGAGGTGGACTCATGTCACCACTCAAACTTTCTATCACATTTATCACCTGATAATCTTATCACTAGAGTTATCATCCTCACAATCAGTGGATGATAAAAAAATAAGTTACTTGAGCAGTCAAATCACACAGACTGGTCAAAGTCACTTAACCTTCAATTCAAAACTAATATTGTCTAACTTAAGGTTTAAAGCTTCCTAATTTAGTAGAGCATTAATTATTTCAACAATTCAAATGCAACAATATGCATGAAATAAGTGTTGATAACAATAGCATATTACTATATTACGCAATTCATATCTCTGTAACCGATGCCTCTTATATATTCATCATTACTCTTACTAGTCTGAAGCCATTGTTTGTCTATAAGATCTGTCACAATACCTCATGTCCCCGACCTATGCATATATACATTGTAAGTTTGATAATTACTCGCACATTTTTGTAATTGATCATTCTTATTTAAAATTAATTAGTTATTTTAACTAATTATTTAATTAATTAATTTTTAGTTACTTAATTATTTAATAATTGATAGAGTTCAAATTTTCACTTTCTATAATTTCATATTATTTTTTTATCTTTTATTAAATTTAAATCTTCAGTTTATGCAATTCGCAACTCTATAACCGATGTCTTTTATATATTTGTCATTCTTATTAGTTTGAAGTCATCGTTCATCTGTAAGATTTGCCACATTGCCTTATGTCCCCAACCCATGTGTATATACATTGTACGTTTAATAGGGCGCACATTTTTGTAATTTATCATTCTCATTTAATTAATAATTATTTAATTATTTATATAGTTTATATTTTTACTTTCTTTTATTTCATTTTATATTTTTTATATTTTTTTAATATTAATAATTATTTTAATTTAATATATAAATTATTAAATTAAATAATTTATCAAATTCTCCACTTAAAATTTTAAAATTTTCATATTACTATTTTTGTCACAACTTCTTAATTTTAAAATTAGCACATAATACTATATTATTCTTATAATAAAGTAGCATTAGTCGTATATAATGTAATGTTATTATTCAAATCCTATACCATCATAATATCTATCATCTATCTTACCAAAGACACAAACACCAATAAATAATAGTATATCATGCATATAAACATATATTCAAATATACACATAAACACATATATTCAAACTATAAACACCATATGCATACATGTGTACATATTATAAACAAATAAACAAATATAACATTCAAATAAAAATAAACAAAAATAATATATTGGTTTTGGGCCATGCACCCATGTCTCCTATGTACCACATCCATATTGTGAGGATGTGCTCCTCTGCATGCTGCCTATGTTCAAAGATGCGACGACTTAGGGTGGTTGGGTGATGGTTGTAAGGTGGTGTTAGTAATGGACGATGATGTGACAGTGACGTGGCAAACTGGGTGGCGAGTAGTTTGAGGGATGTGATGCACTCCGGCCGATTGAGCATAGAGGGTGCAGGGTTGTGAGTTGATAGTGTTGATGACTGAGAGTGATACTTGAAGAAGCCGTGAAGGCTTCACCTGTATAACCTGTGGTGATCATCGGTGCGGCATCTAGGAGAGTGGAACTCGAAGAAGTTGTGAAGGCTAGGCCATTAGGCTTCCACATGCCATACTTGAAGAGGGAGGTCTAATCAGCGTAGGGATTGGAGGAGGAAAAGAGCCATTGGCGGGAGGATCGGAGAGTAGAGAATAGAGAAGAGAGAAGAGAGAAGAGAGAAGAGAGAAGAGAGGAGATGAACATGAAGAGAAAACAAAAAAAATGGAAGGGAAGCGGCCTCACAAATAAGTTATAAAAAAATATCCAGCAGATAAGTGTCCATTGGAAACTTTAATCGAAGACAATATTTGAATTTTCGGTGGATAATTTATCAAAAACACGTAATTATTTAATTTATTGGAGTCTTCTAGAGGCTTGATTTTTGATGGATCACCCACTGGAAATTGGCTAGTGCTCATCCTTAGAAGTCGGAGAAATCTTTCCGGTGAAAATAATCCATTGAAAAACCTTGAAACACATAACCGATACATTTACTGATAGATTAGTTACCAGAAATGAAAAAGAACTAATGACGTTTTTATTTTTTCGATGAATTATTCTGCCAGAAATATATTTTATTTATTTATTTACTTGATATTTTTTTTTCGATGAATTTTTCTACCAAAAATTACCTGTATTACTGGCGGCCACAAATCCATAAAAAAAAATCCAACGCTAAAACCTGACTTTCTTGTTGTGACTCATTACAGTTTCCTTAATTTGGTTGTTGACTTCTTGGGAAGAGTGATAACTCTAGGGAATGAAGTTATTTCACTTAAATTAGAATGTTTAAGTGCATGATATTCGTAAGTTGTTAAGTCCAAAGGTTCAATTCATGCATGATTTTTTATGATTAAAGCTTCTTGTCTCAAATGATTAAGAATTGTATGTTTAATTATTTTATTTAAGAAATTTGGATGGATCCTGGTTTGACGAACTTTAGCATTGTTTTGGTGCAGGTATTCAAGATGAGAAGGTCTTGGAAGAGATGAGGAAAGTGAAGAGAGGCTTAAATTTGGAAGAAAGTGTGAAGGGAAGAAGACTTGACAACCCACGCCTAGGCATGAAAAAGTCATGCCTAGGCATAATACTCTCGGGTTTTCAGGAAAACCAGACAGAGAAACTCACGCCTAGGCGTTGCTCTCTCCAATTCTTTTTCAATTGTTTTCTTTTTTCTTCGTGCTCTTCTCCTTTTATTTCTAATTCTCCCTATTGTCTTTTCTGCCGCCTGGACGTATCCTTTTACAACTCTTATAATTTTACTCATTTCAATTATACCATTTTTCATACAACATAAAATTAGTTAATGAAATACAAATTCATAATTAATGAAGTATAAAAGTTAATTAATGAGTATGTAAAAAGTTAGTTAATAAAAATAAAAAAATAGTTAATTACGTATATAAGTTAGTTAACGGAATCAAGTTTAAAATGTTACATATTTGTACATACCAATTAACTAATAATTTATGCTTCATTAATTAATTTTAATATGATATTAAAAAAAATATACATACTATTTAAAATAAGATGATCTTTATTCTTCCTTTTTATGCAATCTCTTCAATCAAACATTGGCCAACCCACTTTTGACTTTGTTATTTCTTATCTTTTTTTTTCTATACCATAATTAGACTGTGGCCTCTAATTCATGCATGGTATCAGCCCACTAACATAGTAGCTCAATAAGAGATGTGGTCTAGCTTCACTTGTTATAGTTTAATTATTTCTTGAATATATCTTTTTTTTACAACCATCACAAAATAACAAAAAATTAATAATTAATATACTTAAAAAATTAATTAATAAATCAAAAAATCACTAAAATAAATTTACTTATATTTTATTATTAAAAATACATATTTTTAGGCTATTATCAACACCCCCATACCAAAACTTTGCTGGTTTTCAAGCAAAGGAATTATACTTAAGTACTAATGCATTAAAGATAAAAGAATGATTCTCGTGCAGAGATTTATCCTAAATCATTTTAACTGGGAATTTAGGATCAACACCATTACACATTTTCAGACAACTTTAATCTCATGAGCTAAGAATCAAAACTTAAGCAATTTAAACATTATCTTCACATCAACAAAAACAAAGGCATAAGACTTCATCACACTTCTAATGACAACAAAAGTAGCACTAAGAATCAATCTTATTCATCAATTAACTTAATTTCATGCCATCAAGTTATAACCAACCTCCTTCACAACATAACACTCTCAATTTTTTTCTTTTTTTTGAAAACACATGACTCATAATGCTCTATCCCATAGGTGACTTATGTAGTGAGTATTCAATCAATGACTCTTGTTCCAATTGGCTCAAGGCATTCATGATAAGGCACCCCTCAGATCTACCAACTCAAGCCAACCAATGGCATAGAAGCACCACAAGTACATATCCAGATGTAGACATAATATATAGAAATTAAAAATAACCTAAACATTGGTACTTAGATCCTTAGAAGTATTCAACACATTCTAATTTCAATTTTTTTTTCATTTGCAAGGAGACAATTTTTTTAAGGCAATCTACCAAGTAATTTAAAAAAAAGATTTTCATCTATGCACAACTCAAGTAGTCAAAATACATGAGAATCCATCTTATGCCTATAGTTCAAGGTGAACTGGAATATAGCCGCAAAAGCTTTGACTACCAACCTATTAAGACCAAAAATTACTCTTAAATGCATATAGGCTACATGAACTTTAATTAATAAACAAACAAGATAATCATGAACAACAAGACCATCAAATCTCTAAAATAATCAGTCAAAATTTTTTCAAAAAATTTGTTTTCAATTTTTTCGCACCCGCTCACCTAAATCACACATTGTCCTCAATGTGAAAGACAAAGAAATAAAGAGGTTAAAGAAAAAAGTAACACAACCTAATGAAAAGTGATATAATGTCAGGAAAAGAAAAACACAACAGTCAGCTCCGCAACAAAATTGAAAAAATCACAATATCCTTTTCAAAACAAATGAGTAGCATATGAAAACTAACAATAAAAATAACAAAAACAAATAAAATGACATAAATAAAAAAGTAAAAACCAAAACAATCTAAAATATTTTTTATAATTTTTATTATTTATTATTATTTTTTTGCCAATACTATTTACATCCCCATATAAAGACTTTGAACTCTAGGAGACACTTAAGTCGAATCAAACAATAAAGTGAAACTAACAATTAAAAACTAATCTATCAAAAAAATGAAAGAAAATTGAATTGCCTTCCAAATAGCGCTAAGTTTAAAGTCTTCAGCCAGACTTGAATTCCTCACTAACTACTCAATATATATTGGGTCTACCAAGTTAATAGACTCAATTAATCCTTCCTCAACAACATTATCAATAACAGACTTTAAACAATGACCATTGACCATAAAAGTACTATTATCTTGCGGATGCTTAATTTGAACAACCCTAGAAGGGAAAACTTGTTGAACAACATAAGGACCATCCTATCTAGACCTTAACCTACTAGGAAAAAAGACGCAATTTAGAATTAAAAAGCCAAACTTTTTTATTAAGTTCAAAAGATTTACGAGATATCATCTTATCATGAAAAAGCTTTAGTTTTGGCTTTATAAATCTTAGCATTCTCATAGGCATCATTATGCAATTCATCCAATTCATTCAACTGAAGCCTACGGTTAGAACCTGCTTATTTCATTTCAAAATTAAATGCTTTAATAGCCCAATAAGCACAATGTTCTAACTCTACAGTAAGTGACATGCTTTACCAAAGAGAAGACAATATGGTGACATCCCTATTGGGGTTCTTATATGCAGTACGATAAGCTCAAAGAGCATCATTCAACCTAAAAGACTAATCTTTCCTATCAGGTCTAACTGTTTTCTCAAGAATAGACTTAATCTCATGGTTAGAAACTTCAACTTGACTACTAGTCTGAGGGTGATAAGGGGTAGTTACTTTATGTGTCACAGAATATTTTTTAAGAAGAGCTTCAAAAGAACGATGATGAAAATGACTACCTCCATCACTAATAAGTGCTCTAGGTGTACTAAACCGATAAAAAATATGGTCTCTAACAAATTGAATCACTACCTTATGATCATTGGTCCTACTAGCCATGGCCTCTACCCATTCAGAAACATAATCTACTGTAACCAAGATATATACATTCCCAAAAGATGGTGGAAAAGGGCCTATAAAATCAATACCTCATACATAACAAATTTCAACAACCAAAATGGGCTGAAGGGACATCATATCATGCTTAGACAATGCTCTAGTACATTGGCATCGCTCACAAGAAAGACAGAATTGGTGAGCATCCTTAAACAAAGTAGGCCAATAAAATCCACTTTGGAGTACCTTAGCAGCAATCCTACGACCTCCAAAGTGTCCACCACATGCATAGGAATGACAAAAAGACAATATGCTATGAAATTCACATTTAGGAACACACCTACGAATTACATAATCTGGGCAATGCTTGAACAAAAAATATGGATTATCCCAATAGTAATGCTTTACCTGGGCAAAGAACCTGTCATTTTCTTGCTTTGAGCAATGTGAAGGGATTTTACTTGAAACAAGGTAATTAACAATGTTTGTGAACCAAGGAAGTTGTGAATGTGTCAAAGAAAATAACTGCTTATTAAGGAAAGTATCCTGCAAAGTAACTAAGTCATGAATATGATCAACAAGCATCCTAGATAAATGATCAGCTACTAAATTCTCTGACAACAGCAAAATCCATCTTATCAATCTAGGCTTTATCTCTTTCTTAGACAACAAATATTTCAAGGTAGCTTGGTCTGAGAAAATAATAACCTTAGAAAGCAAAAGGTATAAGTAGAACTTACCAAGAGCAAAAACAATTGCTAATAACTATTTTTCAGTGGTAGTGTAATTTCTTTGTGCATTAGAAAGAGTTCTACTAGCATAATAAATCAAATGAGGTATCTTACTCACCTTTTGCCTAAGAACTGCCCTAATAGCAAAGTCAAAAGCATCACACATAATCTTAAATGGTAAAGAAAAATCAGGAGATTGTACTATAGGTGCAAAAACAAGAAGAGAACGAAACTTTTCAAAAGTTTTAATGCAAGATTCATCAAATTATAAAGAAACATCCTTAGTAAGAAGGTTAGTAAGGGGCTTAGCAATCTTATTGAAATCCTTTATAAATTTCCTATAAAAACCTGCATGACCAAGAAATGATCGCACTTGTTTAACAGAAATGGGGATGGAGAGATTAGAAATTAAATCAATTTTAGCTTTATCTACCTCAATACCCTTCTTTGAGACCTTGTGCCCTAAGACAATACCCTTTTAAACCATAAAATGACTTTTTTCCCAACTCAAAACAAGGTTTACCACTTCACATCTTTTTAGAACAGTAGATAAATTATGTAAACATGCATCAAATGATGACCCAAAGATAGAAAAATCATCCATAAATACCTCTAAAAATTTATCAATCATATAAGAAAATATAGCCATCATGCAATGCTAAAATGTAGAAGGTGCATCACATAATCCAAAGGGCATCCTTCGAAAATCAAAAGTACCTACATGGCATGTAAAAGTCATTTTCTCTTGGTCCTCTGGGTAAATAGCTACTTGGTTATACACAGAATAACCATCTAGAAAGCAATAAAAGTTATGGCTTGCCAAGATTTGATCAATGAAATGTAAAGTGAAATAGTCTTTCCTAGTCATATAATTAAGCTTCCTATAATCAATGCAAACTCGCCAACCTGTGGTCTCTCTAGTAGGCACCAACTGTCCTTCACTGTTCTTCACCATTGTAATGTCTGACTTCTTAGGAACTACTTGTATAGGACTAACCCATTGGCTATCAGAAATGGGGTATATGATACCTGCATCTAAAAGTTTCACCACCTCTTTCATCACTACCTCTTTCATGTGAGGATATAACCTACGATAAGGGTGTAAGTGAGTGGTTTAGTTCAGTTTTTGAGAGAAAAAAATTTGAACTAATAAAAAATAATTAGTTTGGTTTGGTTCAATTTTCATGTTTTTTGATGGCCAAATCCGAACCAAATCCGAACCAAACATCTAAGGATTGGTTTGGTTCGGGTGATCGGGTTGACCATTATTTTTTTTAACACATCCTAATTCAGTATGATTCAAATTTTATGAGATGTCCACTAGTTGCAAACTAAGAAGAAACTAGTTAAACGAAACTATAAATGCACATGAAAAAAAAAGAGGATCACAGATGTCCTACAACTAAAGGATCATCACACCATGCTACGAACAACATAGAAGTGAAAGCAATAAACATAGAACAATAATTGTAAACCCTCTTAGAAGTAAATTTATGTAGGAAAATTAAACTTTAAAGCATTTTAACCTTCACAAGCATTTAGAATTTTAGATAGTTATTTTCACGCTGATAGATACCTTACATGCAGTTATGTTAGCTGCTTTATCCTGCCAACAACCACCATTGGAGCGTCAAGCACTCATTTGTTTGCATATATGCCTAAAAAAGTATGCCCACTCAAAAAGAATCCAGTACAAAACTAACTAATAAGTCTACAAAGTATATTTTCCTTGTACCAAAAGAAAGTAAACATTTACCACTACTCAAACAAATAGCTGGTTCAATAGTTTTCTCAAACCCAACAATAATAGCCTTTAGAACAACACTTTTCTCCAATTTTCCTGGAAAAACCCTTTTTAGAATTGGAAATCCAGATTACTATCTATCACACAAGCATACAGTACAAACCTCGATATTGTTGATTGTTGACAACAATAGTAGGCAATATGGTAACATCACCTCGCGATCCCTTCCCAATCTACAAAAACTAGCTTTGTTAAATAAATAAATAGATAAATAAATAAATAAATATACATATGCCAGAACCAGAAGTATCTTACAACTTGATGACATGATCTCAATATTAAAAAAAGACTATGTGAAGGAAAAACAATTATACGATCCAGAAACTTCAAAGTTCACACACAAATTTGAAGTACCAATCTTTGCAACTTAATTAATGAGTAATGACACTTCACACATTACGTTACAAGAATTCACTGACTTCCAGTGCCAACGAAAAAAAAGATTAAAAAAAGAATGCCAGATTGATAAGAGGCGATAAATAGCTAGTACAAACATAATAATAGGCATAACTCAAAGTCAATCCAAATTGTTAGCCATGACAACCATCACCCAAGAGGGAGGGGGTGAATTGGGTGTTTACAAAATTTTCAAAGAAACTTTGAGAAATTATGCATTTTGATATTTTTACTTAACACATGCAGCGAAATAAGTCTAACAAAGATACAACTATTGTAGATTACTCAAATACAACTTGGACTATGGAATAAATCAAGCAAATAAGTTAAATATCAAGTTATTAGAATCAAAAGATCAAGATGACAAGATATGCAATAGATAAATATACTACACAAAATGCTGAAATTAAAGAGTGTAGGGAGGAGAGAATCAAACTCAAGAATTTATCCTGGTTCAGTTACCAACTACTTGTGGCCTACATCCAGTCCCCAAGCTTAACTTGAGATTTTCTTCACTATCTCCTAGACTTCATGGGTGCTAGGAAAATCTTTATACAAACAAGAGCACTCTTCATACCTTGGGATACCTCACCCTTGTGCTAGAGCCTCCAACTCTTCAAGCTTCACAGATGCTTGAAATACCTTCACAAACTTGAGCACTCAACACCTTGGGATACCTCACCCTTTGTGCTTGAACCTCTACTTTCAAGGGATGCCTCACCCTTTACAATTCTTGAGGGATACCTCACCCTTTTTATAGATTAAACAAGATATAGAAGAATTGAAACTCTCTCTCTAGAGTGGATAATACAAATTGAAGCTCAATGGGTATCAAGGATTTATACTTTGAAGCTCAAAATATGATTTTGATGATGCAAGGATCAAATCAAGTGTTCTTAGGTTTCTAAAGATGTAAATGCTTCAAATATCACTTATATATAGAGCCCAAGTGATAAAATAGCCGTTAGTGGTGTTTAGAAATGATTTTTTTTAATGAAAACTAGCCGTTAGGAACGTTTCTGGGCACTTGGTAATCGATTACACACTTCTGGTAATTGATTACATGGCCTCTGCCAAAGTTGTAATCGATTACAGGACTTGTGTAATCGATTACATCACTTTTGGTTTTGAAAACTGACTTTAAAAAGTTATAACTTCTTCATTTCTTATTTGATTAAAGCAAATGACCACTCATTGGAAAGATATTTGAGTCTATTTTCAAATGAAATATTTCACAATAAAACTCAAAGTATTTTGAAAGTTATGATCAAAAGAGTAACCAAAGGTTAGCTTTTCAAAACTCAAACTTGATTATTTTTGAAAATTGACTTTAAATGGTCATAACTTTTTCATTTATTACCAGTTTAAAGCAAATGACCACTCATTGAAAAGATATTTGAGTCTATTTTAATATAAAATAAGTTTCATAATAAAACTCAAAGTGTTTTGAAAGTTATGATTAAAAGAGTAACTAAATATCAGTTTTACAAAACACAAACTTGACTATTTTTCAAAGGTTTGAACTACTACCAAGACTAACTTTCCAAAAACAATTTGTTGGGCATTTAAACATGTAAGATACACTTTTAAAGATGTTAAAATATATTTGAGCTTGGTGTGATTCTTTTTTACTTTTACACAAGATCTAAGTCGTATAAGCTATTCTTGAAGAACCTTAGGACTTGATCTTTTGCCATCATTAATTCTTGATGTAATCTAACCTTCCAAAAAATTCTTCTCTTCAAATCTTGCAAATGCTTGGAACATCTTTATCATTTTCATTCTTCTTGAGTTGAGCATAGTTGTGATCTTTTGATTTCTTGTTGCAATGCTCACTCTTGGTACTTGGACTATTCTACAAAGTATTGCTCACTTAAACAAACATAGTTAGTCCAAATTCATAATTCAATATCTTTATATATATAATTCATAGATTATAACTCTAGTTAGTCTACCATGCATATAATACTTTTATAAACACATCCAAATAAGATATTTATCAATAACAAATAGATATGCTATATGTAGGATACAACAAAGAACATATGCAAAGTGTTCTTTTTGTCTTGTATTTATCATCATCAAAACTTCACATATAAAACCATTTGAGGCAAACTTATTTTCACACAAACTCAATCTAAACTCAATCCAAACATAAAAAGAAAAAACATGATTCATCAAATCCAATTTATCTTTCAACTTCATCTACATCCTGCAATAAGGACAAACAAAATGTTAGAATTTGTGTATACTAGATTTTAACAATCAATCATAATTAATATACTTATAGTTATAAATGTTACCTTAAAAGCTTGAAAAACTAGCAAGACTTCTTTGTCAAGTGAAGCATCAAGATTATTCATCATGGGTCAAGTTGTGATCTTCAATATAATATATTAAATGAATAAATAAATGTTACATTATGAACAAAAAATATAAGTACTAAGTATTAACAATTGATAAATTGAGTAAGATAATAGTAAATGTAACCTCAAATTGTCAAAATCCCAATTGAAGCCCCACTTCAAGATTTGAAGATAATCCAGACAACTCTAAAAATTCAAACACAACCATAAAAAGGTAAACAAGATTAATTAATAACAATAGTAAGTATAAGTGTATAATAACAAATTAAAAACTTGAAAATTAAAATTAAGTTTCCATACCTGATTCAACATTCTCCACTTCTTCCATTTCATCACATAGTTTAAGATTCTTTTTAGGAGTCTTAATTTAGTTCTGAGTACAAATCAATGCCTCAACAGTGGTGGGATGCAAGGAACTGCGAAATGGGTCAAGAACTCGACCTCCAGTACTGAATGCAGACTCAGATGATACAGTAGACACTGGAAAACCCAAGATATCCCTAGACATATAAGAAAGAGCATAATATTTCATTGATTTCCGTTTCCACCATTTCAAAATGTCAAATCCAGGAGTATTGTCCTCAACATCATCCTTTTTGTATCTTTCTAACTCATTCCTTTTCACCTCACCTTGTTTTCTCCTCACTTTGATCTAAACCCATCTTCCTAACCCTCATCATCATCACCTAAACCATCATTACTAGCATGAGATTGTGAGGCAACATTTGAAGCCAACATACTAGAATCACCAATATCAAGGGGAATGGGATGCAATGACTGATAATGCTCAAACAACTTATCAATCAGACCCTTCAATCTTTCCACCATCTCTTTGCACTTATCCGAACCATCACTATACATATTATTAAAACTAAACACAACATATTCAAGTTTATAATGTGGATCAAGAAACACAGCCACAAACAAAAGAAGTTTATACTCCCACTACTTTCTCTATATTTGTCAAACTTGACTTTCATGTTTGTTGTCATTCTTTGTAGCCCTACATCATTGTTTTTCCTCCACTTACCTAGGGTCTTTTGAATGTCACATAACTTGTGAAAGAAAACATTAGATGTAACATGCAATGACCCCGAAAAAGAAAGAGTTGCATCATAAAATATTTTCAAAAGCTTGACAAAAACACGTGCATGACTCCAATCATCCCTAGTAGGAGGTCCTCCTACATTGTCAAGGGCTAACAAAAATGCATTATCCGCATCTTCTAGGCGATAAAATGCCTTTTCATATTTTTCAGCAACATCTAACATGAAATAAATGGAATTCCACCTAGTTGACACATCAAGGGTTAACATTGCCTTACTAGTTATACTAGCCTCTTGGACACACATCTTAAAAGTAGACAAGTTGTTGGTGTCAATAATTCCTTTCAAATTTTCAAACTATCATCACCATGCACATATTCATGCTTCAAATTATAGCTCCCCACTTAAAGATTCACATTCTAATTTGTTTCCCAATAAGGGTAAAAAAATAGAATCATTTCCTACATTTAATAACACATGAATGCAGCACCCCATAAACAGACACAAACTCTAGGTACAAACCCTTCCATTTCATGATTTCAATGTACATCAATATTCCGTTTGACAATTTTTATGCAAAACAACAATCTATTTTACAAACCTTTCCTTGCTATGTGCCAAATATTTCAATATCTTAGAGGTCTGGGTAGAATACAGACTGAACTGTTGCTGATGAAAATTAATTTACACACATATTAAAGATACACTCAATCTTTCTCTTCGTACATCTATAATAAGTAGGAAGCAGCTACATTATACAAACATTTTCAAAGTAGATGATTTCACTATACAACAAGAATTTTTTTAATCCAACTATGTTTTTGAATAACATATGCAATACTTTTCTCCCCAGAATCAATATTTAGAAAATGATTCACATTAAAAATGATGATAATTTGATAATAAATTGGTTGCAAAATTGTTATCTGATAAATGGTAATTGGAAAATGAAAATAATCTTAATTAGTAGGATGAAATTAAAATCAGAATCAGCAGTTACATGTCCAAATAGCTTATGTTGACAAGATTATAAACTCGAATCTTTAAAATGTAGTTAGACTTTTGTAAAGGAGAAATTGAACAGATAAAAGTACCAAAAAACATGCAGGTTGAAAATCACTGAGATGTTATGGAAGTGAAAAGATTTCTAGGGGTCACTGAAATGGAAACTATTAGAAAAATGCAAGGAAAATGAAAATCATATATGTAATAAATACTAAATAGAGAATTGCACCCATTATATTAAAAAAGTGATGAATAAGCAAATACATAATAACAGACAGAGCAACAAAGAAGAGTAGTTGATTAAAAGTAGAAAAGAGTGGTTATTTAGTAGTTTAAACAATAAAAAAACGAGGGATTAGTGTTCAAGAAAATAGAGAAAATTCAAACCAAAATGAGGACCTTCGAAGAAAAAAGAGTTACTCAAACCAAATATTCTACCATAACAAAAACCAAAAACAAAACCATTTGCTTCTCACCTCAGAAGCGAAAAATTGTGTGCGTTTTGAGTGTCTCAGTGAGCTGAACGCAAAACCCTAGACCCTAGAAAGATTGAAAAATGAGAATGCAAAACAGTGAGCTTGTGGAGCGTTATAGCATGAAACGAAAATGCAGAATAGAACCACCAGTGACAACAACAAAAATGAAAGAATAGAAGTACCAAATTGCAAGTATCGATTCTCTCTCTTTGAAGACCGCGTGGAGGCAGAGAGGCGAGCTTGTGGAGGCAGCAGACGGTGAGCTTGTCGGAAGGGATGGAGTGGGAGTAGGAGTGGGATCAGTGTCAGCGGTGAGCGGCAAGGGGCGATGGGTGACGACGAGGTTGACAGGCAGAAGAGGGAGGAGGATTTGATTTGGGGAAAAATTGAAAAGGGGAGCTAATTTGGGAAAAGTTGAAATGGGTTTCAAGTTTAAACTTTCACCGTTTACATTAAAATTAATATAAGTAAAAAAAAAATGGTTTGGTCCAATTAATCATTAATTGGTTTGGATTTTATCCGAACCAATCAATATACCCAAACTAAACTGAACCAACTTAATTGTTTCGGTTCAGATTGGTCGAGTTATCCGAACTAATTTACACCCCTAACCTACGATGCATCTCTCTAGAAGGCTTATCACTCTCCTCTAAGAAAATCCTATGCATGCAAATGGAAGGATTAATACCCTTTAAATCAATAATCGATCATCCAATGACACTCTTATGATCAGATAAGACCTTAATCACCTCTTTTTCTTGCTCACTAGGCAACTAGGATGAAATAATGACAAGTAGGGTCTCATTAGCTCCTAAAAACACATACTTAAGAGTGGCTAGGAGAGGTTTCAACTCAAGTTTGGGTGGAGAGACAATAGATGGTACTGTAGGTGAATCAACTAAAGGAGGCAAAAGCTCGTACTTAGTTACCCAAGAAGATGACTCAGTGGATGGGTAACTATCAAGAATAGAAGTCATATCCTCTACAATACCTTCCAACTCACATAACTCTAAATCACCATGTGAAACACTAACTTCTAAAGGATCCTTAGACAAAATTATAGGTAAAGTTTCCTCAACCAATTCATTAATCATATCAACAAATAAACACTTAGATTCATCCTCAAGAGGGGTTTGGGAGAAAGCCCCAAAAATATTAAGTCTAATTCTCATATTCATAACTGAGACATCCATTATCCCAGAATTATAACTAATGTTAGCATTAGCAATGGCTAAGAAAGGTCTCCCAAAAAAGATAGGAATTTTTTTTATGAGTTAGAGGGTTCCATATCGAGCACTATAAAATCAACAGGAAAGAATCCTTTATCAATTTTCACTAAAACATCATCAACTCTTCCTCTAGGGATCCTAACTGACCTATCAGCTAATTGTAAAGAACAATTTGATGACTGCAACTCACCTAAGCCTAGCTCTTCATAAACATAATATGACATCAAATTAACATTAGAACCTAGATCCAAGAGTGCTTTATCAATCCTATAATCACCAATATAACAAGAAATAGTAGGAACACCAGGATCTTTTAACTTAGGTGGTGTGTTAAAATGCCAAATTGAGCTTACATGTTCACTTAAGTGAACCTTAAGGAACTTGGCATAAGCAAGAATCTGTTGAATAGCATCCAAAAGAGGAAGATTGATCTTTACTTGCTTAAATGTCTCAATAATATCCTCTCTCTGCTTATCTTTCTTAAAATACGAAGGTGTTTCTAAGGCTTGAGGGTAAGGAACCTTTAGCTCATATAGACTCAAAGTCAAAGAATTAGTCACATTAGAGGAAGAGGATTTGGTTTCTTCTACATTTTCTTTATAATCATCCTCATCCTTATCACCGTGCACTCTCTCCTCATTCAGCCCATTGTCAATCTCTTTCCAATTCTTAAGAATCATTACAACCCTGGCTTGCTCATGGAATTGGCCTCTAAGATTTTCTATAGGTTGGCTTGGAAGCTTACCCTCCTCTCTATTTCCTATAACAATGACTAACTGTCCAATTTGAGTCTCTAACTTTGCTATGAACTGAGTGTGAGAATCCAAAAGTTGCATCCTAGATTCCATAAAGTGTGTCCTAGTATTTAGGCTATTTAAAGAAGACAACACCTTATTTAGTTTATCATCTATATTCGAACTACTACTAGGTGCTTGAGGTGTATTAGCCACATACCTTTGTGGTTAAAAACCAGGGAGTGGTGTCATACTAATTTGACCCTCTTGATTTGGTTGCTGCCCTTGTTGTACTTCAACACCTTATTTTCAAGAGAAGTTAGGATGATTCCTCTAATCAGAATTGTATGAGTTAGAATATGGGTTGTTCTGTGGAGGAAATCCTTGGGTTGCATTAGCTGCTCTAATGAAAATTTTGAAAATTGTGAGGCAACAAGACAATCATATGAAGTGTGAGAAGTGTTAGAACAAATGATACACTCATTATGCACATTAGAAGAATTAACATGTTTTTTACTCAAAGATAACAATTGACCCATTTCCTTAGATAATGCATCCACCTGGTACATTTTCTTAAATAGAGATTCCACCTTAATTTTCAGATCAGATGTGTATGAAATATCATAAATTTCTCGTTTATTCCCTAATTACCTTGATATATCTAGCTGTGAGGATGAGGCATGCAATTGTAAATTCTCACTTAAGTACTCATATAATTCACATGCCTCATCTAGGGTTTTGTGTAAGAAAATATTTCCACACGATGCGTCAACCATCTACTGGTTGCGTTCATTTAATCTAGAATAAAAGCTTTGCACTTGTTGCCATTTAGGAACTTCATGGCGTGGACAACAATGCAAAAGATCCTTAAATCTTTCCTAACTCTCATGAAATTGTTCATTATTAACTTGAGAAAAAGTAGTGATAGCACGTCTCATTGCAGGAAGTTTACCGATTGAGAAATATTTCTTTAAAAATTCTCCTGATAATCTATTCCAAGTGACAATGTTATTGCATGTAGAAAACCAATCTTTAGCCTTATCCTTTAAAGAAAAAGGGAAAAGACGGAGATAAATTGCATCATTAGTAACATTAGAGATTTTAAAAGTGGAACATATCTCTAAGAATGCATCTAAGTGCTTATAAGGATTTTCAGATTCAAGCCCATAAAATGTTAGCAACATTTGAATTACACTAGGCTTAATTTCAAAGTGATTAACCCCAATATCAGGAAAATGGGTACAAGCGGGAGAATCATATGCATTTAGAGTAAAATATTCCCTAAGTGCTTGATTATTATTTGCCATATTTAAATCAGTATCAATGAGTGTAGTTTGGTTTTGTGCTTTAAGTGCTTTAAGTGCTTTAAGTGCTTTAAGTATACGCTCTATATTTAGGCCGTACTCTTTCAAATTTAATGACAATGAACGGCTACTAAATATAACCCAGACAAAATATCAAACTAATAAGAGTAAGAGTTAGAACAAAAACACCTAGAGTCATAAGTTTGAGTAGAATTGACCTTCTCCAACCTTATTAGCACAAAAAAAGTGAAAACACTAATAATAAAGATAAAAGCACTAAATCCAAATAAATAAAATAAAATAAAAAATAGAAAAATAAAAAAATCTAGACTAAAAACTAAATTAGGCAAAAATTAAATTTAAGCAATCACAAAATTAATTCTCCGACAACGATGTCAAAAACTTGATAGAGAATTTTCAAGTAATAAAATTACCTCTTACTTACAAGTGCAGAAGATCAATACAATATTTAGCAAATATAAGGATGTCATACCCATAAGGAGTGACATAATTAATTAAAATCTAATATTTATCTAAATTAATTTAAAGGAAAGAGAAAATATATTTTTATTTTATTCAATTAAACTAAATATAAATTACGTACTAAATTAAAGTTAAAATTAAATAATAAATTTAAATTAAATGACTCAAATTAAAAATATAAGAATAATTAAAGAACAATTCTAGGACCTCGAATCTATTACTAACCATGTAAAGATGAATTTAACTTGAATGAGAATTAATCTTATTTTATAGGGTGTCTAGACTATAAGCTTTGATCATTACTAAAAATTATTAAAATTTAATTAATGACATAATTCATCTAAAATAATATGACTTATTCAAGTTATGAAATAAACTATTTAACATAACATGAACTATTCAATTCTTAAATAATAAAAATAATGATTACTATTATATAACCTATATCCAAGACTATAAAAATTAGGCATGTGATTAAAAGATATCAATTTAAATTTATTAATTGATTACAACACAATTAATAAAAATTAAATTGAATAATAATTAAAGATTAATAATTATCAATATTGTGTAATTATAAAAAAAGTATTCTAAATAAAGTTAAGTAGTTTAAAACAAAAATTAAAATTTTATTTTTATTCTAAAATATAAAATTAATTATTTATAATAAAAGTACCAAATATAAAAAGAGAAAAAAATTTGATAAAGATGAAAATTTTATGTTTATGCAACACTGTGCGTCTCGTATTCTCTGTCTCTCCGCTGCGTGCGTCGATTCTCTCCACTCTTTCAAACTGCCTGTGCTCTTCAATTCTAATCTGGAGTCTTTTTTCTCTCTATGCTTTGCTGCCTCTAATTCTTTTTCAATTGTTTTCTTTTTTCTTCGAACGGCGTGCTCTTCTCCTTTTATTTTTAATTCTCCCTATTGTCTTTTCTACCGCCTGACGTTTCTTTTTACACAATTATATGAAGTACATATACGGATATATGGATATAAATACAGCATACGATATGAATATAGATATAAAAATAGATTAAATTTTAAAAATTATAAGGTATAGATACAATATATATATAAAAATTAAATTCTTTAATTTATTTTGATATTAATTTATATATATACATATTAATTACAAAATTTAAAAAAATTATAATTCATTAATATTATTTTTATAAGTTTAAAAATTTATAATATCTTAATATATGTCATATGTACTAATATTTGTTACCTAATAAGTCTCTCTTAAAAAATATGAAACATAATTTTTATTGATATTTTTTAAAAAATATTCTAAATTATCTTCTCCTAATATAACTAACCATGTACAAGTATATGTGCATATAAAAAAAATTAACTAGAGGAAATATTGATATGAGACAAGTTTCGATGACGACAAAGTAGACAACTTAGTATGAGTAGAGGTAGAAAGAGCAGATGAAAATAATGGTGTGTAAAAAGATAAAACTTAAAAGTCTAATAGTGGTGTGTCCAAGTCGTGTCATAAATGTGTTTAAGCGTGTCTGAGATGTATCCAAATTAAAAAAATAATCTTTTTAATTAGACACATTTAGACATGCACTACCAGAAAAACGGACTTTAGCCACGGTTATAGTAACCATGGCAAACCCAACTAAATCAGCCTACATTTGCTACGAAGTTGGGCCAACGTAACAAAGTAGCGCGCCACTCTGATCTCCCTCCTTTTTCTTTTTCCATCTCCCTCCTTATTATTAAACAAAGCATTTGAGTATTTTTTTTTTGTTTCTTCTTCCATCTCCCACGCACCGAAACCACATCTGCGTTCCCCTCTCTCTCTTCCCCCAATCTCATTGCGTCCCAGCCATCGAAACCACACACCGTCTTCGTCTTCGTTCTCCAATCAATCGTTGCCATAGCCATTGCTGCCTATGGTCGTTCCTTGTTCAGGTATGAGCCACAGTTTAATTAGGGGAATAGAATATTAGGAAACTCATCTTTCCATTTGCAAAATTTCTGCTCTCACTTTCGACTATGTTCATAGAGAGCTCATTGGAAGCTTTCTTCCATTTTTGCAGAATTTTCTCCCTTTTATGGATGTCAAAGTGAGATTATTTTGTCCACTTTGCTGAAAAAAGGATGGAAATTATGTGAATGATGAAGGAAAGGAATTGTTTGTAAGTATTCATATCTTTGTTTAATTTTTCATTTTGCTTGTTAAATGATTGGACTACAGAGAAACAATATGTGGTATTTACATTATTAAAAGATGTTTTTCTATGTGGTATTTTTCTGATTTGTAACAAAAATAGAAAAAAAATTAGTACTAGAAACCTTGGATACTGGTCTTGTCCATTTAACATTTAACATTTTTGACCATTCTTAAACATTACTTATAATATATTTTTTTGACGAGTTAGTTTTAGACTTAGAATGGAACCTACATATATTGGATGCTGCATTAAATTGTTTACGAATCTAGGACTCAAATCTAGAACTCATAAATTGGCTTAGTGTGATGCGTCCAGTAGGAACAATTGTTCACAATTGTTTATATGCACCATGCAATAGTGGTACAAGTAGAAGAAATACAAAAAGTAAAGCAGTAAATCACCTGAAATATGGACAAAATGGTAACAGGATCAATTGCTGATATAAGAGCACCAAACATTAGATACTCAACAAAAGGTAGTCTGCACATGAGATAGACCAGCCCACCAAGATAACTACATGTATAGGAGCTAGAAAAACATTAGCACTAGCATTAGCATGAAATTCATAAAGACTGAGTAAAGTGAAGGGTCAAGGAAAAACATTTTATGAAATTAATTAATTAATTAAGTAATTATATTATAAAGAAAACGAGAGAGAGTGAGAGTGAGAGTGAGAGGGAGAGTGGTTGAGGATATAATATGATAGGTGGTAACAAGAAGAGGAAGAAAGACTCGTCGTGAAAGTTGAACAATGTCCTGTAGCAGGAAGCCAAAGTGAGGTTTAGAAAAAAGAAATAAATGTGATAGCATGATGAATATAAGATGGCATGCCTGATACTAGTTTGGGTGTTAGAAATGTTAGCGAGTGCACCAACAATTAAGCCAATGAGAAGAGAAGCGCTGGCTTCGGGAATCACATAAATAGTCCTGTATAAAGAAGTACATAAAACAATAAATCAATCACATCAATGTTAGAGAGAAAGTGGGAAAAGGAAAGACAATACATTACATAGTTCACAACAATATAAACCCTTATACATTCCAATTTCCAACAAATCATATTATGAGAGATCTGAACAAAATATAAAATTTCTAAGTGCAGGTCTTAATAACATGGAATTGCTATACCTCAACTTTAGAAAGCTTGTCTTCATTCAGCACCTTAAAAAGGGCAAAGCCCGCAGGTGTTTCAAACAACACAAGCATTTTATCACCTCCTAAAAACTTGAAAAGAAAGCACCACATCATCCTGTTAATAACATAACCTACAAAAAAAAAGGATAATCAACTCACAAACACCAAAGTCTACCCAACATCTAAGGTGGCCCACAGAAAGCTTATAAATATTGACACCCCTACAAGCAAGCAATTTTTCACCACCCAAGAAGAGCCAATAAACTAACGCATTGACAATCACAATAATAAGCACAAGTGACAAGAAAAACATAAAGTTTACAGCTTTATAAAAACCCAGAACTAGAAGCATCCACCTTGTGTTGAGACTAGTGTTGCGGGAAAAAGAAAATATAAGAGAGATAGGTTAAGCGATATAAAACTTTTTTGCTTGTACTGGAATATATGTCAATTTTTTTAGAAGCACCAGAGCCAGTTCATACTTGTTTACTGTTGATGATTCGATGCAAGGAATTAATACATCTGTTAGAATTATATGCTTAGACAAATCATGCAAAACATAAAGAATCTTTTCTTTTTTCTCTTTTGATTTATAAAATTAAGCTTTTCTCAAATCGTATATTTTGGTATAAGATTTTTTGGTATTTTTTGGTTTGTGGATATTTCATGCAAAATGTATTGTCAGTCTTGAAATAAATGCACTTAACTGTTCTCTCTTTTGCAATGAGCTACAGAATTAACGAAACAAATTGAATATAAATATATATATTCACACACACGCACGCACACGCACACGCACACGCACACACACACACACGCACTCTCTTTTGTAGTGAGTTACAGAATTAACGAAACAAATTGAATATAAATATATATTCACACGCACACACACACATGCACATGCATGCACACACACGCACGCATACACGCGCATACACGCGCACACACACGCCCACACACACACCCACAGCCACACGCATGCACACATGCACACGCGCACACGCACACACGGGCACACACGCGCACACACACACACGTGCACACACACATGCGCACACACGCGCACACACACAAATTTTTTCAGAAGCACCAGAGCCAGTTAATACTTCTGTTAGAATTATATGCTTAGACAAATCATGTAAAACATAAAGAATCTTTTCTTTTTCCTTTTTTGATTTATAAAATTAAGCTTTCTCAAATTTCATGTAAAATGTATTGTCAATCTTGAAATAAATGCACTTGACTGTTCTCTCTTTTGCAGTGAGTTACGCATGCGCACACACACTGACACACACGCACACACACACACACGCATGCACACACGCACACACGCACACTTGCACACATGCGCACACGCACACACACACGCACACACGCACACGCACACGCACACACCCACCCCTACCCACACACCCACACACACACGCGCACACGCACACACACGCACACACACGCACACACACACACACACGCGCGTGGGCACACACGCGCATACACACACACACAAATTTTTTCAGAAGCACTAGAGCCAGTTAATACATCTGTTAGAATTATATGCTTAGACAAATCATGTAAAACATAAAGAATCTTTTCTTTTTCCTTTTTTCTTTTTTGATTTACAAAATTAAGCTTTCTCAAATTTCATGTAAAATGTATTGTCAATCTTGAAATAAATTCACTTGAATGTTCTCTCTTTTGCAGTGAGTTACAAAATTAACAAAACAAATTGAATATAAATATATATTCACACACACACACACAAATTTTTTCAGAAGCACCAGAGCCAGTTAATACATCTGTTAGGATTATATGCTTAGACAAATCATGTAAAACATAAAGAATCTTTTCTTTTTTCTTTTTTGATTTATAAAATTAGGCTTTCTCAAATTTCATGTAAAATGTATTGTCAATCTTGAAATAAATGCACTTGACTGTTCTCTCTTTTGCAGTGAGTTACAGAATTAACGAAACAAATTGAATATAAATATATATTCACACACACACACACAGACACAAAAACTTTATAAGTTAGAGTTTAAACATTACTTTTGCCAGAGTTTAAACATTGCTTTCGCTACACACACACACACACACACACACACACACACTTTATAAGTTAGAGTTTAAACATTGCTTTCGCTGCTTAGATCTTATACTTAGTGTTTATTATCTTAATTAGGTCATGCTGTTAAGTGGCCGCAATTTAGTTTTGTAGACTTTGAATGAGATAAAACCTTATAGTATATTTTTCCCTTTGATTTTTGGGTTATCATTATATGTTTCCCATGCATTTACATAGTAGAACCTTTTTGTAAGATCAATTTTCTTTTTGAAGTTAAACTACATATATATATATATATACACACACACACACAAACAGATAATATTCATAATTATCTCGTTGATACTTCAATCATAGAAGTTACAACATTTCATCTCAACAACAAGCAATTGCCTATACAATTGCAATGCATGAGAATGTCATGATAACAACCGCCCATACAATTGTCATGCTATGCTTAATTATGACTAATGATTATGCCTATGCAAATTCCTAAGTATGAAAATGAATAATGCATGATACCACATCCAGGACCTTCACTCCCATGGTAATGTCATGAATGCATGAAAATTGAACAAAGTAATGGAAGTCCATAGTTTCATTCATAACCTTGAACACGCACTGGAAGTCTCATCCAGCATGCATCATTATCACAGAGGAAGTCTCATCCCCCCCGGGTAGTGAAGTCTCATTAACTATACGGTTATCGATAATGAACAAGGAATTTTATCCTTTAATACTTCACTACATTAGGAAGGGTACAATGCGCCTTACCTGATATAGAACACCCACTTTCACGGGCTCACACCTTTCCATAAGGCAAAATATACAATCAAGTATATTATCATGTCTAATTATTCCACATAATTAGCATTACAAACCTCAATAGGTTTCTCCAACATTTCATGTAATACAATTACTAATTACTTCTTATAACTAGTTTTCACAATTGATTTACATGCATTTCACATTCAATTTACAACACTTCATCAAATACTTATAGAAGTACTTTAACCCTCTAAAAAGAGCAAACATGAATAATTCCCACACTTAGGGAAACTCAATTCCTCGATTCCTCATAATACAAATTATATGTATATAGTCATGCCTAATTATCTCACGTAATAGCATTACGAATCCATTTGATTCACCTCTAGCATTACGAATCAATATGATTCATCACGTTTTCACTTCATTAAATACTTCTACTAGTGTCTCAACACTCTTTACGAAGCATTACACCAAAATCTCGTTCTATTTCCCAAAACAAGGCTCTGTTTTGTTCTGTTCTGCACTGGGCGCTCAGGTGCTCAGATTCTGCACGCTTAGGCGCGCTACACATGTAACCTAATCTTTCTGTGAACTGGGTGCTTAGATGACATGCCACACAGCGCTTAGGCACTCTCCACATCTAACAAGTTCTTATTGGGCGTTGGGCGCTTAGATGCCCAACAATTCAGTGCCTAGGCGCTCTAAAACCAGAAATAATTTTGCATAAGTTTGCAGAAATGATCACTATTCCATTGGGAACAAGTGATCTTATACTCGCTCAAAATCACTTCCAAGTGATTTTCTAACTTCTCAAGGTCCATGAACATATTTTAACTCTTATACAACCTCAATTTCATATAAATCACCACAATACACCAAACATGTATTTATAGCCATGTCTAATTACCTCCCATAATTAGCATTTCAAGTCAACTTGACTTAATACATTCTCACATCTTCAATTACCCCTATTAGAATTTCAACACACTCTACTGGGCATAAACAAAAGATTCTAACAATTAGGAATCTCAAAGCATCAAAATAAAGATTCTGATGAAATCTGCTCTAGGCATCTAGGCGCCCTATCCTTGCCTATGGCATTCCACCACACTATGAAAGCCTAAGGTGTTCCAACACATTACCCTTTGATATTCCACCTTAATATGGTTATCTAAGATCCCTCTAAGGCTCCTAGCCTTATAAAATGCCAAAACATGCATCTCCTAACCCGAAACGCATTCTGCTCAATCTCAACTTTTGACCTTTGCACAGTAAAATGAGTATAACTTGAGCTTCGGTTATCGAAATGATGCGGTTCTTATGGCATTAGAAAGATAAGAGGAAAAGCTACAACTTTCATGAAGACCACAAGAGCTCATTCTCATCATTGAGGGATTACATGGCCGTGTAAAATTACACGGCCCTGGCCATGTAATCGTCTGTGAGGGAAATTTATGGCAGAGAGTTACACGGCCTAGGCCGTGTAATCGCACACGGGCCGTGTAATCGCACACGGGCCGTGTAACTAAACCAAAAACATGGCAGTAACTCTCCTGCACGATGCTACTATTCCTTTGGTCATTTTTCATGGATTTTGGCCACTTCAACTTAGTTTCTAAATGATTTCAAGTCCCAAACAAGTTCACAAACAAAAAGGAAACTTAAAATACCAACTCACAACACAAATTTTAGATTCTTGGATTAAATCATTTACACCCTAAAACCCTTATTTCCACACAAATGGCATTCAAGGGTGTTCAAGTGATGAAAAACTATTCTATTGCCTCTAGCGAACCAAAAACATGCTATTATCAAGCTTTCTCACAAGATTCATGCATTTACTAACACAAATGCAATTCTCACACTTCAAAACCCCATATTCCCCCATCAAGTTTGCATAACCCAATAAAGAAGATGAAGTTATGAAGTAACACAAACCCCCTACCTCAAGATCAAGAAGATGAAGATGGAGTAAAGCCTCCACTTGAATCCTCTCTCTTGATGGTTGATCCTTCTCTTCCTCTTCGATTTTTCTTTCTCTCTTTTCTTTTCTTTCTTTTCTTCACGTTTTCTCTTCTCTTCTCTGTTTCTGCTTCTCTATTTTTCGGTTCTGTTCCTACCCCTCAAATATCCCTACCGTGGGATATTTCAAGAAGGGAAGTTCCTTTTGAATTCTCTTGGTTAGGTACTAAAACCTCGATCTGCTAAGAACACTCAGATTTTTTCAAATTCGATTTCGTAGCTTCCAACATATTCATAATAAATCCTGAGATTCATTAAAACTTTTATTTCACCAAAAAATGATATTTCCATATCAGCTGTGGGTCAATCCGGCACTAAAACACACAACCAGTATGCTCAAAAATGCCGAACCAACTCCAAAAATTCTTAAACTTTAACTATAACACAGTTCCCACATTTGTGACTTGGAAACAAACTCTCCACATTTAATTCCATTATCTAAGCAGTTTAAGCCACATCCGGACCAAATAACAACTATATTTCACACATAGTGTTATAACAAAGTGCCTAAACGTGCTCAGAAAGTCACAAAACTTCACAGCCATGTTAAGTAATTATTAGGCTACCATTGCAACTGTATACAAGCCTAACATGATTTTCTAGGGTATTACATTCTCTCCACCTTTTTAGAATTTTGTCCCCAAAATTCACTCGCTATCGACACTTAGTCTCTCACAACTAAGGTTTTCAAGATCTCCAATAGACATCACACTGGTCCCTCACTAGAAGAATTCCTATTCTCCCTTGCCTAGGTGGAATCATAGTTTCCTATCCACATAGAACATTACATATTGGGCTGCAGTCTCAACATCATGTAACCGTCTAATAGTAGCTACCAACATCCAACCTAAAGCAAGTCATGCAATCATTTTTCCAATATCTCAAACAAGAGACAAAGAAATACACATTACATAGAGAAACTTCTACATGCTTAAGCATAGTCAGTCCATACCCCAGCTCAACAGGATGAACTGCTCTGATACCAAAATGTAATAGCCCAATATTTGCTACCTAAATATATCTTCATATAAATGAATAACCCAATATTGACCCTACTACTACTGACATATGTCAACGTCTAACCCATATCATTCATACATAATGAGTAAATATGGAGAGCCACAAAAACAAAAGTTATATATATACATCACAGCCTCAAGGACATACTGTTATACATAACTTGAAACAATTAAGCAAATATAAAACAAATATATACTCAGCTCAAAACAGCATCTATACTATGCTAATCCTCATACATCTTCTTCTTCTCTTTCGAAGAACTCGCACTTGGATTTACATGGAAACACAATCGGGCTGAGAAAATATATCTCAGTAGAAGTATTCTAATACCAGCATATATACAAATATATATATATATATACATACAAACAGATAATATTCATAATTATCTCGTTGATACTTCAATCATAGAAGTTACAACATCTTATCTCAACAACAAGCAATTGCCCATACAATTACAATGCATGAGAATGTCATGATAGCAACCGCCTATACAATTGCCATACTATGCTTAATTATGACTAATGATTATGCCTGTGCAAATTCCTAAGTATAAAAATGAATAATGCATGATACCACATCCAGGACCTTCACTCCCATGGTAATGTCATGAATGCATAAAGTTTGAACAAAGTAATGGAAGTCCATAGTTTCGTCCATAATCTTGAACAAGCACTGGAAGTCTCATCCAGCATACATCATTATCATAGAGGAAATCGCATCCCCCCCGGGTAGTGAAGTCTCATCAACTACACGGTTATCGATAATGAACAAGGAATTTTATCCTTTAATACTTTACTATATTAGGAAGGGTACAATGCGCCTTACCTGATATAGAACACCCACTTTCACGGGCTCACACCTTTCCATAAGGTAAAATATACAATTAAGTATATCATCATGTCTAATTATTCCACATAATTAGCATTACAAACCTCAATAGGTTTCACCAACATTTCATGCAATACAATTACTAATTACTTCCCATAACTAGTTTTCACAATTGATTTACATGTATTTCACATTCAATTTATAACACTTCATCAAATACTTATAGAAGTACTTTAACCCTCTAAAAAGAGCAAACATGAATAATTCCCACACTTAGGGAAACTCAATTCCTCGATTCCTCATAATACAAATTATATATATATAGTCATGCCTAATTATCTCACGTAAATAGCATTACGAATCCATTTGAGTCACCTCTAGCATTACGAATCAATATGATTCATCACGTTCTCACTTCATTAAATACTCCTACTAGTGTCTCAACACTCTTTAGGAAGCATTACACCAAAATCCCCTTCCATTTCCCAAAACAAGGCTCTATTTTGTTCTGTTCTACACTGGGCGCTCAGATGCTCAGATTTTGCACGCTTAGGCGCGCTACACACGTAACCTAATCTTTCTGTGAACTAGTGCTTAGATGGCCAGCTACACAGCGCTTAGACGCTCTCCACATCTGATAAGTTCTTCCTGGGTGTTGGACGCTTAGACACCCAGCAATTCAGCGCCTGAGCGCTGTAAAACCAGAAATAATTCTGCATAAGTTTTCAGAAACGATCACTGTTCCATTGGGAATAAGTGATCTTATACTCACTCAAAATCACTTCCAAGTGATTTTCTAACTTCCACAAGGTCCATGAACATATTGTAACTCTTATACAATCTCAATTTCATATAAATCATCACAATACACTAAACATGTATTTATACCCATGTCTAATTACCGCCCGTAATTAGCATTTCAAGTCAACTTGATTTAATACATTCTCACTTCTTCCATTACCCTTATTAGAATTTCAACACACTCTACTGGGCATAAACAAAAGATTTTAACAATTAGGAATTTCAAAACATCAAAATAAAGATTTTGATGAAATCTGCTCTGGGCATCTAGGCGTCCTATCCTTGCCTATGGCATTCCACCACACTATGGAAGCCTAAAGTGTTCCAACACATTACCCTTTGATATTGTACCTTAATATGGTTATCTAAGGCCCCTCTAAGGCTCCTAGCCTTATAAAATGCTAAAACATGCATTTCCTAACTCGAAACACATTCTACTCAATCTCAACCTTTGACATTTGCACAGTAAAATGAGCATAACTTGAGTTACGATTATCGAAATGATGCGGTTATGATGGCATTTGAAAGATAAGAGAAAGAGTTACAACTTTTATGAAGACCACAAGAGTTCATTCTCATCACAGAGGGATTACACAGCCGTGTAAAATTACACGGCCCTGGCTGTGTAATTGTCTGTGAGGGAAATTTCTGGATGAGAGTTACATGGCCTAAGCCGTGTAATCGCACACGGGCCATGTAACTGAACCAGAAACATGACAGCAACTCTCCTGTAAGATGCTATTGTTCCTTTGGTCATTTTTCATGGATTTTGGCCACTCCAACTGAATTTTATAAGTGATTTCAAGTCTCAAATAAGTTCACAAATAAGAAAGAAACTTAAAACACCAACTCACAGCACAAATTTTAGATTCTTGGATTAAATCATCCATTTACACCCTAAAACCCTTATTTCCACACAAATGGCATTCAAGGGTGTTCAAGTGATGAAAAACTGTTCTATTGCCTTTAGCGAACCAAAAACATGTTATTATCGAACTTTCTCACAAGATTCATGCATTTACTAACACAAATGCAATTCTTACACTTCAAATATCCCCACCGTAGGATATTTCAAGAAGGGAAGATCCTTTTGAATTCTCTTGGTTAAGTACTAAAATTCTGATCTGATAAGAACTCTTAGATTTCTCCAAATCTGATTTCGTAGCTTCCAATAGATTCACAATAAATCATGAGATTCATTAAAAATTTTGTTTCACCAAAAATTGATATTTTCATGTCAACTGTGGGTTAATCCAGCACTTGAACACATAACCAGTACGCTCAAAAATGCCGAACCAACTCCTAAAATTCTCAAACTTTAACTGTAGCACAATTCTCACATTTGTGACTTGGAAACAAACTCTCCACATTTAATTCCACTATCTAAGCAGTTTAAGCCACTTCCGGAGTAAATAACAACTATATTTCTCACAGTGTTACAACAAAGTGCCTAATCATGCTCAGAAAGTCACAACTTCACAGCAATATTAAGTAAGTATTAGGCTACCATTGTAACTATATACAAGCCTAACATGATTTTTTAGGGTATTACATATGGCTTCTTCAAATCCTGTTTCATCGGAGGGTGCTTCCATCATTAGACCTCTCCCCTTTTTTCAATGGTGATGGATATGCATATTGGAAGGAAAAAAATGAAGATCTTTATTGAAGCTGTTGATTTAGATATGTGGGATGCTGTGTAACACCCATAATAGCATGTTAGACTAGTTTATGGTTACAAAGGTAGCATAACATATGTTTGACATGTCAGGGAAATTTTGTGGTAAACTGAGTTAATTTAGACATTTTGTTGCAATCCCAAGTATGAAAAGTAGCCTAAAATGACCCAAATAGTAGCATAAATGACTTAGTTAAGGGAAACAAGTATGAATAATTTGTTTCTAAGTCACAAATGAGCTAAGTAAGGTGTAGATAAAGTTTGAAGACAATCGAGTTCATTTGACATTTTTAGGCATACTGGTTGTATGTTTTAATGCTGGATTGACCCCCAGCATATATGAAAAAATAAAGAAGTGGTGAAACAATATTTTTAATGAATCGTAGGATTTATTTCAAACTTGTTGGAAGCTGAAAAACTGGATTCAAAGGATTCTAAGTGTTCTTAACAGATCGAGAATTTTACTATAAGTAGCAAAGTCTAACATTGTTACTCACGGTAGAAGGAAACCAAAATAGAAAAAAGAGAGAAAAAAGAGAAAAAAGAAAAGAAACCAAAGAAAGAAGAGGTAGGGGAGAAAAAGAAAAGGAAAAAGGGGAAAACCAAAGATCAAGCTTGAAGATCATCTTGTCCACAAGAAGTAGGGGTTCTTGACCTTAAAATCCATCTTTTTACCCTAAACCATTGCATGGCTGAGGTTAGGTTTTTATGTGGAGGAAATAGGTTTTTAAAGAGTAAAATCTATTTTCTTGCTTAATTCTCGTTTTCAATGGTTAGAATTGGTTGTTTCATCTGTTTGTAATCAAAATTAGTGAGTTTTGTCATTAGACAAAGTTAGAAAGATGATTAGATGGAGTTTAGGTTAATAGAAAGTGTGTATGTGATTTTGATCACTAACACAAGATTACAGAAACCTATAGGTTATAAAAGTGTTACAACATTTTTAGAAGTTATTAGTGGTGTTAGAAATCACCTAGAAACCTTTTTTGGTTGTTTGGATCACTCATGTTCCAATGGAATAGTGGAAACAATCTGCAGAATTCTATAGATTTGCTGCTATTTGAGGAGCACTCAAGCGCTCAAGCACTAAAGGACCAGAGAGTTACGCGTGCATCAGGGCATTGAGCACTCAAGTGAAGAGGGCTTAGGCGTGTCGCACAGCAAAACAAAGCTATGCTTTGCCCAGTAAGCATTCAAGCATATAGGTAGTGAACGTTCAAGCGCACAGAGCGCCCAAGCACTTAGGCAGAAGGCGCTCAAGTGCCCAGACACCAGAATCCTATTTTTGAGGTTTTAAGTTATCCTAAGTGATGGGATCTTTTGTTTATGCCTTTTTAAGAGTGTTGAGACACTAATAAGGGTATTTCTTAGAGAGAAATACCTAGTTGCATATAAAGAAAAGAAAGGAATTATTAGTGTATCCTTTGGACATGGATTACCATAGTGAGGTGTCTAGCTCTCTAGGCAATTTGATGTTGCAATTACTTATGGAGTGATGAGTATGAAAGATACTAGAAACAAGAGAATTAAGTTTGATTGACAAGAGCTAAGTGCCATAAGCCCTAGTTGGCAAGGGTGAATGCTATATTGCATGAAAACTCTTATAGAGAAGAGATAAAGCTAGTAATGCAAGGATAGGAAGTGTACTAATTCAGAGAGAGCTAGTAATGCAAGGATAGGAGGTGTACTAAGTCTAGTTAGCATTGGTTATATGTTGTAGTGCATGAAATGCTCTCACAGAGAAGAGGTAGAGTTAGTAATGCAAAGATGGACGTAGTATAGAGTTATGTGGTGGTTATATTAGAGTTAGACATTACATCACATTTTCATACGTAAACAACACTTCTCACATACTTGTTATTCCTAGAGTTAAGATAGTGGAGGCATCCACTCAGTTTTAGTGGACTTGTCCACTCAGTTTATAGTAGACTACTTGGTAGATTATAGGAGGTTACATGTTGTGATAATAGACTCCCTCCCTATTTCGTAGGTTATAAGAGGTTACATATTATTATAGTAGATACCCTCCCTAGCCATGGGAATAGTCAAGTCTCATGACATTGTACCTACACTATCATACACTTTTCTTTGAGCATAATCATACATCATTTCTTCATTGCATTTTTTGGTATTTGTTCTTGTTGTGATTTTTTATTCTTTTGTGTTTGTGTGCATTTGCCTTTGGGAACAACTGTATAGGCGATTATCTTTCCTGACGGTATCATATGATTACATGGGCAGTTAATTGATATCGTTGTTCTTTAGTTTAAGTTTAAGTTATAGATTACATTTTGAATATTGCATAGAGTTGAGACATATGTTTTAGTGTAATAGTTTGGTGTATTCATTGTGAGTGTTTAAACTGTTGGCATTAGTTACTTATACCGAGAAATGTGATTTCTCACCTCGTTTATTGTCATGTAAATCCAGGTGGAAGCTCATCCAAGGGAAAGAAGAAAAAGTATGAAGACTGGGATAGTATTTATGCTTTGTAGTTTAAAGATTGTATTTATTTACATTGCTTTTAGTTGTACAAAAGTTTATGTATACTAAGTGCCCTTTTGAGGCAAAGATGTATGTATAACTTTTAGTTTCCGCAAGGCTCTCTATTATCATTTGTTTAAAGATATGGATTAGTATGATGTTTAGCTTAGAAATAGCATAGCTAATACTGCTTATCCAGGTATATGCTTGATATACTAGGTTACCGGTATTAGGATGTTATATACTGTAGAAAATGGTCATTTTGTTCCTACACATCTTTTTAATAGTGTGAGTGTTAACACACCTAGAAATTAATGGACCAATGAGGATAAGAAAAATGTGCACTACATTTGAGATCTAAAAACATCATCACCACAGCCTTGGGATATAGTGAATTCTTTAGAGTCTCAAATTGTAAAACAGCCTAAGAGATGTGAGACACTTTACAAGTCACCCATGAGGGTACTAGTTGTAACATCCTCCGTAATCCATTAGTCTTAATCATGGTTATATAAGTTCAATAACCCTAGTATGAGTTACTTATTAATTTTGGTGACTTTTTGAGTTAGTTTGCATTTGTTGTTATAACATCGAATGTGAAAAATAGCTCATATTAGCTCAGAACTTAGCATAATTTGCTTAGATGATAGAAGTAAATGTGGATATTTCATTTCTAGGATATAAATACTTAGAATAAGATGTGGTAAAATTTTGAGGATCAACTGAATTAGTTTGGTATTGTTACCTACACTGGAAGTATAATATAGCTTTGTGGCCATTAACGGTGTATAAGGATAATCATTAAAGGATGAGTATGGAAATTAGAATAAGTCCTAAAATTTTTCCTAATGCTTATGAAAAGTAGAAAACTCATCAAAGGAAGATTAAAATATTCTTAAGAGATACAGAAGTTCCAAGAAGCCTTGAAAGTCAAAGGAACTTATCCTTCACTTTCTCTCCACTGCCCCCTTCATCTCTATCCTTCTTTTTTTGACTTTTCTCTCATTTCTCACACTTTCTCACACAATTCAACAAAAAAGAAGAGAAAAGGAAAGAAAAGAAAGAAGAGAAAGAAGAAGGAGAGGAAGAAGGAAGGAGAGGAAGGACCAAGGAAAAAGAAGAATATCAAAGCTTAAGCATCATCCAAGAGAGTTGAGGTAGGGGTGCTTGACCATATTTAAATATTTTTCTTCTTCTATATTTTGATGTTTCATGGTGCAAGATGAATATGGTAGAAAAATGGGTTTATGAGGGATGTATGGTTTCCTTTGTTTCTATTCTTGTTTTCCAAAGGTATGTTAAGGAGTTGATACACGCATGGTTATAGATTTTGAACTTATTTGCATCCATATAACTCCATATACTTGAGGTTGTAAAAATGGGTTTGGATGAGTTGTTCTTTGTTCTTAAATCCATATGTTGATGATTTGAAATTGTACATGTGAGTTTTATCATGTATAGAGACCATGTATGATGTTGAAAAAAATCATTTAGAACTTGATTATAGAGGTCAAGAATGGGTTACTAACTCAAAGAAGCTGAGTCTGGAAGTCTGCTTCTGGCAATTAAGTGCCTAGAAACTGACCACTTAATAGGGCAGGGGCAGAGAGGAAAAATGGTTGGGTGATTAGGTGCCCAAAATCTGACAGTTTAATCGGTCAGTGGCAGCCACACCCAGTACTCAGCGATTAATCACTCAAAAAGTGGGCGATTAATCTATCAATGACAGAAAATTAGTGGGATTTTTGCTGTCATTGGGCAATTAATTGGTGGCTTTTGGGCAATTAATTGCCCAAGGATAAGAATTCCCCTATTTCTCATTTTGAGAAAATAGAGTTCTCTACTTAATGAGATTACATATTTATGCTAAATAATGTGAGTTAAGACACTATTAGGTGTATTTTATGATGGTAATATCCACTTAGTATATCTATGAAAGATGAAACCATTATGCATTCAATTAATTGGGAGTTAACAATGGTATATATCTAGTGTATTAAAGAGCAATGAATTTGTGCAATAAGTCCACTTGTGAGGTGAAGACATGGTGCACTAGATACAAGTTTAATGAGATTTATTTGCATAATACATTTATCATATCTTATTAATGGTACTTATAGAAAATGGATTGTTCCTTTATTTGTTAAGTTGAGCTATTATGGAATGCTTAATATGATTTCTCCTTTATTTACTAAAGTTGAGCTATGAAAGTGTATTAGAAACATGAATTGCTCATTTACTTTGTTGAAGTTAAGCTTATGATGAAATGATGTGGTGTGTACTCATTCTACTTGGTACTACATGAAATGGACCTTAAAAAGAAGTGTTCTATTACTTGTTATTCGTTAAGTATTATAACCTTATATGGCGTGCACAATCATTTGGTTAGAAAATTGTAGGAAATGATTCTTGATAAGGAAGGAGATCCTAAATTCTCAAGGTGAGATTTCTCAAATGGTCCTTATCATATATGGGAAAGGTAGGAAATGATCATTGATGAGAAGAGTATCCTAAATTCCTAGTATGAGATTTCCCAAAAAGGTCCTCATCAATAGGGCTAGGGTTACTGATAGGTTAAGGAGGAAACATATTCTCTCCCTATCAAGATATAAGGAATTGGGTTCTTGGGAATATGCAAGGAGGCACGACTTTTCATAAGCATTAGCAGTTGCCATTTCATAAGCATTTACATTTTTACATTTCATAAGCATTAACATACTATAATTCATCGCATTAACATATAACAATACATAAGCATTAGCATATGAATTACAATTGTATGAATAATTGTTTTACCATTAAAGAGATGTTAGCTATGTATAGATCATGGAATTGAGTTATGAATGTTTACATTAAGAGACTATATAAATGTTGAATGGTAATGAGTTATGACTCATATACTTGTGATTACTATGGTCTATGGATGTTATGATAAATTGCTATAAATGATTAATTATGAGGAATTGAACCATAGCAATAATTGAATTTTTTGCATCGAGAAGAGAAAGAAATTGTTTTGGCTTTTACCACCTTTCTAAATGTTATTAAAAGGGTTGATTTTTCCAAAGCAGCTAGACTTATTGTGATGTCATTAGATATGAATAAACTACTAAGGATTTTTAAATTCTCACCCTTTTGTTTGTTTCCATGATAAATCTAGCACAAGATTCTTCCAAGAAGAAGAAATAAAGATGGTGACCTAGAGTAGTTTTCCTAACTCTTTTGTCCAATTCCTTGTATATTACAGTATTAGCATTAGGTTGTATTAAAGTTTTATGTATTATGCATACTCAAATACTGATGTACTAGACACTTGTTTTATTAGTAAATGAAAAGTTTCAAATGTATTATGTTCATGTACATGCTACGTTTCCCTCTCAAGGCTCTTTATAATAACAACTATGGTTATTATGAAAGTAGTATGATGTTTATAAGTTAGAAGTGACTTGTCTAATCCTATTTACTATATATATATCGGATATATCATGGCATTAGTTTGGGGCGTTACACTAGTGAAGCGAAAAAGTCAAGAATCAATACTCTTAAACATGAATATGAGCTTTTTAAAATGAATCAAGGTGAAAGCATTCAAGAAAAGAAAAAGAGATTTTCTCATATTATTGATGATCTTGCTTCATTAGGAAAAACCTTTCCTAATAAAGATCTTATTAATAAAGTGTTGAGGTGTTTGAGTAGGCATTAGCAGTCAAAGGTGATGGCTATTGCGGAATCGAGAAATCTTGCTACCATGACCCTTGTCACACTCATTAGAAAGCTTCAAGAGCATGAATTAGATTTGAATAGACTCAAACAACAAGAGGAACTTGACAACAAGAAGAAAGAAATTGCTCTTAAGGCCACTTCCTCTATACTTGATGATGATGATGATGATGATGGAGATGACTTAGAGAATCTTGAACTTAATGAGGATAACCTTAGCCTTCTTGTGAAGAAGTTTGAGAAATTCCTCAAGAAAAATGGAAATAAAAAAAGATCTCATTTCCTTCCAAAGAAGACTTATAACAAAAGGGGAAGGAACTTCATCCACTCTCACATGCTATGTGGAAAACTGGGACACATGAAGATGGAGTGTCTAATCTACAAAAAGAAAGTGGAGAAGTTTAAGAAAAGGCCTTCAAAGGACAAGAAAGGAAAGAGAACCTATATGACATGGGATGACAATGATATGGACTTAACTGATAGCTCTAACAATGAAGAAGCTTACCTTTGTTATAGGAGAAGATGAAGATGAAGATGACGTGAAGGTAGTATCCTCAAACTTTGACTCTTTCCCTTCTTATAATAAATTGTAAGATGCTTTTAAAAAATTACATGATAAGTCCATGAGACTTGCTAAACTTCTTTCCTCTTCCAAGAAAACTATTTCCTCTCTAGAAAACATAATTTTCATCTTGAACAAAGAAATTGAGGAACTCAATATTGAAAATGAAACTTTTGGATTGATTGATACTAATTCTTTATACATGACTTGCTCTTTTCATGAGATTACTTCCACATCCTTTTTTTCCCTTCATATAAAGCTTTTGAAAAAAAGATTGAGGACTTGAAGAACACCCTTACAAAGTTTACCTTTGGAAGGAACAACTTGACATTTTTTTTAGTAAACAAAGATGTGTCTTTGAGAAAGCAGTTTGGGGTATAATCCCAAAAACCAACAAAAGCTCTATAAGAATTTCTTATTTTCATTAAGCACATCAAGTAGTCCTTTCATAAAATATTTTTATTGTGGCAAGAAAGGACATAGTGCATCTATATGCAATGTAAGAAAGAACACCAAAGTAGGCTCTAGGATGGTTTGGGTTCCTAAGGGCACCTTATCCAAAACAAACACACAAGGAACCAAGAAAGTTTGGGTAGCAAAGGTTAAAAATTAAATGTATGTTGTAGGTGTTCTTGAAGGCCAAGAGCTCACATTGGTATCTTGATAGTGGTTGCTCCAAGCACATAACCGAAGATGCCTCTGAGTTTTCTTTCCTAGTCCCCAAGAAATATGAACATGTAACCTATGGAGACAACAACAAAGGAAAGATTATTGGAGTTGGTAAAACATCTTCCTCCTTTATTAATAATGTTTTACTTATTGATAGACTCAAACTTAACTTGATTAGCATTAATCAATTATGTGACAAAGGGAATGGAGTCATATTTAATTCAAATTATTGCATAATTGAAAAAGTAGATGACAAATAAGTTAAGTTTGTTAGTCATAGAGTGAATAACATATATCTGATTAGTTGTGATGATATATCCTCAAATATTGCAAAATGTCTTAAGAGTAAATGAGATGATTCATAGCTTTGACATAGAATAATTGTTCACATTCACATGGACCACTTAAATAAGTTAGTCTCTAAAGAACTTGTAATTGGACTACCTAAGCTCAAATTTGAAAAAGATAAGTTGTGTGATGCATGTCAAAAGGGAAAACAAGTAAAGATCTTTTTTAAAGCTAAAAATGTTGTTTCTAGCTCTAGACTTTTACAACTTTTGTACATGGATCTTTTTGGATCCTCAAGAACAATGAGCTTTGGTGAGAATTACTATGCACTTATGATTGTGGATGATTATTCTAGGTTCACATAGACATTGTTTTTATCTCATAATTATTGATAGACTCAAACATAATTTACTTAGCATTAGTCAATTATATGACAAAGGGAATGTAGTTATATTTGATTCAAATTGTTGCATAATTGAAGGAATAGATGACAAATAAGTTAAGTTTGTTAGTCATAGAGTGAATAACATATATATGATTAGTTGTGATGATATATCCTCAAATGTTGCAAAATGTCTTCAGAGTGAATATGATGATTCATGGCTTTAGCATAGTAGAATTACTCACATTCACATGGATCACTTAAATAAGTTAGTCTCTAAAGAGCTTGTAATTGGATAGCCTAAGCTCAAATTTGAAAAAGATAAGTTGTGTGATGCATGTAAAAAGAGAAAACAAGTAAATATCTCTTTTAAAACTAAAAATGTTATTTCTACCTATGAACTTTTACAACTTTTGCACATGGATCTTTTTGGACTCTTAAGAACTATGAGCTTTAGTGAGAATTACTATGCACTTGTGATTGTGGATGATTATCCTAGGTTCACGTGGCCATTGTTTTTATCTCATAAGAATGATGTTTTTCAATCTTTTAGAAAACTTGCCATAGTTATTCAAAATGAAAAGAGTTGCATTTATTAGAAGTAATCATGACGAAGAATTTGAAAACCAAGAATTTGAAACCTTTTGTAATGAAAATAGTATTGAGCATAATTGTTCAGCCCCTAAAACTCCTAAACAAAATGGAGTTGTAGAGAGAAAAACTAGATTTTTAGAAGAAATGACAAGACCTATGCTCAATGAATCTAGTCTTCCTAAGTGTTTTTGGTCGGATGCGATAAGTACCGCTTGTTAGTAATGAATCGGGCCCTAATAAGGCCAATTTTAAGGAAAACCCCCTATGAATTATACAAAGGAAAGAAGCCAAATATCTCTCACCTTCATGTATTTGGATGCAAATATTTTGTTTTGAATAATGGAAAGGTTAACTTAGGCAAATTTGATGCAAAATTCGATGAGAGTATATTTCTTGGCTATTCTAGTCATAGTAAAGATTTTAGAATTTATAACAAAAAGAACTATGACTATATAAGAGTCCATATATATTGCTTTTGATGAGACTAACCCCATTAGACCGAGAAAGGAATTTTTTGATGATGTTGCAGAAATTTTGGCTAAAACTCACTTAGATGACAAGGAGAAAGAAACAAAGAAGCAAGAAGAAAGTTAAGTCGAACCCCAAAAACAAGTGGAATCACAAATCATGACTCTTCCCAAGGAATGGAGGACCTCAAGATATCTTCCTCTTGACAAAGTAATTGATGATGAATCAAAAGGGGTAACAGCTCAAAACTCCCCTAGAGGAGCATGTAGTCATAGGACCTTTGTTTCTCAAATTGAACCTAAAGACCTAGATGAGGCTATTGTTGATGAACATTGGATCTTGGCCTTGTAAGAAGAATTCAATCAATTTGAAAGGAATTAAGTCTGGGAACTTATTCCAAGGCCCAATGATCATCCAATAATTAGCACAAAATGGATTTTTAGGGACAAACTTGATGAAACAGGGGTAATAATAAGAAATAAAGTTAGGCTTGTTACTAAAGATTATAATGAAGAAGAATGAATTGATTATGAAGAAACTTATGCTGTCGTTGCTAGATTAGAAGCTATTAAAATGGTACTTGCATTTGCATGCATCATGTATTTCACGCTTTACCAAATGGATGTAAAAAATGCTTTTTAAAATGATTTTATTCAAGAAGAAGTGTATATGGAACAACTTCCTTGTTTTAAAAAATCTGAGCTGCCCAACCATGTTTTTAAATTGAAAATGCCTTATATAAGTTAAAACAAGCTCCTAAAATTTGATATGAAAGGTTGAGCAAGTTCTTTTTAGAAAAAAGATTTTTCTAGAGGCAAAGTTAACATAACACTCTTAATCAAAAACAAAAAACATGACATTCTCCTTGTGTAAATCTATACTGATGATATTATATTTGGTACTACTAATGAATCTTTATGTAAGGAGTTTGCTAGTCTAATGTGAAGTGAATTTAAGATGTCAATAATAGGTGAACTCAACTTCTTCCTTGGATTTTAAATCAAGCAAACAAAGGATAGGATTTTCATAAGTCTAACCAAATATTGCAAGGAGTTACTCAAGAGATTTGGAATAGAAAATGCTAAGGAAATGGCAACCCTAATGAGCACCTCTTGCTATTTGGACGAGGAAGAAGGAGGTAAACCCATAGAAATTACTAAAAATTGAGATATGATTGGCTCATTCTTTTATCTTATAGTAAGTAGGCCGAGTATAATGTTTAGTGTATGCATATGTGCAAGATATCAAGCTAATCCTAAGGAATCACACCTAAGTGTTGTAAAAAGAATCATGAAATATCTTATAAACACAACACAAATGGGCTTGTGGTATCCCAAGGGTGACTTATATAGTTTACTTGATTATTCTGATTCTAATTTTGCGGGATGCAAAATGAATAGGAAAAGTACTAGTGGGGTATACCACTTACTTGGAAGCTCTTTATTTTCCTAGCATAGCAAGAAACAAAATAGTGTGATATTGTCTACGAATGAAGCTAAGTATGTTGCAGCCAAAAGTTGTTGTGCTCAAATCCTTTGGATGAAGTAACAACTTCTGAATTATGGACTCCATCTTGATCACATCCTTATAAGGCGTGATAACACTAATGCTATCTCAACTTAACAAAAAATCCCATCTTGCACTCAAGGACTAAATATAGAAATAAGGCACCACTTCATAAGAGATCATGTGCAAAAGGAGATTATGTGTTTGAGTTTGTGAAAACATAAAAACAATTAGCTGATATATTTACAAAATCTTTGGCAAAAGAAAGTTTGGAATAATATACTAATCATGCATTTGAATGAATGTTTATGTTGTGAAGTACCAAAACTGGGAAAGCTTCCACTCCAAAATTAAGGGAAAGTTGTGCTATCTCTGATTCATCTTACCAAGTTCCTCTAAATGTTTGAAAGGGAGTAAGTTTTTGAATTCTTAATGAATTCCAATTATGAACCAACTCCTTTTCTCAATGAATTGTTTGTTATCATAAAAAAGAGGGAGAATGTAAGTGAGAATGCACATCAATATGGCCTAATGAGTTTTGATGAAAACAAACAATTTTGGAATTGTTGACAAACACAAGAATCAACTCCAAGTTCTTCAAAGTTTAGTCTCATAGGACTTAAATCTCATGTGAAGGTATTAGGATTAACACACTCAAGCTTAAAGTCTCCAATATCTTAAAAATATTTTTACATAGCCTTTATTTTTCTCAATATAGTGGTTAGCATATTCTAAATATGTTTAAAAATGGCTCCAAGTGTTTTCTAGTTTTAACTTCCTTGTTTTTAATAAATTAACATGGAGCCTCAATCGATTAAAGGCATCAAAATCTATTTTACTTCATGCCTTAATTGATTAACGTCACATGTTAATAAATTAATATCACGTTCTAATCGATTAACGTTGCTCGTGACTTGTTTTTTGAATTCCAGAGCTTATTTTAATTGATTAATAAATTGTCTTAATTGATAAAGGGGTTGTCTAGTAGCTTCCTTTCAAGTTTTAATCAATTATCCTTTCCTTTTAATCAGTTGACATAGCTTCCAGTAACCTTTCTATCAAGCTTTAATCGATTAATGCTTAGTGTTAATCGATTAATAGTGTATCAGAACACGTTTGTAACAGCTATTATTGCATTAAATGCAATCCCAACCACCTTCAAACAACTATATATCTTCATAGGCTATAAATATTTTAACTTGGAGACATTAATACACTGATGAAACAGCTGAACTAACTTGGTTTGAACATTAAATTTGTGATTTGATCATTTATAAAATAATTCTCTGTTCTTGAGTTATTTAGAGTGTTAATCCTTGATACCCATTGGACTTCAAATTATAATATTTACTCTTATGAGAGTTTCAATCTGTCTTTTATCTTATAAAACTTTGTAAGATGGTAAAGTATCACTCAAGAGAGAAAATGGTGAAATATCCCTTGTAAGTGAGGCTCAAACACTAAAGGTGAGGTATCCCAAGAGTGTTGTGGGTGCTCTTTTTTGTAAAGGTTGCAAATACTTATTGAAGCTTGAAAGATTAGTGGGAAAGTCTCAGCTATATCACTTAAGGACTGGACGTAGGTCACAAGAGATGACTAAACCAATATAAATCTCGGAGTTTGCTTCTCTCAACCCTATCTCTTTTATATTTGTGCACTTTATTGTTCAAGACTCTCTTGAATACTTTGATTCTTGGTTGTTTTAGTGTGAAAAGTATTCATCCCTATCTATTTACTCAATTCTATTAATTAATAGTTTCAACAAAGATTGAAAAGCAAGTGTTCTTTGAAAAGTGTTAGAAAATCTTTTACAAACTTAATTCACCCCCCTCTTGAGTTTGAAGCCACATGGTAACACATCACTAAGAAACCATCAATTTCTAAATTTCAAATTGTTGAACCTAAGGGAATAGATGAACAAAGTAATGGCCTGTATGGATTTAAGTTGTATTTGTGAATTTCACGATTTATATATTTAAACACAATATCTACATGTCTAAACTTGTTCTATACTTGTAGGGATGACTGTGGAGTATGGGTCACTGCATGGATGTTGGAATGCAATCTGTGTGACGTATATAATATACTAGTTAGTAATTTAAACTTAACAATATTTTTAATGTCAGGTGAATGATGCAACACAGATGAAGATTGCAATTAATTTGATTAGTAAGGCATACAATACCAAGAAAGATGAGATTGTCAAATTAGCATTTGAAAACTTGCATAATTTTAAAGACCAAGACAAGTGCCTAGTCAAAACTTAGTTATGTTGTTATTATTGATCTTTCTTTGCGCCAAGTCAAAACTTTGTTCTGTGATTATTATTCATGTTTCTTTGAACTTATGTTACTCAAATTTCAAATTATGTACATTCTACGTTGACGTATATTTTTTATCCAATTCAATGTAATTTGCCATGCCAGTCAGTTGGCTAACTTATATTTTTGGTAGTACTCATATAAATGAATTATCCTTCATTGGGTCTTATCATGAAGGTAAATACTTGGCAATATTCCTTGAGTTTTGTTTTCAATAAATTTCCATGAGATACAAATTATTAAGATTAGAATATTATCTTTGCATTATTTGGAGTTGATTAGGTGAGAAGTTGTTTATATCATGCTTGCAGCTATGCCAATGGCCATGGGGATCAGCAACACCCGATGCCAAAATGTTCTTAAGCAATATCTAGAGGAAAAGTGAAAATACTAGAAGGATAGCTCTGCTGATTAAGAGATAGTAGCAAAAACATCAAACAAGGTACAATAGTATTGCATACTACTCCTTAACAAAATAATAATTACAAAGAACAAAAAGTTTTTAAAGCAAGTAACAAAACTTTAGAAAAATAAACTATACATTATCACTAGATGCAGAAAAATGCGTCATTCAACGAAGTCAACCCTTGAGAGCCAACATTGAAATTTCTTGGCAAGTGGATGTTGGGTAAGATTTCAACATTAAATAACCCAACTTCAAATTGTATGAAAATGCAAACAAACATTGGCAAAAGGGAAAGGGCTCTACCGAATTCCCTTGAATCACGATTTTTAACTTCAAATATAGGGTAACTTATGCTAAGTAGGTTTTGTAATTTCAATATTTCAATAACTTAATCTAACTTCATAATCGTAGATATCAATTATGAGCATCATGTTGTTATTTTTCCCTTATTTGTCCTCTGCTTATTTTTTACATGTTAGCAATGAAATTTCAAAGCTAACAATTCATTACAACTTCTTCTTACTATTATAGAAACAAAACCTAAATTGAAACACAAAAAGTAATTAAACTCAATTTGAAAAGAAAATTAGTCTAATAGGTTCACATTATCCATATACTAACATGTCTCAATACCAATAAAATATAGATAAATTTTGGTAATCCATTGTTGTCAACTTTTAAAAAATTACTTGGCTATTACATCATAAGCCATAAAATTACATTCTTATAATCCTACAAGCAAATTTAAATACATCTCCTCTCTTCTCTTACATTCCGCTACTCCAACATAAATCTTCCCAAACTCAGTTTCTTTCTTTGCAAGTTGTAACTCTAGCTTTTTCTTATCTACTTCAAACTCATTCCAAACTCCATCAAAGCTTTTACTCAAATTTGATGATTCTGGTGTCACACGTTTAGTAGGAGGTCAACCCAGTCAAAATATTAACACGCCTAATAAAGAAAAATGAATTTTTGACTGTTAGTATAGCATGGTATTAAAAAAAATTTAATACATAAAGATTTTACCCTTAACTAAATGTCAGAATTTAATATAATGAACACGATACATAATAGTTTTCTACTAATTAAAATAGGGCATGATAATATCTCCGATCGGAATTCTTTTCAGACCTAGAGGTCCTAAGGGTTGCTACCTCCCCAGTCCCCATAGAAACAAAATTTTCCATCAGCTTATTTGGCGTCATGACTAGGGGATGGAAAACATTGGGATGCCATAGTATATATTTTCTCAACGCAACCTACAACCCAAATTAAAAATCCACTGCACTACAATTAATCTACAAATGTACCATATAAATCTCTTACTAGATCAAAATATGCTATAGCAATATGGTTATATATACCCAATTTTGGGATCTATATATAACTGATCCAATAATATGAACAAGATAGTCATCAACAACTAGTATGACAAAGCCAAAAACCACACAAACAACAACTACAACCCAATTGATGGATCATTAATAAACATTGCAAATCAAATGTATAAAATGAACTTGTTCAAACATTATAATCTTGTCAATATCAATTAAAATCAAATGACTAACTTCTAAAATGGATAATGCATCTCCACAAATTCCATAAATGAACAGATAAAACCAATTAAATCAATCATCCACAACAAAGTGCATACCACAGTGGATAACAAAACATATGCATCACTAACATAGATCAATTCACATTCAACTCAAACTACCAAACATACAAAAATATACCATTGCAAATTTCATGATGGTAACCAACTCAAACAACATACATTAATACCCAATAATTTAATCTAACATTATATATATATATATATATATATATATATATATATATATATATATAAACATTTTTAACAAGTACAAAGTCAAGAACAATTAGGACAACCTTCCAATGCAAAAACTCAATCCATCCCTGTTTTTCAATGCCCCACAAGGCTAAATTTGTCCACAATATGCATCACCAACTACAGGACAACAAAATTAAATATCAGAACCCATCGAGTTGACATTAACATTGCTATTGCTATCCTCTACAATTCTTACAAAATTTAAAATTCAGGGTAGCTTTTCACCCTGAAATGGTGATATTGTATAGATACATGTCTAGGTTACCTTGGTATAAGTTGATTCTTTAAGGTTCAATACACGAGAAGAATAGGATGCTAGTGATTTGGGTTCTTTAAATCGTTAAAGATATGGGGAAAGGGATTAGGGATCTTCCAATGGTAATAAAATGGGTCAAGAGATTAAGGTTCATTCATTTCTGACAAAATGGAGATAATTAAATCTACTTCAGTGCATGGAAGACAACAATGAGGAAGAAGACACTTACGAATACGAGGGACGAAGTGGAGGAGGAAACTCAGCAAAGAAAATGTCGATGTTGTTTTGGTTAGGAACACTTAAGAACACCACAATGACATAGGCCAGGGAGTTAGGGTTCATGCATTGTGGGCGGAAATTATGCACTCATTCCGTAGGAAATCATTAGGAAGATGACAATTGAAAACGGCATGGAGTTAAGGTTCATATGTTTTGGGGGAATTTATAATTTCTTGGGTTAAGAAGTCTCACAGTGAAGACGAATAATAGGGGATGGAGTTAGGGCTCATAGCATTTGGGGCTAGGATTCATACGAAATTGGGGAACTTTTGGGATAAGGGAATTTGAATTTTTTTCTTCAAAAGGGGGAATTGGGTTAATGAAAATTGGGATTAAACTTTATTAATTTTATAGAAAGATCCTTAGGGTCAACTTGAAAATCAAAAAATATCACATACCCTTATCAAATATAACATGTCTCATTAATGACATGGAATTGACATGACATGTGGCATCATTTCATTGGGCCAATTAAGAAGAATTCCTAAACCCTTCCAGGATACTAGAGAATTCACCTTTAATAATACATAGAGAGATTATTACATAAATCTTGGGCACCCAGATGGGTGCACCAAGCCAATCAGAATTTAATATTTTTATAGATCTTTGTGTCATATAATTAATTTCACAAAACTCTATAAAAATATGAAGTTTTGATTGGCCTGGTGCACCCATCTGAATGCCTAGGGTTTATGTAAGAATCTCCCTAATACATAATAGAAAAATTCTTACTTAAACTATGAGCACCATAGTTGGGTGCACGAGGCCAATCAAGACTTAATATTTTTATTAATTTTTGTGAAATTAATTGTGTAACATAATTATCCATGAAAATACTAAATTATAATTAGCTTGGTATACCTAACTAGGTGTCCATGGTTTAGACAAGAATTTCTCTACATAATAATGTAACACTAACGTCATATCGCCCAGGACAACTAAGAAAACCCAAGCTCCTTGCGCTGCGTGGCTTTGCTAGGGTTTGCCCTATGGAAGTATGACAGCGTATAGTGCGATTTTCTTTTCCCGTTTCTGGTGATCTTTTTTCGCTTTATAGCAGCATTTTTATCCCTTCAGCATTGTCTTCATGGCGTCTTCCTCACATGGAAACCAGTATCCGAATCTAGTTACAGAGGAGGATAACAATTCGGGCAATAACATCCCTGAAGAAGAGGAAACTTTGATTGTTTTTTATGATAAAGATATAGACGCTGGTCTACGTGAATGCCAACGCAGTTTAATTGGTAAGATTGTTACATAGAAGCCAATACACAGAAACTCTTTGCACAGTGCCTTCTCAAGTATATGGTGTAATCCAAAAGGCTTCAGACTGGAGGAGATGGCAGATAAAACCTACCACTTGTTCTTTGAAGATGATCTTGATTTCAACAGAATCCTGAAAGGGAGCCCATGGGTCTTCAGAAATTCGTGGTTGATAGTTACTGCCTGGCAACGAGATATTGAACCCAAGGACATTATTTTCAAAGTTGCACCGGTGTGGGTCCACTTACTGGGGCTTCCATCTCATTGCCGAACCTTGTCGATGGGGCACAAACTTGGAGTATACATTGGTGGAGTTATAGAATGTGACACTTTTGAACTACCTAACAGAAGTAAGATCTTGAAGGTGAAAATTCTTCTTGATATTACCAAGCCTATCAAAAAAGGTGTGAGTGCAGGGAGCAAGGCAGAAGGGGTATTTTGGGTTGACTTCAAGTATGAGAAGTTACCACAATTTTGTTTCTATTGTGGGATGATTGGTCATGGGGAGGTTGGGTGTATAGCTAGCCAGCAAGATCTGGATGGGTCGAAATCAAAAAAGCTTGGCCCATGGCTGAGAATGATGGTGGCTGGTCGCAGGTTGAAGGAGGATGGCGGCGCAGAGGGTCAACAGAAACATATGCAAAATAAAAAAGAAAGAGCGAGAAAGAAATTTCCCGAAGAGATTCTCACCCAGTTGGCTTCGATGCTTATATGGGTGATAAAGATAACTTAGGGGTTATGCATGATGCTATTGATACCTCGAGAACTGTGACATGCATGCAAAAGGTAGTTAGTTCAATAGCCTAAAACGTTGAAGAGGTACAGGGAGATGTTTCTGGTGCTGTCCCTAATATTGAGGAATCTGTTCCAAAAACAGATAACAAAAATCATGAGGCTATAGCTAGTTTGGATGTGGAACCCATTAAAGAAAATATTGTTGTAGATCCAATTACAAAGAAGTCAAGCTCGAATAAGAAGAAGTGGAAACGGATTCAAGTCACTCATCATCCTCAACCCACTCCACAGAAGAACAAGCTGGACATGTGCTTTAAAAGGAAGGAGTAGGAAGACTATGTAGACATGGAAATCTATTCACGAAAAAGATATCTTTGTACTGATAACCACATATCGGCAGGTCTTGTTGATCAGGCCTACCGAGAGCCATGAGTTTTCTAGCATAGAACTGTCGTGGGCTTGGGAACCCATGAACAGTTAGAGCTTTTAAGAAGCTTCTAAAAGATAAAGATCCCACTTTGGTTTTCCTCTCAGAGACAAAGAAAAAAGACTTTGAGATGAATACCTTTCGTTACATTTAAGGGTTGGCTAATGTTATTGCTGTGAGTTGCACTGGAGATGGAAGAGAAAGAGTAGGGGGGCTTGCATGCTTATGAAAAGATTGTACTGAGGTAGAAATTTTATCATTATCTCCACATCACATTGATATGATGGTTTCTTTGGATGAAGGTGAATCTTCATGGAGGTGCACAGGTATTTATGGCTATCATGAAACATATTTGAAGAGCAAAACTTATAAGCTCTTGGACCAGTTGGCAGATGGTGTAACAGTAGATAAGTGGCTCCTTTTTGGTGACTTTAATCTTATTCTATCTCAAGCTGAAAAGGAAGGTGGAAACCCGGTGAATGGTGGCATTATTTCATTGTTTAGAGAAACATTGCAGAAGCATAATCTAGTTGATATTGGTTTTGATGGTGATAGATTTACGTGGCACAATAATCAAGATAGGGAGGCTTATATAAAGGCCAGGTTGGATAGGATGATAGCTACCCAAAATGGTCTTTCTCATATCCACGTGCTACTATGCGGAATTTGGTTCGTCACTCCTCTGACCATATGCCATTGTGGTTGAAGCTTGACCCGGGGAAGCAAAGACAAAGAAGACACATTTTGAGGCTTGAAAGATTTGAAGAGTGCTGGCTAAAAGGTGAAGATATTAAGGAAAAAGTGAGATCATCTTGGGCTCAAAACCAAAACCCTTTAAATTTGAAGATCCCAGCATGTTTATCAGAATTATCTAAGTGGGGCTCAGCTCGTTTTGGTGATGTACCAAGGCAAATTAAACAGATACAATCAAAGGTGGAAAATCTGAATACAAGGTCCCGTGAAAATGGAGTCATGACTGAAATTAAAAAATTAGAGGCAAGATTGGATGACTTACTAGAAAGTGAAGAGGTTTGGTGGGCTCAAAGATCCAAGGCAATGTGGTTAAAGCATGGAGACAAAAACACAAAGTTTTTTCATCAGAAATCTTCCCAAAGAAAATCTAGAAACTGGGTAGATAGTATTGTGGATGACTTTGGAGAAAAATTTACTGATGAAGAGGATATAGCAAATGTCATAACTAATTATTTTCAAGAAATTTTCACCACAGCTGATCCAGATAAAATTGAAGAAGTGGTGGAGGTGGTGCGTAACAAGATTAATGAGCAGATGCGTAGCATTCTGAATCATGATTTTTCCAGAGAGGAAGTCCTTATGGCTGTTAAAAATATGAAGCCTACTACTGCTACACGTCCAGATGGAATGCCAGCTCTTTTTTATCAGCGTTTTTGGAGCATTGTGGGAGATGATGTTACCTCATTGACTCTTGATATTCTGAATAATGGTGCAAATCCTCAGAGCATTAATCATACTTATATTTGCCTCATCCCAAAGAAAAAGAAGCCTAAACATACAGGTGATTTTAGACCAATTTCCCTTTGCAATGTTGTTTTTAAAATTGTTACTAAGACTATTGCAAATCGTCTAAAATTAGTCCTCCCGGATATTATTAGTAAATCTCAGAGTGCTTTTGTTCCTGGCAGACTTATTATTGATAATGCTCTTATTGCATATGAGGAAAAAAAAGGTGGGCAATAAAGGTATTGTTGGCTTAAAATTAGATATGTCTAAAGCCTATGACCATATTGAGTGGAGCTTTCTTGGTGCTGTTTTAAATTCTATGGGTTTTTCTCCAAAATGGCAAAGTTTCATTTTAAATTGTGTTTCCACAGTTTCCTTTTCTATTTTGCTGAATGGCAGCCCATGTAAGACCTTTGTGCCACAAAAAGGATTACGACAAGGGAATTCATTATCTCCTTATCTTTTTATTATGTGTGCTGAAGTTTTTTCGGGTCTTATTAACAAAGCTCAAGCGGATAATCTTTGCATGGTATACAAATTGCAAGAGGTGCCCCCATCATTAATCACCTCCTCTTTGCAGATGACATTCTTATTTTTTGTAGAGCCACTCAACAAGATGCTCAAGCTATTAGGAATATTCTTCATCTATACCAATCTGCTTCAGGCCAGTTTATTAATCTTGACAAGTCAGATATCTCTTTCAGCCGAAATGTTCCTACAGACAGAAGAAATCAGTTCCAAGGATGGATGTAATTTAAGGCTGTAGAGTGTCACTCTAAATATCTTGGGCTTCCCTCTTTTGTTAGTAGATCCAAGCAGCAGGTTTTTGACTTTGTTCAAGATAGGGTTTGGAAAAAGGTAAAAGGTTGGAAGGAGAAATTCTTATCTATAGCTGCTAGGGAGGTTCTCATCAAGGTAGTGGTACAAGTTATTCCCACATATGTTATGAGTTGTTTTAAGCTTCCTATTGGCTGATGTGATCATATTGAGGGCATGATTAGTAGATTCTGGTGGGGTAGCAAAGAGGGGGAGAGGAAAATTCATTGGATAAAATGAAATGCTTTATGTCAGGAAAAGAAGAAAGGTGGTATGGGTTTTAGAAGTTTCTCGGCTTTTAACATGGCCCTTCTAGCAAAGCAGGGATGGCGTATTCTCAATAACCCTGATCTTCTTCTTTCTCAGTGTCTTAGAGCTAGATACTTCCCCAGAGTTGGCTTCTTGAGGGCACAAGTTGGTTTTTTACCGAGCTATACGTGGCGGAGTATTTATCAGGCTAGCTGGGTAATAAAAAAGGCAGGGATATGGAGAGTTGGCACAGGTCATTTTATTCATATTTGGGATGATAATTGGCTCCCTTTTCAAAATGGCTATAAAGTTTGGACACCAAAGCCAATTAATGTCAGCATTTCCCTTGTATCAGAATTGATTAATCATGAATGTGAGTGCTAGAATTCCCAGTTAGTGAACTATTTATTCTTGCCTTTTGAAGCCCAACAAATTCTTCAAATACCTTTGCCAGTTCATTAGCAAGATGATAGGTTCATTTGGGAACCAAATAAAAGAGGCTTTTTCACTGTTAAAGCTGCCTATGGTTTCATTAAAAAGGAGGAAGAAATGCAACAGACCCAACGATCTGATAACAACAATGATTCTATTTATTGGTCCAAGTTGTGGAAAATCAAATCAGTCCCGCGTCACCTCCATTTGGCTTGGAAGATCTTGTACAATAAGCTCCCAGTGCGTGGGTCTCTTGTTAAACGAGGGGTTCATTGCACCTCATTATGCCTTATGTATGATGATGCGGTGGAAACTATAAATCACATTTTTATGGATTGTACTTGGGCAAAGATTGTGTGGTTCATATCTCCTTTGGGCATTCACTTTGACTCTGATTCTCCAACTAGAGTGGATTTTGCTGATTGGCTTCAGAATTTAATTTCTAATGGAGATGATGACTTTGTTGAGTTGGTAATTGCTACCTGTTATAGTATTTGGTTTGCAAGAAATAGAAAATGCTTTGACCAAAAAGAAACTGAACCTCTGGAAGTGATATGTGTTGCATGGAAGACGGTAGTAGAGTTTAAATCATCTAGGGACTCTTTTATATAAGGTCATAATTTGCAAGCTGATGAGCCTATCCTACGTTGGTGCCCACCTAGAACTAGTTTTTACAAATTGAATGTAGATGCTACTGGCCCAAACAACGACTCTTGGGGAATTGGTATTATCATCAGGGATGAGTTTGGAGAAGTTGCAGCTGCTTCTTCTAGCAAAGTTTTGGCTCTCCCAAATTCAGATATTGCGGAAGCATTAGCATTGAGAATGGGTCTTCAATTTGCACTAGACATGGGCTTCTTTAAATTACAAGTTGAATCTGATTCCCTCAATAATTTGTACTAGACATGGGCTTCTTTAAATTACAAGTTGAATCTGATTCCCTCAATGTGATTACAGTTATAAATTCTGGTTTACAATGTTTTTTATACATGGGTTTGTTCATATCAGATTGCAAGAATATTGGTTTTCATTTTCACAATTTGTCATTTTCTCATATTAGGAGACAAGCTAATCAAGCAGCTCACCTTTTAGTTAAGTTTGCTTTATTGAACTATGATCATATTTTAATTGAAGAGAACTCAGATTGTATCTTTTCAGCCTTGGCTTCTAATTATTTTTCAGATTCTATTGAATAATATTTTCTCTTTTCTCGTAAAAAAAAAAAACACTAATGTTATATCAAAATTAAATTCATAAATTTGAAAAAAAATTCCCTTGCCACTTATAATTTTATATATTTCACCTGCATATTCTTATACCTCACTTTTTATGAGACAGTGCGCCTTTACAGCAAGAGGCAGTTGAAAGGCACCATGGTGACAAAGCAATTCTTACGCAAGACCCATCATGTTGTTTAGAAGAACCCCCACTGATTTATCATGTATGCGGACTTAACATTGTCATGTTCTGATAGAACATATCCTTAAGTAGCTTTTGCCTGTCTCAGAGCAGAGAGAGAGAGGGCATGCTAATCTTGCATCATTTCTGCACATCACAGATCACACTAGCCACCTCATTAAGAGAAATTCTAGCATAATTTCTAGCATGCAAGAATTCTAGCATAATCAAGCATGCAATAATTTCTCCCTTATTAATAACACTGAAAAGTGTAAGTTTACCAAGATATGGATGGTGCAAAATGATTTGCAAATTACGTCGTGAACCACCAATGCGGATTATACTTTACACATGAGACCAGACCTATCACAAGGAAACCCAGAGAACAAAAAATGAAAGATAGACATGACCTTCCTAGATCACTTGTATTATCTAGTCCTAATGCTCTACACATTCTATCCGCAAAATATTCACGAGTCTAGACAAACTTCAAAGTAAATGAATGTGCCTTAGAGACAATGCATTGCATATATTGAGAATTTTGGAATTGTAAAAAATCTGAAAGAGACTACTACCAGAAGCTAACACAGTTAATAATTTACAGCTTGATCTTTCAGAATAGAAACAATATGAAGCTTCAATTTCTCCCAAGAAAGGCAAATAAACAAACCCTCAAAAATTTTGAACAAAACAGGAATTTCCATGCATGTTTGCTAAGAGAGAATTTATACCACGTCACCGCTTGAAGTGCATTGATCAATATAAATTGCGATTATTGCACAGCTGTTTATTGGAAGAAAAAGATGAAAATCAGCAAATACATTCTAATGAAATGACTTACAAAGGCAAATATGATGTACGCAAAAGAGTCTTACCCCACATGACTTGTCAAAAATAATCAGGCGGAACGAGTCTATGAATTAATCAGAAGTCTCTCCTTCAGCAGCATAAGAAGATCCTATATACCAAGGCCATTTATTTCATGCTTTTACCATTACCTGGGTGAAGTAGAAGACACAACTACAACTTGTATGAGTGGATGCCCTGGTAGTTTTGTCAATTCTGGACTTCCTTGAAGAAGGGATGCCCTTTGTGGATTTGAAAGCATAAGTTGTTGCATGTCCTTTGAAAGCACATTGAAAACTGCCTGAAGGTCTCCCCTTACTTTCTGACATGTTGCCATGGAATCAACACCACCCCTTCCAGATTGCTGTAGCTGATAATTGCATTTAACATTGATAAAAGCACTGTATACGTTTCTTTACAGCATAAATAATCCTATGATTAGCCGTTTAATATCCTGCAGCACATTATGCAACACATACTGCGCACATAGTAGTACACTTTGTAGTATTATACTACTACAGGCATTACTACTGTACCCATCTTTTTTCCTGGGTTCGATATCAAAGGATGATTTGTCAAACATTTCATTAACAACTACTTATATTTGATAGGCTTTTAAATATTTATTAATTATTATAGAATCATCAAATAAATAAATGTTTGACAATTCACCCTGAGTATTAAACCCATAAGGGTACCATAGCAATCCCCTACTACAAAAGGGCCAATGAAATTAGTGTAACTCTATTCAAGCCTAAGTTGTATGCTTGCACAACGAAAATACAAGTGGTTGGCTTTCTTGCTGATATCATGGTAAGAAATTTCATCCCAATTCACCTTATCACCCTAAAGCCTCATGGTATCTGACATACAATCTCTCATTAACAAATAGGATGAATCACAAAGCATGCAATCTCCTAGACAAATATATGCCCACAATGTCTAGGAAAAAAATAAGATAAAGTATACAACAAAACATTAGACAACAATTAAGCATATCTAAATCTTCCATTCTCAAGACATTTAAACAAGTTTGTGTCTCTCATTTCTTCTTCTCTTCTTCATTGCCTCATAAAAACCATGCAATCTATCAATATGGAAAATTTCTAATCACGCTATTATTAGCCAGCTGCAAGGTCTTCAACTCTCAATGCTACTGATCATTCTAATCACGCTCATTACTAATTCTTATTTTAGGAAACCAGAAGACCACTATTGACTAGCATATAATCATAAGAATAATATCCTAAATGAGTCAAGACTTGTAATTGCACTGTACCACCACTTAAGGGGACTAGACACAAACTACTTAGACCAAGAATGCCAGTACCAAATCATTGTGCTTTTAGTCTAGGACATTACCAACTTGTAAACTCTTCAGACTTCAAATAAGTCTGAATACCTATATTAGTTTAATTTATAAATGCGTATACAAGTATACATATAAAGAATACTGTTCATCGTCTGCTTGGAATTTTTCAAGCTTGAGCACAAATTTAGTTTGATTAAAATCCAGCTCCTTGGTATATTTTACTTGAACAAGCTTGAGTATGCTAGCATTCAACTCAAGTTGGCTCGTTTATGAGCTATGGCCCTACCTCTGATCATGCCTAATTGGTGATAAAACTTGCACTTACTCAATACTGGCTTGAGTTTCATAGGAAGTACCAACCAAAGTTTAAGTTCCACCTCACAATATGCGGCAATGAAGACTTTAGAACCACAAGAAATGAAGAACTACGGGCCAGCATAAAAGCTGTTATTTCTTATAAATGAAGCATCAAGGATTAGCCCCAGGCCTCAATAAACTTATTCAACAACAAGAAGACATCAATGCACTTGTTCACACTTCACAATGGATCAGAAGTCCACTTAGAAAGGATTTCTTCGTTATTTTTTACTCTTAATATTCGGCATCCAGATATATTACTTGGCACAAATCGCACAAGATTTTGTCCACATAGCAAGACCAGTAAAGTAATTGCAAGCATCAACATTTGAGCTGAGAAATGGCCACTTTAAGCTCCAAACAGACAAATGGGATGGGACAAATCATGTCCTTACTACAATGTTTCCACAGATACCTTTATGTTACAGTTTCTCTTCAGCAGAAGTAAGAATCAAGAGAAGAAATGGAAAGTCTACAGGTAAATTCAAGGGTATTTTCTCTTAACAGGACATCTAAGTAACAATAACCAAATTAGTAGAATAATAATAGCTTATTATAGTTTTACATCTATTCAAAAGTCTGTCATATTAGGTGCAATCTCATATATCTTTTCGGTTTCTACATGTTTCACTAAGTATGATCATTCCAGTTTTGTTCAAATCATAACTTATTGATACTCAGAACAGAATCAATGTAGGCTCCTCCGTAATAGAAAGGAAAAGAAATGAAAAGACTACATGGACATGTAATTCTTTTACTATAATATTTTAAACCTAACTCCTTACTGCCAAAACAAGAAAGAAATGAGGGATATTAAAAGACCTTTGTCTAGATACAAGATTATTCTAGGGAAATTCATAACCAAGTTATTCTAATGACCCCAGATGCTGAACAGAAAAATTCAAACATTAACCCTAATAGGTCCTTGGCATTCGCTGAAACCTTGACAACCACACAAGCACATATGGATGAAATTAACTTCCCTGCTCCTAGTGGTAGATCAATATTGATGATTTTGTGAAACCAAAAACAAAAAGGAGAGAGAGAAAGGGGGCGGGGGATATCACACAGTTATCATATACTTCTGTTTTGAGCATCAGTCTTACTATATTGAATTGCCTTTTAATTTGATCATTTGTCCTATTGGATAAAAAACGACATAGATAAATAGTAAAATAAAAGTTTCGTTGGAATATTGGAAATTAGCAATAGGAGTTAATGAAGATTTATGTATAGTCAAGTTCATGTATAGTGCCATAGGAAATAGCCATGTTCATTATTTCTGTCTTGTAAATAATAGCTGTATTTAATCTCTTGATACCTATAAATAAGATGCATGCTAGGTGTTCTACACTTAAGCATATTCAGTAAATCTTTTCTTCCTCTAAATTCGAGTTGGTATTAGAGCGGGTTTCGACCCTACTCTAGTATGCTATCCCAACCTCAGCTGCGCATCCTACCAGCCAACCCAGTCTCCAGCCTCCATCGCGCATCCTACCAGCATCTTTTTTGGTGACTGCCATACTTCTAGAGCAGGTTCAACCACCTCCGTTGGAGACACAGCCACCATATTGAGGATCAGCGTCGACCGACTTGTCCAACCGTCGAAGTCAATATGTCGTCATCAGAGCCACCACGCGCCGCCACCGTCCATCAGCACTGTTCACAGCCACTGATGCATGAAGGCGCGTCGAACGACTTTTTCGACCACCGTTCACCTCGTCTTGCTCGCCTCATCATTTCTAGTCCACCCATATTCTCATTATTCACATTGGAGTCACTTCATACCACAGGTCTCTTCCTAAGGTGATTCGGGTCCTCTCTGTTGCTGTCCAGCGATGAGTTCCTCCATATCTGAAACCTCCTCTGATCAGAATGAGCAATTTACCCTTTCCAACCTTTCTATTCCATCCATCACAAGTAAAAAATTGACAGGTTCTGCCACTTATAAGTCATGGTCATCTTCTGTGAAAATTTGGTTTGCTGGTCAGGGTAAAGTCAGAACACCTTTCAACTAAACCAAAGGTTGTTCCCACAGAGAAGTCAGCCAAATGGAAATAAATTGATTCACAATTACTTAGTGTTCTTCTTCTTTCAATTGATCCATTAATTATGGACCTCTTCCAGCCCTTTGAAACTTGTTATGAAGTATGGCAAGAAACTTCTAATTGTTATGCAAATGATATCTAATGTCTTTATTCTATTGTTTTTGACATGATAACATTGCGACAACACTTTACCAAAATGAAAACTTTTCTTGGCAAGACTCGTTCTTTGATGCAGGAATTCTCGGCAATGATACCCTATGCTAAAAATCAGACTGAGCACAAGAAACAACAAGAAACATTCTTTATGATTTTGACTTTATCATCTCTTCCATCTGATCTGGAGAATGTTCGATAATAGATTCTGACAAGTGCTGATACTCCTACATTATTATAGACCTTTCGTAGATTACTGAATATTTTTTATATGCAGTGTTATTAATAGTGGATGGCAGTCCATGGCGGAAAGCCAAAAATCTGTTATACAAAATGGTGGATGACGATTACGGAAAATGGCAGAAGCATGGTGGCTGATTAAAAAAATAAAAAATATATAGAAAAAATACAAAAAAAAATCTTGCTAAATATAATAAATAATAAAAACTAATAGCATACACTAAGAACAATAAAATTAGAAATATATTCTATTAAATAAAATTCATTAAAAATATCACAAAGAAAAACATAACTGTCTTAACTCAGTCATAAACATAATCAAAGTCTCATAAGTCATAACATAAGCACTTAAGCATAAAGTGCAGCAACTAAAAAGTGTAAAACAGAGAGTTGAGCTTGAGAGTTAAGAGTTGAAAGTGTAAAACCCAAAATGGAGAGAGGTGAAAAACCCAAAACGAAAAAAAAAATGAATGAGAATGACAGAACAATGAACAAACATGTCTGAGTTTGAGAACAAAGAACAAAGAAGTGAAGAAAGAAAAAGAAGTGAAGCTGAGAAGTGAGAACAGAGAGAGATAGGGAGTTGAGAAGGACGTTCTGTCATTACCTCGCCGAAGAAGGTCATCGGCCGCTGGAGATGCCTGGGTCCCATCGCTCAGTCGTTGGAGTTGATGGAGGAGGCTGGTGGGTGAGAGTGGGAGGAAGTCTCGAGAGGCAAAAGCTGAAAGTGGGTGGTCTTCGTCGAATGGGTTAGGGATTACCTCAGAAAACCAAGGTCAAAGGTGACAACAGTTAGAGTTCCCTAGCTGGAGATGGTCGTCGCTCATTGGAGATGCATGGGTCTGGTCACTTAGTCACCAGAGTTAATGGAGGAGACCGGTGGGAAGGTGGGTTGGTGGGTGAGGGTCAAAATCCAAACAGAGGAAGAGAGGCTAAAACATCTTCAACGTCATAGGGTTAGGGATTTATAAAATCCCATTTGTGGAATCACGAAAAAGCCCTTTAATAAAAGGAAAAAAATCACTATTTCAGCCATGGACCGCCATGGTGCTATGGCTGTGGTGGCCACAATTTCACACAAGGTGGAATCTACAATGCCATTGATGGCGAATGGCGGTTTTCATAAAACTTGTAACGCCATTCCGCCATGGTGGCGCCATAGCCATAATTTGACAACATTGCTGATATGGCATCTCCTCCTGTTTTTGTCCCCCAACTTTTCCATCAGAATCCTCAGCTCTTGTTTCTTATACTGATAATGGTGGTTGCGGCTGCGGTCGTGGAAGAGGACGTGGTGGTAAAAGGTCTAGATGTACTTTTTGCAATAAGCTGGGACACTCAGAAGAATGTTATTAGACAAAACATGGTAAACTTGATGCTACCAACTTCATTCAAATTGAATCAGTTTCATTGCATCCGGTTGTGGCTCTCACTCTAACAGATTATGAGGCCTTCCTTCGCTTTAAGGCCAGCTCAAAGCCTTCAACATCTACCACAGTAGTTGAACAAACTGGTAATCCCATCGCTTGTATCTCTCATCATCTCTTGGACCCTGGGTAATTGATTCTGGTGCTTTTGATCATCTTTGTGGTAATAAAGAACTCTTTACTTCCCTATCCCTTTACAATTCCTTACCTTCTATCACACTTGAAAATGGGACAAAAACTCTTGTCCTTAGCATTGGTCAAGCCTAACCATGTCCTCTCTTACCCTTAACTTCTATTCTTTATGCCCCTAGTTGCCCTTTTAATTTAATACCTGTCAGCAAATTAATTTGATCCCTTAAGTGTTCAATTACCTTCATTAAAAACTTTGTTCTTGTGTAGGATCTGAATATGGGGAAGACGATTGGAGCGGGTCATGAGTTTAAAGGGTTGTATCATCTTGCCATGCAAAATTCCCTGGTAGCATGCACTATAACACAATCTTCAGTTGTCATTCGCAGTCATCTTGGACATCCAAGTGTTTCCAAACTTCAGAAGATGATGCCACATATCTCTAGTTTAAAGTTTTTAGAGTGTGAATCTTGTCGAAAAGGAAAACATATTCATACCTCTTTTTCTTGTAGTCTTAATAAAAGGTGTGAGCATCATTTTTCTCTTATCCATTCAGATGTTTAGGGACCAAGTCGTGTTAGTTCTTGTCTTGGATTGCAGTATTTTGTTACGTTTATTAATGATTTCTTGGGTTGTACTTAGGTATTTTTAATGAAAAACCATTTTAAGTTATTTTTTATTTTTCAAAAATTTTGTGCTAAAATTAAAAATCAATTTAGTCAAACCATTCAAGTTTTATGCAATGACAATGCAAGTGAGTATTTTTCTGACCAATTTCAAGATTTCTTGGCAAAACAAAGCATTTTACATCAAACAACCATTACTCATACTCCACAACAGAACAGAGTGGTTGAACATAAAAATCATCATTTAATTGAAACAACCAGAACTTTACTCATTCATATGAATGTTCCTTTACAGTTTTGGGGGGGGATGCTGCTCTTACAGCTTGTTGTTTAATTAATTGCATGCCCTCCGTTATTTTGGATAACAAAATTCCTCACTTGTTATTGTTTCGTAATACTCCAGTCTATAATATTCCTCCACGAATCTTTGGTTGTACCTGTTTTGTGCACAATCTTACTCCTCGAAAAGACAAACTCACTGTTAAAGCTTTCAAGTATCTCTTTCTTGGTTATTCTCGTCTTCAGAAAGGGTACCATTGTTATTCTCCTGATCTATGATGTTATCTAGTGTCTGCTGATGTCACTTTTTTTTAACAACAACCATTTTTTACTTCATATACAAAATTGTTGGTGTATGCCCTGGAGGCTAATACTTTTTCTGAATTTACATATATTCTATTATGCTATTTTATATATGAGGCATTTCATTTATTGTGTTCTTTTTGATAAACATAATAAAGTCCTTAGAATAGTAAGTTTGATACCATAGGACATCAAGTAGATGACTTGATCGTGAGATCCTTTTGGTTACAACACTATTCTTAAATGTCCCTAGTCAAGTATTATTGTTAATTAGGACAACAATAATACATTGAGACTAGTATGTGCAGAGACTGATAACCACAACTCACGGGTCATGGATATGATATATCAAGTCTTCACATGGGTATATATTAGACTAATGATGTACTGGACTGACCCACCATGAGAACACTACATGGATCGTTACGTGAGTGTCATAAGCGATTCTTATAGTGACAATGGTATTTGTGGTCCTTTGACCTGAAATCACTACGATTCCTACATGAGGAGTTGTGTGTTTTAATGCCATCAAACGTCATCTGTAACAAGGTGATTATAAAGTTAGTTATTGGACATACCGCAAATCATGCAGAGGGATGTGAGTGACCTAGATGGGATTTGTCACTCCTACATAACATGAGCGATATATTCGGGCCCCCTGATTGAGTAAGACTGCGAAATGCATGGCCATGCTCAAATGAGTCAATATGAGATATTGATCTCATTTGTTGTTACAAAGTCTGCTCGAGTATAAAGAATCGAATGATTGGACTATACAAGGGTGACGCATTCCATGCCTTGTGTTCAATCTAGATATCTTGACAAAGGGACTAAACGACACGAAAACATTAGTCACGAAAAGGTTATGTCAAATCACTGACATTCTTATTACTTGGGTAGCAGTGATGTGTTGCTAGATACCGCTCACTGCTTGTAATATTAAAATGGGATTTTAATATTACTGCCAACGTAATAAGAACCTGCAGGGTCACACACATAGAGCAGACTAAAATTGGAGCAATGGATCCAAGTTGGACTCGGATTCAAATATGGGCTAGACTCATGAGATGGGTCTAGGGTTGCACAGCTTACCTTGCTGCTGCTCATACTCACTTAAGGCAGTCACTATTATAAATAGTACTGCTAATGGTGCTGCTAATTGGATATAATTCTGAACCCTAGCCGCACCTACAGAAAAGTGAGTGAGAGAGCGACAGGTTTCTTCTCTTCTCTTCGCAGCTAGCACTGTGTGAGAGACGTGAGGCTCCTCTTTGCAGATGTTGGACGTTCGTGAGTCTGTTCGTGTGGATATCGCAGAGACATCGTTTCTATTACGGTGTTAGTGATTCATGCTTCAAGAGGTAAATCATTTAAAAACTCAGATTATGGCTTTTTCGCATGGATCCTCGGTGGGAATTCCTGTTTTTCGCTGCGTGTTGTATCTGTAAAATTCCCAACAGTGGTATCAGAGCGTCTTGCGAAACCATGATTCGGTTTTCTGTTTTCGTTTACATGAGATAACATGTTTTCTGTTCTTGTTTTGACAAAAGATATGATCTTTAATATGTTATTTCTGAAAACCGTATGAAACCCTTTGCGAAAACATATTCTGTTTCTTATGTTTTATGCAAAACCGTGATGTTGTTTTCAAAACTTCATGAAGATGTTCATATGTTCTGTGAAAACCGTTTTGTATTAAGATATATGTTTTTGCGTAGCTTTCTGATATGTATGTGATACAAACAGCGTTATGGAATCCTTATTCTCAATGCGCAGCGCAAGGGTTTAGGAAACCTTGTTCTTGGCTTGCGGCGGCAGGGGTTATGGAATCCTTGTTTCTGCGCAAGAGGCGCAGCGCAAGGGATTTTGGAAACCCTATTCTTATTTTACGGCAGAAGCATCAAGTGTTGATGTCAAGCCGCCAATGAGGCGCCTGAGGTTCAAGTGTTGAACGACGATGCAAGGGTTCCCTGCGGCACATGAAGTGTTCATGTTGTTCGGGCTTAGGGTTTCGCGCGGCACATGCTGCACCAAGGGAGGCGCAAAAGATTCAGCTCTCAATGCTATTCGAAAGCGCAATATTTTCTATCCTTTTATAACTCACAAAAAATAATTATGTATTATTATTATGAGTTTATATGTTCTTTGTGATGCATGGTGCATGGTTATGGCCTTAGTCCTCTCTTTATGCCTTTTGGTTTTTATAAATACGACCTGCGTGTCGTGCCTTTCTCTCTACATTCTGATTGTACATTCTCTTTTCACCTAACTCCCCTCGAATGTAAAAGAAGTTTCTATATAATGTAATTACGATGTGGAGACAAGAAGGCAGCATCAAGTGAGGACGTTGGTGGGAGATGCTTGATGAAGCTGGCTTAGTTAATGCTACTCTCTTAGGGGCCATAACCATGTCACTTTTATTATATGCCTTTTATGTATGCGATGCATGGATATTGTTTATGGTATGATAAACAGTTTAGTAAATGGTGAGATCTAATAATAATAATAAAAATTCCCTCAAAACAAATATTAAGTCATTATGTGATGCCTTCCAATGTGTGGCACTCATCAAGACTAGTATCGATCAAGTGCAGGTCTGCCAAAGCAGGATGCCTTTATCTATATTAGTAAGACGCGATAGGATAAAAGTAATATCCAACTACCAACCATTAGGTCTGACTTAACTAGGCCATTTCAATAGGATTGAAGGCTTAGGGGCATGAAGTTGGGCTTTGGTCCATTAGATGGACTTGAATAAGTGTTATTCACCCAACTATCCAAGAGTTACATGTGATGTAATTGGAAAGTGTTTCCTACCTAAATAACTGAATTTTGGGTGATCAGCCAAAGCTGACTCAAAACTAGGTGAAATATGGATCTTGGCCTACTAGGAAATCTTACGATGGGATTTTCCGAGTCAATGCTGAGGGTCATTGACTTGAATAAAATAGTGGGAGGCATATTTAATTAAAAGACCTCATTAAATATGTTTATGGCATGATACTTATATTTTGCATATTTCTGTTAATAGATTACCATGGCAACAAACACATCGGGTACTTTATCATTGCGATCCGTCCTTGAGAAGGACAAGTTGTCTGGAACAAATTTTCTAGATTGGTACAGGAATTTGAGGATTGTCCTCAAGTAAGAGAAAAAATTGTATGTTTTGGAACAGCCTATTCCTGAGCCACCTACTGCTAATGCCCGTAGAACTGAAAGAGATGCTTATAAGAAGCATCAAGATGATGCCTTGGACATTGGATGTCTAATGCTGGCCACCATGAACTCTGAGCTCCAAAAGCAACATGAGAACATGGATGCATACGATATGATCGTACACCTTAAGAAGCTCTATCAAGAGCAGCCGGTGCATGAGAGATTTGAGGTCTCTAAAGCCTTTGTTTCGTGCAATTTGGTAGAAGGAAGCCCTGTTGGTGCTCATGTACTCAAGATGATTGGGTACATTGAAAACCTAGAGAGACTCGATTTTCCTTTGGGCCAAGAGTTGGCCACTGACTTAGTCCTGCAATCGTTTAGAAAAAGTTTCGATCAATTTGTCATGAACTACAACATGAATGAGATTGACAAATCACTACCAGAGCTGCTAGGCATGTTGAGAACTGCTGAGCAGAACATTAACAAAGGCAAAGGGAAGGCCATAATGATGGTCCAAAAGAATAAGGGCAAGAAATAGCAGAAAAAGCCCAAGGACAATTGGAAGGGCAAGGGCAAGGACAAGTCCAAGCCTAGCACTTCTAGCTTGAAACCAGTGGGTGGAGTAGCTAAGGAAGGTACATGCTTCCATTGTGGTCAGACCGGACATTGGAAGAGGAACTGTGCCAAGTTCCTAGAGGAGCTCAAAAGAAGAAAGGAAGTGAGACTTCAACTTCAGGTATTTTTGTTATTGAAGTCAATTTATCTACTTCTGCATCATGGATATTAGATACTGGATGTGGATCTCACATTTGTGTAAATGTGCAGGATCTAAAGAGCAGTAGACCATTGACGAAGGGCGAAGTCGACCTACGAGTTGGAAATGGAGCAAAGGTTGTTGCATTAGCTGTAGGGACTTATTTATTATCTTTGCCCACCGGGCTTGTATTAGAGTTAGAGAAGCTGCTATTTTGTGCCCGCTATTAGTAGGAATATCATTTCTATTTCTTGTTTGGACAAGAAAGGTTTTTCTTTTATAATAAAGGACAAGTGTTGTTCTATTTATATGAATGATATTTTTTATGGTAGTGCACAATTGAGTAATGGACTTTATGTACTTGATCTCGAAACGCCCGTCTATAACATAAATACAAAGAGGTTTAAATCAAATGATCTGAACCCAACTTTTCTTTGGCATTGTCGTTTGGGCCACATAAATGAGAAACGCATCTCCAAACTCCATAAAGATGGATTCTTGGACTCGTTTGATTTCGAATCATATGAGACATGTGAATCTTGTTTATTGGGAAGATGACAAAGGCCCCATTCACTGGACAAGGTGAAAGGGCTAGTGATCTTTTAGGCCTTATACATAGTGATGTATGTGGGCCACTAAACACACTCGCTAGGGGCGGTTTTCAATACTTCATTACATTTACTGATGATTTCAGTAGATATGGATTTGTATATCTTATGAAGCACAAATCAGAATCCTTTGAAAAGTTCAAAGAGTTCAAGAATGAAGTACAAAACCAACTTGGCAAGAGTATTAAAATCCTTCGATCAGATCGAGGAGGAGAATACTTAAGCCAACAGTTTGATGATCATCTGAAAGAGTGTGGGATAATATCTCAACTCACTCCACCAGGAACACCACAATGGAATGGTGTCTCTGAAAGGAGGAACCGGACCTTGTTGGACATGGTCCGATCTATGATGAGTCATGCAAACCTTCCAGGCTCCTTCTGGGGACATGCTCTGTTAACAGCAGCTTTCACACTTAACCGTGTTCCATCTAAGACGGTTCAAAAGACACCATATGAGATATGGACTGGGAGACAGCCCAGTATGTCTTTCTTGAAGATTTGGGGCTGCGAAGCTTACGTGAAACGTCAAGTTTCTGATAAGCTTGGACCTAAATCAGATAAATGCTTCTTTGTGGGGTATCCAAAGGAAACCAATGGATACTTTTTCTATAATCCTACCGAGGGCAAATTGTTTGTCGCACGGACAGCTGTGTTTCTAGAAAGAGAGTTTATCTCCAAAAGAACCAGTGGGAGAAAAATAGAACTTGAAGAAGTTCAAGTTTCACAAAGCAGCAATGAACCAATGGTGGAAATAGAGCACCTCCACAAAATGTTGTGGAACAACGAACTCTGCTCTAGTAGCACAAGACCTGCGTAGGTCTAACAGGATACGTCATCAACCAGAGAGATATAGATTTCTCATGACCCAACAAGGTGACGTATTGCTCATGGATCAAGATGAGCCTGTGACTTACCAGGAAGCCATTATTGGCCCAGAATTTGAGAAATGGCTTGAGGCCATGAGATCTAAAATGGATTCCATGTATACCAACCAGGTATGGACCTTGGTTGACCCACCTGAAGAAGTAAAACCCATTAGGTGCAAGTGGGTTTTCAAGAAGAAAACCGACATGGATGGTAATGTGCATACTTTTAAGGCGCGATTGGTGGCTAAAGGTTTCAAACAAATTCATGGTGTAGACTATGATGAGACTTTTTCCCCAGTTGCGATGCTTAAATCCGTTCGGATCTTGCTTGCTGTTGCAGCATACCATGATTATGAAATCTGGCAAATGGATGTCAAAACTGCTTTCCTTAATGGAAATCTTCTCGAAGATGTGTACATGACATAACCTGAGGGTTTTGCCACTCCAGAGGATACTAGAAAAGTATACAAGTTGCAACGATCTATTTATGGATTAAAGCAAGCTTCCAGAAGCTGGAATCTTCGTTTTGATGATACAATAAAACAGTTTGGTTTCATCAAGAATGAAGAAGAATCTTGTGTCTATAAGAAGGTTAGTGGGAGCACTATTGTCTTTCTGGTATTGTATGTTGATGACATACTACTTATTGGAAATGACATCCCTACCCTACAGTCCGTAAAGACTTGGTTAAGGAACTACTTCTCTATGAAAGACTTGGGCGAAGCCACCTATGTATTAGGTATCAGGATCTATAGAGATAGATCACTGAGACTGCTTGGCCTAAGTCAGAGTACATACATAGACAAAGTGTTAAGACGATTTAACATGCATGAATCCAAGAAAGGACTCTTGCCTATGTCACATGGTGTAAGCCTATCTAAGGCTCAATCCCCTTCCACCCAGGATGAGAGGGATCGCATGAGCAAGATTCCATATGCATCTGCAATTGGATCTTTCATGTATGCCTTGTTATGTACTCGACCAGACATCTCGTATGCTTTGAGCATGACGAGTAGGTACCAGTCTGATCCCGGTGAAAGTCACTGGACTGTTATCAAGAACATCCTTAAGTACTTGAGAAGGACAAAGGATTCGTTCTTGGTATATGGAGGCGAGGAAGAGCTAGTTGTAAAAGGTTACACTGATGCTAGCTTCCAAACCGATAAGGACGACTCAGATCGCAATCGAGGTTATGTTTTTGCCTAAATGGTGGGGTTGTGGTGGAAGAGTTCAAAGCAAGAGACAAGTCGCCAATTCTACCACAGGTGAGTATATTGTCGCCTCCAATGCAAAGAAAGGAGGCCGTTTGGATCAGGAAGTTCATTACTGAACTTGGCACTATTCCTAGCATTGTGGACCCAGTGGACCTCTATTGTGATAATAATGGAGCCATTGCACAAGCTAAGGAGCCTAGATCTCACCAGCGATCCAAACATATACTTTGGCGCTTCCATCTCATTCGAGAGATCATCGATAGAGGAGATGTGAAGATATGCAGAGTACCAACAGATGATAACATTGCTGATCCACTGACGAAGCCTCTTGCACACAGAAGCATGAGGGTCACACTAGGTCTTTAGGCATTAGATATATGCCCGATTGGCTCTAGTGCAAGTGGGAGATTGTTGGTGTATGCCCTGTAGGCTAATACTTTTTCTCGTATTTACATATATTCTATTATGCTATTTTATATATGAGGCATTTCATTTATTGTGTTCTTTTTATAAACATAATAAAGTCCTTAGAATAAGTAAGTTTGATGCCATAGGACATGAAGTGGATGACTTGATCGTGAGATCCTTTTGGTTACAACACTATTCTTAAATGTCCCTAGTCAAGTATTATTGTTAATTAGACAACAATAATACATTGAGACTAGTATGTGTGAAGAGACTGATGACCACATCTCACGGGTCATGAATATGAGATATCAAGTCTTCACATGGGTACATATTAGAGTAATGATGTACTGGACTGACCCACCATGAGAGCGCTACATGGATCGTTATGTGAGTGTCATAAGCGATTCTCATAGTGACAATGGTGTTTGTGATCCTTTGACCTGAAATCACTACGATTCCTACATGAGGAGTTGTGTGTTTTAATGCCATCAAACGTCATCTGTAACAAGGTGATTATAAAGTTGGTTATTGGACATACCGTAAATCATGCAGAGGGATGTGAGTGACCTAGATGGGATTTGTCACTCCTACATAACAGGAGCGATATCTTCGGGCCCCCTGATTAAGTAAGATTGCGAAATGCATGGTCATGCTCAAATGAGTCAATATGAGATATTGATCTCATTTGTTGTTACAAAGTCTGCTCGAGTATCAGGAAACGAATGATTGGACTATACAAGGGTAACGCATTCCATGCCTTGTGTTCAATCCAGATATCTTGACAAAGGGACTAAACGACACGAAAACATTGGTCACGAAAAGGTTATGTCAAATCACTGACATTCTTATTACTTGGGTAGCAGTGATGTGTTGCTAGATACCGCTCACTGCTTGTAATATTAAAATGGGATTTTAATACTACTGCCAACGTAATAAGAACCTGCAGGGTCACACACATAGAGCAGACTAAAATTGGAGCAATGGATCCAAGTTGGACTCGGATTCAAATATGGGCCAGACTCATAACAGATGGGTCTAGGGTTGCATAACTTACCTTGCTCGCTCACATTCACTTAAGGCAGTCACTATTATAAATAGTACTGCTAAGGGTGCTGCTAATTGGATATAATTCTGAACCCTAGCCGCACCTACAGAAAAGTGAGTGAGAGAGCGACAAGTTTCTTCTCTTCTCTTTGCAGCTAGCATTGTGTGAGAGACGTGAGGCTCCTCTTTGTGGACGTTGGATGTTCGTGAGTCTGTTCGTGTGGATACCGTAGAGACATCATTTCTATTACGGTGTTAGTGATTCACGCTTCAAGAGGTAAATCATTTAAAAAATCGGATTATGGCTTTTTCGCATGGATCCTCGGTGGGAATCCCTGTTTTCCGCTGCGTGTTGTATCCGCAAAATTCCCAACAAAAACTTTCTGAATAAATAGTATACTTCATGTCTCTATCTTTGACCCTTCTCTTGTTATCATATCACCTAGCTCAGAGAGTTCATCAAGTCCTAGTCCTTCTCTTGGTCCTCCACGATCCTCTATTGTCTATTGTCGTCACCCTCGTCCATTGACCAATACCATGCCTACTGTGGAAAATGTGCTTGATAGCTCACCACCTTCACCAAATACTTCTCCTGGTTTGGATCCTACATTGAAGAGTCCTCCCATTGCTCTTCAAAAAGGTATACGGTCTGCTCATAATCCTCATCCTCTTTATGCTTTCTTAAATTATGATCGTCTTTCTACTTAATATTATACTTTTGTTTTGAATTTGTCCTCTATTTCTATTCCCAAAATCACAGGACAAGCACTATCTCATCTCGATTGGCAACAAGCTATGACTGATGAGATGTCTAGCCTACATTATAATGGGACATGGGAACTAGTTTCGCGGCCTTCTGGTAAGTCAATTGTTGGCTGTCGGTGGGTGTTTACAGTGAAAGTTGATCCTGATGTCTCTATCGATCGGCTTAAAGCTTATTCGGTAGCTAAAGGCTACACTTAGATCTATAGCCTTGACTACTGTGACACATTTTCTCTAGTTGCCAAAATTGCTTCTGTTCGTGTACTTTTTGCTTGGCTGCCATTCGTCCTTGGCCTCTTTATTAGCTTAATATAAAGAATGTTTTTCTTCATGGTGATTTGCAAGAGGAGGTCTACATGGAGTAATCACCTAGATTTTTTGCTCAAGGGGAGTCTAGGCTAGTCTGTAAGCTCTGCAAATCTCTATATGGACTAAAGCAATCATCCCGCCCTTGGTTTGGCCATATTGTTGTACAAACTTTTGGCATGACCAGAAGTAAAGCTGACCACTCTATTTTCTGTTGATGTCATTCTCTTGATAAATGCATATATCTTGTTATCTATGTAGATTATATTGTTATTACTAGTAATGATTGTTTTGGTATTGAACAGTTAAAATAATATCTATTCAAGCATTTTCAGACTAAGGGTCTTGGTAACTCTGATATTTTTTGGATATAGAAGTTGTACAATCTTGACATGGTATTTCTATTTCCTAGAGCAAATACACCTTGGATATTCTTAAAGAGTCTAGTATGACAGGGTGTAAGTTTATTAATACTCCTATGGATCCCAATGTCATACTTCGTCCAGGACAGGGGGAGCCATTATCTGTTCCTAGATGGTATCAAAGAATGATTGAAAAATTAAATTACCTCACAATAACTAGGCTAGACATTTCTTTTGCTGTCGTTGTGTTGAGTCAATTCATTGACTCTCCATGTGACTCACACTAGGATGCTACTATTCGGGTACTTAGATATATCAAAGGAGCTCTCAGAAGAGGATTCCTGTATGATGATAAGGTTCATATGGAGATATGTGGTTATGTAGATGCTGATTGGGCAGGTTCTCCCTCAAACAGACATTCTACCTCAGGATACTTTTTTTTTTGGAGGTAATCTTATATCATGAAAAAGTAAGAAGTAAACTGTTGTTACTAGATCAAGTGTAGAAGCCGAGTATCGAGCAATGACAGTGGCAACATGTAAACTTATATGATTAAAACAGTTACTAAAGGAATTAGGAGTCTTTAAAGAGCAATCAATGAAACTTATGTGTGATAATCAAGCAGCTTTGCATATATCCTCAAACCTAGTATTACATGAAAGAACAAAACACGTTGAGATTGATTGTCACTTTATGAGGGAGAAATTTCAGTCCAGGGAAATTGCTACTACTTTCATCAACACCAATGAGCAGCTGGCCGATGTCTTCACCAAATCTCTATGCGGTCCTCGAGTTACTTATATATGTAACAAGCTTGAGGCATATGACATATATGCACCAGCTTGAGGGGGAGTATTGGAATATTGGAAATTAGCAATAGAAGTTAATGAAGATTTATGCATAGTTAGGTTCATGTATAGTGCCATAGGAAATAGCCACGCTTATTATTTCTGTCTAATAAATAGTAGATGTATTTAATCTCTTGATACTTATAAATAAGATACATGCTAGGTGTTCTACAGTTAAGCATATTCAGTAAATCTTTTCTTCCTCTAAATTCAAGTAGGTTCAAGTCCCAAGTATTAAACTCAGTCCATTCTCGTTTAATTCTCTCTACTAGAGGTATTTATTAAAAATATTAATTATATTTGTTTATATTGCAACTTTTTTTTACATTTATTGATATGAAGTTTTCCTTTTTTTTACTTAAATTGATAGATGTCATCATATGACCCTCTTCGTAGTTCGTTTGTTATTGATGTTAGTGACATTTATGAATATAATGATCCTTATATAACTCTAAGTCCTATGATCACTAACCTTAATATTAGGGTAAATATTCATTAAATAGCATTATATGATCCAGACAATGTAACTCTAGGTATAATAGATAATTCCAACCTCTAAGTCCTAATACAAGCCATGAGTTCACTTTTTTAAAAAAAAAAGATAAATCATCGTTCCCATCCACGACTTACCCAAAATTTAATTAAAAAAAATTATAAGGTAATCCATGGATAGAAGTACGACTTACCTAAATATAATGAAAAAAAAAATTATCGCTGGGTAAGTCGTGCCTCTGAACCAAGACTTATTATTTATTAAAAAAATTATTTAAATGTAAGTCGTGTTTGATATATACAATTGGTTATATTTTACTATTCCCATTGCACCATTTCAAGAATTAACTATTGACTTACACCACTCTAGGAAATTAATTTTCAAACTGCATTATTTCCGTAAAAGTAAAAAATTTCAAAACTCAGGATGTAATACTATAATGTTTGATGTTGCCCTTTGCAAATGCAAATATTGAAAACAATAACTAATTAAGTATAAGATACAACATTTTTTATTCATGTTGAGTAAAGAGAAAGGCTTGGTCAACCAATTGCACACGATTATTGGAGGACCCTAGGAGAGCAGGTCACCTGTACTTCGCTGAGGAGAAGTCTCTCTAGAACATTGAAGGAATCCATAGTTTCCAACTCAGACATTTTGGAAATAAGTTGTTGTATGTCAGCTTTCATTCTTGCTTGCCTCCGCAACCTATCTTTTTCTTATTTAGCAATAGCATGCCTCTTCTGAAACCATGGCATAAAGTTGGGTCCATTGAGAAATCACCTAATGAGAGCATTCAGGCAAATCATGTTCAAATTATAAATCTAATTAGTAAAGAGCTAAAATTTAGTGTAAGTTCATAATGTAAAATTAGCACAGAGAGGTTGGTGGCAAATGGTAGTACATGACAAATAAGGCAAACAAAATTATTACCTGTATAAGTCAAGCCAGTTAGATCTCATTCGCTTCAATATGAACTTCCCTAGACCTCTTGCTGATAAACTTGCAAGAAACTCCTCAACAATAAATGGAGGTAGAGAAGGAGGGTCTACGTAAGGAGAAGATCCTTCTGACGGTGTTGTAGTCCTAAAATATGAATCAAAAGGGGCCAAAAAATTAGTAGTGTTCTCCAAGAAATGTCTCTGTAATATCTCATTGTTCACAACAGACATTGACTCCTCAGCTCTTAGTGACATCCCAGCATCTATAACCTTATTTAAGATAGAAATATCCAGCTTATGTTCTGTCATAAGAGAAAGAGGACCATCTCTCTGCGGCTTAACACACTCAATAAACTTGAATGAGAGTCAAAGGAAAGTTGTTGAAGCCCGAGACCTTCGGGTCTACCAGAAACTCTGCCAGGAGAAGACCTAGCTGAAAAGGCAGGCCTGTTCGAATTAAGAGGAGGGCTTCTAACTGAGACAAAGTGGGGGATGTTGTGGAGAGCTTTGAGGAAGAAAAGGTTTGTCACCCCTAAAATCATTGGGGGAAAGGCTTCACCTTCTTGAATTGAGTTTAAAGTGTAACATCCTAATACAGATATATAGATATATCTGAGATGTAGAAAGATATACAAAGATAACCAATACTAGAGACATTACTTCTACATACTACATACTAACATATATCCATAATCACAATTGAGTAATTATAGAAAACCTTGAGACATTGACTCATATATATATATATATATATACACAACACTAGCCATAAAATCGCATATTGTAATACATACTACTTAAAACATACAAAGCAAATATAAACTTATACATAAGCCTTGTTTACTAAAGCATATAAAACTAATTTAGTATTCATGCTTCATTTTCATTCGCTTAGTAGGGTCTATACCTCTATACTTGGATTTACATGGAAGAACAACTGAGCTAAGAATTACAATTCTCAGTAAAAGTAATTCCAATACTAGCTAGCTATAACATTGTATAATAATTGCTATTGCTACAAACATAGGAGTTTCCTCCACTAATTCTCATAACTGCACACTACTAAGTAGTGTGATCTAAAACCAATAGCCTACATACCGTTAGATATAAACAACTGTCCATACAATTATAAATACCAACAATAACAGATAATGTCCATACAACTGTCTGTAAATGCAATGAGGATGATATGCAATATGATTATGCCTAAGAAGATCCTAAAGATATGCATGCATAATGTTTTATTTTGAAATACATGCAGAGTTTTATGTTAAAAAAAAGAAGTTCATTAGGAACTAGTTCAATATATTATCTGATGGTGAATAGAGGGAAAGCTCATCCTCACATCACACATATCCTGGCACGCTGAGAAGTTCAGGCTGAATCCTTCCTTAAAGAGGCTTTCAGACTCCCCACTTATCTCCTTTGGCCATGACACTATCGAGATATCAGGGTTATGTCCTTACTCAAAAGAATCTTTTGGACACCTATCTATCTCCCTTGGCCTTCATGAATAGGTATCAATGGATACTCACTAAGATCAATACTAGTAGACCATTTTCATAAACATACATACTTATATCTAAACACTACATCATCACTCATAACTCCTAAGTGATCTCTATGAAACCCTATGTTGCTGAGGTGTTAGATACTCACCTATGGCAAACCATTACTCTTGATTACACTAAAGTTCTTAATCTTCACATACAAACCAAATTAACTAACTAGTGTGTGAAAAGTATAGTGTTATATTTACCTCTTACATAAATGCCACCTTAACTTTCCTATAGACTCAATTCATCCTAGTAAAAGAGTCTATCTTAACTAATGCCTCATTCAACCTTGCTTAAGGAAATAAAGGAGTATTTCTCTAAAACTTTACATACTTAATGAATGTAACAAGCTTACAAGTCAACATTCATCCTATTATGTATTCTACAATGCACAAGGTCCTATTTAACTAGAGACTTAGTACATAACATCCCTCTTCGGAACTATATACACAACATTATCTCCACTCAAGTGAATCTAACTCAAGAGTGGTTCTTACTTGAAACTTTTCATTGCTTAAGGTTCTAGATACCTTCCTAAGGTGATCCACTACTCTTAGATATCCTAAGGTTCATACTTCCTTATCCTTACTAGATTGAATACTACGATCTATCCTAGTATACTCGTCTCTAATGCACCATCTCATCACATCTTGATTGATATCGAATAGAACACTAAGTTGTCTAAGGTGCTAAATCCTTACCTAGAGCAAACCACCTATTTTGGATGCTCAAACCCTAAGCTTTCTCATTCATTTTAGGTGATAGTTCCTCTCTTAAAATATCTCTATTTATGTCCTCAAATACCTTAGGAAACATACATATAATGATTCCATCTAGCTAGGAACTTGAAAATATTAAAAATAACTCTTTGTTGAATTTTGTGATGGGCGCCTAAACGCTCTCTCCTTGAGCGCCTGGGCACTTACTAGGTAGAGCATAGCTAGGTGTTATTTTCGCGTCACACGCCTAAGCACTCTGAACTGAGCGTCTAAGCGCTCTACTCTCTGATATGCATAAAACTTTCTGGGCATTGAGCATCTAAGCATTCTATACTGAGCACCTAAATGCTCTGTGCCCTGCTATACAAACCTTCATCCCTGGCACTCGAGCGTCTAAGTGCTCTGTGTAGAGCATCTAGGTGCTCTCCACGTGACAGTAATTCTGCAGAATTTTTGCAGATTGTTCTAACTGTTCTAACAATCTCATCCTAACTTCCAATCATTAAAGATTAGTTTCCTTGTAATTTCTAGCACCAATCTAGGCCCCTAAACTTGTTGTAACTCTTATACAACCTATGGATTCTCTTAGGCATAGATTTAGGTCCAAAACCACATTACTCCAACCATTATCCAATTCTTTCTCTATGAACTCTAATGGTTGATCTTAAGCCATAAATGATCATCTTACATTTACTAAGCTTAAACTATCCTAACCTAGTCCTTGGAATCAAGAACCAAGCCAAGAACATGGCTTTGGCCATCCAAACCCCTATTTGTATTCATGGAAAAACCTATGTTCAATCAAGATGAATAGAAACCCCTTACCTCATGAAGAAGATGAAGATCTTGAAGCTTAATCATCTTGCTCTTGCTCTCCTCCTTCTCCTTCTTCTTCTTCTTCCTTTCTTCCCATTTCTCTCTTCTCTTCCTTTGTTTTCTCTCTTCTCTGTTTCTCTTCTCAGCTGAGAGAAAGGAAAGAAATAAGGAAGAGGAAACTAACTTGAGTTCCTATGCTGAAACTCATATATGCTAAAAACACTTGAATTATACTAATTCAAGTTTTTCAGCTTCCAACAACTTTAGAATAAATACTAAGATTCATCTAAATTGTTGTTTCACTATTTTTATGATTTTTCATATCTATTGCTAGTCAATCTGGTATTAAAAGTACAACTAGTATGTCTAAAAATACTAAACTAACTTTGATTAATTTGAAACTTTAACTACACATTGTTTCACTTATTTATGACTTTTTAGAAATAAACTCTCTATGTTTATTTCCCTCAACTTAGCAACTTATGCTATTATCTGAGTCATTTAAAGCTATTTTTCAACTTTTGTGTTGCAACTAAGTGCCTTAATGAACTCAGTTTGTCACAGAATTTCACTGGCATGTTAAGCAAGTAATATGCTACATTTTGTAACCATATACAAGCCTAACATGTTACTAAGAGTATTACATTTCTCCTCTCCTTTTTAAAATTTTGTCCCCAAAATTACTCACATCATGCAAACAACTATGGGTAACTCTGTTAACATGGAATCCTTACTACCATGTAATCCTTTTTCAGTACCAGCTTCTCCCAATAATACCTTCGCTAGAAGAAATCTGCTTATCTCTAAGCCCTTGACCCCTCTATTTGTGGATGGTAAGTTGTACTAAAACATAACTTAGCTTTGAACTCCTCTTTGTAAGCCTTTCCAAAACCAGATATGAATATAGTATCTCTATCAGACACCACACTCACTAGAACTCCATGCACTCCAACTATCTCCTTCAAAAGTAGTTAAACTACCTTATCTAGAAAATATCTAACTTCACTTGGTGAAAGTGGGCAGATTACTTAATCTTTCCACCCTTACCTGCATCTCAACATATTCTACTGTGTTCTTTAACATACTAGACCACCATACATCTTTCTTAACTCTTGAAAAACCTTAGTAGTCTCTAGATAGATGGTACACTTTCTCTTATGAACTCCTTCTAGAATCCCTTCCTTGATTTTTGACTTACTTGAAAAATAAAGTTTTTCGCTAAACCCCATCATTCCATCATTCGTTATTTCAAAAATCCTTTTGGGTTCCTACGAAGATCTGTTCACTCTTATCCCTTAGAGTTTCATTCTCCCTCTGAGCTTCAAAGAAATTTGAGTCCTTAGACCTCTTACTACATCCACCTTGCATACTAAGAGACTATCTGGAATCACAATCATCGCAAGACTCAAATTCTTGAAACTCTTAAGAATTTCACACTCTCTTGGACAATCATTTGAGACACTTGTAGGAATTTCCTATCTAGTGCATCAGCCACTACTTTTGTCTTACTCGAATGATATTGAAACTCAAGGTTATAAGCCTTGAAAAACTTCATCCATCTATTCTGCTTCATAATTAGCTTCCTTTGATCAACAAGCATTCTCAAGCTATCATGATCGCTGAGCACCTCGAACTAGACTCCTCATGAATTATGTCTCCAAAGCTGTAAGGTAATCACCACTGTGGCTAATTCCAAATCATGCCTAGGGTAGTACTCCTCGTGCAAGTTTAATTGCCTTGATGTGTAGGCTTCTACTTACCTCTTGTGCATCTAAACACACCCCCGTTCCATCTTTGAAGTATAACTGACTACCTCAAAGTTCTCACGGGAATCTGGAATTACCAACACTAATGTAGTAATCTACCTCTTCTTCAACTCTTGGAAACCTTACTCATTCTCCATAGTCCACTACTAAGCACTACCTTTCTTAGTTGACCTAATCAGGAAGTACTAACTGAGAAAGTCTACTGATAGACTCTCTGCCTTCAGTTACAATGGTTATTCTTCCCATCGTACCTCTGCTTAAACTCTACTAGGGTTCTCTGCAGTTTCCTCTATTGAGAAATTACGTGACCCCTAAACTGTACCACTTGTAACCCAAAACTGACTTTCGACTTACTTGGCACTTAACCATTTCTCTTTTAAAAGTTTCGAAAACTACCTTTGACATACTCTTCATGTTCTTTCGTAATCCTGGAAAAAATCTTAGAGATCTACTCTTCTCGACTTTACCTTTCTGACAACCAAGTCTTAGATCATCTCATGAGAAAATCCAAAGCTTCTCTCAATTGATCTACTTGATCATCCTTTCTAAACAAAGACATTTAGTCTCGATAGTTCCTTCGTTCAACTGCCTAACATGAACACAGTCTCACATTTAAACTAAACAAGAACATAATATCATTTGTCTCTCTTAGCAACTAAACCATACCAACTAAGTAAGCAAACTAGATTCACAAAATAAACTAACATGATTTACAAAGTAAATCCATACTCTCCTTAAACACACTTTAAAAGATTTCTCTTTGCATGTGTTCTTACCTCATACCAAGTCAGAAGATTTCGTCACCTTCGTTGTGCACTCTGATCTATATTCTGCTTGCGGATCTTGATACATTGGAGTCTGATTTACCCCCTTCCTTTAAGGTTGCTATCTTAAAAGCACCATACTCATACTTATTGTCACCCCAAGCTTCCACTTGAACCTGTGTTCCTTTACCTGATATAAATTGAGACCAATAGGCACCCTCACTGATCTCAACATCTGATCTTTTCCTCTTTGGGAAACCTTCTAACTCTTGTTTCGTCGTGGCTCTAAGATTATCTACTACTTCACCTTTGCACTCATTGACTAGAGCGAAGAAGTCATTAACCTCCTTTTTGCTTCACAACCCTTTTGATGCCCTCTCCAAGTTCTACTTCAAATTTTACTTACTTCTAGTCTTCTTCTGGATTAGATGTAAAATAAGAAAAGAACTCCCGACATTCCTTGAATTGCTCTGTATACTGGTCCTCAGTAATATCCCCTTGCTCAAACCTCAGAAATTTCCAAATTTATCTTGCCTTCCATAACTCAAAAGAATAATACTTGTCTAAGAAAGTAGCTCTGAACACCTACCAGGTGATTTGAGTACCAACCTCTTTTAGTAACCTCTCTGCTTCATCTCAACAGTTTTCGACTCTTCCTACTAACCCTTGCGAAGCAATGTCACCTTCTATCCATCAGTGCATGCCATGACCTCAAAGATCTCTTACATCATATGAAGCTATCTTTTCAGCTCTGATCAAACAAAACTCTCCCTTGAAGAACAAAGGAGTAACTTTTCTGAACCCTGAGAAATACTGATCCCTCATAAGTTCCTTCTCGTTCCCGCAACTAACTACGCAAGTCCTATTCTATCACTTCTGGTAGACTTCTACTAATGGCAATCTACTCTCTCAATACAGTAGTCATTACTTTAAGAGCTCTGGTTATCTCCTCCTTTACTAGTCTCCTAGTCTCCTAGTCTCATAGGTTCACTCGGTAGTTGCTATAGTTTTCTGTACACGTAGTACAATGCAAATTGAGTTAGCTAGGCTCAATATCCTGTAACTGTGCGACAATAGCCAATAGCATCTATACCTAAGGCTAGTCATGCAATTCCACTAACATATTTCATAAAGAGATAAAAGAATAAATAACTCTCTACTAAACTACTACTTATGCCTAAGTACAGTCAGTCTATACCACGGCTCAACAGGATGAATTGATCCTGTACCATAATGTAACATCCTAAAATAGATATCTAGATATATCCTAGATGTACAGAGATATATAAAAATAACCAGTACTAGAGACGTCATTTCTACATACTACATACTAACATATATTCATAATCACAACCGAGTAATTATAGAAAGCCTTGAGAAATTACAAAAAACTTAAACTCATACGTACATATATATATATATATATATATATATATATATATATATTTATATAGGGGACATATCTAGTGAGAGGAGTTTTTATTGTGAGAGGGTGAGAGGATGAGAGGAATAAATATTGACCATACAACCATACATGGATGGTCAAGATTAAAAGTTACTTGAAGGTCATGTGACCACTTAAAAAAGTCACATGCATTTATTTTTCTAATCTTGACCATTCTTGAAAGATCTAATGGTCAAAATTCACTCCTCTCACCTCTCACAATAATCACTCTTCTCACTGAGCAAGATCCTATATATATATATATATATATATACAACACTAGCCATAAAAGGGCATATTGTAATACATACTACTTAAAACATACAAAGCAAATATAAACTTATACATAAGTCTTGTCTACTAAAGCATATAAAACTAATCTAGTCTTCATGCTTCATATTCATTCCCTTAACAGGGTCAATACCTCTGTACCTGGATTTACATGGAAGAACAATTGGGATAAGAATTACAATTCTCAGTAAAAGCAACTCCAATACTAGCTAACTATAACATTGTATAATAATTGTTATGCCTACAAACATAAGAATTTCCTCCACTAATTCTCATAACTGCACACTACCAAGTAGTGTGATCTAAAATCGATAGCATACATATCGTTAGATATAAACAACTACTCATATAATTGTAAATACCAACAGTAATAGACAATGCTCATACAACTGTCTGTAAATGCAATGAGGATGATATGTAATATGATTATGCCTAAGAAAATCCTAAAGATATGCATGTGTAATGTTTTATTTTGAAATACATGCAGAGTTTTATGTTGAAAACAAATAAGTTCATTAGGAACTGGTTCAATATATTACCCGGTGGTGAATAGAGGGAAAACTCATCCTTACATCACACATATCTTAACATGCTGAAAAGTTCAGACTGAATCCTTCCTCAAAGAGGCTTTCGGACTCCCCACTTATCTCCCTTGGCCTTGATACTATTGAGATATTAGGGTTATGTCCTTACTCAAAAGAGTCTTTCGGACACCTATCTATCTCCCTTGACCTTCATGAATGAGCATTAATGGATACTCACTAAGATCAATACTACTAGATCATTTCTATAGACATACATACTTATATCTAAACACCACCTCATCACTCATAACTCTTAAGTGATCTCTATGCATCCTTATGTCGTTGATGTGTTAGATACTCACTTATGGCAAACCATTACTCTTGGTTGCACTAAGGTTCTTACTCTTCACATACAAACTAGATTAACTAACAAGTGTGTGAAAAGCGTAGTGTTATGTTTACCTCTTTCATAAACACCACCTTAACTTTCTTATAGACTTAACTCATCCTAGTGAAAGAGTCTATCTTAGCTAATGCCTCATTCAACCTTGCTTAAGGAAATAAAGGAGCATTTCTCTAGAACTTTACATACTTAATGAATGTAACAAGCTTACAAGTCAACATTCATCATATTGTGTATTCTACAATGCAGAAGGTCCCGTTTGACTAGAGACTTAGTACATAACATCCCATCTTTGGAACTAAATACACAACTTTATCTCCACTTAAGTGAATTTAACTTAAGAGTGGTTCTTACTTGAAACTCTTTATTGCTTAAGGCTGTAGGTACCTTCCCAAGGTGATCCACTACTCTTAGATATCCTAAGGTTCATACCTTTCTTATACTTACTAGAGTGAATACTACGATTCATCCTAGTATACTCGTCTCTAATGCATCATCTCATCACATCTTGAGTAATATCTAATGGAATATTAAGTTGCCTAAGGTGCTAAATCCTTACCTAGAGCAAACCACCTCTTTTGGATACTCAAAGCCTAAGCTTTCTCATTCATTTTAGGTGATAGTTCCTCTCTTGAAATATATCTATTTATGTCCTCAAATACCTTAGGAAACATACATATAATGATTCTATCTAGCTAGGAACTTGAAAACATTAAAAAAAACTCTTTGTTGAATTTTGTGATAGGCGCCTAAACGCCCTCTCCTTGAGTGCCTGGGCACTCACTAGGCAGAGCATAGCTATGTGTTATTTTCATGTCGCGCACCTAAGCACTCTGAACTGAGCGTCTAAGCGCTCTGCGCTCTGATACGCATAAAACTTCCTAGGCATTGAGCGTCTAAGCGCTCTATACTGAGCGCCTAAGCGCTCTATACTGAGCGCCTAAGCGCTCTGCGCCCTGCTATACGAACCTTCATCCCTAGCACACGAGCTTCTAGGAGCTCTATGTAGAGCGTCTGGGCATTCTCCTCGTGATAGTAGCTCTACAGAATTTCTACGGATTGTTCTAACAATCTCTTCTTAACTTCTAATCATCAAAGATTGGTTTCCTTGTGATTTATAGCACCAATCTAGGCTCTTAAACTTGTTGTAACTCTTATACAACCTATGGATTCTATTAGGCATAGATTTAGGTTCAAAACCACATTACTCCAACCATTATCCAATTCTTTCTCTATGAACTCTAATGGTTGATCTTAAGTCATAAATGATCATCTTACATTTACTAAGCTTAAACTATCCTAACCTAGTCCTTGGAATCAAGAACCAAGCCAAGAACATGGATTTGGTCATCCAAAGCCCTATTTCTATTCATAGAAAAACCCATGTTCAATCAAGATGAATTAAAGAGAAAGATGAATAGAAATCTCTTACCTCATGAAGAAAATGAAGATCTTGAAGTTTAGTCATCTTGCTCTTGCTCTTGCTCTTCCTCTCCTCCTTCTCCCTCTTCTTCTTCCTTTCTTCCCCTTTCTTTCTTCTCTTCCTTTTTTTTCTCTCTTCTCTGTTTCTCTTCTCAATCGAGAGAAAGGAAAGAAATAAGGAAGAGAAAACTAACTTGAGTTCCTGTACTGGAACTCATATCTGCTAAGAACACCTGAATTGTACTAATTCAAGTTTTATAACTTCCAACAACTTTAGAATAAATATTAAAATTCATCTAAATTTGTTGTTTCACTATTTTCATGATTTTCTATATCTACTACTAGTCAATCAGACATTAAAAGCACAACAGTATGCCTAAAAATACTAAACTAATTTTGATTAATTTGAAACTTTAACTACACATTGTTTCACTTATTTGTGATTTAGTTTCAAACTCTCTATGTTTATTTTCCTCAACTTAGCAGCTTATGCTATTATCTAAGTTATTTTAAGCTACTTTTCAATTTCTGTGTTTTAACTAAGTGTGTCAACGAACTCAGTTTGTCATAGAACTTCACTGACATGTTAAGCAAATAATATGCTACATTTTGTAATCATATATAAGTCTACCATGTTACTAAGAGTATTACATAAAGTGTGCAAATGCAGGGTCATGGATGGTAAAATAAGGCCGGAATTCAACACTGCAAAGTAATGATTCAACCAAACTCACAAGACTGGCAACAGCTTCACAACACTGGGGAGGTGTGGGTGCAATAATGACCATGGGTTCACCAATAAGTAACAATTCCCATAACAACCAAAGCTGCAATAAAAGGCCACGGAACGTACCAAAAAGATCTGAATCATGAAAAAGACCATGTGGGACAGACTGATTATTATGAAGAAAAGTTGCCACAGAAGAAGCAGAATCTTCAAAAGACACTCCGCTTTCCACAGGCAAGCTGTGAGCAGGTGGCAAGTTCACTTTAAGAGTTGCATTCCCAATAAGATGATCCATTACCTTACCGGAAACAGAAGCTGGCCATCTTGAGACATAAGCAGCAATATGCTCCAGTGCTTTCTTACCAATGTCAAAATATAAAGGACCTACAATTTGTAGCAAAGGAGACCTAACAACAATTATACCAACTTTCTATTTCCTGCTATAAAACCAGCAGCATCTTCATCGGTCAACATTTTTTATGCTTTGTTTCGGAGAACACGAAGCCTAACAAAGAAATAACAAACTTGTATGAGGTGCACTTCAATGAATAGGAGAGACCAAAATAAAATAAAATAAAAAATAAAACAAGCAATTTTCAGAATTGGTTTTTATTCTGGAACGCTATAAGTGCAAGAACAACAGTTCAGGCGACCCACCGTAACTGCTGCGTCTTACTGTGGCTAAGAGAGCGACAAATTATGGAACAAAAACCTTGCGCAAGATTCAGAATTTGACAGAGATGCGAGCAACGAAATTGGGAGTGGGGAACCGAAACAAAAATCAATTTGATGAAGATCCGGCAAATGGGTAACTGAATATGGGGTGTTAGGAAGCGAGCCGCAGTTCAAGGCGCGAACCAATATGGATCGGAAACAGTGGAATCCTGTGGAAAAGTGAAAGCAAGTTGGGATGGGGAGGTTCAAGTTCACAGGAAGTGTGGCTCCAAAGCCAATCCAAGAATTTGTTTGACAAGTGTAGGAACTGGGAGTAAAGTGGGATGGGAGGAGAGGAGTATCCAAATCTCTGACACAAAATGAGTTGGATTTACATAAAGGAGATGTCTGTTTGTAACTTCCAATTAGAAGCTGCCTTTACTCGGAAAGGAAATGGCTGCGCTAGGAATAAATTAAGAATTAAATAATAAAAGTAATTTTATTAAACAAAATATATCTATTAATTTATCAAAAAAATAATATTTATAAGTTTAATTTAAAAATACTTAAATTATACTTTTTATTATATTTTTATGAAAAAAATTTATTCTAATATAAATACTAAAGAATTTAAATATAAAAGGTTATAAAACAACTTTTGGAAAAAGAAATATTTATAATATAAATAATGTTCTTTGTTTTTTAAATATATAATTTAATTCAATAATTTTATAAAATAATATTTTAATGAGTTAATTTTACTAAAATTATATAAATAAATTTAGATATTATATGTAAAATATTATATTTACAGCTATAATAAATTATTACATATAATTGTTACATACAATAATTTATTATATGTATTCTGTCTCTGTCTTTATTTTTACATAACTTTGATTTATTCATAAGGTTATAAGTTTCTTACATCGCTCGCTGATACAATTCGTAAAACTCGTAATATTGTACTCATGAGAGGAAGATCAAGCAACCATAACAAAGACGAAGACCGATATGTGTTTTGGGATTTCAACATAGTTTTTTATTTTGTTAGAAATTCTCGGTTTCAAAATGCTCTTCTATTTCATCCAAAGAATGAATCTTTCTAGGTTTTATCATACTTTTGTATTCCATTCAAAAAAGTAGAATTTCTTTTTTTATTACTAGAAAACTAAGAAAAATGAAATTAGAAAACTAAAACGTGATTTTGATTTAGAGTTATTTGATTTTTTATTAATTAATTCATTTTTTTTTTGTAAATGTGGCATTGACTACATCACTTTACACGTGGGAAAAAAATCACATTAGATGACAGATGACAAAATTTTAGCTTTGTCATTTGTCACATGTCATCAAATCAAACCTTGTACTTGTTAACAAGGAAGACACATGACAACTTTTCAAGTCATATATCTTCTATATTATTATCATTATTATTATTATTATTATTATTATTATGGAAAGGATGATTAATATATAGTAATGGAAGATTTTCAAAAATTCAAAAATATTTTGTAATAAGAAAAAATGAGATAATGTGAACAATTGAATAATAATACTGATACATTCCTAATTATATTCTATATTCCATCGTTACAAAACTGATTGATTTGTTTCTATATTTTTTCTTCTCATTTGTGTAGCCATTAATTACTTGACTACATTATAATTATTTAAGTTGTAACATCTCAAATTTAATAACCATATTGTAATCTGCATTGCACCATAGTGATTAGATCCAAGAATGTTACTTACTACTGTTAAGCATTTTCTAATATAACCAAACCATGTATGTATATATACAAAAAATATGAGTCAGAATGAATATCTTTATTGTACAATACCTGTATTTCTCATAAATACAATACATACATAAATACAAAAGAAACTACAAAGTTTTACTAAGCTAAGCACTCCAAAGTCCAACTTGCACTTCACTTTCCATTAATCTTCTTTCTTAGAATCATCATGGAAACACACACACGGGGTGAGAATCATATATTCTCAGTAGTTAAAATCATAAAACATGTCATCACAATCATTCTAGCCATTTCGAAGAAAAACACAATTCTAAAGTCAAGTCTCATACATAAAAACTAGAAAGATGGCAAAAGCCAAAGTCATATCATTTCTCTTCCCAAAATAGATTCTCATTTATAAATTGTATAGAAAAACTCATTCCACACAAAATCCATAAAAGCTAGTATAGAAAACCCATTTCCATACATATTCATCACATCCTTAACAAAAAGCAACCGCCTATACAATTGTCATGCATGGTTATGTTATGCTTAGCAATTGCCCATAAAATTGTCATACTATACCAAATTATGTCTTATGTTCATGCCTATGCAACATCCTAAAATGAATGTAAATAATGTTATGATTCCTCAAACACAGTTAGGGAACTCATCCTAAGCCATTCTAGAATTGTTATGTATGCATGAATCTTGGTTAGAGCAAAGGAACCCGGTTCCATAAGCTTTAAACAAGCACTAGAACCTAGTTCCAATATTTTATCCGGGTGTGAGGGAATGAATCATCCTCAGCTCATCACTATGATATGGAAGGTATGATACCTCTTCACTTACAATCATGTATGATCACCCAAAATCACATGAGTTTGGAAAATAATGATGGCAATTACTACAATAATCAGCATACCAATTGGTTTACAATCCATAATCACCAACTATGATCACTATGATAGGAATGATTGACTACCTTCACACTCAAAATCATATTTGATAATCAACAATAAGGACTCCATCCTCATCAACATAGTTATGAAACAGTGATGCTAATTAATACTAACTAGCATGCCAATTGGATTACATTCATAACTGCAAGCATGAAATACAATGATGTCAAACATCACAATAGATAACATACCAATTGAATTACATCCATATCATCTCAAGCATGAACTACAATGATGCTATGTATTATAATAATCAACATACCAATTGATTTACATTCACCACAAAAACACTTCATTAAATACTCCTATTAGAACTCCATACTCATTAAGAAGCATAAAAGAAGAAACTACACCATTAAAAGGCTCTATTACATCAGATAACATTTTTTGTGAAATTCTGAAGCTCACACCGTGACACAACACGGCCATGCCGCGGTGCTATGCTCTCTGTCCACTCTTGCTGTGGCGCCCAGTTCTTGGGTTCAACTATTGGAACTCACACCTCTCATACGTTGTGGTGCAGCAGCATTCACGTCGCGGTGTGAGCAGCATTCTATAGGTATGGGTACTGTTCCATTGGAACATACCTTTCCTCTAATCACTCAAATATCAAATCCAAGTGATTTCTAACCTTACACAAGGTTCATTAACTCTATTCAACCATCAAAACCATTTTCAAAACACTCCACATGTATCAATGCATCATTCATCACCATAAAAACCTAAAACCCTATTTTTAGGTCAAATGAGATTATAAGTATTTAAGAGATGAAAAATGCTTCACCAAGCATACCACAAACTAGAAACAAGGCATCCTCAAGTTTAAGCATACAATACTAAAACAACCATTCAAACCCCTTTTCCCCCATCATGCCAACTCATGAAACAAGATGAAGAAAATGGAAACAAAGAGTCAAAACAAAGTTCCCCTACCTCAAGGTCTTGAAGATGGCCAAGGATAGATTCAAGCTCTCCTTCCTCTTTCTCTTTCTTCCTCTTTCCTTTCTCTCTTTTCTCTTCCCTTTCTTCTATTTTCCTTCTCTATCGTGAGATATGAGTAGCAAAGTCAACCTTTGCTACTTAAAGGATAGCCACTAAATGGTACCAAAACTTTCGATCTGCTAAGAACCTTTAGATTTTACCAAATCTAGTTTCCTAACTTCTAACAAGTTTCAAATAACTCCTAAGATTCATAAAAAATATTATTACGCCATTACCATATTTTTTCATATCTGCTGATAGTTAATCCGACATTAAAACACACACACAATATGCTTAAAAATGTCAAACTAACTCCGATTAACCTCAAATTTTAACTACATCTTCTTTCACACATTTGTGGCCTAGAAATAAACTCTCCACATTTATTTCCACTAGTTAAGCAGTTTAAGCCAATTCGGAGCTAATAATAGTTATATTTCACATATAGTATTATAACAAAGTGACTAAACGTGCTCAGAATGCCACAAAACTCAACAGGCATGACAAACTAGTATTAGGCTACCTTTGTAACTATATACAAGTCCATCATGTTTTCACGGGTGTTACATTTCTCCCCTCCTTTTTAGAATTTTGTCCTAAAATTTGCTCGCCATTAATACTTAATCTCTTACAACTAAAGTGTTACCAAGTGACTTCCAGTACTCAAGAGTGGGGTGAATTGAGTATAAAACTTTTTGCAAAACCTCTTTGTAAAGTATAAACAAATATTAAAACTTAATAAATAAATGCACAGAAGGAATGAGAAGAAGAAAAGAAACAATAAGAACAGCAGAAAATAAATGTGCAGTAAATTAAAATTACATAAAATAAAGAGATTGAGAAGAGAGAAGTAGACACAGTATTTATCCTAGTTCGACCACTAACCCACTTGTGGTCTACGTACAGTCCTTGAAACAAAAGCTGATATTTTTTCACTATGTATACAAACTTCAATACGTGCTTGCAACCGTTACACAAAAGAGCACCTTTCACACACAGGGAAACTCTACCCTTGTGCTAAAATCTCAGCCTGCAGGGATACCTCACCCTTATACAAACCTTGAGGGATACCTCACCCTCGATATAAAATAGCAGAAAGTAGATGAAGAGAAACTCTCACTCAGAGCAAATTATACAAATTGAAGCACTATAGAGTTCTCTAAGAATATCTCAGAATTTTACCAAAAGAGCACAGAGAAAAAGAGAGAATTATGTAAACAACATTTTAGCACAAGCAAAATAATTTCAAAAATTTCGTGTGTTTCAGACGTGAGTCAAGGTCTCTATTTATAGAGCCTTTGAGCAGAAATAGCCGTTTAAGGAAATTAATGTGATAATAAATGCAAATTCGTTTACGTATAAATTTAAAAGCCAAAACAAAGGCTCGTGGGTTATTCGAATACCATTATGAAGTATTCGAATACCACTGATGTTAGTTCTCATAGAAAATAATTCAGAAATAGGTTATTCGAATACCATTAGGGTGTATTCGAATACCACTATTTTTCATTTTCTCATAAAACAGTTCAGAGATAGGTTATTCGAATACCACAAGGAGGTATTCGAATACCACTGTTTGAAACACGTTTTTAAAAGCATTTTTAGAAGGATTGTATTCGAATACCTTCAAGGTTATTCGAATACCTCTGTTTCAAGTCATTTAAAAACACTTTTAGAAAACAGTTCAGGTGATTTCTAAAATTTCACAAACTCTTTGATTTTCAAAGCCATATTAAAACTTTAATTTAGTTTGTAAGAAAACATGTTCTTAGATCTTTTAAGTCAAACACGGAGATATCTTATAAAAGCTCTGTACAAGAAAAATCCTAAGTCCTAAAGCTAATCTTGAAGATCTTGGACTCGGTCTTCTCATCATCTCCATGTTTGTTATCATCAAAACTCATCATCTCATTGTCGCATGGTAATCACATAAAGTTCTGAGATTTCCATTAGACATCACGCTCGAAGGAATCCCACCTTCCATAGTGATATCTAATTCATCATTATCAACTTAAGACAATCCTATCTTATGCAAGTCTCCATCTCCGAAGTAGCTTCTCAAACAAGCTTATGTCAAATATTCTTCACCTAAGAAATATGCTTCCCATTAATCTCTTAGACTCCTGAGTCCATAATCCTTACAAGTCTCATCTAACAACCTTTTATCTAATTCATAGGCTCTGCGAACTTTAGAGGTACCACTCCAAAGGGTGTAAATGCAAACAATTCCTAAGTGAGTTCAGTTATACTAATTGGACCCTCACTAGAAGAACTCCTAATTCCCCTAGTTCGCCTAGGTGAAGTCATAGTTTCCTATCCTCACAAAACATTACATATTGAGTAGGTTAGTCTTCAATATCATGTAACCATGTAACAATAGCTACTAACATCCAACCTAACGCAAGTCATGCAATTCTTTTCTAACATCTCAAACAAGAGACAAAGAAATACACAACACACATAGGAATTTCTAATATGCCTAAACATAGTCAATCCATATCCCGGCTCAACAGGATGAACTGCTCTAATACTATAATGTAATATCCCGAATTTAATAACCATAGTGTAATTTGCATTGCACCACAGTGATTAGATCCAAGAGTGCTACTTATTACTGCTAAGCATTTTATAATATAACAAGACCATGTATATATATACAGAAAATATGAGCCACGAATGAATATATTTATTTATACAACACCTATATTTCTCATAAATACAATGCATACATAAATATAAAAGAAACTACAACGCTTTACTAAGCTAAGCACTCCAAGCTCCTGCTTGCACTTTACTTTCTATAAAACTTCTTTCCTAGAATCATCATGGAAATATACACACGGTGTGAGAATCACATATTCTTAGTTAAAAACATAAAACATTTCATCACAATCATTCCATCCATTTCGAGGAAAAACACAATTCTAAAGTCAAGTCTCATGCATTAAAAGCTAGAAAGGTGGCAAAAGCCAAAGTCATGTCCTTTCTTTTCCCAAAATAGATTCCAATTTGTAAATTGTAGAGAAAAACTCATTCCACACAAAATCCACAAAAGCTAGTATAGAAAACCCATTTCTATGCATATTCATCACATCCTCAACAAAAGGCAAGCGCCCATACAATTGCTATGCATGGTTATGTTATGCTTAACAACCGCCCATACAATTGCAATATTGTGCCAAATTATACCTTATGTTCATGCCTATGTAATATCCTAAAATGAATGTAAATAATGTTATGATTCCTCAGACATAGTTAGGGAACTCTTCCTAAGCTATTCTGGAATTGCTACGTACGCATGAATCTTGTTCAGAGCAAAGGAAATCAATTCCAAAAGCTTTGAATAAGCACTGAAACCCAGTTCCAACATTTTATCCCGGTGTGAGGGAATAAACCATCTTCAGCTTATCACTATGATATAGAAGGTGTGTTACCTCTTCAGTTACAATCATGTATGATCACCCAAAATCACATGAGTATGGAGAACAATGATGCCAATTACTACAATAATCAGTATACCAATTGGTTTACAATCCATAATCACTAACAACGATCACTATGATAGGAAGGATTGGCCACCTTCACAGTCAAAATCGTATTTGATCATCAACAATGAGGACTCCATCCTCATCAAAACAGTTATGAAAAACGATGATGCCAATTAATACTAACTAGCATGCCAATTGGATTACATTCATAACTACAAGCATGAAATACAATGATGTCAAATATCACAATAGATAACATACTAATTGAATTACATCTATCTCATCTCAAGCATGAACAACAATGATGCTATGTATCATTATCAATATACTAATTGATTTACATTCACCACACAAGTACTTCATTAAATACTCCTATTAGAGCCTCATTAAAAAGCATAAATGAAGAAACTACACCATTAAAAGGTTTCATTGCATCACACAATAATTTTATGAAATTTTGAAGCTCACGCTGCGGCACAACATGGCCATGCCATGATGCCCTGCTCTCTGTACACTCATGTCGCGATGCAACACAGCCACGCCACAGTGCCCAACTCTCGGGTTCAACTATTGGAACTCACACCTCTCACACGTCACGGCGCAGCAGCATTCACGTTGCGGTGTGAGCAGCATTCACGCTGCGGCGCGAGCAACATTCTACAGAATTCTACAAGTATGGGTACTATTCCATTAGAACATACCCTTTGTCCACTCAAACTCAAATCCAAGTGATTTCCAACCTTGCACAAGGTCCATTAACTCCTTTCAATTCTCAAAACCATTTTCAAAACACTCCACATGCATCAATGCATCATTCATCACCATAAAAACCTAAAACCCTATTTTTAACTCAAATGAGATTAGAAGTGTTTAAGAGATGAAAAATACATCACCAAGCATACCACAAACTAGAAACAAGTCATCCTCAAGTTTTCAAGCAAGATTCAAGCATAGAACACCAAAATAACCTCTCAAAAAAACAAGCTTTCAAACCGCATTTTCACCCATCATGCCTTCTCATGAAACAAGATGAAGAAAATGGAAACAAAGAGTCAAAACAAAGTTCCTCTACCTCAAGGTCTTGAAGATGGCCAAGGATGGATCCAAGCTCGATCTCCTTCCTCTTTCCCCTTCTTCTTTCCTCTCTCTCTTTTCTCTTTTCTTTCTTCTGTTTTCCTTCTCTGCCATGAGATATGAGTAGCAAAGTCAAAATTTGCTACTTAAAAGATAGCCACTAAGTGGTACCAAAACTCCCGATTTGCTAAGAACCTTTAGATTTCACCAAATTTAGTTTCCTAACTTCCAATTAGAAGCTGCCTTTACTGGGAAAGGAAATGATAGAGCCACGGATAAATTAAAAATCAAATAATAAAAATAAATATAATAATAAATAAAAATAATTTTATTAAACAAAATATATGTACTAATTTATCAAGAAAAACAATATTTATAAGTTTAATTTAAAAATACTTAGATTATACTTTTTATTATATTTTCAAGAAAAAAATTTATTCTAATATAAATACTAAAGAATTTAAATATAAAAGGTTACTAAACAACTTATATATTTGGAAAAAGAAATATTTATAATATAAATAAAGTTATTTGTCTTTTAAATGTATAATTTAATTCAATAATTTTATAAAATAATATTTTAATAAATTAATTTTACTAAAATTATATAAATAAATTTAGATATTATATGCAAATTATTATATTTTGCTATAATAAATTATTACATATAATTGTTACATACAATAATTTATTATATTTACTCCTGTCTCTATCTTTATTTTTACATAATTTTGATTTATTCATAAGGTTATGAGTAGGGGTGCACACGAGTCGGGTCGGGTCGGGTTTGAAGGGGAAAAAGACCCGAACCAATCACCTAATATCGAGTCGGTTCAGGTCGGTTTCTGCGTAAAAAATCGGGTTGACCCAAACCGAACCAACCCGAATTTTATCGGGCCTGGTTGCCTCGGATCATCTGCAACGAAAATTCTGAATTAATACTCTCGTCTACATGTAACAGTAACACTCCATTTTCTTTATTTAGTTTACAATGGATTGGAGATTGTGATCAGGCCAACCAAATACTCCAAGTTTCTCTGTGTCATGTTATGAGTGGAGCAAAATGCAAACCACAGTGAGAAAAACGAAAAATTAATAGAAATGAGAGAGGTAAGTGGTCATTTCAATCCAACTTGATGCATAAAAGAAAAGGTATTACCTTGCTACTGCAATACAATAACAATAACAATGTTCTTTTATTATTTAAATTTTTTATGATACAAATGCTGAAATGCAGTAAAGAAAAGATAAGGAAGTGTATATGATATAAGGTGTGACAAATAACAATATGATTATGAATTAAGAATTATCCATCTTGTAATAAAATTATCCACTGGTAGGGATTAGGTTATATGTACCAATCTCAATTATCCCCTTTTATGTATAAGATGAAGATCAATGTTCACATAGCACAGAAAGTCAGAAAGTCAGAAAGTCAGAAAGAAAATTAATGTGGGTTTGATGCTCAAAAAAGCTGAGCCACCAATGAAACATATAAAAGGGATAAAGCAAGGCAAAATCCCCATACACCAAATTTAACTATATTTGGACATACTCAGTAACATAAACAAACAACCCAAGTTAGAATCTATGTGCTAGCTTGCTATCAACAACAATTTCTAGCAAATTTCACACAGAGTTAGGTAATAAGGCATTGTCCTGCTGCTAGTCAATATCTAAAATAACAATATAAAAACTTACAACTGACTACACAGTCTAATTTCCTTGTCCAAAACAGATTATATAGATTCTAATCACATATAGACAGAATATAAAAGAAGCCAACTGACTACACAAGTACACAAAGTCATACACACAGAGACTGAGACATAGTCTCACAGAAGACAGACCTCGGGTCAAGTGGCACTCCAACTGGATCCTCTAAAAATAAAACAAGAGTAAAACTCCTCGTTCCTCAAGGTCAATCCCTCTAGGCTCTAACCCTTCCTGCAACATGATAAATAAATTGTTATATGAACATTGGTGATTTTAACTTGTAAGAATCCAAGAACATTTGAAATATATGATCTTACCTTACCTCATCCTTTTGCTCCTAAAATCACTAGCAACCTCAAGTTCTTGAAGTCCAGAAACTCCTGAAATTTCTTATAATACAATAAAAGAATACAACAAAAAATTAAAAATGTCAAATGAATGAAATGGTGAAGTAAATGCAAAATGAAAAGGTTAAAAATTAAAAATGATTATTGTATACCTGATTCAACCTGCTCAATCTCCTCCAGTTGACTCCGTAGATCATCCACCTTCTTAGGAGGCCTTAACCAATTTTGGGTACAAATTAAGGCCTTCACCGTGGTGGGATTCAAAGAACTACGGAATGCATCAAGGATACGACCTCCGGTGCTAAACACAGACTCAGATGACACTGTAGACACCGGAATGGCCAATATGTCCCAAGCCATACGAGAGAGAATATTGTACTTCGTTGACTTCCCTTTCCACCACTTCAAGATGTCAAACCTCTCGTAATTGTCTTCAACGTCATCCTCCATGTATCTATCTAACTCATTCTTCTTTTGTTCACCTTGCTTTTTCTTCAACTTCAACCTAAACTTGTCTTCCAAATTTAAACCACTCTCACTACTACCACCAACATTTGTTTGTGTGCTAACATCCGATGAATTGACACTAGAATCACGAATATCAGGAACAATGGGATACAATGTAACATATTGTGCAAATAAGCTGTTTATGAGATCTTTTAATCTTTTCACGATATCCTTGCACTTATCTTGACCATACATTTCACTAACACAAAATTCAATATAATCCAACTTGTATCTTGGGTCAAGAAAAACAGCCACAAACAACAAAAAATTTAAATTCCCATTAATATCCTAATACTTATCAAACTTCGCCTTCATGTTCGTTGCCATTCCTTGCAAGACAACATCATCACTTCCAATCCACATAGTTAACGAATTTTGTATTTGACACAATTTATGGAAGAAAGAATTAGATGTCACATGCAAAGAACCAGAAAAAGCAAGTGTGGCATCATAGAAAATCTTCAAGAACTTTATAAAAACACGAGCACGGTTCCAATCATCATAATTAGGAGGTCCTCCTTCACTATCAAGAGCATGCAAGTAAGTTTGATCCTCATATTCAAGGCGATTAAATGCTTTCTCAAATTGTTCTGCCACTTCCAACATCAAATAAGTAGAATTCCATCTAGTTGGCACATCAAGTGTTAGCATTTGATTGCTAACAACATTTGCCTCTTGAGCACACCTCCTAAAAGTAGCCAATCTAGAAGGAGAGGACCTCACATACTTACAAGCACCCCTAATCCTAGCAATGGAACAATCTAAGTCCTTCAACCCTTCATTAACAATTAAGTTCAAAATATGAGCACAACACCTCATGTGCATGAGCTCCCCTTTCAGCAAGGTGCATCCATTCCAATCTTGCATTCCCCTCACCAAATATGCAAGAGCCGAGTTATTAGCACTAGCATTATCCACGGTGATTGTGCTAATCTTTAGAATACCCCACTCTTTCAAGCATTTCTCTAAAGATTTACCTATGGTCTCACCCCTATGGTCAGCAATCAACCCAAAACTCAAAATTTTCTTATGCAACTCCCACCCATCATCAATAAAATGTGCAGTCACACACATATAATTAATGTTTTGAATTGATGTCCATGTATCAGTTGTTAAGGAGACCATTTGTTGGTTACAAGACAGAATAGACTTCAACTTCACCTTTTCCTCTATAAAAAGTTGCATGATATCTCTTGCAATAGTCATGCGCCCAGGTATTCTAAATCGAAGTTGAGTAGCACTCATGAAACCTCTAAATCCAGGATTCTCAACAAATTTAAAGGGAAGCTCATCCATCACTATCATCTTACAAAGCTCCAACCTACATTGCTCTTGATTAAAATCTACAAGCTTCATACTCATGGTACTATTAGGGTCATCCTCACTTGACTTACCAATAGCAATAGTTTTTTGCCTCTTATCGACCTCCCTATGTGGATTCTTTAAACACACTTTCAAGTGTTTTATCAGGTTAGTGGTGCCATGATTAACACTATTACATGCATATGATTTTCCACAATAGTTACAACTAGCTCTATCACCATCTTTACTGAAATGTGACCAAGCATTACTAGGGGGTCTACTAGGTTTTCTTTTACCTACCTCTTGTTGTAAACATGGAGATGGAGAAGCTTCTTCAGCTTGTGATGACGGAGTTGGAGTGGGATTTGGATTGGAAGAGGATGGTGGTGCTACTGCTAGATGTGGTTCTACTCCTTCACTTTGCAATCCAGTTGGTGTTGGTGGAGTAGGAGCACTTCCTACTTGAGTTTGAGTCCCACTAGTGTTGTGAGTTTCCGTAGGATTTTCCATTTTAAAGTGAATCACTGCAATAACATTTACAACAAAAGAAATGATTAATCTCAATTGTCAACAATCAAATGTGAAACTCACACACACACGGTTTCAAAGCACATAACACAAAGTCAATATAATTCAAAGTCATGAATAACAAAGCACAAAGTAAGACGTTACTAACAAGCAAGAATATCTTTGCTTAACACAAAGGTAAAGATTTAAGGCAAGGGGGAGCATTCATTGACTAAGATGACACCTCAAAGAAATTGCAATTGGGGGCAAATATGTTGGTATAGCAGAAAAAAGGAACATAACCATAAAAGAATAAGATGCGCCAGTCCCAGCAAGGGCACCTCAAACTCGCTAAGACTTAGTTTAGACTTGTTAATCTTATTAAGAGCAAACACTGGTAAGGAAATAATAAAAGTCCAAGGCAAAATATTCTTCAAAAATTTCATAAGATCTATTTTGTGTGCATAACATCATCACAAATTGGAACATTGGCAGCTGCAAGCCTGCAACACTATAGGCACTCTCTAGGAAATACGCATCACACATACACACACACATCTACTGAAGAGCAATTGAAGTGACAGAAATTATTATTACCCAACAAGAAGTAAGCTACAACCAGAAGCATCTAGATTAATTACCAGCTAGATTAAGTGCGAGAGGAAAAGAAAAAGAAAAAAGTTTCAAAGAAATGCTTAAATACGGAATTCCTCAAGTAGAAAATGACAATCAGTCAATCAGTTCATGAAACGCAGACACAAAAGCCAGAAAACTAATCTTGCTATATGAAAACCAGAGGAAACATATAACCACGGGTCAGGGAAAAGAAAAGAAAAAAAACAAAAACTCAGAAACTTTCATGGTTTTCCATAGTTTGAGAAATAGGTAAAGTGAGTGCTGGAGGTAGAGGTTTATCAAAGAAGTCAAAGAACTAGGAAATAAGAAGGAAAGTTTCGTATTCGTACTTGAGGAAGCAGTCAAGCACGAAACGAGAGACGAGACAGAGTGCCGAGGCCCGAGCGGAGATTGAGGGTCGAGCAAAGAACAAGCAAAGTGGACGGTGGCATCGGGCGTGGAGCTTCCTACTGTCGCTATGCGCTAAGGGAGAAAGGCCGAGGAGTAGGAGTAAAGGTTAGGGGAGGGGAAGACTGGATTCGGTTAGGTTAGGGATTGGGAATTTGTGAGAAGATGTGAGAATCTGAGATTGGGAATTTGTGATTTGTGAGATAGGAGAAAGTCAGAAACGAGGTTAGGTAAGGTTACGAAATACAAAGGCTGAAACAAAAACGACGTCGTTTCTCGGGTTTCGGGTTCATGGGTAAGTTCAATAAACCCGTTACCCGAACCGAATTTGATCGGGTTCATTATTTTTGACCCGAACCGACCCGAGCACCCGACCCAACCCGGATATTTATGGTCAGGTCGGGTCGGGTCGGGTTGTTCGGGTTATCGGGTCCGCGGGTCGGTTTGTTCACCCCTAGTTATGAGTCTCTTACATTACTTGTTAGTACGATTCGTAAGACTCGCAATATTGTACCCATAAGAGGAAGATCAAGCAACCGCGACAAAGAAGAAGACTGATATACATTTTGATATTTCAATATAGTTTTCTATTTTGTTAGAAATTCTAAGTTTCAAAATGTTTTTTTATTTTGTTCAAAGAATGAATCATTCTAGGTTTTATCATATTTTTGTATTTCATTAAAAAAAAGTAGAATTTCTTTTTCTATTACTAGAAAACTAAGATAAAACTAGAAAACTGAAACGTGATTTTGATTTAGAGTTATTTGATTTTTTATTAATTAATTCATTATTATTATTTTGTAATAGTGATATTGGCCACATCACTTTACACATGAAAAAAAGAGTACATTAGAAGACATATGGCAAAATTTAGCTTTGCTATTTGCCCCATATTGTCAAATCAACATTGTATTTGTCGACAAGGAAGACACATGATAACTTTTCAAGTCATGTACCTTCTATATCATCATCATCGTCATTATTATTATTATTATTATTATTATTATTATTATTATTATTATTGTTGTTGTTGTTGTTGTTGTTGTTGTTGTTGTTGTTGTTATTGTTGTTGTTATTCTTGTTATTATTATTATTGTTATTATTATTATTATTGTTCTTATTATTGTTATTGTTATTATTGTTATTATTAGATTAATATATAGTAATGGAAGATTTTCAAAAACTCAGAAATATTTTGTAATAAGAAAAATGAGGTAATGTGAACAATTGAATAATAATATTGATACATTCCTAATTATATTCCATATTCCATCATAACAAAACTGATTGATTTGTTTCTATATTTTTCCTTCCCATTTGTGTAGCCATTAATTACTTGACTACATTTATAATTATTTAATTGTAACATCCCAAATTTCATAACTATAGTGTAATCTGCATTGCACCACAATGATTAGATCCAAGAATGCTACTTACTACTGTTAAGCATTTTTTAATATAACAAAACCATGTATGTATATATACAAAAAAATATGAGCTAGAATGAATATCTTTATTATACAACACTTGTATTTCTCATAAATACAATGCGTACATAAATACAAAAGAAACTACAAAGTTTTACTAAGCTAAGCACTCAAGGTCCTACTTGCACTTCACTTTCCATAAATCTTCTTTCTTGGAATCATCATTGAAACACACACACGGGGTGAGAATAACATATTCTCAATAGTTAAAATCATAAAACATGTCAATACAATCATTCCAGCCATTTCGAGGAAAAACACAATTTTAAAGTCAAGTCTCATACATAAAAAGCTAGAAAGATGGCAAAAGCCAAAGTCATATCCTTTCTCTTCCCAAAATAGATTCTCATTTATAAATTGTGTAGAAAAACTCATTCCACACAAAATCCACAAAAGCTAGTATAGAAAACCCATTTCCATACATATTCATCACATCCTTAACAAAAAGCAACCGCCCATACAATTTTCATGCATGGATATGTTATGCTTAGCAACTGCTCATACAATTGTCATGTTATGTCAAATTATGCCTTATGTTCATGTCTATCCAACATCCTAAAATGAATGTAAATAATGTTATAATTCCTCAAACATAGTTAGGGAACTCGTCCTAAGCCACTCTGGAATTGTTATGTATATATGAATCTTAGTTAGAGCAAAGGAACTCGATTCCATAAGCTTTGAACAAGCACTGGAACCCAGATCTAGCATTTTATCCGGGTGTGAGGGAATGAACCATCCTCAGCTCATCACTATGATATGGAAGGTATGTTACCTCTTCACTTATAATCATGTATGATCACCCAAAATCACATGAGTATGGAAAATAATGATGCCAATTACTACAATAATCAGCATACCAATTGGTTTACAATTCATAATCACCAATAGTGATCACTATGATAGGAAAGATTGATTACCTTCACACTCAAAATCATAGTTGATCATCAATAATGAGGACTCCATCCTCATCAACATAGTTATGAAAACAATGATGTCAATTAATACTAACTAGCATGCTAATTGGATTACATTCATAACTATAAGCATAAAATACAATGATGTCAAATATCACAATAGATAGCATACCAATTGAATTACATCCATCTCATCTCAAGCATGAACAACAATGATGCTATGTATCATAATAATCAACATACCAATTGATTTACATTCACCGCACAAACACTTCATTAAAAGAAACCGTTAGAAATCTAGTTGGCTTGTCATCGATCACTAAACATGCATCTGGATTGAATTAATTGGTTAATCTAATATTGACCGAAATCCATGCATCAAACACAAAAAATTCAAAATTAGATAATCACCTAGAATTTAACTAACAAACAATTCATAAACCTGCGATCGCTAGATTCATGCAACCTATGCTAGTTTAACAACCAGAATTCAACTAACCTAGATTAACAAATATGCTAACCTAATTGTCTTCAACTCATGTGACTAAGCTATAATTAATTAATCATAATTTAATCACAAATCTTAATTAGGATTAAAGATCCAATTGGATCACATCACACAACAGAAATATCTAATCATGCAATTTGAATCCAAATCAAGAGAAGAAAAAATAATTAATTCAATAAAATTAAAATTATGTACAGAATCTCAAAGCTAAACTAGAATTTCCTCAAGATCCTTGGATTGATCTCAAATGTTTAGCTTTCCATGGCTGCCGCACATGGTTTACAAAAGAAAGGAGAAAACTCTAAGTAAAAGAATAAAGTAGTACAGATTAGGGCTACTATCTATCTCGAGTTCCCTATTTAAACAAAAATAACTGACTTAAAAATTAAGAATCTAAATTTTTCCTTAAGTTAAGTTAATCCTCTGCCTCTTAGCTTTCCTTGGCCACCGAAATCACTTGATTTGGGTTTAAGATGAGATAGTTGTGCTCAAATCACTCTCAATGGGCCTCTGGTCTTGTCATCCGACTTCACAGGGGTAGAACACTATCAAAATGTTATAGTTTCAATTAGTGATCTTCGTAAGAGTTTGAGTCTTGTGTGTAATATTTCCAATGGCACTAGTTTCAACTCTAAAAGACCCTTACCATCAAAGTTATGGACCAATTAGTGTACACTGCTCGGGTTCTAGTGACAACACTTGTATTCTGACTTCCAAGCCCAATTCAGTCCACTAGATATCTTATTCAACTCTAGGGCTCTGCATGAAAGTTGCAAGATACATAATTTTTAGATATCTAGAACTCAAGATATGGTCGAAATACAGAAACAGTATAAAATTCTAATAATGCTGGAAAGATCAATTAAACCCAATTTGAGCCCAAACTTACAAAACATGGCCAACCTCAATCAATTAAGTACATGGAGAGTGTAGAGGACTAAAAATGAGAGTTTATTAATGTGTGAAATCTTTGATTATATTGGAGGCAAAGGCCACTTGGACTGATGATTCCCATGTTATTTTAGACTTTGTCAGGTCTCACATTTTCTACAAGTTTGGAGTTCTAAAAGCCATAATTAGTGACCAAGGATACCATTTCAGTAATAAAAACATGGAGGCATTGTTGAAGAACTATGGTGTGATGCATAAGGTTTCAATTCCCTACCATCCATAAACTAATGGGCAAGTTGAAGTTTCTAATAGAGAGTTGTAACAAATCTTAGAAAAAATAGTCCAATCGAATACAAAAGATTAGAGCAAGAGGCTTAAGGACTCATTGTGGGCGTATAAGACTGCTTTTAAGACTCCTTTAGGCATGTCTCCTTATAGGATAGTCTTTGGTAAGACATGCCACCTTCTAGTGGAGATTGAGCACAATGTCTATTGGGCTGTAAAGAAGTGCAACCTTGACCTGAACTAAGCCGAATCCCAAAGAAAACTCCAACTCCAAGAACTTGAAAAGATTTGATTGGAAGCTTATGAGAACTCCCGAATCTACAAAGAGAAGAAAAAACCTTTCATGATAAGATGATTGTAAGAAAAGAATTTGTGTTTGGTCAAAAAGTTCTCCTTTGCAATTCTCGCCTCAAGCTCATGCTAGGTAAGCTTCGTTCTAGGTGGATAGGTCCTTTTATAGTTACTAAGGTTTTTTCTTATGGTGTAATAAAGATCACAAGTGAGGCAACCAATAAAGCTTTCAAAGTTAATGGACATAACCTTAAGTAACTTTATGAGGGAGCTCAAGAGGGAATAGTAGAGGAGGTCCACTTACAAGTAGCCATATACATCACTTGATGAGGATGTTTCTTCCTTCTCTCCTTTATTTTAATTATCTTAAATTTATTGATGATTTGATGTCATATAAGCTTTATATTGAGGACAATGTAAAATTTAAGTGTGGGTGAGGAATTTACATTTTTTTCTATTTTATGTTTTAATTTTACTGTTTTTATTTTTTTTTTATTCTATTTTTTTGTTTTGAATACACACACACACACACACATAAGAAATTGTTTTTTTAATTGCTTTCCAATGAAATTTTGAGATTTGTGAAAGTTGTGAGCATGTATCAACTGAGGGTAAAAGTTTATAACATAAGTGAATAAATTGTCTTTCATCTTGAGATTAACTAGTTTGGTAATAGAAATTAAATTGGTATATTGAGTTTAATAGAAGCATACCCTGTGAGACTTTGAGTCTTTTAATAAATGGATTGAGCATTTATGTCATTCTTTTCTTTCTTGTGTGATTTTCACTTATGGAATTTATTACCCTAGAGCTTGTTTTGATTCTTTTTTAGGTTATATTTTCACATGCATATATGAATATGATTGAAATATTTTTCTTGAATTAGATACTGTAGCCAAATAATCAATCTTGCATATTTTCCCTTGATTAACCCCCTTGAACTTATTTGACCAATTCTTATTTTTAACTTAATAAAAAATTATATTTTTACCTAACCTTATAAAATAAGAGAGCATTGACATTGTTATTGAAAGAGTTCTTGAACAAGTGTAGGGGTGTGCAAATTAGTGTACAAAATGTTTGGTGAAAAAAGAAAGAGAGGCCAATTGGGGGAAAAACAAAAGAAAAATTAAAAAAAAAAAAAAGAAAGGGAAAAGAATATGTTAACTGTCCATTTGTATAACGGAATTGAAATTGAAACATAGAATTTTAATTTTTTTAATTCTAATTCTTTTAATTAGAATTAGTCCAAAATCTTAAATTCTATATTTGGAGTTATCAAAGAATTAAGATAAGAAATTATAATTCTAAATTTAATTATAATTTTATTGTTTGAAGGTATGATCTAAAATATTAAAAAAATATTTACAAAAATTAAAATTAATAAAAATATTCATACAATAATATTTTTATAATATAATAGTCATTTTTTTCATAAATAAATTTTTCATGAATTTTTTTAGAAAAAAATAAATAGCTATTATAATAATTTTCTATATAAATATAATTGTTCATAAATAAATGGAGAAAGATAAATAAAGAGAAAGAGAGAAAGAGAGAAAAAGAGAGAGAGGGAGAGAGAGAATTTAATTTTTAAGTTATGAAATTGATAATTCTTAAAACATAGGATAAGAATTGAAAAAGACTTACCTTAATTGTTTTTCAATTCCATGGAATTGGTTTATGGAATTATAATTCTAATTCTAAATGGCATTCCAAACATAAAAATTAGAATTAAGAGATCAAATTCTAATTCCAAACTCTAATTCCATGCTCAATTCCAAGAGCTAAATAGACACTAAGAGAATTTGCATTACATGGAATTGAGATAAAATTTCATACTTATTATTTGAACTCATCCCCAATATTTATTTATTCTCTTTGGTATTTAACTTGTCATCTTCATATTATTCCCCTCCCTTACCTTGACGTCATTACAACTTTGCATAAAATTCTCTTGATTTGTATGTGCATATATTTTGAGTAGTGAAAAAGTAGAAGATAAGCAAGCTTATGGTAGTACAAATTTTCATGGGTTAAATTGAGTAAAACACTTACCTTCTAAACACTTGAGGGATTGAAAGTGTATATTGTGAGGTTCTATCATTCTTGGTTTATGCTTTTCAATTGAAGTTACATTGCTTGTTAATTTGATATGTAAAGAAATGTTATTTCATGAATGTTTTAATTCCTTAAAGCTTTGGTTATTCTTTCTTGCTTATAAACTCTTGCATTCTTGAACATCATTGGAAAGTGAGTGTTTTAGAATTTTTAACTTTTGAGTTTGTGGTGTTGTTCCTTATTCTTTATGTTGAATTTCTAGTTTTTCTCAGGAGTGCAAAAGTTAAGTAATAAACATAATTTTTATATATTATTTAACCCTCATATTTAGCCTTTTAAACCTCTTATATACTTAATTAATTGGTTTTGGCCATATTTTATAAGTTTGGCTTCAAATTGGACTTAATTGTATTTTCCAGCTTTATTGAGAATTTTACACTATTTCTGTATTTTAGGCATAACCTGAGTTATAGATATCTAAAAATTATGAATTTTATCTTATAAGAAATCTGAGAGCGATCTCTACAACTTTGATGAAGAGATTAAAGGCTGAATCAGATGTCTAGTTGGTCATATTTGGCTACAAAGTCAGAATAGAGATGTTATCACTAGAACCTGGATGATGTGTAAAGATTGGACCATAATTTGGGCTGTAGGTGTGCTATGGACCTAAATCTGGTGCCATTTGAAATATGGGACATATATATGCAATTATTATGAGATCGCTTATCCAAACAGTGATGTTTTGATGATGTTTTAACCTTTTAAAGTCGGCTAACAAGTTTAGAGAGCTGTTAAGAATGTTTTGGGCATAACTCTTTCCTAAGCTCAAATTATGCGAATTAGGTGTCCAATTAAAGCTAAATGAAAGGGAATTAACCCTAAGCTGAGAGCAAACTTGGATTTTTAATTTTAGAGATAGTTATTTAAGGAGCAGTAGCAACCACAAAACTCAACCCTAATTTTCTCCTAGCCGCTCTTGCTTGCACTTCCTCTCTTGATCTTTCTTCTTCTCCTTTCTCTCCACTTTTCATTCTTTTTTATTTTTTCCTTCCATCTATGGAGGGCTAGACCCTTTTAAATCAATTCTAGGGATTGAAAATCTTGATGTTTAATTCTGATATCTTGTTTTGATTATTTTACATTTAATTGCTAGTCAAATTTCTCTTTTACTTGTTAATCAAGTTCCTCTTTGATTTTGTTAAATCTAAATTAAATTGCTTAATTTGATTTTGATGTTGATGTGATAATTTCATTTAAGAGGATTACATAGACTAAACAATACATCAAAGGCTTCTTGGATGTTGTTTGTTAAGCTTAGTTGAATTCTGTGTTTTAGATTAATTTAGGATTAGATGAGTGCTTAGTTCATTTAACCTTGATTAATTAAACTTTAGGTGCTTATCTAGTAGAGAATTAATGGATTATATTAAGGCTTCTTGATGTGATCTAACACTAAGAATATGATTAGCAATTGAATGGATTCTTAGTGATCAATGATGGATTAAATTCAAGATTAGTTTATTTCCTTGGAATGGTTGTTTACTTAATTCTGTTTATAATTTTTAATTATTTTTTGTTAATTAATTTTGTAACCTTTTTTCCCCTTGTTAACATCTTAATTTGATTACTTGATTAGAGTGATCCAAGGGCTCGACCTGATTATGCCTTATACTATAAGTATTTTGGTGAATCAGTTTATAAATTGATTTAATTTGATGGTCTTGACAACTATCAAATTGCTTGTTGTTGATCTTTGTACAGATGCTTATCAATTGCCAAGTAACCTTCTGCAGTCGTGCCACATTGGATAAGAGGTATTGATTATTAGTTTGGAGGCCTTGATTCTCAGTACGGAGGTCGGTAACTTCCTTCCCAGCCTTCTCAGATCAAGACTTCTCTTTCTTCAGACCATCCTTTGAGTCCACTGATTTCTTTTGTAGCTCATCATCCTTTGCCCTAACATCCTCCAAGGCCTTCTTGAATTTCTCTTTTGCTTTAAGGGCCAAGCTGAGCTTCCAGGGCCCCTTCCTCTTTGGCCGCCCTCGTCTTTTCTGCCTCTTCGGACCGTATTTACTCTTCAAACTGGTTTAGAAACCTTTCGAGGAAATGAGCTTCAGTAGCAAGGTGGAGTTCATTGATCTAGAACCTTATCAAGATATCCGATGGTGTTTTCTTAGAATTACAGCCAACAGCACCATCATCCAAGAGCCGGGAGTCTAGAAATGGTCCAAGCGCCACATCCTTCTTGTACAAGGCAAACAGACCTAGGATCTCAACCGGTTCCACTGCTGCCCTTTTCCTGTGATCTGCCCCACTACCTTCACTAGCCTTTCTCTTTCGCCTTTGAAGGGGTTGAGCAAGAGGTTCATCCCTTTGAACCGTATCCACCTCGATCACCGGGCTCTAGACATCGGAGTCCAGAAAAACATATGTTGAAGTGTTAAAGGGACCGGCATCCATGTTCCTCACCTTCAAGTGCCAAAGGGTGGCTAAAGCTTCTCTGGATACCATGCTTTCTACAAAATAAAGATGAACAAAGGAGAAGTTAGAAACGGCAAAAAAAAATATTATAAATAAAGGGGTAAAAATGAACTACAGCCTAAACTCTAGCTAGAATGGCCTTAAGAGTTTCATCATCAGCAGCGTTCAAGACATCCTTATAAGAAATAAGGCCAACACCCTAAGCCTATGTATTCATGAAATCAACACACTCAGTGTCATCCCGATCGAGATTGCACTTTTTTTTTCAATCATTTCAATGGGGGTGTCCCATGCCTTTATAGTCTAGTACAAGTCGAACATCGGGTCCTTCCCCCGGCCTCCAAGAAGAATGGATGGGTCCCTGGCACCGCCATCAACTTAAAGAACTTTGTCCTCTAGTTCTTGAAGCTGTCTTGGATGACTCCAAACATTTTTTGAGCAGGCCTTGACCAGAGTATGAGCCAATTCTTTTGCATTGCCCTTTCCCCTTGGGGGTACCACCGTGTGAAGAGAAAGAAAAATGCCTTCTCTAAGTATCGTAGTCCTATTGCCCAGCAAAATCTTTCGAAGGCGAGAATGTTTCCCAAACAATTAGGGTGAAGTTGGGACAGAGCCACATTAAGAGCGTGGAGGACTACAATTTAAAACCCGATGAATAAGATCCAGAGTCCCAATCAACCGAAGAGATCTTCGTACTTAAACATGTAATGTGCACCCACCTCCTGGGCCACACACTCTCTCTCGTCTGCCCTTGGAGCCAGGACCTGATACTTGTGATCACGTGCATCACCCTTTGTTAGTTCCAAGTAGCTCACAAGATGTTCAACTTTCCCCCTAGTTCAGAATTCAGACTCATTGTTCCAAACATCACCTTCAACTCAAGGGTACGCCCTCTTTCCTCGGACAAGTACCATAGACCTCTCTATGGTCGGTCTATGTTGTCCTACTCTTCTCCTCGTCATAGATCACTAGAAACACCCATAAAGGCCGGTAAAGTGTTATTTAAATCAAGAAATTCTAGCAACCTATAGATTCAGACATGGAGGAGGACTGACAATGGATAGAAGTCCTATTAAAAGACTTTATATATCTACCTCCGTCCTCCATATCCAATCATCTACAGCACTTACAGACATCAGCCTCTGCACCCTTAAAGACTTATCAGCTTGAAATAGGTACTCTCGCCGCTCATGGAGCAATGGAGAAAGTGCTCCAGAGAGCAACGCCATTGAGCAAGACTCTAATCACTAGTATCTTTACTCATTGGCCAGTATAGGAGGAGGAATACCCATAAACGACGAAGGCAAAAACCCTTTATGATGCAAAAAATAGCAAAAACAGAGTGTAGAAGGAGACATACCTTGAAAAAGTAAAGAGATTAGATGACTGAAGGGTGTTTAACCAAAGAAAAACTATTGAAAACTGTTTGGAACTGCTAGAAACTGCTAAGTGAACAATGCTTCTCAGCCACGCTCGATTGCTGGGAATTGCTTTAGGCCACCGAAAATTTCAGAGGAACAATAAATGTGATGGAAACACCCTTAGCCCCCTATTTATAGAGACAAGGCGATTAGGGGGCAATTCCATCCAAACACTTTGAATTTCAAAACTTCTCATCATGACACATGAAACCCTAACCACGACTATCTAGTCAAGGTGCGCCACGTGGACTTCACAACTGTCACGGTAGTTGAAGTGATGGTTACTCATAAAACTAAATGTTATGCAAGCCCTACTGTTTTAAGTGCCGATTTTTTCTATAGACCTCGGTTAACACTAGAATGTCCCACTTGATCATTTGATGAATGGGCGGTGTCTGGAACACAACGCGTCCATGAGTGTCAAATGACTTAGTCGTTAATGCCTCCAAATTAGAGTTCTTAACCCTTTAGGAGTAGCACAAACTACAGCTTCAAGTAAAGCCCAGATCCTGTCACTCGAGGGCATTGAGACTTACCTTGATACTTAGCTATATTAGCTAAGCACTAAGCTAGGGGTAACATGACAAGGTCAGATATTATTACACGATGAGCATTGGACTCATCCTGGTGAAAGAAACAAATAATGAAAATAGAAAATAGAATATTTTAAAGAGGCATTCAAGAAAGAATTTTTATTCATATTTCATACATTGTCAGCTCTAACAAAAGAGCATATGAACTACCCTAATACAAGAATGTCCACTGGAGAGAGCCGGAATGGAAGCCAGATAAGACAGTGATGATGATGATGACCACTGACCATGACTACCTCCATGGTTCTTCCAAACACCAGCACCCATCTTCCCCCTATTGGCCAACAATAGCAGAATGCTTCACTCCAAGAGATTGTTCTACCCTAAGAGCAGGCTTCACAATCCTCATATCCACTGCACACCACAGTGAAAACAAGGCATTTGGAAAGCACCCTCAGTTGTAGTCAGGAGGGCGAAGGAGTGAGAGCGGTAAGCTTCCATGCATCATCAAAACTACAGTAGAAATGGTGAATCCTCCTAGCAAGTGCAAAAAGGTTACACACTCCTATGTATGCCTGAAAAGAAAGGCTTTTGTCACCCAGATGTATTTGACCAACCCGTCTAGGGCAACTACTTGGTCCTCACAAAACCATTACACTTGGTAAGAAAGGCTTCCATCAAAGGAATATATTGAGGGGAACGAAACACCTTTAATAATTTAGGGAAGAAATGAAAGAAGATTTTAGAAAGAAACATGGCTCTCAACAAATGACAATCTCACTACCAGCATCCCTTATTTATAGAGGGAATAAAGTATTCTGATTAGTTCCTGAGAAGGGTAACTGATTGCACATTTGTGGCCGTATTTTAATGCTCCCTCTTTGTGATTGGTCACGTTAGTAGCCGGCAGTTAAGAAACAGCTTGAAACTATACTTTCATTGAAGCGGTTTTCATTCCCAATAAAGTCAAAGTGATGGTTCCCAAGCAACCTCAGATTACTATAAACCACAGAGTAAAAGTAGAAAAAGACATCAAAGACACCGTAAACTACGCATGGAGACAACATATGACATACCTCAGATGACAAAATGATAACGTAAGCAAACGATCTGAATCTGATCCTGGCGTTACACGTTAATGTTACCAAGTGGCTTCCAATACTCAAGTGGGGGGTGAATTGAGTATTAAAAGATTTTTCGCAAAAGCTTAAACAAATTAAATATGCTGAAATAAAAAATTAAAAGATGTAAATAAGAGGATGAGAAGAAGAGTACAAATAACTGCCAATAAACAAACTTCAGAAAATAAAATTGCGTAATAATAAAAGGATAAAAAAGATAGAAGCAGGCACGATATTTATTCTAGTTGACCACTAACCCACTTGTGGTCTACGTCCAGTCCTCAAAAATAATCTGAGATTTTTCACTATGTATACAAGCTTCAATAAGTGTTTGCAACTGTTACACAAAAGAACACTTTTCACATACAGGGAAACTCTACCCCTGTGCTAAAGCCTCAGCCTGCAGGGATACCTCACCCTTAGACAAACCTTAGAGGGATACCTCACCCCTTTTACAATAGAGCAGAAAATAATAGAGCTCACAAATATCTCAAAGTTTTGATTGAAAAAAAGCGTAGAAAATATAATTTACGAGTTAATGCAAGTAGAAAATTATTCAGAATGTTAGGCAGTTTTAGAAAAGATCCAAAGCCTCTATTTATAGAGCAATTCAAGAAAAAGACCGTTGGGTATAATAAAAGCTCGTAAATGTAAACAAATATGGCCGTTTATTTCCATATCAGAGTTCGTATACGTTTGTGTTTATTCGAATAGATAATGTGTTATTCGAATAACACTATTTGTAAAAGCTTCGAAAAAATAAATCTGATATAGGTTATTTTAATAACCTATGCATTATTCGAATAACATTGTTAAAAACAAAGTTATGAGAAAACAGGTTTATTTGAATAATAACTGAGTTATTTTAATAATGCATTTATGAAAACAGTCTGAAAAGGCTTTTTATTCGAATAGCTAAAGTCTTATTCGAATAATAGTTAAAAAACACAAGCTCTCAGTAAGACATTTATTCGAATAACTGAAATGCTATTCTAATAGCAATTTAAGAAACAGATTATGCTGGAAAGCTTTATTCGAATAGAGGGAATTTTATTTGAATAAAACTTATTAAAAGAACTATTTTGAAATAATTCAGATTCATTTCAAAAACACTTAAGTTCCTTTTTAAAGCCAATTTTGATATTTTTATCTTATCTTTCAAGATAGTGAGATACTAAAGTGAGCTCTATACAAAAGGACTCTAAGTCCTAAAGCTATCCTTAAAAGATCGTGGACTCGGTCTTCATCTTCATTTTTGTCTTCATGTTTGTTATCATCAAAATAATTCTTCAAGGACATATGTTCAATCACATTCTTCCTCTTTTTGATGATGAAAAACTATCAAGGAGAAAAGAGTTAGTGCATATAATTGGAATTCACAAAGAGGTATTAAAAGTTCACTCCCCCTCTTTAATTATAAGAGGTAACGTAAATCAGAGATATCAGAGATGTGCGTAGCTCCCCCTTTCATTTGGAATCCAATCTCTTTTAATTTTTACCTGTCTTTTCTCAAAGATAAATTTAAATTTTTCTCCCCCTTTTGTCATAAGCAAAAAGGAGGGGTAAGTCCCATAAACAAATATCCAAGTATAAGTGCAGGAAAATAATCAAATAAATAACTGGAAATCATACTCAGAACAAGCAAGATAATAGGCCACAAAAATGTTATGTAATCATTAATCAAAAGAGATGCAATTACATGAGCCAGAAATAAATAAAACACAAGCAAAACAAAGATCCTAAGATCTAGAATTCCTAGAAATAGGCATCCGGTGGCAGAGGTGAAGAAGCAGGTGCAGGAACAGGTGGTGCAGCTCGTAAAGCAGCAACCTCACGTTCAACACCTTCTATTCTGTTAAAAAGAATAAAGAAGGTGTGTTCCATATAGGCACGGTTATCGCACAAGGTAGCCATGATATGCTCTAAAGTGACTGGAGCAGGGGCAGGAGCAGGGGCAGCAGCAGGGGCATTAGCAGGGGCAGCAAGGTCCGCTGGGTCAAACTCGTCATCAACCTCATCTGGGTACACTCAGCCTTCATCAGTCTTGATCATCTTCATTTTGCGTAAGGTGTGGGCTCCGAAGACATTGTGATGAGACAAGGCGATGGCGTGCTCAGTTTCCAACACCTGAGGATACTTGCTAAGCAAGGTAGTGATAAGAATGCCATAAGGCAATTCAGATTTTTCCTTGCCCTTGGCCTTCATCATATGCTTCATGATGAATATAGGCCAATTGATTTTATGACCACTCTTCAGGATCCAGAGCATGAAGATGTCATCTTCACCAATATAGGCATAATTCCCACCACGTGGAGCCAGGATATGTGCATAAGCATAATGCAAGAGTCTATCTTGGCTTTTTAGTATTCCTCCCTTAAGGCCCTTGTCTGGCAAGGCAAGACCAGGCTTCAGCAAGTCTTCAATTGTCCAATTTCTGTCGAACTCAAGGAGGAGGGTTGTCATCTTCTTCAATGGGTATACTAGTGAATTGCAACCCAAACATTGTCTGCCAGTCCTATGGAGTGATGATGATGTTCTGATCGCAAACTTCAAAGAAAAGGTCCTGGCCAACAATCGCCAGATTGCAGTACAATGTTTTGACCAGAGCAAGGTAGAGGACAGCCTGGTGAGAACAGAGCTGCAGAACTCCCTGATTTTGCAGCAGGGTCAGAAAGTCAAAACCTCTATTCTGTTGGAAAAAATAGAGCTGAAGGTATTTGGGTTGGATAAGATTTCTCTCCTAAAAGTGAGTGATGAAGCAGCCACGTTGTTCTTTGTTGGTTGAGAGCCTTCGCAAGTCGAGTGGATTGTTGTAGGGGGCATTCTTTATTGCGAGGATGCTTTCCACGAGACAAAGAGGAGGCCATGGTGATTGGAGGTTTGGAAGAGAAAGAGAGGCAACAATGGTGGAGGTGAGCAAGAGAGATGGTGGAGGAGTGGGCAGGGAAGGAGAAGAGCAGAAAAGGAAACAAAGAGAATAGTGAAATGTTTGAGCTTGTGGGTGGCCTTTTAAATAGGAGGCCCGAGTTTATTCGAATAGCCAAGGGGGTTATTCGAATAACCCTTCGTGGAAACCCAAAAGTCATGGGACTCCAGCTAGGGTTTATTCGAATAGCTGATAATCTATTCGAATAGAGAGGCAGGGAAAGCCAAACGTTGTGGCTTTTTGTCAAGTTTTATTCGAATAAAGCAATTGTTATTCGACTAGAGCATAGAGCAAGCACTACAAACTACACAAACAAGTTACAGTTTATTCGAATAAGTTAGAGATTATTCGAAAAACTCTGAGGCCAAAAAAGAGAACTGTAGTTGCTAAAAGTTAGTTTATTCGAATAAATGAAGTGTTATTCGAATAACACTGATATATACCACCATTTTTAAGTAGCTGACTAATTTTTATTCAAATAAACTTAGATGTATTCGAATAAATCCAACAGAAAATTAGTAAAAACACACGTCTATAAATGAAAAACAAGATAGGAAAACTTACTCAATGATAAAATACCTGCAAAAATAAGATTTGAGATATCTCCAACGCTCAAGTCAGTAAAAATTCAAGAAAGATAAAACCATAATTAAGCAATAATTACAAACATTTATATGTTGGATTGATCAATTATGCCCAATTCTCCTCTAATATAAAAGAAAGCTTCTTTTGCTAGAGGTTTAGTGAAAATATCTGTAAGTTGCTTAGATGTTTCAACAAATTCAAGAATGCAATTCCTTTTTTGTACATGATCTCTGATAAAATGATGTCTTATCTCTATATACTTTGTTCTAGAATGCAGAATGGAATTCTTAGAGAGATTTATTGCATTAGTGTTATCACATTTTATCGAAATGTAATCAAGCTGAAGACCATAATCTAGAAGTTGTTGCTTCATCCATAGGATTTGAGCACAACAACTACCGGCTACAACATATTCATCCTTTGCAGTAGACAAAGTCATACTATTTTGTTTCTTACTATGCCAAGAAACTAAAGAACTACCAAGCAAGTGGCATGTCCCACTAGTACTCTTCCTATCCATTTTGCATCCTACAGTTGAAATAGCCTATTAGGCTACATGAGGCACCCTTAGGGTACCACAAGCCCATTTGTGAAGTGCCTACTAGGTACTTCATTATACGTTTAACAACACTTAGATGAGATTCCTTAGGATTAGCCAGATATCTAGCACATATGCATAAACTAAACATAATATCTGGTCTACTAGTAGTAAGATAGAGGAGAAATCCAATCATACCTCTGTATTTCGTTATTTCTACGGATTTACCTCCTTTATCTTTATCCAAATAGCAATAAGTGCCCATTGGAATGGCTATGTGTTTAGCGTTGTCTATTTCGAACCTTTTGAGCAATTCCTTACAGTATTTGGTTTGACTTATGAAGGTCCCTTCCTTTGTTTATTTGATTTGAAGTCCGAGGAAGAAATTTAGCTCTCCCTTCATCGACATTTCAAATTCATTCTGCATTGTCTTAGCAAACTCTTTGCAAAGGGATTCATTAGTAGCACCAAAAATAATATTATCTACATATACTTGTACAAGAAGAATATCATGCTTTTTATTTTTAATGAAAAGGGTAGTATCGACTTTTTCTCTTGAAAAATCATTTTCTAAAAGAAACTTACTCAACCTTTCATACCAAGCTCTAAGAGCTTGTTTTAAGTCATACAAGGCCTTTTTGAGTTTAAAAACATGGTTAGGTAGTTCATGATTTTCAAAACCTGGAGGTTGTTCAACGTATACCTCCTCTTGAATAAAATCATTTAGAAAAGCACTTTTAACATCCATTTGATATAATTTAAAATTTATGATGCAAACATATGCAAGTAGCATTCTAATAGCTTCTAATCTAACTACAGGTGCATAGGTTTCTTCATAATCTATTCTTTCTTTTTGATTATAACCTTTAGCGACCAACCTAGTTTTGTTTCTTGTTATTAAACCATTTTCATCAAGTTTGTTTTTAAAAACTCATTTAGTGCCAATTATAGGATAATCATTAGGCCTAGCAACTAATTTCCAAACTTGATTTCTTTCAAATTGATTTAATTCCTCTTGCATAGCTAAGATCCAATATTCATTATCAAAGGCTTCAATTATATCTTTAGGTTCAATTTGAGAAACAAAAGATATGTGATTACATACATTTCTAAGGGAATTACGAGTACTTACACCTTTTGACACATCACCTATTATTTGATCAAGGGAATGATATTTTGAAGTCTGCCATTCTTTGGGAATTTCCAAGACTTGTGAATCCTTTTGTTCATTTTCTTCTAGCTCCTTGACTTCTTTTTCTTTGTTGCCCAAATATGTTTCCGCCAAGATTTCTGCAACATCATCAATAACAAGATCCTTTCTCGATCCATTTGGGTCAGTTTCATCAAATGCAACATGAATAAATTCTTCAATATTCATAGTTCTTTTTATTATAAATACGAAAAGCCTTACTATGATTGGAATAACTAAGAAATATACTTTCATCAGACTTAGTATCAAACTTGCCTAAGTTATCTTTTCCATTATTCAAAACAAAACATTTGCAACCAAAAACGTGAAAGTGTGAGACATTTGACTTTCTTCCCTTGTATAATTCATACGGGGTTTTCTTTAAAATTAGCCTTATAAGGGCCTTGTTCATTACGTAACAAGCTGTACTTACAGCGTCTGCCCAAAAATACTTAGGAAAACTAGTCTCATTGAGCATAGTTCTCGTCATTTCCTCTAAAGATCGATTTTTCCTTTCTACAACTCTATTTTGTTGCGGAGTTCTAGGGGCAGAGAAATTATACTCAATGTCATGTTCATCACAATAATTTTCAAAAATATTGTTTTCAAATTCGCCACCATAATCACTTCTTATTGAAGAAATTGAAAAACTTTTTTCACTTTGAATAACTTTGACAAGTCTTTTAAAAGTTAGAAATGCGTCATTTTTATTTGTAAGAAATAAAGTCCATGTGAACTTAGAAAAATCATCCACAATCACCAAAACATAGTAATTCCCACCAAAGCTCATAGTTCTAGATGGTCCAAAAAGATCCATGTGTAAAGTTATAAAGGTCTAGTAGTTGAAAATATATTTTTTGCTTTAAAAGAGACCTTTACTTGTTTACCCTTTTGACATGCATCACATAATTTATCTTTTACAAAATTAAGTTTGGGTAGTCCAATTACTAGCTCTTTAGAGACTAACTTTTTTAAGTGATCCATGTGAATGTGTGCAATTCTCCTATGCCATAACCATAAATCATCATTCTTACTTAGAAGGCATTTCGCATCATTTGAAGATATATCATCAAGATTAATCATATAAATGTTGTTAACTCTATGACCAATGAACTTAACATGCTTATCATTTTTACCTTCAATTATGCAACAGTTTGAATAAAAAATAACTTTATTTCCTTTATCACATAATTGGCTAATACTAAACAAGTTATGTTTCAAACCTTCAACAAGCAACACATTATCAATAGAGGAAATAGGATTCTTATCGACTTTACCGATTCTAAGAATTTTTCCTTTGTTGTTATCACCATATGTAACGTGTCCATGATTCTTGGGAATAAGCAAAGCAAATTTTGAGTCGTCCCTGGTCATGTGCTTAGAGCAGCCGCTATTGAGATACCAATTTGAGCTCCTGGCTTTCAAGCACACCTACAACACATGTTTAATTTTTTACTTTTGGTACCTAAATTTTTTTGGGTCCTTGTGTATTAGTTTTGGGTATAATACCCTTGGGAACCCAAACCATTTTCATTTTGATTTTTGTATTAATGTTTTTCCTTGCATTGCATGTTGATGCACTATATCCTTTCTTTTCACAGTAAAAACATTTAATAAAAGGACTACTTGAAGTACTTGAATGCACAAAGAAATTTTTATATAATTTTTGTTGATTTTTCGGGTTATAACCTATCCCGGCCTTTTGAAAAACTACTCTTTGTTTTCCTAATAAAATATTTAAATTGTCCCTTCTTAAGGTGAATTTAGAAAGAGTATTCTTTAGATCTTCAATTTCGTTTTCAAGCAAATGACATGAAGAGCAAGATAAAGATGTAGAAGCATGTGAAGAATGATTTATGCATGCATCAATAATTCCCAAAGTTTCATTCTTAATTTTCAATTCTTCTATTTCTTTGTTTAGAACAAGAATTTAATTTTCTAGAGAAGATATTGTTTTCTTAGAAGAAGAAATTAATTTTGTGAGTTTTAAAGATTTGTCTTACAATTCTTCAAAGGCATCTTATAACTCATCGTAAGAAGACAATAAAGTAGTATTAAAACTTATCTCATTTTCGCTTTCTTCTTCTTCTCCTTTGGCCATGAGACATAGATGGGCTTCCTCACTATCTGAGCTGTCAGTTGAATCCATGCCATTTTCATCCCATGCTATGTAGGCTTTTCTTCCTTTTCTTTCTTTGAAGGGTTTCTTTTCAAATTTCTCCTTCTTTTGGTAGACTAGGCACTCCATTTTCATATGACCCGGTTTGCCACATTTATAGCAAGTTGGAGTTGACGATGTTCCTTTCCCTTTGTGATGGGTTTTCTTTGGAGGAAAATGAGGTCTTCTTTGTGTTCCCTTCTTCCTGAGAAATTTTCCAAATTTTTTAACTAAAAGACTAAGATTCTCTTCATTTATCTCGATGTTTTCTGAGCCTTCATCATCATCATCATCATCATCATTGTCAATTGTTGAGGAAGTGGCTTTGAGCGCTATCCCCTTTTTCTTTTTATCGTTCTCTTCACTTTGACTCAATCTACTTATTTCCAGTTCGTGCTCATGAAGTTTTCCAAATAGGGTAGCTAGTGTCATTGTCGACAAGTCCCTCGATTCTGATATGGCTGTTACCTTGGGTTGCCAAATCCTGCTAAGACATCTCAACACTTTGTTAATCAAATCTTCGTTAGATAAACTCTTTCCTAAAGATGCAAGATGATTAACTATGTGGGTGAACCTCTTTTACATTTCTTGAATATTTTCTCCTTGGTTCATTCTAAATAATTCATATTCACGAGTTAGAGAATTAATTCTCGACCTCTTTACTTCACTAGTACCCTCATGGGTAACTTGTAAAGTGTCCCACATTTCTTTAGCTGTTTTACAATTTGAAATTTTGAAAAACTCATCATATCCCAAAGCAGTGGTAATAATATTTTTAGCTTTTAAATTATGTTGAACTTTTTTTTTTATCCTCATCAGACCATTTATTTCTTGGTGTTTCGGTCCTTACACCATCGACCTCATGCGTAGGTATAAATGCGCCATTTTCGACAGCATCCCACACATTTAGATCAATAGCTTTGATGAAGATTTTCATTCTTTCCTTCCAATATGCATAACCATCCCCCATTGAAAAAGGGTGGTCGGTTTATGGAAGATCCTTCTGAAAAATCATTTGAAGAAGCCATGTTCTCTTGAAGCTGCTAAGCTCTTTATACAAGAGTCCAGTTCTGATACCACTTGTTACCAAGTGGCTTCCAGTACTCAAGAGGGGGAATGAATTAAGTATTAAAAATTTTTTCGCAAAAGCTTAAACAAATTAAATATGCTAAAATAAAAAATTAAAAGATGTAAATAAGAAGATAAGAAGAAGAGCACAAATAATTGCCAATAAATAAACTTCAAAAAATAAAATTGCGTAATAATAAAAGGATAAAGAAGACAGAAATAGGCATGATATTTATCCTGGTTCGACCACTAACCCACTTGTGGTCTACATCTAGTCCTCGAAAATAATCTAAGATTTTTCACTATGTATACAAGGTTCAATAGGTGCTTGCAACCATTACATAAAAGAGTACTTTTCACACATAGGAAAACTCTACCCTTGTACTAAAGCCTCAGCCTGCAGGGATACCTCACCCTTACACAAACCTTAGAGGGATACCTCACCCCCTTTACTGTAGAGCAGAAAATATATTAACAGAAACTCTCTTTAAGAGTAAATAATACAAATTGAAGTGCTAATGGAGCTCATACAGAATATCTCAAAGTTTTGATCGAAAATGAGCATAGAAAATATAATTTACGAGTTAATGCAAGTAGAAAATTATTCAGAATGTTAGGCAGTTTTAGAAAAGACCAAAAGCCTCTATTTATAGAGCAATTCAAGAAAAAGACCATTGGGTGTAATAAAAGCTCGTAAATGTAAACAAATATAGTCATTTATTTCCATATCAGAGTTCGTATATGTTCGTGTTTATCTGTTTGTAAAAGCTTTGAAAAAATAAGTCTGATATGGGTTATTCGAATAACCTATGCATTATTCGAATAACATTGTTAAAAACAAAGTTCCGAGAAAACAAGTTTATTCGAATAATAACTGAGTTATTCGAATAACGCATTTATGAAAATAGTTCTGAAAAGGCTTTTTATTCGAATAGCTAAAGTCTTATTCGAATAATAGTTAAAAAACACAAGCTCTCAATAAGACATTTATTCAAATAACTGAAATGCTATTTGAATAGTAGTTTAAGAAACAGATCATGCTGGAAAGCTTTATTCGAATAGAGGGAATTTTATTCGAATAAAACTTATTAAAAAAATAGTTTTGAAATAATTCAAATTCATTTCAAAAACACTTAAGTTCCTTTTTAAAGCCAATTTTGATATTTTTATCTTATCTTTCAAGACAATGAGATACTAAAGTGAGCTCCGTACAAAAAGACTCTTAAATCCTAAAGTTATCCTTAAAAGATCGTGGACTCGGTCTTCATCTTCATTTTTGTCTTCATATTTGTTATCATCAAAATAATTCTTCAAGGACATATGTTCAATCACAGTTAACCCCGGAGGCATACTATGATTTATCATGGACCTCGACCCTTTGGAAAAAAACATTGCGAGATCTAGCATTAACACTGACTCAGATTCCTTTGTCCACCGCGTGTCGTGTGCTCCTATCAAACTTGGATACCTTGACAATTAGTTGTCCCACCTAAGTGCCAATCTGGGGGCAACTGTTCTGGAGCATGATCTGGGATCCTGTCCCATGGGTCAACCCGGCACGCATACAGCCAAAGTCTGCCGTTGTGAATTCATGGTATATTATTGAGATCCCATCACAATGGATGTCAGATCATGGCATTGGGTAGCAATAACATTACCGCGAGATTTACGCAGTGGATAAATCTCATGAGTATCTGTAACTGCCAATCATGATCTTAAGTAATAATAGTACTCATAATCCCTATGACTGCTCATAACTGCAATATCAACATTCTGATTTTATAGGAATCCACTGCAACTTTTAAGGGAACATATCTCCTTATCTAACCTCTATAAATATCAGGTTCAATTACTTCTAGTTATTTATTGCTCTTTAGTTTAAACCTTAATTGTACATAGTCTAACTTAAGCGTTAGAGTGCCTTTGCAGGAACCAACCCCCTCCTAGTTTCCACATGCTTCGCTGCTACGCAAGGAGGAAAACACCAGAACGTACATATTCAGGTACAACTCAGTATTCACTACTGAACAGTTGTCTAGGGTTTTATTTTCCCTCATAAGTTGAGGGTATTTTTGATATTTTATATTTAGGTTCTTTTAATTTAATTATTTTGAAACTTTCAATAATTTAATTCTCACTTTAATATATTTTGTGAGTTTCTAAGCGAATACTCCATTGATTTGCTAAATTGAAATTACATTTATAATAAAAATTTATATATTTTTATTTTAAATGCTTTTAAAGACTGAGATATTTTATTTGCATATTTTGTTTTATAAAATTCCTTAAAAAGATATTCAAATGCTTGAATGATCTCTACGTAGTCTCTATGGGGGCCATAAAGTTTCATGAGTGACTCGAACAGTGGTTGGAATATGGCTAGTATGAGTCATTTATCTATCCAACTCTTTTAATATAAAATATTCCCAAAAATCATGAAAATGTGCTTTCCATAAAATTAAAAATTAAAAATGTCTCAAATATAAAATTAAGTGATTTCAATCTATAAGAGATTTCAATTTAGTGGTGACACATTACGAAATATAAATCTATAAGAGATTATAATCTATGTAATTAAGAGATTTCCACATTTCCAACATTTTAGTGGTGTTAGTTTTATAAGAGATTTCAATTTATACAATAAAAAATATACTTTCCAACACTAGAAAAACCACTTCAAATATTTATATTTAATATTTAATTTAATAAATACTGTAGTGGTTAAGCATCGTTAATGGCCAATCAAAACTCATTGTAATTTACATTCAAATAGAACTTTTAGAGTCATTGACTAGAAATATTCAATGCCATCATTACTATAAAAAGTTATCTTAATACTATTGGAAACAAGTTTGCCGGTTGATATTGCATTTGCAAGTGTTGATGTCATTAACTCATGCAAAGGTTTCTTTCATGCCACCATTTTTTTCAAATGCAATACGTTGCTGCAAGTATTGTTCCAAGTAAAGCAAAACCACAGGTAAGAAAAGCTCCTAGATATTGTTTACAATTGTTCAACCATAAGTTGCAATTTTTGTGCAAAGTAAAATAAATATTACTCATATTGTCAAAAATAGCTAACCGAGCAACTTAGTAGGCTTAACTCCAACAAGCACATCATCGATCAATCTTGGGGGATTAACTTCAGTGGGTCCACTTGAGACCAAACCCTTCCTCGAACACTCTTAAACCTGCACTGATCATTAACATGCTGACCAAGTAAGTGAATTGGTTCTTTTCGAATAGCATAACTCCAAGTATAAAATACTATTTGTTTGTGTGTTAAGAAAAAGATCTCAGGTTTCATTTTTTAGCCCCACAGATACCATTTCTTTCAAATCTTTTTATGCTACAAGTGTTCATATTGTACTCGACTTAAACACTTCATAGGTCTAATTAATTTATATATTGGATTATCAGCTTATCAAATATTTATAAAATGAATTTATTGAGTTTTCTATCATAAGATTTTGGGAGTAAGAATTCATGTTAGAATCTGGGGCTACTAGACATATTTATGTAAACAAAAATATGTTTACCTCCTACAATTCTGTGGGGGATAGAGAAGAACATGTGTATTTTGGTGATTCTAGAACTGCAGAAGTTCTTGGAAAATGAAAAGTTCTTCTCAAACTCACATCTGGCAAGACGCTAGCTCTCAATGAAGTGTTTCATGCACCTAGCATAAGGACAAATTTAATTTCTATGGCCTTACTAGGAAAGGTTGGGGTTAAGGTGTCTTTTGAGTCTAATAAAATTATGAGGACCAAATATAATATACTTGTGGGAAAATGTTATTGTAATTAGGGACTGTTTGTACTCAATGTTGCTCAAATTAATGAAAATGCATCTTCTTCTGCGTATTTGATTGACTCTATGGATATGTGGCATGCTAGATTAGGACATGTTAATGCTTCTTATATTAAGAAAATGTAATATCTTGGATTAATTTCTGGTATTAGTTATATGATTAAGTGAGATTCTAATTTACACGAAAGATGTTTTGGTTCATAGAAGTTTAAACTTCACTAATTACATTATAAGTTAAAGTCCTATTTATCTAGGCCGAGTTCATAGTCTAGAAGACACCATATTCGAAATATTTGCACTCATAATGTAGCCCAAAATCTATATTTTATTTATTTATTTTATTTATTTTTTTGAAATATGTGGGGGATTATTGTCAAAAGTGTTATATTTCAAAAAGAATAAAGTCTCGCATTGGTTAGAAGTAAGACTTTGGAAGAGTTTATATATCAACTTGTGTTTTGGGCTTAGTAAGAAACAAAATAGGTGGTGGGCTTGCGTGCACAAAATTTGGGCCGAAGGCTCGTGACTAGTGTAAATTCTCAATTTGCCCCCCATGGCATGATAACATAAGACCCAAATCTTGTCAAAAATTTAATTTTTTGAGCTTACTTGAAAATGAATTTTTTGAAGAGGTTAAAATTGACTTGTTCTTCAAACGTTCAGATTTATTTCTTAACATGCAAATCAGTTTCTAATGTTTATATTTCCAACGTGCAAATCTGTTTTCCCAACGTTCATGTTCCAATGTGAAATCCGTTTTACAATATATATATTTCTAACAGGCAAAATTCTTAACGTGGTATATTCTATTTTCTATAAAAACTGTCCTCTTTTATTAAGTTAAATACTAGTGCCTTTTTTCTCAACTTTTCTGCTCTTCTTCTCTTATTCTACTGGGTTACATATACTCCTCTTGCAGTTCTTGAAACCTTGACTTTGCCAAGAAGAACCTGCTTTATCTTGAAAGATTTTTTATTATACCAAAATAATATTTGAGAGCAGTGTTTTACACGTCTCAGACTACACTATTTTTCTGTTTAATTCTTATTACAGGTCACGGTGATTAACATATAGTACCATTTTTATTGGTTAAATATAGTACCTTTTCTTTATTCTTTTTTGGATGAAGAAGTACCTTTTCAAATATTACTTTGGACTCGTATTATTATCAATCATTGGGCAAAATAAATTGCAAGCTACTAATAAGGAAAAATAGAGAGAAAAAAAAAATAAACAAACGCATCCAACCATCTAAAAGGTTAAGGACTTTACAATAGCAAGCAATAGACAAGTAATTAATTTAATTAAACATTTTCCTTCCAAGTAGTTTAAAAAAATAAAAATAAAAAAGCAAACAAAACAAACCAAAACAAAACCAAGGCATTTTGGTCTCCAGCAACAGAGTAAACTACACATTTGAAGGATTCTCTAGTTTTTGCATTACAGTCATAAGAGCAAGAAGGCACTTCAAGTTTCATTGTGCTGAAAAGTTAGAATACTAAATTAATTAAACAGTCGTTAAAGTAGAAATAAAAATTAAAGTTAACTTTGCCAACTTGCACGAATGAACCTAACTCTTGGCCCCTGTAAATGGCCACCTTTGAAATTCTCTCTCTTCTCATTGTTTGTTTAAAGTTCTATATATATATACAGAGAACTACGTTCGAAGTGTCTCAACCAGTGGTTCCTTTTCTATTTGCTTAGCCAAGGAGTGAGATGGCTAACTCATTGGCATTTTATGGCCTTGGCCTTACGCTTTCTGCTATCCTCCTCTCTCAAGTCTTCGCTCATGAACAATCTCAGGCTTTTCACTCATGTCAGACTCTTTTTCCCATAGATGGCTTTCATTTTATTCTGCTCGCAACACTTTTTGAGTGCATAAAAACGATGCATGCGGAAGTCCATTTCTGGTAGATGGTGAAATGTGTTATTCCATTGCCTACGTCCGAAATATTTAGCATTAGATTTACATATCATTCTATCTTATCGTCGATTAAAAAGCTATTTGTGTTTTCTTTAGCTCAAACACACACATAGTTATACTGTCATATATACAATTCACCGTAAACTCAAATTTATACTAACATTACTCTTCTTTAAAAACAATAATCACCATTCACGTTTTTTCTTTTTCTTATCTCCATTGTAATAGGATTTTACTGGATAATAGGTTCTAGCACTAATTACTTTATTATTATTATTATTATTATTATTATTATTATTATTATTATTATTATTATTATTATTATTATTATTATTATTATTATTATTATTATTATTATTTTGCACATCAATGAATTATAACCACAACTGAAACTCATGACCTCTACCTAAATCTCTATCTGGCCCAAATCACTTGCACTATACCCAAATAACTATATATTGTTTTTTCTCTAAATTTTTACATATTTTTAATTAGAGAAGATAGGGGGTCTTTTTTTTCTAATTGTAATCAAGTTTTAATAGGTAGCACCCAAAAATGCTTCATATAGCAAAATAAATTTAAAAGAAACAAAAAATTTATAAAGAGAAAACTACTAAACTTCACATGTAATTAATGCTAATGTTAAAAACTATTTATCAACAAATTAATGCTTGGAAAAGAAACAAGTTAAATCTTATAGATTTGCTTTTAAATTTCTGTCTATACAAATAGTATTGTAATGGATACAATATGTAGCAGTGAATTCTGAGGAGGTTGACCGCCATGGTTATAAACAAGCTGAAGGCTATCACTATTCCAATAGGGTTGGTCCAATTGGAGCAGGTATTAAATGAAAAGTAAAACTTTTACCTTTTTTTATTTTTTTTAATATTCTTTTACCAGTATTCTTAAAGAGCTCATTAGTGAAATCTTATACTTAGAGATGGCAATATTTTAAGTCCTATAGAACATGATATTTTAACATTAACATGTTTTTAATCTCCACATAAAAAGAAATTCTACCTTCTCATTTTTTTTGTTTCTAATTAATTAATGTGGTTCACTAATTTTTAACATGTACCGTTTCTTGGCGATGATAACAGAAAATGAAGAGCAAGACCAGACATACCATTTTGGGAGGCGTCCCAACTTGTGGCATGCAAAAAATAGTTGGGCTTTTCCAACTGGTAAAACTACTGCTAGGATGAGGGATGGTGGCAAAGTAGGTTCTGATTCTTCAAGTGATGATTCTCCAGATGATGATGATAAATGTGTTTGGATATTAGTTTGTGAAAATTGATTTTGGATGAACTTGATTGCAAACTTGATTTTGATCCAAAGTGAATTTGGTGTGAAGCAACTTATGTTTGGATCATACCTTTCTTTGAAAAGTTGTTTTAGCATAATTAATATGGTTTGAATAATGGTGATTAAATTCACTTTTGAATATGTAATTATTAAAAAAGGTATGAGTTTATATTTTGATTTTGGTAGAATGAGTTTAAAAATACAAAATATGAATGATAATTTAATTTTTCAAAACTTGTGTTTTTATAAATTTATAATTTAAATATAATATTTTATATAATAAACAATAATATTCATAATTAAGCATAATTATTTTATTTATATAACAAGTACTTTATTATACAATATTATTTTTAATGGTAGATAAAGGTAAAAGTAAAGGGATAAAATAAAATAAAATATGAAAATAGTGAATTACAAAAACGTTTCATTGTTTCAAATAAAAGGCTTAAATTTTGAGAAAATATATCAATGAAGAGGATGAAAAATTAAGATAAAACAAGGTTATAATGGGAATATTTCTGTTTCCAAGACACAATGTTATAGGCAACGTGAATTTGTTAATAGAGAATCAATAAAAAGATGCTTTAGCCTAAACCTTTAGTTTCAAGCCAAAATCACGTTGAAAATTGGGAAACGTGTGTTTTGCCCACATCACCAAATGAGTGTGAACGTGAGTTTGAATGTTGCAAACTTAGGTTGTAGCCTTCCAAACACCCAACTAAACACACTCAACGTTGGTGATGAGACAATATAATGTGATGGTGAATCTAGTGTCAATTAAAAATGGATTGTGAGCTAGCCAATTGCTCCAATACCTTAGAGTTGAGTTATTATGTCAAGCCCAAGATGCGTGGAAGGAGAAATCAATGTCAACTTAATCAAGACATGGATCAATCATGGCCTCCATATGTTATATCATAGCATCACACCCAAATTAAAGGAAACCTAAGGTTTCCCTCCATCTCTCCAAATGTGTACCTCTTCAACTTTTCGATCTCCTCCTAGCAGTTCTCACTAACAATTTAGGGTACAAAAAAAATCGCTTACAATAGTGCTTTGAGGAGAAATGTTGAACTTCTCCTATTTTTTGTTTGGTTCATTTTTCCCTTTAAAGGTCCATTTTTTTGTTGATTGTGTCATGAACCATTTCTTTTAAAAGTTCTTAGTATTAGTTGAAGGCACATTAATAATTTTATTACTTCTCTAACAGATTGCAACCTTGAATATGTAAATGAGTAAAACAACATTTAGCTTGGAATAATACTAATTGTATCAACTGGACAACAAGTGCACAAGTCTCATAAGTAATAGAGTGACGAGTGAGATGTCGCTCCCACAAGGAACGGTATAAAATATTGTACTATCTAAATCTTAATTAACTAGACGAATGATTCTTATGGGAAAAGAATTAAAATGAGGAATCAAAGTCAATTAAACTAAAAATCAAATTAAATAATGCAAAAATTAAAGTAGCAAATAAACAAGGACAAATTTTGCATGGAGAAATTTAATTAATTAAATATCTAAGACCGAGGTTTCACTACACCTATTAATAATATTATTCACTATCATTCCTTAATTAAAGTTGGTGTCTTGAATGTATCTTAATGCAATTCAAATCCCTCTCTCGAGTTCAAGTGAATGTGTTAGAATTAAAATAATATTATTCTCAAATGTATTACGTTAATTGAAACCCATTAAGCTCTTTGATAATTCATGGTTCCTCAAAGGATTTTAGTCTACTCTAGGTCCAATCTCCTAGGTTCAATTATTAGAGGTTCCAATATTTAGATTTCATCTCCCGATCCTTCACCAAAATATCTTACATTGTGTTTGAATGTTTTTTCATTAATAGAACTGAAAGAAACGAGTAGGGAATGGCTGGAAAGAGAATGGATGGAACAAAATAAAGTTACATTTCTTCTTGTTTGGAAGATTAATAAGAGAATGGAACATAACTCCATTATTTTGTTTGGGAGTTAAATCATAAAGGAACAAAATAGAATGTAAAATGCTTATTTTTAAGCTTATAAGCTTATTTCTCCCTCATTCCACCCCAATTTTGGGGGGAATGAAAATTTGGTATTTGAGGAGAAGAGAGAGAAAGTAGTTCCCCTTGAGCTCCTTTCCCTTCCTATATATTATTAAACTTCCAAACAAGGGAGATTATCCCCCTTCCCCTCATTCCATTCTCGTTCTCCTCATTTCCTGTCATCCAAACACATTGTTAGATCTATGCAGCGATTGTTCATAAAGCAAGCATTAAGAATGCTAAAATTGAATCAAGAAACAATAACTACATTAATCAAGAGAATATATAGATCCAAGTACATACTAAAAGTGAGTTACTTCCCAAATCCTAAAAATATAAAACATAGCCTCTCTTGGTGGTAGAGCAAACTACCTTTCCCAAGAACATCACAAGAGAATCAATGGAGAGAAATTAAAAGTTGAAACTTGATATTGCTCTATGATCTCCTTGATGCTCATGTCGTCTTCCTTGTTTCAATTCAGCATGAGAGAATGTGATAGTGGTTTTAGTGATGAGAGTATGTGGTGTAATCTCTTTTTATGTCTATCTTACTCTTCATTTTTCTAATCCGAATCTTTATCCAAACAGAATTAGTTATCAGTCTTCCATCTGTTGGCTTTGGATAAGATAAGGATGAGGTAAATCTCTCTAACAAATTAACCTTCAAGATAAGTCCCAACTTTAATGCAAAACTTCCTAGATTACACATGAAAATCCACACAAAGGGATAAAGGGCATAAGGAAGAGACAATTATCAAAAACTTAAATAAAATTAACTAAAATTAAATAGAAATAAATAAAATTAAATAAAAATCATAATAAATAAACCCAAAGATGTGTGCAATTTTGCATCACATCAAAATCTCTCAAACTTGAACCATTGCTTGTCTTTAAGCAATAAGAGGATAAAATTAGAATTAAGCACTAATGACAGAAAAAATTCCTTTGAGATAAACATAGTTGCAAAGGATATTCTTAAAAAGAATTTCAAGAATCTTGATATGCCTAAAGCTCATCAAAGCATGAAATGATCAATAAATCCATCATGTATACATGACCAACTCAAGTAAATTTACCCCAAAGGACTTCGACTAATGTTCCATGCAACTTTCTAGGTTTATCCTTGACAACTTTTTTTATCAAGTCAATTATGATTTTATTGGTAGCCTCGGCCTGCTGCTTGAGCATAATATAGGGTTGAATGTATTAATTTGATTCCAAATTCTTGAGCAAAGGCAACCATTTTATCTCTCGTAAAAATTGTTCCTTGATTAGCCGTAATTGTTCAAGGAATGCCAAACCTATAAATAATTTGATTTTGGATGAATTTAATTATATCAGCTTAAGATACACTCACCATAGTGATAAACATAATTTTTATATATTAGTTAACCCTCGTATTTAGTCTCTTAGACCTCTTATATGCTTAATTGATTAGTTTGGTCACATTTTATAAGTTTGGATTCAAATTGAACTTAATTGTATTTTTTAATATTATTGAGAATTTTACATTGTTTCTGTATTTTGGGCATAACTTGAGTTCTAGACATCTAAAAATTATGCATTTTATCTAGTAAAAAATCTGAGATAGATCTCTACAACTTTAATTAGAGCTCGAAGGCTGAATCAGATGTCTAGTGGGTCAAATTGGGCCACGAAATCAGAATAGATATGTTGTCAGTAGAACTTGGATGATGTGCAAAGATTGGGTCATAATTCAGGCTGAAAATGTCATTTGGAGCTGAAACTAACGTCATTTGAAAGATAAGACATAAATCTTCAATTCTTATGAGATAACTTATCAAAACTATGACGTTTTGATAGTGTTTTCACTCTTTGAAGTCAGTTGATGGATTCAGAGAGCTATTAAGAATGTTTTGGGCATAACTCTCTCGTCTTAAACCCAAATTATGAAAATTAGGTGTCCAATTAAAGTTAAGAGGAAGAAGATTAACCCTAAGATGAAGGAAACCTTATATTTTTAATTTTAGAGATAATTATTTAAGCAGTAGCAGCAACCACGAAATGAAAATCTTAATTTTCTCCTAACCGCTCTTGCTTACATTTCCTCTCCCCTCTCCTCTCTTCTTTCTGTTCTTTTACAATTCTATACTTTTAATTTTATGTTTGTGCTCTCCATTCATGGAGAGCTAAAGCTTTGTAATCAATCCTAGGGATTGAAACATTCTTGATGTTTCATTTTGAGACCTTGTGATGAATGTTTACATTCTTGTTATTAATCAAATTTCTCTCCTCTTTCTCTTGATTTTGTTGCATCTTGATTAAGTGCTTAACTTAGTTTTGGTGTTCATGTGATGGTTGCTTTAACTATCATGTGTTTGCAAAAACTAAATAACGCATCAAAGGTGTTTGATGTATCAAAAAGCTAGCATGAATTCTGGAATGAGGTTGATTTAGAGTTAAATGGATGCTTAATCCATTTTTTGTTGATTGACCAAATCCTAGGTGCTTATCTAGTAGAGAACTCATGCTTGGATGAGGATTTCACATGAGATTGGACAATGCATCAAAGGTGTTTGATGAATTGCCTAACTTGGTTGAATGTTAAGTTTTAGGTTGATTTAAGGTTGGATGGATACTAACTTCATCTAACGTTGATTAATCGAATGCTAGATGCTTATAGCATACCAAGAATATGGTTAGCATGTGAATGAGTCCATTGTAGTCAAGGATGGATTAAACTCAAGAGTTGTTGATTCCCTTGGATTGGTTATTTTTCCTCATTCTGTTTACAACATTTTAATTATTGTATTTTAATTACTCTTGCAAGCCAAACCCCCTTGTTAACCCCTTAATATTATTGATTAATTAGAGTGATCTAAGATCTCGACCTGGTTACATCGCATACTACAAGTTTTTGGTGAATCGGTTAACAAATATCATCTAATTTGGTAGCCTCAGCAGCTATCAAATAGGGATAGCTTCAACTAATTTAGTGAAGTAATTAGCAGCAACAATGATGAATGTGTGCCTTTTAGACGATGGTGGGCAAATTTAACTAATTAAAGGCCACTGTTTTAACTATTAGATGAAGTTCATCGACTGGAACCCTCTGAATCGGCCCATGTAATTCACACGGCTCACAGCCTTTTGTATAATAAAAGTAATCGGCTATGATTGTGGGGCAATAATAATCGTGTCGATGAATCAGCCATCTCATTTTTGGGTCTAACCTGTGTGCACCACAAATTCCTTCATGAACTTCTCCAATTACTTTCATCACCTCACTCTTACTTAGATATTTTAATAATAAATCTTCATGCTCTCATTTATATAAGTCATTATCTATTAAGACATATTTTAATACCCTTTGTTTTGTTTTGAAGTCAGCAGCAACCGATGGATCTTAAAGATACTTAACTATCTCAGTTCTCCAATCATCCTCGACTATCAACTACTCATTTGAGGCGATTTCCCCCCATGAAAAATTTCCTTGATCAAATTTGCCAATCGATTTCTTAAAAAAGGATGCCAGTTGTGTTAAATCATTAGCAAGCTCATTTTCCTCCTTGGGGATATGCATAATAATGACATCAATAAACTGCCTTAACAAGGCATTAGCCAATTTATAATAATTTAACAAATTTAGGTTAAGACATTTGTATTTCCCAATTAATTATTTGATAACTAGCTAGGAATCACCAATAATCTGTATGAATTTGACCTTCATAGATAGTAGCAATTTTAATCCAGCTAGCAAAGCCTTATACTAGGCTTAGTTGTTTGAATAATTAGCACCTACTTGAAACATAAATTTACCCAACTTTCCAGAAAGACTAGTAATTGTAACTCCAGGCCCAATACCTTTTCAAGTTCTAAACCCATTAAATTCTAATACCCAAGGCTTCAGCTAGATGTAGCTTGTGCCTTTGGCAAGTGGCTCTTTTACCTCGATCAAGGGTGTTGGGCTAAGAAATCAGCTAATGCCTACCCTTTAGCAGCTCTTAATGGGACATATTTCAAAGCAAATGCATTAAGCTCAATATCCCACTTCATTAATCTTTCTTTTAACACAAGCCTATTTAGCAAATACTTGACAATGTCTACTTTTCACATAAGAACTTCTCTTGGCAATAAATAATACTCTAATTTTGTACAAACATGAAATAAGGAAAGGCAAAGCTTTTCTATAGGGGAGTATCTAGTTTCTGAATCATTAAGCAAATGACTAAGATAAAATATAGCTCTTTCAGTTTCGTCCTTGGCATCCTAGGCTAGTAAGCAGCCAATAGGCTCTTCTGCAGCCGAAATGTAAAGTTTCAAAGTCCTACCTAGAGATGGTTGAACTAAAACTGGTGGATTAGATAAACTCTGATTTATCTGGTCAAAAACCTTTTGCTACTCTTCTCCCCAAATGAAATCCTCGGATCTTTTCAGCCGAAGCAATGGTGAAAAAGCTTTCATCTTGCTGGCCGAATTTGCAATGAATTTTCTCATTAAATTGACTTTGCCAATCAAGCATTATAATTTTGTTTTTATTTTATGGTGGTCTAGCTTCTAAAATGGCTCTAGCTTTATTACGACCAATCTTAATTCCCTATTCATATACCAAGAAACCTAGGAAATCCCCAGTCGATAACTCCAAATACGCATTTAGCAGGATTCATTTTCAAATTATGAGCTCTCATTCTTTTAAAAGCCTACTCTAAATCGACTAGATGTTGGTCGAAATTAAATGACTTCACCACCACATCATCAATATAAATTTATATGTTTTTGCTGATCAAATCATGAAAAATGGCATTCATTGCCCATTAGTATGTTGCTCCAACATTTTTTAAACCGAATGGCATAGCCAACCATTCAAAAATACCAAGGGCTTCCGGGCAATGAAAATTCATTTTGTGCACATCTTCTTCGGCTAAGAAAATTTGGTTATACCTTGAATAAGTGTCCATGAAGGTTAATATACCATTGCTAGCTGCTACATCGATGAATATGTCAGCTATAGGCATGATATATTCATCCTTAGGGCTAGCTAAGTTAAGATCCTGGAAGTCGATGCATATCCTAACTTGTCTATTTTTCTTTATAACCGGGACATTGTTAGATAGCTAGTCAACATATTTTGTTATTCTAATAAACCCCACTTTTAACAGTCGTTCTACCTCTTCTTCAATCTTTGGCATAAGTTCCGAGTTGAACCTCTAGATGGCTATTTGTGTGGTTTATAACTTTCTTTAATAGGCAACTGATGCTTTACTAACTACCTTGATAAACTTGGCATTTCATGATACTCCCAAGCAAAGCAGTCTCAATATTTCTTTATAAGTTCAATTATTTGGCTGCGATCACTTTCAATAAGTAAACCACTAATTCTGATATTTCTTGGGTCTTTGGCTATGTATAAATTTACTTCTATCAATGGATCCTATGCTTCAAAACTGGGAGCCTCTCTTCTAGTTGGTGATACTATATCATCTTTTGACAACATTGTTTCCCTCTTAGCTTGCCCCTCAAGTGAGTCTTGATTAATCGACTTTAGTTTCAACTCAGCTATAAATAGGACTAGTCGTTGCAGGAGGTTTTCAAGAGTTTTATTTGATGATCCTGGTTTTGGTGAGGTCGTACATCAGCTTGGGATTTGAACTGAAAGCCTTGGGGTATAAAATCACATGACTAAAAAGTACCTTCTTCATACCCCTTGGGGATGGCAGTTGTCCCTACTTGGGGCAAGTAGAAAACTATCTCAGCCATCTTCACTTCATCCATAAAAGGATTCTGACCTAATAGTACAATCTCTACCTTTTCTCCTTCCCAAAACATCAACATCTGATGAAGAGTAGAAGGGACACACAAGTTGGAGTGAATTAAATCCCTTCTTAGTAAGGTTGAGTAAGTTGGTTTAGGATCAACTACAAATAATGTTGTAATAGTCATTTTGGTCCCAACCATGATATCAGCTATCAAGACACCCACGGTTGTTATAGCTTCTCTAGTGAAGTTTGTCATCTTAATAATGGTATTCAATAAATTAGCTTGAGTTTTCCCCTAATTTCTTCAATTTGTTAAAGGGCATTACATTCAACATTGGTCCACCATCTACAAAGACTCGACTAATGGGTCTTCCATTGATGTGTGCTTTAATGTAAAGTGGCTTGAGATGTTTTGTCATATGTTTTCTTGGCTTTTCAAAGGTCATCTGCATTAGTTTGTTATGTAACGCTAAATCAGCTAGAGTTGCTCATTTTGGCTCTTTTGTAAGCACATCTCCATCCAAATTATCTAGTTGCTCTGCACTGGCTGGGAATTATAAAAGAAGGAGGCCAATAACCAAAGTAGGAGTCGCTTTGACCTTATTTCCATAGTCGAGAAGCTCTTCTTCTTCGTCTAAAAGATCCTGATGAACCGTCAACATGTCATATTTTTACGATTCAATTCCTTGGTTTTTCATGTTCTTTTTATGTTTGTTTTATTTTTATTGAACTTTATTTATAAGTTTTGTTATATTTTTAGTATTGCTTAATTATGTTTTTATTATGTGTTTTATGTGTTTTTGTCAAGTAATTACACATGAAAAAGATTGGATGTTCAAAGAAGTAAAAAAAAAGAGGAATTTTTCATTAGCGTCTACTTAAACACTGGTGTTGGAGCGTCTGAGCACCCAAAGCATATGCAACAGTGGTGATTTAGTGACCCAGTGGCTAAGCATTGGGTGAAGAGCACTTGAGCACGCAAGAAGTAATGCGTGCATCCTAGTTTAAGTGGCTAAGCACCTAAGCGCCCAAAAAGCCAATGCTTAGGTGCTGGTTGTGTAACAGTAGACGTGAATTTTAATAAAAAGGAGAAGTTACGTCAAATTCACCACACTTTACACTTTTTTAGACATTAAGCATATCACACAGAAAATTCCTAATCCTGTGAGAGTTGTTTTGTAGCAGCAGACCTTGGAAGATGACTTCGAAAGAAGGATTCCATTCTTGAAGGCTTGAAGATCACAATCTCCATTAAAGGGTTTTGATTTCTCTTTCTTTCTAGCTTTCCCTTTTCTTTGAGTATTGTCTTTCATGGGTTTGTATTATGATATGAGTTTGTTTGTATTGAACATGAGTAACTAAACCCATAGCTAGGGCTATAGGGGATCTTATTTTCCTAATTATTTGGGTTTGATTTCTAATTTGATTAAGGTAGTTTCTTTTAGAGTTTATCATATTGTTTGCATTCTTGTCATAACTTGATCACTTTTGACATGTGTTAATTCATTGTTTGATCGGTGACCATCCGCATTCAATGAGTGGATCTTTATGGTAAGCCTAGGATTAGATTGGTGAATGATCAAACATCAATTTTTTCTACTAATGGAATTGACAAGTATGTTAGTTCATCTCTTGAATTGAAACTTAATGCATTCCTAATTAATTCAACTAAATGACCAAATAGGTGATTTAATTTAGGAATAAAATATTATTTCATCCATGATCTTGAGATTCAATAGCAGGTAAGAGAATATTGTCAAATAAATTACCTTACATCATAAATGAAAGAAAATCTGAATAATTAGAATTAAGTGAACCTTGTGCCCTAGTCTCTTTCTCATTGATTCTCTATTCTCTATTTAACTGTTCATTATTTTTCTTTATTTATTTTCTACTTTTAATTTGAATTTCTTCATGCACTTTTGATTGTCTAGATAACAAAGAGCTTTACGAATCTAATAATTACCACTTATTCCTCGTGTGATCGATAACTAGGACTCAAGTCCTATATTACTTGGCGATAGAGTGCACTTGCTCTTAGTATATTTTACGCGTATCAAGTTTTTGGTGCCGTTGCCAGGGAATAAGTTTGGTAATATTAGAAGCGAAAAACTCTAATTAATTTAGATGCCCTTTTATTTTATTCCTTATTTTATTTTTATTTTTTTTAATTAATTTGTCACTTCATATTTTTTATTTATGCTTACTCGATCTCAATATCTTGATTTGACATTTGATCCTGAAACTGAGAAAATAGCTCGTAGGGTAGGGAAGCAATCTTTTATTGTAGCTGTGACAGATAATATAAACAAGATAGAGAAACAACCAATAGTTAAGGCAAATTGTGAAGAAAGAGCTACCCAGCAGAGCGGACTATACTTGAGTATTCCATGCCCACAGCTGAAGGGTATAGAGGAAGTATTATAAGACCAGCTGTGACAGCTAATAATTTTGAGATCAAACCAACATTGATCTCCATGATTCAGAATTTAGTTCAATTTAGTGGATTGCCTTCGGATGATCCAAATCAGCATTTGGTCAAGTTCTTGCAGTTATGTGATATTATCAAGTACAATAGGGTGACAAATGATGCAATCCGATTGTGACTCTTTCATTTCTCTCTTAGGGACAGAGCAAGTCAATGGTTAAGGTCACTACTAAGGGGTTCCATCACCACATGGGATCAGTTGACACAATTTTTTGCTAAGTATTTTCCTCCTTCTAAAACTGCCAAGTTAAGAAATGACATATATTCTTTTGTGCAGTTTGACATAGACACTCTCTATGAGGCTTAGGAGCACTTTCAAGAGTTATTGAAGAGATGTCCACATCATGTATTTCCTGTCTGATAGTAGGTTCAGACTTTTTATAATGGTTTATCGCCTGTAAATCGTTCACTCATTGATGCTATTGTAGGAGGTATAATTTAAAGGAAAACACCTACTAGGAGCCAAGCACTGATTGAAGAAATGGCGCTAAACAGTTATCAATGGCGCTAAACAGTTATCAATGGCACTAAACAGTTGTCAATGGCACTAAACAGTTATCAATGGCAAAATGAGTGTCTGGTTCATAAGAAACAAGTAGGTGTGCATGTTGTTGATTCTTCTATAGCTATCCTGAGTCAATTGGAAGCATTGACAAAGAAGGTGGAGACTTTGATGGCGATAAATAGTGCAGTTCCACTAATCATTTGTGAAGCATGTGGAGGACAGGGTCATACAAATGTAAACTGTCAAGTTGGTAGTCTATTTGCCCCTGAGCCTGAAAGAGTAAATTTTGTTGGTAATTCCAACTGGCAATAGTACAATCCATATGCTAATATGTACAATCTTGGTTGGAGAGACCACCCTAATTTCAAATGAAAAAATCAACAAAGCTATCAACAGAATCAATAGAGAGCTCCACAACCACCTCTAGGTTTCTAAGCACATACAGAGAAGCCAAGCTTTAAAGATTTAGTAATGAAGTATATATAGAATTTAGATGCCATAATGAAGAATATGGAGACTCAGATCAGTCAGTTGGCTACTTTGATGACAGCAAGGGCACCAAGGACATTTCCTAGTACTACTAAGACTAATCCAAAGGAATAGGTCTATGTAATTACCTTGAGAAGTGGTAAGGAACTTGGGGAGTCCTCCCAAAAGTAGGAAATGTCAGATCTTGGAGATACTCTTATTAAGTCAGTTCATGAGGAAAGCGAGAAAGCAACTAAAGCACCTAGCTCGTTAGGAATTGAGACTAAGAAAAATGATGTTCTTACTAAAGATGTATCAATTCAAGATGGCAATAAAGAAAGAGAGGTTGAGAAGAAAGAACCAAAGTGGCAAAGAGCGAAGAAGGATCGTGAGCAACGCATAATATATGAGCCATCACCATATGCTAAGATCCCATTCCCTCAGAGGCTCAAAAACAATTAGTCAGACAAGCAATTTACAGAATTCTTGGAGATATTCAAGAAATTGTAGATTAACATTCCGTTTGTTGAAGTCATCTCTCAAATGCCTAAGTATGCAAAATTCTTAAAGGAAACACTTACAAAGAAATGCAAGCTTGAGGAGTTTAAGACGATACGTCTTAATGAGAGTGTTCTGCCATCCTTTTGAAGAAGTTGTTACCAACTGGCTTCTAGTACTCAAGAGGGGGGTGAATTGAGTATAAAACTTTTTCGCAAAATCTCTTTTTAATTAAGACAAATATTAAAAGCTTAATAAATAAATGCACAGAAGGAACGAGAAGAAGAAAAGAAACAATAAAGAGCAGTGAAAAATAAATGTGCAGTAAATTAAATTGCATAAAATAAAGAGATTAGGGAAAAGAGAAGCAGGCACAGTATTTATCCTGGTTCAACCACTAACCCACTTGTGGTCTACGTCCAGTCCTCGAAAGCCGAGATTTTTCACTAAGTATACAAGCTTCAATAGGTGTTTGCTACTGTTACACAAAAGAGCACTTTTCACACACAGGGAAACTCTACCCTTGTGCTAAAGTCTCAGCCTGCAGGGATACCTCACCATTTATACAAACCTTGAGGGATGCCTCATCCTCGATACAGAATATCAAAAAATAGATGAAGAGAAACTCTCACTCAGAGTAAGTAATACAAATTGAAGCACTATAGAGCTCTCTAAGAATATTTCAGAATTTTACCAAAAGAGCACAGAGAGAAAGAAAGCATTATGCAAACAGCATTTTAGCACAGCCAGAAAATAAATTCAAGGATTCGCGTTTTTCAGCCATGAGGCAAGATCTCTATTTATAGAGCCTTTGATCAGAGGAATTCATTGGGGAAATTAAAAGCATAGTAAATGGCAAATCCCTTTACGTATCAAATTCAAAACCCAGAAGCAGAAACTCGTGGGTTACTCGAATACCTTATTGTGGTATTCGAATACCACTGATATCAATATATATAAAATAGTTTAAGCTTGGGTTATTCGAATACCATTATGAGGTATTCGAATACCTCTGATATCAGTATATAAAAAATAGATCAGACCCACGTTATTCGAATACCATAGCAAGGTATTCGAATGCCACTGGTTAAAACACGTTTGTAAAAGCCTTTTTAAAAGGGTTGTATTCGAATGCCTCTAATAATATTCGAATACCTCTGTTAAAAACACGTTTGTAGAAGAATTTTTAGAAGGGTTGTATTCGAATGCCTTTAATGGTATTCAAATGCCTCTGTTAAAAAAAATATATGAAGAATGCTTCTATGAACCAGATTATGTAAGATTAGAAAAACCACAGTCTCTTTGATTATCAAAGCCTCATTAAAACTTTATATTTGGTTTGTAGAAAAGCATGTTTTTAGATCTTTTGAGTTAAACACTGAGATATCCTATGAGAGCTCTGTACAAGAGAGATCCTAAGTCCTAAAGCTAAACTTGAAGAACTTGGACTTGATCTTCTCATCATCTCCATATTTGTTATCATCAAAACTCATCATCAAAGTTGCATGGTAATCACAGAAGTTACCTCTGAAATTAAAAGATCTAGGGAGTTTTACTATTTCTTACTCTATTGGTAACTCTTATTTTGAGAAAGCATTATATGATTTGGGTGCTAGTATAAATTTGATGTCTTTCTCTATTTTTAAGAAATTAGGAATGCAGGAACCAAAGCCCACCAATATTTCACTATAGTTGGCTGATAGATCTATCGCTTACCCTCGTGGTAGTGGAGGATGTTTTAGTAAAGGTAGACAAATTCATATTCCCAGTTGATTTTGTGGTGCTGGATATGGAAGAGGATGCTGATATCCCTCTCATTCTTGGAGGACCGTTTCTGACTACTTCAGGAGTTGTGATTGATGTACCTCGGGATGAGCTCATCTTGAGAGTGAATGGAGATTATGTGACTATCAATGTCTTTAGGGAGGCTAAATCTTCCCCAATGTCAAATCTTCATACCCCTATTAATTTTGTTCAAGTTAAGAAGCAGGAAGCCTTAGTTATCAAAGACCCCCCGTTATCACGCAATATTGATGTTGACCTTCCGAAAACTCAAGTTGCTGAAACAGATAAAGGTCCTCCTATGCTCCATGCTCTTTCAAAAATTAGTCCTTCATCTGTTGATCGACTAAACGCTTCACAGGAGGCAACCTGTGTTACTTCTTTTTATTTCTTATTTTAATTATTTTTATTGTTATTTTCTAGATGCTACTCATTTGTTTTGGAACAAATCTTGTGATTGTCAGATTCTGCTACAGCGCTGACTCTTATGTTTCTTCTATGCCTGACACTGTCTCACTTGTCATCAGGTTGTGTAGCTCTTTTCTTTATCCATTTATTTCTTTTTTCTTCCACATTGAGGGCAGTGTTTATCTTAAGTGTGGGGGTATTTTTACAATTTCTGTGTAAAAAAAAATTAAAAAAAATTATGAGCACTTAAATGTTGCTGGTAATTAAGTAAGAATTGTATGTTGATGTCTTGATTTATTCTGAGTTGATAGAGATATATTTTAAAAGGGATTCCATTATTCATGGGCTGATAATGTGTGAAGTAATCTTTTTCAATGAAGTAAAGTGAAAATTTAGCATCTTATTTGGAAATTAGTCATATCTGCTTGCTTTTGTTCTCTTTATTAACTCTAGTCAAAAAGTAAGTTTTGAGCTTTAATGATTAGATTTTTCATAAATAAAATTCTATTTTTCTTCTGAAGTGAGTTTTCTCTTGATTGCTGTGCGCTAGAACTTGCTTTGACATATTGTTGAGGCTTTAATGATTTACATACATACTTGAATATGATTAAGGTAATTAGGCTTTATTCTTTTTTAACTTTCAGAGTTGCATTGATAAAATAACCCCTTAGTTGCCATATTTGAGCCTGTAATTGATTTCTTTGAATATCCAATTGAATAATTAGTAATTTGTTGATTGAAAAGTCTTGAAAGGTTGCTTTTGTCTTTAAGGGTTGAAAAGAAAATGAAAAAAAAGTTTGAAAAAAGAAAAAAAAAGAAAAGTTTGTTGGTGAAGAATAATAAGAATATTGGGTTAAAAAGTGAGAATTTGTTATATCTTTGTGCATTATACTCTATCTGTCATCTTTTCAACTTGTTTCTACTTTGTATTGATTTATCCATGAGCATTCTTTACCCTTATTTATTTTTTTTCCTACCTTTCATTATACTCTTGGCCCCGTTACAACCAGAGGAAGTCTGGAGATGGGATTGATAAGCAAGCTTATGGTATTATATTTTTCAAGAGAAATTTGAGTGATCTCTTTGTCCTTAAACATTTAAGCGATGGAAAGATGATTGATCTTAGATATTTGGTGAAGAGAACAGTTGCAAGTTAGACTTAAGCTTCTAATTGTTTTAAGTGTTAAATGATCTTACCTGATTGAATATGATTACTGAACTTAAAATTTTTAAATTGTGAAATTATCCTTGATTTATGTATTTGGATGTTGAGTTTGATCTTGTTGTTGATTCATATTCTTTGCTTGAAGACAAGCAACGCTCAAGTGTGGGGGAGTTGATGAGCCGTCAACATGTCATATTTTTAACGTTCAATTCCTTGGTTTTTCATGTTCTTTTTATGTTTGTTTTATATTTATTGAACTTTGCTTGTAAGTTTTATTATATTTCCAGTATTGTTTAATTATGTTTTTATTATGTGTTTTACGTGTTTTTGTCAAGTAATTACACAGGAAAAAGACTAGACATTCAAAGAAGTAAGGAAAAGAGAAACTTTTTATCAGAGTCCAATGTAACACCCCAACTTGTGGGATAATTACAATATAGTCTCGATTTGTACTGTTTTGTGAATTCTGTGAGCAGTAAATTTAATTTGACTGTTCCGTGAGTGTACTTGACTACTGTATGTGATTTGCTCGACCTGGGAAAAATAAAAATTTTAAGTCGGATAAATCTTATTTTAATTAATTGGAGCTGGGGATCTTACTAAACCCAATTGATTGATATATAAATTAATATCGTAATTTTTGGATTTAAGCGTGCAATAAAATAATTTTATATTTTTATAATATTATTTTATATTACAAGATCTCTACTATCTCAAAAACAACAAAAAAATCGCTTCGATTTGACTACGAGATCTTTAAAAGTCTTTGTGGGACCCGCATTTAGGAAAAATAGTCAATCATGTATTGTTGGATAATTTCTAACCAATGAGAGCAAGTCAACCAAAGTAGGCTTGACTTTCTAAACCAATAGGAATTGGACACCTAAGGAAGCATAGGTTTTCATTTGGACCATTGGATGAAGACTTAATGATGAAGCCTTTAACCTAAGCCATTGATCTAATCAATGGTGAGATTAGAATGACAAGTTTATGATCAAGTGATGTCTACCTTAGATCTAATCTAGGGCTAAGGATTAAAGATGAACCAAGGGTTACGATTTAGTCAACAATTGTAGGCTTGAAAATGGTTAGTAACCTAATTAAGCTTAATTCAACAAATCTAATTACTTAATTAGCATACTAAGTGAACTAGCTTAGTTATGAATTAATTATAATCTAAAATACTAATTAGATATACTAATATTAATTAAAGGTTATAATATATGTTAATATATATACTAAATTAATTAGTTATGTGACTAGTATATTAATTTAGTTTGGTTAGGATAATTAACCTAACAAATTACCTAATTAACTAGCATGTAATTAGGAGTAATTTGGAAACAATTAGACCCCTAATTTGATGAAGGAGCTGCACAGTTTTGGGCTGCTAAGGAGGAGGCAAGGTGGCTTGGTTCTACATGGTTCTAGAAGGATTCAATGACCTAAGCCATGTGCCTAACAAGTGTGAACACTTTGTGATATTTTTACATGCAAAATTAAACACTCAAGCTCCCTACACACTCATTCACGGCTGCTGCCCTATCTATTCACTTTTCACTTTTGTTTTTCACACTTATCACTTTTAGCTATTCATTTCTCTCTCTAAAATACCAAAAACTCAAGCAAACACTTCTCTCTCATTTTCTCTCACTAGGTTCGGCCAGCACCCTCACATACTCACCCAAGCCTTCATAATTTTATCCCATCACATTTCTTGAACCCAAATACCATTCTAAGCATCTTTCATTCACAAAGTTTTCCCAAATTCCTAGTCTATCTTGCCTAAAATCCCACTTTTTGCTTACTTACTTAAGGGTAAGTTGTGTTTCTATGGTTCAAAACTGAATTTTTCATTTTTCTAACCATGATTGTTCCATGGTTTTTCTATTTTGTACCTTGTATGTGTTTTTACTAATTGTTTGAAAATTTTTAGGAATTGTTTTGGAGCTTGTACAAAATTTGGAGAAAAGAAGGAAATCTAACCGATTAATTTGTCTACAAGAGGTAAGAGGGAGATTTAATCTCATCAACCCTAAGTGGTGATGAGAAAATGGATTGTGTTTGTGTGTAGAATCCATAAGGATTCGGTTGTATGGTTTATTAGTGGTTTTTATTGTTTTTGATTGTTTTAAATGCTTTTCCTATTTGTGATTATTTTTGCTATGCATGAATTATAGCTTTCATTAATTCTTGCTATGCATGTTTATGGTTTTAAATATATTGTATGTGTATTATATGTGATTTAATAATTGTATGCGTTTGTAGCGTGTAATTATTAAAGTAAGATGTGAATAACATGTGCGATTTGCATGAGTGTTCCAAAGAACACACCATCGAGCTCACTACCTTACATCCAAAAAGAGAACCAAAATGTTCTCAAGTAATTTTCTAAATAACTGATTCAAGGAATTTAAGTAAAATAATCAAAGTTAAAAATGGTTTAGGTTAATTGTGACCAAAATGCCATTTAATGTATAACCAAATGCCATTTTATTTTGATTTGGCCAACATGTCATTTTATTTACTAAGATAGGTTAGGTAATTGTTTTATAACATAAATTGATTCCAAAGAATCATTGAGAAAATCAAAGGAATTAATTCTATTCTAGAATTTTAACTTGGCAGAATTCAGTTTAAGTAAGAAATTAATCAGACACTTGAAAAGTACTAACGTAGGGCTCATACTATAAATTTTGAAGCGCGTTAGTGAATTTCAAAGTAAAATTATTGGGTAAAAATAAAATAAACTACATTTAGAGGAAAACGTTAAAAATACCTTATACTGATTTTATAGGCAAAATGCTACCGAAATTTATTAAAATCAAACGCATAAAATGAAAAGATTCCATACAATATTTATAACACAAGGAAAATACATTACGTATTTTAAAAGTACTAGATATAGTTTTACACATATTAAAAATGACAATTTTAAGCTATTCGGTTAAGAAAATGAATTAAAAATCCTACGCGATTGAGAAAATGATTCAAAAACAATTTACGATCTTTGAAAATGTCAAAATATCTTTACGCGATTTAAAAACATTTGTGAAAACGACGAGATTGTGAAAATGCGATAAAATTCTTACGCGATTGAACAATACTGTGAGTTTTGCTGTCGGGTCAAAGTGATGGACCCAGACATATTGTAGTGTAGTACTGTCAGGTGTGACGTACTATACTTTGTTATCTGGTGACTAGGGGTATTTTGGTAATTTCTCGTAAATATGGTAAAATTTGGATAATAGGGGTATTCTGTAATTTTAGCTCATGTTTAGAGTGTTGTGCTAATTTGGGTTATAATTGGTGATTGATTGACGAGGCGAATTACACCGTGTTTGGTGTGATAAGCGTAGTGTGGTTCATTTATGAACTTGGAGGCATTAGTGTGCGGAGAATTCCACATGCGGACAGTGGGTTGCTCATCTGGGCCGTGGTAATCAGGCAACACACTAATGATCTTGACAAGCACTATTCTTAGTCAAGATCTTGAAGGGACTATTAAGTACTATGTCCGTGGTACACGACGTTGGACGTGTATGTCTTCGCTACACGATGTTTTGGACTGTGGGCTATAGACACAACGTTTGTGTGCAATAGTTTGGTTGGGCAGACCATAAAGTATTTTTAGTTTCTTTTCGGATCATTCTCTCGGATATTCGTGTTTAGCTCCATGGAGTAAGAACAGTCGGTGTGTGTTCATGCATTACGCATTTTATTGCTTACCATAATCTGTGATAAATTGTATAATTTATTGCTTTAATATATTATGCATGATATAATGGTATGTATTATTGTTATATATTGCCTGATATATTATGCATGATATATTGGTATGTACTGTTGTGATAACTGTTTTGTACTGTCGTTTTCTTTATTGCCATGCGGGTAGTGATGTAGATTGTCTCACCTCTCTATATGTTTTCTCGATATTACTATATTATTTCCGTAAAGAGTTAGAGGAAGAAGAAGATCAACCTCTTGAGATACAGTATCCTGACAAGCAACAGTCGGGCGACGTATACGAGGAGGAGGAACCGGTAGATCACACTGATCGTCAAGACTGATCTTGAGATCATGGCATTGCCAGGATTCTTCGGGTTCGTGAGACTGGAGTTTCACGGGGGTTCCGAGGCGTGGCGTATGCATGCGGACCGAGGGACAGTAGCTTATGTGGGACGATTGACTGTGTCCCTATGTAGAGAGTATGACGGAGAGGTCATATTCACTACTATGCTTTATTTACATTTAGAGTTACCTTTGACCATTAGGCGTTATTGGCAGGGAGTTTTCCATGCGCCTAGTGAGCTTAGCAACGAGTCGACAGCTCGGACTCGTGTCCGAAGTGCTGTGAGATCTCATAGATGTGAACTTTTCGATGGTTATTCTGGAGGTGATGGACGATGATTCATCAGAGAGTTTGATATCTACCGAGGTGCACTTGGGCAATACTATGTTTTAGCTTTGTGTCAACTCTTTACTGTTTATTTAAATACATGTAGTTGTAAATTATGTTTGTACTAAAAGAGAATCATATGTATATTATGGTGAGTTTATGTTTGTTATACTTTGTGTTTCGTGTTATTTTATTTAATGTCATAATTATAAAAAAAAAATATTCCACAAATTTTATGTAAGTATCAAATGTTTTATAACTTGGGTAAGAGTTTTATTTTATTTTATTTCAATGCATTCATAAATGTGACATCCCCACAAGGGTGTTACATCCAACACTTGAGCGTTAGTGTTGGAGCACCTAAGTACCCAAAGCGTATGCAGCAGGGGTGATTTAGTGACCTAGCGCCTGAGTGCTAGGTGAAGAGCGCTTAAGCGTACAGGAAGTAATGTGTCTTGGTTTAAGCAGCAAAGTGCCCAAGTGTCCAAAAAGCCAGTGCTTAGGCACTGGTTGCGTAACAATAGACATGAATTTCAATAAAAATGAGAAGTTACGCCAAATTCAACGCACTTTACACTTTTTTAGACATTGAGCACATCATGCAAAAAATCCCTAATCCTGGGATAGTTGTTTTATGGTAGCAAACCTTGGAGGGCGAATTCAAATGGAGGATTCGATTCTTGAAGGCTTGAAGATCATAATCTCCATTAAAGGGGTTTTGATTTCTCTTTCTTTCTAGTTTTCCTTTTTCTTTGGGTATTGCCTTTCATGGGTTTGTATTATGATATGAGTTTGTTTGTATTGAACATGAGTAGCTAAACTCATAGCTAAGGCTAAAGTGGATCTTATTTTCCTAATTATTTGGGTTTGATTTCTAATTTGATTAAGGTAATTTCTTTTAGGGTTTATTATATTGTTTGCATTCTTGTCATAACTTGATCACTTTTGGTATGTGTTAATTCATTGTTTGACAGGTGACCATCCACATTCAATGAGTGGATCTATATGGTAAGTCTAGGATTAGATTGGTGAATAACCAAACATCAATTTTTCCTACCAATAGAATTGACAAGTATGCTAGTTCATCTCTTGAATTGAAGTTTAATGCATTCCTAATTAATTCAACTAAATGACCAAATAGGTGATTTAATTTAGAAATAAAACATTTTTTCATCTATGACCACTGGGATTCAATAGCAGGTAAGAGAATATTGAGAAAAGAATTACCTTACATCATAAATGAAAGAAAATCTAAATAATTAGAATTAAGTGAACCTTGTGGCCTAATTTCTCTTTCATTGATTCTTAATTCTCTGTTTGATTGTTCATTGTTTTTCTTTTTTTGTTTTTTGCTTTTAATTTGGATTTCTTCATATATTTTTTATTGTCTGGATAACAAAGAGCTTTGCAAATCTAGTAATTATCACTTATTCCTCGTGGAATTGATAACTGGGACTCATGTCCTATATTACTTGGCGATAGAGTGCACTTGCTCTTAGTATATTTTACGTGTATCAGATCCTCTTCCCGAATCTTAGCTACCCCTGCCTCAGCTGCTTCATTTTCTATTTCTTTAGGCAACTTCACTAGTTCTTCGACTGCATGGGGGAGAATTCTTTAATTAATTAAAACTCAATTCCTTGATGAGTTAATTTTCTTTAATTATTAAAGTCTAGTCAATTTCTTGATCTAAATTTCAATTCTTAAAGGCATGACCTTCACTCTATGGATTTTCATGAAAAATACCACAATTCTCCCACACAACCTATAACTCTCTATTCCTAGATGATTATAAATCTTGACACTTATTATTTATGGTTTAAGTCATATGCAAACCTTCTAATTCTACACACATCTCACTAGATCAATTTATAAGTAGCCAATTCATAAAAGCATTAAGAATTATAATAACCACTTAAATTGAATAGAAAAGAAATTAATTAAAAATTCAATCCTCATACATATCAATTGAATTAAGTTACATTTTCACCATACAAACACACAAATTTAGCTACTCATGACAAAAGATAAGAAGAGAAGGGAAGAAGAAAAAAAATTCATCATGATAGAACTGAAGCTAAAAAACTAAAATGCCTTCAATGGTGATTTGATATCCAACTCCATGAGAGCTCTATGATGGCTCCTCATCCTCTCCTAGAGCTCATCCCCTTGCTGTCTTTGAGACTCTCAAAACTTTGTATTTTTTGTATATTTTCTGAACCAAAAGAGATTTACTTTGCTAAACTCGTTTTCTCAATTTTATAGAAAAGTTGAAAGTTTTTCATATCTAACTTGCACGATTTGCCTCATCCTTCAGATGACCAAATCTACCCTCGATCTCAATAGATAATTCGTAGAATTTTCTATTAGCTTTTCAATTCCGCAAATGATGCATCGATCCGATCTCTGTAGCAAAAGTTATACTCAAAATACTACAACAATGTCCATATGTTTTTATCAAGATTTTAATAATCATGCCTAAAATACTACAAAAGCCCTTAAATTCTTACAAAATATAATAAAAATACATTTAATTCAAGTAAGTCCAAAATTAACTTAATAGTATAATTCTTATCTTAAAATATTCAAATCCTTCAAATATTTATCTTTAGAAATTTCTTATTTTTGTATAAAATCTGATGATTTATTTTAAAAATTCAAATAATCCTAGGTGAAAAGATAATTATATAAAAATAAATTAAAATTTGAAAATAAATAAAAATAAAGAAAAACTAAAAAAATATAAATTAAAAATTCTAATAAATAAACTCAAAAGATGAGTGTATTTTATACATCCATCCAAAAATACTTAGGAATGTTTGTTTCATTGAGCATAATTATTGCTAACTCTTTTAAAGATTTATTTTTTCTTTCAACCACTCCATTTTGTTGAGAAATTTTAGGAGCATAAAAATTATGTTCAATGTCATTTTTATTGCAAAACATTTCAAACTCTTAGTTTTCAAATTTCTCACCATGATCACTTCTTATGAATGCAATATTATAATTTTTCTCATTTTGAATAACCTTTGCAAGTTTTCTAAATGTATGAAAGGCATCATTTTTATGAGCAATGAATAGAGTCTATATATATCTAAAGTAATCATCCACAATCACAAAAGCATAGTAATTACCCGCAAAGCTCATAATTTTTTATGGTTCAAAAAGATTCATGTGTAAAAGTTGTAAAGGTCTAGTAGTAGAAACAACATTTTTAGCTTTGAAAGAGACTTTTATTTGTTTACCCTTTTGACATGCATCACAAAGTTTGTCTTTCTCAAAATTGAGCTTTAGAAGACCAATTACTAATTCTTTAAAAACTAGCTTGTTTAGGTGATCCATGTAAATGTGGGCAATTCTCCTATGCCATAGCCATGACTCACTTTCTTTACTCATGAGACATCTAGTATCTTGAGAGGTAATATCATTAATGTTAATCATATATATGTTATCAACTATATAGCCAACAAACTTAACGTGCTTATCATCCTTACCTTCAATTATGCAACAATTAGAGTTAAAGATAACTTTATTTCTCTTGTCACATGATTGGCTTATGTTTAGCAAGTTATGTTTGAGTCCTTTTACTTACAAGACATTATCAATTAAAGTAGAAGGATTCTTACCAACTTTTCTAACTCCAAGAATCCTTCCTTTATTGTTGTCCCCATAGGTAACATGATTATGCTTCTTGGGAGCAAGAAAGGAGAACTTGGAACCATCACCCGTCATGTGCTTGGAGCAGCCACTATCAAGGTACCAATTTGAGCTATTGGCTTTCAAGCACACCTACAAAACATGTTCAAATTATGGTTTTGGGCAAGAAGCCCTTTGGAACCTATATTTTATTTTGTCCAACATATGATTGCTTCCTAATTCTACATGTAAATGCACTATGTCCTTTTCTTTCACAATGAAAGCATGTTATAAAAGGACTACTTGACATACTTGAAGAAACAAAGAAGTTCTTCTAAAGTTTTTGTTGTTTCTTAGGATTGTAACCCAATCCAGCTTTATCAAACACACATCTTTGTTTTACAAGTATGATATTCAAGTTTTCTCTACCAAAAGTGAATTTAGCAAGAGTATTTTTCAAACCTTCAACTTCTTTTTCTAAGGATAAGCATAAACTACATAAAGAACATGAAAAGGGAGTATCCTTATGTGAAAAGCAAGTAGTGCATGAGGAATTTGCATCAATTAGCCTAAGAGTTTCATTTTCTAATTTTAATTCGTCTACTTTATTGTTTAAAACAGAAATTTGACTCTCAAGAGAGGAAATTGTTTTCTTTTACAATGAAACCATTTTTGCAAGCCTCAAGGACTCTTCATGCAATTCCTCAAAGGCTTCTTGCAATTCATCATAAGAGTGTTGGGATTCAAGGGTTTGAGAATCTATCTCAATATCATCCTTGGGCATGAGACAAAGGTTGGCTACTTCATCTTCCGATTCATCCAAGGAGTCCATGTCATTGTCCTTCCGAGCCACATATGCTCTCCTCCCTTTGCTCTCTTTGTTGGGCCTTCTTTCAAACTTTTCTCCCTTCTTTTGACCTAGAGGGCAGTCCATCTTCATATGGCCAGGTGTCCCACATCCAAAGCAAGTGAGAAGAGTTAGAGTGGAGCTTTCACCCTTTATATAGTTCTTCTTTGGTGGGAAGGGTGGTCTTCTCCCATTTCCTTTCTTCGTAAGAAATCTTCCAAATCTTCTAACAATAGATTGAAGGTCTCTTCATTCATCTCCAAGTTTTCTACCTCATCTTCATCAATGTGGGATAAGGAGGCCTTGAGTGCTAGACCCTTCATATTTTTATCAGTATCTTCATTTTGGTAAAGCCTTGATAATTTCATTTCATGCTCTTGTAGCTTCCCAAAGAGTGTTGGAAGAGTCATGGTTGCAAGGTTCCTTGATTTAGCAATAGCAGTCACCTTAGGCTGCCATTCTCTGCTTAGACATCTCAAAACTTTATTAATCAAATCTTCATTTAGAAAAAAAATTTCCCAATAAGGCAAGATGATTAACTATGTGAGTAAACTTCTTTTGCATATCTTGTATGCTCTCACCATGATTCACTCTAAATAATTCATATTCATGTGTGAGAGTATTTATTCTAGCCTTCTTCACCTTACTAGTTTTCTTATGGGTGACTTGAAAAGCATCCCACATTTCTTGTGTTGTTTTGCAGTTAGAAATGAGAAAGTACTCATCATACCCTAGAGCACTAGTGATGATGTTCTTAGCTCTAGCATTATATTGCACTCTTTTTTTTTTATCATCATCTGTCCATTCAACTCTTAGCTTATCAACTTGTCTACCATCAACAAACTTGGTAGGAACAAAGAGACCATTTTCAATGGCATCCCAAACATCAAGATCAATAGTTTCAATGAAAATTTTCATTCATTCTTTCTAAGAAGTATAATCGGTGTCATTAAAAGCTGGGGGCCTATTGATTGAGGCACCTTCAGGTAAAACATTTTGAAAAAAAGTCATCACTCCTCTTGAAGCTGTTAAGCTCTTTAAACATAAGTCTAATTCTAATACCACTTGTTGCCAAGTGGCTTCAAGACTCAAGAAGGGGGTGAATTGAGTATTTTAAAACATTTCACAAACAAGTCCTATATAATTTTCTTTGAAACTATTTTCTTTAAGTTGAATGGATTTATGACAATACACAAGCTTAAATAGAACGAATGAGTGGAAGAACAAATAGCAAGTATGCAAGCAATAAATAACCTTGAATATAAAGAGATAAGGGTTGAGAAGATTTGCACGCAGAGATTTATACTAATTCAATCACCCTTGTGATCTTTGTCCAGTCCCTATGATCATCCACCCAGGAGTTTTCACTATAATCAAACTTCACAAGATTCTTGATAAACCTTTTACAATAGTTGAGCTCTTCCTACACTTCAAGGATCATCCACCTCTTGTGTAGAAGCCTCTAAGTTTCTAAAGGGAGCTTCCAACCTCTCAAAGTGTTTACAAATAGATTGAAATGAATTTAGCTCACTCAAAGAGTAGATATACAAATTGAAATTCAATGGGTATTAAGGAATCACACTTTAAAGATCAAAATAGGAGTTTATTAGAAATGAGAGTTAAAACTCGAATCTAATGCTCAAGAAGCTTGGTCACGTTACTTTCCAACTTGTCTTTAATGCCTAAACACTTGCATTTATAGTCCAATACATTTAAAAGCTGTTGGAGGTGGTTTGGAGCATTAAATGATAGAAACTAGTCAGTTTTTTGGTTTTATGTCACCCCATATAACAGATTATTGGTTCATATAACAGATTATTGGTTTAAATAACATATTATTGCTTTGCGAGTAACATATTATTGATTTCATATAACAGATTATTCGTTGTACCAAAAAACATTATTACACACTAATAACAAGTTATTTGGAACCCATAATCGGTTATGAGGTTAAAAACAAAGGAGACGTGCTTCTGACTTTGCAAATAACCTATTATAGACTTTCCATAATCGGTTATTCCCTTTTAAAAACATAAAGGCACATTTCTGACTTAGCAAATAACCTATTATGTTTTTCATATAATCTGTTATTTGGTTGCAAATAATCTATTATTGAATTCAGATAATTTGTTATTGGTTTATCAAGAAAATATAATTTCTAAAGGATTTTGCAGCTAAAGTTTTCCAAAACCTTTTCAACCTTTCTAAAACCATTTTACTTAAACTTGATAAATATTTTCACAAGTATAAAACATGATTTTGCAAAAAGATTTAAGTTGAATAAAAAATGAGATATAAGCTTAGTGTGATTCCTATTTACCTTTACACAAGATCTAAATCCTATAAGTTAAACTTGAAGAACCTTGGGACTTGATCTTTGCACAACCATTTCTTTCTTGTTTGTTATCATCAATACTATTGTTATTGTCAATGCTAATTTACAATTTGGATATAATAATTTGACATAGTTAATGTTAAAATTAATCTTAATAGAGTTTGACCCTTAGTCCTTTTACATCTGGTAGAAAACTCATCCATATACTTGCTTTCTTTTAATTTACTTTTTATTTTAGTTATTTATTTAATTTAATTTTTGCATCTTTTGTTTATCAATTTGTGCGACTAAATTAGAAAGAATTTTTTAATATTTAAAATTAACTCTAAGTCTCTGTGGGATCGATCTCGTACTTACTCAATTGTACTTCGGTCCAACTCGTGCAGTTGTTAGTATTTTAATGCTTTTTAAAAAAGTCATAAGAAATTTTTGGCACCGTTGTTAGGGACTTAATTGGTTTAAAGTTAAGTATTTGTTAAACTTTTCTCTTCTACTAGTTGATTTTTTTAAAATTTATTTTTCTTATTTGCCTTATTTTTTTTTATTTTATTTTTTTTATTTAATTGTTCTATTTTCTTTAATTTTTTTTTTTTTTTGTTTGAGCATTGCATGATAGCTTAGGTTCATAATCATACACATAGATTAGTGAGAGTTGATATAGAACTCATAACTAAGATGGATGTGATTATGTAAGGAGATGATGTTAGACCACTTAGGGAATTATTTTGCCCAATATCTATGAATCCACCTTCATGCATTGTTTTGCCTGCTATTACTGCTACTTATTTTGAGATTAAACCATAAGTTATCAATCAACTTCTAATTTTTCATGGCTTAGATAGGGAAGATCCATATTTGCGTGTCAAGAATTTTTTAGAAATTTGTGAAAATTTAAATTTCAAAATCTTTCTACATAATATGTGTGTCTGCGTCTTTTTCCTTTTTCATTGAAAGATAAAGTAAAAACTTGGTTGAATTCTTTACCTTCTAACTCTATTATATCATGGGAAATGTTGTGTAAAAAGTTTTTATCTAAATTTTTTTCCATGTCCAAAACAAATTCTTTGAGAAAGAAAATTTTAGATTTTTGTCAAGAAGACCATGAAAAATTCTTTGAAAGTTGGGAGAGGTTTAAAGATTTGCTTGTGAGGTGCCCTCACCATGGTTTTGAAAAATGACGCATTGTGTAATATTTTTATAATGGGTTGACACAATCTAAAAGTATGATAGCAAGTAGTAGAGACTAATGTCACCTACCTCTTGGTCAAGCTTCCAGAAGAAAGAACCTCCTGTGCAGTGATTTTCACATTAGCAACCCAGATAACATCTCTTCCAGTAGGCCACCGAAGAGGATAGGGGCTTGGTTGAGTCTATGAATGGTGGCACATTTTTTAATTTGAATGCACATTAGAGTTATTAGTTCTTTGAGGATTTGTCTAAAAATTATTAACAATGGGACTTTGCTAATCGTAGGGATAGATCCATCCAACCTAAGAAGGGAGGTTTATATGAGGTTAGTGAGGATACAGATATCAAAGCTAGGCTAAATGTTGTTGCACATAAAGTTAAGTCCCTATCACTCAATAAAGGAGTTGGTCAAGTTAATAGTGTCTAACAAGAAAATTGTGCATTTTGTGGGAGTAATATGCATGCTTCTTGTATGTGCTCTTCTTTTGCACCTAACAATGATTGTTTTGTTGAGAAGGGAAATGCAATAGGGAGATCTTTTGCTAATACTTCTTCAAATATTTATAATCCTAATTGGAGAAATCACACCATTTAGGTAACTTAGATGGCCAACTTGTGGAGATTCAGACTCAGTTCCAACAACCTAACCAAGGTTACCAACAGCCATCATATTTCCCAAATCCATGAGCAGGTCGGTTTAGGCAACAATCATCACTAAAGGAGACTCTTGGTCAATTTATGCAAGAGATGAGAAATAACAGCCAAGTGACTACTAATGTCATTCAAGAGGTAAAAAATGTTACCCAAGTTCATACTAATGCTATAGCAAAGTTAGAAGTTCAGATGAGTCAGTTGGCCAGTCAGATGGCAGAAAGAGAAAGAGGAAAGTTCCCTAGTCAGTCTATCCCTAATCCCAAAAGACAGTATGCAATTCATGAGACATCTAGCTCTAATAAGAAAAATGAGCAGGTTTAGTTTATCACCACCCTTAGGTTTAGGAAGCAAATAAATAATCATGTTATAGAACCTGTGAGGGTTAATATGAAGTTAGAAGTCAGTAGTTCTAGGGATAAGAATAACTTAGATGAGGATAATGTGCCCTTAAAACTTAATGTGTTTACTCCTAAAGTTGTAGATCCTGAAGTTAAGGAATATGTGCCTAGGGCCCTTTTTCCTCATAAACTAGTAAACCCCAAGAACACAGTGTAGTCAGGTGGTATTTTGGAGATTTTTAAATAGGTGCAAATTAACTTTCCTTTTCTTGATGCTTTTAGATAGGTGATGCTATTAGATAAGTGCCTACGTATGCTAAATTTTTTAAGGATCTTCTCACTGTAAAGAGGAAGTCTAATGTTCTTAAGAAGACCTTTATGATAGAGCAGGTAAGTTATGTGATTCTCAATAAATATCCTGTTAAGTATAAAGACCCTAGATCACCCACTATTACTTGTAAAATTGGGGATCATCATGTTGAGAGAGCTTTACTAGATCTAGTGTGAGTGTCAATTTATTGCCTTATTTTATTTACGTGTAGTTGGGTTTAGGGGAGTTGAAACCAACTAAGATGACTCTCCAATTAGCTGATAGATTTGTTAAATATCATAGGGGCATTGTTGAGTATCTGTTAATAAAAATTGAGAATTTCTACTTTCCTGTTGACTTTGTTGTACTTGATACTGAGCCTATTTGTGGTCCCTATCTCCCAATTCATGTTATTTTGGGTCGCTCATTCCTTATTACATCTAATGCATTAATTAATTGTAGGAGTGATGTGATGAAATTATCATTTGGGAATATGACTGTTGACCATAATATTTTTCATATCAGTAAAAAGATGTCTGATGATAATGATAATGAGGTGTATGGATTGAATTTAATTGATCGTTTGGCTCATGACTCATTTATGCATTTTAGTTGTGATGATCCATTATTGGCATGTTTGACATATTAATACTGATGATGGTCACGTCATATCTAAAGATGACATTGAGGTTGATAAGGCTACAATTGACTTGATTTCTAACCTTCCTTCCCCTAAATCTATGAAAGAAATTAGATCTTTTCTAAGGCACATAGGTTTCTACAAGAGATTCATCAAGGATTTTAGCAAGTTAACAAGACCTTTAAGTAACCTTTTTGGTAAATGGTCAGCGGTTGAAGTCGTACCTTAAGTTGAAAAATCCAGATGTAGAAAAGACTTTGGTAAACGATCTTGTCTACCAAAATTGAGATAAGTTTTTAGTTTGAGTTTTGTTTTTAGTCATCTTAAGTACCTCTCACATTTTGAAGCTTTTGTATGGGAATGTAAATACTGTCGGCCAACAAAAAAATTTAAATATTCAAAATCCAAAAAAAAAATTATTTTAGTTTGCATGTTTGTTTATTTCATTTTACTTTATTTTGTTTTTGTTATTTTTTTGTCGTTGCTAACTATTGTCAGGGTATATTTATCATCTTCTCCTTTTCTTTTCTTTTTATTGCTAAACATTTCAAGTATGTGACTCCTCCCTATTACTCTATTTATTTTTGTCCAAATAATTTCTTTAATGCATATTGGTGATTATTTCTTAAGTATGAATTTAATTTGAAATATTGAGGACAATGTTTGGTTTTGAATAGAGGTAGGAGTTACTTGAATTTCAGTCATATTATCATTATGCCATTTTTGTGAGGAAAATTTTTTTATCATCTTGCTTAACTTGTTTCACATTATTTATAGATGTTTCTACATGTCTCTTTGTTGAAAAATTGAAATAATTAAAAAACTAGATGAAAGCATGTAGATATCATATTTTTTCTAAGTGAGTTTTAAGCCATTCATTTTTATTGAGAGAATGTTTTCTTGGCCATCTAGTGTTTTTTTTGTGGTGCTCATGATTTTTTTTCTACTAGATCATTTCATTATTATTTTGGTTAAAGAAAAATTTTATATCACACTTGCATTTAATCTGATGTCTTAAAAATTGGTAAAAGTGTGTTTCCTTGAGAGATGACATTAGGTCATGTTTCTTATTTTGACCCTTGGAATAATGTTTTTGTTCTTTCATATATTACCGCTAGTCACCCCTTTCAGTCTATTTATTGAGTCTTTCTTTCTTAACCCTTTTCCAAAGTGTTTCAGGAAAGAAGTAATATTATTACAATATGAGAATGTATAAAGGAAGAAAAAAAAAAGAGAAAAATGAAAAAACAAAAAAATAAAAAGCAAAGTGAATGTGCAAAAAAGGGGAAAAATCAAAAAGTTACAAAGTTGGAAAAAAATTGAGAGAAGAAGTGAAAAAAAAAGTATGGTTTGGGAGTTTGAAAAAAAAGTGATCTAAAGAAGGTAAAGAAAATGATGTTGAAGGTGTGGAAATCAAGTTTCTAAATATACTTGAAACACTTTTGATTTTTATTGTTTCCCTTAACCTTCATATTTCTCCTTTACCCACATTACAAACTTAATAAAGTCTTATTTGATCTTAAGATATTGTATGATTTTTTCAATGTACATGACTAATCTTAAGGTGTAATGTAAAGTCTTTTCTTGGTATCTTTTCATGAAATGATATTTATTCTATTTTCTCAACATTCTTTTTATCATTTTATATGTGAGATATTTTTTTAATTTGTGTCTACTATTCTACTCACATATACTTGCAATGTGTGATACTATACTTTTGAGTGATTTTCATTTGTGAGTGCAACTCTTATAAAAATTGTATATGGTTTCGGATGGAATTCTAGATATTTGAAGACAATGGGCATATGTCATAGTAGCTATATTATTCACACACGTTGAGTTTAATGATGGTAGAATTTTTGTGACAATTGAGGTGTTCTGATATATGATTGATATTCTTGAGTATGATGATTTTCACTTTGAACTTTGTTTTAAGTCACTTTTATTATTAGGAATTAGTAATAAGTTGATAGGGAATTATAATAGTAGCTTAATTTTTATATTTTTTTATAAAAAATAAATATTATTATATCTTATTATATTTGATTTTAATAATTTTATGATGTTATTAATTTATTTTTTAAAATATTAATTTAATTGTTATGATAAATTTCAAGATTTAATGATTAGCTTGAATAAAAGGTAATGGAGAATTTTTAGATGATAAAACTTAAATTATGAAGTTCAATCTACTTTAAATATTGAAAAGTGGAAAATAATGATCCTATGTCTTTTTAGATGTGTAGGATATTATGCATATTTTTTAAAAGTATGTGATTGAGAGAAAAAATAATAAAAAAATAAATATAATAAATAATATTTGATAATATATAAAAAGATGTGTATATATTATTTATGATAAAAATGTCAAAGTTGGAAAGAAGTGGGCATATAAAGATACAGTACAGTCACTGGCCATGAGCAAGTGAGGGCGTGATCTACATTAACAATTAAAGGAAGAAAAATTAAAAGAAAGAAGTAAACAGCAAGTTCACGTGAAGGAAAAGTCAAAAGCAAATGAGAGTGGTGGGCCCATGACTAGGATCAATAACAGAAAGAAAGAATACTCAAGCCCACGACCCATTGAAGCTGCAAGCAATGAAACGGAAACGGAAACGGTGCACATCAGAAAAGGAATTGAACCAATTTGAAATTAAGGAGGTGGTGCAAGTTGTTATAAATATAACATAGAGAATGTTGCTGGGAAGGCACGCCGTTCGGAGAGAAGAAACGCAGAAGCAGTGCAGCAACTTCGCAGTGCAGAGAAAATGGAGAAGTAATGGTTAGTGGAGAATTTTAATGAAATAATTTTATTGGATTTTAATTTTTTTATGTTTTGTTAATTTTTTTATATTAAGGAAATAATAAAATTTTGATTATTTGGATATTATTATGTTAAATTATTTTCATTTAATTTTAAGATTTAATATTTATTAATTTTATTTTTTATTAAATTATATAAATAAATTTTTTGATAAATTCAATCATATTTTTTTATGCTTTATAATTTATTTATGTTATCTGAATATTATTAATAATTGTTAGATATTAATTGTAATTTTTTAAAAATATATTTGATGATTTAATAATTTATTATTAATTAAAAAATTTTATCACATATTTAATTATTATTTTTAATACTTCATTGATAAATCTTTCATGATCAAATATTTTGTTTCTAAATATTCTGAAATGAATTATTTATATATAATAATTTGACATAATTAATATTAAAATTAATTTTAATGAATACTGATTCTTAATTCTTTTATATATAATAAAAAACTCATTCATATATTTATTTTTTTCATATATTTTATATTTTTAATTTAATTTTTATTTTAGTTATTTATTTAATTTAATTTTTTTATTTTTAACTCATCAATTTGTGTAATTAAATTAAAAATAATTTTTAATATTTAAAATTAATTCTAAGTCTTTGATCGATTTCATATTTATTTGATTATATTTTAATATGATTTGTACACTTACCAATATTTTAAAACTTTTTAAAAAAGTCAAAAGTAGTATTATAAGTCATTTTATTTTATTATTTTTTTCGAAAGATTCATGTCATAATTATGCTTTATTTTGGGCATGACATGTTGTGTACCCTTCTTCTCGTCCAACCACATAAACTGAATTAGACAAATAAATGTACATGACCATGAAAAAAAAAAATTTTACTATATCCTTTTAAAATATTTTTTAATACTATTTTTATTACTTAATAAAAAATATTAAATAAAAAATTAAATACAATTAATATTTTAAAACATAAAAAGTATTTAATATTTTTTTTTTAATAATTAAAAAAATTATTAAGAGAATGTATTAGAAAAATTAATTATTTTCCATAAATAAATGTGAATGACCGGAAAAAAAGGACAAATAAATGTTGACAGAAAAAAGAATTAGACAAATAAATAGGTCAAGCATTTAAGGGAAGCGACCCATAATTTTTTTACAGTAGTGACTCACATGCTACCCAAATGCATTGTTATCTGAATATTTATTTATGTTTGGGAGTTTGTATTTTATGTACCGTAATCATCATTTTAGAGAGAAATAAATATAAATTTTATTATAAAAGAATTTATTAAGATTGATTATAATTTTCACTCATGATATTAAAAAAAGTTATTTCTTTCTTTCTCTAATATTGTCTTCTTATGTTATTTAATAACACAAGAGAATTTAGATTCTTGTATTTAAGGATCTAAATGAATTGATATATTCATAAGTTATTTGAGTTCAATTCATTAAATATTTAATTAAATTTATTTATTTAATTAAACAAACAAATTAAAAGTTGAATTTAGGCTTATTATATAGATAAGTTAAACTCAATCTTTAATCTTTATAAACTTCTAGCGAATAACTATTATATATATATATATATATATATATATATTCAATCACAAAAATTTATAACTTTTGAATTATACATTTTCACTATTAGCTCACACTCAATCATTTTCTAAAAATAACATGCCCCAGATATGGTAAGCATTGCATAAGTAAATCAATTTCTACCCATCAAAACTTGAGTAATTGTAATTTGTAATTTTAGCAATGTTCATTGTGAAGAGTTAAACAAATGTAATGGTAACTTAGACTTGACAAAATCCCCCATAATTGCATATTCCCCGAAAGCCTTACTATCCACCCCATTCCTCAACAGCTGAGGAAAAAACAGCCACTTCCCGGTGACCGCCAGGAACGCCATAGCAAGCAGCCCTGACAAAGCGCGGTGCAACCGCCACCCACGGCGAACCAGTGCCTTCTTCGCCGCCACCTCCGCCGCCGTACACGCGCCATGGAGCACAAAAAACCACGTGACTTCCCACGTGGGAGGCGCACGTGCAAGGTAGTAGTATATCAGCTCATGCATCAGTCCGGACACAAGGAACGTGGCCAGCGTGGCAGTGGGGGAGCCAAACGAGGGGCCCACAAAACGCGTAGAAATATGGCGTACGGGGTCGTATACGGTGGGGCGTAGAATACTCGTAACCATGAGGTTCCATCTACGGCCCCAGAAGTCCTGAAGCGAGGTGCATAGGTAAGGCTCGTTGAACTGTGGTTCAATCTCGAACTCGAATATGGCTCGAGCCGGGGCTGCACACAGTGCTAGCACAAGCTCTATGCCAAGATACATGTGGCAGCAATAGAAGGCCAGGATCAAATGAGGGTGCAGGTTGTCTCTGTAGTCATAGGCACGGATGATCATGGCCAAGATAATCACTTTTAGGCACAGCAAAAGCGATTTTGGAAGTAGTGGAAAAACATGTTCTTTTATTGGTTTTTCTATGTTTGGGGTGGATTGGTGGGGTGGGTTGGTGTTATTTTTGGTTGGTTTTGATGGTGGGTGTTGTTTGAGCTTGATGGGAAGGGAAGCGATGGAGATGAAATGGAAGATGTTTGGGGAGAGGGCAAGGGGGCCTTGATTGAAGGAGAAAAGGAGGAGCTTGAAAGTGCCAAGCCAAACAAGGAAGAAGGTTGTGGGGCCACCGAGGTGGAAGGAATAGAGGTTTAAGGGAAGGATGAGGAAGAGGTAGAGAATGGGGAGGAGGGAGAGAAGCCTGAAGAAGCCTTTTGGTATTCTTGCAGCTATGTAATAACAGTAACATAGACATGAGATGGCTGTAACCCATACCTTGATGAACCTCTGTATTTCACCATCCATCTCGTCCCTTTCCATCTCTCTCTCTCTCTCTCTCTGTCTCTCCCTTGAATCTTGGTCCTGGTTCTGTCGAGTGTCGATGAGTGGTCTTTGAGGGTTTTAAAAAAATGGAATACACAAAAGGAAATTACATCTTTTTTCACTTTTATTTTTCTTTGGGGTCGACAAGTGCTCTTGCATCTTGACGATTACACGAATGTGGGTGGAAATTCCCATTCAAAACTTTATTGGCAGGTCAACTGTGGTGAAGGTTACGGTAAACCCTTCTCATTTTGGGTGTATCATATATCTTACTTTTTACTTATTGGTGTAGGTTTTTTTTTTGTTATAGTTTTTTTTTTTTTACAAATTGGTTTTTTTGCAGCAAACCACGACTGTTGGCAGTAATACTGTTCACCGACGTGACCAGTATTTTCTAACTTGAACAGTACTTATTGTCTGGCATAAACATTGATTTTCTAGATTGAATAGATTTTTTCGATATTAACAGTAATTTTTTTTGCATGAATAGTGATTTTTGGTGTAAACAGTAATTTTTTACGTAAACCGTGATTAATGTTTATTTTTTAAAATTACACATATGTGTAAATAATACTAATTAAAATTATATTAATTTTTATAATTTTTATAAATAATCGTCAAGATACTTGAAATTTTTTTTTATAACTATAACTGTTAAAAAATTTTATAAAGTTTAACTGATAATATTTATATACTTATACAACTTAAAAAAATTGGAAGTAGTCAATTTTTCTAAAATTATAATTGTATTTGTTGAAAAATCTTATAAATTTTAACTGATAATATTTATACAGTTATACAACTTTAAAAAAAATTAAAAGTGACCAACAAGTAACGTACAGTGACCTACCAACCGACAATAGTGGTAGTAGTATGTAAAAAAATATAAAATTAAAAAAAACTTTAAAAAAAACCTACTAAGCAAGTTTTCTGTAATTGATCCAAGTCATTAATTTATTTTATGAATAAATCAATGACTTAGATTGGGTGGTATATCATACACCCTCTTTTAGAGGGTGTATATTAGACTCACTCGTCAACTATCGCCTGCGCTAGAAATACATCAGGCTGTTTTCCGCTATAGGCTTATGGTCTTACCTGATTAAACCTAATCTAACTTGATTTATTTATTAAATAAGTCAAGTTAACATTTTTTTTAAGTTTGTTTAATTAAAAATGTTAAATTTTAAGTTATTTAATAAATTTTTTAAGTTTGACAAGTCGATTTGTCTTATTTAATTATATATAATATAATATATATTATTATAATAATTATAAATTATAATTATTATTTTATTATAATATATTAATATATTTTAATTAAATTTTAATAAAATTTAATAATTAAAACTTAAGTTAATAAGTTAGAATAAAAATAATAAGTTAACATTCACTTCTTATTTTTATAAATGTTTATTATTTTTTTACTCTGATCTTTAGTCGATATGGGGTTGGAGATATATACTTCTAATAATTTTGTAACTTGATATATTTCCAAGTCCCACATCGACCAAAAACTGAATAAGAAAATGATGAGCATTTATAAAATTAGAAGATAAATATTAAATTATAATAAATGTCTATTAATTTTAAGTAGGCTCGTTGACTTATTTCAAGGTTTAAGTCTGTTATTCTATATAAAGATATGTTGACCTATTTAAAAGTAAATTTGTTAATTTATATAAAAGCATATTGATCTTTTTAAAAATAGATCTATTAACCTATTTAAATATCATATTACAAAGTAGATCTTTAAAAAAAATTTCAAATCATATCAGACTTTTAAAAAAGTCAAGTCAAACTTTAAAAATTAACCTATTATAAACTTATAAGTTAAACTCAAATCTTATAATTTAAATACAGATCAATCTTATTTAAAGTAAAATCTAATTTAGCCTAACTTAACTAATTTCTACTCCTACCTTTTATATCATGAGGCAGGGGAGAGCCCCATAAATTTGCTCGAGACCCATTATCATATTTATTTTAATTTTTTTTTTTTAGCTTGGTCCCGCAAATAATGAAAATTTTGGGTTGTGACTGTAGTCCTCCTATTATACTCATTACTTGGAATGGGTATCTAGCTTTGGTTGTCTTTGATTTAGAAAGCATGCAAAATTTAACACGGTTGTGTTTTATATATATGTATTCAGTAAATTCTTCATCTTTTGTATATTGTTACAATGCAATCCAACAGTTTATGTAAAATAAATCAATCAATCAATATAATATATAAAAAAATTAATTTATAAAATTTTGTTAAGTAATATTTTTAAGTTATGTCCTAATATTATTTGAATTTAAATTTTAATATTATCTTATTAAAAAATTAAAAAAATGTAAAAATTTTATCAATTATTGTCTTTATGTTGTACCAATAATATAATTTGAATTTGAATTTTATTATTATTATTTTATTAATGTAATAATAATATTTATACATATATAAAAGACATATCTAATGAGATGAATATTTATTGTGAGAAAATGAGAAGAATAAATCTTGACTATACAATAATATATAGATGGTCAAAATTAAAAATTACTTAAAAATCATGTGACCACTTAAAAAAATTACATATATTTATATTCTAATATTGACTATTCATATAAGATTCAATAGTCAAGATTCACTTATCACTTTTTACAATAAATACTTCTCTCTCTCTCTCTCTCTATCTCTCTCTCTCTCTCTCTCTCTCTCTCTCTCTCTCTCTATATATATATATATATATATACCAAAACTTTCTTGAGATTTTTTTATAGAATAAATTTTTTTGATTATAATGTCAAATCATACTATAATATAGAGATAAAGTTAAGAGAATTAATAATGATCTCAACTCTTAAAACTCAAAATACCTTTTCAATAATTTTAAAATTATTTAAAATATTTTCAAAATTTTATATATGAACTTAATATTTAATGTCCTAAAAAGATAAAATAAATATTTAAATAACAATATGAAATTTTTACATTACCTATGATCATTTATAAAAATTATAAATACCTTTTTTATAGTAATGAGATAATTATCTTATTTTAAATTTTTTTATAATTTCGTGTATCACTGGAATGCTATTCTAGTTCAAATAAAAAAAATGAGTCAGACAATAGAGGTAGCAAAATGGGTTTAACTCGTTGAGTTAACCCGCTAACCCGTTATTTTTTGACAGGTTGAGTTCAAGATTTCAACCCACTTTTATTTTTCAACCCGCATAACCAGTCTCGCATAACCCACGAGTTATACAGGACGGGAGAGTTGACCCGTTGGGTTAAATTTTTTTTTTTAAAGTGTCATAAATGAATCTTTTTATTTATATTTGTAATATTTTTATAGGTATGATACTAATTTTTTTTTTATTTTTTTTTATTTTTTAGTCTCTATAAATTATAATTTTTATATTTTTTAAAATTTTTATAGATCTTTTTGTTTTTTGTACATTTTTTTTTATTTTTAGATAGATTAAGAGGTTGACCCACTAACCCGCTTATTTTTTTTTTTTTTTTTTTTTTCAAAAGGAAGTCAACCCGCTAACTCATCCTAAAACAAAATGAATTAACTCTTCCAACTCATTTCTCAAAATAAGCCACCACATCCCATATTTTGACGAGTTAAAATCGAATCAGAGCGAGTTGACCCGTTGTCACCTCTACCAGACAATGCATACATCACAAGAGTCTCGTAACTAAGAATTATATAAGATTGTATATATTATTAGAATAAAGGTACTCACACAAATTATATATACATTATCTCATTTTTACACAATTTTTATTTTTTTAATTACATCTAATCCTACTTCATTTTTTACGTAACTTCATTTTAATTCTGCCACCTATGCCTCACATTTAACCACGTGCATCCAAGAGATAAGCTTAAAGCATTATTCTATTATTATCTGTGAATTTCCAACTTCAATCTTTACAGTTTTTTTTTATTGCATACATAGAAAATTCAAAAGTTATCATTATTTTCCATGTAAATTTTATCAACAAAGGAATAAAAATGTGTGAATCATCAATTAAGAAGCTTCTTTCCTTTATCAGTTTACCGTAATTAATTGCCTAGGACATGGGGTGAGATGCTGTGCACACTTGGGCAAGGACAATTATATCTAACAGTTCTATTACACTTTCATCTTCATTGTCCTTATCAACTAAAACAATTAAGGCAGGGAAAAACAATCTAATTATACACCAGATCTGTCAATTATAGGGTACTACATATACAAGTGATTATCCAATTACGCTGACCAAATATATGGGACAAACAAGCCACCAGGAAAAAAAAAACAGTGCTTTTTGGGTAGGGAATATTGAACAGTAGCTCATGAAGGATGTAAGAGGACCAAAATCAACAATCTCTATGTATAGCCCATTCCACCTTAATATCATCTATGTCAGCATATATCATCTTTGTGCAGAAGTAAAGGAGTAAACCTAATAAAAAGATGGACATTCTAATTACCCATTGAACCGACCTGCTGAATTCTGGCGTGAATATGTACGGTGAGGACCAGGTGCAAAACCCGGCAGCCCACTTCCATATCCAGGTTGGGGCACACTACGTTCGAAAGTGCCATTTCTACCAACTATAGGAGGTTCAGAACCCAAAGAATCCATCCTGACATGGTTTAATTCATCCAAGCGAGGTGCATATCGTTGCATAGCTGGTGTATTCATCATGTAAGACGACTCAGATGCTGAACCAAGTCCCGCATAACTAGATCCCATGTGGCCATAAGCAGGATCACGACCAGATAGATAATTACTTCTCATAGAATCATGATCCTGAAGCCCGTAAAGGCGACTTTGTTGCCTTGTCTCTATTTCCCTCGGGTACTTCTCATCCTCCCTGATATAGGGCCTATATCCAGGGCTATTGGTGCTGTCTCCCAGGAGGCTGCTACGGTGTTCCGTAATCCCATAATCAGAAAGGGGATTGGCAACACTTGGCCATTTCTGGGTCCCACTATAGGCTGCTCCAAAATCCATACGTGAGCTAGAGTTGGGCTCCAAATGCCTATAAACATTATCACCAACCTCAAAATATGATGGAGTCATAACAGATTTGGGCTGAAAACCTTCAACTGAGGATCTCCCATCAATTGAATTGGATTGACTACGGTCAGGTACTCCCTCAAGTATTTGGTTTACAGCCTGCCTTTTGGCTGGAGAGGTCACACCCAGTTCTCTTCCGTCATATTCCTCATTTTGTTTCCTCTTCCAAGAGGTCTTCTCAGCCTTGCTTATCCAATATTCCTGTCTCTCTTGACTCTCTCGGACAACATTTCCATGAGACGAGCTTCCTTTCTGGCCTTCATTCACAGTTGCCTGATCTTCTTGATCATCAGTTGACTTCAAGAGATCATGACCCAGCATGAGATCATCAACATAACTATCATCCATAGCACGACCGGCAGGTGACATTTCATTATTAAGGCTTTCCATTTTTAATACTTCATGCTGGCTGAAAAGGTGATCATGCTCCTGGGCTATGGCCTTATGCTTATCAGTCCAGTCAGGACGGCTCCAAAGGTAGAGTGGGGGTGGCCTTACATTCCATTGTTCCATTTGTCTGTCGTTAGTATCAACTGATCCAGGTAGATAAAATGACTGCGGATAAAACAGGACAGGAACAGGGAAAAAAGGAAGACAGCAGTCAGATCACCAAAGAGTATGCATCAATCAAAATATAACTTACCACAATAGAATGTATATATTATTATTTACCTTTCCTGATAGAAACTTCTCATCCTCCCAGACAAGATCATAAGGCGACCGTTTTTTATCTAGCCTGTAATAAGGAAACAAACGTGAAAAGGCAGAAAATAAAAATGATCTGTTTCCTCCAACCAAGGAAGCAACTCCAAGGTAGTCTTGGCAGGCTTGTGTGGAGCGAAAGATTATATAACTCTCCCATCTTCAAAAAAAGGACAAGAAAAAGGACAATACCTCTCTGTCTCTGGTGGTACTATAAGAATCAGGAGCTTCGGTTTAAACTCAAGAGCCTTATCTATAAACTTGTTAGCCAAAGCTGCTTTTAGCCCAAAAGGGGGATTGAGGCCCATGATCTATTCCAGAAGCAGACAAGGAAAACAAAGAAAAAAGAAGTGAATTGGCCTTGTGGATATGCGCGCACATCTCAACCATGTAATTAACCAATTCTTACCAATTGCGACCCTGTAGGTAACTCCTTTGGCTGGACAGTCATCCAATCTCTCATCTCAAAATTAAAATCATTCTGTAAACAAAACAACATCCCGGTAAACAGGTAAAGAAAAATAACAGGATAATTGTAGACTTTACCCTTAACTATAGTCTGTATTTGTTTTCATTCACAAAAATTAGCTTAAACCGTCATATATACAAATCCTTATGCTCAAAACATGAGCATTCTGGAGAACCGTGTATAATTCATCTTAAGCCTGTTCCCTTCACAGCAGAATCTAGTGAGATATTTTATACAGCCTATTAATTATTACCAAACATCATTTAACCCCCAAACTATTTAAAAGCACAAAAGCCTTCGAACTTCAAATGAAATAGAACCAAATCAAACTGCTACTTCAGTCTTCAAAAGCAGCAATATGGCAACAAAGAAAGACTCAGTGATTTCACGTAACAGAAGCATTGAAATAACCCTAAAGAATAAACCAGAGCCCAAACTAAATGCATACATATGCAGGCTAGTTACTAATAGCTGTATTGTACGCCCATGCCAGATGCTTGAAGTTCAATCATATGCATTTACCCTTTAAAAGGAATGGAAAAATCTGATGAGATGTGAAGAATTAAGATGGACAATAAATTTTTCAAAAAACAGGCACACTTTTTAAAGCGACACTAAGACACATGCACATGTCATCTTGCTGGATGTATGTAGTGCATCAAATTCTTCCCACGCATGACTGATTTATTCCTCATCCAGACACTTAATGAGATGATGATCACTATCAATGTAGATAAAGGAACCGAAAAAATATTTAAAAAATTGGAAAACCAAAATATCATACATACAGCACTATGAAATAGAAAACGTGTGACTATAAACAGATACATAAGCACCATAGTCATATGTTACCAAATCATTAGTTTTCCAAAGACTATGGGTCTTCTAATACAAAGGGGCAGCAGCAAAAAATACATAGAAGTAAGAAGACGTTATTGATAAACTGAACTAATACAACTGGAAGCATATTGAAAACCTCTACCAACTTGTCAAAGATGTCAGCAACAATACATGTAATAGAAAACACACCAATACTGTCAACATTTAAATATAAATAAATCTGTCAATTTAAAATCAACAATCAGACAGTGCAGTGGCAGTGATCACAAAATTGAATTACAAGAATTAGAGTGATAAGAACTTGTAAAGGTATATTCACCTTTGTTGGAAGTAAATCAAAGTTTTTGTATGAGCATCTCTTCCCAGTCTCTTCAAGCTTTTTCTTCATAAGGATGCTAAAATCATTAGCACCACAACAGAAGTCCACAATCTGACCATAAGTAACTATCCCCAGTCAGGTATTCAACATTACAAATTAGAAGACGATTAACAATGTTAAGAATGGTGATCCCCCAGACATTGTATAATAATTTCTCAAGGAAAATCTGATCTTTCGTTGTACAGAAATGGCAGAGAAAGAAAATTCAGGCAGACTTATAACAATTGTAATTGTCAAAAACAGAAGAAATGTTAAAAACAAAGATTTTAAGTATCTTCCATAAAATTCCAGATAACAAGGAAATCGACATGGAAATTAGAAAAAGATCTTTCCTAGACTAGTTAAACCGTAAACAAAAATCAAGTCATGCAAACATAGAATTGTCAAAAACCAGCAGCATTTAATTCCCACCAATTATTTGCCAGAAAATAAGACAATTTTATGAAAATGCCAAAGGATCTTAAAATCTAAAACACCCTGATGTCGTATAAGTTCCAAAGTTTGAGCAAATATTACACAACAATTTCAGGTATGCAAAAACTTTTTGGAGGATTATTGTTACTCAGCTTCAGATGAATATAAAGTAGTACAACTAATGACAAAAAAAATATGCAAATGAAGACAATAAACCAAATAATTGAAAATCAATATCAGTGCTTACTGTATCACCATTCTGAACATACCAATGGAGTTTATCAACAATCTGCAGATGTAAGAACCAATCTTTAAGCAATGCTTGATGGATGTAATTATGGTGGGACAACCAAGAAAGAAATTCATTCCAACACAACAAAAAGTTGGTCATATCAAATGTGATGAGCATAATCACTCTCCAAATGACCTTCCATATTTTAAATAATCAAACTCTAGAGCAGCTACTTATCAACAAGTGTATTATTATATACCTACTTATGCAATTCAGAACTTTGACAACTATTAGTGCAGTTACAAGAAAGCTTGATCAATGAGTGTGTTTTGAACATGTGCTTATATAAATATTAAACACCTTAGAATACCCTTACACCAGATAGCTTATCATACAAGCCATCTTAAACTATTGTTCAAATGCTATAACTTTGAGCATATGACAATAACCTAACTTCAGCCTAATGAGGTCAGTTAATATCTTTTCATAAGCTCTTTCAATGATGTGAAAATTTTAAGGTAAAACGTAAGTTCATCCATAAGGACCAAAATCATTCTCGGGATCTTACTTGAGCTTAAGGGGGCATTTGGTTTGTTTTCTGCTTTCATTTTCAGGTGATATGTTTTCATTAATTAATATTTACAAAAAATGCTACCTTGTTTTCACTTGTTTCCTGTTTTTGAAGTTTTATGAAGGAAATTGTGAAAACAAGAAAAATGTTTTCACAATTTCCTTCACAAAACTTTGAAAACAGGAAACAAAGTAAAAACAAGGTGACATTTTTGTAAATATTAATAAAAAAAATCAACTGAAAATGAAAAACCAAAAAAAAAAAGCAAACCCACCTTAAGTTTTTACTTTTAGGTCAAGTGATTCTATAACACGGTAACATGTTGTCTAAAGCTGGATTGTTACCAACCCCCATCTAATAATTAAAATTTCAGTGCCACATGGTATGAGTTTCACAAGATAGTAATGCTAATACTTCATCTACAGTTCAAACACAATAAATCTCCTGACAAAGGCATATCAAAATTATAAAGACAATTCTTGGGCACTTTGTTGACAGTTAGGCTTCTAAGTGAAGTTGTTCTTTAACAATAATTTTTAGATGGTATTGAAATATTCGCTATATATAGCCTCTCTACACCTCATAAGAGCATTTACCTAATTGTTGATCATATTGCCATCATTGAAACCATTAAACCCAACTAAGAATGACTGGCAGCCAGTATCAGGTATAAGTCGTGGTTGAACTCAAATTGTAAAATACCATTAGAGATACTTTTCTGTTAAGCTGCTTACCCACATCTAAGCCACCATCGTACCACATGTTGTAATATATTAACATTAATATCAGATATGTACAGATACGTTTCTTATTCTTGTTTTTATTAGGGCTGATTTTTCTCCCTTATTTTTAGGATAGCAATTAATAGCTTTAGCCTATATATATTGTAACCTTCTCTGTACAGAAATATTCAAGGAATAATATTCATACATTCCAACATTCCTTCTTTCTATATGGTATCAGAGCCTAGGTCGTTCCTAGGGCTTGCCTTTGTTTTTTTTTTCTTCGTTTTGAGCAGCCTTACTGCTGTCTCCTCCTTCCTTTGCCTTATTGTCTTGCTGTCAGAAACCACCACCATGACCACTGTCGCCGCCTTTTTTGCCTCACCACCACCGCCGGACTGCTTGTCGGCTTGTTTCCGGCCACCACCGAAAGGCCCATCCCAAACCGATCAGCCACGCGCCGCCACCTCGCCGCTGCACTATACGCGCGTGGGAGCCACGCGCCGCCCTCCAGACCGCCGTTCACCGCGCGACCACCGCCGTTCTGCTCGTCGGCTCCTCCCCGTTACTTTTGACCATTTTCGGGTCCAACCGTATGTCTACGTAGACACCCAGTCCTCCACCATCAATACGCGCCTCCGGCTGTCGTTCCAACGCCTCTGGTGGCCGTTGCAGCCCTGAATCCCCATGATCTTCCAGTGTTACACTCTACTTATCACCTCAATGGTAAGTGTTAAAAACGTGTAAATATCTTTTATATATCTTTTATATATCTTTTGTATTTATGTAGTTTCCTTGTATAGGCTAATCAGATCATAACCCTAATCCTTGTATTTATTATTATAGCTCTATATATACAGCTCTCTCGTCGTGTAGTTGAAGCACGCGGTTTCCTCATATGTCTCTCTTCTCTTTCTCTCTTTTAACATGGTATCTAGAGCCTAAAGAGAGGCAACCCTAGAACCGCGCACACCCGGTGGGTCCACTGCCCTCCGGTGAAAATTTTTCCGGCCAACCGTGTTCCCCTTCCGGTTTGCCGACCTTTCTCTCGTGCCGTGACGTCTTTCCGGCGCTCTTTTCTCCCTGTTCGCCGCTGCCGCCGCCGTTCGCCGCCCTCTTTCCGGCCGCCGACCACACCGTTGGCACCGCCTCCCTCCGACCGGCCAGACCCCGGAAGCGCAGCCCCAACGCCGCCCTCACGCGCCCGCACGCGCCGACCGTCTCCGCTGCTGCCCAGCCACCGCGCGGCTGTTTTTCCGGCGCGTGACGGCGCGTCCGGCCGCCCCCTCCGCCGCCGTTCCTCTCGTTTGACTCGTCTCGGCCTCCTCACGCCGATCCGCCCTCGATCCGTGTTTTCTTGCGTTGGAGTTTTCGGTGTATCTTGTATTTTCCTTTTTGCCCCTTATCTTCGACCTATGGCAAGTTCTACCTCTCCAGATGGTTCTAAAGATCATCCCAAGGTGAGCCTCCTATTTTCACAAGTTACCTCCATACCCCTCTCTCGCGATAAATTAGATGGCAAAGCAATTATGATACATGGGCTTCGAGACATCAAGTTATGGCTTGAAAGTCAAGGCTATGAAGACCACCTCACCATAGACCTTACCTCTATAAGCGCAGAGGAACAACCCGGTGGAAGAAAATTGATAAACGGTTGTGCGTTGTAATCAAGTCCACCATTCACTCCTCTCTCAAGCAGATCTTCCGTGCGCGGACCACTTGTGCGTCACTTTGGGACCAAGCCAAGGTTCTTTACACTAATGACACTCGGCCGATTATATGGGGTTTGCCACAACCTCATGAGTCTTATTGCTCCTCGTCGGTTTGATGGACCTATGTCCGCTTACTTGGGTAAGGTTCATGGTGCTCGCATGATTTCAATGAGTTGCTACCTCCGCCGCTGCCCCGCGCAAGAACTCGAGCAACGTAGCACCTTTTTCATGCTCATGGCCTTGTATGGGTTACCTCCAGGAATATTCTCGCGAATCGTGATCGATTTTGGGTTCGCCTCGTTCCCACTCTATCCTCGCCTTGGTCTCTCTTTGCTTCGGGTCCCAACGAAGCAACCCTCGGTTCTCGTTCTCGCTCCGGCCCGGTTGATACTTCGCCCTCGTCTCCCACGGTGCCAATCGTGGTCGTTCTCGTCTCCGGCACCTCGGGCAGACCTCGTCCGAAGTGTGCATTCTCGTAACAGGTTGGGTCATACCGAGGATCGTTGTTGGACCAAAAATGGCCGTCCTCCACGGCCGCCCATATTGCCCGTGCCTTGTCCCCGATTTACCCGAGTCCTCCGCTCCACCGACCCCATCTCGGCAGCCTCATGCAGATTTTTCGAAATGGTTTGAGCAACAACAGGCTTCTACCTCTATCGCACCGTTGCACACACCGGTAATACGTTTGCTTGTCTCTCTCAATCTCCACCATTAGGTCCTTGGGTACTTGACTCGGTGCTTCGACCATATCTCGGTAATAAACGTCTTTTCTCCAAATTCTCTAACTCGGCTATTTACCTATAATTACTTTAGCAAATGGTTCCCAAACACAACCCGGGGATTGGCACCGTCCATCCCTCCCTTCTCTCGTCTCCGTTGATTCTCGTTCTTTATGTTCCCTGGTTGTCCTTTTAATTTACTTTCTATTAGTCGTTTGACCCGTTCTTTAGATTGTCGCATTAGTTTCACTAAAGACTCTGTCATTTTGCGGGACCAGGAGTTCGGGACGGATGATTGGCGCGGATGTGAGTCTAATGGCCTTTAACTCTCGCCACCTCTCGTGTGTGCTCGTTATCGATTCCCTCTTACCATCCATGCTCGGTTGGGTCATCCTAGTCTTGCCAAGCTACTGATATGGTGCCAACCTTTTCTAAGTTATCTACTTTACCTTGTGAGTCGTGTCAACTAGGGAAACACACACGTAGTTCGTTTCCCGATCGAGTGTGTCGTCGAGCTGCGTCTCCTTTGCTTTAGTTCATTCTGATATTTGGGGTCCTAGTCGTATTGCTTCTACTTTTGGGTCAAAATACTTTGTTACTTTCATAGATGACTATTCTCGATGTACTTGGTTATTTTTAATGAAGAATAGATCAGAGTTGTTTTCAATTTTTCAGACTTTTTATAATGAAATCAAAACTCAGTTTGGTGTTCCGATTCGTATTTTGCGTAGTGACAATGCCCGTGAATTTTTGTCTCACAATTTTCAAACTTTTATGGCATCTCATGGCATTCTTCACCAAACATCCTGTGCTTATACCCTCAACAAAATGGGGTTCTTTGAACGCATAAAAATAGACATCTTATAGAAACAACTCGGACCCTTTTATACCATGGTCATGTTCCCTTTCGTTTTTGGGCGATGCGGTTCTCACTTGCTTGCTATTTGATTAATCGCATGCCCTCTTCTGTTCTTGATAAGGGTCCCCCATTCTGTTTTGTTCCCCCACCTACCCCTCCACTCTCTTCCGCCTCGTGTCTTCGGGTCGACATGTTTTGTCCATAATATCACTCCCGGTCTTGACAAACTGTCACCGCCCGCTCCATCAAATGTGTTTTTCTTGGTTACCATCGGTCTCAAAAGGGTTATCGGTGTTTTTCACCCACTCTTAAGCGTTATCTAGTCTCCGCCGATGTCACATTCTTCGAGTCCTGTTCCTTTCTTTGAGTCTCGACCGCCTCCTCCACCCATCACCGAGGTCCTTCCTATTTCTCCTCCTCTTGTCCCTGTTGACCCCTGCTCCATTACCACCTTCTCCTATTAGTGCCCCTAGGGCCCCTACTACCGGCACTCTCCGGGTTTATAGTCGTCGGCCACGCACCACCACCACTAACATCATCACCATCCGCGATTGTAGAGATTACCGAAGCTCCTTTGGCTCTCTCATCCCACCACCTCCTTTACCGGCCTCCGCAGACTTTGCCTCCTGCGTCCGACCTTCCTATTGCTCTTCGAAAAGGTATTAGATCCACTCGTAACCCTTCTCCTCACTATGTTAATCTCAGTTACCATCGCCTTTCTTTATTGCATTATGCTTGCCTTTCCACTTTGTCTTCGTGTCTATTCCTAAATCTCTAGGTGAAGCATTATCTCATCCTGGATGGCGACAAGCAATGATTGATGAAATGTGTGCACTTCAGAGCAGTGGTACTTGGGCACTTGTTCCTCTTCCTCCTGGGAAATCTGTTGTTGGTTGCCGGTGGATTTATACGGTCAAGGTTGGTCCTGATGGCACTCTTGATCGCCTAAAGGCTCGTTTGGTGGCAAAGGGTATACCCAGATATTTGGTTTGGATTATGGCGACACTTTCTCCCCAAAGTGGCGAAGATGGCTTCTGTTCGCTTTTTCTGTCTATGGTGCTATTCGCCATTGGTCCCTTCATCACCGCATATCAAGAATGCTTTTCTTCATGGTGATCCGGAAGAAGAAGTCTACATGGAGCAACCTCCAGGGTTTGTTGCTCGGGGGAGTCTTCGGCCTCGTATGTCGTCTACACAAGTCCCCGTATGGTCTCAAACAATCTCCCGGGCTTGGTTTGGTCGATTCAAGATCTTGTTGCAGCAGCCGATTTGGTATGACTCGTAGTGAGGAGGTCACCACTGTCTTCTATCGCCATACGGTCGAGGTCGTATCTATTTGATTGTGTATGTGGACGACATTGTTATCACCTAAGAAGTGATCACCAAGGTATAACTCGGATAAAACAAAGCATCTCTGTCATCACTTTCGGACCAAAGATCTTGGCAAACTTCGTTATTTCTTGGGAATTGAAGTGGCACAATCAAGGATGGTATAGTAATCTCACAAAGAAAGTATGCTATGGACATTCTTGAGGAAACAGACTACTAAATGCAAAAAGCGGTTGACACCCCTATGGATCCCAATGTTAGACTTTTACCTAGGATCGGGGGAGCCATTTTCGGACCAAGGAAGATATAGACGATTAGTTGGAAAACTTAACTATCTTACTTGTACTACCGTCCGATATCTCTTTTGCGGTGAGTGTGGTGAGCCAATTTCTAAACTCACCTTGTGAAGGGCATTGGGATGCAAAGTGATTCGTATTCTCGGATATATTAAGGGAGCTCCAGGAAAAGGCCTTGTCTATGAAGACAAAGGACACACTCGATTGTAGGGTACTCGGATGCTTTGATTGGGCGGGTTCTCCTATTGATAGGAGATCAACTTGGTTATTGTGTATCCATTGGGGGTAATCTGATTTCTGGAAAAGTAAGAAACAAAATGTAGTTGCAAGATCAAGTGCCGAAGCGAGAATATCGAGTCATGGCCTCACTACTTGCGAACTCATTTGGTTAAAAAACAACTTCTTAAAGAACTTCAATTTGAAAACGTTATGCAAATGACTCTTATTTGTGATAATCAAGTGCCTTGCATATCGCTTCCAATCCAAGATTTCATGAGAGGACCAAACACATTGAGATAGATCTATATTTGTTGTCACTTTATCAGAGAAAAGATTTTGTCTGGAGACATCACCACTAGCTTCGTCAATTCAAATGATCAACTGCAGATGTTTTCACTAAGTCTTTGAGAGGTCCTCGAATAAACTATATTTGTAACAAGCTTGGTACATATGACTTATATGCTCCAGCTTGAGGGGGAGTGTTAAAAACGTGTAAATATCTTTTATATATCTTTTATATATCTTTTGTATTTATGTAGTTTCCTTGTATAGGCTAATCAGATCATAACCCTAATCCTTGTATTTATTATTATAGCTCTATATATACAGCTCTCCGTCGTGTAGTTGAAGCACGCGGTTTCCTCATATGTCTCTCTTCTCTTTCTCTCTTTTAACAGTAAGAATTATCTCCAATGGGCCCAGGTTATTCGCACCACTCTCAAGGGTCGTCGGAAGTTGTCGCACATTGTCGGGGATCCTCCGAAGGCCGATGACCCACAGTTTGGCATTTGGGATGATGAAGATTCTTTGATTATGACTTGGCTATGGAACTCTATGACACCTGATATCAGTAAGAATTGTATGTTTTTTACTTCTGCACGTGAAATTTGGGATAGTTTGAGTCAAACCTATTCTATGAAACAAGATATTGCTGCGTGTTATGATTTAGAAAACACCATTTTTAATACCAAGCAAGGATCTCTTTCTGTCACTGATTATTATGGTACTCTGAATGGTTTATGGATTGAGCTGGATCAAAACCAGGATCTCAAGATGAAATGCACTGAGGATTCTGCTACTTTAACCAAGTTTATTGAGCGTGGACGGGTCTTTAAGTTTCTCTCTGGGTTGAATTCTGAGTATGATCCTATTCGGGTTCAGATTTTAGGTAAGGACAAGCTTCCTTCTCTCTCCGAGGTGTTCTACACAGTTAGGGGGGAAGAGAGTCGTCGGGCGGTCATGTTGAATAATGGTAATTCCGGTGATGGTTCTGCTTTGGCCACTGGCAAAGGTCCTATTGGTGGGTTATCATCTGAAAGGCCTGGCTCATCTTCTTGGAAGTCGTCTGCCAAACGTGACGAGCGCTGGTGTCCTTTTTGCAAGAAGTCTGGTCACACTAAGGACACTTGTTTTAAACTCCATGGCAGAGATAAGGTTCTTGGTCGCTCTGGGGGTTTTAAAGGCAGTCAACAAAGGCAAGTTAATCAGACAGTGTCCGACTTGGTTATTGAGGGTGAAGAGGTCTCTCGCACCACCATCTGGGGAGGCCATTCGGCGCTTAGTAGAGCCGAGTTGGATCGTTTGCGCACTCTCTTGGACTCTATGAGTAAGCCTTTCGGCACTTGTTCTCTAACCATGACTGGTAAGAATTTAAGCTCTTTTTCCTTTAATGTTTCTAGTATTGTATCTGAGGATCTCTGGATTATTGACTCTGGTGCAACTGATCATATGACCCCTCATCCCTCATATTTTTCCACTTACACTAAATTATCTGGTAAGCATCACATCACGGTTACTAGTGGATCCCATGTCCCTGTTTTAGGATGTGGTACTATTTCACTGCACCCTTCCCTTCCTTTACATAATGTGCTTCATGTCTCTCATTTGTCTAATAACCTTATTTCTATTCATAAGCTTACCACAGATTTAAACTGTCCAGTGACTTTCTTTCCCTCTCATTGTGTGTTTCAAGATCTTACCACGGGGAGGACGATTGGGGTTGCTAAGGAACAGGGAGGGTTATATGTTCTACATCGGCCTCATGGTCGTACTAGTCCGATGATGTCCACATCCAATCATGCGACAAGTTCCGCTTCTGCTTCATCTCAAATATGGCTTCACCACAAACGTCTTGGTCATCCTCCTTTCAGTCTTCTTAGGTCTTTATTTCCGCAAGTGTTTACCAATGAGTCTGTTGAGTCTTTTCTTTGTGATGTTTGTCAGTTTGCGAAACACCATCGCACAACTTTTTCTCCAAATAATAATAAAAGTATTGAACCTTTTGATCTTATTCATTCTGATGTGTGGGGACCTTCCTCTAATTCTAATATATCTGGTGCAAAATGGTTTGTTTCATTTATTGATGATTGCACTAGGGTCACATGGATATTTCTTATGAAGGATAAATCTGAAGTATTTCAAATATTCTTGAATTTCTATCGCATGGTTCAAACCCAGTTTGGAAAATCTATAAAACGGTTACGATCTGATAATGGCAAGGAATATGTGAATCAACATTTCACAAAATTCCTTAAAGAACATGGTGTGTTACATGAGTTAACTTGTGTTGATACTCCCCAACAAAATGGAGTTGCAGAAAGAAAGAACCGTCATCTCCTAGAAATTGCAAGAGCTCTTTTATTCCAAATGTCTGTCCCTAAGTCTTATTGGGGGGAAGCTGTCTTAACTGCCGCATACTTGATAAACAGATTGCCCTCCCGTGTCTTGGATGGTCTTAGTCCTGTGCAAGTCATGACTTCCTTCTTCCCTTCCGTTCCTACCATGAAGAATCTCATGTGTCGTGTCTTTGGCTGTGTTGCCTTTGTTCATATCCATAGTCAATATCGTGGTAAATTGGATCCTAGAAGGTTGTCAAATGTATCTTCATAGGGTATGCACCGGACAAAAAGGGGTACAAATGTTATCATCCTCAAAGTCATCGTGTCTATGTCTCCATGGATGTCACTTTTCATGAGTCCGAGTCTTTTCACCTTCGTCCTCAGCTTCAGGGGGAGAGTGGTCAAGAAGCTGAGTCTCTTGAGTCATCTTTTGTTCCTCTTATGGTTGAATCTACCGAGTCATCTATCCCTCCTCCGATAAAGGATGTGGCATCATCTTCTCGGTACTTGAGAGACACCTAAAGATCGATACAAGGGTGTATTATCGAAAAAACCCAACCTGGTCCAACAAAAGCGGCTTCGCCGCCCGAACCGAGGTAAGCATTCCCGATTCGAGCCTTTAAATAATTCTTTACATGATATTTGTGAACCTAACCACGATGACTTGCCAATAGCCTTAAGAAAAGCCGAGGAAGAACTTGTGCAAAATGCCCCATATCTCAAGTATGTGTCCACTAAAAACCTATCAAGACAAAGATCGGAGTTTTATTTCAACAATAGATTCTACCGAGTCCCTACTTCAAGTACAAGAAGCATTAATGGATAAGAATTGGGTTCAAGTCATGCATGAAGAAATGAGTGCTTTAAACAAGAATGAGACACCGGGAAATTGTTGAGAAGTAGAAGGACAAAAGAATAGTTGGGTGCGGATGGATTTACACAAAGTGAAATATCTCGGTCCGATGGTACTCTAGACAGTACAAAGCAAGGCTGATTGCAAAAGGGTATACTCGGACATATGGGATTGATTATGAGGAAACATTTGCTCCAAAGTAGCAAAGATGAACACAATCAGGATCATTCTCTCCTTGGCAGACACTTTGGATGGGACTTGCACCAATTTGATGTTAAAAATGCTTTTCTCCATGGGAATTTGGAAGAGGAAGTATATATGGACATTCCACCAGGATATGGACCTACCGGTGGAGGGAATATGGTGTGCAAGTTAAGGAAGGCCTTATATGGACTCAAGCAGTCTCCTCGTGCTTGGTTTGGGAGGTTCACCAATACTATGGTGTCCTTAGGTTATAGGCAGAGCCAGGGAGATCATACCCTCTTTATAAAACATTCCAAAGAAGGCAAGCTTACACTTCTTCTGGTTTATGTTGATGACATGATCATCGCTGGTGATGATGAGGTTGAGAAACAGGTCTTAAAAGAAAAATTAGCTGCACAGTTTGAAATGAAGGACTTGGGGAAGCTGAAGTACTTCCTTGGGATAGAGGTTGCCTATTCCAAACAAGGCATCTTTATTTCCCAAAGGAAATATGTCCTGGATCTTCTGAAGGAAACAAGTAAGCTATGTTGCAAAACTACAGGGGCGCCTATTGAACAAAATCACAGGATTGGAAACAATGAGGAGAGCCCAAGGGTGGATAAGACACAATATCAGAGACTTGTGGGAAAATTGATATATTTGTCTCACACCAGACCTGACATAGCCTATGCTGTCAGTGTGGTTAGCCAGTTCATGCATGATCCTCGTGAGAGACATATGCTAGCTGTGAATAGAATTCTTCAGTATTTGAAGACAAACCCGGGAAGAGGACTTCTATTTCGGAAAGAACAAACATTGACCATTGAAACCTATACAGATGCAGATTATGCCGGGTCAGTTGTCGACAGGCGGTCTACCTCAGGTTACTGCATGTTTTTAGGAGGAAACTTGGTGACTTGGAGAAGTAAGAAACAGAATGTGGTTGCAAGATCAAGTGCAGAGGCTGAATTTTGAGCTATGGCACAAGGAATTTGTGAACTGTTATGGATGAGAATCATACTCGATGATCTCAGGATAAAGTATGAAGCTCCTATGAGGTTACTTTGTGATAACAAGTCGGCAATCAGCATTGCTCACAACCCGGTTCAACATGATCGGACAAAGCATATAGAGATTGATCGCCATTTTATCAAGGAAAAATTAGATGATGGCCTTATAACTACGAGTACGTCCCTTCAGAACACCAATTAACAGATGTCTTCACCAAGGGGCTTCCCACAGAGCGATTTCAAAGTCTTACTTGCAAGCTGGGAATGATTGATATTCACTCACCAGCTTGAGGGGGAGTGTTGTAATATATTAACATTAATATCAGATATGTACAGATACGTTTCTTATTCTTGTTTTTATTAGGGCTGATTTTTTTCCCTTATTTTTAGGATAGCAATTAATAGCTTTAGCCTATATATATTGTAACCTTCTCTGTACAGAAATATTCAAGGAATAATATTCATACATTCCAACATTCCTTCTTTCTATACCACATAATCAAAGCCAAAAGCATCAAAATTACTATTAAGCTGTTTTCCTTTATAACAGCATCAGCTTAACTATTTCTACTATTCATGACATCTGCCTCACCTAGAAATCTATAGTACACATACAAGGGCTGTCCTAGATCACTATTACTCTTCAATGTAAAAGGAGGATATTAAGGCTAGTCTTTGTATCTTCCCAACACAGCAATACCCAAGGATGCAAAAAGAAGTAAAAATATACAACAAAGAAGAAAGAATATCAAGAGTACAGGAATCCAACAAAGTTAATAAGATAATAAGAGAAAAAAATGGTTGTGGAAATATAAATACCCCTTCCAGCTTTTCCACTTGTGTAAAATGGCGACCATACGATGTGTAGCGATTACCATATAGAACAGGTGCAAGATATACTCTCAGCTTGTCCTACAGAAAATTCACTCAGAATAGTTGTGATAACTGAACTGAATAATTTCTACAAGTTTAAAATTACATCTACTGTGTATTATAAATGAAAACCACATGACACACCAAGTTTAGGAAATAGATAATTAGATATGTAACAAGACACAGCAAAAAACATGTTAAGGAAGAAAAACAAGGAACAAATATCATGCTGTAAAACATATTAGAGAAAACTGAACATTTAGACACAACCAAAATCTCTAGGAAAATTTATTTTAAAATAGCAAAGTACCTTCCACTTAAATATCTGGTTTAGAACATCAGGGCCACAAACAGCTTCTGCATGCTGAATGCTGTCCCCGGCTTCTAGCTTCCTTAGAGCTGTTCGAACAGCCTGCATATACACAAGACAGAACACATAATCTTAAAACAACCTCCACAATAAGACACCTTATAGTAATAAATGAAGATAGTTATGTACGTCAACTGAGCCTTCCAACTTCCCTACTGTAATGGTCTTCTCCACAACACTTTTCAATGAGTGAATATGAGTAGAAGCAAATTTGTGTTCTTTTATGACATCCTCCAAAGTAATTGATGTTGTAGCTTCTCTAAATAAAGCCAACAATCTACATCAAAAGAAAACATCTTTACAATATCATCATAAATAACTACATAACATAAAGACAGATTTCAAGTTTCAAACAAGAATCCAATAGAATTTTATCATAATGTTAAATAAAAAAGAAAGACCAAAAAAAAAAAAAATCAACAACAGCAACAGAAGAAAACTAAGCAATTCAAAAGTCAGATAAGATAGATTCACCTCCTCTCTGAATCTGCATCTAATGCAGGCGATGCACTACTCAGCTTTTTAGTAGGCTTGACAGACAGAGTATTATTAGCCACATTTTCAACCTGATTGCCAGAATTATTTTGCTCGGAACCCTTCTGCCAAAAAGCATATAATTTCTCACCCAATGAGGTCTGGTTTTCCTCACAGTCAGACCTTTCAGTTTCCTTTGAGATTGACCTCTTATTTTCATTCAAACACCTTCTTGATGCTTCATTTGTTTTTGGTTTCCTTGAGATCTTTGATCCAGAAATTTTTTCAGAGCTCTTGATATCTGCTTTCCCAGAAGACATTTTTCCAGACAGTTTAGATACTTTAGCAGTAGTTCTTCTGCCAAATGAATTATCTAAATCAACATTGTTCTTGTTCAACATAACTCTCCCTTCAGTTGCAGGCTTTGACTTCTCCTCAGTATTAATTTCTCGAACAGCAGCTTTAACATTGGGGAATTTTATATGATCTCTTATAGGAGTCCCAAGTTCATCTTCGATCTCATGTTTTCTGGTCCAAGGAATGAGAACAGACATTGCATATGAGGTTAACAAATAACAAGGTAAAATTGGAGAACAAAAACATCCTTATAATATAACACTTACAAGCAATATATAAGAATGCGATTGTTTGGTAAAAGATCTTCCCAAGCCCTCGTTATAATTCCTTCATCCTCTATGTCATCAAAAGCAATCTGTCTGAAGAAAAAGCAACTTGAAAATCAACCCTCCAGCCACTAACAATTAGAATCATTAAATGAAGAATAGAAACACAAAGGCAAAAAGAGTGAAATAACCTTGGCAAACATTTGCGATGATATGACTTGGGACAACGCCTACAAACAGCAAACTGTAACTCACGTTCCTTCTTGTTTTCCATTTCTTTACAGTCATAGCAATAATGAGTTGGACAAGTAAAAGGTTCCCCCCTAGCAATATTTCTCTCAAGTTCCTTTGAAGCATCCTCAACCACCTGCTGAAGTAACTTTGCAACACAATGTGGATGATAAAAGAAGCCACAGGTTGCAGAAGCACATTTGAAGACCTGAAGGAGAAATCCCAAACGACCTTTAGTTCCATACAAAACAAAGAAGCTCCAGGAAAACCTCCTGATTCTGAAAACCATTAATATCTCAAATAATCAATCAAAATCAACCAGAGAAAACAGTCATTAAAGCAGGAGAACTAAGCGTTAAAATTGAAGAAGCCTCTATGCTAAATAAGCCAACAAAATAACAATGAAAACAGTTGCTAGTAATGCATGATTGGACTGCAAGGATGGATGTGCGCCACTTAACATGTGAATTGTAAGCTTTGAAGCACAACCAATGTACGACTTTCAAAACCTCAATGTTCCCAGATTAAACAGCTGCAGAAATTGTCAACATTGCATGGTCAATTTGATCAATGGGAAGGCTTGGGCTAGTTAGAGAATGTGTCCCAGACAAGTGAAAGAAATCACTCGCAATTTTTTCAAGGATCCTAAGCAAATAATTTGATGTCCAGCCCACCTGGACTATAAGGTATATAAAGAAAATAAACACAATGGTATATTATTAATTAAATAAAATAACATAATCATATTTTTTAAAAATAATTTGTATATATAGTAGATACAGGAACATGTCTTTCAAATAAAATCTAGCATGGGCCCAGAAAATAGGCTGACGATTGGGCTAGGCCAGGTATCAAGACTCTAGCCAATGACCAGGTCCACTGCCCTTCAAAGGTAAAATCTTTTGAGATATTTGGTCAGCCATTCCAGCCAGGCAACAACTCAGCCAATGAACCATGCATAACTCAATGAACACCAAACTCCCAAGAAAATCAAGACCCAAAGCATTTGAGATAATGAATTGCACAACATGATCATGCCTCTAGGACCATTCTTGATGTTCAGAGTTACCAAAAGGCACTACAAACATCACCAAAATCTTTCATAAAATTGAGAGCAAAAAGAAATATGCTAAATGCTATTTCTGCTCAAAATAAAAATGATAAACAAAAAATATATTTGTATCAGATAGACTAATATGGATTAGTGGCACTTCACACAGCTAGGGGAAAATATATAAATGAAATAATCAACAAGAGCAACCCATCTTGTTTCACATAGCTATACCTCTGCACCCGAAAATTTATCAGAACGCCCTAGTTTGCCACATGCAAAGCACTGGTGCCGATTACATTCACAATTCTTACAATAAAAGTTCTGGATCTCCTGCAAAAGTTTGTCACAAGCAAACAAATTTATACATGATTACACAATGAAAAAAGGAAATGGAAAAAGACAAGTAATATCAGTATAAAGAGAAAATAAAACTAACATACATCAACTTCCTTCTGGTTAAAACCAAGAGAGACACAAGTAGATTCTGCACCATCCTCCTCATTAGCATGAAATGACCTCATGCACTTTCCATCACAACTGCATTTATCATTTAACAACTTAAAAACTATTAAAAGAAAAAAGAAAAAATCAACTACTATTCTAAAATAAAGAGGCAAGTAAAAATGTGTAATATACTCTTGAAAAATTATGTACAATCACATAAACACACCGGACAAAGATATCGCACTGAATTAAATTAACGCACAGGAAAAAAAAATCATACCACAAAAGTTTACCACCATTGTCACAAATTGCACAAACAGAATCAAACAACTCATCCTCTTCATCTGACTCTACAGCAGTTTCATCAATCATATCATTGTCAATATCATCAATTATAAATCCAGGTCGTGCCAAATCTTTAACTTCCTGAAATCAATGAATTACAATCTTAAAAAATATTACAAATACTATGACATGAATAAAAAGAAGTAAAGAAAGAAAATATATCATAGAAAAATTATCTTCAAGGAAGGAAAAAAAAATATCTAACAAACCTCATTAGAAAGTTTCTTTATCCCCAACTTCTCCTCTAGAACCAAAAGCAAAAGCTGTTTAAATCATGTAATCGTTAAAGTCAGCCACACATGTCAGGAAGAAAACAAGAAACGAAATTAAATCTTTTTATAAAATAAGTTAAATGTTTATAAAAGAATCCGAAGACTTAGTTTATAATAGGGCACAATGATGTCGTTTGATCCATGTAGCTGACCCCACCTAGTGAGAAAAGGCTTGGTTGTTGTTGTTTATAAAAGAAAATCAATACTTTAATTTTGTTAGATAACACAAGGGCAAGTCAAAGGATAGCTAAATCCTGATAACAAAACCAAAAAACAAAAAAGAGTAAATCTAACATAACTAATGCGAAACCAAATTTTAAGGGCACAAAGTAGACACATCATTCAATAATTAAACACATTTTTATGAGGGAGCACATTTAGCAGGTGAAAAAGGAGACAGAGAGAGAGAAGGAAAACAAGGAGAGATTTACAAGATACATAGAGAGATGAATCAACTGACACTACATTACAGTATGTAGTGTTATAAAACACTAAAACAGTATATAAGATCACACGTCTCATCTAGTTCCATGTTGGGTGTAAACCACTTCATGAACTTCATATTCTTGAACTAGAAATCTTATACATCCATCAATTAATTCAAAGAACAAAGAAGAATCATGTAATCCCCATTTAATTTAAATGAAATTCAAAGGAATCAAATTGATATAAGCTATGCTGCACAGTTATGGATATAAGTATCATATCTAATATGATATGATAACAGATACGTCAATTTTCTAAAAATTTAGGATATGGATACAGCAAAGTATATTAAATAGAATATTTTAAATTATATTATATTATATTATATATATATATACACACACACACATAAAAAAAAAACTGCATAATTCATAATCATCCCTAAAGTCACAATTCAAAACTAAGAAAATATAATCATTGAAATGATAAGCATAAATACTATTTCATCAATTCAAATTTGACAAAGATGTAATCCAAATCCAACTCACAATCAAAGAAGTTGCTCAATATCTGTTGTTCTGTCATCCAAAGAAAATGCTTATAGGAGCATATCTTCAAGAAAGAAATGCCTTGTTAAGGCATAATTTCTTCTTAATGTTTAAGCATTTTTATATTTCTTTTCTTATATGGGTTGGACCATTTTAAATGGCTATTCTTCCTATCATAGCACAAGCGAGAGAGGAACAAGGAAATGCCCACTAAAAAGAATGAAACAAAGGAAATACCCAAACCCAGAAACTTAGCATCTCATCAGAACACTCAAGCAGAGGGGAAGCAGGGATCAGAGGGGAGGTGCAACCCAGAAATTTACCTGCAGCACTGAGATATTTGGCAAACCAGAAGCAGATTACTCCATGTGGAGGGGATGCCGGCAGAGATCATACAAGTTACTTAGTTTTTATTCATTCATCCACTCCCACAAACAATGAAAAATTGTAAAACAAAGCAGTTAACAGGCCTATTTATTTTCATGAATTCCACCAATTAAGAACTCAATCTTTTATAGAGTCTATTGAAAGATGGCACAAGACCCACAACATTTAAATTGAAAATCTACTTAAAAAATGCAATCCTACTTTACCTCTTAATCCTAAATCTTCTACTGGAACTCATCAAAGTGTATGATAAAGTGTAATAAGATGACCTGTTTCTTTAAACCGAAAAGATAAACCAAAAACACCCACATATGATTTACAAATACAGCTAATTAAATCTTCTTAGTCTTGAATCAGCTATCATATAAGGAAAAATGTTTTATGTAAAATATAAATTCAAGTTTTTAGCAATTAATTTAACTTATAGCAAAAATATACAAGTATAATTTCAAACCACATTTTGAATCAATAATTCCCCAAAGGAAGTCTAAGAAGGACAAAATGCTCAAATGCTAATTTCCTAGTTCACCACCACAATGTATTTGATAAAGTAAATACAAACCTTGGACTTAGCTAAGACAGCATCCCTTTTGGCAGCTTCACCCATTAAAGCCTTATGGTTTAATAAATCATTTTGCGAAGGCATGACCTCATAAGAGCTACAAATAATTTACAAAATAAAAATGTCATTAAATGTACTTCCACAACAATTAGTAGGAGAAAAAGAAGTTGAGAACTCCGGACAATACCTAAACTCCTTGTTCCTACTCAAGTTATCCCACACAGATTTGGAAGATGTCTCAGGATTCTTCTTCACATAACTCAGGAAGTGAACGGTTATTAAAATAGTCCTTATGGAATCCTCGTAGCTCTTCCTTGGCTTCTGAAGTTTGATCCATCTCCCATCCTTAGATAGCACTGATATCTCAGGCTTCATAAGGGAAAGATCAAACCTCCATGCTATGACTTGCATGAAAATTTTCTGCAGCCCATTATCCGCGTCACCGTGCAGGAACACCTGCACTTTCTTGCCGTCTGGACTCTCGGACTCACTCCATTGAATTGGCAACACAGAAAAAGATACAGGCACTTCTTTGTCATCTTCAAAATGGTAATGCGACACAGATAGTGGCTTAGCCTCAGCCTCATCATCTGAAGATGCCATGTCCCTAACTATTCAACACCTAAGCCAAAAAAAAAAGAAAAAAAGAGTAACCCCTAGAACAAAATTATGTAACAAGTAACTAATGAGTCATGTCTTCCTCAATCATAAATTACTATAATTCAATTTATATTTGAAGCTTAGAACATTCGATGGTAAAATCCACAAGTGGTAATCAACAGAAACAATGAAACTCGAGAAAAATCAAATTTAACGCTTCTAAAAAGTGAATTAAAGGGGAAATGAGAGCAATTAAGGAAAAAAAAAACCCCCAAATCATCGAACCCTAACTTGCTGTCATTTTGCGGATTTGAAACGCTAGAAACGAAAAGTTAAAGCGATTATCGCATCGTCTTTTAAACACTTGTTTTCAAGCAAAACAAAAAAAGAGGAAAATGGAGAAGAATCGAGAACAACGATGAGAAGAAACTCAATGCAGCATGAGAATGATGGAGTTGCGTACCTTGGACGAGAACGAACGCAGCGTTTCGAGAGTTCTGGCTATCGCTTCGGGTTCGAAGTGCAAGTCGCAGAGAAATGAAAAGAGATGGGTCTGTACGATTGTTAATATGTGGGCGAGCACCACTGGACCATTTCCTTCTCCCTTTGATTTGGATGGAAAGCACCGAATATATACCTAAACCCTAAACTCTTCCGGGAAGTTTATTTGCTTTTTTTTTTTCCTGGAAGTATTTAAGGAATAAAGCGTAGTGTGTATATTTTTTCTTAGATTGGAATAAGAACAAGAAATTTAGCAATATTATGAATAGCATTGAAAAAGTAAATGTTCAAAAATTTTAGAAACTGTTATTGATATGATTTAGTTTATGAAAAATGATGTTAATATATTAGTTTTTTATATTCATTATTTTTTATATTATTTTTTAATAATTATAATTAAGTAAGAGAAAATAATAAAGAAAAAGTAATATAATTATTGATATAAGGAATGGTATAAAAATATATGAAAAAAATAATATAAAAAAATTAAAATAGTTAGTTTATTATGTTCAAAACTAGTGTAGTTACATGTGCAACATACAGGGTAACTATTGTTATATATTACATTATTTTAAACAATATATATTTATAATAAGATTCAAATACTTTTAAAAAATAGAAAGTAATTGTTAAAATATCAAAAAAATCATTTTTTAAGCAATATATATTTTTTGGATTTGGAGTCTCTAGTTTTTTATATTAGTTATTATATTTTTACTCATTTAAATTTTTATGATGAACCACTCATTTGAAATTTAATTTATATTGTTAAGATATATCCGTTTTTATATTTTTTTACTCATTTAAGTTTTAGTCTCTATAATCTTTACACATTAAGATATTGGTTCTAATTATTCATGAAAAATTGATTATTTTGATTGTTAAGGTATTAGTCCTTAATAAAATAAAATCTAAATCACTAAATATATACAAGAATATTAATTTTTATTTATAAAAAAACTGTTGTATAATAAAAAATATAATTATATATTAAATTAATTATATTATTATTTTTTAAAATTAATTTAATTATAATTAATCATGTTACTACTAATGACTTTGGCCATAAAATTTTCTAGCACATGGTTTTCTGTGTTCTTGTGATACTTATCTTCTCTTCTTCCTCCCCTAGGAAGGAAATTCTTTAATCATTTTGCTTCTTTAAAACAACATAAAATAGAGTAGGAAAATCTGTTAAAATAAACTAGGCCTCTTGGCCGTATAATTTAAACGGGTTAAAACAAAAGATTTGAGATTATATATTTTCCCATTAAGCTCATAAGTATACTATTAATTATTACTAGTTTTAGCATTGGAAACTCGTAAAATTCGAATAAATCTGAAAGCTTGAAAACGTTAATCTAATGACTATTTATACCAAAATTTCCAATCTTTAAATGTTCATCGATTACTTTTAGTGATATCAAATTGATATAATTAATAGTATAAGATATATATAATAAAACAACTACTCTTATCATTGTACAAATCCTTCGTGGGTTATATATATATATATATAATAGGATGTGGCTTTCAATTTCCCTTGTAACAATTAAAGGCTTTATCATTAAACCACCTTAAAGTCAAAATAACATTCAAATCCCTCTCCCTTGATTCTGCAGAAGTTATTTGGTCTAACATGCTTTGAAGACTATTGATCAAAACAATTGTTTGCAAGCAACCATCCCCATGTCATTACCCCTTGCTTCACGCCACATGCACCAGAATTTACATCAGTCAAAATCATTTAAAGTAACTCATGAGTTTTTCATTTAGAGTGAAAAAGATAACAATTTATTAATCTTGTATATCATTATGAAACCTCAAGCCATGTTCCATATTTAACTAGTTTTAGCTCTAAATTCCTTTAATCTTCCTCTCAATTTTCGAATTCCACCTAAACAAAATTAAGAACAGAACTTAAAAACAGTTCACCCATAACATTTTATAACTCTGTGGATCATGGAAACTGAGTGAAATAGAGAAAAGAAAACAGATCAAAAGTAAAGAAGTTACAGTAGAGTAGCGCCTTACACCCATGTTCCCCTCATACACAAAACTAATACCTTGCCTCTGACACACCCTTTTTCTCTCATGAATACGTGAAGTAAAAAGGAAAGAAATTGAAAAGGTAAAGTCAAAAGAAAAGGGAAGAGGAGAGATAATTATTACAATCTAAATGAATAAATAAACTGACTCTTAACCCCTTATTTCTCACCATACTCGAATTATAGAGAAAGAACAAGAGTAGCCAGAAAATCCTAAACTCAGCATCAACAAATTCCCATCAGGGATTTCATACGAGATTTCATACTTAGATAAATAAAACCAGTTTTGGGTCACGCCACAAAGATGAGGATTATTATTATTATTATTATTATTATTATTATTATTATTATTATTAGTATTATTATTATTATTATTATTATTATTATATTAATTTTTATTATTATTATTATTATTATTAGTATTATTATTAGTATTATTATTAGTATTATTATTATTATTATTTTATTATTATTATTATTATTATTATTATTATTATTATTATTATTATTATTATTATTATTATTATTATTATTATTATTATTATTATTATTATTATTATTATTATTATTATTTATTTTATAAGAGGATGTTACATTTATCATTTAACAAATCTTATGTAAAGATTATAAACATTAATATGGTATGAGAATAACATATTTTTTGATACTTTTTTATAGCACTTATTTTATTATTAGTTTAAAAATAAATATTATTAATATTTCTATCTTAATAATCTTTTCAAGTGTATAAGATAAATTAATAATAAAATAAATATTAAAAGAAGTGTCTAAAAAAAAAATATGTTATTGGTATTTTTCATATAACATTACTTCTTGTAATAAGAAAAGAATTATGCAATAATAAATAGTATGTATATATCTATATTATCTTGACATGTGCTAATTTCTATATTGTATTGTTTTGTCCTTGATCTTACTTCTTTTTCATTATAAGCCAACAAAATAAATATTCATCTCTTAAATGTTCACCCCTTTTTAAGACTATACCAAGTTGATTTCTTATGTAAAAATTAATAAGTCTTTATTTATAATCACAAAATTTTAATGTAATTATCAAAATCGCATATCATCACGGATGTCACATGAATTATGGACAACATAATCATTGATTTCACTCTATATTTTTTCATATACTATTTATCATCTAAGCTATCAAATTCGATGCGCCGAAAGTCTTATGAACTTATTTTCTTATCCCATAATTATTTATCCAAATTTTTGAAACAACACAAAAAGAGTATAAATACAACACTATGTCGTAATCAACATCAAAATCCTTTTTTTTAAATAAGATATTTTTAAAACCATTAGTGGGTGTATGTGGGTTAGTGTTTCAACCCATTACCTGACCCACACACTATGGGTCGAAGATTTTTCAACCCGATCCAACCCACGAGAATTTTTTAACTCGACTCAACCCACCCAACCCGCATGGGTTGGGTCAAAACCGGCGAGTTCATGGGTTCAACCCGACCCGTGGACACCCCTAGTGTTGGCACATCCCACGTGGAACGAAAAATAATATAAAATTTCAATGTGGCAAAAACAGTGGCAGTTTGATAAATAGTTTGAAAATGATGGTAAATTGGTAAATAAATTTGGGGGGAATGGCAAATTGGTCAAAAACCCTACAAAGGTCTCGTATTTTACTTTCGGTAATTTCTCGGTATTATTATTATTATTATTATTATTATTATTATTATTTTCTATTTGTTTTATAAGAGGATGTTACATTTATCATTTAACAAATCTTATGTAAAGATTATAAACATTAATATGGTATGAGAAATGTTATTAACATATTTTTTGGATACTTTTTATAACACTTATTTTATTATTAGTTTAAAAATAAATATTATTAATATCTCTATCTTAATAATCTTTTCAAATATATAAGATAAATTAATAATAAAATAAATATTAAAAGAAGTGTCTAAAAAAAATATGTTATTGGTATTTTTCATATGACATTACTTCTTGTAATAAGAAAAGAATTACGCAATAATAAATAGTATGTATATATTATATTATCTTGACATGTGCTAATTTCTATATTGTATTGTTTTTTCCTTGATCTTACTTCTTTTTCATTATACACCAACAAAATAAATATTCATCTCTTAAATGTTCACCCTTTTTAAGACTATACCAAGTTGATTTCTTATGTAAAAATTAATTTTTATTTATAATCATTTTAATGTATCATCGCGTGAATTTTTCATAGATGAAATTTATTTAAAATTATACTAAAATCTCATCCCATAATTATTTATCCAAATTTTTAAAGAGTATAAATACAACCGTAATGCAAAAATCCTTTTTTTTTTATATAACCATTAGTGTGTATTGTAACGTCCTGAGATTACCTGCATGATCGATGAGTGTCTCCACAAATCAATACAGGTCTTTTCAGCGTGTTTTGCCCTCACTCACATACATCTTAAGAAACTTCCCAAGAGGTCACCCATCCCACAAGTGCTCCAAGTCAAACACGCTTAACTATAGAGTACTTATGTTCTTGGCTCCCGAAAAGAATATGCATCTTGTTTTTATAGGTGGTGCTAATCAATTCATTTAAGTCATCCTCAACTATGCAATCTCATACCTGCACAGTCTCTGGATCTCTCTCATTTCGATGTGTATTCAGTTCATTCATGTGTCCCTCTACCTAAAAACCTATCAAGAGTCGCTCTTTGTCCATACTTCATCTTTTGCACCGGCGACCACTCACTGCCCTTGTCGGCCCCGGGTTTCACATGAATTGTAACATTCTCTATTAGCAAGTTAGACTTGTATATGGTCATAAGGTACCATAATATTTGTTTAACTTGTCTGTTGATTTTTGAGACGCTTTGAGTTAATTTAGGCACTTTGTCGCAACACAGAACATGCAAAATGACTATTTTGACTCAAGAAAATAGCATAAATGCTAAATCAAAGGAAATAAATAAGGAAAATTTTATTAATAGGTCATAAATGTGTGAAAGAGGGTGTGGTTAAATTTTAAGGACAAACGGAGTCAGTTTGATATTTTTAAGAACATTGTAGAAGTGTTTTAATACCGGATTAAAAATTGGCAGATATGAAAATTCATGAAAATGATGAAACAATAATTTAAATAAATCTTAAGATTTATTTTATAGATGTTGGAAGTTAAGAAACTTGATTTAGTAAAATCGAGATGTCCTTAACAGATACGAAGTCTGACAAAATGACCATTTTGCCCTTAAAGCTCATCTTTTAAAAGATGTGATTTTTTCTCATCTTTCTTATTTCTCTCTCACGCAGCTGTGCTACAGAAAACAGAGAAAGAAAACGAAGAAGAGAAACAAGAAAGAAAAGGAAAAGAGGGAGACCAAATGGGGGACAAGCAGAAACGAAGAGGAGAAAGAGGAGAAAATAGAAGAACAAGAAAAAGAGCAAAGCAAGGATCCATGGAAGTTTGAGATAGGGGATTTTTCTTATCTTTCCTATCCATTTTCGTTTCCTTTCAACTAGATCTTTGATGAAAATGTTGAGATTTTACTTGAGAATTAAAGATTCATGTGTTTGTGTGTGATTTATGACATGAGAACTTAATTTTTTCCCTCTTGATTTTGGATGAGTTTTGAAATTCAAAAAGAGATATTAAACTCGCTTTTGATATGTGATTTTGGATGAGGATTTTGATGCTTGAAAATGTTAACTTTGATAACTTATTGATGATTGTTGGACTAGTTTCTAGTTTGATTTGGAAAAAAAAATGGATTTTTGGCTGAAAACCAGAAAGATCTGGTGCTATCGCGCGTCTCACGCCACGGAGCCAGGTTTTCACGCCACGGCGCCCAGAGTGAAATTCGTGAGCATTGTTCACAGAGAAGGACACGGGGTAGGCCGTGTAATCATACACGGCCCGTGTAATATGACATGGCCCGTGTCTGAGGCCCAAAATCTTTGAAAATGTCATTTTAGATTTAAAAATGATGGATACATAGTCCTTTAACCTAGGTAACCTAAATACAAACCTTAAACATTGAATTGAATTATTAGAATTCACTAAATTGTGAAAAGACTATGCATCCAAACAAATTTGAGAAATGACTTCATGATGATATTGAATCGTATATGATTGATTGATAAATTTGAACACTCATGATGAGAATGATTTAATTATGCATTATGCATACATGATTATATGATGAAATGATTTTCTCTCATGGATATCCACTTTGTGGAACTAAGCTGAGATGGATTTTGGATATACTTGTACTAGGGCAAGTCTTAGTTAATGGTAAGAGAATAAGTGATTTTCTCTATACCAGGATAATTGAGGTTAAGGAAGAACCTTCCTCTTTACTTGAGCTTCCCTAGTCATTAAGTGATTGATGATGAGTATTTCTCTCACTACTTGGGATAATCTTATATCCTAGATAGTTTGAGTAACATACCTCTCATTCTATTCCCGATAATTGATATTGTGAGATAACGTACCTTCTCCTTATCATGATGGATTGAAGTCTAACCCTAATTTTGATATTGAGAAGATGTACTTCCTCTAAGCTAGAACAGGGAAGACTAGGCCTAATTACTCGGAATAGTTCTGTGTGGTGACGTATGACCATGAAGAGGTTGATGTGCACCAACCTAAAAGCAGACTACTACCAAAAAAATGATTTTGTAATGCTAGCATGAACAAAAGATGAACCTAATGATTTGAGACATTATGGATATTTGTTTTTAAAATAAACATGAGAATTCTTGACTTATTTCAGAGATTAGAAAGTATGAGATTTGATGACATGGGTTCCGTATTAATGATTTGAGTTTTAATGACTTTGGACTTGATGTGATTTTTTTGACGATTATGAATGATTTTCATAATGATAAAATGAATTTCTGTTTCGAGAAGAGGAAGGACCTGATTTGGCTTTAGCCATATTCCTACGGAATATATGTAATAATGATTTGAAATGATTTTTTTTTAAACAGTTGAAATTATTGTGATGACATGATTTTATAACTACTGAGAATTTTTATTCTCACCCCCCTACATCTTTGATTTCCATGATAATTCCAGGTGGCCGAGCAGATCAGCAAGATGGAGTTTACTTGAAAGATTGGTTAGGATGTTCTTAATTAGGTATTTAAAAAATTAGTTTTAGTAATTTTATTTATTCGATAAAATTTGTATATGATGGGCGGCAATATATATTTTGTATATTATTCCTTTCATTATATATGTAAATTATGTTTTACAGGTAGGCTCATATTTCGTATATTATTAAATTGTTTATTTCATAAATTTGTGGATATTCATAAGTAATGTACTAAATACTAATTACTGATGCGTAATCCGGATACGTCATTAGTGTTAACTTTTGAGACGTTACATGTATCCTTAAAGATATGGTAAAAACTTCATTAATGACATTCATATTTTAAACAATATTGAAAATCATCCTTTAAAATTTTAATCCCGTTATCATAGATATACCAAACAAACCAATTATGCTAAAATTTTATCAAAATAATAATAATATTAAGTTGACAGATATTACAATGACAAATAAAAATAGAACCTGTCAAAAAATAAAATGGTGAATAATAATATTATCAAATGATATTCTATAAGCTATAATTTTGGTTCACATAATTTATAGATTAAATAAAATAACACATTTTAACATCATTTCACTGCAACTCACATATTTTGTTGAGTTATTCGATCTGTCCAAGTCAGAAACAACCCATTTTAACATCTCTATCAATACCCTATTGAGATCAATCTATTATCTTACATGTCTAGATAGCCTTAACCCCTACAAACTTGCTAATGCTATATGGGTTTTTTCATAGGTTTTTGGTTTATTCTCGTATCATTTAAGTTCACCTTCAACACTATAAACTAAATCCTATATATATTGGTTGTAATTCCTAAAGCCTTTGCTTCTTGAAATAAGAAAATAATTATTTAACAATAAAAGTATACTTATATTCAAGAATTAAGAAAATTATATTGTAAAAAAAAATTCTTCATTTATTTTTCGAATCCATGTCATAAAGATTCAATAACGTTATATGTTGACTGTCGACTGCTTAATACAACCCTCTTCTTTTATCCGAGTTTGGGACCTGCTATGTAAAGATTTGTAACAAAAGTTCAGCATAGGTAGAGTTGAATGACATATTTAAAGACTTAGTTTATGATAGAGCACAATGACGTCATTTGATTCATGTAATCAATCCCACCTAGTAGAAAAATGCTTAGTTATTGTTGTTATTATTTTTCGATTCCATTTGTTATTTTTAGTTGCTTTGCTATATTCTTAAATATAGAAGTAAAAAAATTCATAGTTGTTAATTATATAAAAAAATATATTAAAATTTCAACTAACTTTTCACCCCACTTTTAAAGATATACCAAAACGACCCCTAATTAAAAATTCTATTTTCTTTTAGTAATTTTGTATAACCTTAATTATCAGGGTGAGAAATCCCTAATTTTGCATAAAAAATGAAAGCCTTAGATACTCAATAGTTTGTAATTTATAATTATTACTGATAATTATATTATTTTTTAATTATTGGCTTTCTATAAGCATTTTTTTAATTTTTATAATGTTTATTTAATATATTTTATTTCTATTTTCTATCATGTTAAATTTCTTTAATTGAAAATATCCGTTAAATTAAAATATAAATAAACTGCAGCAACCTCCTTATATGCTTAAAAATGAATAAGAATAGAACTTTTAAACTCAATTTACAATACTTCCTGAATAATTTCATAATATTAACTTATAAGAACTATATAAAAATATAAAATATTTTCATTGTAAATTTCCGGATTATCTATGTGGTCATTACGATGCAAACTAAAGGAAAACGTTTTTCGTCCAACCAAAATACTCCAACTTTCCTCCACCTTATGCTTCCGTACATATGTTTGTTGACTTTTCCATATGCCAATATTTTCATTTCAAGCTTTTCATTTCCCGCTTCTTGATTCACCGTAAACCGAATCTTGATTAACCACTTATTCCTAACGTATTAACCATTTAATTTCCGCTTTTCATTTTCCGCTTTTGGGATTCACCTTAAATTTGAATCGATTAACTACTTATTCTTAACGTATTAACCATTTAATTTCTCGCTTCTCATTTCCTACTTCTTGGATTCAGTAAACTAATAGAATTCTTACGTATTAACCATTTACTCATTATTGAGAACTCTTTCTTGGAACATATCTTGATTACTTACTAACGTATTAACTTATTCATTATTAGGAACTCTTTCTTTTCAGAACCGATATAGATTAACCACTTATTAAGAAGGTATTAATTAAACCACTTATTTTAAGTATTAACCACTTACTTATTTGAATTATTAAATATATCTATGATTGGTCATTATGATGCAAATATTTCAAATTTCAAAAAATTGAATAAATGTACAGCAAACGTCACAGACAATTGACCAATAAAGAAGAATCTAGCATAAGAGAAATACACCTCTTTTCCACTTCTAGACAAATTAAAAGAGATATTATTAATAAAATTAATAAATTTTTATTTATGAAGTTATTAAAGCTATAATTTAAAATTTATTTTGTAATAAAAACATATTTGATCAATTTAATGTTCCAATAAAAAAAATTAAGATTAATTAATTTTATTATGTATTTATGTAAATTTTTTATCCTTTAGAATTATGTTGATTATGTTCCATTTAAAGACTTTATTTAATAAAGTGTAGATATTAAAATATTTAAATATCACAATTAAATAAGTATATCTAAGTAAAAAATTATTTTTATAAAATAATTAGTTAATCTAGATTTCTAATAATAAATTAATTGTTTATTCATTCCTGTAAAGTCTTCATTCCTGGCATATGTAAATTATGTTTTCATGTTAAGTTTTCATTCAGTGGAGTATAAATATTCCAAATAATACATACATCAAAATAAAAATAATTATATTTATCAATTAAAAAAATTAGATTTATAGGACATGATTAATGAATATAGATTTTAGCAATAAATTACAATTTAATTTATTTATGACGTAAATACTTGATGAATAAACATCTATTTTAGTCTTCCAAATATATTATTAGTTCTAATTTAATGCTCTTTAAATTAATTTTTTCAATTTAAGACTTATCAATTGAAGTTATTTTCAATTTTGCCCTTCTATCCAATAATCACCAACATCGTTAATAAAGATGTTGACATGTACTGTTACATGCTAACAAGGTAATGACATGTCATTTAATTGTTTTTAAAAATAATTAAAAAAATAAGAGAAAAAATTTAAAATGAGAAAAATGAAGGAAATTACGTTTTAAAACCTTTCCTGCGGTAACAAATAACAAACCAGAAAAAAAAAAAAAAACCTAAAACCTAATGATAGAGATTCTTCCACCAACTGAGAGCTAAATTGGTTCACCTCGTCTCTGTCTCGTCTCTTCGTAACAAATTCATGGTAAGGTTTCTACCGTTAATGTTTTAATTTTGTCTACTTTCCTTTGTTGAATGAATTGCAAAGTCAGACATCATAGAAAGACGTCAAATCATCATTTACGTGTTTTTAATGAAGAGCTTTCATGCATTCAGGATTTTATCTTTTGGCCAAGTCTATTTGTAGCCATATAATTTGGTTGCACTGATGCGATTCATTAGTTTTCATCTCATCATCATGCATTTTCTACTTGACAAATGTCATTATTGTGAAATAATTCGACTCATCATAATGCATTTGGCTAAGAATTGGACCTTACAGATGATAAGCTTTTGTGAAATAATTAGACCACTATACTGTACTACAACTTTTTCATCATTAAAGTAACATGGCAATCTTTGGTTACTTCACAGTGATACATTTATTGTGATTGGTATAAATGTCTATGTTAAATTATACCTCTTTTGATTTGGGTTGCAATCTTAGAATCATTGAAACTTTGTCCTATTGTGCTAGCATAAGCTACTGACATGGGTATGGTTAAAAATTGAGTTATTAAATTGGCTTTAATGGAATAGGTAAAAATTAGATTTCCTCCTAAATTGTGCTCTGATTTAAGATGTGTAGTATAAGCTACTGACATGGGTATTTAACTGATATTGTTAATTGGTTACAGCTGCTTTTGAACTGCATTGACAATAGATGCTTCTCCTGCTGCTACCACAAATAACGAGTAATTTACTAACTATGCCAGCTTGGTCAGTGATGTAAATTGGGATGAGGAAAATGAATTTTCTCTTAGCAATTGAAAAAGATATGCATAGTGTTTATATTCATTCGCCAAGTCAAATGGAGACTAATGTAGACACTGACCCGTCTATTGCAGTTGAAGTGATTAAAGGTGATGATGAAACAAGTGCTTTTGAAGAGGATGAACCTGCTGAATATGTAGATGATGAAGATTGTGAATTTGATAAATGCTCAGATGATTATGACAGTGCAGAAGATGAAGCTTACAAGATAAGTGGAGGAGATACTGACGTAGATAGTTATGATGATAATGAATTTGTGGAAAATGCTCACTGTAGTAAGGTGACAAAGCAGTGGTCAAGCTATTATTATACATGAACCTGAAATTGATGAGGATAAATATCATACTGAGGAGTTAGGAAGTGATGAAGGTTCTTCTGAAGAGGAGACAATATTGAAAAGGAAAATGAGGTGACCCAAATTCAATGAATTAACTCAATATGGGAGTGTGAGATTTGAGTTGGGAATGGAGTTTCCTAGTTTGAGTGTGTTTAAGCAAGCTGTTCGGGATTATACTGTACATGCTGGGAAGCAAATCAAATTCTGTAAAAATGATGCAAAGAGATGCAGGGCAAAATTCACAATTGGATGTTCTTGGGAAATATTTTGTTCATGGGCATAAAAGATACACGTACCTTTCAAGTAAAGACATTTAAACCTGAACATACTTGTGGCAGAACTATGAAGATTCAACAAGCAAGTTCAAAATGGCTTGCTGATAAATTATTACCATATTTGAGGACCAACTCAAATCCATCAGGCATAGATGTGATTAATCATATCAAGAGTACATTTGGTGTCAATCCAACGGTAAACAAGGCATACAGAGCATGGGAAAAGGCAAAGAAAATGATAGATGGTGATGAGAAGGTTCAATATAGTCAATTGTGGAATTATTGCGAGGAGCTACGGACTTCAAATGAGGGATCAACCATTCAATTGGCAGTGAATAGACCTCAATTAGAGTTGCTTCCTGTGTTTGATAGAGTTTATATATGTCTAAATGCATGCAAAACTGGATTCCTAGCTGGGTGTAGGCCACTAATTGGGACGGATGTTTTTAGAAAGGATACTATGGAGGGAGTTTATTGACAGCAGCGGGACAAGATGGAGATAATGGGTTCTATCCAATTGCATATGCAGTGGTTGATTCAGAGTCATGACACTTGGACTTGGTTTCTAACTAGACTATTGGAAGATATTGGACCTGTGTCTGAGAATGGCTGGACTTTAGTAGTGATAGACAAAAGGTAACAAACCTGAATTTTAATGCCTTTTCATTTATTTTTAAATTTTATACTTTTAAACTATTTTTCCTCTAATTGCAGGGCCTTCAACAATGTTTTGAGCAGCTGATTCCAGAAGCTGATCAAAGGCACTGTGTAATGCATATTTAGTGAAATTATGCTAGAAAGTACAAGGGCAAACAATTGAAAGACATGCTGTTTGCTTGTGCTAAAGCAACAACAATGAAGGACTTTGAAGAAAAATTGAAGGAGTTAAAGAAGGTTAACAAGGGTGCTTGGGAGTATTTGGCTGGTATAGTTCCCAAACTGGACTAGAGCTGCTTTTAGAACTTACTCTAAATGCCAAAATCTCACCAGTAATGTATGTGAGCAATTTAATAGCAAGATCCTTAAACCTAGGACAAAACCTATTATAAGTTGCCTTGGATGATATTAGAGTATACATTATGGAGAAAATGATAACACAAAGGAGGAGGTTGACAAAGTTTATAGGGGATCTGTGACCTAAAGCACGTAATAAACTTGAAGACAACAAATGGGAGAGTAGGTTATGGTTTGCTAAATGGGTTGGTGATCCACAAGAGGTAAAGTATGAGGTTAGGTGTCCTCCAGTCAAGTTTGTGGTGGATTTGAAAGATTGTACATGCTCATGTTGGGAATGGGATCTGTGTGGTGTGCCCTGTAAACATGCAATAGCAGCCATGTTTTAAAACCATTCAAAACCAGAAGACTTTGTGCGTCCGTCATTGAAAACAGAAGCATTTGAGAGAGTCTATAAGCCCTTCATTAATGCAGTGAATGGACAGAATCCGTGGCCGAATACTGGGCTTGACCCAATACAGCCACCTCCTCTTAAAAGACCACCGGGGAGACCTAAAAAGCCGAGAAAAAAGGATGTCACTGAGAAGGAAGATAAAAACCCATATAAGCTTAAGAAAAGGCTGATTACAACATGCGGTAAATATGGTGGTAAAGGCCATAACAAGACAAGTTGCAAGGGTCCTCCGCATGTTAGCGAGATAAATTATAATTGATCACGATTGTTTTTAAGGATGATTGTAATTGATGTAATACAAAATTTATTTAATTTAGTATATAATTATAATTATTATTTTTTTTATTGTATAATGATCTTCTTATATAAATAAAAATTAGTTTTCTTGTATTCATTCATTTAAAAATATACACAAATCTATTAATATTTGTTTCTTTATTTCTGTTTCTAACTTGGTATCAGAGCGTTTAGGCTTTCGATCTAATCCTAAATTTTAGACTCCAAATTTTAGATTACAACAAGTGTGCACGTTCCTTTTGGTCTTCAATCTGTACGATTGACATGACTGTTCTCATTGTTTTCTACGTTGTTGACCGTATTTTGGACTTTTTTGTTCACCATTTTGCTGCTCGTGTTGTGCACCTTTTTCTTTTCAGCTCAGAAAGTTCAATTTTTTGCGTTCTTCTTTGGAATAATGGAGAAACTAGATATTACCCAGTCTCCTTCAGTTATGCTTACTACCCTCAGATGTTGCAAATATTATAAAGACCCGGGACACTTGATTGAGAATTGTCTCACATGTTCTCCAAGGTCTGATCAGAACATGTTTCAATCTCGTCCTAATTCTTCTAAGTTTGTGCTTATTACTATTGCTGCAAATATGGTGGTAAAGGCCATAACAAGACAAGTTGCAAGGGTCCTCCTGCATGTTAGCGTGATAAATTGTGAATGATCACGATTGTTTTTAGGATGATTATAATTGATGTAGTACAAAATTAGTTTGATTTAGTATATAATTATAATTTATTATTTTCCTTTTCTGTACAACTGTCTTCTTGTATAAATAAATGCTAGTGATAATCACATATTTTATACATTAATAAACTCTTATTTTTAGTCATTTACACTTTCTATGTACTTAATTGATTGAGTTTGGTTATGTTTTGTAAGTTTGGACTCAAATTGGACTTAATTGATTTTTTTTAGCAAGATTTACGTCTTACACTATTTCTGTATTTTGGCCATATCTTGAGTTCTACATGTGTAATAATTATGTATCTTATCTTGTAGGAAAGATAAGAGAGAGCTCTATAACTTTCATGAGAGCTCTAGGTGAAAATTGGACATCTAGTGGAACTAATTGGGCTTGGAAGTTAGAATGCAAGTTTTATGATTAGAATCTGAATAGTGTACAGTAATCAGAGTATAACTCGAGCTGTAAGACCTCAATTGGGATGAAATTTTGGTATCTAAAAGTTAAGACTCATATCTACAACTTTCATGAAGAACACAAGACTTAATTCGGACTGCTTAAAGGTCATATTGGGCTTACAAGTCAGAACAGAGGAGCTGTCATTGGGCCTGAGCAATATGCAGTAATCATACCATATATTGAGTTATAGGAATGATTTTGGGCTCAAACTAGCGGCATTTGAAAGCTAAGATCCATGCCTACAACTTTCATGAAAACCATTTTTCAATTTTCTGACGCATTCAATGACTTCAAAATTGAATGATTTCAAAGACAAAGAATCTCTATAATTTTTCACTCATCAAAAGTCATTTGACATTTTTCACTCATTTTCCACTCATCCACCCACTCATGAATCAGTCCCCTTGTTATTTTGTATCCCTAATCCTCTATAAAAGGAAGCCTTGGTTGATCATTTAAGAGTCTTGGTCTTGGAGGCCAAGATCATGCTATTGTGTTATTTGTTTATCTTGTTGTAGTTTTCTTTTGTTCTAAATTGAAGTCATGTTCTTCTTCTTCTTCTCTCTCCCTTTATTCTTATTTATGAGTAACTAAGTTTCATTTTACTTAGGTGAAAGGGTGAAACTCTTGGTAATAAAATAAGGTTAGATTCATTTATTTCTTCTGCTTAAATGATATATTTTCAAGTGGTCATTATACGTGTTGTATTTTGTTTCTAATCAATTTAAAAACCTTCCTTGTAAAATGGAGATCTTGATTTGTTGTAGACAAGATATTGACACAATGAATGCTTAAGTCTATTTATAAGTGGTGGTGTTAATAGATGATTAAAGGAATCATAATATAATTACGTATATAATTTTTAATAAACTTTAAATATTTTATTTTTCGATTGGAACCTCCATTATGTATGAATTCTAATTGAGTTATAAAAAAAATTAATATTATCCTTAATTTATTACCAGAGTAGATCTTCTAACCCAAGTAAGTTTTTATTTTATTTGTAACTAAGTTTTATCACTTTTATTGTTGTGACAAAATATTTACTTGACGTCAAAGAATTTTTCTTCATCAATTCCCTGTGTATCGATCTCGGACTCCCGAGAATTTATTACTTGAAACAACCTGCACTTAGGTTTGTAACTTTTAATCTGCATCAAGTTTTTGGCGCCGTTGCTAGGAACTTGATTTGAAGAACAAATTTATTGTGTAATATATATATATATATGTATATATATATATATATTTTTTTTTTACTCATTTATTTTTTTTCTTTGTACATACTAACATACTAACTCTCCTTTCTCCCTCTATAATCTGCAATCATTAATGAAATAATCTTTCTACTTCTTTTTTCTCTCGCGAGAGCAAAAAATTGACTTGTCGATTCTCCGCTTTTTATATTTTAAATTTACTTTACGCTCTTTACTTTCTCGCACTTTATTTTTTTATTTTACTTTTTACACTTTATTTTCTTACTTTATTTTTTATATTTTATTTCTAACTTTCTAACTTACTAACTTACTAACTTTTTAATTTTCTTACTTACTAACTTACTAACTTTCTAACTCTTTTACTAACTTTTTAATTTTCTAACTTTTTAATTTAGCTACTTCTAACTTTTTAATTTACCTTTTCTAACATTTTAATTTACCTGCTTACTAACTTTTAAATTTATCAGTTTATTAACTTATTTGGTAGTTGATTTATACCACACTCTTGTGAATATATATTTGGTGGTCGGTTTATACCACACCCTTGTTAATATTTATTTGGTGGCTGGTTTATACCATATCATTGTTAATATTTAATGGCCGATTTATACTGCCTACTTGTTAATATTATTTTTTTTACCATGACAGGTTTACCGCCTACTTGTTAATACTAATTTTTTTACCATGGCAGGTTTACGCCTAAATGTTACTTGTTAATATTAATTTTTTTTTAACATGACAGGTTTATCGTCTACTTGTTAATACTTTTTTTATGGAAGGTTAAGCTCTGTATATATTATTCTTCTTATTTCTTCTTTTCTTTTGTCATGTGTAGTTAAATTCGTGTGTTTATAGGGTGAAAATGTAACTTGATTCAATCGACATGTATTAAGATTGAAATTTTAATCAATTTCTTTTTTATTCAACTTGAGTGCTTATTATGGTTCTTAATATTTTTATGAATTGGCTACTCATAAATTGTTCTAGTGAAATGTGTGTAGAATCGGGAGGTTTGCATACAACTTAAACTATAAATAATAAATGCCATGATTTATAATCATCTAGGAATGAAGGTTATAGGTTATGTGGGAGAATTGTGGTATTTTCCATGAGAATCTAAAGAGTAAAGGTCATGCCTTTAAGAGTTAAGGTTTAGACCAAGGAATTGAGTTTTAATTAATTACTGGATTCTCCCCATTAATTGAATGATTAGAAATTAATTAGAATAAAGGTCCCAAAATTACTCTATTGTCTATGATAGATTATTGAATCAAAAGAAGTCAGATCCCTAGTGTTTTATTTTCATGTGTTTACATCCTTAATGTGTTTTGCATTCATGTGCTTTGTTCTCTCTTTTCCCTCTTAATTTTGTGTGTTTTAGTTTTTTTTCCTCTTAATCGTCAACTTTATTACTTTGACAATTCGGTGCACTTGTCGATTTTCTCAACAAGTTTTTGTAAACTTAGGTTGATACGGTGGATTTTGTTGTTTCAAGAATTCAACATCACAATAAAAGATAAGAAAGAAGCCGAAAATGTTATTGCGGATCATTTGTCCATACTTACAACAAGCTCACCTTTTGATATCACACCTATCAATGATTATTTTCTCGATGAATTTTTATTTCTGTCAATTTCATGCCTTGGTTTGCTAATATTGTCAAATTTCTTGTAACAAGCGATGTCGTTCTTTGGGGATGATTTCTGTAAACAGAGAAAATAAAATATTCTTCATTAAGAATAGACTGAGTAAGGAGTCATTAGATGATATCTTATTGACTCTTGAGATGCATTCTTATGGAGTTGTGCATCGTGAACTTATTAATTTTTGGAATCTCTTCAGGGACGAGCAAGAGCGTTATAGTCTTGGGAATCTGACTTAAAAAGACCCTGTTTGCTAATTTATAAGAAAATTGGATGAAAAACTTATCCTTGACTCATAGAAGGCATTTAAGCCATTATTGGATGTAAAATAAGAGGAAGATGTGAGCCACAATCACAACAACATGTATATATTATCTTCTACATCTTCAAAAAAAAAAAAAAAAAAAAAAAAAAGAAAAAAAAAGAGGCTGAAACTTCGGTTGTACTTAGTCTTTAATTAGAGTAGGAGCCCCGGGTAGATGCCCGTCCCGTCATTGACTCGGGTGGACTTTCGCACGCCGGTCTGTAAATAAGGTTCGTGTGTCATGCTCTGTAGAGAGCCACGTAAGCATTTCTAGGTTTTTACCATAGGCTTTGCTTACTGATGGATAGATAGAAGCGTCCCGAATTTGCATTCTCGCGTGACAATGCCTCTGAACTCAATTCCTGATATTTATTTATTGGGTTCCTGAGCATAACTCCACTGGCTATGGTCACTAGTTGTCATATTCAGATTTTCTCTCTTTAACTAGAGGGATGATGCATAGGCTGGGATATCCCACAAGCGAGAGAAGTGCCTTAAGTCTAAAATTCCTTAAGGGAATTCGATGTCTCTTTCAAGGGGCGGTAAGATTATGAAGGCTACTGCACTCATGACGCGTAGTATAAAGATACGCCATGAAAACTGTACATAAAGGTTTACCATCATTTTTTGTTATAATTTTATCTTTGTATGATTTTGTTGTATTTTGGTTTTGGACAGACGATCCTTTGAGCGGGGTCCTTCAGGGGTTTCTAAACTTCTTTACCCTGATGGTTTTCTTGAAGTAAAAAAAAACAAAAAAAATAAAACTAAAAAATAAAAAAACTGTGTTTCTTATTTTTAAACTTTTCTGACAACAGCCAACCTACCCATATAGGTGCTATAATTACCTTTTTTCATTCTCTTTCCTATTTAAACACTTCATTTTCTTCACTTTCCTCTAACTCATAATCATTCAAAAGGAGCGTGAGTGTAGAAATGGAGGAAACTTCTTCTTCGGTTCGTAGATTTACCAGTATCTGTATATTTTGTGGGACAAGTTATGGGAAGGGTTTAGAGTTTGTAAACGCAGCAAGCACTGTTAGAGAACACTTGCTGCGAGAAATATTCGTGTAGTATATGGGGGAGGTAGCATTAGGTTAATGGGAGTTGTATCACTTTCTACACATCTAAGAGGTGATCAAGTTTTAAGTATCATTTCTAAACCTTTAACTCGAAAGAACATCACTGGAAAAACAATTAGGGAAGAGCTTCAAGTATCATCTATGCATAGACGAATGAAGGCAATGCTTGAAAACCCTGATGCATTCATTTACTTATCGGGTGGTTTTGGTACTTTGGAAGAAGTTTTTCAAATTGTCTCTTGGGCCCAACTGAACATCCACCATAAACCCATAGGTTTGTTGAATGTTAATAATTTCTTTGATCTTTTGTTATATTTTCTTGGCCATGCTGTGGAACAGAAATTTATCACACCTTCGGCAAGATGACTCCTTATTTCTGCTTCTACTATTGATGAATTGATTGATAAATTAGAAGCTTTTGTTTATGAACCTGATCCAGTAACAACTCAGATAGATTGGTCAAAAGGAAGCAATGAGGGAAGAAGTATGAAAAGCAAGCCAGATCAGACACTCCAACTATTTAAATAATTACAAGCTTTGGTTTTATTTATTGTACTTTGTTTCTGTTTAAATTTGTGTAAGATTTTTCTTTTCAGTAATTGCAATAATAGGTAATATCTTTTATCATTTACCTATCTAAATTTTGACATTGAGGACAATGTTGTGATCTGGTTGGGGGGAAGGATAGTTGAAGTGAAAAAAAACCAAAATAAAAAATAAAAAAAACAAAAAAAAATAGAAAAAATTAGGATGTATGTTTATTAATATGTTTGTTGTGTTTATATGTTTATCAGCAATTCACCAACAGCTAAACCAATTAAGAATAGCAGAGTAAGGAGTAAATTTTGCTCTAGAGGTAATTTTACTTTTGAGACGTATCTTAGTTGGGGTTGACAACTAGTTTGTGTAGAAGTAGCAATTTAAATTCTAAAAAATTTGCATGATTGAATAAATTATCTTCTTTCTTAAAAATCACATGCTTGGTTATGAATGTTGAAATTAGTAGACTGAGAATAATAGAATTATGCCTTGTGAGATTTTGAGTCTATTGATGAATGGATTGAGCATTTGTACCATTCTCTTCTTTCTTGTGTGAATTTCACTCATGGAATTATTACTCTAGAACTTGCTTTGATTCTTTTTGAGACTATATTTTCACGTGCATGCATAAACATGTTTAAGGCATTTTTTTTTTGTAATAGCTACTTTAACCAAATAGCCAAGAATGACTGGTGCACAAATAGGCAGTCTTGCTCAGCAGCATATTGTCTCAATATGATATCAAGCACTTTTATGACTTCTTGAAAATTCTCTAATTCCTGCTAATGTAAAGCATTGGAAATGACCTATTTCCCCTTGCTTAACTCCTTTGAGCTTATTTGATCATTCTTTGTTTTAAACTCATTATGTGCCTTAAATGAAAAATCATATTCTTACCCGACCTTAGGGAATAAGAGAACATTAGCTTTATCATTGGATGAGTTCTTGAACAAGTGTGGGGGTGTGTGTGTAGAATGGTTAAAAAAATGTTTACTTAAAAAAATGTATATATTATGTTCTTCTTCAAAATAAAAAATAAAAATATAATTAAATTTTTTTTTAAAAAAAGTGTAAATAAGGGCCAACAAGGCAATAAAGGAAATGAAAAGAATATGTAAAGGGAATTTGTATTAGGTGGAGTTGGGATGATCTTTCATGCTTGTTAATTGAACTCAGCTTTTATGCTATTTTATTCTCTTTGGTATTTAACTTGTCATATCCATATTACCTCCTCTTTTACCTTGACTCCATTACAACTTTGAATAAAGTCCTCATGATTTGTGTGTGCATGTGTTCTGAGTAGTAGAGAAGTAGAAGATAAGTAAGTTTATGGTAGTGCAATTTTCATGGGTTGAATTGATTGAAATACCTACCTTTTTAAACACTTGAGGGATTGAGAGTGAATCTTGTGAAGATCTATCATTCTTGACTCATGCTTTTCAATTGAAGTTTCCTTACTTATTGGTTTGAGAAGTGAAGAAACATTACTTCATAAATGTTTTGATCCCTTGAATCTATGGTTGCTCTTCATTCTTAAATATTATTAGAAATTGAGTCTTTTAGAGTGTTTAGTTTTTAAGTTTGTGTTGTTTTTCCTTATTCCTTAGTTTTGGTCTTATGTGTTTTGCCCAGGAGTGTAAAAAGTTAAGTGCGGGAGAATTTGATAATCACATATTTTATACATTAATAAACTCTCATTTTTAGTCATTTACACTCTCCATGTACTTAATTGATTGAGTTTGGTTATGTTTTGTAAGTGTGGACTCAAATTAGACTTAATTGATTTTTTTAGCAAGATTTATGTCTTACACTATTTCTGTATTTTGGTCATATCTTGAGTTTTAGATGTGTAATAATTATGTATCTTACCTTGTAAGAAAGATAAGAGAGAGCTCTACAACTTTCATAAGAGCTCTAGGTCAAAATCAGACATCTAGTGGAATTAATTGGGCTTGGAAGTCAGAATACGAGTTTTGTGATTAGAATCTGAATAGTGCATAGTAATCAGAGCATAACTCGGGCTGTAATACCTCAATTAGGCTGAAATTTGGTATCTGAAATTTAAGACCCATATCTATAACTTTCATGAAGAACATAAGACTTAGTTTGGACTGCTTAGAGGTCATATTGGGCTTATAAGTCAGAATAGAGGAGTTGGTGCTGGGCCTGATCAGTGTGCAGTAATTAGACCATATCTTGAGTTGTAAGAATGATTTTGGGCTCAAACTAATGGCATTTGAAAGCTAATATCCAAGCCTACAACTTTCATGAAGACTATTTTTCAATTTTCTGATACATTCAATGACTTCAAAATTGAATGATTTCAGAGACAAAGAATCTCTATAATTTTTCACTCATCAAAAGTCATTTGATATTTTTTACTCATTTTCCACTCATCCACCCACTCATGAATCTGCTCCCTTGTCATTTTGTATCCCTAATCCTTTATAAAAGGGAGCCTTAGCTAATCATTTAAGAGTCTTGGTCTTAGATGCCAAGATCATGCTATTGTGTTGTTTGTTTATCTTATTGTAGTTTTCTTTTGTTCTAAATTGAAGTCATGTTCTTCTTCTTCTTTCTTCTTCTTCTTCTTCTTCTTCTTCTTCTTCTTCTTCTTCTTCTTCTTCTTCTTCTTCTTCTTCTTCTTCTTCTTCTCTCTTCCTTTCTTCTTGTCTATGAGTAACTAATTTTTATTTTACTTGGGTGAAAGAGTGAAGCTCTTGGTAATGAAATAAGGTTAGATTCATTTCTTTCTTGTGCTTAAATGATATATTTTCAAGTGGTCATTATACGTATTGTATTTTATTTCCAATCAATTTAAAAACTCTTCTTGTAAAGTGAAGATCTTAATTTGTTGTAGACAAGATATTGGCACAATGAATGCTTAAGCCCATTTATAAGTTGTGGTGTCAATAGATAATTAAATGAATCATAATATAATTACGTATATAATTTTTAATGAACTTTGAATGTTTTATTTTCCGATTGGAACCTCCATTATATGTGAATTTTAATTGAGTTATAAAAAGAATTAATATTATCCTTAATTTCTTTAGCAAGAGTGGATCTCCTAACCCAAGTAAGTTTTTTTTATTTGTGACTAAGTTTTATCACTTTTATTATTGTGACAAAATATTTACTTTACGTCAAAGAATTTTTCTTCATCAATTCCCTGTGGTTTGACCTCAGACTCCCAAGAATTTATTACTTGAAACAACCTGCACTTAGGTTTATAACTTTTAATCCGCATAAGCTAGTCCTCTTGTACTCATTCACTCAGAAATATACACAAATCTATCAATATTTGTTTCCCTATTTCTTTTTCTAACTTGGTATCAGAGCATTTAGGCTCTCGACCCAATCTCAAATTTCAGACTCCATATTTCATATTACAACTGGTGTGCACATTCTTTTTGGTCTTTAATCTGTACAATTAACATGACTGTTCTTATTGTTTTCTACGTTGTTGACCATTTTTTAGATTTTTTTGTGCACCGTTTTGCTGTTCGTGTTGTGCACCTTTTTCTTTTCAGCTCAGAAAGTTTAATTTTTTGCGTTCTTCTTTGGAATAATGGAGAAACTAGATATTACTCAGTCTCCTTCAGTTGTACTTACTGCCCCCAGATATTACAGATATTGTAAAGACCTAGGACACTTGATTAAGAATTGTCTCACATGTCCTCCAAGGTCTGATCAGAACATGTTTCAACCTTGTTCCAGTTCTTCTAAGTCTGTGCTTGTTACTACTGCTGCTAAAGGATCCCTAGGTTCTTCAACCATATCCTAGGCTGCCTTTTCTACTAATGATCTTGTGTTCCTTCTTAAGCATCTACTATCCAATTCTGGTAATACCTTTTTTGCTTTATCAACCACATCAGGTAATACTAAATGGTACTTTGACTCTGCTTGTTGTAACTATATGACATCCACATCTCAGTCTTTTTCATCCTTATTTATTAAAGACACTGTACATTCTATACATACAGCTGATGGATTTCTTATGAATGTTAGTCATAACGGTTCTATCTCTTTGCCCACTCTTAGCTTACCTGATGCATATCTCATTCTCAAATTAAATTTTAATCTCATTTTTGTTGGTCAACTATGTAACCTTGGTTATGAAGTCATATTTTCTTTTTCTGGTTGTCGTGTGCAGGATCCACGTACAAGACAAGTCATAGGGACTGGACATAAAGTTGAAAGGCTGTTTGAGCTCACCAACCTTCATGTTCCTCCTGCCTTAAATCTTTGTGTAGCATCCACCTCCATCCAACTATGGCACCAACGTCTTGCTCATAGTTCTCTAGGGAAGCTGTGTCCCCTCTTATCTCAAAGGGCTTTAGGTTCGGTTAATAATGAGTCTTTTCACTGCACTTCTTGTCAAACTGCTAAATAACTTGCACTTTCCTTCAAGAAAAGTACCTCTATTTCTAAATCTCCTTTTGACCTTATGCACTCTGATGTTTGGGGCCTTGCCCCCACACCAACTATGAGAGGTAATCGATATTTTGTAATATTTATTAATGATTTTTCTAGTTTTACTTAGACATATTTAATGAAAAATCATTCAGAACTTCCTCAAATTTACATTAATTTTGTTACTATGATCAAAACTTATTTCTCAAAAATAATTAAAGTTTTTCATCATGATAATGTTTCTGAATATCGTGATTCAAAACTTCTCATATTTCTTACTAAATAGGGTACACTCTCTGACTTTTCTTGTTCTGGTACATCTCATCAAAATGGTCGTGCTGAAAAAAAATACCGTCATATCCTTGACTCTGTCCGAGCTATGCTCATCTCCTCTTCTTGTCATGAACATGCTTGGGGTGAAGCCACTCTCAACGTTGTCTATGTCATTAACCGTCTTCCTTCCTCTGTTCTGGGTAATGTATCTCCCTTTGAACGTCTCTACCATACTTCTCCAGATTATAAATCTCTTAAAGTTTTTAGTTGTGCTTGTTTTGTTCTCCTTTAACCTCATGAGTATACTAAACTTAAGCCCCGAGCACATCTCTGTAGCTTTTTTGGTTATGGCATTGAACATAAGGGCTATTGTTGTTGGGATCCAATCTCTCAATGCATTCGTATCTCCCCTCATGTCGTGTTCTGGGAAGATACCATCTTCTCCTCACTCTCAAAGTTCAAGTCATTCACTTTCACTTTGACTCTATTTTTTACTAACCTCTTTGTTGATCTTTTTCCTAGTGATTTTGATGCAGGTTCCTCTAGTGAGCTTCCAGTCACTTCTGATGTTTCACCCACTCCCGATAACGATGTTCCAAGCATAGATCCTATACCTGTCATTACACCCTCTCTTCATTTTGGGCGTCCAACTAGGGTAAGAACTCAACCTGCCTATCTTCATGATTATTATTATTTTCTACCATGCTTTACTTACATGAATATTAGTCCTATCAAGAAGCATTCATAGATCCTCATTGGTAGCATCTATGCAAGAAGAGTTACAGGTTTTGGAGAATAGCCATACTTGGGACCTTGTTGATTCTCCTTCTGTTAAGGCACTTGTGGGATGTAAATGAGTGTTTAAGATCAAGACTCATTCTGATGGATCTATTGAACGATATAAGGTTCATTTGGTTGCCAAAGATTTCACTCAAGAATATAACATTGATTATAAGGAAACTTTTGCACTTGTTGCTTGCATCACTTTAGCTCGTACTCTCCTTGCTATTGCAGCCATTCAGAAATGGACTTTAAATTAGATGGATGTGAAGAATGTCTTTCTTAATGGTGATTTGGAAGAAGAAGTTTATATGTGATAACTCCATATATTGCAGTTATTTGTGCCCTATCTCTGTGCTAAAATGAATGCTAAGTCCTTGTTTATATTGCATATTTGGAGGATTTTGTGCTTATATTTGTCATATGCTGATTCTAAGCCTTTCTTGTATATTTTATAGCAAATTGGGCTTTAATTGTTATTGATTAAGTAGATTTATATATGTTACTAATTTGGTGTTTTCTCTATGTTAGGAAGAGCTCCAAACAAGGTTAAATATGAAGCAATTGAGCTTAAAGAGGAAGAGGAAGCCAAATCAGCATTTCAGTGGTCACCGCCGCGCGCAAGATGTTGCGCGCCACGGCGCTGAGAGGCATTTTCAGTATGCCATACTTGGACCCGAGGTAAGAGGGCCGCGGCCCAGATGAAGTGGGCGCTGCAGCGTACGTAGATCGACCCTTTGGGCACCGCGGCTCGCGTATGTGGGGGCCGCGGCGCTGAGATGATAGCTGAGCCTATAAATAGATTTTACTCATTTTTCTCTGAGTTCTGGCCATTTTTGGGCCATTTCCATTTTTTGTCCTTTGTAGTTTTCTTAGTTTAGGTTAGTTTTAGGTTAGTTTAGTTTGGCTAGATCTCCATTGATGGTGGATTGGAGGCTAGGAATAAGGATGAATGAGGATTCAAGCTTCAGAGACAAATCAATGAGCTTCTTTCTCTCTTTTCCCTTTCTCTCTTCTCTTCCTTATCTATTGTATAGCTGAGCTATGTTTAGGAATACTTTAAATCCTTTTATATATATTAATGATGTGTTTTTCTTTGAGTTTGTGTATATGTTTGATTATTGTTCAATCATTATCTGTGTTTAATGCTTGTGGTTGGCTGATCATTGATTGCACGATCCTAATATTGGCAAATGAACTAGACATAGGGATTTGTTGATATGGATATGGTATGATTGATACATGTTGGGCGAGTTCAATTAGCTTGGATGAGTTGATTCGTTAATAGAATAGAAATATACCTATTGGCCATGTATAGTGTGTGATTGAGAATAGATCGTTCATGAGTGGATCTTGGATCTACCAGGGTTGATTGACCTAGACATAGGCTTTTGACTAATGAAGATTCTTAAGCTAACCTAATCAATGCGTTTGTGTTTATGAGGGGATTGCATGTTATTGGTAGATGTAGGGGGTGAAGGAGAATTTCCTGAAACCTAACCGTTTATCTTTATTGCTTTTGTAGATTAGATTTAGTTTAGTTTATTGCTTTCTAGTTTTATGTCCTTGTCTAGAATTGATTAAGCTATTGGTTGGTACTTAGCTTTATAATCGAATATCCTCATGGGAACGAACTTTTACTCTGTATCTATATTACTTGAGCGATCCGTGCACTTGCGGTAGCAACCAATATGTATCCACCTCCTGGTTACACTTGTCTACCAAATAAGGTTTGCCATCTTTGAAAGGCTTTATATGGTCTCAAACAAGCACCTCGAGCCTGGTTTGTCAAGTTTCACAGTATTATCATCTAGTTTGGTTTTTCCTTCAGTGCCCATGATTCTGCATTGTTTACTCGCAAAATTGATAGAGGTACTATTATGTTACTTCTTTATGTTGATGATATGATTATTACTAGTGATGATACTACATGTATTATTGAGCTTAAATAGTTCTTGAGTCAGCATTTTGAGATGAAAGATCTTGAACCTCTTACTTGCTTTCTGGGGCTTGAAATCTTTTCTTCTGTTGATGGTATTTCTCTGTCTCAAGCTAAATATGTCTCAGATATTATCTCTTGAGTCGGTCTCTCCGATAATCATACTGAATCCACTCCTCTAGAACCTAATGTCAGATTTATACCTCTAGATGGTACTATACTTGATAATCATACTCTCTACCGGCAGTTGGTTGGTAGCTTGATTTATTTTACTGTTACTCGTCTATACATTTTATATGTTGTTCATCTAGTCAGTCAGTTTATGCCAGTTTCGCGCACTACTTATTATGTTGTTGTTCTACATATTATATGGTATATAAAAGGGCATGGACTTTATTTTTCAGCTAACTCCTCCTTGGTTCTCTAAGCTTATTCAAATGTTGATTGAGGTGGAGATTCCACTGACCGATGATCTATCACTAGCTATTGTATCTTTCTTGGTGATGCACTTATTTCATGGCGAAGTAAGAAATAGACTTTAATTGCACATTCTAGTACTGAAGCAGAATATCAGGTACTAGCTGACACCACATATAAGATACTTTGGTTACGTTGGCTTCTTGAAGACATGAGTTTTTCTCAGTCCTCTCCCACTGCTCTTCACTGTGATAATAGGAGTGTTATTCAGATTGCTCACAATGATGTTTTTCATGAGCACACCAAGCATATTGAGATCGACTGTCACTTCATCTGTCAACACATTCTTGATGGTGCTCTTCGTCTTATTTCCATCGGCACTCTTGATTAGCCAGCCGATCTATTCACTAAAGCTCATCATCTTGGCCGTTTTCTCACTCTGATTTCCAAACTTAAGTCAATTTCTTCTATACATACTTGAGTTTGAGGGGGATATTCGCGTGATAAATTGTGATTGATCACAATTATTTTTAGGGATGATTGTAATTGATGTAGTACAAAATTAGTTTGATTTGGTACATAATTATAATTTATTATTTTCCTTTTCTGCAACTGCCTTCTTGTATAAATAAAGACTAGCCTTCCTGTATTCATTCATTCAAAAATATACACAAATATATCAGTATTTGTTTCCCTATTTCTATTTCTAACTCTGCAAAGGGAAATAATAAAGTTCAGGTATACAATTTATGAATTTATTATTTAGACAGAATTTAAGTGTTTTTCTTTTCTTTTCTTTTTATTTAGACAACCTAATAAATCCTATGCTTATGTAGAAGAAGAATACCACAATCTCTGCAGAAGAGCAACTAAGAAAAGGGACTTAAAGGAAAAACTAAAAAAGAAAAGTTCAACCACAAGAAAATGATGATGCAACATCTCAAAGGAGAGGAATGAAACTATAGAAGGGGCTACTAGTGCAAGGCAAGTCAATAGTGATCAGGGCAATGTTGCTGGATCTAAAGATAAAGACAAGGGTGTTTCTAATTCACTGTAAATATAGATAGAAAATACTTTATATTCTTTTATTATTTTTATGAAAAGAGAGAAAATAGACAGATATATGAAGAGAACTGTGTGTCTAAACTACACAACGGAGGTTGAATTATATAGACCTATTACAATAAATACAAAGATCCTAATTATCATAATTACATGATTTGGTTAGCCTATACAATGAATCTAGACATAGTTTTCAACACTCCTCCTCAAGCTGAAACATATAGGTTGTATGCACCAAGCTTGTTACAAATATAGTTTATCAAAAGACCTCTCAAAGACTTAGTGAAAACATTCACCAGTTGATCATTTGAATTGATGTAACTAGTGGTGATGTCTCCAGATAGGATATTTTCTTTAATAAAATGATAGTCTATCTCAATATGTTTGGTCCTCTCATGAAATACTAGATTAGAGGCGATATGTAATGCAACTTGATTATCACAAATAATTGTCATTTACATAATATCCCTAAATCGAAGCGCTTTAAGTAGCTGTTTTAACTAAATGAGTTCACAAGTAGCTAAGGCCATGTCTCGATATTATGCTTCGGCACTTGATCTTGCGACCACATTTTCTTTCTTACTCTTTCAAGATATCAGATTACCCCTGATGAATACACAATACCCAGAAGTGGATCTTTTATCAAGTGGAGAACCTGCCTAATTAGTATTTGAGTATCCAACAATCTGAGTGTGACCCTTATCTTCATAGATAAGGACTCTTCCAGGAGCTCCTTTAATATACTTTAGAATACGAATCACTGTATCCCAATGTGCATCATAAGGTGAATGTAGAAACTGACTTACCACACTAACCACAAAGAAGATGTCAAGATGGGTAACAGTAAGGTAGTTCAGTTTTCCAACTAATCTTCTATATCTTCTTGGATCCGACAGTGGTTACCCTTGATTTCGTAGAAGTTTAGCATTAAGATCCATAGAAGTGTCAACAGGCTTTGCATTCAATGGACCTGTTTCCTCAAGAATGTCCATGGTATACTTCCTCTGTGAAATTGCTATACCATCATTAGATTGTGTCACCTCTATTCCCAAGAAGTATCGAAGTTTGCTAAGATTTTTACTCTGAAAGTGATGACCAAAATATTATTTTACCTGAATTATGCCATGGTAATCATTGTTAGTGATAACAATGTCGTCGACATACACAATCAAATAAATACACCCTTGAATTGAATGACAATAGAAGACAGAGTGGTCAGCCTCACTGCATATCATACTGAATTGCTGAACTATAGAACTAAATTGACCAAACCAAGCCCTAGGAGACTGTTTAAGGCCATACAGAGATTTGTGAAGATAACAAACTAATCCAGAAGACTCCCTCTGAACAACAAACCCTGATGGTTGTGATATATAAACCTCTTTTACTAGATCACTATGGAGAAAAGCATTCTTGATGTCCAACTGATGAAGGGGCCAGTGACAAATAGTAGCCATTGATAAAAAAAGTCAAACTGAAACCATCTTCGCCACGGGGTGAGAAAGTGTCCCCTTAATCTAAGCAAAAAATATGGGTATACCCTTTTGCCACCAGACAAGCCTTGAGGTGATCAATCTTGCCATCAAGGCAAACCTTGACCGTATAAATCCATCGACACCATACAACAGACTTTTTGGGAGGAATAGGAGCAAGTTTCCAAGTACCACTACTCTGAAGGGCACACATTTCATCGATCAAAACTTGTCTCCACCCAAGATGAGATAAAGCATCGCCTGGAGAGTTAGTAATAGACACAAAAGATAAGGAAGAAAAACTAGCATACTGCAAAGAAGATAGGCGATGATAACTCAAATTAACATAGTGAAGAGAAGGGTTACGAGTAGATCGTATACCTTTTCGGAGAGCAATGAGAAAGTCAGGTTCAAGAGGTAGTGCCGGAGCTGGTAAAGGAATTGGTGCTGGAGGACAATCCACTTTGACTTTTGTAACTTCTGGTAGAGGTAAGGGCGGTGGAGGTTACTGTGGCTGACAATGATAGACCTAGAAGGGACGAATAGTAGTGGTGGGTGTCTTGACATGGTGGGTCAAAGGTATCTGACTCAATAGTGATAAGAGGAAGAGGTATATGAAGAGATGATATATTGGCTCTGATACCATGTAAGAGAGAGAAAAGATAGCGATATATGAAGAGAGCCGTGTGTCTAAACAATACAATGGAGGCTGAATTATATAGACCTATTACAATAAATACAAAGATCCTAATTACCATAATTATATAATTTGATTATGATTTAGTTAGCCTATACAACAAATCTAGACATAGTTTTCAACAATTTTAAACCAATTAAAGTGCATAATAATATAAAATATATCTCTATGTTGTAATAGGGTACCAAGGGCAAGTGGGCCTCTTATGTTAGTGCACCACAATAACCATATGGGCAATTCAAGTCACCATTATCAATAATAAAACAATCTCACTTACCATCAGACCTTTAACCAAAATAATACACCTAGAGGGGTCAACCATGCATGCTTGGCATTTATGACACATCCGAACATATTCTATGCAATCAGATTCCATAGTGGACTAATAATAACAACATCATAGGATTTGACTGGCCATCATGTTACTGTTGGCATATGTTCCGTAAATCCCTTCATGAACCTCTGTTAAGATGGTGAAAGCCTCCTTAGTTTCTCTATACGTCTAAGGAGTGTACCATCATAATTCCTTTTGTGCAATATTTCCCCATTCAAAAAGAAGGTCATGGATAACTGGCAGATGGTCTTTTTGTTTGTCTTATTTGCCCTTGATGGATATGTTTTAAACTTAATGTACTATTTGATATCATGGAACTAGGGCTACCCGTCTTCTTCTTCCTCAACATTAGAACAATAAATCGGTTTGTTTTGTGCCCTCACTCAGATGGGCTACACATTAGTATGAATATTCAAATTGGTCATTACAACTAAAGTAGCCAAAGCATTTGCAAATTGGTTCTTATCTCAAGGCAAGTGCGAAAAGGTGATCCCTTTAAACTTCTCAATCAACTACATCAAATAGTTTGGGTATGGAATCAACTTTGGATCCTTAGTTTACCATTCCCTGTTCACTTGATAGATTATCAATGTTGCATCTCCATATACTTATAGCTATTTCATTCCAAATTATATTGTAACTTTCAATCCTTGAGCACATGCTTCGTACTCTGCAACATTATTGGTGTAATTGAACTCTAACTTGATGGTGATAGGGTATTACTTCCCACTTGGTGAGGTGACCACTACTTCTATGCCGCTCCCATACATGTTGACTGCTCCATCAAAGTACATCTTCCATGTGTCTTCTTCATCTGAATCTTCTTCAACTGCTAAAATATCTCCATCAGGGAATTTAGGCGTCACAGGTTACTTGTAATTGAGTGGGTTCTCAGCTAAATGATTTGCAATCACACTCTTTTTGATAGATTTCTGAGTCTTGTGCTTTATATCGAACTCAGAAAGAACCACTTGCCACTTGAACCACTTGCCACTTGGAGACTCATGTGGAAACATGAGGGCTTTCGAATATGTACTTTATTAGGTCCATTCTTGAGATTAACTAAGTTGTATAGTACAACATGTACTACCTTAAACTTTTTGACGTCCACACTAATGCACAACATGTCTTCTTGATTGCCATGTAGTGGGGCTCACAATCATTGAATTTCTTAGTCAAGTAGTAGATGGCTTGTTCTTTCTTTCTTGTTTCATCATGTTGCCTTAATATTGTCCTCATGGATGTCTGCAATACCATGAGGTACAATATCAAAGGACAAATAGGTAGCACCAAAATAGGAGGACTTTGCAAGTAAGCTTTTATTTTCTCAAAAGCTTCCTGACAATGTTCATCCCATTCTCCTGGATGTTATTTCTTTAGTAACTTGAAGATCGGCTCACCAGTGCTAGTCAGATTGGCTATGAACGTAGCCTTGTAATTCAGCCCTCGAGAAAGCTTCTTACTTCCTTTTCAGCCTTGGGAGTGGGCATCTTTTGTATTGCTTTGACTTTGTCATGGTCCATTTTGATCTCTTCCTTGCTAACAATAAAACCAAGCAGTTTTCCAGTCGATGCACCAAAAACACATTTTGCTAAGTTTAGCCTCAACTTGTACTTTCTGATTCTTTTGAATAACTTTTGGAACACTACCACATGGCTTTCCCTTTCTTTGGATTTGACAACTATGTCATCCATGTATACCTCAATTCCTTTGTGCATCATATCATGGAACAAAGCAACCATGGAACGCTGATAGGTGGCCCCAACATTCTTCAGTCCAAATGGCATAATTGTGTAACAAAAAGTTCCCCATGACATGATAAATGTGGTTTTCTCTTTATCATTTGTATCTATGGGAATTTAATTGTAATAAGAATAGCCATCCATGAAAAAGAATCTATGAACTCTTGTCGCATTATCGACAAGGACATCAATGTGAAGTAATACAAATCCCTATAATCCACACACATCCTGACTTTTCCATCTTTCTTCGAAATGGGGACGATATTTGCTACCCATTCTGGGTGCCTAGATACTTCTAAAAATCCTACTTCCAATTGCTTGGTGACTTCCTCCTTGATCTTTAAAGACATTTCAGGGTGCATTCTTCTCAATTTCTACTTCTTCGCCTCAGTATTGGGGTATAGCAAAATTTTGTGAGAAGCTATGCTCGGATCCAGCCCTGACATATCTCGATAAGACCAAACAAACATATCCATGTAGTCTCTGAATAACTTGATCATACTTTCTCGTACTAGGTTATCCACTAACCTTAACTCTTTCTTGTCTTCATCGATTCCAATATTGATCACCTCCACTTCTTCTTCATTCAGGCTGAATTCTCTTTCTGACCTTTCTACCAATTTGGCAAACTTCTCAGTGGCGTTCTTATCTTCATCTGAGTCATAGTTATCTATATCCATCATTGAATGAGAATCCATCCGTAAGCATTCAAGAATCCCTTCATGGGACAATGTCTCTACAAGACCTAAATCCCTAGAAGATTTATTAATGCTAGATTGGAAACTATTGACAAAAAGAAAACATGGTAATTGGACAAGGCTAAAAAAGGTACAAGTTAGTGGTATAAAAGAAACAAAGCAGTGAATCAACTAAAACATACACAAGTTCATTGCATTGAAACTTCGATAAAAGTTAACATGAGAAGTGAATCATACAAGAAAACACACACACACACACACACACACACACACACAAGTTCATTACATTAAAGCTTCGATAAGAGTTAATATCAGTTCAGCATCACAAAATTCTAAGATAGCATCACAACTAGACAATTACTTTATGGCAGTCACATCAATTAACACCTAAGATCACCTATTGTTCAGAGGTTTCAAGTTACTGGAAGGCTAGATAATATAGTATTCTCCTGAGTCTTCTTCCATATCATTGATGATTAGTCAGGCTTAAGGATTGGAGGTTTTATTGATAACTTCGGTAGGGATGGGGAATGTCTCCTTCAAATGAGGAATCGTCTTTTTCACTTTATTCTCCTTTTTTCCTCATTGAGAGCTAAGCCATACTTCATCATGACTTCTAAAGATGCCTCATATCCCAGACCATATCTACTCTTGTTCTCCAGTAGGGTGATCATAAACTTTGTTCCTTGCAACTGAACTCCTAAACCTTTCCCAACTTGATAACTATTCCTGGTCATAATGTGAGTCATAATTTAATGAACATCTTTAGAAGATGACTCATCCTTCTTCATTTTTTATTCTACCAACTAGAAGCTATATAAAAAGTTTTCCACCACCAAATCTAGGTTTTTAACATAAGGCACTGAAGTAGGCTTCATCAATAGAATTTTTTCTTTTCCTGGAATAGTAACTAGACACCCATTTTCAATGTATTTCAGGCATTGGTACAAGGTTGAGGAACAACACCAGTAACGTGGATCCATGGTCTTCCTAAAAACATAGTATATGTAGGCTCGATCTCCATTACTTGAAACAACACTTGGAAGCGGGTTAGGCCTATTTCGAGTAGAAGGGTCACTTCTCCTAGAATTTCTCTTTTTCTTCCATCGAAGGCTCACACCATCAAGTCCTGAGGCTTCAGGTCTTCTACACTCATAGCTAGTTGGGTCAAGGTTGCCTTCATGAGGACGTTCAAGGTAGAACCTTCACTAATCAAAATTTTTACAACTACATGCCCCTGACACTTCAAAGTGATGTGCAAAGCACATGAGTTATTCCCTATCAAATGTACCACTTCTTCCTCAGAGAAAGGGATCATATGGATGTGCCTTACAGGGTCTACCATGTTCATTAAGCTTTCTGGGGTAACATCTGACTTCACATAGGCTTCATTTAACACTTTTAATAGTGCTTTGCGATGAGGTTCAAAGTTTATAATGAGTGACAAAAGAGAGATCTGGGCTAAAGTTTTTCTAAGCTATCCTACAACATCATACTTATTTTACTTCATGATTTTTAGGAATTTCTCTTCATCTTCTTTTTTGGTTTCTGTGAGGCTTGCTTTTCTTTTCCCATTCTTATCTTCTTGCCAATAAAACATGCTGCTTCTTGTGATTCCTCCTATGACCACGACACTCGACATGGCTTGTCCGAGCTCTACTATCTGAGCAATAGGGGCTGGAGAGGTTTGTCCTATATTACCTTGCGTCTCCACCTTGACATCATACTTCTAAGGTACAACATGGGTATCATTATAGGAAAAAAGTATATGCTTCTTTATTGCTATGATAACCTTCCTGGAATTTGGGACTTCATTAGTACGCAAAAGTTTGAGAACTAAATGCTCCACTGTATCTATTTCTTTTGCGAACCCTCTAGCTTGATTAACATCCACTACACCAGAGCCATGAATCTCTACACTTAAGCTTTAAACTCTTGATAGCTCTCAATATCGTGGCCCTTCTCTATATGGTATTCACAATAAGCTTCAATATCATATTCAAACTCTACACCATCAAAGACTACTGAAGAATAGTAGCCTGCTTGGACCAGCCCTTGGAATATTAACTTCCTAGTAGTCTTGACATCTGCTACATTCTACACTCCTTTCTTTTCCATTTATAAAGCATTTACAGCTCCTTTCCCATGATTTGGAATTGGGTTACTAGTAATGCTAGGTCCTTTCTCCTCTTCAAAGTCTAGCTTTCCACAAGCAATACCTCGCAATCTTTGATTGAGTGTCCTGAGTTGTTCATATGGAACTTGCAAGTTGCATTGGGATTATACTAGGCTGGGAATAGGGGTACCATGGGGTGAGAAGGAATGCATGCGACCAAGTGCGCATCAAATAACTATTGAAACAAATCAGTAATGAAGATTAACAACTTTGGAAAAAAAAAAGGTAGATTTGATAAGAGTCGAGCATACCCTTGGTTTCCTAGATTTTGAGATATAGGAGGATGATTGGTATAGACAGGATGAGTTGGGACATATTGACGCGACAAGGGAACATTATTGACTTGGTATGAGGTTTGGTAAGCTGGAGGAGTAGGTGGTGGAGCTTGATAAGAAGGGTATGGTTGTTGACTTGGTTTGAGGTTTGGTAAGCTGGAGAAGCGAGTAGAGGAGCTTGATAAGAAAGGTATGGTTGTGGATTACAAGGAAAGCATGGGTTTTTTTGCTGCACATAACTGACTTCTGGTTCTTTTTTCCTTGTCGGTTCCACATTCTTAAGAAAACTACACTCTGTATTTTCAGTAGGTAACTTAACTACTTTTGTAAGATTCTCAATCTTTTCTCCAATCAAAATTAGGTCAGAAAAATCCATGTTGCCATTAGCCCAATAAAAGGTACCCCTAAGGTCCCCAAAAAGTACGAGCTCATTTTTTACGGAGTCAATGGTGGTTGAACCTAGGCTGCCAACATTCTCTATCTTTGAGCGTATTGCTTGAAAGTTTTATCATTCTTTTTTTTGTATTACCCTAAGCTGTTCTCAGGTAGGTGCAGTGTCGATGTTGAATCGATATTGCCTAATAATAGATTTGTCAAATCATCCCAACAAGAAATTTTTGAATGGTCAAGTTGCATGAATCATTCCAAAGCTGGATCGGTCAGCCTTTCATGAAAGAAATTTATTAGGAATTTTTGATCCCGTGACCAAAAGGTCATTTTAGTGATACAAGTCTTTAGATGAAACTTTGGATTGGTGCTTCCGTCGTACTTTGAGAAATCCTAAATTTTGAAGTTCTTAGGGATATTAACTTCAACCTTTGGGCACAATTCATCGATTCCCTCCAAGCCATACAGATTAGGGCCTTAAATGGATTTAATTTGCCTTTGCATCTTTCCAATCAATTCATCTCTTAATTTTTCTTTTTCTGAGTTGTTATTCAGGAATATTTTCACTGGCTACTCATGAGTGACTTCTACATTGTTATTCTCCCCTTTTAAATTTTTGTTCATGGAATCATCCACTTCATTTGCATTTTTTGTTTGCATTTACATTTACTCTAGTGTTGGCAGAGGTTCCATTTATTGCTCTAAGGGTCTCAATTAACTGTTTTAGTAAATCTTCGACCCTTGATTGTTTTTTTGCCATCAGATCGATTATTCCCCTCATTTCATCCATCTCTCGACCCAAATTTTTTTCTAAGTTTAATATCTCTTGCAGCCTAGTTTGCGACCTAGTCTCTTAGGTCCAGATTTATGCGATCTGTGTTTTCTAAGGACGAGCAATGATTCAAAGCTTTTACTTGAAATTGTAAAATTCAACATATTATTTTATCAAAAGATCAGTAATTGTGCTCATTATTTGTTAGAGCACCGTTAGTGGTTTTATGCTAAGTAGATTTGAAGTGAGTATCTTTGATCTTTGTTTGTTGTGACTATTACCCAAAACGTCTCATTCAAAAGTATTAAGTCTCAAGTGAAATATATGATCAGAAAATGAGTGACGAAACAAGCATATGTCATTCATTCAACTGAAAATATATGGCAATCATCATTTTAAAGGATTGCATCATTTCATAATCAAAATACATCGCTTCCTAACCGAATACATCATGGCTTAGCCTTCCGTATCTGAATACTCCTTAGCCATTTGTTTCATTTGCCCTGTGAGGTTCTTATAATACTCAATAAAGTCACTAATTTCTACCGATGTCTCAAGAGGATTGACCATCTTATTGACCTTCCTCAAATGATATGGAGTGTTCACAATTACCGAGTTAGCTAAACATGCTAATTTTACAAATTGACCCATCCAAAAATGGACTTCCTCCTTCCATCCATCAATGTCTTTTTTTTGTTGCACCACCTGATCCATCAATTTCTTTATATTTTTCCAATTCTTGTTGCAATATCACCTCATATTTTGTAATTGTCCCTTTCATGTGGAGCTTCTGGTTTTTAATTATATCTTTATATCGTTCAGATGCCACTTTTATCTACCGCCTTATTTCTTCCACCTATTGTATCGAATCACTCTAGGTTAATTTGGCATTCTTGAGCTACTCCCTAAGTTGTTGGTTTTCAGCCATAGCCCTATCTCTTTCCTACCTTTAGAGCCTTAACTCCCTGTTTGTTGCCCCTAGACAATGCTTGGTTTTCAGCATATAATTGTGTTTTGTCTTCATCTTTTTGTTAGCCCATTCAAAGTGCGGTCTTTTTTAGCATTTTTGCTTTAAAGCTGCATATGCCTGGCATGTCTCTCTCAAATCAGCTTCCATTTTCCTCTCTATTTTTGTTAACCTTGCTTTCATTTCTTGTCTGTTCATTTTCAATCAAGATTGAGGCTGAAGATTCACCAGCCATAGGAATTGTCGGGCTCCTGAATGGTAACTTGATTTCCATAACTCTGTCTTTAACCCACTGGCGGTAATTTTCCTTGGCTGCACAACTTCTAACTCCCTATTCTTTTCCTCTTCGGATGACTTTATCCCAAGCATTTCAGACCTGCTGAAGTAATTCAATGTTTTTAGTGTTTGTATAGTAAAGAACAAAAGGGATTATCAGGACTTTCGTAGGTGGCCTCAATATAGGGTAACCAAGCTATCTCTATGCTAAGGACAAATTGTAATTAATATATCCTTGTGTGCCTATGAGGGGTACATTTGAAAATATTCCACACTGGTAGATGATGGTTCCTACATCTTCCCACCGAGGATACCATCTGATTTGTTTTTCATCCAATTTCACCAAATGGTTCGCCCATTCATGGATGCTCTTGGTCTTCAACTGGTACACATTGAAGTTAGCGATAAAGCACTCTACTCTGCATGATTTGTTGAAAACATGAATTGTGAGCCAAACATTTAGCATCGGCAAGTAGCAGAGGATTCTCTTGCCATTCTTTTCGTGACAAAAGTTCAGGGTACAATAAACATCTGTGAGAATGGTTGAAACTGAGTTTTTAGTGTTAAACTTACAACCAAGGAACACATCAATTGCCACATAATCCACATAGTCATCAATATTAAGGAACAAGACTGTGCCATAAATGGTGAGGGCTAGCAAATATATGAAAAATCCTAATCTCCACTTTTGGCTAAGTGACGCATATGTCCTTTGAGGTACTATCTTGAAAACCTTTTGGTTTCATTCCTATTCTACTTCACACCTTGTAAGTCTCTCGCATGCACTTTCAAAATATTTGCTACGATTTGGATGGATGCATAGTGTTCCATATAACAGTATGGCTTTTTACCTTCTAATGGTAAACCTAGAATCCATTCGAATTCTTCTAGAGTGGAAGCTAGTTGGAAATCTTGAAATGTGAAACATCTAAGAGGTGGGTCATAATATTGGGCCACTGCAATGATTGCTTCCACTTGCACATTCACCTCTAACAGGTTCATAATCTTCCCATACTTTGTTGTGAGTGTCAAATGTTGGGTTTTCTTCAACATTTGACCCATAATTACTATCCTTTCAGTGTTAAAAGACCAGTTTTTGCTAAAATAAAAAGTTTTTTTCAATTTTTCCTTGACTTAAATAAAATTGGTGGTGACTTCATTTTATTTTTTAACAATTTAATTTTCGCCACTCCCGTCGTGATCACTATTGCGATAATTGGCGACTCCACTGGGAACACTTGAGAGTCAAGTATTTATAAGTTGATTGTGCAAATATTGTGACATTTATATGTTTAATTTACCCTTTTTTGTTTTTGTTCTTTTTTTTGTTTAAATTGTTTATTGATTATTTTAACTATAATTTTATTTTCTATACAAACCTTAGGATATAGAGTCTTTTGGAATTTGTTTTGTTTTGTTTTGTTTTGTAGGATGTGGATAATCCTTAGAATTATGAAGGTTTGTATGCTCCCTACACTCACTGCACCTTCACGTTTATCACACACATTCGAGTAGGGCTCTATACTTGAGTCTGAGTGAAACCTAAGTTAAGTAGAGGTTGTATAGTGGTAGCCATTTTGGATGTACATCTAGTTTGGTTATCACGAAAGCCTCATCTAGAGTGTGCCTTTTTCACGAATCTCCCACACCTAGAGCTGGCAAAACGGGTTCAACCCGCTGGGTTAACCCGCCAACATGCTATTTTTTGGCGGGTTGGGTTCAAGTTTTCAACCCACTTTTATTTTCCAACCCACATAACCCGCCCCGCATAACCCGTGGGTTAAGCGGGGCAGGGGCAGGTTGGCCCGTTGATGTGTGTGAAACAACATCATGTTTTGTTCTTGTTTTGCATCCATTCTTAGGTATTTTAGGCATTTTAGTTTCCCTTTTAGTTTGTTTTTTCCTTAATTCGGATAACTGCGGTGTTTTTGGTGTTCTTGTGCAGGATTAATGCTGAATTAGCCTTGGATTGAATGGAATGCTTATGTGATTGAGGTTGGAGCTTAACGGATAACGAAAAGGTGTAAAAAGACTGCTCCAGAGGGATCCACGGCCTGCCCGTGGATCAAACCACGACCATGGATCGAGCAGCAACTTGAAGAAGCAAAAGAGAAATTTCAGAGAATTCCACGGCCTGGCCGTGGAATGATCCACAACCGTGGAATGATCCACGGCCTGGCCGTGGAATGATCCATGGCCATGGAATCGACGACAAAATCCACGGCCGGCCGTGGAATGATCCACTTTGTGGATCGCGGTCTTATGCAACGATTTTAAGTTTTTATTTTTATTTCTTTTAGGGGCTTTTTAGCCAATTAAAACCCTAGGTTATAAATAGATGTTCTGAATACAATTGAGGGGTTCTAATTTGGTTTTGGAGGAGGCACATTGGAGGCTTTGGTTCTTGATATTTCTTCCCTCTTCTCTCTTGGATTACGGGTTTGGATGTTTATGAACATGTTTTCTTGTTCCTTCTTCTCTATGTCTGAGTAGTTTCTTTTGTTTCTAGGATTGGGTAATGTCCTTTGATACATTGATAATGATTAATTGATTTTATTTCCCCTTTTATTGATTTTGAATGTTCTTTGATTCAATTCTTATTGCTCTTATTCATGTGAATTTACTGGCCACTTATTTGCATCTCATAGGCATTTAGGGACGTACTGAGAAGTGAACCTAGGTGTTGGAACCATAAGAATTGAACTTAAGGGCTAAATCACGAGAGTAGTTTTAGCATTTCGAGGATTCAATGAAGTACCACAAAGCGTAATGAGTTCAATTTAAATTCAATTACCAAGAGAGTAGGAATTGGTTTAATTGGGCACAGATCTTGTATCTTGAGAAAGAACATTAACTAATTTAGGGTAATTCACCTTCAATTGAATTTCAGATTTAATAAAAGGGTTATCAATTAGAATTTGTCTTGTATCATTGTGGTATCCCAATCTTGGAAGCTTTCTTGAATCCGAATACCCTTCTTGATAACTTGCTATTTTTATTCTAAATTTTCCACTTTGATTTTTAATTATTTATTTACTTTGTTATTACGTTCTTCTTAATCAACAATTATATTCCCTTTTGTTTAATTTAATTGAATTAATTAATTAATTAGTATTCATAGACACAGTCCCTGTGGATTCGATCTTTTTATTACTTGACGACGGCCGTACACTTGCAAATTTCACGCATCAAGTTTTTGGCGCCGATTCTTGGGAGTGTTGTGTTTTTGTTGAATATCAATTTAATTTTTAATTTAATTATTTTAAACCTTTTTCTTTTATTTGGTTCTTACATTCTTGATTTCTCTTTGACTCTCTGCAAGTAATTTCTCTTGTTTATGCAAAGTACTAGACGTTCTGGGACTCTTATTGAAGCAGATCCTGAAATTGAAAGAACTTTATGTAGAAAGAGAAGACAACAAAGGCAAAGAATAAGAGAAATATCTGAACCACCAATTGTCATGGCAGCAGCTGAGGATAATAAACCGTTAAAAGAGTATGCAGCCCCTAATGCTCAGGGTTTGCGATCTGGAATTGCTCGGCCAGACATTGAAGCTAGGCACTTCACCATACCTCCTGCCTTACTGTCTATGATAAGGCAGAACCAGTTTGGAGGATTGCCGTTAGAGGATCTTAATGATCATGTGGATATGTTCTTAGAGTTCTGTGAGACCCTCAAGATCGATGGTGCCTTTGTTGATGCTATTCGTCTCCGCCTGTGTCCATTATCTTTGAGAGATCGAGCTAGAGCTTGGTTGAAGTCCGTTCCGGCTGAGACGATAACTACTTAGGACCAATTGGAGCAAGCCTTTTTGGATAAATTCTTTTCACCTTCCAAGACTGCTCGCCTAAGGACCCAAATCACAAGCTTTGTTCAGAAAGATGGCGAGTTATTGTCAGAAGCTTAGGATAGATATAAGACTTTGCTGGAAGCCTGCCCATACCATGGGTTAGAGAAATGGTTGATAGTCCACACCTTCTACAATGGTTTGGAATATTCTTCGAAGGTGTCTCTTGACTCCGCAGCTGGTGGAGCTTTGATGAATAGAAGGCTCACAGAAGCTTATGGGATAATTGAGAGTGTAGCTTCAAATCATCACCAATGGGCTAATGAAAGAGGTCATAACCCGAGAAAGCTCTCGGGAGGTAAGTTTGAGGTAGATGGTGTTGATTTAATTATGTCAAAGTTTGATTCTTTGAATAAACATTTTGACATGCTTGAGAAAGCTCATGTTAATGCCATAGGTGCCTCTAACAATTTTTATGAGATTTATGGAGCACAGGGACATATAGGTGCTGAATGCCAAGTTGGAATGGTTTCCTCACATGGTGCACCAGTGGAGCAAGTGGAATAATGCCATAATTTCCATGACTTCAACTAAAAGGGGAGGAATGATCCGTATTCTCAAACTTATAACCCTGGTTGAAGGTCACATCCTAACTTCTCTTATCAGAATAGTCAGTACCAAGCTGGGCAAGGTAATGCTAAACCCTCTTCTGGAGTCCCACAGGTACAGAAATCTAGACTTAAGTCTCTTCTTGAGAATTTTGTTGAGAGCCAGTCTAAGCAGAATGAGGAGTTTAGGCACCATGGACAAGTTGTAACTGAGGCAATTAAAGAGTTGTCAGCTAAGGTTGACAATTTTGCTATTCATAATAAGATGTTGGAAACCCAGATTGCCCAACAAGCAAGCACTTCTCTTAGGTAGCAAGGTAAGTTAACCTGAAGTCAACCCAGGCAATGAACATTGTAAGGCTGTGAGTTTGAGGAGTAGAAAGAAGTTAGAGAATCCTAAGGGTAATGGGGAGAAAGACAAAGATGAGGGGAATGAGGAAAAAGAGACTAAGGCACAACCCTTAGAAGAGGAGGAAACCATTGAGAAGGTGTCTAAGTATGTACCCCCTGAACCTTACCAACCCCCAGTTCCCTTCCCTCAAAGACTTGCTAAGGCCAAGTTAGATAGGCAATTCGGGAAGTTCCTAGAGGTCCTAAAGAAATTGTACATTAATATACCCTTCACTGAGGCGTTGAAACAAATGCCTACCTATGCTAAGTTTCTTAAGGAAATCTTGTCTAATAAGAGGAAGCTAGAAGAATATGAGATAGTAGCTTTAACTGAGGAGTGTAGTGCGTTAATTCAAAATAAATTGTCTCCTAAGTTAAAAAATCCAAGTAGCTTCTCTATTCCTTGTTTGATTAGCAACACTAATTTTGATAAAGTTCTATGTGATTTGGGGGCTAGTGTCAGTCTTATGCCCCTTTCTATGTGTAAGAAGTTGGAGGTGGGTGAACTAAAACTCACAACTATCTCACTTCAATTAGCGGATCGATCTGTCAAGTACCCCATAGGCATCTTGGAGGATGTTCCTATTAAGGTTGGTAAGTTTTACATGCTCGTGGATTTTGTTGTGCTTGACATTGAAGCTGATGCTATAATGCCGATCATACTTGGGCATCCATTCCTTGCCACTGGAAGGGCGATCATTGATGTCCACGAAGGGAAATTAACTTTGCGATTGAATGATGAGGAAGTAGTTTTTAATGTTTTTAAATCTGAAAAAAATTCTAATTCCTTAAATTCATATAATCGCATAGATGCTACTAATGTTGTGGATAGTGTTGTGTTTTCAGGTGTGCAGGAATCGGTGGCTGATGCTATGCTAGAAAAGACCTTGCCCAGGGGTACTACAAAATTTGAGGAGTCTAAGCCTTGCAAGAAAGGACCTAAGAAGCAAAATGACAAGTGTGTAAAGAAGCGTGGATTTAAACTCGGGGATAAAGTTCTTGTTAATAACTTGCTTCTACATTTCTGTCCTAATAAGTTATGCTCGAAATGGTCAGGACCATATGAGATTGTTTGAGTTTTATCCTATGGTGTGCTTGAGGTGAAGAAAGAAGGCCATAAGCCTTTCATGATAAATAGCCAGAGAGTGAAACACTTTGAAGGAGTGGGGACTGAGCATTACTCCATTGACATCACTTGAGTACAAAAACCAGACCAAAGTCAAGCTAATGACTTTAAACAAGCGCTTCTTGGGAGGCAACCTAAGTTTCTTTATTTATTTATTTATTCTTTTTCTTTTGACTTTGTGTGTTGGATTGCTAGTTTGATCTTTATCTCATGGATCTTGTTTAGGTTTGACCATTTTTGAAGCTCAAATTAGAAGAAGAGTGAAGTCAGAAGGTTCCACACCCAGCTCATGAAAAATTCCATGGCCATGGATTGAACACCAGAAGTTTTTCCACCACCGCAGTGAGTTCTTTTCTTTTATTCCTTCTCTTATTTTGGATTTTTACATTGGGGACAATGTAAGTTCTAAGCTTGGGGGGTATTTTTATATTTTAATATTTTTATTTTCATTAGTTTCATGCATTTTCATGTCTCATTTTGCATTACATCTTCATGTTGTATTTTCACACCATCATATCTCTTGGGTTTTTGGTTGAACTTGTGCCCCTCTCTTAAGGATTTTTTAGTTGATATTGATTTGGAACCCAATTTGTTGATTCTTGTGGTAGGCAACAGGCATTATTTTAATTGATAGTAGAGGTGATCTCTTGATAGTTGATAATTAGCATATGTTCTCTGAATTTGTGCTTTTCATTGATTTTTAAAGCTCTAAATGTGAGTTTTGAGCCTGTATGGTATTTGTGCACTATATTATTTTTCCTTCCATTCTTTGTGTTGAGTGATAATTCTTTATTGATCTTGTGCTCTAGAACTTGATCTGAAACCATTTTGAGGTAAAATTTTTGTTTGCATGCTTGAATGTGATTAAGGCATCTTAGGTATTTTTCTGGCCTTCTGAAATTATTACACTTTCATCCTCTAGTTGCCCATTTTGAGCCTATTGCATAATTATTTTTCTTGATGCCTATGATGATACATCGTTAGTAATCATTTAGAATATTAAATAGAGCAATTTGGATTTGAAAGTTGTTTGAAAGTTACGTTGGGAATTATATGTATTTGAGCTTCGTCTTTCTCAAATGAAAAAAAATGAAAAAAGAAAAAAAAATAAAAGAAACATCATGAGATGAAAGCTTGAAAAAGAGGAGAAAGAGGAGAAGGAAAAGTAAGGAAGAAAATTCTTTCAAATGTGGAGTTATGTTTTAGATTGAAAAAATTATCTTTGCTCCATTTATGTTCTATTGGATTTCTTGTGTATATTGAAAATATTGATGAGCCATTTGTGCAAACCTTCCTTTCTTTACCTTACCTATCATCATTCCCATGGTCCCATTACAACCCTTAAAAGACCTTTTAATTCTTACATGCATGCTGATTATTAGTGGAAATCTGGTTTCTTATCAAGCATAAGGAAGCGCAATTTCTTTGAAGGATTTTGAGCGTATGATTTTCACCTTTAAACACTTTGAGTGTGGTTAGTGGAGTGAACTTAATTCAATCAGTGAGGATGCATGATTTCTGAGAACTTAGCCTCTAATTAGACTTGATTTTGATTACCTCTCAGATTCTTGGATTGCCTTAGCCTATTGCTTGAATAATTGTTTTCTCGGGTTCCTCATTCATTATTGTCTCTTGATCCCACTTCTTGGTTTAGCCTTATTTATTGCTTAGGGACAAGCAAAGTCTTAAGCTTGGGGGGATTTGATGTGTGTGAAATAATATCAAATTTTGTTCTTGTTTTGCATGCATTCTTAGGTATTTTAGGCATTTTACTTTCCCTTTTAGTTTATTTTTCCCTTAGTTCGGATAACTGCGGTGTTTTTGGTGTTCTTGTGCAGGATTAATGCTGAATTGGCCTTAGATTGAATGGAATGCTTGCGTGATTGAAGTTGGAGCTTAACGGATAGCGAAAAGGTGCAAAAAGACCACTCCAGAGGGATCCACGGCCTGCCCGTGGATCAAACCATGACCATGGATCGAGTAGTAACTTGAAGCAGCAAAAGAGAAATTTCAGAGAATTCCACGGCCTGGCCGTGGAATGATCCACGGCCGTGGAATAATCCATGGCCATGGAATTATAATGACAAGATCCACGGCCAGCCCGGTGGAATGATCCACGGCCGTGGATCGCGATTTACTGACAGTTTTTAAGTTTTTATTTTTATTTCTTTTGGGGGCTTTTTAGCCAATTAAAACCCTAGGTTATAAATAAATGTTCTGAATACAATTGAGGGGTTCTAATTTGGTTTTGGAGGAGGCATATTGGAGACTTTGGTTCTTGATCTTTCTTCCCTCTTCTCTCTTGGATTACAAGTTTGGATGTTTATGAACATGTTTTCTTGTTCTTTCTTCTCTATGTCTGAGTAGTTTCTTTTATTTCTAGGATTGGGCAATGCCCTTTGATACATTGATAATGATTAATTGACTTTGTTTCCCCTTTTATTGATCTTGAATGTTCTTTGATTCAATTCTTATTACTCTTATTTATGTGAATTTGCTGGCCACTGATTTGCATCTCATAGGCATTTAGGGACGTACTGAGAAGAGAAGGAAAAGTAAGGAAGAAAATTCTTTCAAATGTGGAGTTATGTTTTAGATTGAAAAAATTGCATTTGCTCCATTTATGTTCTATTGGATTTCTTGTGTTTATTGAAAATCTTGATGAGCCATTTGTGCAAACCTTCCTTTCTCTACCTTACCTATCATCATTCCCATGGTCCCATTACAACCCTTGAAAGACCTTTTGATTCTTGCATGCATGCTGATTATTAGTGGAAATCTGGTTTCTTATCAAGCATATGGAAGTGCAATTTCTTTGAAGGATTTTGAGCGTATGGTTTTCACCCTTAAACACTTTGAGTGTGGTTAGTGGAGTGAACTTAATTCAATCAGTGAGGATGCATGATTTCTGAGAACTTAGCCTTTAATAGGACTTGATTTTGATTACCTCTCAGATTCTTAGATTGCCTTAGCCTATTGCTTGGATAATTGTTTTCTCGGGTTCCTCATTCATTATTGTCTCTTGATCTCACTTCTTGGTTTAGCCTTAGTTATTGCTTAGGGACAAGCAAAGTCTTAAGTTTGGGGGGATTTGATGTGTATGAAATAACATCATGTTTTATTCTTGTTTTGCATGCATTCTTAGGTATTTTAGGCATTTTAGTTTCCCTTTTAGTTTATTTTTCCCTTAGTTTGGATAACTACGGTATTTTTAGTATTTTTGTATAGGATTAATGCTGAATTGGCCTTGGATTGAATGAAATGCTTGCGTAATTGAAGTTGGAGTTTAACGGATAGCGAAAAGGTGCAAAAAGACCACTCCAGAGGGATCCACGGCCTGCCCATGGATCAAACCACAGCCATGGATTGAGCAGCAACTTGAAGAAGCAAAAGAGAAATTTCAGAGAATTCCACGGCCTGGCCGTGGAATGATCCACGGCCGTGGAATGATCCATGGCCATGGAATTCTAATAGTAAGATCCACGGCCAGCCCGTGGAATGATCCACGACCTTGGATCGCAGTGCACAATAGTTTTTAAGTTTTTATTTTTATTTCTTTTGGGGGCTTTTTAGCCAATTAAAACCCTAGGTTATAAATAGATGTTCTGAATACAATTGAGGGGTTCTAATTTGGTTTTGGAGGAGGCATATTGGAGGCTTTGGTTCTTGATCTTTCTTCCCTCTTCTCTCTTGGATTATAGGTTTGGATGTTTATGAACATGTTTTCTTGTTCCTTCTTCTCTATGTCTGAGTAGTTTCTTTTGTTTCTAGGATTGGGCAATGCCCTTTGATACATTGATAATGATTAATTGACTTTGTTTCCCCTTTTATTGATCTTGAATGTTCTTTGATTCAATTCTTATTGCTCTTATTTATATGAATTTGATGGCCACTTATTTGCATCTCATAGGCATTTAGGGATGTACTGAGAGGAGAAGAAAAAGTAAAGAAGAAAATTCTTTCAAATGTGGAGTTATGTTTTAGATTGAAAAAATTGCCTTTGCTCCATTTATGTTCTATTGGATTTCTTGTGTTTATTGAAAATCTTGATGAGCCATTTGTGCAAACCTTCCTTTCTCTACCTTACCTATCATCATTCCCATGACCCCATTACAACCCTTGAAAGACCTTTTGATTCTTGTATGCATGTTGATTATTAGTGGAAATCTGGTTTCTTATCAAGCATAAGGAAGTGCAATTTCTTTGAAGGATTTTGAGCGTATGGTTTTTCCCCTTAAACACTTTGAATGTGGTTAGTGAAATGAACTTAATTCAATCAGTGAGGATGCATAATTTCTGAGAACTTAGCCTCTAATTGGACTTGATTTTGATTACCTCTCAGATTCTTGGATTGCCTTAGCCTATTGCTTGGATAATTGTTTTCTCGGGTTCCTCATTCATTATTGTCTCTTGATCCCACTTCTTGGTTTAGCCTTAGTTATTGCTTAAGGACAAGCAAAGTCTTAAGCTTTGGGGGATTTGATGTGTGTGAAACAACATCATGTCTTGTTCTTGTTTTGCATGCATTCTTAGGTATTTTAGGCATTTTAGTTTTCCTTTTAGTTTCTTTTTCCCTTAGTTCAGATAACTGCAGTGTTTTTGGTGTTCTTGTGCAGGATTAATGCTGAATTGGCCTTGGATTGAATGAAATGCTTGCATGGTTAAAGTTAGAGCTTAACAGATAGCGAAAAGGTGCAAAAAGACCACTCCAGAGGGATCCACGGCCTGCCCGTGGATCAAACCACGGCCATGGATCGAGCAACAACTTGAAGAAGCAAAAGAGAAATTTCAGAGAATTCCACGGCCTGGCTGTGGAATGATCCACGGCCGTGGAATTATCCACGGCCTGGCCGTGGAATAATCCATGGCCATGGAATTCTGACAGCAAGATCCACGGCCAGCCCGTGGAATGATCCACGGCCGTGGATCGCAGTGCACAGCAGTTTTTAAGTTTTTATTTTTATTTCTTTTAAGGGCTTTTTAGCCAATTAAAATCCTAGGTTATAAATAGATGTTCTAAATACAATTGAGGGGTTCTAATTTGGTTTTGGAGGCGGCACATTGGAGGCTTTGGTTCTTGATCTTTCTTCCCTCTTATCTCTTAGATTACGGGTTTGGATGTTTATGAACATGTTTTCTTGTTCCTTCTTCTCTATGTCTGAGTAGTTTCTTTTGTTTCTAAGATTGGGCAATGCCCTTTGATACATTGATAATGATTAATTGACTTTGTTTTCCCTTTTATTGATCTTGAATGTTCTTTGATTCAATTCTTATTGCTTTTATTCATGTGAATTTGCTGGCCACTTATTTGCATCTCATAGGCATTTAGGGACGTACTGAGAGGTGAACCTAGGTGTTGGAACCATAAGAATTGAACTTAAGGTCTAAATCACGAGAGTAGTTTTAACCTTTCGAGGATTCAATGAATTACCACAAAGCGTAATGGGTTCAATTTAAATTCAATTACCATGAGAGTAGGAATTGGTTTAATTGGGCACGGATCTTGTATCTTGAGAAAGAACATTAACTAATTTAGGGTAATTCACCTTCAATTGAATTTTAGATTTAATAAAAGGGTTGTTAATTAGGATTTGTCTTGTATCATTGTGGTATCCCAATCTTGGAAGCTTTCTTGAATCTGAATACCCTTCTTGATAACTTGCTGTTTTTATTCTAAATTTTACACTTTGATTTTTAATTATTTAATTACTTTGTTATTACGTTCTTCTTAATCAACAATTATATTCTCTTTTGTTTAATTTAATTGAATTAATTAATTAATTAATTAGTATTCATAGACACAGTCCCTGTGGATTCGATCTTTTTATTACTTAACGACGAAACCATACACTTGCAGATTTCACGCATCACCCGTTGGGTTGAGTTTTTTTTTAAGCATTATAAATGAGTCTCTTTATTTGTGTTTGTAGTATTTTTATGTATATGATACTAATTTTATTTTATTTCTTTATTTTTTTAGTCTCTATAAATTATAATTTTTCTATTTTTTTAAATTTTGTGGATTTTTTTATTTTTTATACATTTTTTTTTTTTTTAGGTGGGTTAGGCGAGTTGACCCGCCAACCCACCTATTTTTTTCTCATTTTCTCTTTTCTACGGGTCAACTCGCCAACCCGCCAACCCATCCTTAAACGGAGTGGGTTGGCTCTTCCAACCCATTTCTCAAAATGGGCTAACCCACCCCGCCCCACATTTTGGCGGGTTGAAAGCCAGGGGGGGGGCAGGGCGGGGCAGGTTGGCTGTTTTGCCACCTCTACCCACACCTAGTGGTTTGCCCACTATTTGTGGTCAACATTCTGAAATGAGACTTAGCTCTAGAGGCCTTTAGGATAGTAGAGTCACCCAATGAAAGTTCTCATGAATCAGAAAGACCTATAGATCCTTAGGATAGAATTCCTCAAATTTAAGACAATCCCTTAGGGCACAAGGGGAGCGTACATTTTCGTTATCTTTGGATTTATCCATATCATAATCTCTATTCATACATATATATCATAAGTAGTGTGATCCATTAATGTGATAGGCCATAATCGTATCCCTCTTAAAGAAAAGTTTTTTTTTGCTCAGACTAAAAAAAAGAGAGAAATTTTTTTTACAAAAAAAGGGGGCAGGTCACTATTAAAGGACCAACTATTTATCCATCATTGCATTCATCCTATATATTGAAATAAAATTAAGAAAAAAAAGGAAACTTACGTTGCATCCTTGCACCATGTTTCTTTTCCATACTCTAATCTCTTTGTCATTCCTCGGGAAGATTTGTTAGAGAACCATTAAGACTCAATCACGGTTTGACAGTGAGCATCTTTGATGGAAAGAAATAGGGGATCAGATCACAAGGATATTACCTTAAAAAAGACTCCGTGACTCAAGGCCAAGAAAGTTAACATTGAAAGCCTAGTAATTATGGGCCAAATGTTGAAGAAGACCTAACGTTTGACACTCGTAGCAAAGTATTGGAAGATTATGGACCTATTAGAGGTAAATGTGCAAGTGGAAGTCATCATTGCAGTGGCCTAATATTATGATCCACCTCTTCGATGTTTTATTTTTCAAGATTTCCAATTAGTTTCCACTCTGGAAGAATTCGAGTAGATTCTAGGCTTGCTGTTTGAAGGTAAAAAGCCATACTATTATATGGAATACTATGCATCCATCCAAACCGTAGTAAACATTTTGAAAGTGCACGTGAGAAACTTACAAGGTGCGCAACAGAATAGGAATAGAACCAAAGGGTTTTCAAGAGAGTACCTCAAAGGACATATGCATCACTTAACCAAAAATAGAGAATAGGATACTTTCATAAATGTGCTAGCCCTCACCATTTATGACACAGTCTTATTCCCTAATATTGATGACTATGTGGATTTTGAGGCAATTGATTTGTTCCTTGCTTGCAAGTTTAACACTGACAACTCAATCCCAACCATTCTCACAAATGTTTACTGTACCTTGAACTTTAGTCACGAAAAGAATGGCAAGAGAATCCTCTGTTGCTTGCCGATGATTTATGTTTGGCTCACAATTCATGTTTTCAACAGATTATACAAAGCAGAGTGCCCTTTCACTGACTTCAATGTGTATCACTTGAAGACCAAGAGTAGTCGTGAATAGGCGGACCATTTAGATAAATTGGATGAAAAGCAAATCAGATGTTATCCTCAATGGGAAGATGTAAGAAATATCATCTACTAGTGTGGAAGATTTCCAAATGTACCCCTCATGGGTACACGAGGATGTATTAATTACAATCTGACCTTGGCACAACGATAGCTTGGTTACCTTATAATAGGGCCACTTGTAGAAGTCCTGATAATCCCTTTCGTTCTTTACTATATAGACACAAAAAACACTGAATCACTTTAGAAGGTTCGAAATGCTTGGGATAGAGTCATTTGAAGAGGAAAAGAACTAAGAGTTAGAAGTTGTGCAACTAAGGAAAATTACCACCAGTGGGTTAAGGATAAAGTTTTGGAAATCAAGTTACCATTTAAGACCCCAGCAATTCCTATGGTTGGTGAATCTTCAACTTTGGTCTTGATTGAAAATGAAGAGACAAAAGAAATGAAAGCAAGGTTAACAAAAATGGAAAAGGAAAAGAGAAAAATGAAAGCTGAGTTGAGAGAGACCCGCCAAGCATATGTAGCCTTAAAGCGAGAAAATACTGAAAAAGACCGCACTCTCGAATGGACTAAATAAAATATGAAGACATAACACGATTATGTGTTGAAAGCCAAACATTGTTTGGGGGCAAAAAATAGGGAATTAGGGCTCTGAAGGCAAGAAAGAGACAAGGCTATGGCTAAAAACCAACAAGCTAGGGAGCAACTCAAGAATGCCAAAGTAACTCAGAATGATGCCATACGACAAGTGGAAGAAATGAGGCAGAAGATGGAAGTGGCATCTGAGCGATATGAAGATATGATTAAATACAAGAAGCTCTATATGAAAGAGACAGTTACAAAATATGAGGCAACATTGCAACAAGAACAGAAAAATATAAAGAAACTAATGGATTAAGTAAAGCAACAAAAGAAGGACATTGATGGATGTGTTTGATGCTTATCTGTGAAGACTTGTTTTGATGATAACAAACGGGAAGCTTAAAATGAAGATGATATATAGATCAAGTCTAAGTTTATAATTGTTTAGCATTAGGACTTAGGATCTATTGTACGGAGCTCACATTGATATCTCGTTGTTTTTTAAAGAAAAGAGGAAAAGTGTTTTAAACTCAGTATCCTTGAAAACATCCTTTTGAAACTCTTTTTTAACTGAGTTATTCGAATAAAGCTTTGCTTATTCGAATAACCATGCTCACGTGGTTTGTTTTCTAAAAGATGTTATTCGAATAACTACCCCGTTATTCGAATAACCAATGCTTTCAGAAATCTGTTTTATAAATGGCTATTCGAATAAACCGTCTCTTATTCGAATAAATGAAGTTTTCAGAACTTAGCCTTGAGTAAGTTATTCGAATAGATCATACGCTATTCGAATAAAACCTTTCTTTCAAAACATGTTATTCGAATAGAGGAGTCGTTATTCGAATAAACGTGCGTTTTCACAAACTCTGGTTTTAACAGAGTTATTCGAATAACAGGTTGGTTATTCGAATAACCCATCTTGAATGAGTTTTTTAGAAACAGTGTTATTCGAATAAGCCTTCGCTTTATTCGAATAAACACGGAACTTGGTTTACGAAAATGGAAACAGATAACTTTCAAATTTGTTTTTAAATGACATTAATTATACCCAAGTATTGTTTAACCTAGTTTTCCCTATAAATAGCAAGCCTGGGTCACATTTTCAATAGCCCATTATTCTGAACTATTTTCTGATTACTCTATCTTTGTGAAAACTATTTTCTACGCTCTTCTTGCTTAAAAACTTTGAGATATTTCTGTGAGAGCTCTATTAGCACTTCAACTTGTATTACATACTCTGTTTGAGAGTTTCTCTTCATCTCTATTTTTTTTTCGATAATCTGTATCGAGGTGAGGTATCCTCAAGGTTTGTATAAGGGTGAGGTATCCTGCAGGCTGAGACTTTAGCACAAGGGTATAGTGTCCCTGTGTGTGAAAAGTGCTCTAATTTGTAACGGTAGCAAGCACCTATTGAAGCTTGTATACTTAGTGAAAAATCTCGACTTTCGAGGATTTGGACGTAGACCACAAGTGGGTTAGTGGTCGAACTAGGATAAATACGTGTACTGCTTCTCTTTTCCCTAATCTCTTTATTTTATGCAATTTATTTTATTGCACATTTATTTTCTGTTGTTCTTTATTGCTTCTTTTCTTCTTCTCATTCTTTCTGTGCATTTATTTATTAAGCTTTTAATATTCGTTTTAATTAAAAAGAGGTTTTGCAAAAAAGTTTTTATACTCAATTCACCCCCCCTCTTGAGTGCTGGAAGCCACTTGGTAACAAGTGGTATTAGAGCTAGACTCTTGTATAAAGAGCTTAGCAGCTTCAAGAGTATATGACTTCTTTAAATGGTTTTTCAGAAGGATCCTCCATAAACCGACCACCCTTTTTCAATGGGGATGGTTACGCATATTGGAAGGAAAGAATGAAAATCTTCATCGAAGCTATTGATCTAGATGTTTGGGATCTTTGTCGAAAATGGCGCTTTTATACCCACACATGAGGTCGATGGTGTAAGGACCAGAAACACCACGAAATAAATGGTCGATGAAGACAAAAGAAAAGTTCAATTTAATTTAAAAGCCAAAAATATTATTACTTTGCTTTGGGATATGATGAGTTCTTTAGAATTTCAAATTGTAAAGCGCTAAAGAAATGTGGGATACTTTGCAAGTTACCCATGAGGGTACTAGTGAAGTTAAGAGGTCAAGAATCAATTCTCTAACTCGTGAATATGAACTATTGAGAATGAACCAAGGAGAAAGCATTCGGGAAATGCAAAAGAGGTTCACCCACATAGTTAATCATCTTGCATCTTTAGGCAAAAGCTTTTCTAATGAAGATTTGATTAACAAAGTGTTGAGATGTCTTAGCAGGATTTGGCAACCCAAAGTGACAACTATATCCGAATCGAGGGATCTGTCCACAATGACTTTAGCTACCCTCTTTGGAAAACTTCACGAGCACGAGTTGGAGTTGAGTGAGATTAAGCCAAAGCGAAGAGAATGATAAAAAGAAAAGGGAATAGCACTCAAAGCCACTTCTTCATTAATCGATAATGATGATGAAGAAAATGAAGAAGGCTCAGAAAACGTTGAGGTAAGTGAAGAAAATTTAAGTTTGTTGGTTAAAAAGTTTGGTAAATTTCTCAGGAAAAAGGGAACGCAAAGAAGACCTCCTTCCCTCCTAAAAAGACACACTTCAAAGGTGAAGGAGCTTCATCGACTCCAACTTGCTATGAATGTGGCAAACTTGGTCACATGAAAATGGAGTGCCCAGTTTATCAAAAGAAGAAAGAAAAATTTGAAAAGAAGCCCTTCAAGGAAAGAAAAGGAAGAAAAGCCTACATAGCGTGGGATGAAAACGACATGGACTCAACTGACAGTTCAGATAGCGAAGAAGCTCAACTGTGTCTCATGGTAAAAGGAGATGAAGAAGAAAGCGAAAACGAGGTAAGTTCTAATACTTTATTACCTTCTTACGATGAGTTACAAGATGCTTTTGAGGAATTACATGAAGAATCTTTAAAACTCACAAAAATTATTTCTTCATCTAAGAAAATAATTTCTTCTTTAGAAAAATAAATTCTTGTTTTAAATAAAGAAATAGAAGAATTGAAAATTGAAAACGAAACTTTAGGAATCATTGATGCATGCACAAATCATTCTTCACATGCTTCTACTTCTTCTTCTTGTTCTTCATGTCATACACTTGAAAAAGAAAACGAAGATCTAAAGAATACTCTTTCTAAATTCACTTTTGGAAGGGATAACTTAAATATTTTATTAGGAAGACAAAGAGTGGTTTTTCAAAAAGCCGGGATAGGTTATAACCCGAAAAATCAACAAAAACTCTATAAAAATTTCTTTGTGCATTCTAGTATTTCAAGTAGCCCTTTTATTAAATATTTTTATTGTGGAAGAAAAGGACATAGTGCTTCAACATGCAATGCAAGGAAAAACATAAATACAAAAGTTGGAACAAAAATGGTTTGGGTTCCCAAGGGTACTATACCCAAAACTGACACACAAGGACCCAAGAAAGTTTGGGTACCAAAAGTTAAAAACTAAACTTGTGTTGTAGGTGTGCTTGAAATCCAGGAGTTCAAATTGGTATCTTGATAGCGAATTTGCTCCAAGCATATGACCGGGGATGACTCAAAGTTCACCGCACTTATTCCCAAGAATCATGGACACGTCACTTATGGCGATAATAACAAGGGTAAAATTCTTGGAATCGGCAAAGTCAGTAAGAACCCTAACTCTTCCATTGAAAATGTGCTGCTTGTTGAAGGCTTGAAACACAACTTACTTAGTATTAGCTAATTATGTGATAAAGGAAATAAAGTTATATTTGATTCAAACTATTGCATAATTGAAGATAAAAATGACAAGCATGTTAAATTTATTGGTCATAGAGTAAACAACATCTATATGATTAGTCTTGATGATATATCTTCAAATGATGCGAAATGTCTTTTAAGTAAGAATGATGATTCATGGTTATGGCATAGGAGAATTGCACACATTCACATGGATCACTTAAAGAAGTTGGTCTCTAAAGAGCTAGTAATTGGACTACCCAAGCTTAATTTTATAAAAGATAAATTATGTGATGCATGTCAAAAGGGTAAACAAATAAAGGTCTCTTTTAAAGCGAAAAATATAGTTTCTACCACTAGACCTTTACAACTTTTGCACATGGATCTGTTTGGACCTTCTAGAACTATGAGCTTTGGTGGGAATTACTATGCTTTAGTGATTGTGAATGATTTTTCTAGGTTTACATGGACTTTATTTCTTGCAAATAAAAACGATGCATTTCTAACTTTTAAAAGACTTGCCAAAATTATTCAAAATGAAAAAGGTTTTCAAATCTCTTCTATAAGAAGTGACCATGGTGGGGAATTTGAAAACAATGTTCTTGAAAATTACTGTGATGAACATGGCATTAATCATAATTTCTCTTGCATTTCTAGAACTCGCAACAAAACGGAGTTGTAGAAAGGAAAAACCGTTCTTTAGAAGAAATGGCGAGAACTATGCTTAATGAAGCTGCTCTTCCTAAATACTTTTGGGCGGATGCTGTAAGTACAACTTGTTATGTAATGAACCGAGCCCTTATAAGGCCTATTTTAAAGAAAACCCCATATGAGTTGTATAAGAGAAGAAAGCCTAATGTCTCACACTTTCATGTTTTTGGTTGCAAATGTTTTGTTTTAAATAATGGAAAAGATAATTTAGGCAAGTTTGATGCTAAGTCTGATGAAGGTATATTTCTTGGCTATTTAAATCATAGTAAAGCCTTTCGCATTTACAATAAAAGAACTATGACTATTGAAGAATCTATACATGTTGCATTTGATGAAACTGACCAAAGTGGATCGAGAAAGGATCTTGTTGTTGATGATGTTGCAGAAATCTTGACGGAAACACACTTGGACAGTAAGGAAAAAGAAATCAAGGAGAAAAAGGATGAACAAAGACAAGAAGATTCGCAAGCTTTGGAACTTCCCAAAGAATGGCGAACTTCAAAATATCACTCCCTTGATCAAATTATCGGTGATGTATCTAAAGGTATAAGTACTCGTAACTCCCTTAGAAATACTTGTAATCACTTAGCGTTTGTTTCTCAAATTGAACCTAAGGATTTAATTGAAGCTTTTGATGATGAACATTGGATCTTAGCTATGCATGAGGAATTAAATCAGTTTGAAAGAAATCAAGTTTGGGAATTAGTTGCTAGACCTAATAATCACCCTATAATTGGAACTAAATGGATTTTTAGAAACAAACTTGATGAAAATGGATTAATAACTAGAAACAAAGCTAGATTGGTTGCTAAAGGGTATAATCAAGAAGAAGGTATAGATTATGAAGAAACCTATGCACCTGTAGCTAGACTAGAAGCTATTAGAATGTTACTTGCTTATGCTTGCATCATGGATTTCAAATTATATCAAATGGATGTTAAGAGCGCTTTTCTAAATGGTTTTATTCAAGAGGAGGTATACGTTGAACAACCTCCAGGTTTTGAAAATCATGAACTACCCAACCATGTTTTTAAACTTAAAAAGGCTCTATATGGCTTAAAGCAAGCTCCTAGAGCTTGGTATGAAAGGTTGAGTAAGTTTCTTTTGGAAAATGGTTTTTCAAGAGGAAAAGTTGACATTACTCTTTTTATTAAAAATAAAAAGCATGACATTCTTCTTGTGCAAGTATATGTGGATGATATTATCTTCGGTGCTACTAATGAATCCCTTTGCAAAGATTTTGCTAAGTCAATGCAGAATGAGTTTGAAATGTCAATGATGGGAGAATTGAACTTCTTCCTCGGACTTCAAATCAAACAAATGGACGAAGGGACTTTCATAAGTCAAACCAAATACTGCAAGGAATTGCTCAAGAGATTCGAAATGGAAAGTGCTAAACACATGGCCACTCGATGGGCACATCTTGCTACTTGGATAAAGATGAAGGAGGTAAATCAAGTAGAAATAACGAAATATAGAGGTATGATTGGATCTCTCCTTTATCTTACGGCTAGTAGGCAGATATTATGTTTAGTGTGTGCATGTGTGCTAGATATCGAGCAAACCCTAAGGAATCTCACTTAAGTCTTTGTCAAACGAATAATGAAATACCTAGTAGGCACTTCACAAATGGGCTTATGGTACCCTAAGGGTGCCTCTTGTAGCCTAATAGGTTATTCTGACTCGATTTTCTTTGGGTGCAAATTGGACGAGAAAAAGTACTAGTGAGACATGCCACTTGCTTGGTAGTTCTTTAGTTTCTTGGCATAGCAAAAAACAAAATAGTGTGGCTTTGTCTACGTGAATTTGAATATGTTGCGCCGGGAGTTTGCTACGCTCAAATCCTATGGATGAAGCAATGACTCTTTTGGACTACGGTCTTGACTTGATCACATCCCGATAAGATGTGATAACACTAGTGCAATAAATATCTCTAAGAATCCTATACTGCATTCTAGAACAAAGCATATAGAGATAAGACATCACTTTATCGAGATCGACTTATATCGATATATATATTACCTCTTATTTAAAGAAGGGGAGTAAGCTTTTATACCTTTTTTATGAATTCCAATTATATGCACTAACGCTTTTCTCATTGATAGTCTTATTGATAGTTTGTTATCATCAAAACAAGTCTTCATAGATAAGCATCAAACACATTCTCCCCCTTTTTGATGATGACAAACTATCAATAAGACTATCAATGAGAAAAGTGTTAGTGCATATAATTGGAATTCACAAAAAAGGTATAAAAGCTTACTCCCCTTTTTCAATGGGGACTGCATTCTTGAATTTGTTGAAACATCTAAGCAACTTGCAGATATCTTTACTAAACCCTTAGCAAAAGAAGCATTCTTTTATATTCGAGGAGAATTGGGCATAATTGATCAATCAAATCTTTGAATTGCTTATTTGCTGCTGATCATTACCATGTTTGTATGCCTTAAAATTCATATATGTATATGCTTCTGTGTGAGTTTTTATTGGAATAAGCAAAGGTTATTCGAATAAACTCATTCTCTACGTGTTAATATATCAGCCTTATTCAAATAGAATTCAGTTTATTCGAATAAACTGATACATTTGCTTATTTCTGTGTTTTTCATCTCTGCTTATTCGAATAAAACATTCTCTATTCGAATAACCAGAAACTTGCGCTTATCAGTGTTTCTTTCTGCCCTCTGCTTATTCGAATAAACCCCTTTCTATTCTGATAACCAGCGTTTGTTTTTTATCAGTCTCTGTTCTTGATCTCGGTCTATTCGAATAGACCCCAGGTTATTCGAATAACTTGAACCTTGTTTTTATCAGTCTTGGTGATGGGTCTCTGCCTATTCGAATAACTCCATAGTTATTCGAATAAATCTTTCCAGCTAGCCAAAACGCTTGGCTTTCCTAGTCGTTTTATTCGAATAAGAACACCTATTATTCGAATAAACCCTAGCTGCCACACCTCTTCAGTTTCCTACGCGCCTGTCTGTTCACCTTTCCTGCAAGGTTTATTCGAATAAACCTCTGTTTATTCGAATAAACACGGGGATCTTTAAATAAGCCCCTGCGCGCCCAAAGCCTTTCACCCTCCATCTTCTCTACTCTTCTCTGGTTCTTCACTCCTCCCTCTCCAAACGTTTTCACTTTCTGCGTCTCTTCCTCTCTCTCTCTCACACCTTCCTCCATGGCCTCCTCCTCCAGCAAGCGTCCACGCACGAAGAATGCTCCAGGCTCCAACCCGCTTGATCTTCGAAGGCTCTCCTCCAATGAAGAGCACCGTGCGCGCTTCATCTCTCACTTCTGGGAGCGAAACTTGGTTCAACCCAAGTATCTGGATCTATCTTTCTTTCAAGAAAGACATCGCGGCACTTCCGACCCTACTTTTGCAAAACCAAGGAGTTCTTTGACTTTGTTCTCACCGGGCCACCATCTACCCGGCCACGGTGAAGATGTTCTTCGCAATTTGGCGTTTGACGGCCGAGAATCTTCTTTCGAGGTATGTGATCGAACATAGTGATCACACCACCGGACTGGTCAACTCTGATTAATTCGGCTGCAGTTCTCGGCGCCCTTGTTGAAGAGGATGACACGCATTCCTTGAAGACTTCAACAAACTTCAAGCGAGTTGAAGACTCTTTGAAGCCCGGCCGGCCCTTACGATAAAGGTCTCAAGGGTGGAATTTGAAAAGCCAAGATAGGCTTCGCATTACGCTATGCTCACATTCGGCCCCTCGCGGTGGAAACTACGCCTATCTCGGTGAAGAGGACGTCTTCATGCTATGGTTTTCGAAGAATGGCCATCGGGTCAATCGGCTTTGTGTTCATCATGAGGCACATGATGCGGGCCAAGGGCAAGGACAAATCGAGACCTACCTTATGGCATCATCGTCACTACTACCTTGCTGAGCAAGTATCCTCAAGTCTTAGAGACTGAGCGGGCCATTGCTCTGGCTCATCACAACGTCTTTGGCACTCACACCTTACGGAAGATGAAGATGATTCAAACCGATGAAGGTTGGGTGTACCCATATGAGGTTGCTGAGGATGAGCTTGACCCTCGCCGACACCCTCTGCCCCTGCCGCTCCTGGCGATGTACTGCGCTTCTTTTGCTCTGTCACTGGGAACGGCATCATGGCCACCTTGCAAGACAACCGAGCTTACATGGAACATACCTTCTCTATTTTGTTTGACGAGAATAGAAGGCGTTGAACGTGAGGTTGCGGCTCTTCGATCTGCTTCACCGCTCCTGCACCAGTCTCTTCACCACCACCTCCAGGATGCTTACTTTTAGTTTTCTCTTGTTCTTAGGCTGTTTGTGTTTGGCTCTATGTAATTTTATTTATGGCTTATGTACTTGACTCTCATTTTATTAATGCATAAATAATAATTACTATTGATCTATTGATTTGAGCTTGTTCCCTTTTCTACACTTTGCTATATGTTTATGGGACTTACCCCTCCTTTTTGCTCATGACAAAAGGGGGAGAAATATTTGATCACTTGACTTTTATTGAGAAAAGACAGGTATGTTTAAAATAGGATTGGATTCATTTTGAAAGGGGGAGCTGCGCACTTATCTGATATATATATTACCTCTTATTTAAAGAAAGGGAGTAAGCTTTTATACCTTTTTTGTGAATTCCAATTATATGCACTAACGCTTTTCTCATTGATAGTCTTATTGATAGTTTGTCATCATCAAAAAAGGGGAGAATGTGTTTGATGCTTATCTGTGAAGACTTGTTTTGATGATAACAAACGGGAAGCTTAAAATGAAGATGAAATATAGATCAAGTCTAAGTTTATAATTGTTTAGCATTAGGACTTAGGATCTATTGTACGGAGCTCACATTGATATCTCATTATTTTTTAAAGAAAAGAGGAAAAGTGTTTTAAACTCAGTATCCTTGAAAACATCCTTTTGAAACTCTTTTTTAACTGAGTTATTCGAATAAAGCTTTGCTTATTCGAATAACCATGCTCACGTGGTTTGTTTTCTAAAAGATGTTATTCGAATAACTACCCCGTTATTCGAATAACCAATGCTTTCAGAAATCTGTTTTATAAATGGCTATTCGAATAAACCGTCTCTTATTCGAATAAATGAAGTTTTCAGAACTTAGCCTTGAGTAAGTTATTCGAATAGATCATACGCTATTCGAATAAAACCCTTCTTTCAAAACATGTTATTCGAATAGAGGAGTCGTTATTCGAATAAACGTGCGTTTTCACAAACTCTGGTTTTAACAGAGTTATTCGAAAAACAAGTTGGTTATTTGAATAACCCATCTTGAATGAGTTTTTAGAAAGCAGTGTTATTCGAATAAGCCTTCGCTTTATTCGAATAAACACGGAACAGTTTACGAAAATGGAAACAGAATGACTTTCAAATTTGTTTTTAAATGACATTAATTATACCCAACGGTAATTTGTTTAACCTAGTTTTCCCTATAAATAGCAAGCCTGGGTCACGTTTTCGATAGCCCATTATTCTGAACTATTTTCTGATTACTCTATCTTTGTGAAAACTATTTTCTACGCTCTTCTTGCTTAAAAACTTTGAGATATTTCTCGTGAGAGCTCTATTAGCACTTCAACTTGTATTACATACTCTGTTTGAGAGTTTCTCTTCATCTCTTTTTTTTCTGATAATCTGTATCGAGGGTGAGGTATCCCTCAAGGTTTGTATAAGGGTGAGGTATCCCTCAAGGTTTGTATAAGGGTGAGACTTTAGAGACTTTAGCAAGGGTATAGTGTCCCCTGTGTGTGAAAAGTGCTCTAATTTGTAACGGTAGCAAGCACCTATTGAAGCTTGTATACTTAGTGAAAAATCTCGGCTTTCGAGGATGGACGTAGACCACAAGTGGGTTAGTGGTCGAACCGGGATAAATCCGTGCACGCTTCTCTTTTCCCAATCTCTTTATTTTATGTAATTTATTTTATTGCACATTTATTTTTTTGTTCTTTATTGCTTCCTTTCTTCTTCTCATTCTTTCTGTGCATTTATTTATTAAGCTTTTAATATTCGTTTTAATTAAAAAGAGGTTTTACGAAAAAGTTTTTATACTCAATTCACCCCCCCTCTTGAGTGCTGGAAGCCACTTGGTAACAATGGATGGAAGGAGGAAGTCCATTTTTGGATGAGTCGGTTTGTAAAATTAGCATGTTTAGATAACTTGGCAATTGCAAACACTCTATATCATTTGAGGAAGGTCGATAAGATGGTCAATCCTCTTAAGACACCGGTAGAAATCAGTGACTTTATTTAGTATTATAAGAATCTCATAAGGAAAATGAAACAAATGGCTAAGGAGTATTCAAATAGGGAATAATCTTATTTAGCTAGGCCATGATGTATTTAGCTAGGAAGCGATGTATGTTGGTTGTGAAATGATGTACACCTTTAAAATGACGATTGCCATATCTTTTTAGTTGAATGAATGGCATATGCTTGTTTCGACACTCATTTTATGATCCCATATTTCACTTGAGACTTAATACTTTTGAATGAGATATTTTAGGTAATAGTCACGACAAACAAGGATCAATGATACTCACTTCAAATCTACTTGGCATAAAACCATTAACAGTTCTCTAACAAATAATGAGCATAATTACTGATCTTTTGATAAATAATAAGTTGAATTTTATAACTTTCAGGTAAAAGCTTTGAACCATTGCTCATCCTTAGAAAACGCAGATCGCATAAAACCCGAACCTACGAGACTAGGTCGCAAACTAGGCTGTAAGAGATGTCGAACTCGGAAAGAAATTTGGATCAAGATATGGATGAAATGAGAGGAAGAATATATGTGATGCCAGAAGGATAATCAAGGGTCGAAGATTTACTGAGACAGTTAACTAAGGCCCTTAAAGCAACGAATGGAACATCTATTGCACTGGAGTAAATGCAAATGCAAACAATAATGCGAATGAAGGGGATGATTCCATAAACGAAAATTCGGAAGGGGAGAATAACAATGTAGAAGTCATTTATGAGTAGCCATTGAAAATATTCCTGAACTGTAACGCAAAAAAAGAAAAATTAAGAGATAAATTTATTAGAAAGATGCAAGAGCAAAATAAAGCCATTCAAGGCCCTAATCTGTATGGCTTGATGGGAATCGATGAACTGTGCCCAGAGGTTGAAGTTAATATCCCTAAGGACTTCAAAAATTTTGGATTTCTCAAAGTACGATGGAAATACCAATCCAAAGTTTCATCTGAAGACTTATATAACTAAAATGGTCATTTGGTCACAGAATTAAAAATTCTTAATCAATTTCTTTCATGAAAGACTGACCGGACCAGGTTTGGAATGGTACATGCAACTTGACCATTCAAAGATTTCTTGCTGGGATGATTTGACAAATTTATTCTTGGGGCAATATTGATTCAACATTAACATTACACCTACCCGAGAATAGCTATGAGCAATGCAAAATAAGAATGATGAAACTTTTAAGTAGTACGCTCAAATATGGAGAATGTTAGCAGCCCAAGTTCAACCACCATTGACTCCGTCAGAAATGAGCTCGTACTTTATGGGGACCTTAGGACTACCTTTTATTGGGTTGATGGCGATAGGGATTTTTCTGACCTAATTTCAGCTAGAGAAAGGATTAAGAAGCTTGCAAAAGCAGTTAAGTTACATTAGAAATACAGAAAGCAATTTTCCTAAGAAGGTGGCACCGATAAGGAAGAAAGAACTAGAAGTTAGTTATGTGCAGCAACAAAACCCATGCTTTCTGCGTAATCCACAACTATACCCTTCTTATCAAGCTCCTCCACCCGCTCCTCCAGCTTACCAAACCTTATACCAAGTCAACAATGTTCCCTCGTCCATATATCCTAACCGGTCCTGTCTATATCGATTATCCTCTCGCATCTCGAAATCCAAGAAACCAAGGGTATGCTCAACTCCCGTAAAATCTACCCCCTTTCCAAAGTTGTCAATCTTCAATGTTGATTTGTTTCAATAGTTGTTCGATGTGTACTTAGTCACATATGTTCCTTCTCGCCCCATGGTACCCGCATTCCCAGCCTGGTATAATCCCAATGCAACTTGCAAGTTCCATATGGACAACCCAAGACACCCAATCGAAGATTGTGAGGTATTTAAAACAACAGTGAGGAGATTGATTGCCTGTGAAAAAGTAGACTTTGAAGAGGAGAAAGGGCCTAGCATTACTAGCAACCCAATTCTAAATCATAGGAAGGGAGCTGCAAATGCATTAGAAAAGGAGAAGGAATGAGTTCATGATGTATTCGATGTCAAGACTACTAAAAACTTAATATTCCAAGGGCTGGTCTAAGTAGGCTACTATTTTTTAGTATCCTTTGATGGTGTAGGGTTTGAATATGATATTGAAGCTTATTATGAATACCATATGGAGAAGGGGCACAATATTGAGAGCTGTCAAGAGTTTAAAGCTCAAGTGCAGAGATTCATGGCTCTGGGTGCAGTGGATGTTACTCAAGTAAGAGGGTTCACAAAAGAAATATATAAAGTGAAGCGTTTAGTTCTCAAACTTTCGGGTACTAGTGAAGTCCCAAATTCTGGGAAGGTTGCCATAGCGATAAAGAAGCCTATACCTTTTTCCTACAATGATACCCATATTGTACCTTGGAAGTATGATGTCAAGGTGGAGCAAGGTAATATAGGACAAACCTCTTCAGCCCCTATTACTCATATAGCAGAGCTCGCACAAGCAGTGTCGAGTGTCGTGGGCATAAGAGGGATCACATGAAGCGGCAGGTGCTATGGGGAAGAATATAAGATTGAGAAAGGAAAAATAAGCCTCATAGAAGCAAAAGAAGAAGAGGAAGAGGAAGAGGAATTCCTAAAAATCAAGAAGTATGATGATGTAGAAAAACTCAATAAAACTCTAGCTCGAATCTCTCTTTTGTCATTCATTATGAACTCTAAACCTCATCGCAAAGCACAACAAAAAGTGTTAAATGAAGCCTATGTGAAGTCAGATGTTACCCTAGAAAGCTTAGTGAACATGGTAGACCCAGTAAGGCACATCAATATGATCCCTTTCTCTAAAAAAGAAGTGGTACATTCGATAGGGAATAACCCGCGTGCTTTGCGCATCACTTTGAAATATCAGGGGTATGTAGTTGCTAAAGTTTTGATTGATAGGGGTTCTGCCTTGAATGTCCTCCCGAAGACAACCTTGTCCCAATTGGCTATAAGTGTAGAAGACTTGAGGCCTTAAGACATGATGGTGCGAGCCTTCATTGGAAGAAAAAAAGGAATTTTGGGAGAAGTGACACTTCTACTCGAGATAGGCCTAAGCCGTTTCTAAGTGACATTTCAAGTAATGGAGATTGAGCCTACATATACTATGCTTTTAGGAAGACCATGGATCCATGATTCCAGTTATAACATCCTAATACTAGTATCTCAGTATATACATCATACAAAGAGATACGTAGCATTATAATGTTACTACATATATACTAGTCATATATTTACATCCATAATATTCGTTGGAAACATTATAGAGAGTTATATGAAATGCGAAAATATAATATTTATATCATAATGCATCAAAGTACATTTTACATCATTAGCTATAGCAAAAGCTTGAAGTAGTACATAAGCCTATACATCTCAAAAGGAATACTAATAAGTACAATAATTTGAAACATAACATAATCTAGTGTGTGTTTGGGATAGCTGCAAAAATTTGATTATGCTTAGTAATCGATTATTGTATAAAAGCTTTTTGTTATAATCGATTATAATTGATTCATTTTTATGTTTGGATGCATTAGCTGTAAAGTGATTTTAAGTTAATCTAATTCGTTTGGATGATATAAAAAAGAATCGCTTTTATGTATTAAATTACTAAAATAGGTATAGAATGATTAAAAAAATTATTTGATTGAGGATAAAATGGTATTTACATATCAAAATGTAAGGAATAATCTATAAGCTAAAATCATAAGCTTCAATCTTCAGCATTATAAAAATTAGCTTTAAAAAGCTTTTATTTTACATTGAATTTCGTATAAAAGCTGAAGCTAATTTTACCAAACATGATTAAACACTATTCAAACAGCTTTTTTCCCAAAAAAAGCTAATCATAATCCTATCCAAACATGCACCTAATCCTTAGCTTATTTCTTCTTCTTCTTACCCTTGGAAGAAGTTTTACTTGCAATTACATGATACACAGCGGGCTGAGAAACTATATCCTCAGTATAAGTAATCAAAACTAGTCATGCATAACATATATAAACATAATCACAATAACTACTAATGAAATATGTTTAAAACATCTACAAGGTCTAACTATTGCACTTAGATAAACCAAGTTAATATACATATGATACATACATCTAGATCAACTCAGAACATAATGTAAATATTAAGAACTAATGGTTTTATATGTTATTTCGTAGCAAGTAGAGGTATCTCCTTAAACTACACATATATCCTGACTCATGAAAAGTTCGATCTAAACCCTGATTCTGAAGAACCTTATGGACCCTTACTTTTCTCTTTTGGCCTTGGCACTATCAACTTATCAAGGTTATGTCCTTCCTCCATTGAGTCTATCAGACACCCTTTCGATTTTTCTTGGCCTTCATGAATGCTGTCAAAGGATACTTACAAAATTAATACTACCAATATTTCCTATACATACTAGGTATAATTCTCTTATTGAAAATTATCCCTATTTGTATCTTAACATACTTTAGGAAACATATACTAGTGATCTCATATAGCCAGGAACTTGAAAACATCTAAAAAATGACAATTTTGAAGTTTCTAGCCTTAGACACGGCCTGTGTCTAAATACACAGCCTCCCCTATGTCTTACTCTATGAACACTATTCATGAGTTCCTCTGGCAGAGAAAGACATGCCCCCTCCCCCCCGTGTCTTCGAACATAGGCCGTGTCGCCCAACTAGAAGCATTGCAGCAACTTCTACAGAATGTGGTACTGTTCCATTAGTTCTTTTCTTAGATTTTGGCCATTCCAAACCAGTTTCTAGGTGATTCTAAGATCCCAATCAGTTCTTAAACACATAAGAATCATCAATCACAAACTCAAACCTCTTAATTTGGATTAACACACCAAAATTATCTATAAGGTGACCTAACCCCTCTTTGGGACTTCAAAGGACCAAATGAGATGTTCAAACCTTCTAACTTCTATTATTGCTATGAACAATTCATAAAAGACCAAAGAAACTCAATCATGCAATCAAAACATATCAAACACCTTAAGAACACAAAATGACCTATTGAGCACCAAAGTGCATTAATGGTGAAAAAGGTGAAAGGAAGTGAAGATGAACTTAAAAACCCTACCTTTGGAGCTGTGTTGATGAATCAAACTTGGTTGGATTTTCAAGCCTTGGCTTTACCCATGGCTTTCCTCTTTCTCTCTTCCTCTTGCTTGGCTTTTCTTTCCTCTTCTTTTTTTTCTCCTCTCACGTTTTATGTTTCAACTATTTGAGAAACAAACAGTCGTGGTGAGGCTTATAAAGAAGAAAGCTACTAAAAACACTCAGATTTAGCTAAATCCAGATTTCCAGCTTTTAATAACTTTAAAATAAATATTATGATTCATATAAAAAGTTATTTCACCATTATCTGATATTTTCATATCTGCTACTAGTCAAACCAACTATAATTAAACAATCAGTATGCCTAAAAATGCCAAAGTAGCTCAGTTTACCTTGAAACTTCAACTGTAACTTGTTCTTTATATTTGTGACCTAAAAATAACTTATCCATATTTATTTCCTCTCTTAAGCAATTTATGCTATTATCTGAGCCATTTTAAACTACTTTTCACAATCCGGGTTGTAACTAAGTACCTAAACTAACTCAGATTGTTATAAAATTAAACATACATGTTAAACAAGCCATATGCTACCTTTTTAACATATAAACAAGTCTAACATGTCATTTAGGATGGTGTTGTTCCCTCAACCTTGTAGCAAGGCTTGAAATACATTGAAAATGGGTGTCTAGTTACCATCTTAGGAGAAAAAGAAATCTTACTGATAAAGGCTACTTCAGTGCCTTATGTTGAAAGCACAAATTTGGAGGTGGAAAACTTCTTTCATATCTTCCAGTTCGTAAAATAAAAAATGAAGAAGGATAAGTCATCTTCTAAAGATGTTCATCAAATTGTGACTCGCATCATGACCAAGAATGGCTATCAAGCTGGGAAAGGTTTAGGAGTTCAACTGCAAGGAACCAAGTCTACGATCACCCTGCCGGAGAACAAGAGTAGATATAGTTTGGGATATGAAACATTTTTGGAAGGCATGATGAAGCATGGCTTGGCTCTCAATGAGGAAAAAAAGGAGAATGAAGTGAAAAAGATGATTCCTCATCTGAATGAGACATTCCTTGTCCTTACCGAAGTTATCAATAGAACCTCAAATCCTCAAGTCCAGCTAATCATTAACAATGTGGAGGAAGACTCAGTAGAAGACCATGTTATCCAGGCCTCCAGTAACTCGAAAACTCTGAACAATTGGCGATCAGAGACGTTAATTGATATGATTACCATAAAGTAATTGTTTAGTCATGATGCTATCATAGACTTTTGTGATGCTGAACTTATGTTAACTCTTATAAAATCTTTAATGTAATGAACTTATGCTTTCTTTTCAGTTTGATTCACTGCTCATGTTAACTTTTATCAAAGTTTCAGTGTAATGAACTTGTGTGTTTTTTAGTTAGTTTACTGCTTTGTTTCTTTTCTACCATTAACTTACACCTTTTTTAGCCTTGTCTAATTAACATGTTTTCTTTCTGTCAATAGTTTCCAATCTGGCATAAATAAATCTTCTAAGGATTTGGGTCTTGTAGAGACATTGTCCCATGAAGGGATTCCTAAAAGCTCAAGGATGTATTCTCATTCAATGAGGAACATAAATAACTATGACTTAGATGAAGATAGGATCGCCATTAAGGAGTTTGCCAAATTGGTAGAAAGGTCAAAAAGAGAATTCAGCCTAAATGAAGAAGAAGCCCACTATCAATAGTTTACCATGTTTTCTGCCTATCAATAATTTGTCAAGCCCACTGTCTTTTAAATTTCAGGTCACAAGGTCTCCCAACGTCATTTAAGTTCCCATTTTTAATAAACTCTTTTTAATCAATAAACGTCAATTGAGCTGTGATAGCTTGTTGATGAGGTGGTGACGTCTTTGGCTATACGCTGAGTTTCATTTTTGGAGAATTAACTGAGCAGCGATAACTTTTTAATTCGCTAATGAACCTGCTGATTTTCAATTAACATCTTTGCCTTGTCTATTCACATCATCTCATGCATTGTGGGACAAAATTTAAGTTCACGTTTTTACTCATTTTTTATGATGATAATATGAAAAGCTACTATTATTCCTAGTCTCTAATAAGAAACAAGTAAAGAATGGCAACTGTGAACACCCAATTTTGTCTAGATTATTAAAACTTTTTAATTCAGAATAAAACAAAAAAATAAAAAATAAAAATAAAAAAGAGAAAATAAAAAATTAATTACACTAATAAGTGTTCTTTTTTTTGGCCCATTTTCTTATTTTTTACCTCAAAAGTTTGTTAATAAAAAATAATAAAAGAAATGAATAAGCAAAGGCTGTTGCACTCCTCTTGCACTCTTCCTTTACCATTTTCTATTTTTGAGTATGAACTAATTTTTCTTTTCCTTGGTCTTCTCCTTATTCCTTTTCCTACCAAAGACCATGCATTGATGCACCCACACCTTCACTCAAGCACGTATACACATAGAGAAGGCAAAACGTTTAACCTTCCACTTCTCTTTAGAATTTTCCCTGCATACACAACACCACAATAGAGACAATGTTGTGTGCTCCCCATTTCATTACTACAACTGCTCCATTGCACCTTTCACACAACTTTTGTTTCCCATGCATGATTTGTTTGGATCCACGTAGAACTTGGCTATATAAGAAAGAAGATGAGAATTTGAGGGGGCTTGGATTCTAAAAAAAATCATCAGAGAGAGCAGAAAGGGTGAGACAAAGAGGAGGAATTTCTAATAGCTAAACCATTTTATAAGAGTCATCCTCCAATCACTAATTGAAGGTAAGAAAATTTTCTCATTGATTTGAACTCATAAACATGTGAATCTTGTTAGTTTATTTTGCTTCATGGACTTCCTAATAACTCCATAAAATATAGTTATTTGTGCCCTATATCTGTGCTTTATAGATTTCTTCGTCCTTGTTCTTAGGCATGAATGAAAAACTTTAACCTCATATTCATTTAAATTCAAGTTGATGTCTTCCTTTATGATCTTGAGAAAATATTTTTGATTCTTTGATGGATTAAGTAGATTTGCACTTGTAATCAATTGGGTGAATTCTTAATTGTAGGATGGGCTCAAAACAGATAAATTGAAGCAAGCTAAGACCTAACATTGGAAGAGAAAGCCCAAGAAGCATTTCAGCAACTTGCGCCGCGGTGCAAGATGTGTCACGCTGCGGCGTGGAGTGCCAGAACTGATTCCACTTAAACCCGAGGCTAGCGTGCTGTGGCGTGCAGGTATTTACGCCATGGCGCGTGGCCACTAGCTACACCTATAAATACTATTTCATTAGATATTATCAAGGGAGAGCTTTGAGAAGTGAAAAAACGCAGCTAGCATTCCGATTTCATCATTTTGAGAGCATCAAAGGGAGTTGAAGTCGAAGCCATCATTCTTCAAGGGGAATCAAGCAACCAAGGACTACAATCATAGTGTTTTCCCTTTTTTTCTATTTATTCTCTCTTATTTTAGGTCATGGACATGAATATTGTGGTTGGATTTTCGTGTTCCATGGCTAGCTAAGCAATTTTTAGGGATTCCTTTGGATCCTTCAATGTAAACTGGTGATTTTATAACCTTTTGAGTTAATTATGATGATTGATTTTGTTCATCCATGTTTATCTTAATGCTCTTGAATGTTTGGTCAACATTTAATATATTTTGATTAAGTCTATTGAACTAGACATAGGGATTTAGGTTTTAGATCATGAATATGGTTGATGTGTTTAATTTCATTCTAAAGAAAGGATGAGTTAATTAGTTAACGGGACAGAAATATACCCCTTGATCATGCATAACAATTGTTAAGTATCAATCTTAATGAGTGGAGTTTGCTTTAGTTCTCATGGACACATAGTGAACTAGGTAAATGACATATGGTTAATTGACTTAGTTACAGGCTTTTAGCTAATGTAGTTTCTTATGCTAACAAAACCATTCATGCATGTTGCTTACAAGGGTTGCATATTGCCAAGTGAAGTAGTTAGTGAAGAAAGATTCCCTATTCTCTAATCATTGTCTCTTATTCTTAATTTAATGTTTTTCAGTCTTTGCAACCATAATTAATTCACACCCCTTTCCTTTATTGAATGTGCTTGAATAGAAATAATTAAGCTATTGGTTAATATTCAGCATTGAAATTAGTCACTATTCTCATGGGAACGAACTTTACTTATCATTTTACTACTAGTACGACCCATGCACTTGCGGTTAAAAAAGGGACAAACAAGTTTTTGGCACAATTACTAGGGAAAATGACTAATTTCTGTATTACTAATATTGACAACGAGTTTAATTATTTTTAATTCGAGTTTCTTTTAGTTCATTTTAATTTAAGTTTTCATTCTTTTTGTGAATAGATACTGTTACAATGGCGGATGATTATAACCACACGAGGCCTTTGCGGGAGTTCACAACTCCTTAAATGGAGAATCTACAATCAAGCATAAGATGGCCTCCTATCCGCGCCAACAATTTCGAAATCAAACTGGCCATAATTCAAATGATACAAACTTCTGTGTAGTTTGATGGTTTACCAAATGATGATCCCAATGCTCACTTAACAAATTTTCTAGAGATATGTGACACATTCAAGCATAATAGAGTCTTTAAAGATGCCATTCGCCTAAGGCTTTTTCCTTTCTCTCTTAGAAAAAAAGAGGTAAGAGTTGGTTGTAATCTCTACCGACGGGATCAGTAAGTACTTAGATCGATGTTTGTGATAAATTTCTCAATAAATACTTTCCACCGGCCAAGACTGCTGAAATGGTGAATGACATCACCTCATTCGCCCAATCTGAATCTAAGTCCTTGTACGAAGCTTGGGAGATATGCAAGGATCTTCTTTGTAGGTGCCCACATCACGAGATACCTTTGTGGCACCAGGTCTACTCTTTTCATAAAGGCTTGCTACCACACCACCATCCAATTGTGGATGCAGCTGCTGATGGTTCATTGCTGAGTAAATCTTTTGATGATGCATTTCAATTGTTAGAAGAATTGGCAGCCAATAGCTACCAATGGCCTTCAACGAGAAATACTCCAAAGAAGGTGGCTGGAGTGCATGATGTAGATGCAATCATGTCATTATCAGCTCAAGTGGCAGTAATTGCCAACAAGCTGGACAATATGGGATCGAGCCCTTATCAGAGCCCTTTTGTTCTTTGTGAGAAATGTGGTGATAATTATACAAGTGATAAATGCCCTTCCATATCAAAAAGTGCGCAATATGTTGGGAACTATCGCCCACAACAGAACAACCCCTACTCAAATCAGTACAATCCAGGATGAAGGAACCATCCCAACTTTTCATGGAGAGACAACTAAGGGCATCTTCTTCATCTACTGGAAATGAAAGACTAAATTATCCTCCTGGTTTCTCTTCACAGTCAAGACAGCACATGCCAGAAATGTTGGGAATTACGGATCAAAATATCTCGCAGCGGAATAATAGGATTCCCACACAGGATCCATGCGAAAAGTCTATAATCCGAGTTTTTTAAAATTTACCTCTTGAAGCGTGATAAACACAAGCGAGGTGAATCACCAACACCGTAATAGTGAAGATGTTTCTGCGGTATCCACACGAACAGACTTGCAAAAGGAGTCACGCCTCTGTTTCGCGGTGCTAGCTGCGAATAGAAGAGAAGAACCTTTCACTGTCTCTCACTCACTTTCTTAGGTGCGGCTAGGGTTGTGTTGTAACATCTATAGTAGCCCCCTTAATAGTACTATTTATAATAGTTTGCCTTAAGTGTGAGTGTGAGCAATGTAGCAAGGTAAATTTGTGCAACCCTAAAACCCATCTGTCATGAGTTAGGCCCACAATTGAATCCGAGTCCAACTTGGATCCTTATTGCTCCAATTTAGTCTGTTCTAAGTGTGCGACCCTGCAGGTTCTCATGACGTTGGTAGTAATATTAAAATCTCATTTTAATATTACAAACGATGAGATATCTAGCAACACATCACGCTACCCAAGTAATGAGAATGTCGGTGATTTGACATAACCTATCCGTGATCAATGTTTCCGTGTAGTTTAGTCCCTTTGTCCGGATATCCAGATTGAACACAAGGCATGGAACGTGTCACCCTTGTTTAATTCAATCTTCGCTTCGATTTCGAGTAGACATAGTAACAACAAATGAGATCAATATCTCATATTGACTCATTTGAGCATGGCCATGCATTTCATAGTCTCACTCAATCGGGGGCCCGAAGATATCACTCTGTTATGTAGGAGGGACAAATCCCATCTAGGTCACTCACATTCCTCCACATGCATTGCAATATGTCTAATAACCAACTTTATAATCATCTTGTTACAGATGACGTTTGATGGCATTTAAAACACACAACTCCTCATGTAGGAATCGTAGTGATTTTGGTCAAAGAACTACATACACCATTATCACTATGAGAATCGCTATGACACTCACGTAACGATCCACGTAGCCTTCTCATGGCGGGTCTGTCCAATACATCATTACTCTAATATGTATCCATGTGTAGACTTGATATCTCATATCCATGACCCGTGAGATGTGGTCATCGATCTACGCACATACTAGTCTCAATGCATTATTGTTGTCCTAATTAACAATAATACTTGACTAGGGACATTTAAGAATAGTATTTTATCCAATAGGATCTCACCATCAAGTCATCCACTTGATGTCCTATGGTATCAAACTTACTATTCTAAGGACTTTATTATGTCTATCAAAAAGAACACAATAAATGAAATGCCTCATATATCAAAAAATAGCATAATATAATGTATGTCAATACAAACAAAATGTATTGGCCACTAGGGCATACACCAACAAGAAAAGAAACCATCTCTGGAGGATATGTTTATGCAATTAATGGTCAAGACAGATTCATACATGACCAAGACAGGTGCTCATTTGGCTGAGAATGATTCAATGATTCAAAGCCAAATAACTTCAATGAGAGCATTGGAAACATAAGTGGGTCAATTGGCAAATGCCATAAATAATAAGCCCCTAGGGACTTTTCCAAGTGACACTGTCAACAATCCTAATGCCTCAAATGAGTATTGCAATGCCATATCATTGAGAAATGGGAAAGACATAGAAGAAAATTCCAAGACAAAAATGCTTAATGAAAATACTGAGGTAACAAAAGATAAGGTGATTGAGAGCAAGGAGGTTGAGAGAAATAAGGAAACTGTTAAGAGGAAGGATGGGGACAAGAAGAAGGAGGACAAACCTTATACACCACCTCTACCTTTCCCCAATTGGCTAGTCAAGAAGAAACTGGATGCTCAATTCCAAAAGTTTTTGGAAACTTTCAAGAAACTTTACATAAACATACCATTTGTTGAGGCATTAGAACAAATGTCAAGTTACGTGAAGTTTATGAAGGACATCTTGTCCAAGAAGATAAGGTTAGGATATTATGAAACAGTGGCACTTACAGAGGAATGTAGTGCCATTTTACAAAGCAAGTTACCCCTTAAGTTGAAAGACCTAGAAAGCTTCACCATACCATGCACAATTGGAAGTCAATTTTTTGGTAGAACTTTGTGTGACCTAGGGGCAAGCATTAACTTAATGCCTCTATCCATCTTCTAACGACTACGTTTGGGGAGGTAAAGCCAACTTCAGTTACTTTGCAATTAGATGATCGAACCTTCACGTATCTGAAGGGGGTCATTGAGGATGTATTGGTTAAGGTGAACAAGTTTATCTTCCCAGCTGATTTCATCATCCTTGATATGGAGGAAGACAACAACGTACCATTGATTCTGGGGAGGCCTTTCTTAGCGACTGGTAAGACAATGATCGACGTGCAAAAATGTGAGTTTACCATGCAAGTAAATGATGAGAAGGTAATCTTTAATATCTATAAGGCCATGAAATTCCCAAATGACCGAGAAGAATGCTCTTATATTAGTATGATTAATCAAGTAGTAAATACTGCATTTCATGCTAATTTTCCTGATGATTCCCTTATTTTATCTTTGACATCAAATGATCAGCATATAGATAGGGATGATATTAAGGAATGTATTAAGCTACTTGACTGCTCTGCTAAATATTTCAGGAAACTAAGTTTTGAGCCATTGTATATGTCTTCTGACAAGCCTATTTTTCAACCTTCCATCGTTACTCCACCCAAGTTAGAACTTAGGTCATTGCCTGATCACTTAAGGTATTTATACTTAAGAGAATCATCTACATTGCCTGTCATTATTTATTCATCTTTATCAGAAGAGCAAGAATCCAAGTTATTGAGAGTACTCATGGAGTATAAGAAAGCATTAGGGTGGACTATTGCAGACATAAAAGGCATCAGTCTTACAATATGCATGCACAAAATTTTACTAGAAGCTGATGCCAAGCCAACCATTAAGTATCAAAGGCATCTAAACCCCACCATGAAGGAGGTGGTAAAGAAAAAGATCATCAAGTGGTTAGATGGGGGGATTATATACCCAATCTCTGATAGTAAATGGGTGAGCCCTGTTCAATGTGTGCCTAAGAAGGGTGGAATAACGGTTATTGCTAATGAGAACAATGACTTGATTCCCACCAGGACAGTCACAGGGTGGCGCATTTGTATGGACTATAGGAAGCTAAACATTACAACTAGAAATGATAATTTTCCACTGCTATTTATTAATCAGATGCTAGATAGGTTGGCAGGGCATGCATTTTACTATTTTCTAGATAGACATTCGGGGTATAATCAAATTGTTATTATCCTTGATGATCAAGAGAAAATAACTTTTACTTACCCTTATGGTACCTTTGCTTTTAGAAGGATGCCATTTGGCTTGTGCAATGCACTGGAAACCTTCCAGAGATTTATGATGCCTATCTTTACTGACATGTTAGAGAAGTGTTTAGAAGTTTTCATGGATGACTTTTCAGTCTTTGGTGATTCCTTCGATGAATGCCTTAATAATTTGGCTTTGGTCATGCAAAGATGTGAGGAGATGAATTTGGTGCTCAACTGGGAAAAATGTCACTTCATGGTCCAAGAAGGCATAGCTTTTGGCCATAGAGTGTCACATAAAGGAATGGAGGTGGATAGAGCAAAGATAGAGGTTGTTGAGAAACTTCCACCACCAATCTCAGTGAAATGAGTCCAAAGTTTCCTGGGGCACGCGAGATTCTACTAGAGATTTATAAAAGACTTCTCCAAGCTTGCCAAACCACTCTGTAATTTATTGGAGAAGGATGTGCCTTTTAAGTTTGATGATGTATGCATGGATGCCTTTGTGAAGTTGAAGGAAAGACTTATTTCAGCACCGATTATCACTAGTCCTGATTGGACTATACTGTTTGTATTGATGTATAATGCTAGTGATTATGCAGTTGGTGCTATGTTGGGTCAAAAGAAGGATATAATTTTTTATTCTATTTATTATGCTAGTCGGACTCTCTCGGATGCTCAATTGAATTACACTTACTATCAAGAAGAAGTTATTAGCAGTGGTTTTTTGCGTTCGATAAGTTTCATTCGTATCTTATTGGCACAAAGGTTGTTGTATATACAGATCATTTTTCCATTAAGTATCTTATCAGCAAAAAAGATGCAAAACTAAGATTGATTGGTGGATACTCTTGCTTCAAGAGTTTGATTTAGAAATCCACGATAGGAAAGGGGCTGAAAATCAAGTGGCTGATCACTTGTCAAGATTGGAAGGCGAGTTAATCCAGGGTAATTCAACCTTGATCAATAAGTCATTCCTTGATGAGCAACTTTTTCTAGTGAAACACCATGAGTTTCCTTGGTATACTGATTATGCCAACTATCTTGTGAGCGGTGTTTTGCCAGCAGATCTTAATCACCATCAAAGGAAGAAGTTCTTGCATGATGTTAAGTTTTATTTATGGTATGAGCCATATCTCTTTAGGCAGTGTGCTGATCATTGAATTAGAATATGTGTGCCTATAGAGGAAACAGAAGCTATCCTCGAGCAGTGTCATGCGTCCCCTTATGGAGGTCATTTTGGTGGAGATAGAACAACTGCTAAGGTAATGCAAGCAAGATTCTATTGGTCATCTTTGTTTAAAGATGTTGTTTCCTTTGTGGTCAAATGTGATAGGTGCCAAAGAACAGAGAACATCTCAAAATGGAATGAAATGCCATTGAACATCATATTAGAGGTTGAGTTGTTTGATGTTTGGGGGATTGACTTTATGGGGCCATTCATACCGTCTTTCAGTTAGCAGTATATCTTAGTGGCATTCGATTACGTCTCCAAGTAGGTTGAAGCAGTGGCATTGCCCACAAATGACTCAAAAGTGGCGGTCCAGTTTCTTAAGAAACATATTTTCACCCATTTTGGGACCCCAAGAGCTATCATAAGTGATGAAGGTTCTCACTTTTATAATAATAGGGAAGTATGGAATCTCTCATAGGGTAGCTACAACATACCACCCACAAACAAATGGGCAGTCAGAAATCTCCAACTGAGAGATTAAGAGAATCCTAGAGAACACTGTAAGTTCCTCAAGGAAGGATTGGTCAAAAAGGTTAGAGGATACATTATGGGCTTATCACACTGCTTTTAAGACTCTGATTGACATGTCTTCTTACAACCTTATGTTTGGGAAAGCTTATCATTTACTAGTTGAGTTAGAGCATCAAGCTTATTGGGGGATAAAGCAGCTGAACTTCGACTTACAAGATGCCAATGAGAAAAGGTATTGTAGCTCAATGAACTTGATGAATTTAGGCTTCAAGCCTATGAGAATGCAAAACTGTACAAGGAGAAGGTGCAAATTTAGCATGACAAGAAAATTGGCACAATAAGAAGATTATTCAGAAGAGATTCGAGTAAGGCTAGCAAGTCCTCCTTTACAATTCTAGGCTCAAGCTTTTCCTAGAAAAGCTTAAATCTAGGTGGACTATAACTAAGGTCCTTCTTGGGAAGGAACCCAAGTTCTTGTCCTTTTATTTGTCTTGTATATCAAGTACTTTGATTTTGTGGTTTTATTATATTTTGATTACACATACTATAATTTAACCAGCTAGACTAATTTTACAGGTGTAGGAGACCTTTAGGAAGCAGAAGTTGCTGCAGAATGGAGTTTAATGCAGAAAAATGCAAACAGACTCCTCACATCGCGACGCAATCTTATTCACACCGTGACGCATATGCATTTTTTTGGGCATTAAGCTAAAAACTTGAGAGGTCAGCGCCGCGGCACACATTTTGTTCAATTCGCGGCAGCCCTGTTTCACCGCGGCATGCACATAGGTGCATCACGGCATGCAAAAAATAAATATATATATATATATATATATATAATAAAAGAGGAGATGTCCTAGAGTGAAACACACATTTCACTCTAGCACACACTATGGCACATGAGCATGTGCGCCGTGGCGTGTGGCGGCAAATCTGGTTTAAAAGCGAGTAGTCTCATTGTTCTGTCATTTTCTCTCATTTTCCCATGCACTTTTATCCTTCTTAGTCTCGAGTTCTTGCATTTTCTTACATCCAATCTCTCAATCTCTCTCCAGGAAACACTTTCTCACATTTTCTTATTTTATTTTATAATTTATTTTCTGTTTACTTTGATTTTCTATTTTGGGTGTATGTTCCATTGATTTTGGTGAGAAAATATGCGCATTTTGGGTTGTATGTTGTTTGCCTTTTATGTTTACAATGGTGCATTGGTGTTGCCCTTCTTGTTGCTGGACATACGCACCATTTTCAACCATGCACCGCGGCGTAGGAAGGTTCATGCCATGACGTGTGTGACTATTCGTGCGCACCACAGCGTACATACCTTTATGTCGCAGCGTGACCCCTCAATATGCATGTTCCTGATTTAACTTGGTTGTCTATACCTTTTGCTTTATTTTACATGTTTTATACATATTTGCCACCGTGTTTTGTATATAATTTGAATGTTTTGTATATATATTTACATATTTTACCTATTCTAAATTTGGGACCGTTTTAACAGGTCCACGTGCCCTGTATTAATCACCATGCCTGCAAAATGCCAGAGAGGTTCTATTAGTAGGAAAAACAGGCAAAACAGGCAACCCTCTCCTCCTCCTAAATTTGATAAGAGGAAATTTGTTTTCGCGGAGGCTGCTAATAGATATTGCACATTGGTAACCAAACCAATGATTCCAGAGAGGGGGGCTTTGATTTTACTCAGGCCATCCACAGGGATATTTATAGCGTTATCCGCCATCACAAGTGGGAGAATTTTGGTGTTTATCCTCAGGCAATTGTTCTTCCTATAGTTCATGAATTTTATGCGAATGCTGCCTTTTCTGCCCACACCACTACAGCTCGGATTTGAAGTTGTATAGTCTCTTATTCTGCTGAATCTATTAGGGTAGCTCTGCACCTGCTACATGCACTAGAGATTTGTGATTACATTGAGTTCCTCCGCTGGGAGTCGAAGGAGGGCATTGACCTTAATGTCGTCACGACCCACATATGAAACCCAGAGGCACAACTTGTGGTTTGGACCTTTAATGTACAGACACAACGACCTCACAACTTCCCTTGCTCATGCCTTACCCCAGAGGCGAAGGTGTGGTATAACTTCATCTCATATTGCATCCTCCCTTCTGGGAACATGTCAGAGGTTACTAGAGATCGAATAATCCTCCTTTATGCCATCATTGATCAACACAACATAGATGTTGCCCAGCTCATACGCAATCAGGTTAAGTGATCTGTGTAGGAGGTTAGGACCCTTTTCTTTCCATGGCTCATCCAGCTACTCGGTGAGCGAGCATATGTTTAGTGGGAGGCTAATGAGGAGCTGTTAAATGTTAAACAACCTATCATTGATTCCATCATTGGGCAGTTGGGTGCACCTCCATATCTTGCTCCTGCACCAACGCCCTAGAAAGCCCAGTGCCAGAGACAGGCTTGTAAAGAGCCCAAAGCAGCTCCTCCATCTAAGGATGACTGGCGCGCATAGATGGTGCATATGGCGACCATGCAGACGTATACGATCCAGAGTCTTCAGTGAATGTCAGAGCACTTGGGGCTTCCTATGGACGACTTCCCTATACTAGAGTTCCCACCTCAGGCGGTAGTTGATCCTCCCCCACCGCAACAGGATGCTGAGGGAGCTGATGTGGCCGAGCCTATCCAGGAGGATGATCTGGACAATGATGAAGAGGCTGAGGATGATGAGTAGCTCTGATGCATATAGGACATCTTTATGTCATTTTGCTTTTACTCTTTAGTTATTTTGTATAATGAGGACACTATTTCCCTTAGGTTTGGGGGGTGTCTAACTATTTTGGTATTTAACTATTGCTATACTTACATGCTGATTATCTTTGACTATTGTTGATAGTTAGTGTTGATAATTTTTTTTTGGTGATATTGTGCACATGATGATTTATATGCAAGATTGAAAATGTTGAAACTATTAGAATGCATTGCATGTTACAAATTGCTACTGTGGTTGTGGTTGACCGATGATAAAAATGTTTGCGATTTGTCTCTTTTAGTGAAACCTTGTGCGATCATGAAGCATACTGAAACATTCTTGTCTCTTTGTATGCATGATTTTGTTTCCCACTCGTATGCTTGTGTAGGTTTGAAAATGATATGAGTGCATGTCTAGAGAATGTTTATGGAATATACATGTAGAGATTTCAGTTATCCTTGAAATTATTTTAAAACTCTCTAGAAGCGAAATCCTAGATTGTGCATGATTGAGAAAATGATTAGGGTATTGTTTGGACTGACTGAGTCTTTCAAGCTTACCCTGATAAGATTGTATCTTTAGGTCCCCTTTGAAGCTTTATAAATGTTGCCCTTGTATGTTTTTCAACCACCCTCATATTCCCTACCATGTTAACCATTCTAATGCATGTGAAAGCATTATATTTTCTTCCTACCATTATTATTTGTTGAGTACATATTATGTTATTTCTTGAATTCAGTCTATTGATTAGGGGTATTAAGTATGTTCAATACAAAATGAGCTTGAAAGAACCATTTGCAGTAAAAAAAGAAAGCATTGTTTTGTAATATAAAAAAATAAGCAAATGAATGAAATAAGAAAAGAGAAATACAAAAAGTATTGAATGGTTTTGGAGAGTTTTGTCTTTCACTTTTGAATACCCTAGTTGTATCAGTTAGTAGCTCAAGTCTTGAAATCGCATGTTTATGTTTCTCAATGTTTGTATTTTATCCTTTCCCTTTTGTTCTTTAACCCTTAACCATTGACCTTACGTTACAAGTTGTTCAAGTCCCTTTTGATCCTCAATAATGTGTGATTTACATTAGTGGAGAGAGAGTTTAATGACAATCTTGTGGATTATGTGATTCATATCCATGTATGCTCATAAACTTATCCGAATGAGTATGATTTGAAAATAATAAGTTTAGCTTGCATGTGTGTAGGAGATGTGATTTGCATGATAAAGATTATGTATGTGTGGAGCAGATTATCAGGCATGAGCATTCTTTGAGGTTTTAAGAAATCATCATACACTAGTTATGGAGTAATTGAAGTTGGAATCCATATTAGTTGTTGAATGCATGTTAAGCACGAATTATCAGTGCATGTGTAATCATACTTTGTTTTGCTCGAGGAATAGCAAAATCTAGGTTTGGGGTGTGATAACTCTATAAAATATAGTTATTTGTATCCTATGTATGTGCTTTATAGATTGCTTAGTCCTTGTTCTTAGGCATGAATACAAGACTTTATCCTCATATTTATTTAATTCCATGTTGATGTCTTCCTTTATGATCTTGAAAAAATCTTTTCGATTCTTTGATGGATTAAGTAGATTTGCACTTGTAATTAACTGGGTGAATTCTTAATTGTAGGATGGGCTCAAAACAGATAAATTGAAGCAAGCCAAGGCCCAACATTGAAAGAGAAAGCCCAAGAAGCATTTCAGCAACTTGTGCCGCGGCACAAGATATGTCACACTGCGGCGTGGAGTGCCAGAACTGATTCCACTTAAACCCGAGGCTAGCGCGCTGTGGCGTGTAGGTATTTACGCTATGGTGCGTGGCCACTAGTTACACCTATAAATACTGTTTCATTAGATATTATCAAGGGAGAGTTTTGAGAAGTGAAAAAACGCAGTTAGGGTTCAGATCTCATCATTTTGAGAGCATCAAAGGGAGTTGAAGTGGAAGCCATCATTCTTCAAGGAGAATCAAGCAACCAAGGACTACAATCATAATGTCTTCCTTCTTTTCTCTTTATTCTCTCTTATTTTAGGTCATGGGCATAAATATTGTGGTTGGATTTTTGTGTTCCATGGCTAGCTAAACTGTTTTTAGGGATTCCTTTGGATTCTTCTATGTAAACTGGTGATTTTGTAACCTTTTGAGTTAATTATGATGATTGATTTTGTTCATCTAAGTTTCTCTTAATGTTCTTGAATGTTTGGCCAACATTTAATATGTTTTGATTAAATCTATTGAACTAGACATAGGGATTTAGGTTTTAGATTATGAATATGATTGATGCATATTTAATTTCATTCTAAAGGAAGGATGAGTTAATTAGCTAACGGGATAGAAATATACCCCTTGGTCATGCATAGCAATTGTTAAGTATCAATCTTAATGAGTGGAGTTTGCTCTAGTTCTCATGGACACATAGTGGACTAGGTAAATGACATATGGTTAATTGACCTAGACATAAGATTTTAGCTAACGTAGTTTCTTATCCTAACAAAACCATTCATGCATGTTGCTTACAAGGGTTGCATATTGCCAAGTGAAGTAGTTGGTGAAGAAGGATTCCCTATTCTCTAATCATTGTCTCTTATTCTCAATTTAATGTTTTTCAGTCATTGCAACCATAATCAATTCACACCCTTTTCCCTTATTGAATGTGCTTGAATAGAAATAATTAAGATATTGATTAATATTTAGCATTGAAATTAGTCATTATCCTAGTGGGAATGAACTTTACTTATCATTTTATTACTTGTGTGACCCGTGCGCTTGTGGTTAAAAAAGGGACAAACACTTCCCTGTCCACTTTCATCTCCTTATTCCTCTTCAATGACCAAGAAGAGCAGAAAGAAAGAAGTTTCTTTACCCATCTCCAACCTCAAATACCCATAGCCCAAAAAATTATCGTTACATCTCATTTTCTTTATACACCAAAAAGCCAAATAGATAAATACCTTAAACACCATTTTCAACCCAACACCAAGACAGTAACCTCCACCATGATCAAACTCCTTATGGCAACCACCCTCTATCAACAACAAACACCTTATCATCCAAAACCAAGAAGCATATACTACAAAATCACATGTCAAGCTCTATAAGCACCTCTTTCAAACTTCACCATAATAGTTTACAAATCATAAAATACCAACACCACAACCAAAACAACAACTCATTAATTCATTCTAACATCCATCAAATATCATGGCAGTCACCCAAACTAGGAATCCAACTAGAAAAATTAATCAATCCCCAAACTTGTTAACTCTATCATCCAAACCTTACCATCTCAATCAAACACCCAAAAACAACACTCAAAAATTGCCCATCATCTTCAACCAACCAAGCAACTAGCATCAACCCCATCCTAAAGCTCTAACCTCTACCTCCAACTGCCAGAAACACTGCCTGTCACACCCAGATCCACCACCCACACCACCAGAACCTGTCCATAAACCACCTAGTGCCATCTAACCATATCTAAACCATCGCTGGAGCCACCTAAATATGACCCCAATCACCGGCGAACCAGCCCCGCCACAACCAAACCCCAAACAACCCCACCAATAAATAGTCAAACCACCCACCGCCGAAGCCACCTAAATGCGACCCCAATCACCGCGAACCAGCCCTGCCACAACCAAACCCCGAACAACCCCAACCAATAAATAGTCAAACCACCCACCTACGACCCCTGACCACCTACAAACTAGCCTCACCAAAACCAAACCCCGAACCACTACCCAAATCTCTCCACTCACAACCCACTATCCATGAACCCAGGATCCCTACAACCGCCACACACCACTACCTTGCACGTCTACCACACATAAACTGAACCCAAAACCACCCAAAATGGACCACCATCGCCAATGAACTCTCTTCCATAGTCGTCTAAGCTACCACGTCCTCACCCCTAAGCCTCCTTGTTCCTGCGTTCAAAATAAAGCTGCCCTTTTATTTTATTTTTATGTTGTTGTGTTTCTCATAGGTTTAGGATGATTTAGGGATTAGCTTCTTTTTTCTTAATTTTATTCTTTTAAAAAAAAGAGTAGAGTTCATTAGTCTGGGCTTAAGTTATTAAGATGAGAAGATAGTGCTTTGTTGGTAACCTAATGTTAGTATTTTTTTATGTTGGAATCGGGTTAGATTTTCCATTAAAAAAAGATAAAAAAATGAAATTATTTTTAAGAACAAGAAAGCTAACCTGTTTCTTGTAACCTTTAGAAAGGCCAATAAGTAAATAATAATAAAAGAAAAAGAGAGTGAAAATCACAAAAAATATATATACAAAATAAGGGGATAATAAATAAAAATGATAATAAAAAAATCATCTTAGGTTCCCCTTGTTAGCTTTATTGAGATTTTGTTTACCCTATTGTGTGTTTATACTTATCTTGTCAGCATGTTTATTTTAATCACGTTGCTAACATTGTCTTTTCTTAACTGTTTATTTTACAATCTTTTTAAGAAAAAGTAAAATAATTGAATCTTGTTGAGAAGAATAAAATGAGATTAGTTGAACTGTAATAGTTTGTTAATCTTGTAACTTTTAGAATCATTTAAGTTGTGGCAATTTAATGATTCAAAATTTTCCCCTAAACATAAAAAAAAATGAATTTTCAAAACAAAAATCTTTTCAAAATTAAAAACAACCAACTCACAATTGTTTTTCTAAAGAACGACGTGACTTTGAATTCCTCGTTGCACCCAAGGATACGTAGAAGCGGAATGTATATTCTGTCAAGTCAAAATTAAATTTTCATAATTTATCTATTAATTTCTTTTCTGCCTTTTAAAAATGGGTAAAATAAACAGTCCTAAAGGTTATCAAATTTTTTGCATAATTAACTAAGGTAACCATTTTAACACAGATATATTAGGAGTGTTGTAGAATTAAGTTTCCACCATTTCCTATGCATAATTGACTCCTGAATCTTATTTGTTTTAAAAGACTAATTTTTCCTAAAATAAAAAGGTTTTCTAATTTTTCCTTGATTTAAATAAAATTAGTGATGACTTCATTTCATTTCTTCACAATTTATTTTTTATGACTCCTATCGCGATCATTATCGTGACAAAGCCCATTTCGGGAGCCAAAAATGATGGAGATTCAAACTTAGGAAAATTAACATCTATCATCAGCTTGTTACAAATTATCAACTTTTTTTTTAAACAAAAAAGGTTTCCAAGGTGCTATAATTATATATTTATATTTCTAATTATTAGAAACCAAATCATATTACAATTTATTAGAATTGTGTAAACAATGTTATTGGTACATATATACTTGTTATTTTAGAATTAGTAAAAGATCAATCATTATTTATAGAAATAAGAAAGGAAGAGTATTAATTCCAATCCTTCGTAATCACGAACACTGATAGGAATATTGGAGCATGTAGTACAAAAAGAAGAGATATTTGAACCATAAATATACCAAAGAAGAGCAATTTATGAGACCTCACAACAGCATATTCACCAAAAATAGAAACATAATGTAGAAGAAAATCATGAAAGGAGAATACCGAAATATAGATTAAGCATAAAGTTTCAAAAGACCAAATATGCAACCTTGACTTGGTGTCTTGGTCTACCTAAATAAGTCAGCCATATGAGAGTGTATCCATAAATTAGAATGTGTAATCCATTAAAAAATGCCAATACAACATGTTCAATAACCACCAAACCAAGTGTTTCCTTCATGCTAAATATTAGCAGCAGCCATCATTAATTCATTATAAGGGGGAGAGAGAGAGAGAGTAGATAGAACACACTGAGAGAAAGAAATGAGGGGGACCCTAATTCCTAGACCTTCAGCAAGAAAACCCATTTCTTGAAGAAATCAAAATGCATTGCATGACAACATGGCATGCATCTTCATTTTAAAAATCAAGCCTTAAACAGCATGTGATAAAACTACATAATTCAATTGAAATCTATTGCAAACATATACAAATATATATTCATCTTAAGCATCTAGCCGTCAACAGTATGGCATAAACAAAATCAATTCACCAATATAGTTTTCATGAAAGCATCAGCTTACCAACATGTGAAACCTTACTAATCTTGCTTGAGAACTCATTTGCTGCCCCATTAATAGAGAACCCACAACCACATTATACCTCAACTAAAACATATTTTCAAACATCAGTAACTAAACTCACTTTCCCTCTCAAATTACTCAATAAAGAAAGGAATCAAGCCTCAAAGAAAGAAAACTAGAGAAAGGGGGAAAAAAGAGACAGAAAAAAAAATCAAATGAGGGAGAATTGGACCGAGAAAGCCAGAGAAACTAAGAAAGTGAGGGAAGACTAACATGTAGGAAACACCAAATGATTAAAGAAGTAGATGAGGAAGTATCATCTCCAGGTTGAAGACCAAAGCCATAGGGAAGCCATTTCCTAACATTGATAAACAAAAAGTCTCCTGAATTTTGAAGAAGCAAAACTTGCTTAGTAAAAGAAAAGTAAACTTGAAGAAAAAAGATTGAAAATAAAAAAATGAACAAATAAAGAAAATTTCCTTTATAATTTAACAAGCCAAAAAATGGATTATAATTCATAATTTAATACACTCCTATCAATTTAACATATTTATTATTAACATATTATATACTTCATTAAAGAGAGATTCCTTTATGCTCTCTTTTTCTTTTCCTTCATCTCCCTTTCAATGCCCTACTTAGGTTGTCAGAAATACAACAAATATCTGGAAGGACAATAAAGTATTGGTTATTCCAAGAAAATAAAAAGTCGATATAGTATACATAGGCCTTACGAGCAAAGAATCTTTTATAAAAATATTGAGCTGATAAATGACAATTCAAGCAGTCAGATTAATTCTAAAAAACGAGAAGGGATCTTTAAAAGGAAAACTACGAAAGTAATCCAATCATCAAATAATGCTACAATTATAGCAGACTATTGTGCACAAATATAATAACACCTTCAAATTCATATTCAGATGCACCATAACCATAGATCCCAACCCCAAAACCCTAGTTAAAAAAAAACATTAAAATTGAATCTTTTTCCAGCAATACAAAAATTCAAAATAAAGGAATTAGTAGCAAAAGAGCAAATTAAGCTGAGCATGAAAATAACTCATAAGCTCTCAAAAATAATGTACATTAACAAGAAAAATAGAATACTAACACTGGCTACTATCCCCTGCATTGAGCAAAAATTTTAGGCTAAAGACTTGTTCATACAAAACAAAAACTTGCTAAGAGAAATTGAGCAATAACAAATGAGAGAAAATCAATCAAGAACTCTACTGCAACCATATTCCCTAGTCAGTCTAAACCACTGTCACCTAAAAATGATCTGAAGCATTAAAGGGAAAAATGCAAGAATTACCTTCGGCAAAGCCATTAAGATGAATGAAGAGAAGAACTTCTTTAATTAAATTGATGCTCGTGAGAGTGATTTGGAGGGGAAAAAAAGAATAGAGAAAAGAAATGAGCAAAGCAACAAAATAAGACAATGGATTGAAGACAAAAAAAATAAAAAAATAAAAAATACCTTGAAAAAATAAAAAAACCTATTTGGTATAAAACATTTAAAAAAAATTAAGGATAGCATTCTATTGGGACTTTTCACAAACAATTAGTAGTACCTACGGTGAAAGATAAAGCTCAATAACCAACTCTGATTCAGGCACTCCATGGATATTACTATCGCTGATACCTTTTCCGTTCAGGTCACTAGCACTTTTGTCAGCGTCGTTCAGGTCATTGGCACCTTTCCCGGTAACCTTTGTCGGCACCTTTGCCAACATCATTCTTCCTCATTGCAATCATTGGTGTTGTCATTCCCTTTCCACCATCACCAACAATGGCCATGACATCGTCCATGTCTCCAACGGCCAATGTCGTCCTTCTACACCAAGTTCGTTGACGTCATCTTTCTCTGCCTTCTCCTCAACTTCAACGTCGTCAGTCGTGTGAAAGAGGTAGAGGGAGTTTTAAAAGTTTCCTGATATATTCTCACATGTTTCCCTTTCAAAAGATTTGAAATTTCAAACCAAATGAAAGAGAAAAAGTGAGGTGCATAGCCGAAGAAGAAATTTTGGAGAAAATTAGAAAGAGTGAAGAAAGACTAAAACAGTCTCCTGACTTGTAAAATCAATAAGTGAATATTAGGTAAGGGGTTGAAGGATGCGTGGGGGAGTAGTCAATGGGGTGGTCTACAAGAGGAAATTGTGAAGTCCTTAACACAATAGAGTTAGGTGTTTTTGAGAATGGGATGATACTATTACAATCATCATCTAAGGGTAGTTTCTCTTAGCAAGACGATGACTAGCTGTGGAGATGGCAAATCGGTGGTATGGGTGATTTGTATTTCCTATGTAGTTAAGGTGTTTTTTTACAAACACTCTCAATTTAATGATTATTTTTCCTTTTATAAAATCATGAGCTTTTGTTTAAGAATGTGATAATGATTTTCTTTATTTCATCACTTGGTTATGTCATATCGAATTTGCGAAGGGTTTTTGTGCTTTGATAGAGAATTACCAAGTTACCTCATCATAAACAAGTATAGTTTGATTGATTCTTGATGGTGGAATGTAACAACATTTTCTTTATAAAAAAATAATGTATATGTTGTCCTTGGTTGAGTTTTGAAATTATGTACCCACTTTTTCGCATTAGGGAGGTTTATTGCCTGTATTGCCAAATGCGTGATGTGAGGGGGGGGGTTAGATTTTTCCCTCCTTTTCTTGGATTAAAATTCAAATTCTTAACCTTTATAAATATGAGAGGCGATTTCTCCATGGTTGTGTGCCTTCCTTCTTTCACTACTCATTTTGATATACTAATATTGTTTGCTCTATTTTATTGTTATATTCTGTTATATTGCTCCCATGGCTTCCCTATATACGACCCAATAAGCAAAATTTATCCTGAACGTGAATCATGGAGTCTAAAGGTTAGGGTCATCTGAATGTGAATTGTACCAACCTTCAACAATGTTACTCAACCCAGCTCAATGGAGATGGTCCTCATGGATGAATTTGTAAGTTTTGTTCTTGTTTGTGTTTATTTGCTTTCCTATGTTATCCTACTTGGTTAAAAGGGTTGTTTATTCATTCTTTGTATGCTTATTTTAAGTTATATACTACACTTATGTCCATATGGCTTATGTCCAATTAAGTTCTTTTGATTTATATCACTTTATCCCCAATGCATATGAAGGACATACTATGAGATTAAAACATAAGTGAACATATTTATCCTATAGTTTTGAGACCAAGTGTTTATGAGTGCCACCAAGTGAGATTCCAAACAACATTATTAAGTAAGAATAAAATAAAACATACAAACTTTGGTTTATACTTACTGCGGTCTAGAAAAAACTTATTATTAACTTTAAGAATCATAAATTAACATCACCAGTCATCTAACTAAAGTGTTATTTACTTCTTTCTATTTAATAAGTAGTTCGCCATTTATAATTGAAAATTGCATTTAGCTTCAACTAAAATTGTTTATATAGAAAAGATCAATCTTACAAAATCAATTCATCCTATCATACTTGAGTAATTAATATTGCCAAAATGTATGTTAGAACCACACAATTAGAGAACCTATGGAGGAGTATTATCGAAATGATTAACATTCACCTCGTGACACAAACTTTTTATGAGATTAAACTTGTTAATTAAAAACAAACTAAAGATAGAGTAAGATTGCATACACATCTTATTTCAAGACTACCCTATTTTCTTAAATAGTCAAGATTATGCTGCAAGTGAGAAATTCATATAGTCTACGCTTTATTATAAACGATAAGATCAATCTTCTATATTGTTATTGATAAGTCTATATTTTATAGTCTTAAATCAGATAAATTATGGTAATTTACTTGTATTTATTGATGAATTTTAGATGAATGCTTATCATTGTCTTCGTTTTTTGTAGATTGAAAGAGATTTATCACATTTGGGGTGAAAGCAGGCAAAAACACTGCGTTTTTAGAGCAAAAGGGGATCATTTTGGCTTAGACATGGCCGTGTCTACACGACCATGTCGAGCCTAGACACGGTTGATAAACGCCATTTTTATACATTATTTAACCCTCATATTTATCATTTCAGACCTCTTTTGTGCTTAATCGATTAATTTTGGCCACAATTTATAAGTTTGGATTCAAATTGAGTTTAATTGTATTTTTCAGCATTATGGCAATTTTACATTATTTCTGTATTTTGGGTATAACTTGAGTTATAGACATCTAAAATTTATGAACTTTACCTTGTAGAAAACCTGAGAGGAAGCTCTACAAATTTGATGAAGATCTCCAGAGCTAAATCGAATGTCTAGTGGGTCATATTAGGCCTGGAAATTAAAATAGATGTATTGTTATTGGAACATGAGTAGTTTGCAAAGATTGGGCCGTATCTTAGGCTGTAAGAATCATAATGGGCTGAAAACTAGTGGCATTGGAAAGCTGAGACAAAACCCTTCAACTTTCATGAAGACCACTTATCCAAATGGTGATGTTTTGATAGGGTTTTTAACGTCTAAAGTTAGTCAGTGCTTTGTCTAACTTGGAAAATGCTTCTCACTTGGAGACACGGCCGTTTCTCTAGGTCACATGGCCGTGTCTCCCCTTACGTTAAAATTTACATGATTTTCAAGTCACACGGCCGTGTCGAGCTTAGACACGGCCGTGTGAGGCTTCCTGTGCGTAAAAATGATAGTTTTCACCCCAAATATTATAAATAGAAGCGAACCCCTAATCCTAAAAGTAACTTTTACGATGGCATACTTTGAGAGGCAGATCAGAAGAAAGAATTGCCACGAATTTTAAAAGGATGGCTACGAAGAGAGGAATAAATTCTTGAAGGCTAGAAGATCACAATCACTGTATAAGGGGTTTTAATTTCTCTTCCCTCTAGTTTTCTCCTTTTTTTAAGTTTTTCTTTCCATGGATTTGTATTGTGATATGAGTTTGTTATTGAACATAAGTAACTAATCCCATAACTAAGGCTATGGGGGATTTTGTTTTCCTAATTGATTGGTTTTGAATTCAACTTTGATTAAGGTAATTTCTTTTGAGTCTATTATATTGCTTGTACTCTTGTCAAAACTTGATAACTTTTGGTATGTTTTAATTCATTGTTTGACCGGTGACCATCCATATCCAATGAGTGGACCTATATAATTAACCTAGGATTAAATTAGTGAATGACCAAATATCAATTTATTCTATCAATAGAATTGACGATATGTTAATTCATCTCTTGAATTTGGCTTTAATGCATGCCTAATTAATTCAACTAAATGACCAAATATGTAATTTAATTTAGGAATAGAATATTATTTATTCATGACCATTAGGATTCAATAACAATTAAGAGAATATTGACAAGAGAATTACCTTACATCATAAATAAATGAAAATCTGATTAATTGGATTCAAGTGAACCTTGCGCCCTAGTTTCCCTTTAATTGATTATCTTTACATTGTTTAATTGTCCATTGTTCTTTTTTATTTGTTTATAATTTTATTTTGAGTTTCTCTTCACTTTTACTATTGTCTAAATAACCAAGGGTTTAACGAATTTAATAATTACCTCTTATTCCTCGTGGGATCGACAACTAGGACTCAAGTCCTATATTACTTTGCGATAGAGTGCACTTGCTCTTAATGTATTTTACGCATATCAAGTTATTGGTGCCATTACCGGAGAATAAGTTTGGTGATATTAAAGGTGAAAAGCTCTAGTTAAAGGAATTTTTATTTTATTTGGTCCACTTAATTTCTTATTTATGCTTACTCGTTCTCAATCTCTTAATCTGACATTTGATCCACAAATTGAGAAAATAACTTGCAGGTTAAGGAAGCAAACTTATACTGTAGCTATGGCTAAAGAATATATAAGAAGGATAGAGAGACAAACAATTAAGGGGAATCACTAAGAACGAGCTACCCCAGTAGAATGAACAATGCTTGAATATTTCATGCCCATGGCTGAAGGGTATAGAGGGAGTATTACAAGACCAGCTGTGACGGCTAACAACTTTGAGATCGAATTAGTGTTGATCTCCATGATTCAAACTTCTCTTTAGTTTGGTGGATTACCTTTGGATGATCCAAATCAACATTTGGTCAGGTTCTTACAGTTGTGTGATACTATAAAATATAATAGGGTGACAGATGATGCAATTCGATTATGAATTTTTCTTTTTTCTCTTAGAGACTGAGCAAGTCAATGACTAATGTCACTACCAAGGGGTTCCATCACCACATGGGAACAATTGACACAACAATTTCTAACTACGTATTTTCCTCCCTCTAAATCTGCTAAGTTAAGGAATGACATTTCTACTTTTGTGTAGTTTGATATGGATACTCTCTATGAAGCTTGAGAACATTTTCAAGAGTTGATAAAGAGATGTCCACATCATGGATTGCCTATATGGCAGCAGGTACAGAATTTTTACAATGGTCTATCGCCACTAGCCAACCATTCACTCATTGATGTCACTGTAGGAAGTTCAATTTGGAGGAAAACACCTACTGAAATCCATGCACTAATTAAAGAAATGATGCTTAACAGTTTTCAATTGCAAAATGAGTGTCAGGTGCTTAAGAAACAAGTTGGTATACATATTGTTGACTCTTCTACTGCCATTTTGAGTTAATTGTAAGCATTGACGAAGAAGGTTAAGACTCTGATGATGGCAAATAGTGCAGCCCCACTAATCACATATGAAGCATGTGGTGGACAGGGACATAATAGTTCAAACTGTCAAGTTGCCAGTCCCTTTGCCCTCGAGCCCGAAGGAGTAAATTTTGTTGATAATTTCAACCGACAGCAGTACAACCCATATTCTAATACGTATAATCCTGGTTGGAGGGACCACCTTAATTTCAAGTTGGCAAATCAACAGAGTTATCAACGAGTTCCGCAACCACCCCCAAGTTTCCAAGCACTTGAAGAGAAGTCAAATTTTGAAAATTTTATAATGAAATACATGCATAATTCAGAGGCCCGAATAAAGAGTATAGAAACTCAAATTACACCTTAATGTCAAAAAGGGCACCAAGGACATTGCTTGGTACTACCGAGCTTAATTCGAAGGAACATGTCAAGGCAATTACCCTGTGAAGTGGCAAGGAGCTTGAAGGAGCCCTCCAAGAAAAGGAAAAGCAATTTCAAGAGCACAAATATACTCTTGATGAGTCAGTTACTGTGGAAAATGAGAAGGAAAGTGAAGCAACCTTCAAGTACAGGTAAATGAGCCACAAAAGCCCTCTATTTCATTCCTTCAGAGGCATGAGAACACTAAGCAAGATAAGCAATTTGCTAAATTCTTGAAAATGTTCAAGAAATTACAAATTAACATTTTGTTCATTAAAGTAATCTCTCAAATGCCCAAGTATGCAAAGTTCTTAAATGATATGCTTACAAAAAATGCAAGCTTAAGGAATTTGAGATGATATGTTTAAATGATGAGTGCTCTGCTATTCTCTTGAAGAAGCTACCACCAAAATTAAAAAATCCAGGGAGTTTTACTGTTCCTTACTCTATTGGTAACTCTTATTTTGAGAAAGCATTATATGATTTAGGTGCTGGTATTAATTTAATGTCTTTCTTTGTTTTCAAGAAATTAGGAATGCAAGAACCCAAGCCCACTAATATTTCACTGCAGCTAGCTGATAGATCTTATACTTACCCCCGTGGTATATTGGAGGATATTTTGGTGAAGGTCAACAAATTCATTTTTCCAGCTGACTTTGTTGTGTTGGATATAGAGAAGGACTCAGAGATTCTAATCATACTTGGGTACACATTCCTCGTCACTGGAAATACCATTATTGATGTCCATCAAGAGAAGTTAACCTTGCAATTAAATGATGAGGAAGTAGTTTTTAATTTTGTCAAAAACTCTAGTTCCTTTGATTCATGCAATCGTATAGATGCTACTGATGTTGCGGATAGTATTGTGTTTTCATATCTGCAAGAATCTGTGACTGATGACATACCAGAAAAGATTTTTCCTAAGGTTGCCACCAACTTTGAAAATGCCAAGCTTTACAAGAAGATACCAAAAAAGTGACATGACAAGTTTATCAAGCAGCATGAGTTTAAGATTAGGGATAAAATTCTTGTCTGTAACTCATGTTTTCATTTTTTTTTTTGGTAAGTTTTAGTCAAAAGGGTGTGGATCATATGAGATTATTCGTGTCTTATCGTACAATGTGCTTGAGGTAAAGAAAGAAGATCATAAGACATTCTTGATTAATGGTCAGAGAGTGAAGCATTATAAAGAATAAGTAGGGACTGAGCACTACTCCATCGGTATCACCTAAGCATGACGCCAACCTATAGTCAAGCTAATGACTATAACTTAGCGCTTTATAGGAGGCAACCTGTGTTTTTATCCCTTTTCATATCACTTTTAGTTTTTGCATTTGATTTTTTAATTTTTACTTTATTTTTCCTATATATAAAAAAATAAAAAAATTGCCTTGACCCTTTTTGTTTTTCTTATGTAGTTTTCGACAACATGTTGCCGCTCAGTTAGATGAGATGTTTGAGCTTATGGCTATACACCTCCACTTCTCCCACCTCCTTCGTGATATTGTGTTTAATTTTCAGGGAATTTTCATTATCCTTTATTCTGCTATTTTTATTATTTTTTCACATTGAGGACAATGTTTATCTTAAGTGTGGGGGAGGGGTACTTTTAAAATTTTTGTGAAAATTTTTGTGAAATCAATGAACACTTGAGTATTACTATTAATCAAGCAGGAATTGTATGTTAATTTCTTAATTAATACTAAGCTGATAGAGATATGTTTTAAAGAGGAATCCACTGCTCATGAGTTCATATTGTGTGAAGCAATCTTGTTCAATTAAGTTAAGTAAAATTTAGCATCTTAGTTGAAAATTAGTAATATCTGCTTGCATTTGTTCTCTTTATTAACTTAGCCAGAAAGTGAGTTTTGAGCTTTAATGATTTGATTTTTCATAAACAAAATCATATTTTTCTTCTGCAGTGAGATTTTTCATGATTGATGTGCACTAGAACTTGCTTTGATATTTTGTTGAGATTTAATAGTTCACATACATACTTGAATATAATTAATGCAATTAGGCTTAAATCTTTCTTGACTTCCAAAGTTGCATTAAGAAAATAATCTCTTAGTTACCCCATTTGAGCCTGAAATTGATTTCTTTGGGTGCCTAATTGAATAATCAGGTTGAATGCATTGATTTTTGAATAATGGAGCAATTGATGTGTTAATTGAAAGGTCTTGAAAGGTTGCTTTTGTCTTCAAGGGTTGATAAAAATGAAAGAAAAAAATGGAAAAAGAAGAAGACAGAAAATGTTTGTTAGTGAAGAATAATGAGAATATTTGGTTGAAAGTGAGAATTTGCTATACCCTTGTGCATTATGTTCTATTCATTATCTTTTCAACCTGATTCTATTTTATATTGATTTATCCACGAGTATTCTTTACCCTTATTTATCTTTTTCTTACACTTCGTTGTTCCCCTTGACCCCGTTACAACCAAAGTAAACCATTTTGATTCTTGTGTTGTATGTGAACTTGAAAGTAGAGATGAGATTGATAAACAAGCCTATGGTATTGCATTTTTTAGGAGAAATTTGAGTGATCTCTTTGTCCTTAAGCACTTGAGAGATGGAAATATGAGTGACCTCAAATGGTTGGTAAAGAGAAAAAATGCAAGCTAGACCCAAGCCTTTAATTGTATTAAGTGCTAAACGATCTTGCTTGATTAGATTTGATTGCTGAACTTGATTAAATTTTTAAACTGTGAAATTTTCCCTTGATTCATATTTCTGGATGCTGAGTTTAATCTTATTTTTTATTCTTATTCTTTGCTTGAGGATAAGCAAAGCTCAAGTGTGGGGAATTGATAAGCCTTTATTTTATAGTCTTACATCGGATGAATTGTGGTGATTTTCTTGTGTTTATTGATGAATTTTAGATGGATCCTTGTCATTGTCTTAATTTTTATAGATTGAAAGAGATTTATCACATTTGGAGTAAAAGCAAACAATTTCTTTTAAGTCTATTATATTGCTTGTATTCTTGTCAGAACTTGATCACTTTTGGCATATTTTAATTCATTGTTTGACTGACAACCATTCACATCCAATGAGTGGACCTATATAATAAACTTAGGATTAGATTGGTGAATGACCAAATATTAATTTATTCTATCAATAAAATTAACGACATGTTAGTTCATCTCTTGAATTGGGGCTTAATACATTCCTAATTAATTCAACTAAATGACCAAATAGGTAATTTAATTTAGTAATAGAATATTGTTTATCCATGACTATTGGAATTCAATAACAATTAAGAGAATATTGACAAGAGAATTACCTTACATCATAAATGAATGAAAATCTAATTAACTGGATTCAAGTAAACTTTGCGCCCTAGTTTCCCTCTAATTGATTATATTTACATTGTTTAATTGTTAATTGTTCTTCTTTATTTGTTTTTTGATTTTATTTTGCGTTTCTCTTCATTTTTACGATTGTCTAAATAACTAAAAGTTTAACTAATTTAATAATTACATCTTATTCCCTGTGAAATCGACAATTGGGACTCAAGTTCTATATTACTTTACGATAGAGTGCACTTACTCTTAGTGTATTTTACGCGTATCAGTTATCTCCCTAAAATGAATACTATAGAATTTAGATGTACATTAAAAAAATTCTTTCATCCATAACATATAGAAGCTCCAATGTATTTACACATGGCACAACTACTTTATAGGAAAACTTAGTATCTTTCCACAAGATTTTATTGCAACTTTGGTGAGATGTTATAAATGAAATGAGTATAATTGTAGTAAATAAATGCATTTTATTGTGTTGTTGGCATAATTCATGCTATCTTATAGGCTTTTATAAGTTCCCTATTCACATAGAAGTCCTTTTTTAATAAAAAATTTAAATTCAACAATAATGATAAAAACGTGCTATGGCATGCTTACAATATGTGAGCTATACTCAAACATCTATAGGCGCCACCCTATACATCTTTTGTACTAAAAGTTTGTACATTTAAGCAAGCAACACTAACTAATGTGGTCTTCATATCATTTTAACAAGTTGCTGTGGGTGGTAGGTTTATGGGGTGCCTATCCAGTAGACTGCTATATGTGCTTATCAATTGGTGTGAAGGACAAAATTGGTCATCTACTGACTCTTAAGATAGACATATCTTAAATGCAAATGGAGGATTCATATGAATAGATGGTAATTAGGAAGGTGTAATATATCTCATGTTTATTTACAGTCGTGAGTAAAATGCATGACGTTGTCCTATGCATTATTGTTCTAGTGATTGGTGATTCTCTTCCAATTTGTTTAGGTGTGTGATTGTTTGGTGGATTTAATTTCCATCGTGATTGGTGAGTTATTGGCGAGATTGAACATTCCCATATATATATGGTGCACCTTTGATGGATTCAAGATCAGTAAGGAAGAAAAGGAAACAATATCTAATTGACAAGAGGAAACAAAAAATAGAGCATCATGAAGGCATGTTTGTTTAGAAAATTTATTTTAGTTTGTGTTCATTGTAATACTCTATCTCCAATTGTGGATGTTAAAAAGGTTTAATCTTTTTCTACCAAATTAGCAAATGAACATTTGAATGAGATGTGTGGACGTCCCCCGAGTAAGTGCAGATCGAATTTATTCAGATCGAATTAATTGTAAGCAACTGCTTCAATCTAGATATTATAAATTGATATGTGTGTTAACTTATAGTTGGTGGTGTTGTGTTATCAAATGTTATTAATTTTTCCTCGCCCACAGATAGAATTAGATTTGGGTGCCAAAGGAATTCAATCTAGGAATTCAATCTACAGTGTTAACTTTCCTTTTGTTCTTGTTTTAGTCCATAACTTTGCTTATCTTCTTGATTTAGTTTTTTATTTCACCTTATAAGTAGATATTCTCCATTATCTATTCTATTCTCCATCTCTTTGTTCTCTTGCACTCTATTCTCTATTCTCTATTCCTTCTCTTCTACATTAGATATAAGAATAAAAAATTACAATTCAAGGCTCTCCTTATAGAACAAAATTGCAAGTGTTCAATTCTTCTTCACAAATAGCTTCCAGTGACAGGTGTTCTTTTGCTTTTAATCTTTCAAGTATAACTTCATTATATCTCAAAATACTTGGCTCGCTTATCTTTATTGATATTTTGTTCTCTAATAATTTTGAGAATTTCCAAATCTATGCGATAACTCCTCATTTTTTACTACGATAGCAACCTCGAGTCAATTATGTTGATAACAATATTTTCTTTCATTTTTTTCTATTTTCTATTTTAACCTTGTTCATGTTATAGTGCTCATTTGTTTTCTTTAGGTAAGTCATTGAATATGTTTCTTTGAAAATAATTTCCACAAACTGAAAATAATGTCCACAAATGAAGAGCATTTGATATTTCAATTTTGCTATATGAGGCTAAGTTTCTTTTGCTGCCATGTGAACCATTATATCATCATCCAAATGGACTGACATATTTGTAATAGGTTTTTCAGTTCTGTTACGCGCGTGGAATATATGGTTTACTTGGCTCATTTTGAGTCATCATCATTTCCATAATTTTGTGTTGATATTGAGCTCATCTACTTTTGGTTTTGTGCCTCTTTGCTTTATTTGCTTGCTATCTGCATTATTAGTTGATTAAACAGTAGCCTGAATTGCCCCAAAACTTTTGGTCAGAGCTCCACTCCTTTTCTTTTTGAAGGGGAGATATGCTCCTTAGTTGTATTGTCCATTTGTTGTACAACTCATGTCATGTAATTCACCAATAAATTATTTGATTTGATCTGTGATTTTTTGTCTTCACTTCGCAACTAATATGTTACATGAAATATGCCAAAAAAAAAAAGTGGGAGCAGTATGAAATATGCCAAAAGTTGCTTTTCCTCAAAATAAAATTAATAAATAAAAAATTTATTTATATAAGATGTACTAACGAGTATTAAGTGGGTCTTTATACATTTAAGGGTAAACACATTACTGAAATAACCAACAAAATAACCTCTTTTTTTTTTGTCTAACATAGCTATAGCATTAAACAAGGATTAATACTCACCCAAACCTCTAAAGTTAACGCTCAAACACAAAGTGTGAAAACAAAAATTATTCAAAAAAGCTTATGAATAGATTATAACATAATGTATTTATAGGTTAGTGGTGGTCAATTTTAATTAGGAGTCCTAATTAAAACAAGAAAATTATAAAATGACATAAAAACATGGTAAAAATAGAAAAAAGCCAAAATAGGTCTAAATAGTGGAATAAAAATATCAACTCAGTGTACTCCAATTGCACTATGTGTACTCCGATTGCTAATAGAGCTTTCCGTTGATATAAAATATGCCCATTTAAAGTTACGGGTTGCACGTTTGAACTTTTGACGCATATTGCATGTTTGGATTGCAGTTGGCAAATCCAAACACACTTTTGAAATTTTCGAAAGACGTAAAATTATGTTTAATATTTTTTTTTCAGTTGAGTTCAACGAAAAATATTTTCAAAAGTACATTGGAGTGAAAGCAAGAATTTCTTACTTTTCCATTGGGCAAAAGTTCGTTGGAAAACATTTTCCTCTTCAATCTTACTTCAAAAGTGATTTTAATATTTCATCCAAACATCATTCATTTTGTCAAACTCACTTTTGAGACAAAAGTTCTCAAACATAAATTATGTTACTACAAACTTATTTTTAACCAAATTAAAGTTTACAAACACACTTTCAACTAAACTTAAGTTTATCAACTACAAACCAAACGCACACTTAGCCTACTCTAGGAGCTCTTTTGAAACATGTTACATGTAAGCTATTAAAAGGGTTTCAAAGAGTATAACTCTAATTTATCTTTCATTTACAGAGTGCAGAAATATACACACACATTCTCCTAGTGTCTCTCCTTGATAATAGGAGATTTTAAAATAAAAACAGAATCACAGCTATACAAATCTTTTAATACAAAAAATATCTCTATCTACAGCTAACAACATTTGACTTATTTCAACACCCTCCCTCAAGTTGGTGCATGGATATCACACATTCCTAACTTGAATAGAGATTCATCAAACACCTTCCTTGCTACTCATTTAGTGAGAATATCATCTAACTACTGTTTAGATCTTACAAAAGGAAAGACAATTGTTCCGACTTCAAGCTTCTCCTTGATGGGATATCTATCAATTACAACATGCTTTGTTTGGTCATGTTGAACAGGATTATGAGCAATCTCTGTAGCTGATGTATTGTCACAATACAATCTCATGGCCTCTTTTGGTTAAAAAACCCAAGTCTGATAATACATTCTTCACCCATAACAGTTCACACACTTTAAGTGTCATACCTCTAAACTCTGCTTCAACACTTGATTTAGCTACTACTGGCTGTTTTTTACTCCTCTAAGTTACAAGATTCCCTCCTACAAAAGTGAAGTATCCAGAGGTAGATCTTCTATCATTTGCTGAACCTGCCCAATCGGCATCGGTGTATCCTTCTACCCTCAAATGGCCATGGTTTGAGAACAGTATTCCTTTAGCTGGAGTGGATTTCAAATATCTCAGTATCCGCTCTACAGCATCAATATGAGGCTTACGTGGGTCATGCATAAATTAACTCACAACATTCACTTCATAAGTAATGTCTGGCCATGTATGGAAAAGATAAATCAGCTTCCCCACCAACCTTTGGTACCTCCATTTGTCTGTGCCAGTTGAGTTTAAGCGCTAAAAAAGCTTATGATTCTGTTCAATGGGAGTGTCTGATGGTTTACACCCAAGCATCTTGGTTTTTAGATAGTAAATCAAGAATATATTTCCGTTGGGATAAGAAAATACCATGTTTTGATCTGGCCACTTCAATAGCAAGAAAATATTTAAGATTTCTAAGTTGTTTCATCTCAAATTCAGAGGTAAAATGTTGCTGTAGATTCAAAATCCCATTATGATCATTTCCTGTCACTAACATATGATCAACATAGATAATCAAGGCTGTTATTTTTCCTTGTTTTTTCTTCAAAAATAAGGTGTGATCAGAGTTACTTTGATTATAACCAAAAGCCTTCATAGACTTAGTGAACCTGCCAAACAATGCTATTGGGGATTGTTTTAATCCATACAGAGCTTTGTTTGATCTGCATACCTTCGTTGTATCTGAATCTGGCATGCCCGATGGAAGATCCATATATATCTCTTCTAGTAAGTCTCCATACAAGAAAGCATTTTTGACATCAAACTGAAGAAGAGGCCAATTTTGGTTTATTGCTAATGACAAAAATATTCTTACAGTATTGAGTTTGGCCACCGATACAAATGTCTCTTGATAATCCACACCATAAGACTGAGTGTAACCTTTGGCCACTAGTCGTGGTTTAAACGTCTCAATCCCTTCATCTGCTTTGTGCTTAATTGTAAAAACTCATCTGCATCCCATGGTTTTCTTCCCTATTGGTAAGAGCATAAGATCCCAGGTGTTATTTTTTTTAAGAGTTGCCATCTCCTTATCCATGGCTTTGGTCCATCTAGGATCTGGCAAAGCTTCTTGTACATTACTAGGAATAAAGATTAAGGATAATTGAGAAATAAATGATGCATATGACTGGGATAACTTGTGAGATGACACATAATTACTAATAGGATATTTCACTTTGGATTGGAGGTCTGGTTCATATTTGATTGGATGTTGACCACTGTTAGAACTAGGTGGAAGATGATATTGGACAGTAGTTGACTTAGTGTTAGGTGTGCTAGTGGTTTCATGCAAACAAGGATCAATTTCAAGATCAATTTCATGCAAACAAGGATCAATTTCAGAATCAAAAGTAGGATTAACTTCATTTATATTTGAATCAACAAAAGTAGAATCAAGAGGTACCTCTGAAGAGTCATGTTGAACTTGTGGAGAAGATTGGGCCAATGGGTTATGATCAGAAGACACTGTATTATATAAAGGTGAAGTATCCATATTGAAGACTGGCTCACTTCCTATAGAGTGATCATCATAAGATAATTTTATACTAGATATATCAAACATACTAACATCATGATGCTCCTCTTCACTTTCATTCCCCTCCTGAAGTGTAGAATTAGTATGATAAAAAAATCCATGTTCATGAAATGTGACATCCATAGAGATGTAAATTTTTTTTAATGATGGGTGGTAAGAATGATAGCTTTTTTGAGTTGAACCATACCCTACAAAGACACATTTAATAGCCCGTCCTTCAAACTTGTATGTTGATGTGGGTGTAGGTGAACATATATAACACATCCAAAAACATGAGGAGGTAAATGAACAATGGAAGGAAGAATGCAATGACCAGAGAGCACATCTAGAGGTCTTCTAAAGTTAAGCACACTAGAAAGGGTTCAGTTAATCAAATAAACTACTGAGCTCACAGCCTCACCCATAAATGAGATGGAACATCGCCATTTAGTAAAAGTGATCTGGACACCTCTAACATGCGTCTATTTTCCCTCTCAGCCACTTTATGTTGTTGGGGTGAATAAGGGCATGTAGTTTGATGCAAAATGCCATTAGAGTTCATGAACTCTCTTAATTCTGTCTTAAGATATTCCCATCCATTGTCTGATCTAATGACCTTTATAGACGTGTTAAATTATGTGACTATCATTTGATGGAAAGAATGAAACACATCACACACACCACTTTTATGTTTAAGCAAATATACCCAGGTTACCCGAGTACAATCATCAACAAAACTAATAAACCATTTCATTCCATTATGTGTAAATTGCGAGGCATGGCCCCAAACATTTATGTGAATTAATAAAAAAGGAAAATAATTTTTTGTAGTGCTCAAGGGAAAAACAACACGATGGCTCTTTACCATTACACAGGTTTCACAAAAAAAATATGAAACATTGCATTTATGAAATAACGATGGAAATAATCATTTTAGATAATGAAAAGAGGGATGTCCCAATCGTCTATGCCATAGTTAGATTTCTTTTTTGTTTTTATCTTGTATGTGTTCACTCGCAAGATGAGCCAATGCTTCTTTTTGGGTTTGTTGAGAAACATTTTTCAGATAATACAGCCCTCCACTTTGTTTACCACTGCCAATCTTCTCTTTGGTATGGATGTTCTGAAAAAGACAATGGGTAGGGAAAAACAAGGCAACACAAGTATGAGATTTAGTTAATTTACTAATCGAGAAAAGATTACAATTCAAAGTAGGAACAAATAAAACATCAGGTATTGATAAAGAGGGTGAAAGGAATATAATACCAACACCTTCATCAGGAGATGAGACTCCATTGGCATTAATAATGACAGTTTTAGAACCACCAGGAGAGAAGTGTTTAAATTTATGAGGATCACAAGTCATATGGTCAGTAGCACCTGTATCTATTATCCAATCGCTGCTCCTAGTAACAATAGAAAGATTAAGGGTAGAGTTAGATATACCTGACTTGGTCACAAATCCAACAGTAGTAGTAGTATGACTCTTCAGATTTTTTGCCTTGTTATTGGAGGTAGTTCTGTCTTTTGGATGCCAATCTGGATAGCCATGAAGTTTAAAGCCTGTCTCAATCATATGATTATCCTCATTACAATGGCTACACTTGCAAACTCCTTTCTTGGAAGGCTTCTTGATAGCAAAGGCAGTCCTTTCAGTAGACACACCAAAAAGCATAGCCTCTTGGTGATTTGCCTCAACACAGACAGTTGCATAAACTGCTTGAACATTTGGAAGAGCAGTGGTAGCAAGGATACAGCCATAAACTCCATCCAAATGTGAATCCAAGGTAGCCAAAAAGACATAAACCCATTGAGAATTAACCATATTGTTATACTTCTTAACATATTTTGTGCACTCCATGGTACAATCTGGAATAGCATCATACTCCTGCCATAGCCTCTGTAATTTGCCAAAGTATGTAATCACAGAGCCTCCATTTTGATGAGTAGAAATTACCTCATGATATAATTGATATGCTCTTGATGTATCTTGGTTGACTGAGTATGTCTCCTTATCAGTGTCCCAAATTTCCTTTATAGTAGCCAAGCGAATGAAGAGGGATCTGATGTCTTTGGTCATAGAGTCCTAAAGCCATGACTTGACTAAACAGTTTTCATCTTCCCATGCCTCATATTCATCACATTTCTTGTCTTTCGGTGCAGCCTTTGTTCTAAAGATATACCCCCAACGTTTTCTGCCTCTGATCTTGTTCTACGCATTTAACGACCACTCAACATAGTTGGTGCCGTCAAGCCATTCGCGGGTAAGTGCTGAAGAGAGTTCCTATATATGGACAGCAGGTGTAGCCCCATGATACGCGTAAAACACACTAAGAGCAAGTGTAGTCTATCACCAAGTAATATAGGACTTGAGTCCTAGTTATCGATCCCACAAGGAATAAGTGATAATTACTAGATTCGTAAAACCCTTTGTTATCCAAACAATCAAGAGTATATGAAGGAAAATAAATTGAGAAAACAAATAAAGAAAAATAATGAATAATCAAATAGAGAATAGATAATCAATGAGAGAGAGACTAGGGCGCAAGGTTCACTTGAATCCAATTATTCAAATTTCCTTTCAGTTATGATGTCAAGTAATTCTTTTGCCAATATTCTCTTACCTGTTATTGAATCCCAATGGTCAAGGATGAAACAATATTCTATTCCTAAATTAAATCACCTATTTGGTCATTTAGTTAAATTAATTAGGAATGCATTAAACTTCAATTCAAGAGATGAATTAACATACCTGTCAATTCAATTAATAGAAAAAATTAATGTTTGGTCATTCACCAATCTAATCCTAGGCTTATCATATAGAGCCACTCATTGAATGCGGGTGGTCACTGGTCAAACAATGAATTAAAACATGCCAAAACTGATCAAGTTATGACAAGAATGTAAGTAATATGATAGACCCTAAAAGAAATTACCTTAATCAAATTAGAAATCAAACCCAAATAATTAGGAAAACAAGATCCCCCATAACTCCAGTTATAGGTTTAGCTACTCGTGTTCAATACAAACAAACCCATATCAAGATACAAACTCATAGAAAGAAAACCCAAAGAAAAGGAAAAAACTAGAGGGAAAGAGAAATCAAAACCCTTTTAATGGAGATTATGATCTTCAAGCCTTCAAGAATCGAATCATCCCTTTGAAGTCGACCTCCAAAGTCTGCTACAGCAAAACTACTCTCTCAAGATTAGGAATTTTTTGTGTGATGTTCTGAATCAAAGAGAGTTCTTTTGCTAAACTTGTTTTCCACCTTTTATAGAAAAGTTGTCAGCTTTTCGTATCTGACTTGCATAAATTTTCTCACCATTTAAATGGTCGAATTTGCCTTTGATTTCAACAGAGAAGTTGTAGGATTTTTTGTTACCTTTTCAATTCCACAAACGGCGCATCAATCTGATCTCTGTAGCTCAAAATATGGCTCAATTAATGAGGAATGGTCAGGATAGTACGGAAATCCAAATTTCGCTCCAAATCAAATCTCTTTGAGAATCCTTATCCAATCTCCAATCTAAGATTTTGTATCCAATTAGAACTCTAATTAGTATATAAGAATAAGATAAGAATTTTTCACATATTTATCTTTAGGAATTTCTTCTTTTTGTACAAAATCTAATGATTTATTCTGAAAATTCAAATATGACTAGGGAAGAGATAATTATTTAAAAATAAATTAAAAAATAAAAATAAACAAAAACTAATTAAAAATCAATTATAAATTATAATAAATAAGCTCAAAAGATGAGTGTATTTAAAACTTATCAAATACCCCCAAACTTGAATAATTGCTTGTCCTCAAGCAAAGAATAGGAATCAAAAACAAAATTAAACTCAGCATCTAAAAACATGAATCAAGGGAAATTCTAAAATTTCAAAATTCAAGTTCAGCAATCAAATCCAATCAAGGAAGATCATTTAGTACTTAAAACAATTAGAGGCTTGAGTCTAGTTTGTAACTTTTCTCTTCACCAAACATCTGAGATCACTCATTTTTCCATCACTCAAGTGTTTAAGGACAAAGAGATCACTCATCTTTCCATCGCTCAGCTTGCTTATCAATCTCATCTCCACTTCCAAGTTCACATACAATACAAGAATCAAAAGGACTTCTTTTAGTTGTAACAGGGTCAAGGGTATAATGAAAGGTAAGAAAAAGATAAATAAGGGTAAATAATACTAATGAATAAATCGATATAAAGTAGAATCAGGTTGAAAAGATGACAAATAGAGCATAATGCATAAAGATATAATAAATCCTCACTTTCAACCCAATATTTTCATTATTCTTCACCAACAAACATTTTTTTACTTCTTTTTCCTTTTTCCATTTTTTTATTTTTCTTTTCTTATTTTTTTTCAAACTTTTTTTTTCATTTTCATTTTTTTTAACCATTGAAGACAAAAGTAATCTTTCAAGACTTTTCAATCAACACATCAGATGCTCCAAAGAATTCAACCTAATTATTCAATTGGATATTCAAAGAAATCAATTTTAAGCTCAAATGGGGCAACTAAGGAGTTATTTTATCAATACAACTCTAAAAGTCAAGAAAGAATAAAGTCTAATTGCCTTAATCATATTCAAGTATGTATATGAATCATTAAATTCTCAACAAGATATCAAAGCAAGTTCTAGCGCACATCAATCAAGAGAAAACTCATTCCAAAAGAAAAATATGATTTCATTTATGAAAAATCCAATCATTAAAGCTCAAAACTCACTTTCTGACTAAAGTTAATAAAGAAAACAAAAACAAGCAGACATGGCTAATTTCTAACTAAGATGCTAACCTTCACTTTACTTCATCAAAAAAGATTATTTCACACATTATCAACTCATGAGTAATAAAATCCCTTTAAAAACATATCTCTATCTACTCAGAATACATCAAGAAATTAACACACAATTTCTGCTTAATTACCAGCAATACTCAAATGCTTATTAATTTTTTTTTTCACAAAAATTTTTAAAAGTACCCCCTACACTTAAGATAAACATTATCCTCAATGTGAAAGAAAAAGAAATATAGGGTAAAGAAAATAACAACACAATCTGATGACAAGTGAGTCATAGTCAGGTAGAGGAGAAGCACAAGAGTCAGTGCTACAACAAAATCTGAAAAATCCCAAAACACATGAGTAGCATCTAAAAGAAAAATAATAATAACAAAAATAAATAAAATAAGATAAATAAAGAAGAAACATTGGTTGCATCCTATGAAGTGCTTGTTTAACGTCATTAGCTTGACGTTGCCTTTTTTCGGATAAATCAAGGTGGCTTTTTAAAGCACCAAAAATAGGATGACCCCTTCTTTTTTTCAAAGCAGTGCCTTGTGTTCTAGTCATCTATCAAGAATGTTTGTAGGTCATCTTTCTTCACCTCAAGCACAACGTACGATAAGACACGAACAATTTCATATGGTCCACACCCTTTTGACCAAAACTTACTAAGAAGAAGACGAAGACATGAGTTATCAACAAGAATTTTATCTCCAATCTTAAACTTATGCTACTTGATACACATGTCATGCCACTTCTTTGGCCTCTTCTTGCAGAGTTTGGCATTCTCAAAGTCAGTGACAGCCTTGGGCAAGGTCTTCTCTAGCATAGCAACAATCACAGATTCATCCATATATGAAGACACAACACTACCTACAACATCAGTAGCATCTATATGATTACATGAATCAAAGGAACTAGGATTTTTGACAGAATTAAAAACATGAAATGCTACTTCCTCATCATTTAATCATAAGGTCAACTTCCCATCATGGACATCAATCACTGCCCTTCTAGTGGCGAGGAATTGATATCCAAGTATGATTGGGATCTCATCATCCTCCTCCATATCCAACACGATAAAATCAGCTGAAAAAATAAACTTATCTACCTCTACCAAGGCATCCTCCAATATACCACGAGGGTAAGTGATGGATCTATCAGTCAGCTACAGTGAAATGTTGGTAGGCTTTAGTTCCTATATATCTAATTTCTTAAACACAGAGAAATCATCAAATTAATACCAGCACCTAAATCACATAATGCTTTCTCAAAATAAGAATTACCAATAGAGCAAGAAATAGTAAAACTCCTTGGATCTTTCAATTTTAGGGGTAATTTCTTCAAAAGGATGGTAGAACACTTCTTACTAAGACATATGGTCTCAAATTCCTCAAGCTTACATTTCTTTGTAAGTATTTCTTTCAAAAATTTTACATACTTAGGCATTTGAGAGATGGCTTCAACAAATGGAATGTTGATCTATAACTTCTTGAACATCTCCAAGAATTTTGCAAATTACTGGTCTGGCTGATTGTTCTTGAGCCTCTAAGGGAATGGGATCTTGGCATATGGTGATGGTTCATATACTGCGCTCTGCTCATAATCCTTCTTCGCTCTTTGCCACTTTGGTACTTTATTCTCAACCTCTCCTTCTTTATTGACATCTTGAATTGAGACATCTTCAGTAAGAACATTATTTTTCTTTGTCTCAATTCTTTGGGAGCTAGGTGCTTCAGTTTCCTTCTCATCTTTCACATTATCTGACTTATCAAAAGGATCTTTATACTCTGGCATTTCCTTCTTCTGGGAGGGTTCCCCGAATTCCTTACCACTTCTTAGGGTAATTGCATGGACCTATTCTTTTGGATTAGTCTCAGTAGTGCTACGCAATGTCCCTAGTGCCCTTACTATCATCAATGTAACTAACTGGCTGATCTGAGTCTCCATGTTCTTCATACTAGCATCTGAATTATGCATGTACTTTATTACCAAATCTTCAAAGCTTGGCTTCTCTGTAGGTGCTTGGAAACCTGGAGGTGGTTGTGAAGCTCTCTGCTAATTTTGCTAATTACTCTGTTGATTTCTCCATTTGAAATTAAGGTGGTCCCTCCAATTGGGATTATACGTATTAGCATATGGATTGTACTATTGCCGGTTGGAATTACCAATAAAATTTACTCCTTCAGGCTCGGGGGCAAATGGACTACTAACTTGACAGTTTGCACTTGTATGACCCTGTCCTCCACATACCTCTCAAATGATTGGTGGGGCTGCATTGTTTATTACCATCAGAGTCTCAACCTTCGTCAATGTTTCCAATTAACTCAAAATAGTAATAGAGGAGTCAACAACATGTACACCTGTTCATTTCTTACGAACCTGACACTCATTTTGCCACTAATAACTATTCAGTGTTATTTATTCAATTAGTGCTTGCCTCTCAATAGGTGTTTTCCTCCATATTGTACCTCTCGTAATAGAATCAATAAGTGAACGATTTGCAGGTGACAAACCATTGTAAAAATTCTAAACCTGCTGCCCTACGGGGAATCCATGATGTGGACATCTCCTCAACAACTTTTGAAAGCGCTCCCAAGCTTCATAAAGAGTGTCCATGTCAAACTGCACAAAAGAAGATATATCATTCCTTTACTTAACAGATTTAGAAGGAGAAAAATATTTAAGCAAAAACTATTATGTCAATTAATCCCATGTAGTGATGGAACCCCTCGATAATGATGTTAACTATTGACTTGCTCTGCCCCTAAGAGAGAAAGGAAAGAGTCGTAATCGGATTGTATCATCTATCATTCCATTGTACTTGATAGTATCACACAACTGCAAGAACCTAGCCAAATACTGATTAGGATCATCCGAAGGCAATCCACGAAACTGAATTGAATTCTGAATCAAGGAGATCAATGCTGGTTTGATCTCGAAGTTATTAGCCGCCACATCTAGTCTTATAATACTCCCTTCACACCCTTCAGTAATAGGCATAGAGTACTCAAACATAGTCCGCTTTGCTAGGGTAGCTCTTTATTCACGATTCGTCTCAACTACTAGTTGTCTCTCCATCCTGTTTATATCTTCTGTCATAGCTTCAATATAAGATTGTTTCCTTAACCTACGAGTTGTTCTCTCAATTTCTAGGTCAAATGTCAAATCAGAAAACTGAGATCGAGTAAGCATAAACAAAAAAAATGAAGTGACAAATTAATTAAAAATAAAATAAAAATAAAATAAAATAAAATAAGAAATAAAAATAAAATAAGGAATAAAACAAAAGAGCGTCTAAATTAACTAGAGTTTTTCACTTTTAATATTACCAAACTTACTCCCCAGCAACGACGCCAAAAACTTGATATGCGTAAACTACACTAAGAGCAAATGCAGTCTATTACCAAATAATATAGGACTTGAGTCCCAATTATTGATCCCACGAGGAATAAGTGGTAATTACTAGATTCGTAAAATCCTTTGTTATCCAGACAATCAAGAGTATATGAAGGAAAATAAATTTAGAAAATAAAAAAAATAATGAACAATCAAACAGATAATAGATAATCAATGAGAGAGAGACTATGGCCCAAAGTTCACTTGAATCCAATTATTCAAATTTTCTTTCACTTATGATGTCAAGTAATTCTTTTGCCAATATTCTCTTACCTGCTATTGAATCTTAATGGTCATTGATGAAATAATATTCTATTCCTAAATTAAATCACTTATTTAGTCATTTAGTTGAATTAATTAAAAATGTATTAAGCTTCAATTCAAGAGATGAATTAACATACTTATCAATTCCATTGGTAGGAAAAATTAATGTTTGGTCATTCACCAATCTAATCCTAGGCTTACCATATAAATCCACTCATTGAATGCGAATGATCACCGATCAAACAATGAATTAAAACATGCCAAAAGTGATCAAGTTATGGCAAGAATGCAAGCAATATGATAGATCCTAAAAGAAATTACCTTAATCAAATTAGAAATCAAACTTAAATAATTAGGAAAATAAGATCCCCCATAACTCTAACTATGGATTTAGCTACTCATGTTCAATACAAACAAACTCATATCAAGATACAAACCCATAAAAAGAAAACCCAAAAAAGGGGAAAACTAGGGGGAAAGAGAAATCAAAACCCCTTTAATGGAGATTATGATATTCAAGCCTTCAAGAATCGAATCCTCCCTTCGAAGTCGACCTCCAAAGTCTGCTGCCACGAAACTCTCTCTCAAGATTAGGAATTTTCTGCGTGATGTTCTGAACTAAAGAAAGTTCTTTTGCTAAACTCTTTTCCCCCCTTTTATAGGAAAGTTGACAGTTTTTCGTATCTGACTTGCAGGATTTTTATCACCCTTTAAATGGCTGAATTTCCCCTTGATCTCAACAAAGAAGTTGTAAGATTTTCTGTTAACTTTTCAATGCCATAAACGGCGCGTCGATCTGATCTCTGTAACTCAAGATATGACTCAAGTAATGAGGAATAGTCAGAATAGTACGAGAATCTGAATTTTGTTCCAAATCAAACCTCTTTGAGAATCCTTATCCAATATCTAATCTAAGATTTTGTATCTAATTAGAACTCTAATTAGCATATAAGAATAAGATAAGAATCTTTCACATATTTATCTTCAAGAATTTCTTCTTTTTGTACAAAATCTAATGATCTATCCTGAAAATTCAAATATGACTAAGTGAAGAGATAATTATTTAAAAATAAATTAAAAAATAAAAATAAGCAAAAACTAATTAAAAATCAATTAAAAATTCTAATAAATAAATTCAAAAGATGAGTGTATTTAACACTCATCACCCCAGAATCAGGTTTCTCCGATTTATCCTTTTCGAAAGAAGTCATCAGGAATCACTGGAAGAAACCAAAGCAACTGATTCCTATACTATAGAGGAATTCGGGATTAGCTATGATACTATATTAAAAGGGTTTCAAAGAGAATAATTCTAATCTATCTTTCATTTACAGAGTGTAGAAATATATACACACGCTCTCCTAGTGTCTCTCCTTGATAATAGGAGATTTTAAAATAAAAACAGAATCACAGTTATACAAATCTTTTAATACTAAAAATATCTCTATCTATAGCTAACAACATTTGACTTATTTCAACATCAGCTACATCTAAACTACCCAGAAATCTATCAGAACAACCAAGGTTGCCACAAGCAAAACATTGATGCTGATTATATTAACAATTCTTATAATAAAAGTTTTGGATTTCTCGCAAAATTTTGTTGCAAGCAAAGTATACAATGAAAAAGGAAATAAAAAAGGACAAGTAAAAAAATATAAAGAGAAAATAAAATTAATGCACATAACCTTCCTTCTAATTAAAACCAAGATAGACACAGGTGGTTTATTCATCACCCTCTTCGTTAGCATGAAATGATCTCATGTACGTTAATGGTTGGCATAATTGATAAGGGCGGATGCATCAACTAAGTTTGCTTGGATTTAATTCATGTTAGAATTTGTTATAGGTGAATTATTTATAAGTATTTCTATAAACGCTCGTTGAACCTGAAGATTTATCTTAATTTTAGAATAAGGTAATCATCTTTGACCCTAAATTTTTTGGAACAAAAAAAAAATCTCATGCACTTTCGACCATAACTACATTTATCATTTAAAAACAAAAGTTATAAAAAAAAACAAATACTATTATAGAATAAAGGCAAATAAAAATGTATATTATACTCTTGAGAAATTATGTACAAACACATAAATACACAGGGCAGTCACTAAATTAAATTAAACAATAGGAAAAAAATCCATATCACAAAAGTGTACTACCATCGTCGCAAATCGTACAAACAAAAGCAAACATGCCATCCTCTCCTCCATCCTACATTTGAATAGTTTCATCAATCATATCATTGTTATTTATAAACCCAGGTCGTGCCAAATCCTTAACTTCTTGATATATCTAATTACAATCTTAAAAAAAATTACAAATAGAACATATGACATGAATAAAGAGAAGTAAAGAAAGAAAATATATCAAAGAAAATTTATCTTCAAGGAAGGAAAAATAAATATCTATCAAAAGCCATTAGAAATTTTGTTAATAGGTAACTGATTCTCCAAAACCATGTCCGAAAGTGGTTTAAATTATGTACAGTGATTTTATTTTTCAAGTTTAAAACACGAGATAAAGCCAAGTTCATCCAGTATCATCAATAATCATCAACAATGGTTAAGAAATAATACAACTAGAATGACTTGAAACAACAAATTTACTCTAGTATTAATTTTTAAAACATGTAGAAGTTATGGAAGCTGGCTTGGGAAAAGTTGAATTAGATTGTTTTGCCATATGATAAACATTACAAACATGATTATCAGAAATGTTAACAACAGAATGATAATTATAAATATATTTTATTGTGACATGGAACGGTTGTTGAGCTACCAACACCATAGATTAAAGCACGATTGATTAATTGTGAGAAGGGAAGTTGGGTTGGAGAGATGGTCAAGGCTACCACATGGGTTATCCATCCAGTCATCCTCTTCAATGATATGTCTTAAAAAGTACACTTGTCAAAAGAGGATATAACTGAGCATTTGAAAGGTTTTTTAATTTATAAAATTGATAATATACTCAGAAGCATGGGTGCGCTCCCTAGTCTTGTGTGCACGTACTTGGTACAGGTACGTTATAGGCATGGACGAATTTACGTTAAGTAAAGTGGGGACGCATGTTTTCATTTTATTTTATAATTTTTTTTATCTTATATAGGTATATGTCTTTTTATATTTTTATATGTGTAATTTTTATTTTTATATGTAGATAAATTAATAAATTTATAATAATAAAAATAAAATTCATATAATATTATTGAATAATTGTTTGATTACATACATAGAGAGAGAAATATTTGATAGTATTGATAATAAAAATATCATTTAGCGTTTTCAAAATATAAAAATGTGACTTTGCCCCCACTGACTAAAATTCATACAACTTTGCCCACATTAGCTACAATTCCTGGATCCGTCACTGGTTATAGGTACGTGATGAGTATGTATTTAGTACATATTGTAAAATTGATTTTGCCCTAATAATTTAATTTATTAAATTTTGATGATAACAAATGCATTACAAAAGAATTAATCATACTGATGTGGGATTAAATGTTACAAACTCAAGTGCAAGTTGTCTCAAGTAATAAATTTCTTGGTGAGTCCGAGGTCGATCCACAGGGAATTGTTGAAAATTAAGGTGAAGTAAATATTTTGTTACTACAGTAAAAATTATTTACTTGGGTAAAAAGATCCACTCTTAGTAAATAAAGTAAAAATAAGATTAATTCCTTTTATAACTCAATTAGAATCCTTACAACATGGAGGTTCCAATCGGAAAATACAATATTAAAAGTCCATTAAAATAATATACGTAGTTATACTATATTTCCTTTAATCATCTATTAACATCATCACTCATAAATGGGATCAAGCATTCATTGTGCCAAAATCTTGTCTACAACAAATCAAGATCTCCACTTTATAAGGAGAGTTTCTAGCACCACCACTTGTAAATGGGTTAAAGCATTCATTGTGTCAATCTCTTGTCTACAACAAATCAAGAACTCTACTTTACAAGGAGGGTTTTTAAATTAATTGGAAACAAAATATAATACGTATAATGACTACTTGAAAATATATCATTTAAGCACAAGAGAGAAATTAATCTAACCTTATTTCATTACCAAGAGCTTCACTCTTTTTCCCAAGCAAAATGAAACTTAGTTACTCATAGATAAGAAGAAAGAAAGAGAGAAGAAGAAGAAGAAAAAGAAGAACATGACTTCAATTTAGAACAAAGGAAAATTACTTCAAGAAAACCTAGCAACAAACTAGTATCATTTTGATACCTAACACCTCATACCTTCAATGATCTGCCAAGGGCCCCTTTTATAGAGGATTAGAAATACAAAATGACAAGGGGGCTGAGTCATTAGTGAGTGGATGAGTGAAAAATGAGTGGAAAATGCCAAATGACTTTTGGTGAGCGGAAAATTATGGAGATTCCTTGTCTCCGAAATCATTTGGCTCTGAAGTCATTGAATGCGTCAGAATGAGCAAATATGATCTTCATTAAAGTTGTAGGCCTGGATCTTAGCTTTCAAATGACTTTAGTTTGAGTCCAATATCATTTCTATAACTCCAGATACGTTCAAATTACTACACACTTCTCAGGCCCAGTCATAGCTCCTTTGTTTTGAATTGCAAGTCCAATATCACCCATTAGGAGTCTGATTCTGAAAAAGTGTTCAACATAAAAGTTGTAGATATAGGTCTCAACTATTCAGCATCAAATTTTCAGCTCATTTAACAACCTCTAGCCCAAAAAATGGCATAAACAGTACAAATAGGTCAAGCTGTCAGGAACAGCACTCTAGTTCTTGTTTCAACCCCAATTTGAATTATCTACTCGTGTGATTGGGTCTTTGAGGTCTTCATGAAAGTTATAGAGCTCTCTCTTATCTTTAAAATGCCATCAGATTCACCTCATTTGACCATCTACATCCCAAAACATAGCCCAAATACAGAAATAATGTAAGACGTAAATTATGCTAAAAAATTCAATTAAGTCCAATTTGAGTTCAAACTTACAAAACATAATCAAAATCAATCAATTAAGTACATGGAGAGTGTAAATAACTAAAAATGAAGGCTTATTCATGTATCAAATATGTGATCATCACATACTATATAGATATACTTAATAGATTATATTAGATCATACATGATCATGTATTTCATCTTATTAGATATCATATAAGAATCATGTATATTTTTATAACATATATCTAATAATATTATATGAGTTGTATTAAATTAATATTAGATTTGGTAATATTTGAATGAAAATGTACAAAGCGTTCTTTGTTACATTTTATATAGAGTATATCTATTAGTAATTTATAAATGTCTTATTTGGACGTGTCTATGAAATTCTTATATGTATGTTAGACTAACTAGAGTTATATATCTATAAATCAGGTATATAAAGATATTGAATTATGAATTTAGACTAACTATGTTCTTTTAAGTAGTAATACTTTGTAGGATAGTCCAAGTACCAAGAGTGAACATTGCAACAAGAAAGTAAAAGATCACAATTGTGCTCAACTTAAGAAGAATGAGAATGATAAGATGTTCTAAGAATTTGCAAGATTTGAAGAAAAGAAATTTGTGGAAGCCTGGATTACTTCAAGAAGCTTAAGGAGTAGTATTTGTATATTTTCTTTTTAGGCTTTCTTCTATGTAAAGATAAAGGGTTTACAAGAAAATAGCTCAAATATATTTTTAAATCTTTACAAATGTTTCTTACATGCCAAAATGCCCAAGAAACATGTTTTGAAAAGCTAGTCATGGTAGTACTTCAAAACTATGAAAAAAAAGTCAAGTTTGAGTTTTGAAAAGCTAACATTTAGTTACTATTTTGGCTGTAACTTTCAAACTACTTTGAGTTTTGTTATGAAACTTATTGGATATGAAAATAGACTCAAATATCTTTTCGAGTGCTCATTTTCTTTAAACGGATAAGAAATGAAGAAGTTATAAACAATTAAAATTCAATTATGACCTTTGGTTACTATTTTGATCATAACTTTTCAAATACTTTGACTTTTGTTGTGAAACTTATTTCATATGAAAATAGACTCAAATATCTTTCCAATGAGTTGTTATTTCCTTAAAATAGATAAGAAATGAAGAAATTATGACCATTTAAAGTTAGCTTTTAAAACTAGAATTCTATAATCAATTACACAATCCTTGTAATCAATTACAACTTTGGCAGAGGCTTTGTAATCGACTACATAAGGCTTGTAATTAATTATATACTGCCCAGAAAACCCAGAATGTGTTCTAAGAGCCATGCAATTGATTACAACATCCATGTAATCGATTACCATGAGTTCGAAACGTTCCCAACGGCTATAAACGGCTAGTTTTCATAAAAAGAAATCATTTCTAAACACTACCAATGATTATTTTATCACTTGAGCTCTATATATAAGTGATATTTGAAGCTTTTACAACTCTTTAACACTTCATTTGATCCTTGAATCATCAAAATCATATTTTGAGCTATTTATTGTAAAATTCTTCTATTCCTTTGTTCTTCAAGTTGTATATCTACTCTTATGAGAGTTTCTAATATTTCTCTTTATCTTGAAATCATTGTAAGAGGGTGAGGTATTCCTCAAGAGAGAAAATGTTAAGGTATCCATTGTAGTGAGGCTCAAACACAAAGGGTGAGGTATCCCAAAGGTGTTCTGAGTGCTCTTGAATGTAAAGGTTTTTTCAAGTACCTGTGAAGCTTGAAAAGTTGGAGTCTCTAATATAAGGGTGAGGTATCCTAAGGTGTGAGAAGTACTCTTGTTTGTACAAAGGTTTTCCTAGGACCCATGAAGTCTAGGAGATAGTGAAGAAAATCTCAAGTTAAGCTTGGGGACTGGATGCAAGCCACAAGTGGTTGGTGGCTAAACCAGGATAAATTCTTGAGTTTGATTCTCTCTTCCCTACACTCTTTAATTTCAGTATTTGGCGTAGTATATTTATCTATTGCATATCTTGGTATCTTGATGTTTTGATTCTAAGAACTTGATATCTATCTTATTTGCTTGATTTATCCTATAACCCAAGTTGAATTTGAGTAATCTACAATAGTTGTATCTTTGTTAGACTTATTTCACTACATGTGTTGATTGAAAATATCAAAATGCATAATTTCTCAAAGTTGTTTTAAAAATTTGTAATCACCTAATTCACCCCCCTCTTGGGTGATGACTGTCATGGCTAACAAGTAGTATCAGAGCTTCGTGCTCTGTTGAAAACTTAACCGCTTAGAGTTAAAGATCCTTATTTGTTGGCAACCATTGAAAGCTTTTCAAAATAGAAGGTTTTAAAATTGATAAACCACTATTCTTTGACGGTGCATTTTGTTTATTAGAAAGTTAGAATAGAATTTTATATGCAATCTGTTGATCTTATTTTGTGGGATATTAGTGCTTGATGAATTTACTTATAAATCAAAATAAACTCGGAATGCTTATGACAAGAAATTCTTTTCTTTGAATATTAGAGTTATGCAAATTTTGAGAAGTGGTTTGAATGATTAAGCTTATGCTAAAATTAAGAATTGCTCTAGTGCCAAAGAAATTTTGGACACCCTTGATGCTCTTTATATTGCTAACAATGATTTTGTGTATAAAGTTGTATATAGAAAGCAAGAAGAGTAAAAGTCATTGAAAGAAGCTTGTCATGAAAAACATCCTTAAAAAGATGTTCAAACAATTGAAAGGAGCCAAATGCCTCTTGGTGATGATGGTGCTCAATTTGAAGAGAGGCAAAGTAAAACAAAATTAAGGAAGATGTTCTTGAATCCCTGATGGATAATAATGACGAAGATGTCGATTCCCTTAAAGAGTCAAGTATGCTAGAAATTGAGACTACTTCCTATATGGCTGAAAAGGATTTTGAGGTAAATAATGTTAAACTAGATTATAGTCCTTCCTGTGATGAGCTACAATGTGCATATGATGAATTGCTTGATGGTTTGCTAAATATAGAAAAGAAAAACTTATCTTGTTTGGAAAACATTTCCTCCATTGAAAACGAAATTGAGATTTTGAAAAATGAATATGCCTTTTTTGATGAGAAAATGTCTTTGAAATGTGAAACCTTAACTTCTTGTGAAAAGTGTATTGATTTAGAAAATCAAGTTGAGGACTTATCTATCAAATTTGCCAAAGCTAATAATTCTAATTGCTTACATTCCATACTTGTTAATGAGAATAAAATTGAAGTTATTCCATATAAAAATTTAAACAAGGCTTATGACAAAAATAGTATAGAATGTAATAACAGTAAAAGGCTTAAGTTTTCCAAAGATGATCTTCAAAGGACCAAATCATCATTAAATTCAATTATTTGTAATTTTTGATGCAATTATAGAAGAAATCCTTATATGAGAAATAATATGGTATGAGTTCCTAAAGATCTTAAAAGCCCTAGTACTAACATTCAAGGACCCAAGATGAAGTGGGTACCAAAATGTTCTCTTGGTGTTTCAATTATGCAGAAAATTTCTCAAAAGGATAGACAAATTGGTCAAAAGAAAGAGGAATCATCAAGGAGAATGCTTCCAAAGCCCAATGATAGAAATTTTAGTCAAAGAAGGAAGATGACTTCAACAAAAACTTCTCAAGTACAAAATATAGAACTTGTAAAGTTTAAGACTCTAAAAGAGAAGTAATAGATAAGAAAAAATATTCCTTGATTACCAAGGACAATGTATCAAAAGCTTTTACCTCTTATGCACATTCACTTAAAAAGACAATGAATATGAGGCATATTCCTTGTAGGCCTTAGGTAATGGATAGAATCATGTGTACTTAGTAAAAGTTAAATATTATATATAGCACATGATTATGTTCATTCTTGTTATACCATTTGCTCACTATCTTACATATTTCTTGATCATAGGGTATTCTATGACTATGTATGTTTTCTATGCTTTAAATTGTCTATATATCATGAAAGTAAGCATGTTATTGACTATGTGCTTAATGGTAATTGATTATTCAATTTATTGTACTCAATTTACATACTATGAAAAAATTAATCTTTTTGAGAGCATAATGGATTAATAATCAATGATTAACCTCTATGGATCCAAAATTGGTGGATACCAAAGAAAGTACTTTAATTTGTGTTGTAAGGTAACTATTAGCTCAAGCATACATTGAAGTGAAATGCAACTATGCTACTTGAGGTTGGAAAAAATTGAAGTGGTCCAAGTTCTCCAAAAGTAGTGAAAACATAAAAAGAATAACGTAGGGAATCACAACATTCTCAAGGAGCCTTGAGGGATGGAAGTTGGAGTCACCTACAAAAATTCAAAGAGTATACTTTTGGTGATATCAATCTCTTATCCTTATTTATACTTTAAATTGAATATCATGTGATAATTAGAGAACTAGAGACTTATTTTTATACCTTAATATGCCTTAAGTTGTACTTCTCTACATTGTGTCTTGAAAGTATCTTTACATATGCTAACATACTAGATAAATACACACCTTATTTGGAATAACATGGTTTATGGTAATATCTTTGGTCTTGAGCTTGTGACCAATTCTCTTTGTTCAAATATGAAAATTCACATGCTCATAAGTAGTTCTAATCATTTCTCTTTGATGCTTAATTGTCTTATATACTTCCTTGGAGCTTGGAAAGTTAAAAGTAATATGTCTTCTTGTTTAAAATTGTTTAATATGTTCATATCTTGAAAACGAAAAGTAAATGATCATCTTAAGCCTTGAACTTGTCTTAAGAACTTGAAAGCATTTTCATCTCCTAATTGTCTTAAAAATTTAGAAATCATTGGATATGCTATAAATGTAGTACTCTTTTCTTTTTCTTTGAAAAGTTTTATTATATCTTGAGATAATATTTAAGAAAGTTTTCAAATAAATCTTTTGAAATATTCTATAGAGCCCATCTTAATACTTCAAAAGATCAGCATTGTTCTTCAAAGTGTTTTATTTTCTTAAGGCTCTTGCTCAATGAGAAACAGAGGAGATGTTCTTTCAAATGTTCTTTTGATTTGGATTTGATCACTCTCAAGGAATATATGGTTTTAATATAAAACCTCTTTACCCTTCTAAAATGTTTTTGAAAATGTAATGTGTTCTTATAAAATTCTTTTTAAAAAGGGGAGAAGTCTTAAAATAGTTTTTGTTTAATGGATTAATAATAAGTATCTTTTGCCTTACTTTACTTTATAGTAATGTGCTTACATGGTTTTGACATACATATTTCACTTTATGCATCTTGTGCTTCAATGAGAGGGAGCCTAGCTCTTAAGTTATTTATATCTTTTGGCTTACATCCTTATTTGACATAAAGTATTTTATTGCTATCATATGCTAAATGTTGATGTACCAAAATATGACAAGCTTTGCATGAATAATCTTTCATATCTTGAAATCATGCTTGTTTCATCTCTCTATTCTTGAATCATAAGTAGAATTAAATAGGGGGAGATAGTTATGTTTTAAATAACTTGAAGAAGTTTTGGTTTTGATGATCCTACTCTTTTTGACAACATGAGTTTTATCTATAGGGGGAGAGAAAATATTATCTTTCCTTCCTAAGCCTTTTTGTTGATGTCAAATAGGAGGAGTGAAAATTGAAAAGAAAAATATGTTCTTGTACTTATTGCTTGATATACTTACATGAATATCTATTCTTCTATATTACTCAACATATTTTTCTTTGGTGATTTGTCATCATCAAAAAGTGAGAGATTCTAGAATTGTCTTTGTCCTAATGATTTAATATGTTAAGTTTTGATGATGACAAATGCATTACAAAAGGATTATCATGCTATATAGATGCACTTAATATATTATATTAGATCATGCATGATCATGTACTCCATCTTATTATATTTCATATAAGAATAATGCATATTCTTTATAGCATCTTTTATAGAATATATTCAATAATATGTTATATGAGTTGTATTAAATTAATATTAGATTTGACTCTATTTAAATGAAAATGTGCAAAATGTTATTTGTTGCATCCTATATAGAGCATATCTATTAGTAATTTATAAATATCTTATTTGAATGTATCTATGAAATTATTATATGCATGTTAAATTAACTAGAGTTATACATTTATGAATCATGCATATGAAGGTATTGAATCATGAATTTAGACTAACTATGTTTGTTTTAAGTAGTAATACTTTGTAGGATAGTCCAAGTAGCAAGAGTGAGCATTGCAACAAGAAAGTAAAAAATCACAATTATGCTCAACTCAAGAAGAATGAGAATGATAAGATGTTCTAAGAATTTGTAAGATTTGAAGAGAAGAAATTTATGGAAGCTTGGATTACATCAAGAAGCCTAAGGAGTAGAATTAGTATATTTTCCTTTTAGGCTTTTTGCTATGTAAAGATAAAGGGTTTACAAGAAAAGGACTCAAATATGTTTTTAAATCTTTACAAATGTTTCTTACAAGCCAAAATGCCCAAGAAACATGTTTTGAAAAGCTAGTCATGGTAGTACTTTAAAACTATGAAAAATAGTCAAATTTGAGTTTTGAAAAACTATCATTTGGTTACTATTTTAATCATAACTTTTCAAATTAATTTGATTTTTGTTGTGAAATATATTGCATATAAAAATAGACTTAAATATCTTTTCAATGAGTGGTCATTTTCTTTAAACGGATAAGAAATGAAGAAGTTATGACCATTTAAAGTCAATTATGACATTTGATTACTATTTTAATCATAACTTTCCAAATAATTTGATTTTTGTTGTTAAACTTCTTTCATATAAAAATAGACTCAAATATCTTTTCAATGAGTTATCATTTGCTTAAAACGGATAAGAAATGAAGAAGTTATAACCATTTAAAGTTACCTTTCGAAACCAGAATTCTGTAATTGATTACACAATCCTTGTAATCAATTGCAACTCTGGCAGAGGCGTTATAATCAATTACCCGAGGCTTATAATCGATTATATATTGCCCAAAAAGCCTAGAACATGTTCTAAGAGCCATGTAATAGATTACAACATCCATGTAATCAATTACCACGAGTCAAAAACATTCTAAACGGCTATAAACAACTAGTTTTTATAATAAAAAAATTATTTCTAAACACTATCAACGACTATTTTATTACTTGGGCTCTATATATAAGTGATATTTGAAGTTTTTACAACTCTTGAACATTTGATTTAATCCTTGAATAATCAAAATCATATTTAAGCTCTTTATTGTAAAATTCTTCTATTCATTTGTTCTTGAAGTTGTATATCTACTCTTGTGAGAGTTTCTAATATTTCTCTTCATCTTAAAATTATTGTAAGAGGGTAAGGTATCCCTTAACAGAGAAAAAGGGTAAGGTATCCCTTGTAGTGAGGCTCAAACACAAAGGGTGAGGTACCTCAAAGGTGTTGTGAATGCTCTTGAATGTAAAAAGGTTTTTTCAAGCACCAGTGAAGCTTGAAGAGTTGGAGGCTCTAACACAAGAGTGAGGTATCCCAAGGTGTGAGGAGTGCTCTTGTTTGTATAAATGTTTTCCTAGCACCCGTGAAGTCTAGGAGATAGTTAAGAAAATCTCAAGTTAAGCTTAGGGACTTGATGTAGGCCACAAGTGGTTGGTGGCTGAACCAGGATAAATTCTTGAGTTTGATTCTCTCTTCCCTACACTCTTTAATTTCAGTATTTAGTGTAGTATATTTATCTGTTGCATATCTTGTCATCTTGATATTTTGATTCTAAGAACTTGATATTTAGCTTATTTGCTTGATTTATCCCATAACCCAAGTTAAATTTGAGTAATCTACAATAGTTGTGTCTTTATTAGACTGATTCTACTGCATGTGTTAATTAAAAATATTAAAATGTATAATTTCTCAAAGTTTCTTTGAAAATTGTAATCACTCAATTCAACCCCTCTTGGGTGATGGTTGCAATGACTAACACATACTAGCTTTTTTTTTTTAATTTCGTATATGGGTACGGTTCTAGTGCAGCTTGGGTACGACTCAGTTTGACTTGAGAACAACTCACTCAAGATTTTACCCTAAAACAACTACATTTCACGGCTCAATATAGGGATTTCTTACTTCCCCAAATTCCCATTCGACCTAGCCTCAATTCCTTTCATCCTCTTAACCCAAGCGAGCATCTTTTCTCGACCCAGCTTTCTTCTGTGATTGCAGCTCTGACTATCGACATTTTTGTGGTAGCAAAACACTTTGGCAATCTTTGCAATAGAACTCTTTAGCATAACCCTCCTTTCTTGTGTGAACAACCCCAAACCTAAATGAATAATTAGTTCATCTGATTCTTATTTTGGTTTTTTTTTTAAAGTGTTGATTGATGAAGTTGTGTTCTTGAGTTTATGAAGTTGTGTTCTAGATTAGATACTTATATCTATAATATACTAGTTGGTTTGTTTTATTATTTTGCAATATTTTTTTGTAATTGTTAAATTTAGTTTTTTTTTTTCAAATATTGAATTTTGTTTATTTTAAGCTTTTTTCTATGTTTTATGTTGAAATTTATGTGTTTTAATTTTTAAGTTGTGCAGCCATATTTTATTTTGTTAAATTTCAGTTTAGTATATATATATATGTATGACGTACCCGTACTCTAGTCTTTTTAAAAATTTTTGTACCTCGTACCCGTACCGAGTAGCGGTGCCTTACCTATACCGATGCAATTTAGTAGTATATTATGTTTGAAATTGGAGTAACACATTTTCAATATGAAGGAAATGAGAAAATCTAACTCAATTGATGTGTTTGACCATGTAACTATACTGAAGAATTAATCATATACACGTGTGTAATTAGCAAGTAAATCTGGAGAGGAACACAAGTGATTCGTGGCACTTGTATCAATGACCCAACAAGAAACAGATATAGAAAAGAAACCAAGGGATATAAGAATGCGTTAGCTTGAGAAATTGTTTTTAATAGGATGAACTACAAAAAAATATAATCATAATAGTGGAACTCATCTTGATCATAATCGTGATGGGTGACAATTGAATTTTAAAATAAAAGTTTAGAGGAGTTCCCACTAATTTTATTTGGTTAGGAAAAAGTTTGAAAATTAAAAAAAAAAGGTTTATGAAGCCAAAGTTGGATTCAAGAGTCAATTATGTATAAGGAATGGTGGAAATCATCCTTATATGAAGATGCGTTTGCCCTAATGTTTTAACATGTTATGTTTTGCTAATAATAAATACAAGAGAAAAAGGATAACATATGCTTAAAGGATTAGATTATATCATATGTATGATTATGTACTCTATCTATATATATGCTTAAAGGATTATATTGTTTCATGCATGGTTATGTACTCTATGTTGTTATATTTCACTTAAGAATTATGTAATGAGATATGTGTAGCATCTTTTACAAAATATATTCATTAACTCTTTATATGTGTTGTAACAGACTAATATTGGATATGACTCTATGTGTATGAATATATGCATGATGCACATTCTAGTATTGTATTCTTAGAAGTCATATTGGGCAAAGTGTAATATCTTGAATCATTTATAAAACATACTTAGTAGTAATTGATAAATGTCTTAATTGGATATGTGTTTATGAGAATCTTATATGTATATTGGACTAATGTTTTACAATTGAATCATGCATATTAGATGTTGAGCTATGAATTTGAACTAATTATGAATTTGAGTGAGATTAAAGATGATGTATCCTTTTAGAGAGGTTGAGGATGATGTATTCCTCAAAGTTTGTACACAAAGGAGGTGAGGCATCACTCTATCCTTGTGACAAGGGTGAGATATCCCTTTAGTTGAGAGATTCAAACATTAAGGAAGAGATATATCAAGAGTATGAGGATTGCTTTACATTATAAAGGTTTCTCAAGCACTTAATTGAAGGTTGAAGATAGTGGAAAATTTCAGATCTTAAGCTTGGGGACTAGATGTATATCACAAGTGATTAGTTGCTAAATCAGGAAAAATTTGTGAGTTTATAAGCTTCTCTACCGTACTTTCTTTATTTATTGTATATATAGTGAACTTGCTAATTTTGATTATTGGAATTGGTATTTGACATTCATTTGCTTGATTACCATACTCTTACAAGTTGTATTTAAGCAACATACAATGTTTCTATAAATGTTTGAGTTTCTCAAGTTGTACAATACCTAAATATATATAGATAATGAGTCTTATGTTTTTTGTATTGCTTTAATGTTTTGATGCTAAGAAAGTAAGAAAGGGACATAGTTTGATATGCCTTATCTCTAAATGCAAGATATTTATGGATGCCAAGTTGATATGAATTATACTTACTCTGCTGCGTATATTAATTAAATGCATGAAAATGCTTAATTTATACAAGTTATATCAACATATTATTTATCTTTAACCAATTTCCTTCCCTCTTGTGTGATGGTTGGCATGACATTTTTATAAATGTTTAACTTGCCTTATACAATAAACAAATAAAAAAAATTATAACATTTTAAAAAATAAAGATAAAAATGAATTAAATTATTAACAATTCAAGAAACATTAAAAAATATATAAATAAAATATTTATAAGAAAAATAGAAAATAAAAATAACATATAAAATAAGATATTTACAAAATAATGAATAATCAAAATAAAGATTAAAATCAAACACAAAATTGTAAAAATTTACAATTTGGCTAGTGCTCCTACGGCTCTCCTAAGTGCAATGGGGAATAAAAAGAGTAAAATATTCCAATCTCCCCTCCATTTGCCTAATTTTTCACATGCTCCCCCTCTATTTTCAAAACTTATATAAAGCCCCCTTAGCACTAACACAGACACCTCTTGTATTTTAGGAAAGGACACATAAATCCAATTAAGTACAATACGTCTAAAATTGACTAACAAAGTCATTAATCAACCATTAATGACTTTGAAATGATATTTCTACCCTTAATTTTATCAGTGTTGTTTTTAACACTGACAAAATTAAGGATATAAATGCCATTAAGGGTAGATGTTTAAGGGTAAAAATGTCATTTTAAGTAAAAAATTATTTTATAGGATAATTACCAACAACTCCTCTGAGGTTTCTAAATATGACGGCTAACCCCATTTTTACCTCAAAATGATACTCCATCTTTTTCCTATAACTTAGGCCTAACAGGGTTGTTATCTTCACCAAATATTTAACCATAGTTTAGTCTCATTTAATGCATTTTTTGTCACATTATAACCTATCTCCACTTACCTATGGTTACCTTCATCTTCACCCAACCATTTACGTAGGAACATACTCACATTCTCAATCTTTTCTTATGTTGTTATCTCTTACTTATATCTCTTTATTTCCCCACAATATGGGGTTGATGAAGCTTGGATTTTAGGCAAAGGAAATGGTGGTGTTATAATTGCTCTCTAGCAGAGATCAATGACAATAAGGTATGGATAATCTGAAGTTGTTGGTTTTGCACATACACAGATCCCTTGATTATCACGAAAACACCCTAACCCCATATTTGTGTTTTGATTATTTCAGAAACAATGGTGATAACATGAACAACAGATTCTGCATCGTGGTCCATTAGAATGAAGATTTCTTCATTATGGATAAGTTTGACATCAATTACTTTTGTTTCATGGACCTTGCTAGTCAAGTGCATATTGGTTTAAGGCTTGATTGTGAGACAAAGATTCAAATAGAAGGTGAGCTGCCCAGGAAAAAGATGATTTTGGTGGAAAATGATCATGGTCTTTTGCAATAGTTCAAGGACAATGGCGAAACAGGTAAGAGGAATTGTACGTTTTTGTTGAACATATACACCATGCTCTAGAACCACTACTAGAGGACACTGTTGATGGATATAAGCACACTGTTGATAAACATGATAATGCATTGATTGATTCTGGTGATTTTGATGATGAAAGTTACAGAGTTTCTGATGGTAAGAGTGTGAGGGTTGGGTTAAGTGATTTAGATGAGTTTATTGTGCTTCATGATATAGGGGAATTGGATGAGTTATTAGACTTTGACCTTGATAACTTTATGCTTTATTTAGTTGGCCCTAGTAGTGATGAAGATAGGCCTTATCTAGATAGGGCTTATAAGGGTAGAATATTTTCTGAGAGTAATAAGGATAAGTTCATGATGTGTGTGAAACAACATCATATTTTGTTCTTGTTTTGCATGCATTTTTAGGCATTTTAGTTTCTCTTTTTATTTATTTTTCCTTTAGTTCGGATAACTGTGATGTTTGTGATCTTGTGCAGGATTAGTGCTCAATTGACCTTGAAATGGATAGAAAACTTGCATGATTGAAGTTGGAGCTTTACGAATAGCAAATTGGGGAAAAAGACTCATTCCAGAGAGTTCCACGGCCATAGATTGAGCAGCTGCATGAAGAAGCAAAAGTGATTTTCCAGAGAATTCCATGGCCTGGCCGTGGAATTTCCCACGACCGTGGAATTCAGCCAGCAAGATCAACGGCCTGGCCGTGGAATTCAACCAGCAAGATCCACAGCTAGCCCGTGGAATTTCCCACGGCCGTGGATCGCAGTCCGAGTTAGTTTTTAAGTTTCATTTTTATTTCTTTTGATGGGCTGGGACCAGTTGAAACCCTAGAGGTATAAATAGATGCTCTGAATGTAATTTCGGGGTTCTAATTTCTGTTTGAAGGAGGCACGTTTGGAGGCTCTAGATCTTCATCTTCCTTTTCTCTTCTCCCTTCGCTACGGGTTTGGATGTTCTTCATTTTGTTTTCTTGTTTCTTCTTCTCCATGTCTGAGTAGTTTTCTTTGTTTCTAGGATTGGGTAATGCCCTTTGGTACATTAATGATGATTAATTGACTTGGTTTACCCTTTTTTATTAATTTTGGATGTTCTTTGATTCAATCCTTATTGCACTTATTTATATGAATTTGCTTGCCATATATTCGCATCTCATAGACATTTAGGGATGTGATGAGAGGTGAACCTAGGTGTTGGAATCATAAGAATTGAACTTAAGGTCTAAATCACGAGAGTAGGTTTAGCCTTTCAAGGATTTCATGAATTACCATAAAGTGTAATGAGTTCAATTTAAATTCAATTACCACGAGAGTAGGAATTAGTTTAATTGGGCACAGTTCTTGTCTCTTAAGAAAGAACATTAACTAATTTAGGGTAATTTACCTTCAATTGAATTTCAATTTTAATAAAAGAGTTGTCAATTAGGATTTGTCTTTTATCATTGTGGTTACCCCCAATCTTGGAAGCTTTCTTGAATCCGAAAAACCTCTCTTAACAACTTGCTAATTTTGTTCTAAATTTTACACTTTGATATTTATTTATTTAATTGCTTTGTTACTACATTCTTGTTAATCAACAATTATATCCCCTTTGTTTAATTTAATTGAATTAATTAATTAATTGGTATTGTTAGACACAGTCCCCGTGGATTTGATCTTTTTATTACTTGACGAAGAAATCGTACACTTGCGGATTTCACACATTAGTTCATCATAGAAAGAGGAATGTTTTTTGCAAATATTGATGCTTTTAGAGAGATTCTTAAGGACTATGTCATACAAGAGGGCATTGAAATAGTTAGAGTTCAAAATGAGAGGAATAGGATATTTGTCATATGTGCTGGCTTAGGGTATGAGTGGTATTTACATGCTAATTCAAACCCTGATGATGTCACTTTTGAGATCAAGGTTTATAAGGGGACTTATACCTATGTGAAGAACATTACTAATCTAGAGGTTACATCAACATGGATTGCTAATAAAATGGCTAACCAATTCAAGGCAGATCCAAAGCCGAGTTATGAAACTATACATGAGCATATGCTATCTACTTATGGAGTGCAAGTGTCTAGGAGTCAAACATATCACGCTAAGAAGAAAGCAAAGGAGCAGACAGAAGGCAACTGAGCCAAGACCTATAGTAAGCTGAGGAAGTATGCTAAGATGGTGAGGGGGCACAATCTTGGGACAGTTGCCAAGTTGCAGGTTGAGAAGGTGAATGTCAGGGACAACCTTATTTTCAAAAGGTTCTTTTTATGTCTGGATGTAACGAGATTGGGATTCATAAGAGGGTGTAGATATTTTATAGGGTTAGATGACTGCTATTAGAAAGATGGTGGGGTTATGTTGGCAGCTGTGTCATTGGACGAAAATAACAGAATATTTGTTCTTATTTTTGCTATATTTGAGGTTGAAAACAAGGATAATTGGACATTCTTTTTGCAGTTGCTTGAAACAATTATTGGGAATACAATGGAGGGAAAGCCACATTTCATCATGATTGATAGGCTAAAGGTAAAGTATTAATGTATTACTTGATCTACTTTAGTAATTTATGGTTGTTGATACCTAATTTTGTCCATAAAATTTTGTCACTTAATCAAGGATTAACTCTTAATTGCAATGTTGTGAGCGCTCGGTTTGCTTGGTCAGTTATTTTTTTTGTTTTTGTTTTTTTCTTCTTGTTTGTGCAAACAAAAATAAAAAATAAAAAATATAATAATAAAAACAAAAAATAAAATAAAAATAAATAAATAAAAAATAATTAAACAGACGATTTCCTTCTGTTGTTACAAGAAAAAATGAATAAATAATAAAAAAAAACAAGTTGAAACGTAGCTTTCTCCTACTGTGATTTAGTCTGGCTCCTGAGCATGCTGCTTTCCTTGGGGAGCTGCCTATCACGGATAGGGAAGGGGCAGCAAGTATTGGAGAAGGGGAGAGCTTGGAGCAGAGGGCAGCATACACAAAGGAGGAAGTATTATGGTGACCCAAGCTAAGTCAACCTGGCAGCCTCTCCACCTTGGACAGGGGGAAGCCTCTGAATTTTTCAGATAAAAGAACAAAGGAGAAGGCAAGCAAGAGGGTTGAGATTTTTCTAGAGACGAAGACCACACATTGGCTCTCACAGAGAACCAATCTCCATAGCCAACATCACAGCATCACCTCAGTAAGCCAACCCTTGATCCCCATCAACTCCATTCACGTTTGCACACAACCTTCCATCACCACCCTTCACTATTCATCTTCTTCAACCTCCACCACCACAATCAACCCAAGTAACCTCAACCCACCTTCAACCAACCACCACCATAAACCAAGCATCCCATCACCATTCATTTTTGTTTTCACCAACTCACCACCCACAACCGAGTCAACTCAGTGAGCCACCTCAACCACCTTCTTCCATCTTCCAACCAAAACACCACCCTCATCACCAAAAACAGCACCTTCACCCATTCTCCACCGTGACCATCGTCTTTATCAATCCTTCATCACCATAAACTTCCAAGAGCACAGCCATCACAAGGGAAACAGAAAGAAGGGAACAAGAAGGAGACAGAAACCTTGCTGAGGAATAGCATTCACTTCAACTGCTCCACCTTGAACTCCACAGGTAACCTTCTGCATTTATTTCATGTAGCTCATTTCTACTAACTATTCTCACTTGCACACAACCCCTGAATCCCTCTGCACCCAACCTGAAATGAATACTACATATCCACTCAAGCCTCCCTGACTGAAACCCTATGTCCACTCTCCAACCGTGAACCCATCTCCCTTTTACTACTTTCATCTTCAACTACCCACATTCGGCCTTTTCGGACCGAAAACATCCACATTCCATCAACCCATGCACACGTAAACAACACCTTCCTTAACCTTTTCCCTCAACCGTGAACCCAACCAACCGACCGTCGAACCACACCACTGTGACCTCCACCGACCAACCTCACCAACACCTTCCATCAACCCTCCACCGACCGTCGAACCCCAAGAAGCCAGATCCCTTTCCAACCGACCGTGACCCTCACCATCTTCATCAACCCTTCAACCGACTATCGAAACACAAGAAAATAGATTCTTCCCCTCAACCGACCGTCGAAACACAAGAAAATAGATTCTTCCCCTCACCGACCATCGAAACCCAAGAAGCCGGATCCTTCCCTTCAACCAACCGACCGTCGGACCCCGAATCCCTGCGCACCGACCGTCGAACCAACAACCATCATACCCCCACCGACCGTCGAATCCCCATATATCAACCTTCACCATCCCCTCTCACTATTGCCGTGAACCCACACCACCATCCTTCAACCATCCATTACGTGAAATCACCTCAAAACCCAACTTATACCCGACCGTCGAACCTCAAATCCGATCACTTCCTTTTCACCTCCAAAATACTCATTATCTTCAAAGCCTCCATAATCCCCATCACCCAAGCAATTTCCATAACCTCTCCAAACACTATCGAACCCCAACCGAACCGACCGTCGAACCGTGAGCTCCACTCCCTTTACCGACAACCCATCCAAATCTTCACACCTTCAACCAAACTCCATCACATTCGACCGTCGGATCCCATTTTCCAAACCGTGATCCCATCATCCCAAATGACCACCAATTAACAACCTTGCCTCGTCTCCATCACATCTTCAACCGACCGTCGAACCACACCACCGTGACCTTCACCGACCGACTTCACCGACACCTTCACCATCCCCTCATCGACCAACTAACCTCAAGAACCATCCCATCTCCACCTCCATCCGACTGTCGAACCCCAAAAACAAAACCACCCCACCTTCACCTCCAACCGACTGTCGAACCCCAAAACAGAACCATCCAATCTCCCTAAACCGATCGTCGAACCTCAGGGTCCAAATCCCTCCCCAAACGTCCTCTAGTATGTGCTCTGTTATTGTTACCCAAGTTTTCAAGCTCTCTTTCCTTTAAATTGAGTTGTTGACTGCCTTTTGAGGTTTGAGTTTGAATCACATAGGCTGCTGCCCATTTCATGTTAAGGCAATAATAATACACTTTTTGGTAAGAAAAAAGAAAAGAAGGGTAAAAGAATATAAAAATAGCAAATAAAGAAATAAAATCTTTTAATTCCTGCAATGACCAATGATGATGATTGAGTAGTGAATATTACCTTCATTATCATTTGGATCATAAGGGTTTAGTGAGTAGCCTTGTGCTAACTTGAACCCTATGCGAGCATAAATTTGGTTTTCAAATAAAAATTTTTCCTTTTTCTCTCAATTAAAATCAATCAACCCACATTTATTTTATAAAGAACTACGTGACTTTGAGTTCTCCATTGCACCAGGAGATACTTAGGAGCAGAAATCCATTTCTGTCAAGCCAAAAAAAATAAATTTTTATAATTTGGTTGTTTCTTTTACTTCTTTTCAAAAAAAAAGAAAAAAAATAATAAATAATTACACAGTCTCTTGTTTAAAGGGTTTAAAATAAATATATTTGAGATTATTAAAAATTTGCACAACTAACTTAAGGTACCGTTCATGGAACGGATAGTGTAGGGTGCTAATACCTTCCCTACCTGTAATCGACTTCCGAATCCAAACTCATTTTCAAAAGACCAGTTTGCCTGATTAAAAGGTTTTTTCTAATGTTTTCCTAATTTAAATAAACATTGGTGGCGACTCCATTGATTTTATATTTTTCGGTCGTCCCGTCGCGATCTCGGTTGCGACAATGGTTAATTGATATATTATTTGTAATTAACATTGTCAATGATGTATTCTAGACCTAGGGAATGGACCAAGAAATTGTGGATGTTTACCTTAGGGCCCATTGTAACACCCGTGAAAGCATGATAGACTTGTATATGGTTACGGAGATAGCCTAACACTAGTTTGTTATGCCTGTGAAGTTTTGTGACCATCTGACCATATTCAGTCACTTTGCTGTAACTCTATGTTTGAAATATAGCTATTTTCAGCCTCGATTTTGATTTAATCTGCTTAGTTTGGGGAAATAAGTATGAAGAACTTCTTTCTAGGTCACAAATATATGGAAGTAGATGTGGTTAAAGTTTGAGATTTATCAGAGTTAGTTTAACATTTTTAAGCATATTGATTGTGTGTTTTAGTGCCAGATTGACCCTCAGCAGATATGAAAAAAATGTGAAAATGGTGTAACAAGATTTTTAATGTATCTTGTGATTTATTTTAAGCTTGTTGAAAGTTGAAAATATTGGTTTGGTGATAACTAAGCGTTCTTATCTGTTCGGTTGAATTTTGGTCACTTAACTGACCAAAATAGGAAGGCAAGACCCTTGTTTCTGTTTTGTGGCCTATTTAAGGCTAAAATGAGAAGTTGTTCTCATTTTTCTCATCTCCTCTTATGGCTGCCATAGGAAAAGCAAAGGAGAAGGGAAATCAAAGTGCTAAAGGAGAAGGATCATCCACCAAGCAAGCGAGAGAGCTTAGCTTTGCAGAGGAACAATTAATCGACTTCATTTCTGGGAATTGAGGTAGGGGGAACCTTAGTTTCACACTTTCTTTCCATATTCTTCATCAGGCTATTTAGGTTGATTGATGTGAATAATGCACTTATAGTGTGATTTTGGTGTTTTTGGCTTGAATCTTATTAGAGAACTTGTGGATGACTTGTTTTTGAGTTGTTGGGTGTAAGGAAATGGATTTCCAGCCCTTGTATGCCTTAAATCCCACTTGAGTTGAGTTTTGGGGTTTTAGGTTTTGTATTGAATAATTTTTCATGATTTTTAATTTGGAATGAATTTGAAGTGGTTTAAGAGTTGCTATGTGTAGTTGGACTGATCTGTCAATTATTTTCATATCCTGAGTATCTTATGTTTGATTTAATCGGATTCCATATACGCTTAATTGTTGACTTTTAGCTAAGTTTCTGATGTAAAGCTTGATCGGATATTTATTGTGAAACTATGCTTGACTGTGATTACAAGCGCTCAAGGTTGAATTGTGCTTTTCAGGAGATCTTTGAGTATTTGAGTCAATTAGCATCATACCAAGCTTGATGTCCATTTAAAGAAGAGCTAAAGGCTTAAGAAGATCAATATTACCCCTAGAAGTAGTGAAAGAAGAGTATTTATGAAGAATCAGGACTAAAAATGAAGAAACTAAGTGACACAGCCTGTGTCCCCATACACAAAGTAGGCCGTGTCCTTCTCTGGTGCTTTAACAGGTGGGCCTGACCAACCACACGGCTCATGTCATCAGACACGGGGTAGGCCGTGTCCTTATCTGACTTTGAAGCCATGTGCATTTGTGCTGGCAGATCCAAACACGGGGTGGGTCGTGCCATAAGACACGGCCCGTGTCTTCGCAAGCTGAGGCTTAATTGGTGTACGAGGTATACACGAGGTGGGCCGTGTCATATGACATGACCCGTGTTTTTGAATCAGGAAACCAGATACAAATTTTAATGATGCACTAAGTATCCAAAGTTATAAATAGGGTTGCCTAGGGTTCAAAAAGGGGATCTCTGGACTGCAAGCCGTGAAGAAACTGAGAGAAAAAGGTTGGATCGAAGATTGAAGATTCGAATTCGAATTATCAGAGATCAACCAATTGTGATCATTGGAAATCAGTTTGATATTCAGTGTTTTTTCTACACGTGTGTTCTTGATGATAACTTTCTTTAGTTTTTCTATTGATTTTGAATTTACCATGTGTGACTAAACTTCTTATTTGGTTAAGGGAATATGAAACCCTAGTTTTGATTATGTGAATCATTTGTATTCCTTTATATTCAATACAATTATGTTCTTATTCATATGCTTTTGTTCTTAATTCGGTATAAAGGTTTTTATACTGTTTGCTATTTTCGAAAGTGGTAAAACTAGGATTGCTATGCGCGATTGCGGTGGTATAATTAGTGAGACATATGATCTAAGTAATTTAATTCCGGTGTATAATTGGACCTTAGTGTGATTGGTTTTCTAAATCTTAATGCTATCATTAGGAGGACATAAGAGCGGTTGCTTTATAACTAACTAGTGATTAGGGATTAATTTGAAAATTAACTAAAATTTAAGGAAAATGGAGAATTAATCTCACAATCACCTAAGAACATAAGTGATCATGTTGATATGAAGGATATGTAGGTTAGCATTATCGTATAAATCTAGTAGTGGATTCCATCTCTTAACCAATGTCTTTAAATTGGTAAATCAAATCGTGTTTATTGCTGTTGCTTTAGATTCAATTTTTGTTATTAGTTTTAATAAACAAAAACCCCTTTTTACTATTTATTGTTCATCAGAGTTAAAATTTGGAATCATTTAATAGTGTCAATTGAATTGGTTCTCTATGGATCGACCCTTATTAACTACAACTGGTTGTAAAATTTTTATATTTTTTGTGGAACTTAACAACTGTTTTAATCACAATCTGAAGCATACCAAATTTTGGCGTCGTTGTCAGGGAACTAATTGTCCAATTGCGCTATTTATTTGTTTCCTATTTTTCACTCTGTTTTTGTTTCAATTTTTAATACTTTAATTCCTTCTTTCTTATTGTTTTTTAGGTATACATGTCTAGTGAAGAAGTGAACGAGCAATTAAGGAATTTAAGGCACTACTTTAAACAAGTCAGCTAACATCCTCAGTTTCCCTTCCAATTCACACCTGTTGACATTGAAGCTGCCTGCCATATAAATCTATCAAGATCTGAAATATCTGAAGAGACATTTGAAGTAGTGGTGATGGTAGAAATACTCTGAGGGCATTGGGTGGTCCAAACTTAGACCAACAACCCCTGTGTATAGAAATTCCAGAAGATGAAGGGGCATTTGAGTTGAAATCCGACCTAATCCATCTTTTACCATCTTAATGGATTAGCAGGGGAGGATCCTAACAAGCATCTAAAAGAGATACACATGGTTTGTTCTAGCATGAAGCCTGTAGGAATTTCAGTGGAACAAGTCAAGCTCAGAGCTTTCCCATTCTCTTTGAAAGATTTTGCAAAGGAGTGGCTATACTACTTGCTACCCGGATCCATTAATTCATGGCAGGACATGGCTCGGGCTTTCATAAATAGATATTTCCTAGCCTCAAAGGCCACAACCATTTGAAAAGAAATCTGCGGCATCCAATAAAGGCAAGGGGAATCACTGCATGATTATTAGGAAAGGTTTAAGAGGTTGTGTGCTAGTTGCCGTTTACATCAAATCAGTGAGCAACTTCTAATTCAGTACTTTTATGAGGGTTTACTAGTGATGGACTACAACATGATTGATGCCGCTAGTGGAGGAGCTTTGGTTGATAAAACTCCTCAAGAAGCCAAAAACTTGATCTCCAGAATGGCTGCGAACTCTTAACAATTTTTCACTCCGAATGACACCGGAGTGAGAGCAGTTAAAGTGGCAGAAACAACTAGTTTGCACCAACAAATGACCCAGTTGACTGCCATGGTTTAGCGGCTTACGGATAATGAAAAAGCACCGGTGAATGCTTGTGGGATTTGTTGTTCTTCTGGACATCCAACTGATATGTGTTTCACTTTATAAGAGGACACAAATGAGGAGGAAAAGGTAGTAGGGGGATATTTTGGGCCTTCCAAAAATTACAACCCCTATTCCAATACATACAATCCGGGTGGAGGGATCATCCTAACTTTAGCTATGGAAAGCATCCCTAGAATCAACCACAAGCCTTTGGACCTCTAGGATTTCAACAGAGGCAAGCACATTTCCCTCCAAGACAACAACAATAAGTTTAAGCTCCTAGGCAACCTAAGCCTTCACTTGAGGAGTTAATGAGACAAATGGCCATTAATAAGATTCAGTTCCAACAAGAAACAAGGGCCACCATTAGTAACTTGCAGAACCAAGTAGGGCAGTTAGCCACAGAAATCAATAAGGTTCAAAGCCAACTTTCTGGAAAGCTTCCCTCACAACCAGAGGTGAATCCAAGGGAAAATGCTAGTACTGTTACATTGAGAAGTGGGAAGACGTTAAATGAACCTACATCTTATCCATCGGTCACTAAAGAAAAAGATCTAAAATCTGAGGAGATAGATGAGAAGGGGCACAATTCTGAGGCCCCTAAGGTAAGTATCTCTAAACCACTCCCTAAGTAAGTCACTAAGGCTCCTTTTCCTAGTAGATTGGCTAAGACTAAGAAAGATGAAGTGAAAAAATAGATCTTAGAGACCTTTAGGAGAGTGGAAATAAATATTCCTTTGTTCGATGCCATTAAGCAAGTACTTAGATATGCCAAGTTTTTAAAGGAATTATGCACTAACAAAAGAAAGTTGAAAGGAAATAAGAAGGTCTAAGTGGGAGCAAATGTTTCAGCTGTGATTAAAAAGAAACTCCCAGCTAAGTGTAAGGATCCTAGCACGTTCACTATACCATGCACCATTGGTAACACAAGGTTTGAGAGGGCCATGCTAGATTTAGGTTCATCTATAAATGTTATGCCTTGTTCCATTTATGCATCTTTACATCTAGGTCATTTGGAACCCACAAGTGTTATTATTTAATTAGCAGATAGGTCTAACGTACACCCAAAGGGTGTTGTTGAGGATATGTTAGTGCAGGTGAATGAGCTAGTATTTCCAACGGACTTCTATGTGTTGGACATGGAGGAAGACAAATCCCCCAAATCTACTCCTATTTTGTTAGGCAGACCATTCTTGAAGACTGCTAGGACGAAGATTGATGTGCACTCAAGGATATTGACCATGGAATTTGATGGAGAATTAATCAGATTCAATATCTTTGAAGCCATGAGATACCCGAGTAATGTGCACTCTGCATATTTTATTCATTCCTTTAATGCTTTTGATTCTTTAATTTTTGTAACTTTTGAGTCTAATAATATTGATGCTCTTGACACTGTATTGACTCGTAACTTAGATGTACAGGAAGAGAAGAAGGACGACGCAAGAGAGTCATGGAGTGAGGATATTCATGATGTAGTAGCAGCCTTGCATGAGCTCTCTTCCACTTCAGAAGAACAAGAGGTGTCTTATGTTGAATTACTTGTTAATAATGATGCACCTAAACTTCCTATTATACAAGTACCAGAGTTAGAACTGAAGGAGTTGCCTGATTATCTTAAATATATATTCTTGGGAGAGAATGACACACTTCCAGTGATCATTGCTAAGTCACTCACTAAAGAACAAGAGGAAAAATTGGTGGCTATCTTGAAGGAGCACAAAATGGCCATTGGTTGGACTATAGCTGACATCAAGGGTATTAGCCCCTCCATTTGCATGCATAGAATCTTAATGGAGGAGGGGGCTAAACCAGTGAGAGATCCCTAGAGGCGGTTGAATCCTCCTATGATGGAAGTTGTGAAGAAGGAGATACTGAAACTCCTAAGTGTGGGGGTGATCTACCCCATTTCTGATAGTAAGTGGTAACCTCGGTCCAGATAGTACCAAAGAAATCGGGAATCACTGTGGTAAGAAATGCTGAGAATGAGCTTATTCCCACTAGGCTACAAACAGGGCGGCATGTTTGCATAGATTACAAAAATTAAAATGCAACCACTAGAAAAGATCACTTTCCTTTGTCTTTTATTGATCAAATGTTGGAAAGATTAGCTGATCATTCTCACTATTATTTTCTGGATAGATTTTTAGGTTATAATCAGATTGCCATTGCTCTAGAAGATCAGGACAAGACCACTTTCACTTGTCCTTTTGGTACCTTTGTATATAGGCGAATGCCTTTTAGACTTTGTAATGCATCAGGAACCTTTCAAAGATGTATGGTAAGCATATTTTTTTATTATCAAGAGAACATCATAGAGGTCTTTATGGATGATTTTAGTGTGTTTGGGGATGCATTTGAAAATTGTCTAGAACATTTAAGATTGGTCCTAAAAAGATGCATTGATACTAATCTTGTTTTGAATTGAGAAAAATGTCATTTCATGGTAGGAGAGGGTATAGTGTTAGGTCATGTCATTTCTGTTAGGGGAATCGAGGTTGATAAAGCTAAGGTAAAGCTTGTGCGTTCCTTACCCCCGCCCACTAGTGTACAGGAAATTCATTCTTTTCTTGGCCATGCAGGTTTCTACTAAAGGTTTATCAAGGATTTCTCCAAGATATCTTTGCCCCTTTGCACACTATTGCAGAAAGATGTTCCCTGCCATTTTGATGAGAATTGTATGGAGGCTTTCACTAAACTCAAGGAGTTGATGACTATAGTGCCTATCATTAGGCCACCAAATTGGGAGCTCCCATTTGAGTTGATGTGCGATGCCAGTGACTTTGCGGTAGGGGGTGTCCTAGGACAGCGAGTTGATAGGGTTCCCTATGCTATTTACTATGCATCAAGGACTCTAAGTGATGCTCAACTAAACTATTCTACAACTAAAAAAGAACTTCTTGCTGTTGTTTTTGCTTTAGAAAAATTCAGGTCATATTTAATTAGTTCTAAAATAATTTTTTTTTCTGATCATGTAGCTTTGAAGTATCTACTTACAAAGAAGGAAGCGAAGCCTAGATTACTCTGATGGATTTTGCTACTCTAGGAGTTTGACTTGGAGATTAAAGACAAAAAAGGGAGCGAAAACTTGGTGGCAGACCATTTGAGTAGGTTGGTGACTGAGGAAGAAGAGGTCCCTATCCAAGAGAGTTTTCCAGATGAGCATCTCATGGTACTCAAGAGTACAATTCCTTGGTACGCTGATATTGCTAACTACTTGGCCACCAAGAATTTTTCGGAGGGCTTAAACAAAGCACAATAGGATAAACTGAGGAGTGACTGCAAGTATTACATCTGGGATGATCCTTACCTGTGGAAGCACTGTGCAGACCAAGTGATTATGAGATGTATTTCAGATTCAGAAACTCACTCCATACTCTCCTTTTGTCATACCTATGCATGTGGAGGACACTTTAGCATGAAAAGGACAGCCAATAAGGTACTCGATAGTGGTTTCTATTGGCCTACAATTTTTAAGGATGCGTACAACTTATGTAAATCTTATGACTGTTGTCAAAGAATAGGTAATATTGGTCCTGGAAATCAAATGCCTCAAACCCCGATAATTTTTATGGAGATCTTTGATGTTTGGGGTATTGATTTCATAAGACCATTCCCTTCCTCCTTTGGTTTCGCATACATTCTTTTAGCTGTCGATTATATGTCTAAATGGGTGGAAACTAAGGCCACTAAAACTGATTACTCTAAAACTGTTGTGGATTTTGTGAAGTCTAATATTTTCTCCAGGTTTGGAACTCCAAGAGCCATCATTAGTGATTAAGGGACCCATTTTTATAGCTGAACCTTTGAAGCCCTCTTGAAGAAATATGGTGCGGGGCACCGGACTTCCACTCCCTACCATCCACAGACGAATGGACAAACCGAAGTGTCCAATCAGGAAATCAAGTCTATCCTTGAAAAGACTGTGAATCCAATGTGTAAGGATTGGAGTACTAGACTTGATGATGTTTTATGGGCTTATAAGACTGCATATAAGACCTCGATTGGCATGTCACTATTCTGATTGGTATATGGCAAACCTTATCACTTGCCCGTGGAGCTAGAGCATCGATCTTATTGGGCCATTAAGCAAGCAAACATGGATTTCGAAGATGTTTGGAAGCAAAGGAAGCTCCAAATATAGGAGTTGGAGGAATTAAGGAATGAGGCCTTTGAGAGTGCCCTCATTTACAAGGCCAAAACGAAGGCATTCCATGACCAAATGATCTCTAGGAAGAGCTTTCATAAAGGACAAAGAGTATTGCTATACCAGTCAAGACTTAAATTGTTTCCAAGTAAACTACGTTCTAAATGGATTAGACCATCTCTGGAAAGGCATTCCAGCTCAACGGACACCATCTTAAGCCTTACGATGAAGTTTTAGAGAATGCAGAAGTTGAAAAGATGACCCTTCTCCATCCATATTATGAAGACCACCAAGGAGTGTCACCATGTCAGATTGAGGACAATAAACCAAGCGCTTGCTGGGAGGTAACCCAACCAAATTTGCTTTCTTTATCCCTTCTATTTTATGTTTCCTTTTTTTTCTACTTAGCCTCGTAGTTCAGTGAATTTTGATGTGTTTTTGGCCTGCTAATCCATGAATATCTGTAAATACTTGTGTTTTGTAATGCTGGATTTGAGATTAACTACATGATTTAATTGCTTGCTAAGTATTTGGAGTTATTATACAAGTTTGGGTAGATGAGACTCTTTGAAAATTAGTGATACTGTAGGGAATTAGTGTGAGTTGCCAAGTCAGAAGCCAACACGGGGTAGGTTGTGTTGAGTGACACGACTCGTGTTCTTATGACAGCAACCCGATCCTTTCTAGAGGAAAACACGGGGTGGGACGTGTCAATTGACACGGCCCGTATTTTCATGTATATGGGTCTATGTTCCCTCTAGAGCCTAACACGGGGCGTACCGTGTTAAGTGACACGGCCCGTGTTGTCGTGGTACCAGGGCCCATTTATTTTCCAGAGAAGAACACAGGTATGGTCGTGTCATGTGTCGTGTCACATAACACGGCCGTGTTGTTGTGTTCAGAAGGCACTAAACCCTCCCTTAGGGTTTCTTCTCCCCCCAAAAGCCCCAAATCTCATCCTCCACTCCCCTGCGCAGCTCTTTTTCCCCATTACCACCATTTCCTCCTCAGGCTTTGAAACCTCCATTGCCATCAACAATCCCTCCCCCTCCATCTTTCACACTCTATCCCAACCCCAATTTTCGTCACATACCCAACTAACCGTAACCCCCTTCTCGTACTCACCATCCCTATTCCTTCCCCTCTCCCATTCCTATTCCTAACCATCATCCCTTCCACGACCCATCGTTGTCCACACCCCTCATTTCTGTCCAACCCTTTTTCCCACCTTTCCTCCATTCCATTCCCTATTCCCAACATTCAGCATGCTTACAAAGAAGCGCATGAAGATGCAGGCAAAGAAGGAGGTACCCCATCCACCACCACCACGTGCACCATCTCCCCCACAGGTACCAATCCATCCTTTAGATGGGAAGGAAGTGGTCCCCACCAGATTTTAGATGCGGACACCCTACGGTTTATTGGCTTATTTGATGAGGTCTCTGCTTTGTTGGGTAGAATAGGATGTGGTGAGTTAGCAAATTTGTGTAGGTTTACCTATGCTGATTTGACTCCTGAATTCCTTTCCACATTTGAGTACAAACTTTACCCTCTGAGTAATCAAGCCGAGTGGCCTGGTATGATTAAATTTAAACTTTTAGGTACACCTCACACCTTAGATATCCATCAATTCAATGATATTTTTGATTTCCCAGTGGGCCACAATTGTCTTCCCCGAGATTTTCATCCGGATGCTGCTTGGACTGCCTTGACTGTGGCCGATTCAGATTGTTATGATCCCAAAAGTTCTAAGGCCTCCAAACTTCGCTCCCCTACCTATAGATACATCCAAAAGTATTTAGCTAACACCATTTGTGCTAGGGGGAGAGTCAGGGGACCCTTAGTTGGAATGAACTATTTTTCCTCACTTGTATGGTCAATGGGGAACAGGTAAATGGGGGGTACTGGCTGTGTCACCAGTTTCACCATGTTGGGGCCACAAAAGCTGGCCGTATTTTGCTTGGAGGCTACGTTTATGTTATTGCTTCCCATTTTGACTATTTGGATTTATTGGAGGAGGCCCCTGTCAGAGGTCCTAGTGCTATTGATGGACCCATTTTGGTGTCTATGAAAATGTGCGTCCATCAGAATGGTGCCCTGCACTTAGTTAGAGCAGATGGCGCTGTTTTAGTCAAGCAAGTTCTGACGCCTGATCCCCAGGAGGATGATGGAGCCCCACCACACCCAGAGTATGCCCCTCCTTTTACAGCAAACGCTGGCCCCTCCACTCGTGCTCAAGCTATCTCTTTTGATGATATCCTGGCCCATATCGATCACCTGGAGTTGGACCTTGCCGCTTGCTTCCAGCGATTAGAGGACTGCTTCCAGAATTTTGATGCCAGATTCCAAGTGCTGGAGGACTCCACTGCTCAGCTGATGGTTCACATTGGTGGCAAATTAGATGCCTTGCTTTAGAGAGTCTCTTATCCCCCTCCCCATCTTGATGTATTTTTCTTGATTATTTTGGAATTCTGTTTTGAACTTGACTGGATATTTTGGCCTTGTACTAGATCCTATTTTGGTTTATGATTGCTAGTTAATGATTATGAATTCAGTTTCTTCTTGTCTTTGCCTATGCACTTTTCTTGTCCTTGTATTTTTTTTTTTTGTTGTGTATCCGTTTTGCCATTAAGGACAATGTCTAATTTAAGTGTGGGGGGAGATAATGCTTTTCATTGTATATCAGGTAAATATCTTTCCTATAAGTTTTAAAGTAATCGGAATGGTGAGCAAAAGATCCAAAATTCTTATTAAAAAAAAGTTTTTATGTTTGAAGCAGCGGATTTCCTTGCTTTCTAAAATGTTGAGTGAGGTTTTGAAAAAAACTGAAGGTTCAATTCAAAAATGATAAATAGAGACCTAATCAGATTTTGGGCCTTGATGTATATGGCTAATTTTAGGCCATTCTGGTTCTTTGTTGTGTGAGTCTACTCATGACTAGGTGTTCTTTAAAATTTGTCTTGACTCTCTTTTAAGCTAAAAATGACCACTGCATGCAATTGATATGAAAAATGTATTTCTTTCAAATAGCTACTGGCCAAATAACCGTCCTTGCATTTTTATCCATTGTTTATCCTCTTTGAGCCTAATTGACTCCCTTTTTTTCTATCATAGCTCAATACAAGCCTAAAAGTGAAAAACCATTATGCTACACTACTTTAGGGAGTAGAAGAGCTTAGTTAAGTTGGGAATTGATTTTGAATAAGTGTGGGGGTATTTGACAATATGATGCAAGGTATATATATATATATATAAGAGATCTAAAAAAAGAAAAAGAAAGAAATGAAAAGGAAAAGTTGATTGTTGGTTGGAAAGAAAGGCAAGAAAAAGGTGAAGATACAAAAAGAAATTTGAAGTTTAAGAATGCTGGGAAGTTCTTATTGAAATGATTGAATATATTTTTCATTTTACTCTTCTATTTCCTATGGTTTAACTTTGTTTATCCTTAATGTATCCTACCTTGACCTTGACCCCATTACAACCTGAATAAGACCTTTTGATCTTTGTGTGCATATGGTCTGAGTGGTAGAGAAGCAGAGGCTTGCCAAGCTTATGGTAGGGGCATGTTTTCATGAGTAGGTTGAGAGCAAACACAAGCCCAAAAATACTTGAGTGAAAGAGAGTACATCAGTGAGGATTTATCATGTTGATTTAATCTTGATTTTTTATTAACCTCACTTGCTGGTTTGAATTATCAAGGAAGGACATTCTTGATTGTTTAGATTCTTGGAAAAGACTAAGGTGTGTAGGTCTTTGCTCAGTATTTTGCACTTTAATTACTTCTTGGGAAGTTTGTGATTGATTCTATGTTCTTGCCCAGGAGTGCAAAAGGATAAGTGTGGGGGTATTTGATCTGTCAATTATTTTCATGTCTTGAGTATCTCATGTTTGATTTAATCGGACTCCATATACGCTTAATTGTTGACTTTTAGCTAAGTTTCTGATGTAAAGCTTAATCAGATGTTTATTGTGAAACTATACTTAACTGTGATTACAAGCACTCGTGGTTGAATTGTGCTTTTTAGGAAATCTTTGAGTATTTAAGTCAATTAACATCATACCAAGCTTGATGTCTATTTAAAGAGAGAGCTACAGGCTTAAAAAGATCAATATTACCCTTAGAAGCAGTGAAAGAAGAGTATCTGTGAAGAATCAAGACTAAAAATGAAGAAACTAAGTGACACGGCCCATGTCCCCAAACACGGGGTAGGTCGTGTCCTTCTCTGGTGCTTCAACAGGTGGGCTTGACCAACCACACGACCCATGTCATCAGACACGAGGTAGGCCGTGTCCTTCTCTGACTTTGAATCCATGTGTATTTGTGCTGGCAGATCCAAACATGGGGTGGGTCATGTCATAAGACACGACTCGTGTCTTCGCAAGTTGAGGCTTAATTAATGTATAGAGGCAGACACTGGGTGGGCTGTCTCATATGACATGGCCCGTGTTTTCAAATCAGGAAACCAAATATAAATTTTAATGATGCACTAGGTATCCAAAGTTATAAATAGGGTTGCCTAGGGTTCAAAAAGGGGATCTCTGGACTGCAAGCCATTAAGAAATTAAGAGAGAAAGGTTGAATCGAAGATTGAAGATTCAGATTCGAATTATTAGAGATCAACCAATTGTGATCATTGGAAATTAGTTTGATATTTAGTTTTTCTTCTACTCTTGTGTTCTTGATGATAACTTTCTTTAGTTTTTCTGTTGATTTTGAATTTGCCATGTGTGGTTAAGCTTCCTATTTGGTTAAGGGAAGATGAAACCCTAGTTTTGATTATGTGAATCTTTCGTATTCCTTTATATTCAATATAGTTGTGTTCTTATTTGTAACATCCCGAAAATTCATTATTTTGTTAAAAACGATCATTTTATAATATTTGTAATTTTTAAGAATTTTTGTGGAATTTTCTGGAGATGATGAATATTTTAATATATTCTTCGTTTTATGTGTGTCTTGAGTGGAGCCTAGGAGAATAGAATCTTTTCCCGAAGTGGTAAACCTTGGATATGTCAACGTGTCAACGGGGATCTTACTAAACCCGAGTCCCAGTACGCTTACGAGGTCTACATTTTTTTGAGGTTTTATCTGTTAGTGTAATAAATCATCTGTTAGACAAGCTTACTATGCACTTCATAGAGAAGCGTGCGAAGCTTCTCAAGGAAGCTTCTTCCAACTATTATTTTATTATTTCTCTCTCCTCCCATTTTGTGCTGCACATTTGAATTAAGGGATCTAATTCATTTTTCATCCACACAATTTACTCCTCCTGTACGTAGGACTCACTATTCACTCATCTTTCTCTCTTTCCATTTCTCCTTACAGCAGCACCATCCACCCACATTCACATTTTTATCTTTCAAAACCGTCACACTCCTAGCACCATTTCGTGTTTGGAGAAACACCATATCTGAGGGAATCATCTTCAAAGTTCTACATTTTCTTCATCTTCATTTTCCTCCACGGTTGAAGCTTAAAGGTTGGAACTTTAAGGATCTCTTGGAAGCTGAAAACATAATTTCTGACCAAAAAGGAGGCCTTTCTTTGTGCTTCTCCAAGGTAAGAGGAAGACACTCCTCCTCAACCTATTTTAGCATTTAGGAACGTCGTGATTTGTGTTGAGGGTCTTTCTCGCTTTTGTATGTTGTTTGTATTGTATATGTGCTATTTGATTGTTTGAGTTTTGAATGTATATATATATATATATAACTGGATGTATTGGAATGTGTAATATTGAAGGGAATGAGTTCCGATTGGTTCTCTGATAGTTACGGTGTTGAGCCCAGAATTTGGAAACTTCATGTGGAAACTAGTAATAGTATGAAATCTGGCCAAACTCGTCGAATACAATAACTTAATCTTTTGGTGATGTGTTAAAATCCGTCGAATTTAGACTTCTGACTATTTTCGTCGAATGACAAAAATCCGTCGAATGAAGACTTCTAACTATTTTTCGTCGAATGTCAAAATCCGTCGAATGAAGACTTCAGACCATTTTCGTCGAATGTCAAAATCCATCGAATGAAGACTTCTGACCATTTTCGTCGAATGTTAAAATCCGTCGAGTATGAACTTCTGGCCAAACCTGTCGAATTTGATATCCTAATTACTTAGTGAAATGTTAAAATCCGTCGAGTATGAACTTCTGGCCAAACCTGTCGAATTTGATATCCTAATTACTTAGTAAAATGTTAAAATCCGTCGAGTATGGACTTCGCCAAACTTGTCGAATTTGATATCCTAATTACTTAGTAAAATGTTAAAATCTGTTGAGTTTAGACTTGACCATTTCCGTCGAATCAAAACCCGTCGAGTTTAGATTTTTGACCACCAAACACAAAGTGAAAATCCGTCGAGTTTAGATCTTTGACCACTAAACACAATGTCAAAATCCGTCGAGTATGAACCCCAATCATGCCCGTCGAGATTGATCTTCCGACCAAAACCCGTCGAAATAGAGTCCCCTGGACACTTAGGAGAAACTGCCCCAAAGTCAATAATCGTCGAGTTTGAGAGACAATGCTTGTCGAGTAGATGAATTTCTCGACACCGTCGAAATTAGAGATTTCGACCGGTGTTTCGTCTGCTCGACACTTGGGAGATTTTCTCCAACGTCGACACCTATACCCGTCGAATAGAGGCTTTTGCCGACCCTCTGGAGGGTTCGACGCTTTGATTTTCGTTCAATGTAACCCCATCCAATCCGAAGAAATTGATTTCTTGCCAATCCTATTATAAAATGTTTTCCCCATTCCTTCCTCCTCCTGTTACATTATTCTTCGTCGAATGGCAGCTTCAATTATTCATAAAACGTATTATCTTCGTCGAATTCAAAAGTATACCTATCACCAAACACCTAGTAATTGAAATCTGTGACTCAGTTTGTGATTCCGACCGTGTATTTTCCTGGACCCAAAACATTGGGACTAATAGAGGCATATTGATTATAAATATATGTGATGACTAGAAATTACTTAGGGATGCATAAACAGGGAAGAACATGAGAGTGTGAGATTTTGAGATCTTAGAATAACGTTCTAAGGGCATATGAATAAATTACCTAAGAGGATTTAAGTTAACTAAGAGAATTCCTTTAGAGACAAACTCTGTAAGTAAAGCTAAACCTAAGTAAGAATTCATAATACGCTTTAAAATGTATTAATTTATTTAACAACAATATCATGCTATGTGGGTCCATGTGGGTGACCATTGATTGGGTTAATTCTTACTTGGGCAAATTGTGACGTATGATGGAATAGTATGTAATAATGATCATACATGATTATGCATAGAGTCCGTATGCATTGTGGATAAATCATATGACATGCATTTGAGGCATGATTGACCTAGTTTGGTATGAGAAGCATAATTGAGTCATGCATTGAACCCATATGCATTTAAATGTGCATTATCATTGTGACATCTGGTTGACGATTGAGTCGATGTACTTTGAGAAACAGAGTTGTGATTGAGTCGGATGTACTTTGAGAAACATCTCGGTTGACGATTGAGTCGGATGTACTTTGAGAAACATCTGGTTGACGATCGAGTCGGATGTACTTTGGATTTATTCCTATGAAGTAGGATCTTGATTATTGAGGGCACATGTGCATAGTGAGTCCATGAATCATCTGGCATACATTGTTATTATAATTGAAATCGTTGTATTTCGATATATCCATATATATATGTATGATTGCCGAAACATGTCTCTGGTTGATTATAATGCTACTAAATGTTTATTACCATTATTGCTATCATAAATGCTATGTGGGCGCCTTTTGCGCCGTTTGGTTTCTTGATGCTATGGACCGGTAATGATGGTAGGATGTCTTACCTCTTTCTTGTACTTTTTCTTGCTCTATGTCAATTTTTGGTTAAAGACTGTAAGTGGGAATGAGGTTGGGTTCCTTTGGATTTTATTGGTTTGACCTACTGCATGTAATGCCGTCGCGAAGGGAGCTCTTTTGGGTTGTTCGAATTGTGTTCACCGGTGATACCAAGACCTATAGAGTCGACTGGACCGACAAGCGTATGTGACATCTTGGGGATCTGACTTTGACAATGAAGAGGACTGCGATTGAAGACCTTATCTTGTATTTCTCACTACACCGGTGAGCCTGGAATGGCCTCACGCATTCGGGATACGATGGAGTGCCCAACTCCTTAGTCGTAGATATATTATGGGTAGTTTATATTTTATTTTGTATTACCTATATAAAGTGTATTTTTGAGTACATGTATGCTTCAAGGCAATTATCCAGACTTAAATGTTGTAAATTGAGCACATATTATAATTCATAATTTAACTGGTTGTATATGTAACTACTCATTCGTGGCTCCTATTTTCCTCATATGAGAAATGTTTAATATTTATGGTAAATTTGTTGTTTGACAATGTTAGCACGCCGACATTTAGTGACCGTGACATAATGACGATTGTGCATTGGTTATTAAATCGAGGGGTGTTACATTATTCATATGCTTCTATTCTTAATTTGGTATAAATGTTTTTATACTCTTTGCTATTTTTGAAAGTGGTAAAATTAGGATTGCTATGCGCGGTTGCGGTGGTATGATTGGTGAGACATATGATCTGAGTAATTCAATTTCGGTGTGTAATTGGACCTTAGTGTGATTGGTTTTCTAAATCTTAATGCTGTCATTAGGAGGACATAAGAGTGGTTGCTTTATAGCTAACTAATGATTAGGGATTAGTTTGAGTTGCTAAATTAACTAAAACTTAAGGAAAACAGAGAATTAATCTCACAATCACCTAAGAACATAATTAATCATGTTGATATAAATGATATATAGGTTAGCATTATCATATAAATCTAGTGGTGGATTCTATCTCTTAACCAATGTCTTTAAATTGGTAAATCAAATCGTGTTTATTATTGTTGCTTTAGATTCAATTTCTGTTATTAGTTTTAATAAAAAAAATCTTTTTACTATTTATTATTCATCAGAGTTAAAATTTAGAATCATTTAATAGTGTAAATTGAATTGGTTCTCTGTGAATCGACCCTTATTAACTACAACTAGTAGTAAGATTTTTATATTTTTGATGGAACTTAACAACTATTTTAATCACAATCTGTAGCACACCACAGACCTTGATAGAGGTTGAAAATCACTTGAAATCGAGTTTTGAGTGATTGGAAGAGGGTTTAGTTCCAATGGAACAGTACTCGTATTTGCAAAATTCTATATAATATAAAATTCTAGTGGGATTTGGGATCCGAGTGATGCATGCCCAGAATTTGGGACTCGAGAGATGGGCGCTGCAATGTGGCACTTTGAGTGCCGCGACGTGGCACAGGGCATGCCGCGACGTGAACGCTAGAAAACAATTAGGTGTTGTGTTGGATTGCCTTGCAGTCTTCCAATGGTGTAGTTTCTTCATTTATGCTTCTTTTTGAGTAAGGAGACTCTAATAGGAGTATTTAATGGAGTGGTTGTGTAGTGAAAGTAAATCAATTGATATGTCAATTATTATGGTATTTAACAATCATTGTATTTTATGTTAGTAGTGAGGAATGTAAATCAATTGACATGCTAGTTAGTGTAGTAATTGGCATTATTATTGTTCCTTAACTATGTTAATGAGGATGAGTCCTCATTGTGGATGGTCTAATGTGATTTTGAATGAGTAAGTAACCAATCCTTCCTATCATAAAGATTATTGTTGTGATCAAATATGATTTTAAATGAGTAGGTAACCAATCCTTCTTATCATAGTGATCATTGTTGAAGACCGTGTAATTGATGAGTCTTCTCTATTTAGAGAGGATGATCATACATGATTGTAAGTGAAGAGGTAACATACCTTCCCGATCATAATGATGAGTTGAGGATGGTCTTTCCCTCACACCCTGTGGAATAGATGGAACTGGGTTTCCAGTGCTTATTCAAAACTTATAGAACTGGGTTCCTTTGTTTTATTTAAGGTTCATGAATCTTATGGCATTACCATGGAATTGGGTTCTTGTATATGGTATCACACATTGTGCATTTCATATTTAGGTTATTGCATAGGCATGAACATTAGACATAAATTGGCATAGCATGGCGATTGTATGAGCCGTTACTATCATAACATATTCATGCATTGCAGTTGTATGGGCAATTGCGTGTCTCTGAGATGGAGATGTTGTTTACTTCTGTGACTGAAGATATATATTGGTATTAGAATACTTCTACTGAGATATGTTTTCTCACCCCCGATTGTGTTGTCATGTAAATCCAAGTGCTAGTTCCTCAAAAGGGAAGGAGAAGATGGATGAAGATTAGTATAATTATATGCTTTTGATGATAAAGCTAGTATAATATATTAGTTTTTGTTGTTGTAAAAGTTTATGTATTACAATGTGCCTTCGAGGCAATGATGTATATATATAACTTTGGTTATCATAGCTCTCCATATTTACTCATTAGGTATGAATGATATGGGTTAGTGATTGTATGTTAGCAGTGACATGATCAATATTAATTATTCTTTTATATGACAATATATATGGATAGTAAATATTAGGATGTTACACCCATCACAGATGTTATTGCAGACACTTGTACAATAATTTCAAGTCTGGGAATTGTGTTGAGACTTTATTCTAGAAAGCTGCAAAAACTTACTCCAATTGGAGTTTAAGGAGGCAATGTCAAACACAAAAAAACAATAGATTTGAGGGCATACCAATGTCTGGAAAAGATTCCTCCTGCTATGTGGGCAAGGCATGCATTTGACCCACGTGCAAAGAGTGACCACATAACAAACAGCATGACAGAGAGTTTTAATTAGTGGGTTAGACCACTGAGAGGTAAGCCTGTACTGACCTTGGTTGAGTCTATAATTGTGAAGATGATAGGTATGATAGATAAGAGGTACACTAATGGCTTGTGTGGGATAAACCCATCATTCCTAAGGCTATGAAAAGACTAAATAATGAAGAATAAGACTAATAAGTGTAGTTTAGTCCCTGTTAGTCAAATGGAGTTTGTTGTGAATGATAATGTGAAAATTTTCCCTGTGGACTTGAAAAAAGAGTTTGTCAATGCAACTATTAGGAGATGTCAACTATGTAACAGTTGTGCAACCTTTTGATTTGTGTCTATCATTTACTTTCATACACTGTTATGATGACTAGTACATTTCTTATGCAAGATTGCCATGCAGGCATGCCTTATCATGCATTAGTTATTTAAGGCAAGACACTGATAAGTTCTATGACCCTGTATATAGTAAGAGTTATTACCAGATGACCTATAATGAACTCATTCATGCTGTACTAGACCTCAACATAGTGGAGATTCATGAAAATCTTGAAGATATTGTCCTACCACTAGTTTTGAAAAGACTTCATAGAAGGCCCCGAAAGAATAGGAGGAGGGAACTTGTTGAAGCTTCAGTTGGACCTAGTTTTTCCATAAGGTCTTCAATTGTAAGGTGTGATAATTGCAAGAAATTCATCCACAATAAGAGGGTTTGTTAGAGAGCACCAATTACTGGTAGGGGAAGGACTTCAACCAAAAAAAAGGTAATCATATAAACAACATATATCTTGATATCTATTTATTACAAGCATTTATAGTTCTAATATCCTTTGTTTGGTATAAATTATTTGCAGGCTATAAGAAGTGGGACCAATGCTAGAATAAGAATTCAAGAGCCAACTGAGAGCACCTTGAGTGAACCACCTCCATAGAGTCAAACTCTACTAAGCCAACAGTCAAGTGTTGGAACTTCTACCAAAGGAAAGGATAAGGGAAAGAGGAAAGTTGTATGAAGGCCTATCTCTAAGGGCAAAAGCAGTCAACCTAAGTTAATTGAGGTTGGACCTACTACTTTAGTTAATGTGGTTGGAGCTTCTACTGCAATTAATGTAGGGTCTAGGACCATTACATCTAAAATTGATGGCAACCTAGCTATCCACCTAAGCCAAAGTGAATATGCTGCCTTCTAAAGTGTCAAGTGTAAGCAATTTTTTGTTGATAATTTAACTATTCTGGATCAGCATTGTGTATGCTATTTTTTTGCTGTGTTGAGATACATAACTCAACCTTTTTGGTAGTAATTTACGGTTACTTGTTGAGGGACCTGGCTTTTTTTTTTTTTTTTGTTATAAGACATATGTTTATGATTGTTAATACCTATTGTTACTAGGCCCTTTTGTTAAAACAATTGATTATATATGAAATGTTGATATGCTGCTTTTTTGGTATGAAGTTGCTTTGTTTAACTGCCATATTTTGGTACTAAGTTTTAGACTTATTTAAGTTCACTTATACATAAAACGACTTGTTTTAGTTTAGGGGTAATATACATTAAGACTTGTAGCAAAAGAACAACTCCATTACATATCACTTCTTTGTAACTAGTTACACACAATAACAGGTACACCCACATGCATAGAACATCATTTGCAATACCTAGCATGTACAACCAATTGCTATTGTTTTTCAAATGGTCATGTATCACCCCAACCTTTTTTTTATACCTAACTTCCTTTACAAGCTCACTGTCATTATCCCTTATATCTACTATTCTTGGTTACCCAATCCTTACATTTGGTTCGAATTGAACTACACTATCCTTCACTGGTTTCACCCATTCAAAGTAGCTACAAGTCCTATCTTGATAGTTGTAATATAACCAATTTTTGTGGGCATCAGACTTTGAGATATGTATGGCTGCATTCCTCCCATACTTGCACATCTTGTTCACAAATCTCAACCTTGCATTGCTTGATATCCTTGTGTATGATGATTGCATCTTCATTTGCAGCTATATATGTTTATCTGCAACATATCAACAATTCCTCAAGGACCAAAGAAAATCAAGGGCATGGAGTTGTTCAAGTACTATTAGAAATGGCACTTACCTAGCCTCCAAGCCTGCATCCACTAGCTTCGATTGATAGTGCTTGAAGCCTGGAATCACACAACTTGAATGTGGGTCACTAAGAAATGGGAACGAAGGCTGGATTTGTAGCCCTATTTTGCTCCATTTGCTTTTTATGCTAATGGAGCCAACCGATGACTCTAAACCATTCACTTTTTTTTTTCCATCAATATGGTTAACTATGGTTACAGATGATATATTTTGTCTCAATATGCTAACAGAACCATTTGCCTGAGTTAGTGGATGGGGTTGGAGTGCCATTTTAAAGTAAATATGGGGTTAGTTGTCATTCTTAGAAACATTAGAGGGGTCATTGTTATTTATCCTATTGAAGGTACGTTTAAATAAACTTTTAAAAAATAATTTTAAGATAATAATTTTTTTTTTCTGTTTTCTATTTTTGTGATCTTTTTTATAAGTAACACATCTTAACTTCTGAGAAAAAATAGGAAAATTGATTATTTTTAGATTCTACTTATTTTAAGAATTATATCTAAACAGTAAAAAATATTTGGAAAATGCTTTAAAAAACATTTTTTTGACAAAAAAATACAAACAAACGCATCCTTAATATTACAAATAATATTAATAAAATTAAGGATAAAAATTTCATTTGTAACTTATTAATGGTTAGATAACGATTTCATTAGTCAATTTTAGATTTAATTAGATTTATATATATTATTTTTTCAAAAATATAAAGGATATCTATATAATTATTAAAAGAATTTTGTGTGATTTTTATTTTAAAATAGATATATAAAAATTCAAGTTAATTGATAAAAAGTTAGAGTATTTTACTCAAATAAAAAAAAAACTAATTTTTTTCAAAATATTAAAAAATATATCTAATATGGTATGTGTCATATCTACTGATATACCAACTATTTTAAAGTGTACGTACATCCTTAACGAAAATAACTAAAATAAAACAAAATATAATTCTTTGTATTTTAGGAAGTGTTGCTTTTGGCACTTTTCGAGCATAACAGGTGGCAACCTACCACTGAACCTCCTACGACGATGCTGTCATTTTATGATTTTTTTTTGTTACAAGTCATTTTCTGTTTTTCAACGAAGAGTCAGGAGAGAGAGAGAGAGGGAGAGAGAGAGAGAGAGAGCCAGTTGCATAGAGAGAGAAAGAGAGAAAGAAAAAAACAAGAAGCTCACCAGAGAGAAAGAAAGAGAGAAAGAGAGAGAGAGAGAGTCCGTTAATTTCAGTTAAAAAACAAAAAGCAATGGTTACAGATGGAGAAATATCGGAAGCGGTGAAGTCGCTGTTTAGAGAATCAAACCCTAGAAGCCGAACCTTCACAACGTTGAACCAAGTGGTTCAGGAGCTTCAGGCAAAGCTCGGTGTCCACGACCTCACCCACAAGTTCGATTTCATCACCCAACAGATCAACCTCCTCTTCGGATCCCAACAACAACAACAACAACCTCCGCCGCCGCATCCTCCGCCGCAACTACCGCAGAGGCCGTTGCTGCACCCACAACAACAACAACAACCACCTCCACTTCCTCACAAGGACCATTTTGCCCTTCACCAAAACCCTAATTTCCAGACTGCCCCTACCACTGCCCCCATCGTCACTTCTGCCTTTCAGAGCTTCGCTTCCAGCCCCGCTCCGCTGCTTAAACCCGACGCTGCTAATGTTTCAGTTGCCGATGGTGCCGGCATTGAAGCTCCTCATCCTGCTGCTGTTGTTGCAGGCAGCGAGGTTCCCAAGGAAAGGTTAGGTTTTAAATTATTATTTTTTTGTGTTTTATTTTGTTGTTTATTGTTTATTTACTTTGTTATGAAGAGTTTGGAAGAACAACAAGTGAAGAAATTGGAAAATGGGGAAAAGGAATTGGGTTGGTTAGTAATGCCTAAACAGTGGGTTTCTGCTCATAATTTGTTGAATTGTTGGAAAGCGAAGAATTTGAAAGCTTATTTTCGTTGTTTTCTAGTGATTAAGGTGTGAGGGGAAAGAAAAAAATGAGAAATTCTAAGTTGAGTCTTGGTATGCTAAGAAAGTAAGGATCTTTGAGAGTAATAGTCTGAACGGCTTAGATTTGGTTTAAAATTATTATTATTTTTATCAGACTGAGAATAGTACTCGCAAAGTATATATGAACTTCTCAAGGGGTGGAAAGTGGAAGCTTGGTTCTAAGTTTAGTCTTGGTATTCTAAAAGTTGGCTTTAACTACATATGCATGTGTCAGAATAGTTGTTAGTTGTTACTCAAGATCACTATATGGTATAATAAGTCACAGTGCGCTGAACAATTTTTCAGTTGTCCTGCCAAGTCTGCATATGATGGAACTTCTTTGTTTTGTATCCTTATACAGCGTGTTACATCTGTGTCTTATTGGCATTGGTATCTTACTGTGATTTTGAGATTCAATTTGAGGTTTGGTTGTTAAGTAATGGCATTCTTATTGCGTCTTGCAGTACTCAAACTAAGGCAAAGAGAAGAGGTGGCCCAGGTGGTCTCAACAAACTTTGTGGTGTTTCACCTGAACTTCAGGTCATTGTTGGCCAGCCAGCATTGCCAAGGACGGAGGTTTGTACTAATATTTTTTAAGCTCGTTTTTAATTTATTACATATTTTGATATAGTTTCCAGCAAGATTTCTAACATGTGAAATGACTGTGGTGTAGATTGTGAAGCAACTGTGGGCTTACATAAGGAAAAATAATCTCCAAGATCCTAGCAACAAAAGGAAAATAATTTGCAATGATGAGCTGCGCGTGGTATTTGAGACAGATTGTACTGACATGTTCAAGATGAATAAGTTGCTAGCTAAACACATAATCCCCCTCGAACCAACCAGTAAGTATCTGGGTTGTGGTGATATGTTTGCAAAATTGTGGTTTTAATGCATTGTTTGAATTCTTCATGTTTTGGCACTTCCAGAACAGCCAGTTCCAAAGAAGCAGAAGGTAGAGGTGGAGTCTGGAACAATAAGTGCTGAACCTGCTCCTTCTGTAATAATATCTGACGCACTTGCTAACTTTTTTGGCATTACTGGAAGAGAGATGCTCCAGTCTGAGGTTCTAAGGCGTATCTGGGAGTATATAAAGGTCAACCAGCTAGAGGTAAGCAATGGAGAGCTAAAATTTATACCAAGTTCATGTGCAGTGGCATTGCTTCATTAAAGTTATCATGAAAATGATAATTATTGATCAACTTGATAATTCTGCTAACTTATGAAGATTTATGAACTACTAAAGTCTATCGTAGTTATATGCTTTGTCTTCTTTCAGCTCTACCTCACTTTAACAACTTGGTCTTTTTTGTATACGAGTTTTCCTTTCTCTGTTTATTATCTTTTTTGCATTTATACTTTAATTACTAGTATGTTGTTACATCTTATGTTGTTATAATTTTCTGTTTTACCGAGCACAATTAAATCTAGTATCAAAGCTTGGAATGTTAGTTTTCATGTCAGTCTAATTTGTTATATTAGACGCATTAGTAAGTTACAATGTTTTTACATTGAGAGGCAAATATGGTTATAACAGGAAGAAGAAGATGCAGAATAGTTTGATTTTCACAAAATTAGTTTGGAAGAAAAAGTTCGATGATATGATTATATGAATAACAAATTATGTATGGTGAACTTTGTTGGGACATAAACTTGTTGACTTACACAACCCTTCAATATATTCCTAGGATCCTCTGAATCCTATGGCAATAATGTGTGATGCAAAGCTTCAGGAGCTTTTTGGCTGTGAAAGCATTTCGGCATTGGGGGTACCTGAAGTTTTGGGCCGTCATCATATATTTGGGAGATCATGATGCTGACAACATTCTCTGGTTAGTAGAATTTAAACGTACAACAATATTGTGTTCCAAAACCATAATAGTGCTCTTCTTTATCCTAACCTTTTTCAAGTTTTACTGGACCTACTTTAGGTGAAACTCCAGATGGTATTTAACTGTTAATTCAATTGTATCATCTGATGTCTCAAAATGTTATCTGCTATGCATGCTGTTGAATCTCTGCATCTTCCATGTTTTGTTTATATTTCAGGATAATATTTACACGTGGAATGGAACTGCTTATTACTTGTATTTAGCATAGCATAAACTGAAAATATTCTTTGAATATGATAATTGTGACAAATTTTAAAAGGAACTGAAATTTGGAGAACTATTAAGAATCAGAAGCATAACTTGGCCTGTCTTATAGTTTCTTTTAGTTTTATTAGTTTTCTTTGCACTCACAATTCACAAAAGTGAATAAAAAGAAAAACCTTTCTTGGTATTGGATAAGACTTCAGAGTTCAGACATTTGCTTGGTTGATCTTTTTCATGTTAAAAACTAATGTGCTTTCTTATGAATATCCCGTTTATTAATCTTGAGACTATCATTACTAAGGCACGAGTGACTGGATGAATAGTGTAAAACAATTCCCAGAATTTATGAATATGCTGCCTTTCGTATGTATTTATGTATGCCTAACTGTTACGAATTTCCAAAAACAATGACTTATCCTAGTTAGGATTTGATAATTTGTTTTTCAGCTTGGTGGTTCCTCTTTGCTTTTACCAATGATATTTATGCATAGAACTTGATGGAATATTGGCTTCTGGCTGCATTCACAGATTACGTGGTGTTAATTCCAGTATAGTACGAGCTGATCTTGACCACATGTTGATATGGTTCTGTAATTTGACTGATTAGATTTGTGTTCTTAGTCCATGTTGATAAGTTATTAGCTGAATGAAGATGTAATAGGGACAACTTTCATTTTGGGGTTGGCACTGTGTTTCTAGGTCCTGCGGTTTCTGGTTTGTCTAACTTGGCACTTAGGTTAGGATGACCTGTGGGTATTCTGACGTCTGTAAAATGCTGACAGTAGGAAAGAAAATGATGTACAAGCTATCTTCCTTCAAACATGACTCATGCCATTTATGTGTAGTTAATGAAATGCCGACTTGCCAGATGTACATGTAAGATTTTTAACTGTAGTACTAATCAACCATCCAAAGGGCTCGAATTTGTTCTTGACTTCTGTTGGTCCCAACCCGATCATACTAATTCGTATACGTCGGCAAATCTTTTCCCCTTTAATTGGTTGTTTATTGATGGGTGACACTTGAAGTAGCATTTTTTTTTTTAAGTGGAATGTTTAAGCAAAAATCTAAGAAGTTCCTTAGTGAGGATGCTCAATGCGGACGATAGATAAGTTAATATTATCCTCTTATTTAATGTTTTGCGATTTGATAGGGTTACATTTTATCTTATTTTTTTTGATAATTTTATCTTCTCTCATAGATGATAAGTTATCATAAGATTTTTATTTTAATTTTATCTTCAATTTTAATTTTATCATCATCACCAACCATTTCGACTATATTCTACTTGTCAATAAATAACAATGATGATCTGGGACATATAAGATTTTTTTATTATTGCTTTCTAATTATTTTAATTTTTATGTTAAAGGATATATTGATCTTAAAAAAAATTATACAATCAACTAATTTATTCTTTTATTATCAAATAAAAGGAATTTGTTCTATTTTATTAATTATACTATTATATTTTATATATCTTATCATCTTTTCTTATATTATACTATTATGTGCACTAAACATAACCTGTTAATTTGCCATTTAGAAAAGCTAAATCATGATTTGCCACACAACTCAGTGATAACATAGCATATCAAACTGTTGTTTTATTTAAAGGAATTTTTCAATATAATAATAACCCTGCATGGGATACAAATAAATCCTCTACTTTGTCAACTTTTTTTCAATGCAACAAGAGCAAGTGTCTCTGCCAACACAACGAGGATTTTTGGTTCCGGTTGGACCATATTTAATATGGCATCTTTTATGGCACTCCCTATGTTTGCAATACCAAATGCGGATAATCTCAGGGTTGTGCGGGCATGATACTTTTATGTGGTTCGCCGCCGTCATACCTTCAAGAAAAAACAAAGAACAATAATAAACATTATACTCATTCATAATACTACCATAAATAGGTTCAATGTATGTATAGCTCCTAATCTTCAAAGACTATTCATAAGATTAAAACAATATCATATCTAATTTTGTTGATCAATATGTTAAGATTTACAAGTGGAGAATGAGTTAACTTTTTTTAGTGGACACGCTCACACGCCCTATGTATTACTGGCCACCCTTCGGCCACTAAATATTTTGTTGAAAAAAAATCTGACAAATTATATAGTATTTTTTTCTTAAAAAAATCAATAGTTAGTTTCTTAAGAGCACAAAAAAAAAAGGGATCTCACTTATTTTTTTTCACCTTATTTTCTCCTTTTCTACTTAAATCCTACAAAATTAAAGATTATTATGTATTAATTTTTTTTGAGGAAAAATCTTCTGATTAATCCTTGATTTGTTTTGAATGTTCCTCTAATTAAAATTTATTTTTGTAATGTAGCAAAGTCAAGCACCTTAATTAATACAACTCTGATTTTTTTATAGACATCATCATATATTTGATAATCCAATTTGATTAGAAGAACAGAAGGAGTATTACAAATAGTATATTTATAATTCTTATAAGAGAAAAAAGACAATTAGGTTTTTTTTTTATAATGATGACAATAGATTTGAACATATGACCTCATATAAATTATTCAAGCTTTTCACCACAATCCCATTCCCAGTGACATAGACAATGTAGGATTTAAAATTATTGAGTTTCCTATAAATTTATGTAAATGAATTTTAATATGATCTATAAATATAATAGTATAAAAAGAGATTTCTGTGTCTATAAATATTTTTTTTCTAAAATTAAATTTTAAAACATATATATCAACAATTGCAAGTTGTTTAAATTTTCACATCAAAATCACAATTAAACAAAGTTCAAAGTTGTATTCACACTTAAAATGCAGGAAGCACAAAAGAAGAATAATAATATGCAAGAGAAGAGAAGAAACTCACTGCTCGGTGAGTAAATCAAGAGAGACACCAAGAAAAGGGTCAAAAGAGAGAAGTCCTTCATCATTACAAATGATAATTTAATTTTCACTCACTGCTCATGTTGGTATTATCAGTGTCACATCTAAACGTTGATTTTCCTCACTATTTATAAGCCAGACCAACAATAATAATTAGGAAAATGCTAAAAAAGTGCAAAAGTTATTTTGTAAAACGCACACGAAAACATAAAAGTAGAAAGAGCATTTGCATTTTGTGAGTAAGTTATAAACGGTTTTTCTTTGTCCCTCCACTCATATTGATAAGCCTCACCTAATTGGTTATTAGACTTTTGTAACATTTTCCTAAAAATTAATTCGTGCTAAATAACATTAATGTGATAATTTTTCATCGATTTAGTATTAACTGTTGTTCAAAAATATAAATTTGAGGAAATAATAAAATATTTGGATTATTTTCAATAAAATTAACTTTTTAGGATATTTTTAATATAGAATTATTATTACTGTTATATGTATATTGATATTAGTATGACTCTTATAAAATAAATATTTTAAAAATTGAACTGAATTGAACAGGATAGATTTGTCAGTTTATTAAGTTAAATTTATGTTAAATTATAATTGAATTATTAAATTAAAAATACTGTGAATCGAAAATGAACCAATTTATAATTCAATTGGCTAATCTTATCTGATTTTTAAAATACTGATAAACATTGGAACTTTCTTATACTACAATGCCAAATATGGCATCATAGTAATATTGGCAATAATTACCAGTAGATCTGGATTTAATGTATCCACATTCAATTTAGTATTAACTGATGTTCAAAAATATAAATTTGAGGAAATAATAAAATATTTGGAATGCTTTCAATAAAATTAACATTTTAGGAATTTTCAGTATAGAATTATTATTAGTTATATATTTTGATATTAGTATACCTCATATAGTGCCAGATATGGCATCATAGTAATATTGTGAATTACCAGTAAATCTGGATTTATTGTGTCCACATTTCTTTTTTGCTCATGAATACACATTTCTAATTTTTTTTCTTGAAAAATGTAACAAAATTATAGAAATAAGGTTGCAGGTAGTTTTGGAAAACTCCACATCATAGTAGATGAAACCTGCAATGAAGAAAGCACCCTTAGACATTGATGGTTGACAGACGAAATGCACAAGAGATTACACTATTTCATTAAAACTTTTTGAAATCACCACCACTAGAAAGACCCACGACATCAGTATAGCCTTGTAGCCTTGTATCAAAGCAATAAGTAAATGAAACTCAAAAAAATTTTAGGTGTATTTTAAACTCTTCCTATGTGAAATAGATTCAACTAAGCTAAACTTATGCCGTGCAGCAGTTACTGGGAAACACCCTCCAAAACCCAATGAAAAATGCTGTGCAGTTGTTCGCCATGCCAATTAGCCTTGCCTTTGCGGTTACAAGTCTATCCTACCTGCATCGGAATCAACCCCACAAATGCTCTGGCCTTGCCCAGTAGATGTAGTCTGAAAACACCTCCTGAATGTAGAGGTAATCATCTTAAGCCTGAATAAACCTTGAATATAAATACAACTTAGACTTATATTTTGGCAAGGACGCAAGGTAGTAGTGTTTTGTGACTCAATCTTGTTCATTTTGCAGTGAACTGAAGCAATTCTTGAGAATCACATCCAGTACAAGCATCCTCTTAGTCTTATGTTGCCTTCATTTGCTTCATTAATATTGGAGAAGCTTTTAAGACATCATTCTCTGCCCCTCAAATAAATGAGTAGTATATTTTTAATCAGTACCTTTTCACCGTATATCTACAAGATGTAGGAAGTATCAATTTCCTATGTTGTAAATTTTACCAAGGTATTTGATGTACAACAATTCAATGATATCAGTATGCCTTTTTCCCACATATTTACAATAATATCAAGACATCTATCATTCTCCTCCACTGCAACCTGCAATCTGTCTAATTAAAAGCTTGTTTTTTATGTTCTGAATTCAATGCATAAAAGCAACAAATGGCTTAGGACAGAAGCATTTAAGTACCCGTATTTAAGGCAATATAGACTGTATGAAATGCAGCCCCTCGAGGCCAGAAGCATCTAGCCACATCAAAGGTGACAATCCAAAATAAGACATTATGAGCAAATCATCCCACTTGCTCATGAAATTAACCCAATAAAACTTGTGTGTATCAACCGGAAAAATTTCCATAACATGTATTAACTCAAAAGTTTACTGTTGCTAAATTGCCGCAACATTCATGACTAATAAAATATGCACTTCTCTAAAGCTTCATGTAAGTTCACAATCCTAAAGGCAGCTGGTCCGACTCACTACCATATGCTTTACTTGAGCATTCAAAATAGTGGCATTGAATGCTCATGGCAGCTAGTCATCATCAAAATTGGACTCAAAACTGATTATAATTTGTGTTCCAACTTCCAAGTGCATCAATCAGATGTCCATGATTTGCTGTATTTCGCTAGCACTGTGACTGGTTACCATGAGGTCCCCCAAATATAGGTCTCATGTAGGCATCATCAAACCTCCTCCAATAGTAATGTATGGTGTACACAGGACTTTCTATAAACATGGACAAACTTTCCTTTGCACGGCTGATGTTGGTTGCAGCTGACTCCTCAAGGGACAGCAAAGGTAGATTCAAGTCTTCAGGGGGTGGACCTGATTCTTCATGACTGATGTTTTTCCTTGTTGCACTGTGGGGAAGCAGATATCTAATAAGTGGTTTTGTGAGAAAACCAAACACCTGCAATGATATGGTGCTATATCAATTATTTAAATGTTTGACCAAATTATAAGAATGACCAAGCTGCATGTAATCAAAAGCTGGATGACAACAGCTGCAGGTAAATGATTTCACTTTGCTTGAAGACAACATTAGGAAATTAATCTTTCATAGATACCCATGAACTATTCTAAGTTGTTATTTGTTACTTTCAAGATAAGAGAAATGTGTCAACTCACCAGCGTGCTGAAAAGGACAACAATAATGGTGTTGGTAATCATTGTCGCATTGACTGGATCAGAAGTAACACCAGAAAATGTGAACTGCGCAAATAAAAAGAGGAGAATTCAATGGTACCTCCTTCTTAAGGTACCTCAGTATTATTGATTCTTGCATAACTGTGGGAGGAATCTCCATACATAATCCAATGGTAAATTATGCAGGGTTACCATAGAAATCTCTAACAAAAGATAATTGATTGAGAAACTACTCTCTGGAAGTCTTTTGATTAACACTCATATTTATTTAATTAAGATTTCTTTCTAATTATAATGTCTAGAAATTTAAATTTCATACATATACCTGTTTGAAAGCCAAAGCAATGGAGACTGCTCCCCTCATTAGCCCAGCCCACCAAATGATTATCTGGATGGTTCACCAAACTTAAGAAGCCAATAAATAATTATAGTGTATTTTCTCAATTAGTTATAACAGTATGAGAATATTATATAAAACATGTTTAGTAACCTGATGTTTGAATGTGATACTTGCTGTTCGTTCAGCATGCCTATTCATATAATTGGCAAAAGCAGAGAGGGGGAAAACAAATGCAGCCCGCCCAAGCAATATCAATAAGATTAAGCAACTGTAAATTCCAATCAAGTTTCCAAAACTGCAGTGAAGAAGAAGTTGACAAGAGAATCTTCATTAGAACTTAAAAGAAACAAAAGCTATTATACTAAGGTGATATGTTGCAAATCAAAAGAACATAATTAAACAAAATAACAAAGTAAAATAACAAGTACTTGTGTGCCATCGGGAAACAACTTCAAGCAGCAGAAAGGGAGGCAGCTAACATGTAGTTTTGTGCATTAATCCAATAATTACTGATTGCTCCACTATCAGAAGCAGATCATACTTTATCATTAAATATGATGTTTTCTTGATCATAATCCAATTAGTTATGTCATAATCCGATAAATACTTTTGACATTGTTGAAACTGATGTTGAAGTCACATTGAGTTATCTATGTACGTCGTGGCACTTTGCAATCTGTAATCTTGTACATGTAAGGTACCAGCACATGCGTTAGACCATAAATAACGTGACATCAGTATGTGATGCATTAGTCCCTAGTAAACTCTTAATAAAATACAACTGTTTAGAGTTGTAGAAAGGATTAGAACCTTAATGTGTTCATCCTCCACTTTTCAATGTCAAGGGCATCCATGCCCACATAAAGAAATATGAAGGTTTCTGCAATAAATGATATTGCTGCAAACACGTGCCTGGAGAAGAGAAACCATATCAGAAATCTCAGGCCTTGAGTCTGGAAACTACTGAAATCTTTGATGGATTATTAATCAGTACCTGGTTGTGATTCTTGAAATTTCAGTCACATTATGCCATGCATAATGTGAAATTAGTATTCCACAAAAGAAAACAGTGAGAATTCCACTTAGATTGAGTAGCTGCATAAGAAATTGCAGTTAAAATGGATGGGGAATAGTTCTATAGCCTTGCAACTAATACCAAATCGCTAGCAGATGAATTGTATGAACTTCCAATACCTCTGACAACATGTAGGATAGGTATGCCATTAACATCTTCAATGCAATTTCACGAACACTTGAATGCCTGCAGGCATATGCAGAGACAAGTTTATTAACGTTTGCACAAAATTTCACCTTCTTTAAACTTTGGTATCCCACTTCAGACCATTCCGAAAATACCATTTTGGAGAACTTTTAGAGAAAAATACATTACCTGCCAAAGCTTAAGGCTTTCAAGATATATGCTGTTAGAAGTCCAGCCTGCATAAATATGCATTTATATATATAAAGAAATGACAGGAGAAGAAAAAGGAGAGTCCATCCAGTCACTAATAACAATGTTTAAAAGTTAGGTCGAAATAAACACGTGATAGGAACTTTAATTTTTTTAAGAAAAATGGAGATTAACTCCTTACAGCAGAGGTAAGTCTCTGTAATCTCTCAAAGACAAACTGAAAAAGAGAATAGAAAAAGATAGAAAAGGTAGACACTGCAGATTTCGAGGGTCTGCTTCCTCCCTGCCCAAAAGCTCCAATTCTTTACTCAAATAATTGGATGCCTTCTCCCTTCCTCCACCTCCCTATTTATTCCCTCCACTAAGTATCTATTCATTTATCATAACCCCCTTAGTTAAATATTAATTGATGTCTCTTTTTATTCTCTCAACTCCCACTAAGCCCCCTCTTTACTCTACACTTCCACTAGCTATAAATTCTCCTTCTCCCATTATGGTTGAATCTTCTCCACCAATCTCTTTGTCTCCCTTCATGGTTGAATCATCATTCTTCCTTCCTTTCCTTTTATTCTTTCCTTTCCTTTAAGAGACACGGGTTAATGGCTCATCAATATCAGCCCCAATAAGCTTCACCTTGTCCCCAAGGTGAAATTTTTGGAAATGCTTGTTGGATCACAGCAAAGTCTTCCTAAGTATTCTTATAGTTGGGCAAGTTAGTCCGACTTGGATGAAGAGCTTTTTTCAATTGGGACACATGGAAAACTGAATGCACTCTTGCTAAAATTGGGTAAATCCAATCGATAGGCTACTTAGCCAATCTTCTCCGAAACTGCAAATGAGCCATAAAAGCGTGGACTTAGTTTTTCATTGGCTCATTTGGCCAAGGATTTCAGTCTATAGGGTTGTGCCTTTAGATAAACCAACTCTCCCTTTGTAAACTCAACCTCTTTTCTGCCCTTATCAGCCTGTGGCTTCGTTCTTTCCTAAGCCCGCAATAAATTTCGCTTAAGTTCATCCAAAATGTTGTCCCTCTCCATTAATAGTTTATCCACTTCCTCCACCATTATACTATCTCTCCCATATTTGATCACTGAAGGAGCTTCCCGCCCATAAAGGGCCCTGAATGGACTAATTTTAATAGAGGCATTATAGGATGAGTTAAACCAAAATTCAGCCCAAGACAACCACTTCACCCATTGCTTGGGATAATCATTCACAAAGCATCTTAGATAAGTTTCAATAGTCCAGTTAGTTACCTCTGTTTGTCCATCAGTTTACAGATGATATGTTGAACTGAACTTTACCTTGGTATTGGAGAGCTAAAACAATTCTTTCTAGAAAAGGCTCATAAAGACACTATCCCTATCTGACACAATGGAGCTTAGGAAACCATGTAAACGCACCACTTCTTTGATGAAAACTGTAGCCACCTCTTTTGCTGTGAATGGATGACTAAGAGGAATAAAATAGGTGTATTTGCTCATGCGATCCACCACGACCAATATAGAGTCAATCCTCTTCGACTATGGAAATCCCCCAATAAAATCCATTGAGACTTCTTCCCATACCTGGTTAGGAATGGGCAGTGGTTGGAGTAAATCGACTGGCTTCAAGGCTTGATATTTGCTCTTCTGACAAGTGCTGCAACTTGCTACAAATTGTTCCACATCCCTCCTCATACCATTCTAATGGAAGACCATTGCTAACCTTTTATAAGTTCTAGTTACTCCCAAATGCCCTCCCCAAGGTGAAGGATGAAATTCCTCTAGTAATAAGGGTATTCTTGTTGATTTAGAGGGTAAAACCAACTTATCCTTGTACCATAAACACCCCTTGGAAACTGAATAATGTGGATGACTAGTGGGGTTTTGCATTACTTCTTGCATGATAATTTTCAGTTGCTCATTTTTTAAAATTTCTTCAGTTGCTCATTTTTTACTTCTTGCATGATAATCATAGATATGGCCTTACACTCCATAACCTGGGACAATGCATCGACTGCTCTATTCTCTATACTCGGCTTATATTGAATTTCAAAATCAAAACCGAGCAACTTAGTGACCCACTTTGGACTGTCTTGGCCTAATTGACATTCGATCACTCATAAAGCTCGGCCAATCATCACTGATTGTCCAAGTTGGGGGGCTGTGCACCGTCTTGACCCAATTGACATTCGGCCACTCATAAAGCTCGGCCCATCTTTACAGATGACGAAGCTAGGGGGCTATGGACCGTCCTGACCCAATTGGCATTAGACCATAAGTTAGGCCCATTTCGAAATGCCAAGCCCATAAAAGTATGGACTGATGTCCTGTTGCAAGATCCGACCGACCTATACTCGAATGGGTAACGACTTGACAAACATGTGCTTAATACGACCTACCAATGATCATCGACCGTTTGGCGCCATCATGACCAACGGTTGTTAACGGATTCATGTCATAATGACCAGACATAACGTCTTCTCGCCATAATGACCATACATAACTTTCTGAATCCTAAATGGCTTGAACGGAAGATATCCAGAAAGTCAGTCCTTTAGATCTCTATATAAAACGGCTTGGTAGCCTAGGCTAGGCATGGTCACCTTTCTCTACCTATTCCTTCATCACTATATTGACTCCACGACTAATCGGTTGGAGTGCCTCTGCAAACATTTTACCCCGTCTCCAACCAACGAATTGCAGGACGACTGACCTGGGTTTCTCCGGCAACCACCCATTGGGTAGAAAACGGAGCACACTTCAACTGTTCCTCTGCCAAAACACGTTATAATAAGAATTTGATGCTTTTCTGATTTGTTCTAATAATGAAGAGATACCCCAACAAAAATTGCCGCCACTTTTGGACAGCAAAGCCAATGGCCATTAACTCCCATTCATATATTGATTTTATTTTAGACTTATCCGAAAGCGCTTGACTCACAAATGCCAAGGGCCTACCCTGTTGCATAAAAACAACATCAATTCTATACCCAGATGCATCAGTTTCTATCTCAAATGGTAAGTCAAAGTTTGGCATAGACAAGGTAGGTAACATCTCCATGGCTGCTTTGAGTTCCTCAAATGTACCTTGAGCTTCTTTAGACCATTTAAAATTATTCTTCTTCAACAGTTGCGTCAACGGCTTTGCAATCACCCCCGTAATCCTTCACAAATTGTCGGTAGTAACTTGTCAACCCCAAGAAACCTCTTAAATCTCTTATGTCCTTAGGAACTGGACATTGTTTCATGGTTTCCACTTTACTTGGATCAACTTGAATCCTTTCGGCTGAAATAATATGCCCTAAGTACTCCAATTGTGTGACTCCAAAACTGCACTTTGTGTAGCTAACCCATAGAGTATTATCCATGAGAACTTGAAACACCTCTCGTAAGTAGCTTAGATGTGAAGATGGTATGTGAAGATGGTTCTGCACTACAGACCAAAATATCATAAAAAAATACTAGCACAAACTTCCTGAGGAACGGCCTAAAAATCTCATTCATTGAGGCTTGGAATGTTGAAGGTGCATTGGTGAGTCCAAATGGCATCACCAAATATTCATAGTGGCATTCATGTGTGCAAAAAGATGTCTTGTGAACATCCTCCTCCTTCATACGTATTTGATGGTATCCAGACTTCAAGTCAAGCTTAGAAATAATTGTTGCTCCACCCAGTTCATCTAGCAGTTCTTTAATCACAGGAATAGGGAATTTGTTAAGGACTGTTATGCTATTAAGAGCCCTATAGTCCACACAAAATCGCCAACTGTCGTCTTTCTTCTTCACCAAAATTAGGGGACTTGAATAAGGGCTAGTGCTTGGTCTGATCATGCTTGTTGTCATCATGTCCTTCACGAACTTCTCAGTTTCTTCCTTGTGACAGTGGGGGTGCCTATAAGGCCTGATATTTAGTATTTGTAATCCTTCTTTTAGTGTGATAGCATGATCACATTGTCATTTCAGAGGGAGAAACGTAGTTTCTTTGAATAACCCCTTGTACTCTTCCAAAAACTCCTTTACTCCTTCTAAGGTTAGGAGAGATTCCTGTTGCACCATATTTAACATCCCCAACTCTACATAATATCCTTCAACCTCACCCCTTAGCTCCTTAATTAGTGCTTTTAAGAATGTAACAATTCTGGACAGGGTCGAATCACCTCTAATCTCCACAGTTTTTCCATTCTCCTTAATTTCGATTAAATAATCCTTGAAATCAACAGTGAACTTCCCTTAATTCTTCAACCATTCGTACCCCAAAATCACATCCACTCCTCCTAAATTGAACAAGAAAAAAATCTTGCACCACCTTCAGAGTTGGTAGTTGCAACTCCACAGCCCTACAAACGCCTTAGTTGCCCAACCTTCGCCCTCCACCAACTTCCACAAAATATCCCCAGGTGTTTTCAGGTTACATCTGCAATTCTTTAACCAAATCGTGGGACAAGAAATTGTGAGAAGCCCCGGAGTCCACCAAAATAATCATTTTCTTCCCATTGATAGTTTCCCATAACTTCAATGAATTTTTTGATGTCATTCCAGCAATATTGCTTATATTCAACTGCAATTCCATGCCTTTCTCCATTTCTTCTTCATCTCCTTCACGTGCAGCTGTTTGTTTTTGCAAACATGCCCAAGATAATACTTTTCATCACACCTAAAACATGCCCCCTCCTCCTTTTATCTTGCTCCTCTTCTTCTGTCAGCCTTTTGAACCCATACCCTCTCTTATTGCCAGCCAATGAGCTTTCTTCTTTTTTGAAGGTTTGATTTCCCTTTGCCACAAAAACTTCAGCCCTTCCTCCACTATTCAACAAAATTGACTTCTGGCCAAAGCCCAGATTGGGCTCACTCACTCCCTCACCCCTTTGATTCTCTTGGGCTCCAGCACATTTATTTGTAAGTGTAAGTCTATTGTAGCTAGACCCAATACCATGAGATGGGTACCCATATGTTTGACCAAACATGTGATTTAAGTCATCCACTTTCTGTGCCATCTTCATCAGAGTATGAAGATCCTCTGAAGTCATTAAACGCGCCTTTGGCTTTACTTCTTCCTTTAACCTATTCATGAATGCTTTTCTCAAATTCTTCATCAGTATAGTGAAGTGGTGCTGATAGGAGTTCAAATTGCTCGTGTATTCCATCACACTCCCCTTTTCTCTTAGCCCCATCAATACTTCATAATGATTTTTTGAAGAAGAATTCTGGAATCTCCTTAACAGACCTTGGCTAAACAAAGGCCAAGTTAGAATTCCCATCCTTGGTTCCTACCATTGGAACCAATTCAAAGCCTTCCTTTCCAGACACACCACTATCATTGCCACTTTCTCCTCTCCTGGGATTTGGTTGACCTCAAAGTAGCATTCCAACCAATAGATTCATCCATAAGGATCATCTCCCGTGAAATATGGTACCTCTAGCCGCCTCAAATGGTCTTCCCTTCTGTCATCTCCGTTGGTTCCTCCATCGTGAGTACTTCCCTCTCTTTCTGGGCTCTCGCGCCCATTTCATACTGCTTTAGTGATCTGCTCTGTCATCGTCCTCATCATCTCCTGAAATCGTTGTTCAATGGTCTCCTGAATTCCATCCATCCGCTGTTCCACTGCTTCTAATATGTTCTCCATGTGTGTTGATACCATCCAGACACTCCCCGGATCGGGAGATCTAATACCAATTGATAGGAACTTTGATTTCTTTCAAAAAACTATGGAGATTAACTCCTTACAGCAAAGGTAAGCCTCTGTAATCTCTCAAAGACAAACTAAAAAAAAGAATAGAAAAAGATAGAAAGGTAGACACTACAAACTTCGATGGTCTGCTTCCTCCCTACCCAAAGACCTCAATTCTTTACTCAAATGACTGGATGCCTTCTCCCCTCCTCCACTTCCCTATTTATTCCCTCCACTAAGTGCTTATTCATTTGCCATAACCCCCTTAGTTAAATGTTAATTGCTGCCCCTCTTTATTCTCTCAACTCCCCTATGCTCCCTCTTTACTCTCCACTCCCACTAGCTATAAATTCTCCTTCTCCCATTATGGTTGAATCTTCTCCACCAATCTCTCTGTCTCCCTTCATGGTTGAATTGTCATTTTTCCTTCCTTTCCTTTTATTCTTTCCTTTCCTTTTATAGACATATGTTAATGGCTCATCAACATGCATTTTCAATCCACCTTATTGCTCTTACTTGATCACCTTTCAACTAATCCTAATAGGAGATTTTGGACTTTGGATTCTTCTGGAGCATTTTCTTGCAAATCCTTGTTTCAGTTTCATATTTATTCCCCTGACCTCCATAGTTTCCTCCTTGACAAACCGATGAAATCCAAAGTTCTTTCTAAAGTCATGTCTTTTGTTTGGGCAATGGTGCTTAACATGTTAAATACAAAACTGACTTGTTAATGACTTATAGGCCTCTCATAAACTAAGACGTGTGTTGTGTGCAAGTCAAGCCTGGAAACAGCTTACAACACTTATTATTGTATTGTAAGGAAGCTAATTTCCTTTAGGTTTTTCCAAGAGCACTAGGTGTGTGTAATGAGGCTGATCTAAATTAGTAACTACAAATAAGAAATCACAAAGCTGGGTAACTGGATCAATGTATTCTGAAGTTTATCATATAATAGTTCATGAAAATTACGTAGACAATCTCATGATAACAACACTGAATTAATAGTGATAAGAAGTGTAGGAAGAGTAACAAAATTTCATAGAGAGGGAGAAGAAGACAGGGTCTAGAAGAGGAAGAAGAAGAAGCAGGAGGAGAGGGTCCAGATTCAACTCAGATTCTTCCACACCCTTCACACCTCCCCATCATGACCCTTTTATCCCTCTTCAATAACTAAGTCAGTTGCTTCTCTTGGTATGAGGTGGCTCATCTCCACATAATTAGTTTACTCATCAGCCAACTCACCCACTACGTCAACAAGGCTCATTACAGTGTGTCCTTCTACCTTGGAGCAGTTTTTAATGGTTTGCTTCAAAGATTTTGGTAAACACAAGGAGGCCAAGAATTTTGTGGCAGTGTGCAATTTTTGCAGCTCTTTGGTGCATTTGGTTGGAAAAGAATACACACATCTTTAAGGGAGTCTCATTGCCTCTAAATCTGCTTTGCGGTGATAGGATTATGCTCTTAGCTTCTCTCTAGTGTTCTACTTACGGATACTTCAAGGGAGTTGCCATATCTGGTAGATAGAGAGATTGGTTAGCCTTCCTGCAATCTTAGTTTTTATTGGCATGACATTGGATGATTTGTGATTTGGAGGAGTTGAGCTTGAAGGAGTGTTGTCATTTGAAAAAAGTGACAAAGTTGGATTGAACCATTTGACCCAAAAGGCTAGCCATTTGAGTCTTGGTTAACCAAGCTTATACTGCACTTCCTCCTATATTTGAACTCAAGTTGGGCCACAGTTAGATTCTCCATATGTCCTCAGTTAGCAGTTGAGCTAGTCTTTTGGTTGTCAACTGGCAGCTGGCCAGTCTTTTTCTATGATTGGTTCTTCAAATTTGGCAATCGATCACTGGTTGTGTTTATATGACAGTCAACCCAATTACTTGTTTTTTATGTGAGCTTTGTGGCAGTCCCCTTCAGTCTTCTTTGTTCAAAAGAACGTCTAAGATAATTTAAGCTCTGATTCCGTGTAGGCATGTATTGGATGATTTGGGATTTGGAGAAGTAGAGCTTGAAGGAGTATTGACATTTGAAAAATGTGAACCCTTTGATCAGTCCACCAAGCTTATAAGAACATTCTTCCAATGTGGGATTTCCCTCTTCATATTGCAAACATGTGCTCTTTCCAACAGTTTCTTATTGATTTTCTGTGTTCGTTTTTGGTGTTATGTTTTAGAGGATACCTTATCCGCACCCTCATTGTACTTTCCTTCTCTTTTCTCTAATAAAATTTCTTTTTCTTTCAAAAGAAACAAATAATACAACATTCAAAATTGATATTATTCCATGTAAGCAATAGAATTCCATAATAAAAATGTTAGTTGAAAATGCAAACAATGTTTTTGACCAAATTTGATATTCCCAGGGACAAACTACAAGAGAAGCAAGACAAAAACTTGTTAAACTTCAGTCATGCATGTTCCTCCATGTAATAGCTAGCAGGTAGGTAATATAGCTAGACGCATGTGACAGTACTAACACCATCAAGTAACTGGAGAATTTATAAAAAACCATGAAGTCATCTGATAACACATGTAAAAGTTACTAGATCAGTTTTGCATACAATTTTAACTAATGAAACTTACTACGACTCCGAGACAAGTGCTTGTTGAGAATAGATACAAGAAATCTCCAATAACACGGAATGTCCTGCCATTAAGTCTTGAAACATCAAGCTTTTGCACTGCATTGAAGAGAACAACTGATGTTGCATCATTTACCACTCCTTCCCCAAAGACTAGGCTGTATAGTAAAGGAGTTTCCTCTTGATGGAGAACCTACAACATATTACAGATGGAGTGTTGACAATGAGAGCATGTGGATATAATTAAATGAAAGAAAACCATTTACCAATCTAACCAACCTGCAGTGTACAAACTGTGTCTGTTGATGAGAAAATTGTTCCTATAGCTGAATTAAATTAAGATGAGCTAATTATCATCCAAATCTGATATATATGGATTATGGATCAATATAAATATAGTCTGTATTTCTGTCCAATATTGAGATGATAAAATGATCTCACCAAGATAATCTCGCCCAGTCAGGCCAAGGAAGTTCAACTTGGGGAACAGCAACCAGCTGCCTAGGTGAACCAAATGCAAAGACTTAAAGGTGAATTCCACGTTAATTTTCATAGTGATAATGCTATAAATTTCAGGGAAAGGAAAATAAAGAGAATAAGCATTACCGCCCGTAATAACAGATGTTGAAATAAAAACACCGATCACCCCAAACAGCATGATGGTTAAAAAGTTATGGAAGAACTGTTTCTTCTTCACCTGAAATCTGTTAGGAGGGGATAATTCAAAACATCAAAAAATTTTGGAGCCACAAGAGCTGCTTCAAGCCTAACACAAGATAGAAACTTTTACCCTGCATTGAATATTATGGGAGGAAGGAGATATATGAAGAATAGTTCTTCATTAAAGGTAAGGATGTGAGAACTTTTCCCCTTGGTGATTAATAAGAGTATCATTCCAGCAATGCATCCCTACCAAGGAGAACGTTAGAGGCACTAAATATATCAATCAACACCAGGGCACAAAATGGTAAAGTGTATTCAACAGTACTTTCTTTTTAAAATCCTAATAAATTTATCCAGAAAAAATATTAGTATTGGACTATTTGTATTAGAGATATAATAAAAGTCATTCATGTATCTTCACCCTAATAACTTAAGCTTTTAAGAGAATTGATTTATTACATAATGTTAGAACTTTTATGACTAAGTGATCTAGAGTTCGATGCTTGCCACCCCATTCTTCTAATAAAAAAGTTGAATTGCAGCATATGGTCCAGTCAAGAGGAGAAAATAAGAGAGAAAGAACTCTCTCCAGTTACAACTATTTCTGGAATGCCAAAATACAAACAGAAACTCAAAGTGCTGATAGTGTTGTTCATGCTTTTGCAACCATGTAGATAAGGTAATCCAACACAGCAACACTAGTTCATTATCAAGTGGATATTATTCAAAAGAGAGACTTCTTCATTACTAATCTGATACACATAGTCATATACTATTGACTAATTAAATTTCCCATAATCTCTATTAAATTAAGCTTTCAGATAGCTGGTAATGTTTTGTGCTTGGGAGCAAGTTCCACTCACCCGCAGCCACAAATGCAATCTAAAATAAACCACAGTGCTACTCAAAAGCAGTTTCAAGTGTAAGGGTACAAGAGAAGCTAGAGACAGGCATGCTGTTACCCGATACTTCATTCTTTTCTTAAACCACTTCACATAGACTAGTTATCTCATCTTCCGACACTGCTTGACATAAAACCATATAAGTTCTCCGCTCTCAAATATTGACTTCTCAGAAGTTGATTTATAGATATCATTTGATAACTAAGTCATTTCCTTGACGAGAGATTCTTAGCTGAGTAAGAAGAAACACACAATGAATAGTATAGAAGAAGAAAGTTTTCTTACTCCTAGAGTATATAAGAATTTATCTTCCTTGACATACAAATCTTAGCATATTTGAAAGAAATGAGAAAAAGAACCACCAACCACAAGGCCTGAAATCCCTCTTAATTTCCACACCTCACTCACCCAAGTAAGCATTTTGCCATGAAATCGTATAGTATCAATGAAATGACATTAACTAAATTTTCAGCCATTCTTGCCATAGCTAGCTAACAACAAATGGTGCATGGAAAACATAGGCAAGAGTGATGGATTTGGGAAATGTTAAAAAAAAAAAAAAAGAGATTCAAATAGAGAGAGCTTGTGGCTTACAACTACAATGGCAACAATGGATTCATTGACCCATCGGTTTTCTTCGAACAAGTGACCAATGACCAAGCAGAGGCAGAGAACAGCCACGAAGAGTGATATGGGCACCACCTGCGCGTGGTCGTGAGCCAAATTCCTCAACACCTCAGCTATCAAATTCAATGGCACCATAGCCATTGTACGTACTTTCTAACAGTTACACACACCCACACCACCTTTGTATTTTGTATCGCTAAAAAGCTAACTTTGTGTGATGAAAATCAAACGCGAGAGAATCGCGAACGGAAAGGTAGTTGTTGCCATTTCAATTTGCTGAATCTGAGTGCAGTGCTTAGTCCAAAACAGAAACAAGCATTCCCCGGATTCAGAGCGTGGAGCGGTGACAGCAAGCAACGACACGTAGTAGAGACTGCATGAAAAGGGTGTAGCATGTGTCCCTCCACTTTCACGATCAAGATTAGAGATAAGATCCCTAAGGCTGACACAATAACGTTTGAGACCTTGATTTTGCTTTCTTTTATGGTGTCATGTTCCTAATCATTGTATTTAAGTTACAATTCTTTTATATACGCATTATGTTTTCACATCATTCTTACACATAGTTAACTATATATAAATATTTAATTAATGTATGTTATGTAATTAATAGAGCCAGTAATTAATTACTAATATTAATAATTGATTATTAATTCTATTAGTCACATAGTTAACAAAATATTTGTACATTTAACCAATTATAAAAAATATTTTTAAAAAAATGCAAAAATATCATTTTCATTTAAATTATGTACCCTACTCAATTATGTTTCCTCAATCTTATAGACTCGAGAGGATAAGCATAATAGCAGATTTGTTTCCTTTGTCTCTTGTTATTTAAAATTTTTTTATAGTTTGATCAAATATTTTAAAATTTTGGAAATAATTTTAAGTAGAAAAGTATTTTTATTGATGTCATAGCATAGTCAAATAAGTTATTAGACTTGGTACATCATATAAACTATTCGTAATCTTTTGTACATAAATCTTACAGTTGGAAAATCATATAAAAAAAATTCTTACAGTTGCAAAAAAAAAAATCAAAAATATTATTGTGATTTATATACACAGAAAAGATTTTCTAGACAATTGACCGGGTCCTGTATGCAGTGCTTTTTTAATGCATTGCGCATGACAAAGACAGCTCCCAATCCATTTATATTTTTTCTTATACATAATAAGATAAGATAAGACTTCAAAATTAAATAATATCCAAAAAAAAAGTTACATCCAGCTGGCCTAAGAGAGTTTGTATTATTTCAATTATTACATCTCTTACACAGTTCCTTTCAAGACTTATATTTGATGGTTATTTGTTGTTCATTAAATCTTCGCCTTTTAGTTTGACTTGGTCAGTTCTCACATATCCTCCCTTCTCTGTTTTTTTTCCCCCACTTTCTTTCTCGGTCGAATTATATATGAGTAATTTTTTAATAAATACGATTTATCATAAATATTTAAATTATTATTTAATATATATAAGATAATAAAAATTATTATAAAATTATATTAATTATTAATAATATTTTTATATATATTAAATAATAATTTAAATACTTAAATAATAATGTAATAGATCATATCTACTTAAAAATTTCTCATTATATATATAATATTATGTATTCATATGAGATTGACCAAGAGAAGCAAACGTGCGACCAACCAAGTCAAATTGCCTGCCAACATTCGTGCATGTTCATTAATCACTATTCACGTGTGTGTGTGTTTCTTTTTTATTAATATTTTTTGGAATTTTTTAACGAGCCAAATGATTTGTTAAAATACTCATTGAATCTTGAATGATATAAACAGATCGTGCCCCGAGAATAGTTTAGTCTATCATAAGTTGTATAACTTAATTATCTCAAAAGCATTTTACTTAAAATATTTAATTATTTTTATTTTTTTATTTATTTTTAGTTTCAGATTACTTCATAAAAATACAGGCTTTAAGATACAAGTGAACTTTACCCTTATTTAAACTCAATTAATTATTAAATAAACTTACTCTAAGTACTTAAATAACACATAATTATTTTTAGTAAGTGACTTATTCAAATCATAAGTGATTGACTTATATATATATATATATATATATATATATCTTTTGATAGGTTTACTTATGAATATATATTTTTTATTACGATCAAGTGATGTCTGTGTCAATTTCTACTCTCAATTACTTTATATTTTTAATTCGATCAAAGATAAATTATTTCTATTGAAATTAAGAGATTTATAAAAATATTTTTTATAGTCTAATTTAAAAAATTAATATAAGTGGACTTATCGATATCGATTAGTTATGATATAATTAATGTAAATCTTAATTTAATAAGCTCAATTCAAATACTGCTTTTGATCCAAAAAAATTTTATGAGGTAGTGTACCTAAAATATTCTATATATTTTAACTAGTAATTAACATAACACACTTACTTAGAATACACACCATATTCAAGGAGAAGGAATGACTACTTTAAACTTTTTTTCATGTAACTCCAAATGAGTGAAGGAAAAAGTTGATCTTAATATAATCACCTACAAATGACTCTACCGAGTTAGCTAGCTCTATGTTTGAATGTTTTTTCATTAAAAGAACAATATGAAATAAATGAAAATAGAGCGGAAAGAAAAAGAAAGGAATAGAACATAATTTTCATTCTCTTTATTTGAAAGTTTCATTAACGGAACGAAACGGAACGGAATTACCTATGTGTTTCTCCCATTCCATCTCAGTTTTAGAGGGAACAAAAGTTAGACATTTGAGGAGAATAGGGGGGAAATGATTCTCCATATATTTCGTTCTGTTCTCATGTATTTTAAAATTCCTAAATAAAAAAAATTATTTCTGTTTCTCTCATTTTTTTTTTGTTCTCCTCATTATCTATCATCCAAACATAGCGTAAATATCACCTTCTACTTTTTGACCCAATTGTATTAATTGTTAAATCACCCATATTATTATAAGAGAAATTCTTATTACAAAAGTACTTTGTCCGTTCATTGATATATTCCGCAGAACATATATTTTATATCAACCAGAAATGTCAATCCCACATGTCATTTTCTTTATTTAATATTTTCAGATAAAAACAGAATTTTAATATTTTTGAGATTTTAAAGAAATAAACCCCTACCAGGTCATAGTTGGGTAACACCAAATTATACGGCGATATTATGGCACAAAGTTTTGAAGAACTTATCCAAACTAGATCTAAATTTATTGGCCTTATGCAATGAACTAGAAAATCTTGTATAATATGTACACATTAATATTTAATCTTTTATTCGTTTTTAATACAAAATTTGACCAAATTCCTAAAAAAAAGTAAAATAAAATAATTTTTTTGATCTGAAAATAAAATAAAATTCGACCAAAACTAAATAAAGAAATGTGCATAAGTTGAGTTAGGCCCAATTAGTGCAAAATGAAAATACATATAAAAAACATAAACAAGCATTTGGAATTTTGGATTAAACTTCTGGCATCTTCTTTATTTAGTAAAAATAGGATAATACGCAATAGTGATGATTAAATGCAGACATAAATGCAGAAATGTTAGCTAGCAGCAGCTACAGCTGCAGTGCTACATAACAAGTTAACTGACCCTCCCCCTTCTCTTATCTTCGTCTCATTCTCACCTTTTTCTAATTCCCATTCTTCTTCTCTCTGACCTTTTCCTCTTTTTTCCATCTCAATCATTAGAGATGAAATCTTAGAAATTATAACTTCTGTGTAAAGTTGAAGGCATTTGCATGAAGTTTCAAAATCCGCATGATCCTATAACTGGATAAACCTGGCATCACGTGTACTGGGAAAATGGCTATATGGTTGACTTGTCTTTGAAGTATACTTGAATAGGAGACCAAGGAGCCAAGGTTGACATAAGGGTGTCCTATGCCTATGATTCCTCTGGATGAACAGCTCAATTCATCATTGCTAAGTTCTATTAATTAAAGGCATTCATCTTTGGTTTTCTTTCTGAGAACTGCACAATTCTCACAAATTTGTACCTCCTGAAAATTATTAAATCCCAGATAAGGATTTTCTTGGTAAGATTTGAAATCTATGTGGGACTTCATGGACCTCTCTCGTGTACTTGCTCTACTTATTCTTCTGTACTCATTGGTAGCATTGGTATCTTCTTCTGGACCTGGTAACAAAACTGGCTGGAAAACATTGCAAGGTGTGTTTCTAATTCTGCTTCCATTTAGTCTTCCATTGTTTTCTATGGCCCTCATTTACCTTTTAGCTATCTAGTTCTGCGTGGCTGCTGAGACTCCTGCTTGAAAGGAAGTTGGGTATTTGATGTTCTTTCTATAGTTTTTGAGTCTTGTTCTAATGAACAACATATTGTTTCAAACTTTCAATTTGATATATATATTAGTGGTGGCATTGCAATGATCACAACAATGTAAAGTCGTATCAACTTTTCTATCTTGAAAAGAAAATAAGAAGTAAACCATGTTATTATATTGAATCAATAGATATAACAAAGAATTTATGTAAGTTTCACATTTTTTAATTATATCCATGCTCAAACAAGTCTTGAAAAATGCTGGCTTTATTTTGATTAATATGACCTTCAAATGTGAAGAAGAGTCAGAAGAAAATAAGTTCAATAATAGAGACAAGATGATGAACTACAAGTAATATCCAGAAATTGAGAATGTCAACTGCACAATGGGTTCTCATCTCTTAAAAGTAGTAAAAATTTGCTGCAATATGTGTTATTCATATACAAATGCCAGAAATTCAACCTTGAGAATGAAGATGTATACATAAATGTACTCCACCTTTTGCTTCACTTCCTGACATACTGGGAAATACAGGGCCTTGGTGTATTTCATAGTAATTCACACAAGTCTCATTTGATTTGCTGAGCAGGATCTCCACCACTGGTCATAGCACGTGGTGGGTTTTCAGGGATATTTCCAGATTCAAGTTTACCTGCCTATAGTTTGGCACTAAACACTAGTGGCCCAAATGTCATTCTATGGTGTGATGTGCAATTGACAAACGATGGAGTTGGGATTTGTTTTCCAGAGCTCAAGCTAGACAATGCCACTGACATTTCCATGGCTTATACAGGCAAAGCAAAGGATTACTCAGTTAATGGGGTTCCAACCCGGGGATGGTTCTCTGTGGATTACAACTTGAATCAACTAGCAAATGTCTCCCGTGAGTTCAATCTATCTTGAGACCTGAACATTTTGTTTCTATAACCAGATACGACATTCTTGCTTGGATAAACTTTAAATCTTTTTTATCAAATAAATAAGATATTCCCAAAGATAAGAAGATAGGCAGTGGAAGAGGCTGTTTGGCATTTCTGGTGAACATTTGATTTGTCCTAACTCTTTAGAGACCTTTTTGTCAATAAAGGGTTTGGAAGAAGAAAAGAGGTCAAGACTTTGTCAAATTGTGCTGTGTTTGCTATTTTATGCTACATCTGGTTGGAAAGGAATGCTTGGATTTTTCAAGGTTTTTCAACGTCATTAGAAATGTGGTGGGAAAGGGTAAGGGTTTTGGCTTCTCTTTGGTGCTTGGCTAATGGTTATTTTAAGGGTGTTGCCATTTCAGATTTACATGAAGATTGGACTGCCATTGTGCTTTTTTAATCTTGAGCTCTGTTTCTTTGTTGTCCTTGTAATTTTCTCTTTCTTTTGTTCTGTTGTGGAGGATTTCTTCTCCTCCTCTCTTTGTATCTCTCTTCTTTCTTAATGAATTTCTTTTTCTATTAAAAAGAAGAAGAAGAAGAAGAAGAAGGGTTGGTAATGACATTGATTTCTTAAGTATGAAACTAGTTATTGGTGCTTGCCTTTGGTCACAGCTCAGTAGTGGCAAACTTGTTACACTGCTTTTGCCTTTTTTTGGCTTTGATATATGCTCTTAATCACTGATAATTTTCTTGTTGTTGGGATAGTTGTTCAGGGAGTGTACTCTCGAACTAATAAGTTTGATGGCAGTAAATTTCGCATTCTCACTGTTGAAGATGTAGTTGAATTAGTAAAATCACCATCAACAGGTCTGTGGTTGAATGTTCAGGTAAATGGAAGAATATTTGTTTCTTTGTCCTAATACTGGGCTACATTCTTTTGTTTCAAGACAGGTCCTTAGAGTTTAGGCATGTAGGATCTAACTTTTAATCTATATTGTTGACTCAATATGTCTTTCAAATACAATGCAGCATGATAAATTCTTCAAGCAACAGAATTTGAGTACAGAAAGTTTTCTACTTTCTCTATCTACTAAACGAGGATCTGTCAATTACATCTCTTCACCTGATGCGGATTTCTTAAGAAGAGTAAGATCAAGCTTCAGTCCTAAAACAACCAGACTGATCTTCAGGTTTCTAGAGCAGAATAAGATTGAACCTGCAACCAATCAGACTTATGGTGCACTCTTGAAAAATCTAGCGTTTATCAGGACATTTGCTTCTGGAATTCTTGTTCCCAAGGGCTATATATGGCCTGTAGACTCAGACCTTTATCTACAACCACATACCTCTCTTGTCTCAGATGCTCATAAAGAAGGGCTGCAAGTTTTTGTATCAAAACTTATTAATGATGTTCCATTTAGCTACGATTTCAGTTATGATCCTGTAGCTGAGTGCCTGTCTTTCATTGACAATGGTACCTTCTCTGTTGATGGTGTGCTGTCTGACTTCCCAGTTACTCCATCTGCAGCCATAAGTAAGTTTTGTTTCCCCTGTATAGAAATGAACCTTCAGAACAATTGTGTATTCTAGTCATTTTACTAAAAAGAAGTCTAGAATTGCTGTATCTTCACACATGCTTTATAATTATTTTTCAAACTAATGCAAATGATGCTTGAGTTTTCTTTAACCTTCATTCCTAACACCTTTTTCAGGAAAGTTTCCCCCTTCTTTTTCTTCTTGACTGCTTTTTACCATCATTACCAAGCACTGTAAAGATGTATTCCCTAAATAATTTTAAATGAAATTGCAATTATTCATCACTTAATCACATCCATGCTTGTATGGAAGACTAATACATGCTAGAGATGAATATGTAATACGTTGAGACTGAGTTGCATGTAACTTTCTTCCTACCTTGTGAATCTGGACTTATCTAAGGCTATCATAAATTTTATTGGTTTCCGATATCAATTTGCATCCCAATCAGATTCTGAAATCTTTTCTCCTACTGCAGATTGCTTTTCTGGCCTTGGGGAAAATGCCAAAAAACAAGGTATAATTTATTTGAGCTCTCTACTGATATATTTCATTTCTTTACTGTTGATTATTAAGTTATAGGATGTCTGAATGAAATATTTCAGAGGGAGCATAATATTTAAATCATCTTTGTTGACCTGTTCCTGCTTCTTCCATATTTTTCATGCTAAAGTGGAGATTTTGGTTATCTCAAAATATGGAGCAAGTGGAGACTATCCTGCTTGTACTGACCTCGCATATAAGCAAGCTAAATCAGATGGAGCAGATGTACTTGACTGCCCTGTCCAAATGTCCAGGGATGGAATACCCTTTTGCTTAAGCTCTATAGATCTTTTAGAGAGCACAACAGTTGCTGATACAAAATTCAAAAACCATACAACAACTATTCCAGAGATTAAATATGGCAGTGGCATATATACATTCAGCTTGACTTGGAATGAGATAAAAACATTGACTCGTAAGTTGAATGATTTTCTTCAATGCCTGTTATCTAGGTGTGGTATTGTTTAGCCCTTCTCTTTCCTTGTTTTCTTTCCGTGGGGGTTATTAATGGGAACTTGGAACTGTTTAAACCTGCTCAAATAATTTATGCCCAAAATTTTTCACTAGCCAAAAGTCCCATATAATAAAAATTACTAACACAAAATGATGTAGCAATGGATATATTAAATAAAGAAATAGGAGGTGAAAAAATATCTCACTACTTTACATTATATGTTGAAATATTCATCTAAAAAATATTAATTAGATCCTTTTAGTTGCTTCTAATGTGTTTTCTAAAGTATTATAAAGCTTGAATCCTTTAATGAACAATACTGTTGGAATTGACAGAGTTAAAATATTTCAATGTCTATCTAGGCATGCCCTTTTTGAATGCTAGAAAGATTTAGCTTGCAATTTGGGTATCCCATTCAATTTAAGTTCTTGGAAAATTAGAACCAAAAAAAAAAAAAAATGAAACTTGTTCTCAACAAATGTACACATTCCTCAATTTTGTTATTCTTTGTTTATCATTGCAGCCACAACATTGAATCCCTATGCGAAATACATCTTGTTCCGGAATCCAAAATTCAAAAATTCGGGGAAGTTTTTAACCTTGTCTGATTTTTTGTCCTTGGCTAAAGGCTCTGGCATTTTGATCAGCATAGAGGTAAGTTCTTTCATTTCTATCATTTTTTGTTCAGGATTCATTCTTGTGTGAGCTGTTGATTCTTTATAGGTTATTAATTACTATGCATCTTATAAATTATTTTAATGATCGTACGACGAATATTTTGTTAGAGCAAGAAAATAGCTTATTAAAAGGCAATAAAGGACAATTTTTGTTGTTGGGGTTAAAGCCTTAGTGTTATTATGTAACGAAACTAATTTACACATGTAATTATATGGTGCTTGTTCTTTAGTTGCTGCAGGTATCTTTAATTCTTGCAATATGACCAGGGACTGCTTTAAAACTTATTTCGTGTGAGTTTCCCATTATTGATTTAATGACTCCTAACTTCAGTTCTTTAGAATAAGCATAAAGTCTAAGTGAATACTACCTAGACAATGTTGTATTTCATTATTATCAAGAATGATTGGTTAGTTCATCAGCAATATAATGAATAATTTCCACCTTGATTAATTCCTTTTATGCTTTGTTAATGACATTTTCATTTTTTCTGGGTATCAGAATGCTGCCTACCTTGCAGAGAAGAAGGGATTAAGCGTGACCAATGCAGTCTTTGATGCATTGCACAAAGCAGGTTATGATAAACCAGGATCTCATAAAGTTATGATTCAGTCAACTCATAGCTCAGTACTGAAGATATTCAAGGATAAATCCAAATATGAAAGGGTGTACAAGGTTGATGAGAATATTCGTGATGCTCTTGATTCAGCTGTTGAGGACATTAAGACATTTGCTGATTCTGTGGTGATTAGAAAGGCAGCTGTTTTTCCTAAAACTTCAGCCTTTCTAGTTAACTCTACAAACACTGTAACAAGGCTACAATCATTTAACCTGCCAGTTTATGTAGAAACTTTCAGCAATGAATTTGTATCTCAAGCATGGGACTACTACTCGGATGCATTTGTTGAGATAAATTCATTTGTTATTGGAGCCAAAGTTAATGGCATTATTACAGACTTCCCTAAGACAGCTGATAGATACAGAAGTAAGTGGAAACTAAAATATAAAACTTTGCTGCTTGAACAAGGTTTCTGGATAATTGACATCACTTAGTCCCTAGTTTGTGTTTGGTAGAACTTGAAAACTTAAGGCTTTCATGATGATGATACTTATTCTTTATACTAGGGTAGCAAAACTCTGCTCTGCTTAGTGCAAAGTGCAAACTAATAATTTTATAGGAATGTGCTGCAAGTTTTGTGTTGTCTACAGCTGGGTCTCTGCTTCATTCATGATTATTGCCAGCATGGTTATTATAGGTTAAGCTATTAATGTAGAAATATTCTTGTCACTTGACAAGTTTTTATAGCTCTTACATACTTTTTCTTTCATTTGTTTAATTTTGTGGCTAACAGGAACAATTCTGTAAAAAAGTAGCTGTATTTTATGAAGCTATTTAGCCCTCAATGCTGACTTGATATATTGTTGTTTTACTTGTTGCAGAGAACTGGTGTTTAAAGCATGGCAACAAAGCACCTTATATGAGCCCTGTTGAGCCTGGAAAACTTTTAAAACAAGTTACTAAGGAGTACCTTCCACCACCTGCCCCTCCATTCCCAGTCTTGAATGATAGTAATGTGACAGAGGCACCTTTGCCTGCTGTTTCTGGAGAAGTTCCAACTCCCAGTGCTGCTCCTGTGTTAAGGGCAGCAGCTCCAGCCCCCATCACAGCATAAAGGAAAGTAAACAGGAAACCAAGTGTAGCATCCATGCCATTACCTTGTAAGCTGCATAGTTGGAATTAAAGGATTTCTTTCTATTAGAATTATTTTATCAACTTTGAACATTACATTATGATAGTCCTATTGTAAGATGTGATGATCTGTATAGCGTTTTCTCATTATCAGTTAGACTCCTATGGACCGTGGAGATAAAATTTCCTTGCCTCTATCAAGTTGAGCAACAGTTGCAACATATTTTCCCATCCCACAAACATAAAATACACTGTATTTTAGCTGGAAGCAAATCTCAACCAGTAATATACACAAGGTTTCTTAATTGTCACATTTTTAAAAAATATTAATCTTTTACTAAAATAATCAATTACAGTTGAGATAATTAATATAAAAGTCACAATAAAATAAATTTAGCTTAAATATGCTTTTAGTTTATGAAAATATAACACTATTAGATTTCATTCTCTCTTAAATTTTGGATTTAATTTATGTTCTTAGTTTTTAAAAAGTGAGTGAATTTAATCGTTTTCATTAGTAAAGATATGTTAAATAATAACATGACAAATGTAGACCCCGGTCACCTTTGTCGTGTGTCTCCATTAAGTGAAGTCACGTTGCATTACACAATTTGCCACCTTTTACCATGCGAAAATTTTTTATATGATCATAGAAAAAGAACATTTTAGATTGATGCCTTCATTAAAAAAAAAAGTAAGGACAGAAAAAAGAAATAAATAAATAAATAATTTAGTGTGAAACACAGAAGAAGTTCACTTACCATGGCCCCACCATTTGGCACATCTTAACACCTTTCCCCTCTTCTTCTCCCTGTCCTCTCCTCTCTCACCTTAACCACAGGTCCATAACGCTACCTTCAATCCTAACTCAGAATACAACCTAGAAAAATTTTAAGATATAGCAACCAAACCATTTAACATAACAGTAGCCATCAAACGAATCCAGCTTCCATTCCCTTCCATTGACGCCCCTGCCTGCACCCAATCAATTGCCTTCACTCCGTTCACTTTACCCTTAACACTAAGAGTCTCAAGTAATCTGCTTCAATTTGTTGAGTAAAATTTATATATTTATTAATTCAATTCACTTAATATTAATTAATTTTAAATTAAAATTTCACGAAATATCAGTGCTAATATAGTAATATCTAATTTCTATCACCTATGTTACTAACTTATCCATCACTTACTTCGCTAGAGTCGCTGTTTCTATAGAGGGGGAAGTGCTCACAAGCAACCTTGCACCCCACCTTTCTCGATCACTAGAGCTACTCTGAAATTTCTGCAACCAACGGAGAGAGGATCAAGCAGTAGTAGCGTAAGCCTCCACCACCAGAGCCACCGTGTAGAAATCTGCTCCCAGCGTCGCTCCTCCATCAAAGCTCTGCATCAGTGCGAATTGCAGCAAATCTTCCTTCTTGTCGTGTCCCACCACGAACCTGAGGGCAACCTCTAGAGAAGCCAGTTGGAGGCCCCATGAACCAGAAGGGCCACCACTGCCGAGCCCATGTGTTCCACCGAACCACCGTTCGCGACCAACACCAGCACGACGCCACGCCCAAGAAGCACCACCTGAACAATATGCACAACCAACCTCTGCCCCAAGCACACTCTACCACCATAGACCGAAAGGAGAGGGGCATGGGCCTGCATAATTAGGACTCGAAAGTTTACAAAGAGTAGTACTAGGGATGGCACCCTCCCAACCTCTCCAATTTTGTCCCATCCCTTCCCTAATCTCCACCTGGGGAAGGGGGGTTTCTCCCTGTTTCTGAGACCTTAAAATTGATGGCTATAACTTTAGCTCGAACCTTTTGACTTCAAAGGTTTTGGAATTAAATTTTATTCTAAAATTATTAAAAATTCAGAAAAAATAATAAAAATTAAAAAAAGAAAAAAAAAAAAAAAAAATATACTAGTGTTTCTTCCTGTACATATATTTTTTATGTTGATAAAAAATTTAAGGTCTAATTATTTTTTAATTTCTTTAAATATAGTTATTTTTTATTTTTTTCTTTTAAATTTTTTTATATTATTTTGGTTTTTTAAAATTTTAAAATACGTAAAGTTAATTTCTCAAATAAGATAATGGTAAGTATTAATTTCACTTATTAAAATTTAAAAAGATTAAAATGAGATAAAAAAATTTAAAGAACAAAAAAAAAAAAATAGTTATATTTAGAGAAATTAAAAAGATGATTAAATCAAATTTTAATTAAATTTTGCACTATTTGTTTGTAAAAAATTATGTATTGATTGTGCTCATATTTAACATGTATATATTATTATATGTATTATATAGTTATAACGAATACATTTAAATATGAGTATTGAATAATATAATAACTTTATAATATAAAATAACAATTAAATAATAAAGTGAACAATAACTATATTAAAATAATATCATCTAAAATCTTATAAAATAAACAATAGCACTAATCATTATAATAATTTTAGAGGTCATTTATTATTTATTTTATTTTATTTCCACCTCTAAAGTATAAATAACTTTAAAAAAGAATTATTACAACCAAATGCATTAATATAAAATCGGTATATTTTATTAAAATCATACAAAATGAATTAGATAAATACTTGAATGAATACTATGAATATAATTAATTAATTAAGAAAATTCAAATTTAAACTTATAAACAAATATGAAAAAATGCATATCAGTAAAATAACCGATATATGATATTAATAGAGAGGAAACACATATATACATCAATATAATATCAATGAATAAATCATATATTGAAATAATTTAAAGGTAAAACGCAATTATTAAATAAAAGCTTCATATATTTTTCATTGATATACATAAATTTTGATCTATACAAAAAACATGTTTTGCTTGCTATACGAAAATATTAGATATTTACATTTTAATTCACTGTCATTTTTACTCCCCATATTACTATCAACAATGTAACCTCAAATTTATAGTGAACGTCAAGACTTTGCAAATGAAGCCACGAATTAGATGAGTTAACAATCGTCATGACAACATTTTCTCTTCTACCATTTAGAATAACTGATAATATTTGTTTAAAATCTCTCAAAACTTCAACTTTTTTTATCCAAAAGATTCTTCAATGTTATTGTCATTTGAAAACCTCAAAATATATCTTAGAATTTTATCAAAACCTTCAAAAGCTCAGTTGTTTATCATTAGAGTTTTATCCCAAATAATAAAACTTACATGACGAAGAAGCAAAGCAATGCAGTTGAATTTTACATTAATAAGTATTTTACTTTATGAACGAAGGGCAATTAACAAAGTTTTTCAAATAAATGTCTTTCATGTTCCCCATATTTATAGACTAAAAAAAAGCCTCCATTTTCACTCATTATAACATAAGTTAGAAGCAGTCATAGGATAATAATGTTTACTTTTTATAAAAAGTATTACAACATGAGGATCTTGGAATAATGTAGAAATACTTGAGTGGCGCCCTACAAAGATTCTGAGAGCATGAAAGGAATTCCTCACCAGCCTTCAAAAGCTTCGAGAAAGTTTAGGAATAATTATGATAACGACATCACTAAAAACTTATTGCCTTTGAATCACCGGATTAGGAGATTAGAAGGATGACTCATCAAAGATTGATTATTATCTGCCTAATTGCTTTCTCAGCTTCTTTGTCAAATAGTGAATCTCCCAAAACTTTTGTGATTTTCTTGGTAGCATCTATTCCTTCACCACCCTCATCAACAAAAGCACATAAGTAAATTTTTGAGCTTCCTAACATGAAAAAAAATGTATTGCAGATATTGCTTCATCCCTATTTCAAGTAATAGTCTAATGTAATAGAACAAAATCCAACAAGGTCATCTATCAATCTCTTTTATATATTTAGAAACAGTTAGATCATAAAATAGACACCGATATAATCAAGAAACTAGATCTTGCAGACCCAAGCAATGGATGAAGTTAATTAATTAGTATACTTAAGAAAAATAAAATAGATTAAAAAATGATGATATCTCTACAATAAGATAATTAATGAAATATTGGGAGAACAAATATCCTATTTAATACCCGAACAATTAAGGAAAAACATTATATAAAGCCCTCGGCTACTAAAAAAAAAATAACCAACTAAAAATATAACATTAAAAAAAAAAAAAAAAAAAAAAAGGGGAAAGGGGGACGGTAACAAAAACTTGCAACTTAAAAAATATTTTCTACGATAAAACCTAAATTAAGTCAAAATTGTTTAGCATCATATACACAAGTAGAATAAGAAAACCAAACCAAACCCAAAAAAAAAAAAAATGAAAAAAATGATTCCCATGTAACGCATGGACAATTTAAAATAATATATTTTTTAATTAAATTTTAAATAAATTTAATTTTGATATATTATCAATGTAAACGTTTTTTACACTCATTCAATCATGTTCTATTTATTAATTTTTAGGTATTAATACCGATAGAAAGAATCAAACATAATAAAGGAATTTACATATAAAAATAATTACATAAATGCTTCATATATTTTTAATAAATGTATTTTTTCTTATTTTCGTAAGAACACATTGAATGCTGTAAAGTATTTTCATTTTAAATAAAGTGTGAACATCTCTTACGACGTAATTTTAAAAATTTGTAAACAATGAAAAAGAAGATAAATGATAACAACAAATGAATTTTTATATTACATAAAAAGTTGTTTTGCAAAAACACATCGAATAAGGTATCTTTATTTCAAATATTGCATGACGAAAACCAGCAATTAGAAAACTTTGTAACCATCGATGGAAAAGAAAAAAAAATATAAATAATAATAGAAAGTTACAAAGAAAACTTGTATTTAGAAATTTAAATTTTATTTATTATTTATGAAAGATATAACAATATTGTTTGAGTATTAAAATCTAACTTATTGTAACAAAAAAATAATTATTTAACAAAAGAAAATTATTTAAACATTCCATAACTTTTAATTTTATTAAGTTTTCTTGTGAAATTATCACATAAATATAAATATTAATATATTTTTATGTAATTTTTTTAAACCCATAATATATAAATACAAAAATATCATTAATAAATTTAGTATCTTAATTAAAAACTACATTTGATTAGTATTGTTAATATTTCATGTAAAATTTTCTCTTCCCTGCAATATACATACTAAGATTTTCTAAATACTAAAATAGAATATAAATGTATATATATGAATAAAAAAATAAAAATATAATTAATTAATCTAGTTTTATAATACTAAATTATATTTCAATTAATTTTATTATATATTTTTAAATTGCTCAATCCCAGGTACATAATAATATGTTTTGATGTAGAGATATCAACATTGAGCTATGTAAATAAAAAAAAAAATTATAAAGCACAAACATGTTTTATAAGCTCTTCTTATTTATTTTTTAATCTGAAAATTAAATAATTAAAATTAAAAAAATCCTAAAAACGAATAACACACTATCTTAGATATTGGTAATAGATATTAATAAATAAATTACAAGATGATAATAGATAGTGATTATGAGTTGTCAATATCATTAACAAATATTCATCAACTAAATAATACATTACAACTTTTTATCTTAAAAAAGTAAAGAGTAATTTCTAATTTTTGTTAAAAAAATTGAAACATATTCAGAACATTAATTTATTGGTTGGATGGTTTGATTAATTAGAAGAAAAATATAACATTAAATTATTGGTTGGTGTTGTGAACTAATTAAGTGTAAATTAATTGAACATTGATGGATTTTAATTTGGTGGGAATTTGCTAGAGACAATTAAAATCAATTAATAGATTTCATAAAAAATAGGAAATAATAAATACTTATTTAGCGATCCAATGAAAAAATAGATATTAATAATTCTATAATTAAAACAAAGTTGGAATTAAAATTAAAACACCCAAGTAATAATTGTCTAAAATGTCTTCAATTTAGGAGGGAAGACAAAACTCTAAGGCAACCCTAAAGGTATGTGACTTCTTTAAATGATCACATGATTTTTCAGTAACTTTTAACTTTGTAACAGTGCAAGAAGTATAATTTCTTTGGTTTAGTTTGATCCACAACATAGATGCGTATGCTAAGAGCTCAGACAGTATTTGTTCAAGATATCAAGCAATATTTTGTAGAGTAAAAATTCATTCCTCAAAACAGAAAGTTTGAATCCAAGTGATAAGGTGGCAAAAAGGCATATCACTGTTATTGTCACCAAACCAACAATGAACCAGTGCTCCTTTACTGTCACACCAGCATGTCCAACGCATGGCGTTGGTATTCCACCCAGTTGTGTAGGTCGAGACCATTCCATCTGCAGAGTTCACACAAATGATTATTAGATAGAGATGATTTTCCAATCCACAGCCTAACAGAAGAAGCAATGGTCTTACAGTTTGCAAATCAAGAACATGTAAATCATTGTAGCAAGTTGCATGTGAACCTCCACCAAAGATAATTAAGTATCGCTCCACATTATAGCAATTTGATATATTTTTAAGTCTCATATCAATAAAAAAATTAGAGTAAAAAAGTGGTGAGCATCTATAAAAGTAAGGTTGAGTAATATTAAGTTATGACAAAGTATATACTAACTTGTTAGACTTATGTTTTTGAATTAGAATATTAGATTTTTAATGTAATATTTTAAAAATCATATACTTATTGACCTATTTAAAGGCCTAAGCTCATTGACCTATTTCAAGGTTTAGACTTGTTAGCCTATATAACGTTCTATTAGTCTATTTAAAAATAAGTCTATTAACCTATTTAAAGGCTTGTTGATCTATTTAAAGATAGATCTGTCAGTTTATTTATGTTAAGAGTTCCACATCGCCTGCCTCAATCTTCCGGTGTGGTTTATATATTTATTGGGTCACTCCACTTAATGTCAATTGGTTTTAGGTTAGAATCTAACATGATATCAGAGCCAAGATCCCATCTTCCGTTGTCGCCTATTCCGTTAGGCTCGCATGTTCCGTCCAGGCATCTGTGGAGGGGGGTGTTAAGAGTCTCACATCGCCTGCCTCAATTTTTCGAGTGCGGTTTATATATCTGTTCGGTCACTCCACTTAATGTCAATTAGTTTTAAGTTGGAATCTAACAATTTAAAGGCCTTATTGCAAAGTAGGCTTTTAAATAGGCTTTGAGGTTAGGCCGGACTTTTAAAAAGGATAAGCTTTCTAGTCAGGCTAGACTTTTAAAAAGGTCAAGCCAAGTCTTAAAAATTGACTTATTTCATGCTCACAGGCTAGGCTCAAATCTTATAATTAAGATACAAGCTCGACCTATTTAAGACAAAATCTAACCTGACTTGACCTGTTTTCATCCTTATGTAGAGGGTGTTAAACAACCCAAGCCTATTTGGGTCACGGGTTTATTGGGTTGAATGCGGGTCAACCCACCAAAACAAACAAAATCGTAGCAAGCATTTTGTTGTTGCTCCATCGACTCTGCTCTCAATCCAAACACAAAATACCTTGAATCAATGATGACAAGGATGGATTTCAAGTCTGCATAATGGAAAACCAGAATTAAAGTGAGAATAGTCACAGTTAGGAATAAACCATAATCAAGGTGGAACTTTTCGATGATTGCAGTTTGGTGAAGGTTCTGATTCTAACTTGGATGACGATGCTGCAGAGGAATGTTGGCGAAGGCACTCTCGATATATGACGACGATGAGCTTCTTCGTCAAAAGATTTGATAGCTTCTCCTACCTCGCACTCAGTTTTAGTGTGTGTTTGAATTAAAGTTTGTAAACTTAAGTTTGAGTGAAATTGAGTTTGCAAAGTTAAGTTTGGTTAAAAGTGAATTTGTAATAGTGTGATTTATGTTTAGGAACTTTTGTCTCAAAAGTGAGTTTGACAAAATGAATATTATTTGGATGAAAATAATCAAAATCACTTTTAAATGTGTAATTACTAAAAAAGGTATGAATTTTTATTACAATATTAATAAAAAATTATAATAAAATGTCAAATTATATTAGTAGTAGAGTTAAATTATAATAAAATGAATGTTGTTTTTTTTTTCTTTACTTTTAGTAATAGTGTTAAATTATAAATAAAAAAAACTATAACAAAATGTTTATTATAGTGTGTGTGAATTGTTTTTGGTGTCATTATAGTGATTGCCAGTATTTCAGTACTAACTTCAAGTTTATTTCACTTTGTTTTTGGTGTGTGTGAATTGTTTTCAATAATGACGAACATTCAACATTGTCATAATTTCAACTGCACCATTATCATTAAATTAAATAAAATGAACTATGTACCTATTGGCCCCCTAGAGCTCACAGTTACCTGCTCCAGAGAGTCATATTTATGAGACAAAAATTTATACCAAACAGCATCAGAATCCACCAAAAATCACCACTTCCACTTAGCCAAAATGCTAAGGTTAAGTAATTCCAGATTTTTAATCCCTAACCCCCCACAATTCTTTGGTTGACATACTTTATCCTAATTCAGCCAACCTATTTTTTTAGAGTCATCAGTACCAGACCACAAGAAGGCTCTTTGAATCCCAATCAATGTATTTAAGACTTTCTTTGGAGCTTTGAAAAAAGACAAAAAATTCAAAGACAAGCTTGATAAAACAGAATTTACTAGAACGATTCGACTACCCATAGATAACTGCTTACCCTTCCACGAAGCCAATCTCCTCTTCATGGATTCAATAACTGGGAGCCAAGTAGCAACTTTTCTCAGATGAGCACCAATTGGCAAACCAAGAAACTTAAAAGGAAAGATTCCAGTAAGACAGTGGAGAATATTTGAGGCTACTGACAAGAAGCTATCCTCCACATTAATGCCAAATAAGTCACTCTTATGAAAATTGACCTTTAAGTCTGATGCTAATTTGAAGCTTCTAAGAACAGTTTTTAGCATCCACAAATTCTCCTAAGTTGCCTTTCCCACCAAAACTGTATCTTTAGCATACTGCAATAAAGAATTATTGGCCTCTTCTCCAGCCCGAAAACTCAAGAATTTTCCTAGCTCAACTGCCATTCCCATTAAACCACATAACCCTTCAGATATTATAAGAAAGAGAAAAGGTGCAAGTGGATCTCCTAGTCATAGACCTTTATTCAAAGGAACTTCATGGGACGCGCTACCATTCACTAACACAGACAATGAACCTGAAAAAATACACGCTCTAATCCACTCCCTCCATTTAGCACAGAAAGCCATTCTACCCATCATATAGTCCAGAAAACACCAACTCACTAAATCATAGGCCTTTTCAAAATCGACCTTTAATATAATGCATTCTTGCTTAGATCTCTTTGCCAAATCAACCAACTCATTAAAAACAAGCACACCATCTAAAATTTGTTTTTTTGTGAGAAAAGTAGTCTGACATGTAGAAATAACAGCCCCTAACACCTTTTTTAGTCTTAAAGCCAATAATTTCGAGATAATTTTATAGATACTACCAATGAGGGAGATAGGTCTAAACTCGGACAACCAATGAGGATTTTCAATCTTAGGCACCAAAGCAATAAACGAAGAAGTAACACCCTTAGGGAGATTAGCATTAAAATAGAATTCCTCAATCATTTCACATACCTCCACCTTTATAATGTCCCAACAATTTTTTAAAAAGTTGAAATTAAAACCATCTGGCCCAGGACTCTTGTTGCCATCACAGCTCCACAGGCCTTCTTTGATCTCATCAACAAAAAAGGGAGAAGAAAGAAAATTATTATCTGCACAAGATACCTTCTTAAAAATAATCCCATCCAGCACAGGATGATTCATATCATGATCTGAGTAAACCCTTTGAAAGTGATCTGCAACCTCTACTTTTATCTCTTCAACCCCCTCAATCCACCGATCCTCTGTCTTAAGAGCCACAATCTGATTAACATTCCGTCGAGAACGAAGACATAAGTGAAAGAAAGTTGTGTTTACACCCCCTTCCTTTAGCCATCTAACTCTAGCTTTTTGAAAAACAAGGCTCTCTTTAAAACTAAGTTGGTGCCACAAATCTACTGAGAGTTGCCTTCTTTGCACAACATCTAAAGGAAGCAAATCATCAAAAGTTGCCTTATCATCCAGTAGGTTCATTTCATTAACCAATTGATCTACTTTGAAGTCCAGAAAATCAAACACCTCCTTGTTCCACCTTTTAAGCGTCTCCTTCAAGAGCTTCAATTTTTCCTTGAAAGAGTATATTTTCCAGCCACCCACCTCAAACTCTCTCCAACAACCAGTAACAAACTGAACAAAATCACGATGCCTCATCCAGCAATTATTAAAACAAAAAGGCTTAGGACCCTAGTTAGAACAACCACTCTTCAAAACTACTGGGCAATGATCAGAAATGTCCCTCTTTTCAACCCACTGAGATGTTATTTGCCAAAGATCAATCAAACCTTCTGATATTAAAAAATGATCAAGTCTACTCATAGCAGACCCATCAACTCTGAACCAAGTGAACTTCTTTCCGAGCATCGGAACATCAACCAAGGCCATGTCCTCCATAAACTGCTGGAATTCTTCCTACTCCTTGATATTTTCCTGTTGACTCAAACCTCTTCTTTCATCTCTAGACTTTACAGCATTAAAGTCCCCAGCCACACACCATAGATCACCGCTGAAACCCCTTTTAGACATAAGCAATTCCCTCCACAATTTCTTTTTACCAGACAGCGAACATGAAGAATACACATTGACGAAGAAACATCTCTTACCACTTTAACCCCATTCCTCACACACTCCTAAGAACCCTTCACTAGAGAAAGAAAATAATAATTTCATAATATTAGGCTTCCAGATAGAGATGAGCCCACCTAAAAAGTCTAGAAGCTGGACTATACACCCACTGGCAAGTAAATCGCCATAAACCTTCAACCACCTTATCATCAACTAGAGTCAACTTTGTTTCTTGAAACAAACATATATCGAATTGGTCCGCAACAATAAGCCTCCAGATATTACTTTTCTTAATCCGGTTGCCAAGCCCCCTCACATTATAGATAACAGCTCTCATATTGGAACCTTCTGCGAACCCCTCCAGACCTTCTCCAAACCATCCCTAACCTCCATTTGCTATAAAAGCTTGACATATTCACCATCTTCTCTTGAGCCAGACACCCCCAATTCCTTAGCCAAGACCCAAATCTTCTTTGCTACCATACCCTCATTCTTTGACAAAATCTTCAAATTACACTGCTGCATATCAGAATCGGTGATGGAGAAACCTATAGAGACGTCTTTTTCATTCTGATCTGGCTGCATATGGGTTGATTGATCAATAAGAAGCCGTCGTAGGACCATTGGCAAATTGGTAGCGCCATTAGAGGAGTTACTAGATAGTCCCTCTTGGGCATTTAAATCATTTTGAATGGCTTTTCCCATCAATACTCCATTAACCCCTTCCTCCTCCGAATCTAAAGCCAAGGAATCCTTATTAATGCCTTGGTCCAAATTCAGAGAACCTTCATGATCGGGGAAATCCTCCACCGGCTGCCCAAACTGGGAATTTGAGTCTGTTAAGATGCTTTCTTCATCAGAGCTTACTTTCATTCTATGACCCACTACATTCATGCTAGAAGTTTTATAAACATTATCACTGAAAACCTCCTCAACAAGTTTAATAGGAAAGATATTTCCATTGATATCCACTCTAACCACTCTATTAATACGATTTGGAGTCGTTGTTCTCATTAGGATTTTGGCCATGTCTATGCGAGCTCGTTTTCTTGTGCTTTCATCAATGTTAACATAGTGACCTAAGCAAGACACAATGAAGTTGAAGAACTTTTCAGACCACGCATAAACTGAAGTTCCATAGCACTTCACCCACACCAATCTCTCTGAATCCACTTCCTTTGGACTCCATTGTCTAATTTCATTAAACTAATTAGAGAGCCAATCCGTGGCATCGTTGATAAGTGTTGGAATCTCATCTTTATTCTCTGCCTCCAAAAGAACGAGATTAGCACCCAATGGAGTAACCTTAATTGAAAAATACCCATCTGAATGAAATTTTTCCTAAATATTGAAAGTGTCTCCCAGAGTTCTGACTTTGCCAACAAACGCAAAATTTAGTTTATCCTCCTCAAAAGAATCCATGTCGAAGCTAAGGCGGTAGAATCTGTCAGATGTGGATTTGTCATGATTCTTCCTTTTTGTTTTGTCTTGGTTCACCACCTAAGCATAAGAGAACCCTTCTTGTCTTCGCGCATAACCCTTAGTAGCATTACTTTCTGGATGAAGTTTTTGTTGTTGTTTGATGCTATCACCCCAAACACCCTGCTTGAACCTTGGAAGGTTAATGTAAACCTTTTGATCACCGATTAGTATCTTGTCTAAGGTGCTTCCAAAAAGAGTTGGGTCAGAAATCTCGATAAATCTCATGAAGCCAAATTGTTTGCCCCTTCTATCTACCTTTTTTCAGAATGAAGACCTCCACCACTTTACCCCATTTCTTGAACACCATCCATATATCATTGGGACCAAAATTATCAGGAAATTTTGAGAAAAAATATGTGACATGACCTTCATTGAACGAAACTTTTTTCTTTGCTGCCTATATCTGGTTTTGCTCCTTTACTATCCACTTACAATTATCCCCACAAGATGACTCCCTCACCTTCTGTCTCACCTTACGCCATTCCCCCTCACCTTCTGTCATTTTTTTTAAAACCAAACTTTTGCAAAGATTAACATGCCAAAATTACTAGGAAACGAGCAGAAAAGGAGGTTCTATTTGGGTAGAGACCAAGGTAGAGGAGCGGCCATGAATGGTCAACTGTAGCCGGTCAGGGTTCCAATCTGGGTACGATAACACTACATGGGTCACGGTATGGTGTTGGTCAGATCTGCGGTGCAGTCCGGGCTTGCAAAGGACGACAATCAGAACATGGTTGCACGGCGGTCAGTGGCAAATTTTTTGCGTTGAAGCACGATCTGGCAACGCGTAGTGGTTAGGAAAATCAACTGTTGATGTTGTGATATGGGTCACCGACCTTCTGTGCTAAGGATGGCAGCAACATGGTGCCTGGGAGGAGCTGCTAGAGGCGCAGTGGTTAGTGGATGGAGAGCATTGTTGGTTCGATGACTAGCGGTGGTGGCCAGGCTTGCAGAAGGCGACGCTCAGAGCGTGGTCGCACTGAGGTCGGTGGCAGGACTGTTGCATTAAAGCGCGATCTGGCTGCGCATTGAGGTTGGGAGCAGTTGCTATTGGTGGCGCGATCTGGAAACTAAGAGGAGTTAGTGACACGATATGGATCTGGATCTACGCATATGCGCAAGGAGAACAGGATCGACGACGATGTCTGATGGCCTCGGATTTGGTGGTGATGGTGTAGATCGGGGCAGTTCGAACGGTCCAGTCCTGGTAGTGCGATGGCGTGGTCCTGGCTTCGGGGCAACAGATAGTGCGGGTTGTGCAGCGGTTAGGGTTTTGGCAAAGTTAACTAGTTGTCTCAAAACCTGTGCTTTCAGTCACGTTACATGTAAAAGCGGCAAAGCCTCAAACCATGGTGGTCCTCTTTCTGATCCTCGTTTGTTGTCAGTATCAATCCAAACATAGATCACTAGACAGGATTGATTTCTTACCAATAAAAATTTATAAAGGAAAATTTACAAAGATGGAAAGTAATAGAAGTTATAAAAGACCTATTATGTTTGAGTAGCGTCGGTTGAGACTTGTGGTATTAATTTGGTAGATTGAAACCTATTATGTTTGAGATTGAGACTTATGGTGTTAATTTGTTAGACTAAGACTTATTATATTTGAGATTGAGACTTATGATATTAATTTGTTAAATTTTGTATGTTGACTTTTTTTAAGGAATTTTTTTTTAAAATAAAAACATATTGGACCCACAGGTTCGATCCAACACAACCCACTTTTGAGCGGGTTGGGTCAAGTTGAGGAAAAAAAATCCTCGACCCAACTCAATACAACCTACTGCTCTAGTAAGCAGGTCGAGTTCAAAAACGTTGTTGAACTCACCCAACCCACCCAACGAACACCCCTATTTACATATACAATATTTTATATTTCTATAATTTCTAGATTTATATATGTTTTTGTCCATTTAAATATATCAATTTTTAGTTTTAATTTTTAAATTATTTGATTATGATTTATGTCTTTATAATTTTAAAAGTGAGTAAATTAGTCATTATTCTTATTTTAAAAGTAAGTGAAATTGACTCAATTCAATCCTTTTCATATTAAATCTTTCTTCCTTTTCATATTAAATCTTTGTATGCAATTAGATAACTTTACACATAATTTTCTTTTGTACACCAAAATGTTATCTACCTAGTTTGCTTGTACCAAAAGCGTAGAAGTTAAAGTAAAATATAAAAAGGAATTTGTTAACAAATGTTTTAATGATGCTGAATAAAATTTTAAAATAGAAATTATTAAATAAAATATAAAATATTTAATATATTGATAACTCAAAAAGAATTTATTATTTTCTTCATTAAATAATTAAAAGTGTTTAATAAATCCTATTAAATATTTTTTAACTAGTATTCTTAAAACACTTATTAATAAGACCCATTTTAAAAAAAAATTAATTTTGATATATTGTCATTGTAAAATCTTTTATATCATTAATCAATTATACGTTATTATATGTGTAACTTTTAAAGTAGTTATTGTGAAAGTTAAATATTTTTAATAATATGACAATGCATAATTGATTAATAATATAGGAAACTTTTATATTAACAATACATTCAAATTAAAAAAAAACTAAACATAAGCTAAACAAAAATTATCATATACTGTTCTAGATCGTACTCCGGGTTCATAACTCGTACGTCAACTCGGCGTGCATGCCCGCCGAAATCCGGCATCTACGCCCTTAACAGGAATGCCCCAAAAATATACGTTGGACCCCAGTATTGGATGTTAACAGCTTTACCGCATGATCTACGCAATGGATAAATCTTATGGATATATCTTATTGTTAATCATGATTTTACGAAATAATAGCATTATAACTACCATACCAGTATTCCGATAATATACAGATCCCATGCAATTAAATAAGGAACATATCTCTTCCTGCTACTATTACGGGAATGTATCTCTCCATTATGAGAACGTATGTATCCAGCCTCTATAAATACCAAGCTAAGTAACCTTGAATAAGTATCAATAAATTATCATTTATATCATAACCCTACTTGTACATAGTCTGATTTGAGTATTGGAATCCCTTTGCAGATACCAACCCCCTTGTCTCAACACATTCAGCTGCTGTTGTGCAAGGAGGAAATTACCATAACGTGCCTATCTCAGGTGTACCTCTGAATCCACTTCAAAACATTGGCGCCATATGTGGGAAAGATAAACTTCTAATCCCACTCAACGATGGTGAACACACGTCAACACTTAAGAAGGGACACTGCGCAGCCCTCTACAAACCAAAGTATGGTAAATAATTTCAAAATGGTAGTATTTTGGTAAATAGTTTAAAAAAGTGACATTTTGAAAAATAATTTTTTCTATCAAGGACAATTTGGTAAAAAAGCCCAAATATAATTCATGCATCTTGCAAAAATCGTAGCGTTCTTGCTGTAACTGATTTACAAAGACAAATACACCAAAGAAAGATACTTTCTCTATTCTTTTTATTGAATCCCATGACTTGCAATGAATTAAAACAGTAAAACACTGAAGCTTAAAGGATTATTTCGGTATAATAAAAAATCCTTTAGGGTACAACAGGCTCTTCTTGACAATATCAAGGTTTCAAGAATTACGAGAGGGTTATTATTCTATAACCCAGAAGAGAGAAGAACAAAGGAGAAGATGAAGAAAGAGAACGTAATTAAAAATTGAATTAGTGGATGGTTTTATTAAAAATATAAAGGAAAACTGTTAGCAAAATTTGCACGTTAGATACTTGTTCTACACGTTGGAAGATTAAGTCAAAATCAATTTTTTGCACGTTAGAAGAAGAGCAGACCGAGTCAAAAACGAGGATAAGACCAAGTCATTTTAAACCTCTTTAAAATACTCATTTTCAAGTAAGCTAAAAAAATAATTAATTTTTTGACAAAAAGTTTTGAGTTTCAAGTTATCACGCGCAGGGAGGTGCAAATCCTCCTAGCCACGAACCTTCGGCCCACTTTTGTGCGCGTGAGCCCGGCCCTTAATTCGCTTCTTACCAAGTCCAAGTCATAAGTTGATATATAAACTCTTCCAAAATCTTACTTCCAACCAATGTGAGACTTTATTCTTTTGAAATATTACTCTTTTCATAACAATTCTCCACATATTTCAAAAGAATATAAAATAAAATAAAAATAAAATAAAATCAATAATTAAAATACAGATTATGGGTTACATCATGAGTGCAAATGTTTTAAATTTGGTGTCTTCTAAACTATGAACCAAACCTAGATAAATAGGACTTTAACTTACAATGTAACTAGTGAAGTTTAAACTTCTATGAACCAAAACATCTTCCATGTAAATTAGAATCCCACTTGATCACATTTACACCCTCACTTATCTCTTGTTGTTAAAGTTGTTTTGCACTTTTTGGTCATGCGCATACCTGGTTGTTCATGAGTGCTCTAGAGACTATGCTATCATCTCATAGAAGCGGCCCCACTCCACACTCATATAGGTGATTTCATCAAGTGTATACTGCACTTTATACATCACTCGTAAAGAATATGAAATTCATTAAAAGCATTTAGTTTATCCTCACATTAAATGCAGTCTAGCACTTCTTATGCTTCTCACACCATAGAAAAGGACAAACAAAGTGCTAGCATAACTAACAAGTGACTTATTATTACCCATATGAACTTTTTTTATGAGATCTCCACTCATAAAAGTTGGGTTATCATCACTGTTAATTCAAATTAGCTTAAGTCTTATTCCCCTCGATGTGGTATTTATTAAGTTCCTTCCCAAAGGCTTAGTCAGAGCATTTGCGAAGTTCACTTCTGAATTCACGTAATCAATGGATATACTCCATCTTTCGGCAGCTACTTTATCACCTCATGTCTCAACCTAATGTGTCTGTTCTTACCATTAAAAGTTTTATTATTTGCAATAGATATTGCTGCCATGTTGTCACAATGCACAGACATCGAAGGGATTAGTTTTATTTCCAATGGAATATTTTCTAAGAAATTTCTCAACCACACGGCCTTATTACCGACCTTCTTTGGAGCAATAAACTCTGACTCCATAGTGAATTTTGCAATTATTGTTTGTTTGGCTGATCTCCAAGTCACTGCACCACCACCAAAGGTGAACACATAGTCACTAGTGAATTTAATCTCATTTGAATCTGAAATCAAGTTAGCATCATTGTATTCTTCTAATACAGTTGGAAATCCACTATAAGCAATACCATAGTTCATGGTACCTCTCAGTTATTTCATTAGTCTAGCTAAAGTGGCCCAGTGATCATTATTGGGATTATGTGTATATCTACTCAATCTGCATACAACATATGCTATGTCAGGTCGAGTGAAAATCATCAAATGCAACAGACTCCTAATGATCTGTGCATACTGAGACTGGGCAACAGGATTACCTCTATTTTTCTTTAACCGAGTGTTAGTATCATAAGGGGTACTTACGGGTTTGACATCAAAATGTCCAAACTTCTTTAGAAGTTTCTCAACATATGTTCTTGTGACATTATTATATTATCACACTTCCTTATGACTTTAATACTCAGAATTACACTAGCTTCACTCATGTCTTTCATGTCAACTTTAGATGCAAGAAAACATTTTGTTTGATGCACTATGTCATGGCTAGTACCAAAAATGAACATGTCATTCACATATAGACAAATAATCACACATTCACCATTTACTAATTTTGTATACACTCATTTATCAACTTCAACAGAAAAAAAACTACCACTAATTAAAGTTTGATCAAATTTTTCATGCCACTATTTAGGTGCTTGTTTTAGACTATATAAAGATTTAAGAAGTTTACATACTTTATTTTCTTGTCTAGGAACTACACATCCCTCATGTTGTACCATATAAATTTCTTCTTCTAAATCACCATTTAAAAAAACTGTTTTAACATCCATTTGGTGAATAACCAATTTATATGTAGAGGCTAAAGCAATCAAAACTCGAATAGAAGAAATTCTAGTTACAAGAGCAAATGTATCGAAAAAGTCAACATTTTGTTTTTGAGTAAAACATTTTACTACTAATCTAGCCTTATATTTTTCAATTGCTCTACGAGGTTATATTTTCTTTTAAAAATTCATTTGCAACCAATTGGTTTTGCTCCAAGAGGTAAATCTACTAAAACCCAAGTATTGCATTTTGTAATTGAATCAATTTCATATTTAATGGCTTCTTTCCAAAAAGGTGCATCAAGTGAGGAAAAGGTTCCAGAAACAATTAAAGGGTCATCATCAATAATATATGTGTAAAAATCATTTCCAAAATAAGTTTCCTTTCTTTGTCTTTTACTTCTTAAATCCTCATGTAACTTATCAGATAAAATTTGTGCTAGAGCTTCAGAAATATTTTTTAATTTTAAGGGAAAAACATGTTCAAAAAATTCAACATTTTTTGTCTTAATTATAGATTTACAATCAAGCACATCACTTTTTAAAATTTAAAAACTATATGTAGCATTATGATCAGCATTACCCAATAAACATACAATCTGAAGTCTTAGAGCCTATTTTTCTCTTTTTAAGTTCAGGTAACATTACTTTAGCTAAACACCCCTACACTATTAAATATTCTAAGTTAGGCTTATAACCCTTCCATAACTCATATGGTGTTTTACCCATTTTCTTATAGAGAATCCTATTTTGTAAATAACATACAGTTAATAAGGCTTCACCCCAAAGGTTATTAGATGTATTAGAACTAATTAATAGAACATTCATCATTTCTTTTAAAGTCCTATTTTTTCTTTCAGCTACTCCATTGGATTGAGGTGAGTAAGGAGGTGTAATTTCATGAATTATTCCTTTCTTTTTCATAAAAAATATTAAATAAAGTGTATTCACCACATCTATCTAATCTAACTCTTTTAAATTTTTTATTTAATTAATTTTCTACTTCTGCTTTATATAAAAGAAACATGTCAAATGCCTCATCTTTATTTTAAAGTAAATATATCTTGGTGTACCTAGAAAAATCATCAATAAAAGTCACATAATATTTTTTACCACCTCTAGTCATAGTTTGTTTTAAGTTTCCTAAATCAAAATGAATTGATTCAAGTAGTTCATTATTTCTTTCTACAGATAAACAAGATTTTTTAGTTATTTTTGATTCTGCACATATTTCACATTTATTTAAGCACGCATTACTAAAACCATAAATTAATCCAAGATATTATATTTTCTTAATATAAGAAGCACTAACATGTCCTAATTTAGCATGCCACATATCCATAAAGTCAATCAAATACACAGAAGAAGATACACTTTCATTAATTATTTAAGCAACATTGAGTACAAGCAATCCCTGGTTACAATAACTTTTTTCCCACAAGTATATTATTTTTTGTCATCATAATTTTGTCAGACTCAAAAGACACATTAACCCCAACCTTTCCTAACAAAGCCACAAAAATTAAATTTGCCCTTATGCTAGGTACATGAAGCACTTTGTTAAGAGCCAGGGTCTTGCCAGATGTGAGCATGAGAATAACTTTTTCTTTTCCAAGAACTTCAGCAGTTCGAGAATCACCAAGATACACACGTTCTTCTCTACCCCCCATAGAATTGTAAAAGGTAAACATATTTCTATTTGCACAAATATGTTTGGTAACCCCAGTCTACCACCCAGTCATTCACATTGGCCATCAACAAGGCTTGAGAAATGACCGTAGCAATTATATCATCTCCTTCGACCAAGTTTGCCTTTAGCTTAGGAGGATTATCATTTCTCTTCATATGTCTGCATTGAGCAGCTTAATGACCTGGCTTACCACAAACATAACAATTTCCTCCACTATTTTTGAAAGTGGGATTATTTACTTTTGGCATATAGTGAGGTTTATTGTAATCAGACTTTTTGTTGGGTTTATTGTTGTACCTTTTCTTATTGGCATGTACCATGTTTGCCTTTGAAGCCAATGCTTTTGCTTTTGCAACTTTGATTTCCTTCTTGTTCGTGTCCTCAATAAAAATGTGGGTGATCAGATCAGCAAAAGACAATTGCTTGTTCTTGTGTTTGAGTTACTGCTTGTAGTCCTTCCAAGATTCTAGTAATTTCTCAATGAGTAATCTTGCAACAAACTCATCCGGTAGTGTGATCTTCTCGGCTTTCAACTCTTCCAATAGCTTGTGGTATTTGTTGATCTAAGTCTTGATGTCGTTTTCATCAGTATTCTCCCACCTGTAGTAGTTTTCAATGATGAACTTCTGCCTCCCAGCATCCTCAGCAGTGTATTTGAGAAGCATAGACTCCCAGATTTTGTTGGTTTCCTTGTATGAACAATAGACATCAAACAATTCATTAGATAATGTACTAAGAATTGTATGTCTACAAACCTTGTTGGCATAAGTCCAATCGTCCAATTTTTTTGGGCCAACAGATGAGTCTAGTTTTGGATCTGTGAGAGCATCAGCGATGCTGTGTATATTAAGAACAAAGTAGATACGCTCTTGCCACCGTTTGAAGATTTGGCCTCCGAACATCTCGATTTTAGAAACATCAGGTAAAGGCTTAGCATAGGTGACTACAATAACAACTAGAGGAGGGAGTTGCGTGTTAGGATTGTCGAATCCGTTATTGGCTGAAGGGCTTGCACGGGTAACGGTGGCATATTCTCGTTCAGCCATAACCCTTGAGATTATTGAATCCTGTGACTTGTAATGAATTGAAATAGTAAAACACCGAATCCTGAGGCGTGCGAAGCACTGCCCTCAAGGATTATTTCGGTATAATAAAAAATCATCCAAGGTACAGCAGGCTCTTCTTGATAATGTCAAGGTTTCTAGAATTACAAGAGAGTTATTATTCTGTAACCCATAAGAGAGAAGAGAGGAGAGCAAAGGAGAAGATGAAGAAGGAGAACGTAATTAAAAACTGAATTAGTGGATGGTTTTATAAATAAAAAAAAGCGAAAGTTGTTAGCAGAATTTTCACATTAGAGAGTTGTTCTGCATGTTGGAAGACTAAGTCAAAATCAGTTTTTTGCACATTAAAGGAAGAGCAGACCGAGTAAAAAACGAGGATAAGACCAAGTCATTTTAAACTTCTTCAAAATACTCATTTTCAGGTAAGCTAAAAAAATAATTAATTTTTTGACAAAAAGTTTCAGGCCTCATGTTATCTTGCACAGAGGGGTGCAAATTGAGGATTTGCACTAGCCACCAGTGTTCGGCCCATATTTGTGCATGCTAACCCACCCCCCTAATTTTCTTCTCACCAAGCCCAATTCACAAGTTGATATATAAACTCTTCTAAAGTCTTACTTCTAATCAATGTAAAGGTTTCAAGAAATATAAGAGAGTTATTATTCTGTAACCCAGAAAAGAAAAGAGAGGAGAGCAAAGGAGAAGATGAAGAAGGAGAACGTAATTAAAAACTGAATTAGTGGATGGTTTTATAAAAAAACAGAAGGGAAAGCTATTAGCAGAATTTGCACGTTAGAGAGTTATTCTGCATGTTAGAAGACCAAGTCAAAATCAATTTTTTGCATGTTAGAGGAAGAGTAGACCGAGTCAAAAACAAGGATAAGACCAAGTCATTTTAAATTGCTTTTAAAAAACTCATTTTCAGGTAAGCTAAAAAAATATTTAAATTTTTGACAAAAAGTTTCAAGCCTCATGTTATCTCGCACAGAGATGTGCAAATCGAGGATTTGCACTAGCCACTAATCTTCGGCCCATTTTTGTGTGTGCTAGCCCACCCTCCTAATTCTCTTCTCACCAAACCCAATTCACAAGTTGATATATAAACTCTTCTAAAGTTTTACTTCTAACCAATGTGAGACTTTATTCTTTTGAAATATTACTCTTTTCACAATACTTTTTATTATCTATTTTTTAAGATTTTTTTATAAGAATTAAGGACACTATTAAATAACTTTACATTAAGTGAAATACAAGTTGACATAACTAAATTATCATTTCTCACTCCATTAAATATATGTAGAAAATTATAAAAATTAATTAATATATATAGTTATTAGGTTTAATAGAGAAAATAAAAGAGTAAAATAAAATTAAAAGAAAAACTAATTAATACATTTTAAAAATTCACAAATAATAAATAAATTGAGATAAAACAATTTTAAAAAAATAAATAAAAAAATTGAAAAAGTAGAAAACTATTAAAATATAAACAAATGAGACCACCACACTCCGAGCAAATATTATAGAATTGAACAAATGGGACAAAGAGAGCCAATGTTTCTAACTTCAAACAAACGGGAGCATAATTCAAATGTTTTGACATTATCTATGTAGAAGAGACATTATATATATAGATAGAAAAAAATATTAAAAATGTTATATTAAATAAAATGGTGACATTTATATATATAATTTTAAAAGAATAATATTTTAATAAATAATTTTGTCAGTTAAAAAGTCAAATATTTTAACTCACTCGTTCGACAAAAGGGAGCACAATTCCAAATAGAGCCCCATCACAGTGAAGGTAGAATCGATCACGAGTGAAACCACTATCCTCAAGTGTTTGTATTACAAGATCAAGGTCATCAACAGCACCTTTCATAGTTATCCCTACAAAGGAACCATTTAAGTTTAGAGAAGAGTACTCTAGAGAAGAGTACTCTATACATTTTGTACAAAAGTGCGTGCATATGGTAGATAATTGTAATGTGATATAATAGGTGTCAAACACGAGACGGAGACCTATGTTTAGATTGATGATGGTTGGCTTGTCCTTGTAAGAAGGTAGTTGTTTTGGACCGTGATCCGGGATCTCGCTCCATGGGATCAACCCAGCATGCACACTACCAGACTCTCCTAGCTGGCGTAGAGGAAGACTCATGACGTATTCTGAACCACGGATTACGGTCCTAAAGTGGCGTTGGGATTCGACATCGCAGCTGATAGATTCATACAGGATCAATCCCTAAATATTCGTAACTTTTGATCATCAACTTACGATATTATAGGATTTATAGATACCCTTGATGGCTAGATACTTTCCTTATATTAATCCCAGATTTATAGGGATGTATCCTATAATAATGGAAAGGTGATCATCATCAGGATACTAATCCTAAATTACCTGCATTCAATAAGAATCCCATTAGGATTCTGTATACGCTCTATAAATACAAGGCTAAGTCATCTTAGTAAGGTAACTCTGAATCCAATCTCTAAAACCTTCTTGTGCACTGCCTGACTTGAGCGTTGGAGTCCCTTTGCAGGTACCCACCCCCCTGTGCTACACGCTCAGCTGCTGCTCAAAGGAGGAACCACCGTAACGTGCCTATCTCAGGTACTCCTCTGAATCCGATTCAGAACATTGGCGCCGACTGTGGGGAACCATAAAATTCTAATCCCACCCAATCATGGTGAATACGAGGCAAAACTCGAGAAGAGACGCTGCTCAAACCTCTGTCAACCAGAGACAAGATCTTGACATACAACGTCCACCACCACCACTGCCTCCACTTGTGGCTCAAACCTCCGCTGTGAAAAATCAGGCACTTGGATCGGAAGCCGACGTGATGGGCACTCCACCTTCTTTTCTGAGGAGTCTTCTAACCCGTCACGCAGGATTTCTGTCAAGGAAAGACTTGAGTTCCCAGCCCAGAGAGGTGATCAGAGCCTTCAAGAGCGTAGGATTCCGGCACACCAACGCTTGGGAAACCCGAACAATGAGTTCGATGATCGTGCATCCCGCTCTGAACGCACACATCAATCTCGGGGTTCCCAACGCCAATTTCAAGATATGTTGTAGCAACATATGGACTTACTCAATGATCAATTCAAAAGGCTAGAAGACATGCAGCGCGCCATGCATGAAAACCAACCAAAGCCGCGCCACCGTGATAGACCGACCAACGTGGAAAATAATAAAATGAGGGCCTACGACGATGAGGGAATTCCCAATACTGGGGACAATAACCAGAATCAAGGAACTATGGAACAACCTTTCTCCGACCAACTCATGGAGTTCTGGGTTCCGAGAAATTTCAAGTTTCCCCCAAACCTCGAAATTTACGACGGGACCACGGACCCCCAGGAACACATAAATGCCTACGAGCAGTCCCTATGTTTCTATGGCGGATCCATGGAATTGTTGTGTCGAGCCTTCCCTCTCTCCCTAAAAAAGGGGGCCCTCAAATGGTTTACCAGCCAACCACGGGGGACCATTGTGCATTGGTCGAACCTCAAATAGCATTTTCTGCTGCAGTACACCATGAGCAAGGAACAACCTAAATCCATCGAATCCCTGGCTAAGATCCGCCAGGGAAAGGACGAGAGCCTCCGGGACTACGTTAGGCATTTTATAGCTGCCTGCACCAACGTAGAAAATTTTGAAGACAGAATAGCCTTGCATTACGCCAGGAGCGGTCTCTGGATAGGCTCAGAATTCTTCAAGTCCCTGGCAAAAAAAAAACTGAAAAATCTGACCGACTTCTAGAAACGATCCGAGAAGTATGTCTACTTGGAGGAGGCAACAGAAGACCATAGGAGGTGAGACAAAGATGAGCCTTCTCACCAAAAGCCCAACCAAAATTTCTCAAGGTCGCGACCCCCAAAGGGTAGCCCTCCACAGAGAAATTATTCTGACTACACTCCTTTGAACACGCCTCGGGAAACAATCTTGAGGGAGGTGATGAACACGGAGTTTCAGAATGTCCGGAGACCACCTCCTATCAAGAAACACAAGCAGAAGGATCACTCCAAACATTGCACATGACATAAAGCCTATGGCCACGATACAGAAGATTGCTATCAGTTGCGCGATGCCATTGAATTTTTTATCAAGGCCGGACGCTTGCAACAGTACATCCTTCGTGTACAAAACAACAAAGGGAAAAATAGATGCAGAGACAGCAGACGTACCCCACATCGAAGTCCGTCCCCTCCACCCAGAAGAAGGACAAGAAGTCCTAGGAGAAGATCCTAGACTCTGCCTCGACGAGATAACAGTGATCGACAGGGACGGGCCAGGAACACTCCCCCCGTCAATAACAACAACCACAGCGCCGAGCCCAATAGGACGATCTATACCATTGCTGGTGGCTTTGGCGGAGGGGGATCCTCCAATGGAGCTCGAAAGAAAGCCTTTAGAATGGCAGTTTTTAGCGTGGTCCACTCAGAACTAAGAACACAAGTGGAGAATAGAAAAGCGCCTCTCATCACCTTCTCAGACGAAGACTATGGCAGAATAATCCCGGATCACAACGACCCACTCATCATCTCCGGGGTAATTTCCAATGCTGAGGTCCACCGAATTTTCGTCGATCAAGGAAGTTCAGCCGACATTATGTTCCTAGATCTCTATCAGCAGTTAGAGTTCCCGCAATCCGACTTGACTCCCCATGTGGGAGAGTTGACGGGTTTCACTAGTGAGAAGATCACCCCGGTCGGATATTATGAAACCCACCCGACCCTCGGATCATCTACACTCTTCAGGACTGTCAGGGTAAAATTCTTGGTTGTGGACTGCCCCTCGACTTATAACATTATCCTGGGCCGCCCTTCTCTCAACGCCCTCGGAGCGGTGGTATCCACCACTCACCTCATGATGAAGTTCCTCAATAAGAACAATGAAGTCGTCACTATTAAAGGCGACCAAGTTGCAGCCAGAAAATGCTATAATGAGAGCTTGAAGATTTATAAAGTGCCCCGGAGGTCGAGCCCCGTCGTATCCATCTCAGCTATTGACCGGGTTAACATTTTAATGACAAAATTAGACGTCAGAGAAGAAATGCGGGGTACTCACCCCCAGCCCGAAGGTGAACTGGAGTCTTTTCAGCTTAGGACCAACCCAGAACAGGTCACCAAGATCGGAGCTCGTCTGGATGAAAAAGAAAAACAACAACTGTCGGAAGTCTTGTTAAAAAACAAAGACCTTTTCACTTGGACTTCCTCCGACATGCCCGGACTCGACCCCAGCTTCATTTGCCACTGATTATCGATTAAAGAAGGTACTAAGCTGGTCGCACAAAAGAAGAGGAAGGTCGGACCAGAGAGGCAACAAGTCGTCGAAGACCAAGTTAAAGAGCTACTAAATGGCAACTTCATCAGAGAAATCTCATATACCATATGGCTTTCCAACGTGGTTCTGGTAAAGAAGTCCAACGAAAAATGGAGGATGTGCATAGACTACACTGACCTGAATAAAGCTTGTCCCAAGGACCCATACCCACTCCCTAATGTGGACAAGTTAGTGGATGGCTCCTCGGGGTTCAGATGGCTCTCATTCATGGACGCATATTCCGGGTACAACCAAATTCCCATGTACGCTGGGGATGAGGATAAAACCGCTTTCATTACCAACAGGGCGAGCTACTACTACAGGGTCATGCCTTTCGGCCTAAAGAATACAGGAGCCACCTACCAGAGGATGATGAACAAGGTTTTTGAAAATCAAGTGGGAAAGATGCTAGAAGTCTATATAGATGACATGATAGTAAAGACCCTACACAATGGATCGCACGCGGCGGACCTCGAAGAAGTATTTGCACAACTCTGAAAGTACAACATAAGGTTAAACCCGGAGAAGTGTGCTTTCGGGGTCCAGACCGGTAAATTTTTGGGGTTCATGCTAACTCACAGAAGAATCGAAGCCAATCCGGATAAATGTCAGGCTGTCCTCAACATGAGAAGTCCCCGGAACGTCAAAGAGGTACAACAGCTTACGGGGCGCATAGCGGCCCTCATAAGATTCTTAGCTAAAACCGCTCATAAGTCTCTCCCCTTATTCAAATTGCTCAAGAAGGGAAAAAGTTTTGAATGGACTCAAAAGTGCGAGGATGCCTTCACGTCATTAAAAAACCTCTTGTCCTCCCCTCCTATCTTGACACGGCCGGACACCGGGGAGACACTCTACTTGTACCTATTCGTCCACGATGAGGCCGTAAGCTCAGTCTTGATTAGAGAAACTGACGAAGGACAGAAGCCTGTCTACTTCGTAAGTAAGGTCCTCCAGGGCCCTGAGCTTCAATACCAAAAGGTTGAGAAAGTTGCCTTTGCACACATTATCACCGCAAGAAGACTTCGACAATACTTCCAATGCCACCCAGTGGTGGTAAGAATAGACCAACCTATCCGACAGGTACTACACAAACCAGATTTGGCAGGTCGAATGATTGTATGATCGATTGAACTCTCAGAGTTTGGAATCACATATGAACCACGACTTACAATAAAAGCCCAAGCGTTGTCGGACTTCCTAGCGGAACTCACAACAGACAACGGTGACCCCAAGAAAGCCTTCTGGACCATTTTTGCCGACGGATCGTCGAACTCCAAAGGAAGCGGGGCCGGAGTGATTGTCGAAAACTCGGAGGGTTTGACCTTGGAGCACTCCCTAAAGTTTGAATTCCCAACTTCAAACAATCAGGCCGAGTATGAGGCCTGTATCTCCGGTTTGCTAATGGCAAAGGATCTGGAGGCAACGCGGATCACACTTTGCAGTGATTCCCAGCTAGTAACCTCCCAAATCCGAGGCGACTATCAATCTAAAGAACCCCTCCTGCAGAAATACTTGAACAAGGTCCAGGAACTTTTGAAAGGTTTTGAAGAGGTCAAGATAGAGCACATCCCAAGGGAACAGAACTCCAGAGCAGACCTTTTGTCTAAACTGACTAACACGAAGAGCCCCGGCAACAACCGGTCTGTAATCCAAGAAACCCTCTCCCAACCCTCTATCACATATCACAGCATATCCCAGGTGGAGGACCATCATCCATCTTAGATCACCCCTATACTGGGCTATCTGCGGCATGGAAAGTTACCGTCGGACCCGAAAGAGGCTTCTAGATTGGTAAAGACGTCGGTCAGATACACCATTTACAACGGTCGCTTATACCGACGTGGTTTCTTCTCCCCTCTTCTAAAGTGCTTAACCCCAAAAGAAGCAGAATACGCCCTAGCTGAAGTTCATGAAGAAAGCTGCAGTCACCACTTAGGAGCCAAAGCCTTAGCCCAAAAAGTATTAAGGGCAGGATTCTATTGGCCGATAATGGAAGCTGACTCTCATACACATGTTCAAGCTTGCGACAAGTGTCAGCGTCATGCAGATCATTTTCAAGCCCCTTCTGAAGAACTGTTCACGACGTCGGTTCCTTGGCCTTTTTACAAATGGGGTATGGACATTTTGGGGCCGTTCCCCCAAGCCCCAGGGCAGTTTAAATACTTGGTGGTAGTAGTAGACTATTTTACTAAGTGGATCGAGCTTGAACCCCTGATCACCATCACCTCGGCGCGAATTCAGAAGTTTACTTGGTGCCATATTATCACCAGGTTCGGCATACCGGAATCTGTAGTCACAGATAATGGTACCCAGTTCAAAGACAAAGCTTTTGAAGAGCTACTAGCCGGATTGAAAATAAAGCACCACTGTAGCTCTATCGAGAACCCCAGGACAAATGGACAAGCCGAGGCCGCCAATAGAATCATCGTGCGAGGCTGAAAAAGGAGGTTAGACAAAGCCAAAAGGAACTGGGTCGAGCAGCTTGACCATGTTCTTTGGGCATACCGGACCACTCCCCACTCCACGACAGGAAAGACCCCTTTCAAGTTAACCTATGGCTGCGAGGCCATGATCCCGGTGGAGATAGGGGAGCCCAGCTGGCGTTACCAACAGTTCTCATCCGACAGCAACCCCAGTCTAATCAGAGAGGACTTGGACTTGCTCGAAGAAAGAAGAAACATAGCTCACATATGGGATGCCGCCCTCAAGCAGAAGACAGCGGCCAGGTACAACAAGAAAGTGGTCCCAAGGAAATTCCAGCCCGGCAATCTAGTCCTTAGGAGAGCCGACATAGGAGGAAAAAATGCCTCCCTAGGGAAACTAGCCCCTAACTGGGAAGGCCCCTACCGTGTCGTCACTAATATGGGCAAGGGAGCCTATACCCTGGAAACGTTATCCGGAACCCCGGTCAAGAATTACTGGAATGCAAATAAACTAAGAAAATACTATAGCTAAATACCCGTAGTGACTTAGCCCTCTAGTAGAATTATCTTTGATCTGTTCTTGTTTTGAATAAATATGCTATGTACGGACTTTCATCCTCCCAATATCATCAATAAAGTTGCTATTCAGGTATCAAGGTTCGTCGAACGCGCTAAAACATCAAATTGATAGGATACAGTATGGATCATATGTACACACTCCTTCTTTATACCTAAGCCAAAAAGGGGTCCCAAAATCTATACGAATATTGGGGTACCTACCCCGGGCAAGGTTAAACAATGTTTATGCCTTAGGTAAAAAGGTTTTCACGTAAAATGCCCTAAGTCAGGCGTTACTCTTACCTATGTCTGCAATTCCAAACGCTTCTTATAGCAAGCACTGGAATATGGATTAAGGTTTTACTTTGCCTAAGTCTAAAATTTCTTGACGTTTGATTATTATAAGCATTAGATAACAGACTAAGGCGTTATTTCTACCTAAGTCAAGTGGAATGCCATTCACTCAACGGTATGAGTGAAGGATCCCGGACCATGATTTTCTACGACAAACAGTTTTCTATGTCCATTACAATGACTATGAAAATGGGCGTTGGACCCAAGTCAGACCATGAAAAACAAGAATGAATGGTTAAATAAAGTAATTAATTATAAAACCCCAAACACGGGGCAATTGTCCATACAAGTAACAAAACCCCACGCAGGGGGCAGAAAGTAGGAAATGAAAAAAGCAAGAAAAGCTTAAACGTCGGCCTCTTCCCTTTCCGGGATTTAAATAACCTCCGGATTGCCACCAGGAGCTTTCGCGGCTAACTCCACAACAGCTACAAGTTGGCCATTATGAAAGATTTTATCCGGGGTAACACCCTCCAAGTTAAGGTCGACCTCGGGGTTGAAATACATGATTTGCGCCACAGCATTTTGGAATTGCTCTCCTCCGACCTTTCCAGCTACCCTGTCTAGCTCCTCCACATCATTTTTGAGCTCTGTCACCTCGGCCCTTAGTACGCCAATGCTTCTGTTGGCCTCAAGCTTCTCGGTCTTCCTGGCAGCCTCAGAGTCCGCCAACGCCTTCTCCGGTTCAATGACCCTCTTTTCCAATTCGACGGCCCTCGCCCTACTATCCTCGTCGGCTTTTAAAGACGTGGTCAACTTCTGGTTAATTTTCTCCTTTTCTTTCTTCAAAGTCTTCAGCTCTTCCAACGCCTGCCGATTAGCATTCTCGATAGTTTCCTCGATGAAACGGATCTCGGCCGCTGCCCGGATAGCTTGCCTCTGAAGTGCGGCTAAGGTTTGGGCCAGACCTTGCTCGACAATATGCTGCCTCACCTCGCCACCCAAAAATTGCCCAGATATGAAGGGGCCGGGATCAGAGTGCCCCATGATGATTGGCAAGAAGTCTGCCCTTTCCCTTTCTCCGCCCTCCGACGACCTTCCATCGTGCTCAGAAGGCTCTTCGACAGCCTGCCTTTTTCTCCCTTTAAAATTGTGGGTAGGGGATCCCGGCTGATCTTTTTCTCCGATGATAACATCCCGGTCGGAGGAGTCCGGAATGGCTGTGGAGGAAGAAGCCGCAGTTTTCTTCCCCTTCCTCCGGTTCCTTGAAGATTGTAGGGTAACCATAGAAGACCCAGAAGTCATATTGCTAACTGGAAAGAAACAGAAACAAATACAGTCAGTACATCATGAAACATTGATATATAAAGACAGAGCAAACACCTAGGGATACTAGGGGTAAAAACACCCTAATTCCTACCTAATAAAGCGTAAAGAAGATCATCACCAGGGATATAAAGAACATCTCTAATATTGATGTTCCCATGCTTCTCAGCATATCGGGTTATGAACCTCGCGGTCCTAAGCTTCTCGAGGTCGAGATCTTCCTCCTCTTTTTCAATCAAGTCGATGGGCACATCCCAGCATCTCTGCGTCCAGTAAAGAGGAAATTCTGGCTCCCCGTCCGACTTGAGGAAGAATAGTTGACATCCCTCCTTGGCTTTTACCTTGAAAAATGCAGTCTTAAACCCTTTGAAGCTTTCTTCAAATATGTCGAAGGACTTACGACTAAGCTGAGATCGGATGACAAGCCAACTCGTTTGCCTTACCGTCCCCTGGGTGTTTATTCTTGTATAAAAATAAAAAAAGGTATTCGCCAAGCACTTAAGGCTCATTAACCGACAAAACCTCTCAAACGAGATGATGTAGCCCCAACCGTTAGGATGGTTCTGCGAAGGGGCCACTTGGAGAGTACGGAGGACGACCATTTAGAAGTCAGAAAATAGCATCCTAAGCCCCAACTTGAGAAAAAATGGCTCATACAGGAACATGAAGTGTGAACCCTCTTCTCGACAGGAGCACACTCTCTCATTCCAGTTTGGGCAGACAACTTCAAATTCGTCGTCTTGAGCTTTATTCACAGTTAACTCCAAGGCAAATAAGGATTCTCGGAGTATAGCTTCGCTCAAAAACTTGGACTGACGATCCCATACGTCGTCCACCACCCAGGGGCACACCAGCTCGGGACCCCGCCGAACTCGAACCAGCTCGTCCTTTGCTGGATCACGGATGTCGTGAAGTGGGGGCTGGACTCTAGCCTTTTTTCCTTTGGCCATGAAAATCCTGAGAACATCCAAAGAAGTCAGTAAGCAACTGTCAGAATCAATAGTTTCATAGATTCAGACACAAAGAGAGCGAAGTAATCCAAACCTCCCCTACCGACCTCCTGTCCCACCAGAAACAAAGCGTTTAGGCGAACTCCTCCACCGCGCATAGCGCGGCGAAGATGGTGTTTCAGGGAGGCGACAAATTCTTCCTAAATTACTAAGCTCTATTTAAAGGAAAGCAAAATCAGAAATGCGAAGCTACTCTACTCTTTAAAAAGTAAGTAACATACTGAAAGTGCAAATAACAAGAAGGTTGAAAGAAAGCTACTTACTATGTAAAGGTAGAATACTTGAACAAAGGAGAAGTCGCGAGTGGAAAGCACCCAAAAAGAAGCCAAAGCTTTCGACGCACGGTGTTTACAGTGAAGGAGGCCAAAAACGGTAAAGTGAGGAAGACGAACATTTGACTCTTATTTATAAATGGTTGAATGGTTAAGGGACATTTCTGTCCTCTCCGACGCAAGTTCAAAAGGTGTTCATCATGGCTTGCGGAGCTCTAGGCACGTACCTCCGATGAAATCACAACACGTGGCCCACACAGCTGTAATAGCAGTTGAAAAGATGGTTACGCAGCAGTCCAAGGCATCGTACGAATGTTGGATGAGAACCCGGGTTTGTACCACGGATTCCAGCTCCAACTAACTATTAACATCATGGACAACGTGCTAACACCGAGGTGCATTTATGGTGGCGATTATGCCGGGTTGGCATTGGACCTATCCCGGCAATGTCTTTACTTGGTTATACCGGGATAAGCGTTGGACTCATCCTGACAGCGTTACCTTGGTGGAAAAACATATATATAATGAAAGTGCAGGACAAATATAGAGAAGGTAAAGTCTATTGAATCATCTTCATTCCATAGATCGTCATACAACCGAAAAAGAGAAAAAAGAAAATATTGAGACATGGAATGTATAAAGATATCCCGGGAAAGGGGGCAAACATCTTCGACTGCCTGGATCATACCCCATCCACATCTCCAAACCCCGATCTCTTGAAAAAGTGGATTGGGTTTGAAGAACATTGGCAAACCGGGATCATAATCCTGGATAAGATACCGAAGTTCCTTGCACTGCTTTTCTACGATGCAACTAAAGATCGAGATCTTCTTTCGCTCATTGGAAGGGGTACGACCTCTCTGGCTGAATAATCCTCCGTCGGTGTAAACCATTCCAAGTTGCCTCAAGTCACAGAACAGCTACAGCGGCCTTTCCACCACGGAATAGAGTGAAGCCACTCCGGAGTAGAAATCCTCCGCTCGCTCGTTCTTCCCCCACCTTCTCGACGGATAATGGCAGAAGCGGATACGCGCTGCTTCCTTGAAAGCAAGTCAAAGAAAGCAAACCACCTCAGGTTGCTCCAAGAGGATCCTCGCTTTCTTTGTCCCAGCACCCTTGCATATCCAGCTGTTATTATGAAGAAGACCGGCCAGGTGCTTTCAAGTAGCCCGCCAAGAAGATGGAGAGAATAACAGTGTGCTCCGTCGGGTCCCCATGCAGTAGTAGACGAAGGCATTGTCTCATCCTGGCAACACGTTGGATCAGACACCGTCGTGTACGCCAGGAGAGAAAGGCTCCCGCCTCCCTAAATGCATAGCAACCCAGTTTTACGCCAAGAAAGAAAGGCCCCTGCCGAAAAGAAAAAACGCTCGGGGAAGATCAAACCTCTTCAAGAACTTTGGAAGAAATAAAAGTATAATCTCTGCAGATGATGAAGCTCTCTTCACGCAAGAAGGAAATGAAAAAAGAACTACACTTGTTCCCTTGGAAGAAATCATCCTGTTCGACAATGAAAAAGAAAAGGGGAATGCAAGCTCATGGGAAAGTATTCTCTACTTATAGCATGCATGAGGAATTCTGATTGGTTCCGTAAAAGGTGACTTGATCCCATGAAGTCAGCCAAAATAAATGCTTTTGATCTCTGGTTGGTCACAAAGATAGGGAGCAGTTGAAAAAATCCGTATGAAACCGACGTTTTCTTTAAAGAATCACTACTTCCCAATAAAGTCCAAGCATCAGTTTCCCAGAGAATCGTAGATTGTTACCACCAAAGATCACGATCGGGATTTACGTTGAATATGTCTCTAGGAATCCTTAGTACTCATACTTGGGGGCAATGATCTTTGCTCATAACTAAATAGGACAAGGACGTCGGTAATAACCTGAGGTCTAACACTTATCCGTCGAATTACCATAACAGTTGTGTGATGGTTGATCCGTTCTAAACTTGACTCTAGTCTGTCTGATTCAAGAGCCAAGTTGGGGGCAACTGTTCTGGACCGTGATCTGGGATCCCACTCCATGGGATCAACCCGGCATGTACACTACCGGACTCTCCCAGCTGGCGTAGAGGAAGACTCACGACGTATTCCGGACCACGGATTATGGTCCTAAAGTGGCGTTGGGATTCGACATCGCAGCTGATAGATTCATACAGGATCAATCCCTAAATATCCGCAACTGTCGATCATCAACTTACGATATTATAGGATTTATAGATATCCTTGATGGCTAGATACTTTCCTTATATTAATCCCAGATTTATAGGGATGTATCCTATAATAATGGAAAGGTGATCATCATCAGGATACTAATCCTAAATTACCTGCATTCAATAAGAATCCCATTAGGATTCTGTATACGCTCTATAAATACAAGGCTAAGTCATCTTAGTAAGGTAACTCTGAATCCAATCTCTAAAACCTTCTTGTGCACTGCCTGACTTGAGCGTTGGAGTCCCTTTGCAGGTACCCACCCCCCTGTGCTACACGCTCAGCTGCTGCTCAAAGGAGGAACCACCGTAACGTGCCTATCTCAGGTACTCCTCTAAATCCGATTCAGAATAGTAGTGAAGCCTTTAGGTCAGCACAATCAATCTCACCAGAGACCCAAGTGCCAACCTTCACGCATTGCATGCCATGCATTCTTACTATTTTGAACATTTAATAATAAGAATCTTGTAAGGTATATAGAATCCCATCTGGAAATTGTTCTTTCCTATATAAATAGATGTAAATCAATTTGCGTTTAGGATACATTTTTGAAATATCAAAAGGCTCTAGATATCAAGTTGAACAAAATTGGGCAACATTTTAAATGCTTCTAAATTTTTTTGGAGCATGGATGTGCAGGTTTACACCGTTGATATTGTGTAAAATTTGATCAATAACTCATATTTTTCACTTGAAACTTAGATTACAAGTAGTTTGACTTCTTTTTTCCTCTTCCATAGTTTGCCTTACTTTCTCTCCCCTCCATGCATTGCTCTTCATCAAGATCAAGACGAATAGAGCAGAGGTTAGAAGGCCTCATCCCTATGGCTAACGTGAAATAAAAAAAAAAAACCATAGAAACATAAAACAAGGGAGGAGGACCTCACCTAGGTTACTGGAAGAGCAGAGACAAACAGCGATGTAGAGTGCGGGGGCGCGATGGTGTGACAGCAGTGGTTAGTCAGCGTGGGTGGCAGTGCAACGAAAAGAGCAAAGGTGACACGTGACAGAGTGGCACAGTTTGGTTTCATGCTTGATTGGGCTACAATCGACATCGCCGGTGTCGCAAACCCAGTCCAGCGCCGCCTGAGACTCCGCGTCCTCAACATTGTTCTTTGTCACGCACCACAACTTCTGCGGTGGCACAACACCTCATTGTTGCCGCAAAACAGTGATAGGCTAAGAAGAAAAAGGAAGATGGGAAAGTGAACAACCAAAGAAGGAAGATTGGAGAGAAAAAATGAAATCGTAAACCCTAAACTCACATCAAATTTTAAAAAGAAAAATAACTAAAATGAGAAAAGAAATGAGACCCACATCAAATTAAAAAAAAAAGTTGAAGTAACTGGCTTTACCTATTATCATATATAGGTAAATTGGTTGGAGAAATGATGCTCAAAATCTTTTTAGGTGGATTGTAAATGCCTCCACAGAATTGACCCTACTAAAATCCCGTGAAGTTTGCCTTCAATTCCACCAGTTGTGACGTATCCCCAGTACTCACCCTTCTCTATCTCCCATTGGTTTGCGAACTAATCAAGCACGCAAACTTCAAGTGCTGTTGAGTTTAGAGGGTACATTTTTGCTATTTTGAATATTGAATAATGCGAGTTTTGTGAGGTACATAGAATTGCATCTGGAAATTGTTCCCTCCTATATACAGTTGACATAAACTAATGATTATGTTTAGGATACATCTTTGTGTCCTATTAAAATCCTATTCAAAACAAAAATTACCCTATTAAAATCCCGTGAAGATATCCTTTAGTTCCACTTGTTGTGAGTTGTGACGTATCCCCAGTACTCACCCTTCTCTATCCCACAGGTTGGCAAACTAATCAAGCACGTAAACTTCAAATGACGTTGGAAAAACAATATGTCCAAATTCTCTTAATCTCTTTCCCAAGTGAAAAACATATATAGAAACAAATCGTGGTATAACATGAGATGCTGAAATTGGAAAAAAATTTGCTAACATTTTGGGTTGGGAAGGAATGAACACCAAAGCTAAAAGAGCAACACTGTCTTACACGAAAACAGTTTCACAAGGAATGTCGTTCCTTTGCATTGTATGAATGAAATGGTTGCAAGGTTACCTTTGACTATGTACAACAAGCTAAAATGTCATTATACAACAATCAGAAAGAAGGAAGGAATTATAGGAAGAAGAGCTACAGTCCTCAGAGATGCCTATTTCTATATAAGAGAATACGCTCACTCCTAAGGAACAAAAATCTTGTAACAACTCTATCCTGGGAAAATGCCCAAAACTAAGAAAGGGCACAACCCCGGGATAATCATACTCAGGACAATGAACACCGTCATATAGAAGTAACCCAAACAATCAATACTATTTTGAGGGGTTGTACAGGTGGCAGTGAATCAGGGAATGCAAGAAAGAAAACTCTTTGGGTTGTGTTGAGCGTAACCTCCCATTTGGGATCAAAGTTAGAAGATGGACCCAGGAAGACCCTGTCAATCTCTTTTTCAGACGAAGATTATGACAACACTATCCCAGACCACGATGGTCCCATGGTGATATCTAGGACAATAACCAATGTTGAAATCCGGCATATATTTGTTGACCAAGAGAGCTTGACTGATATTATATTCTTAGATCTCTTTGAGAAGCTAGGGCTCTCAAGCAAAGATTTGATCCCGTACACCGGAGAGTTAATCGAATTCATAGAGGACAAAATCACCCTAGTAGGATACATTGAGACCTATTTGACTTTGGAGAATGATCCTTTGTTTAAAACTCTTAGGGTCAAATTTCTCGTTGTGGATTACCCTTCTGCCTATAACGTTATCTTGGATTGCCCCTCACTAAATGCTTTGGAGCTATGATCTCCACACCCCATTTGACTATGAAATTCCTTGACCAACATGACAAGGTCATCACGATTGAAGGAGACTAGGCAATGACTAGAAAATACTACAATGAAAGCCTGAAGATTACCTAAAATCTGCTGACCACAAACTAGTGTAACAATTCAGCCTTAGTCACTATGGACCCCATCAATGTCCTCTTGACTGAACTGGATGTTCATGAAGAGATTCGTGATACACATCCCTAACCTGAAGGAGAACTTCAACCTCTTCAACTTGGTACCAAGCTAGATCAGGTAACCAAGATTGGAGGGCAATTAGATCAAGATGAAAGACCCCAGTTAATCGAATTTGTTGAGAAGAACAAAAGATCTCTTCGCTTGGACGTCTGCCGATATGCCAAGGTTGGACCCCGAGTTTATTTGTCACCAACTTTCCATCAAAAAAGATGCGAAGCTGGTGGCACAAAGAAAAAAAAAAGTCAAACCAGAGAAACACGAGGCAATATAGAAGCAGGTGAAAGAACTTTTGGACATTGAGTTCATCAAAGAAGTTTTTTATACTATTTGGTTGTCCAACATGATCCTAGTAAAGAAGGCAAACAGGAAGTGGCGTATACCCGCTTCCTAATATAGACAAGCTTGTGGATAACTCATTCAGATTCTAGCTTCTTTCATTTATGGACACTTATTTTGGATACAACCAAATTCCCATGAACTCAGATGACAAAGACAATACTGCATTTATAACCAAGATAGGAAGCTATTGCTGTCGTGTTATGTCGTTTGAATTAAAAAACACAAGCGCAACTTACCAACAAATGATGAATAAAGTTTTCGAAGAACAGATCAGAAATATGTTAGAAGTTTATACTGATGACATGATTGTCAAGACAATGGAGTCCGAGAACCATGTGGAAGACTTGGAAGAACTATTCACCTAAATACAAAAGCATAATATGATATTGAATCTTGAGAAATGCGCTTTTAGAGTACATGCCGATAAATTTCTAGATTTTTTATTGACGAATTGCAGCATTGAAGTCAACCCAAAGAAGTGTCAGACTGTACTCGATATGCGTAGTTCACAATTTGTGAAGGAGGTGCAACAATTAACAGGACGGATCTCTCACTTGTTTCTTAGCCAAAGTAGCTCAAAAATTTCTTCCTTTTTTTAAGACTCTAAAAAAGAGGGGAAAGATCTTGAGTAGACTCTAGAGTGCGAGGCCGCGTTCCAAGAGTTGAAGAAGATATTGATAACACCCCCAATCATGACGAGGCCAGACCTTGGAGAGACCATATATGCCTACCTCTCAGTCAACAACGAAGAAATCAGTTCAGTCTTGAAAAAAGAAACCAATGGAGGTCAGAAGATTTTTGGAGTAAGGTCCTATAAGGCCCTAAACTTCAGTATCAGAAGATCGAGAAACTGGCTCTGTTACTAACCACTGCCAGAAGATTTCAAAAATACTTTTAGTGCCACCTCATGATCGTAAAGACGAATCAGTAAATCTAATAGGTGTTGCATAAGTCAGATCTCATTAGAAGAATGATCGCTTGGTCAGTGGAGTTGTCTGAATTCGATATCACTTACGAGCTAATACAAGCCACAAAGACTCAAGTGTTGTTTGACTTTTTGGTGGAACTTACACCAGGTCTTGGCCATCTTAGAGTGAATTCCTAGACCATCTATATTGATGGTTGCTTGAATCCTAAATGGAGTGGTGCTAGTGTCATATTGGAAAATGGAGTCGAGCTCACGCTAGAACATTCTTTAAGGTTTGAGTTCCTAACTTCAAATAAACCAAGCAAAGTACGAAGCATGTATTGCGGGCTTCACAATGGCAAACCACAGATATAGTCCTTTGCAGCGACTCATAGCTTGTGACATCCTAGATTTAGGGTGACTATCAGGCTAAAGAACCTTTTTTGCAAAAATACCTAGCCAAGGTAAAAAAGTTAATTGAGAACTTCAACAATGTTAAGGTGGAATACATCCCCAGAGAACATAACTAAAGAGTCGATATAATGTCAAAGCTCGGTAGCACCAAAAGCTATGGCAACAACAGGTTTGTGATCTAGGAAACACTGCTTGCACCTGGTATTACAGACTTCAAGGTCCTTCTACTAGAAGATAATGAAACTTGGATCACATCCATTGTTGCCTATATCTATAATGGCATATTACCTGAAGACCAAAAGGAAGCCTAGAAATTAATACGAATATCAGCATGGTACACCATCGCAAATAATTAGCTATACCATCATAGGTTTTCTTCCCCACTCCTCAAGTGCCTCTACCCAAAAGAAGCATAGTATGTCTTAGCCGAAATCCATGAAGGAAGTTGTGGCCACCACCTCGATGAAAAGTCCTTAACATGGAAAGCATTAAGGGTCGGGTACTATTGGCCTAGTATAGAAGCTAGCAGTATGGAATATGTCCAAAAGTACGACAAATGTCAACGGTTCTCGGATATCTATGTTGCCCTACCAGAAAAGCTATCTACAATGTTCATACCCTGACCTTTCTATCTGTGGGGGGTGAATATTCTAGGCCATTTCCCTCAGGCCCTAAGACAAGTTAAGTACTTAGTGGTAGCTATGAATTACTTCACTAAGTGGATTGAGGTAAAACCATTGTCCACCACCACATCGGCACAGATACAGAAGTTCACCTATAAGAACATTATCAGTAGATTCGGTGTTCCGGAATCCATCATCACGAATAACAAAACACAGTTTATTGACCAAAAGTTTAGGGATTTTCTAGTCGGGCTCAAGATTAAATAGCATTTCACCTCGGTAGAGTATCCAAAAACTAATGGACAAGCTAAGGTCGCTAACCAGGAGTTATACTTCTTGAGATCAAAAAGAGACTTGATGAAGCCAAAGGGAATTGGGTGGAACAACTTGACTACATCCTATAGACAAGAAAAACTAAATAGCATTTCACCTCGGTAGAGCATCCAAAAACTAATGAATAAGCTGAGGCCGCTAACTGGGAGTTATACTTCTCAGGATCAAAAAGAGACTTGATGAAGTCAAAGGAAATTGGGTGGAACAACTTGACTACATCCTATGGGCATATCAGACCACTCGCACTCCTCAACAGGGGAAACTCCCTTTAAGCTAATATATGGTTACGAGGCCAAGATCCCATTGGAGATAAGAGAACAGAGCTGAAGGAAGTAGAATTTCTCTGAAAAGGCCAACCCAAACCTTATCCGTTATAACTTGGATCTATTGGAAGAACAACGCCTTATTGCCCACATTTGGGAAGCGGCTATCAAACAAAGGATTGCAGCCCAGAATAATTCCAAAGTGATACTGTCGCGACTGTATTTAATCGTGGCGAGATAGCAACTTAAATTAAATATTTAATTAGGAGTCGCCACCAATTTTATTTTTTATTAGGAAAAATTGGAAAAACCCAAGAAAAATAGTCTTTGAAAACCAGATCGGATTCGGGAGTCGGTTATGCTTAGGCAAGGGCGGAAAGTTAATCCCACAGCACCCCTAACACCCGTACTAGGACGGTACCTCAAATCAATTATGCAAATTCTTAATAATCCTTGAAAATATTTGTTTTACCCCTTTTGTAAAAAAAATATGAAATAAACAAATAAATTATGAAAATTTAATTTTTGGCTTGACGGAATATGATTCCCGCTCCTACGTATCCTCAGGTGCAATGAGGAATTCAAAGTCACGTAGTTCTTTTGAAAATATTTGTGGGTTGATTGATTTTTAAAAATTAAAAATTTGAATTAACAAGCCGTCGCGACTCAGTTAATCAATTTGAATAGGTGAAGCTCGGCGTCACGCTACAGACGTCACCCATTGATTATCGAGTTTGTTACGAAATTTTTATTTAAGATTATCAATTAGCAATTTAACTTAAAAAAATGTAAATCATCAAGTCGTTTAACTCGAGATATTTACAAAATATAAAGGTTAGCAAGTCATGTCGTAACTCAGGTAACCTATTTTTATTCCTTTTTAAAAACTTTTAACTATTTCTTTATTTATCATTTTTTAACTCCCAAAATCTAGCCCAACAACTGATAATAAATGAAATAAAAAGAACAAGGAAACGTAAAAAGAAAACCAAGAAACAGATAATCCAAAACTGGGAGATATAAAATTAAAGATGCAACAGTAAGGACCTCGTTTACGACCAGATTAGCAGGGGAGGGTGGCTGGCTTCTTCGATTCGACGGTCGAATGGAGGTAAGGATGGGATGAATTTGACTGTCGGTTGGAAAGGATCTGGAATTCGACGGTCGGTTAGAAAGGATTTAGAATTCGACGGTCGGTTGGAAAGGATTTGGAATTCGACGGTCGGTTGGAAAGGATCTTGGGTCGGTCGGTGAGGGGAGTTTGGATGGGTTGTCAGTGAGGAGTTCGACAGTCGGTGAAGGGCGACCTAGCTGAGGTTCAACGGTCGAGTTGGAGAATGTAGATGGTCTTGCTTTTGGGGTCCGACGGTCGAATTGGACGGAGTTTGGTTGATGGTGTGAAGGTTTGGATGGCTTGTCGGTGAGAGGAGTGGAGCTCACGGTTCGACGGTCGAATTGGAGATGAATGTGGGTGGTAAAGTGAAGGATCTGGCTTCTATGCAGTCCGACGGTCGGTGAGGAAGGTTGATGGATTCGACGATCGGTTGGGTGTTGGTGGATGGTGATGGAGTTTGGATGGGTTGTCAGTGAGGTGAAGGTGGTAACTGGTGTGGTTCGACGGTCGGTTCAGGGATGGATTCGACGGTCGGTTGGGAAGGGTGATGGATTGGTTGATGGTGGAGGTGGATTCGACGGTCGGTTGGAAAGGGGTGATGATTCAACAGTCGGTCGGAAAGAGGTGAGATCAAGTTCTGGTTTCTGTGCGGTCCGACGGTCGGTTGAGAGGCTGGTAGTTATCCGACGGTCGGTTGAGAGGCTGGTAGTTGTCCGACGGTCGGTTGAGAGGCTGGTAGTTGTCCGACGGTTATGGGTGAGGAGTTGCTGAGAGTGTGGTTGATGATGAAAGTGATGAGAAGTTGAAGGTGCAAGGTAGTTTTGGAGGTGGCAGAGATGGGTGAGGGTGGAAGATGGTCACGGTTGCAAGTTTTGGATGGAAGGCGTCGGGTGGGGATTGTTTTTAGGAGGGTCTGTTAGGGAGCTTGAGGGTGAGGGAAATGAAGGCTCCAATTGGGTTCCGCGTTCTGGAGAGTCCTCGTGAAGGTTGGTCTTTGAAAGTTTAATATCGCCCCGATGGAGAGATCCTCCCAAGGTCTTGAAGTTGGTCCTCTCTTATTAGTTGCTAGCGACCGGTGATAATGGAGTGGGTGAATTAGTGAGGGAGTAGGTGCAATTAGTGAGGGAATCTGTTTGTTCAGTAGTGCAAGTGGGAAACTAAGTGGGGGAGCAAAAACTGTGCACTGTGGAAAAAAAGAATGGGAGGCAAAAGTGCTTGTCCCCTGCTGCAGTGGTGATGCTGCATGGCGAAAAAAACAAATCTTTTTTTTTATTTTCTTTACTTTTTTTTTATTTTTCATTTGCTATTATATTTTGGGTTTATGTATTTGGGTTAAAAAGATGGGTTAAAAAAAGGATAACAAAAATCTTTTTTTTATTTTTCTTATTTTTCTCTTTTTTGTTTCTTTTTTATTATTTTTTCTTTTAGTTCGGTCAAAATTGGGTGTTCACAGTTGCCCCTCTTTACTTGTTTCTTATTAGATAAAAAGGAAAATTGTGTTTTTTCATTTTATCGTCGTAAGAAACGAGTAAAGAAATGAACTCCAATTTTAAAACAATGCATGAAAGGATAAATGCAAAACAAAGTAAGAACAATGAAAAGAAATTAGAATGCATGGAGCCGATGCACTCAAAAAAATGGGCGACCGAGTCCCGGAATTTAAAAGACAATGGGCAACTGCGTCTCAAAATTTAAAAGACAATGGGCAACTGCGTCCCGAAATTTAAAAGACAAGGGGCTTGACCAGAATTTAAAAAAATGGCTTGGCCCAGAATTTGAGAGAAAAGTGGGCTTGGGCCAGAATTTGAGGCAGTGGGCTTGGCCTGAAATTTGAGAGACAAAGCTTGGGCTTGGCCGAGAATTTGAGAGACAAGTGGGCTTGGCCCAGCACTTGGAATTTGAGACGGAGAAGCAGGGCTTGGCCCTGAATTTAAGAGACAGTGGGCTTGGCCCAGAATTTAAGAGACAATGGGCTTGGCCCAGAATTTAAGAGATAGTGGGCTTGGCCCAGAATTTGAAAGACAGTGGGCTTGGCCCAGAACTTGAAAGACAGTGGGCTTGGCCCATAATTTAAAAGACATTGGGCTTGGCCCGGAATTTAAGAGACAATGGGCTTGGCCTGGAATTTAAAAAAGACAGTGGGCTTGGCCCAAAATTTAAAAGACAGTGGGCTTGGCCCAGAATTTAAAAGACATTGGGCTTGGCCCGGAATTTAAGAGACAATGGGCTTGGCCCGCAAATTTAAAAGACAGTGGGCTTGGCCCAGAATTTGAAGGACAGTGGGCTTGGCCCAGAATTTAAAAGACAATGGAATAAGCATCTTGATCAAAAAGATTTTTTTCTTTTTTTTATTTTTCTCATTTTCTTTTCTTTTCTCTTTTTTTTCTTTCTTTTTTTTTTCTTATTTTCAAAATTTTATTTGAAAAACATTTGAACCAAGGACGACTTTGGAAAGCTTTGACCACTCAAACTTTATTCACATGCTTTTCTTCCTTAAATCCTTCGGTTCTTCCCTTCTTCTTCTCTTTTCCTTTTTTTTTTTTGTTTTTCGCTCTCGGCTCTCCTTTCAAGAAATGAGATGAACCATTGCTTGACTGATTCCTTGAGAGAAAATTTTGCCCCAGTGTTTAATCTTGTCTCTCATTTAGTTGATTCCCTGCAAGTGCTTGATAACTCAGTCCTTGTCTGCGTTGCTACTTCCTTCAACATGACTTCTCCTTAATCCTTCAAAAATTTTGCCCCAAGATGGCCAACTAAATGCAAACAAAAGCGCCCCTGTAATGGCGATCACACGCAATTCAAAATTGCCCCATTTGGGTGCACCCTTCAAGGTGTTTCTGTGCCAACTTCCTCTGAGATTTTGCCCATTCATTTGCCCTAACTTTTGTTTAGACCGACCTTTCAGGTTTTCAGACTAACGGGCTCTTTTTTCATTTTATTTGTTTTTTTTTTGTTTAGGCCGCCTTTTCGGGTTTTCAATCTAATGAACTTTTTCTTTTCTTTTCTTTTTTTTTTTTTTGCTCGGGTACCTTCTCTTCCATCAATTGGGATTTCCAAGATCTCTTCGATCTGAATTGGTCAATAAGAAATTACCATTAGATGGTCAAATCATGGTGTTGTACTCATGGTCACTTTACTTGAAGCATTATGTCACGGTACACTCATGAATTCAAAAAGTACACCAGGAAAGAAACGAACAACTTCCAGATTGTTCTTAGAAGTTTGATTACAGAAAGGATATCAAGAAAATCAAAAGATTTTTTTTTTTCGCTTGAGTCAAGATTCGACAACTGGACATCATTAATTATCAAACACCCCCACACTTACTCTTTTGCACGTCCTCGGGCAAAACAGAAAAAAAACTGACTCGAAAGTTAAATATTCTAAAAGACTCAATTTCTAATAATATTTAAGAATGAAGATCAATTAATAATTCAAGTAATCAAACATTCATGAGGCAACACATCTTCACATCTCAAATCAACAAGCAAAGATACTTCAATTGAAAAACATGAGTAAAGAATGATAGATCCTCACCACAGAATTTACTCTCAATCTCTCAAGTGTTTAAAAGGTAGGTGTTTCACTCAATTCGACCCATGAAAATTTCACTACCATATGCTTGCTTATTTTCTACTTCTCCACTACTCAGAACACATGTATACACAAATCATTAGGACTTTATTCAAGGTTATAATGGGGTCAAGGTAAAGGTGGAAGTAATATGGATATGTCAAGTTAAATACCAAAGAGAATAGAAGAGCATTATGATACAGTTAGAGTGGAGAAGATGTTTGAGAACATTCAGTCTAACTTTCCCACAATTTTCTTAGTTTTTCTCATACAGAACAATGACCAATATCTAACTAATGTTTTGTTAAAGATCAATTGGTAGATTGAATTCCTTTAGGCTTGAACATTCTCCTTCTATTCTGTTATTTCCAATCATCCACCCTCATTCTAGGTATGAATATATCACATGGTGCATTCTTTTGATTGTAGCAATAATCAGCTCTCTCTCTTTTTTTTTTTTTTATAGAAACATATTTTCTTTTTCCCTATTTTTTTCTTTTTCTTTCTTTTTTTTTTTTTTATATAACCAATCTGCACATGCACCCCCACACTTGTTCAAGGACTCATCAAATAACAAAGTCAATGCTCTCTTATTCCCTAAGGTTTGGGTTAGAACATGGTTTTTCATTTAAGGCACGTAATGAGTTAGAAACAAAGAATGATCAAATAAGCTCAAAGGGGTTAAGCAAAGGAAAATATGCAAGGTTGGCTATTTGGCTAAACTGGCTAAGAAAGAGGGCCTCAATCATGTTCATGCATGCAAGTGAAACGTAGCCTCAAAAAGAATCAAAGCAAGTTCTAGAGTGATCATTATCATGAGTGAAAATCACACAAGAAAGAAGAGAATGGCATAAATGTTGAATCCATCCATTAGGCTCAAGATCTCACAAGATATAGTTCTATCATTCTCAGTCCACCAATTCAACATCCATAACCAAACATATGATTTTTAAGTAAGAAGACAATTTACTCAATCATGCAAATTTTCCTGAATTTCAATTGCTACTTCCACACAAACTAGTTATCTACCCTAACTAAAATGCGTCTCAAGAGTAAAATTTACTCCCTACTCTGCCATCCTTAACTGGTTTAGAAAATTACTGACAAACATATAAACATATTAATACATGCACATACCTTTTTTTTGTTTTTTTTTGTTTTTTTTGTTTTTTTTTGTTTTTTATATTTAGGCACACAACGATCCTTCCCCCCAACCAGATCATAACATTGTCCTCAATGTGAAAGAGAGATATAGAAAAGAGCAAAACAACCTGATAAGAAGTGAATCAACGCCCAGTAGAAAAGACGCACAATACACACACCTTTTTTGTTTTTGTTGTTTTTTTTTTGTTTTTATATATTTAGGCACACAACGATCCTTCCCCCCAACCAGATCATAACATTGTCCTCAATGTGAAAGAGAGATATAGAAAAGAGCAAAACAACCTGATAAGAAGTGAATCAACGCCCAGTAGAAAAGAAGCACACAGTCAGTGCTGCATCGGACCCTGATAGGAAGTGAATAGAACTTTAGTACTTCCACAATTTAATACTAATTACTACCCTACTACTCCTTACTCTGGCCACCAATTGAGATGCGTCTCAAGATAAAAATTACTCTTTACTCGCCATCCCTATTTACTTTTGTTGTTAATTGATGACAAACACAACAAACATATTAACAAACACACTTTTTGAATTTTTTTGGTTTTTTTGTTTTTTTGTTTTTTTGTTTGTTTTTTGTTTGTTTTTTTCTTATTTTTTTTTGTTTTTTTTTTGTTTTACACAACCATCCTTCCCCCCAACCAGATCATAACATTGTCCTTAATGTTAAAATATAGATGAGTAAAGGACAGAATTACCTGTTGGAGAAAGCGGACACAAATTTAAACAGAAACAAAGTACAATAAAATAAAAACCGATTAAAGAGAAAGTGTCAGATCTGGCTTGCTTTTCTTGTTACTTCCTTTGCTGCTCCCTATTGACCAATCTATCTGAGCCAATACCTTATCAAGTACATACTCAAAAGCTTCCAATTTATCCATGAGCTCATCAATAGTGGAGGCAGAGATAAGAAGTTGTCTTACCGAAGGAGTGATAAATTTCTGTTCCACAGCTTTGTCAAGAAAAAATAACAAAAGGTCAAAGAAATTATTAACATTCAACAAACCAATGGGTTTATGGTGGATGTTCAGTTCAGCCCAAGAGACAATTTGAAAAATTTCTTCCAAAGTACCAAAACCACCTGGTAAGACAAGAAATGCATCATAATTGTCAATCATTATTTTCATGCGTCCATGCATGGATGTTACCTGAATTTCTTCTCCAACTATCTTGCCAGTGATGTTACTTTCAGCTAAAGGTTTAGGAATAACACCTAAAACCTGACTGCCTCCTATAAGAGCAGCAAGTGAAATAGCCCCCATTAACCCACGACAACCTCCCCCATATACAAGATGAATATTCCTTGCAGCAAGTGATCAACCAAGAGTGCTAGCTGCGTTTACAAACTCTAATCCTTTCCCATAACTTGACCCACAAAAAACACAGACATTTTTTAGGTTACGAATAGCAGGCCCCATTCTATACCCTTCTTCTCTTTGAGTGTTTCTGAGTTGAAGATAAAGGAGAAGATGGAGTGTTTAAATAAGAAAAAGAATGAAAAGGGAAATAATTGCACCTAGAAGGGTAGGTCGGCTGTTGTCAGAAAAGGTTGAACATAAAATCTTTTTTTTTTGTGTTATTTTTTTTTAACTTTTTTTTTTTCAAGAAAAACATCAGGGTAAAGAAGTCTAGAAACCCCCGAAGGATCCCATCCAAAAGATCGTCTGTCCAAAACCAAAAATCATACAAAGATAAAATAATAACAAATGATTACATACCTTTATGTACGGGTTTCATGGCAGATCTTTATCTTTCGCGTCATGAGTGCAAGTAATACCAAACGGCTCGGCCAATCTGGGCATTCTTCTCCCTCCCGCTTGTGGGATATTTTGGATTGAGCTACGACGCCACTAATTAAAGTGCGTAAATCGACGGCCTACCACCAACGACCACGACCCGGTGAGAGGTCATTTGAAGAGCCCATGGCATTAAATCACGGGATTCGGCTCGGAGGCATTGTCACGCGAGAATGCAAACACGGGATGCTTCTTTCTCGTCCATCGCCAGCGAGCCTTTGGTTAAAACACGAGAATGCTTGCGCGGCTCTCTGCGAGCATGGCACACGAACCTTATTTACCGACCGGCGTGCGAAGGTCCACCCGAGTCAATGACGGGTCTGTCACTCCACTGGGGGGCTCCTAATCTAATTAAAGACCAAGTACAACCGAAGTTTCGCCCTTTTTTCATTTTTTTCATTTGTTTTTTCATTTTTTTTAAATGTACAAGATAATATATACATGTTGTTGTGATTGTGGCTCACATCTTCCTCTGGTTTCACGTCCAGAAACGGCTTAAACGCCTTCTATGAGTCGAGGATAAGCTTCCCATCTAATTTTCTTATAAATTGGCAAACAGGGTCTTTTTGAGTCAGATTCCCAAGACTGTAACGCTCTTGCTCGTCCTTGAAGAGATTCCACAAACTAAGAAGTTCACGCTGCACAACTCCGCAAGAATGCGTCTCAAGAGTCAATAAGATATTATCTAATGACTCCTTACTCAGTCCATTCTTAATGAAGAATATTTTATCTTCTCTATTTACGAAACCATCCCCAAAGAGTGACATCGCGTGTTGCAATTCCATCGTGCACACTTGTAACAAACTTTCATTCTTTTTGCTCTTCTCCTTTTTGAAAATGAACTTTTACCGAGACCAGGCATGTATGGGACAAATGAATCGAAGATTCACCGACTAAACGAACCTTTGCTTCGATTATCCAGCGTATATCTTCTGGGATGCCCTTATACATTAACAATCTCAGTCTTTCACACCTAGCTTCATAGACTTTTGTTAGAGCATTTAGAGGAAGAGAAGGAAAATGTTTTCTTAGATTTGAGAGAATGACATCCATTTTGAAAGGAGAAGAAATCAGTTATTATGGGAAACTGAAAAACAAATCGACTTGAGAGTCACGGAGTACCGTTATCCGCCATTTAACTGGCAACACAGAGAACTCAACAACTTGATGTTCCAGAAATGGTTGAGTCTTGGTCCATTAACTTTAAGCGTATTACCATTCTTAGGATTTTCAATGTCTATGGCCCCATAAGATACACGTGTTTGACAACAAAAGAACCGCGCCTCCTAGATCTCAATTTTCTAAGGAGTAGGTGCGGATGAGAATCTTAAAGCAAAACTTTATTGACCAATTTCCGCAACTTTTGCAAAAGGTGTAACAGACCTTGAATAAAGAAGGCCAATAAAATCCATACTGCAAGATTCTCGCGAGTTGTTGTCTCCACATGCTTCCGATAAAATTTAATGGCACTACCTACCTCATTGTCGGGCACAATTTGTCTTTTTTTTTCTTTTTTTTCTTTTTTATTCATAACGCGGATGGAGAAGACGGTAACATCATACAAGGAATGTCATGCATAAAATGAGATGAATGAAATGAAAACATTTTCTTTTCAAATGCATGGAATGAAATGCATGATTTATTTTTTTTTATATATATTTTTTAGAATGCTAAAGATGCCATGCATGAAATTTTTTTTTTTTATGAAAATGCCTGATTTATTTTTTATTATTATTTTTTTTAAATGCTAAGGATGGCATGAAAATGCATGATTTTTTTTTTTTTTAAGAATGCTTGGAGTGTCATGAAAATGCATGATTTTTTTTTGAATGCTAGGAATGCATGATTTTCTTTATGCAATGTCATGAAAATGCAAGTTTTTTTTTTTTAAGGTTATAAAAATGCAAGATGATTTTTTTTTTTTTTAAGAATGTAAGAAAATGTATTTTTTAAGTTTTTTTTTTCAAGAATGGATGGCATGAGGAAAGAAGAAGTACGCTCCCTTTGTGTCCTAATGAGGTTGCCTTAAACTTGGGAATTCCATCCTAAGGATCTAAGAGTCTTTCTGGTTCGTGATAACTTCCATAGGGTGGCTTTTCTATTTTAAAGGTCTCTAGAGCCAAGTCCTATTTCAGAATGTTGACCACGAAATAGTGGGTAAACCAACTAGGTGTGGGACATTCATGAAAAAGGCGCACTCTAGATGAGGTTTTCGCGATAACCAAACAGGAAGTACATCCAAAATGGCTACCACTACGCAACCTCTACTTAACTTAGGCTTCACTCAGACCCGGGTATAGGGCCCCACTCGAATGTGTGTGCTTTACGTGTAGGTGCGGTGGGTCTTTGGGAGCGTACAAACTGTATAAAAATTTAAAAAGAAACTACCCCTAACGCAAAAACATATATACAATAGCAGCAAAGCAATCATCTATCCTAAGGTTTCAACAATTATGCACAAATATATACAAGTAACAATATACATAAGATAATGCTATCAGATATTTACATAAAACAAAAATAAATAAAATCTATTTACAAACAAAAAGAAAACAAAAAACGAAGATAAAAGGGTAAAATAAATAAATAAAATTATTAACAATTTGCACAACTAACAACAACAGGCTTGACTCTCCAAATGTCCCTAGTGGAGTCGCCATCTGTCGCGACCGTATTTAATCGCGGCGAGATAGCAACTTAAATTAAATATTTAATTAGGAGTCGCCACCAATTTTATTTTTTATTAGGAAAAATTGGAAAAACCCAAGAAAAATAGTCTTTGAAAACCAGATCGGATTCGGGAGTCGGTTATGCTTAGGGAAGGGCGGAAAGTTAATCCCACAACACCCCTAACACATCCGTCCTAGGACGGTACCTCAAATCAATTATGCAAATTCTTAATAATTCTTGAAAATATTTGTTTTACCCCTTTTGTAAAAAAAATATGAAATAAACAAATAAATTATGAAAATTTAATTTTTGGCTTGACGGAATATGATTCCCGCTCCTACGTATCCTCAGGTGCAATGAGGAATTCAAAGTCACGTAGTTCTTTTGAAAATATTTGTGGGTTGATTGATTTTTAAAAATTAAAAATTTGAATTAACAAGCCGTCGCGACTCAGTTAATCAATTTGAATAGGTGAAGCTCGGCGTCACGCTACGACGTCACCCATTGATTATCGAGTTTGTTACTGAAATTTTTATTTAAGATTATCAATTAGCAATTTAACTTAAAAAAATGTAAATCATCAAGTGTCATGCAACTCAGATGTTTACAAAATATAAAGGTTAGCAAGCTGTCGTAACTCAGGTAACCTATTTTTATTCCTTTTTAAAAACTTTTAACTATTTCTTTATTTATCATTTTTTAACTCCCAAAATCTAGCCCAACAAGCTGATAATAAATGAAATAAAAAGAACAAGGAAACGTAAAAAAGAAAACCAAGAAACAGATAATCCAAAGCGGGAGATATAAAATTAAAGATGCAACAGTAAGGACCTCGTTTACGACCAGATTAGCAGGGGAGGGTGGCTGGCTTCTTCGATTCGACGGTCGAATGGAGGTAAGGATGAGATGAATTCGACTGTCGGTTGGAAAGGATCTGGAATTCGACGGTCGGTTGGAAAGGATTTGGAATTCGACGGTCGGTTGGAAAGGATTTGGAATTCGACGGTCGGTTGGAAAGGATCTTGGGTCGGTCGGTGAGGGGAATTTGGATGGGTTGTCAGTGAGGAGTTCGACGGTCGGTGAAGGGCGACCTAGCTGAGGTTCGACGGTCGAGTTGGAGAATGTAGATGGTCTTGCTTTTGGGGTCCGACGGTCGGATTGGACGGAGTTTGGTTGATGGTGTGAAAGTTTGGATGGCTTGTCAGTGAGAGGAGTGGAGCTCACGGTTCGACGGTCGAATTGGAGATGAATGTGGGTGGTAAAGTGAAGGATCTGGCTTCTATGCAGTCCGACGGTCGGTGAGGAAGGTTGATGGATTCGACGATCGGTTGGGTGTTGGTGGATGGTGATGGAGTTTGGATGGGTTATCAGTGAGGTGAAGGTGGTAAGCGGGTGTGGTTCGACGGTCGGTTCGGGGATGGATTCGATGGTCGGTTGGGAAGGGTGATGGATTGGTTGATGGTGGAGGTGGATTCGACGGTCGGTTGGAAAGGGATGATGATTCAACAGTCAGTCAGAAAGAGGTGAGATCAAGTTCTGGTTTCTGTGCGGTCCGACGGTCGGTTGAGAGGCTGGTAGTTATCCGACGGTCGGTTGAGAGGCTGGTAGTTGTCCGACGGTCGGTTGAGAGGTGGTAGTTGTCCGACGGTTATGGGTGAGGAGTTCTTTGAGAGTGTGGTTGATGATGAAAGTGATGAGAAGTTGAAGGTGCAAGGTAGTTTTGGAGGTGGCAGAGATGGGTGAGGGTGGAAGATGGTCACGGTTGCAAGTTTTGGATGGAAGGCGTCGGGTGGGGATTGTTTTTAGGAGGGTCTGTTAGGGAGCTTGAGGGTGAGGGAAATGAAGGCTCCAATTGGGTTCCGCGTTCTGGAGAGTCCTCGTGAAGGTTGGTCTTTGAAAGTTTAATATCAGCCCCCGATGGAGAGATCCCTCCCCAAGGTCTTGAAGTTGGTCCTCTCTTATTAGTTGCTAGCAGCCAGGTGATAATGGAGTGGGTGAATTAGTGAAGGAGTAGGTGCAATTAGTGAGGGAATCTGTTTGTTCAGTAGTGCAAGTGGGAAACTAAGTGGGGGAGCAAAAACTGTGCACTGTGGAAAAAAAGAATGGGAGGCAAAAGTGCTTGTCCCCTGCATGATGGTGATCTTTGCATGGCGAAAAAAAACAAATCTTTTTTTTATTTTCTTTACTTTTTTTTTTTATTTTTCATTTGCTATTATATTTTGGGTTTATGTATTTGGGTTAAAAAAAGGATAACAAAAATCTTTTTTTATTTTTCTTATTTTTCTCTTTTTTGTTTCTTTTTTATTATTTTTTCTTTTAGTTCGGTCAAAATTGGGTGTTCACAGATACCACAGAGGTTTGTTCCCGATGATCTTAATTTGCACAGAGAGGATATCAGAGGCAAAAATACGAAAGATGGAAAACTAGCTCCTAATCAGGAAGGACCATACCGGATTATTTCCAAAACAAACATTGGAGCCTATACCTTGGAAACCTTTGCTTGCAAAAGTATCGAGAATTTTTGGAATGTTGATAAACTCATAAAGTATTATAGTTAATTGTCTTTATTTTATGTTTTTATCATGTAAGTGACGAGTTCCAACATGAATAAATTGGTGATTATATTCCCAGTACTTAGTTATTTTTCACATTTACAACTATTGCAACCCACCAGGTTATTACACCTTGGAGAGGTCCGAGGAATACAAAATCCACCTTGGATCATATATTCTGATGCACAAATGAAGATCAAAAAGGGCAACCCATTTGACCATTCTCCATGGTCAAGAAGCGAGTTCAAGGGTTTCAACTCATGCCCTAATAAGCTTGACCTTAACCTGTAAACTTATAGCAAGTTTAAAGAGGTTTAAAGTATCTGACCAATGTCTGGGATATGGCAACAATATTTTTCTTCCTGGCCACCCTCCTCACTATCGTCGCCTTCCTCCTCGCTGCCATCAACTGCTGGAACCTAATTCACTGGGGTGGCTCAGAGATTGCATCCATGATGTAACCATGTTTGACTACCTTCCATGAACTAGTCCCTTTGGTAACGAGGTCCTAGTTCAAGAGGCGAAGTTGGGTGAGCGCATTAGCAAAGGAGTCATCCACCAAAGTAGCTGATTGCTACCGCAAGTGCATGGATCGCTCAAGTAATACAGATACAGAGTAAAAGTTTGTTTCTACGAGGATATTACGAAATAAAGCTAACTACCAACCAATAGCTTAATCAGTTCTAGACAAGGACATAAAAATAAGAAAATAATAAACTAAACTAAACTAATCTACAAAAGCTATAAACCTAAAAGCGGTTAGGTTTCAGGAAATCCTCCTTCACTCCCTACATCTATCAACAACATGCAATCCCCCTCATAAACACAAATGCATTGATTAGGTTAGCTTGAGAATCTTCATTAGTCAACAGCCTATGTCTAGGTCAATCAACCCTGGTTTCTACTTGCCTAACTCACCAAGTTTCCTTGAAAGCTAGTACAACTTCCACTCGTGAACGATCTATTCTCAATCACACGCTATACATGGTCAATAGGTATATTAAACCTTATTAACGAAACAACTCATAGCCGAACATGTATCAACCACACCATATCCATATCAACAAATCCCTATGTCTAGTTCATTTGCCAATATTAAGATCATGCAATTGAGGTCAACCAAGAACAAGCATTAAACACAGATAATGATTGAACCGTAATCAAACATCCACAAAAACTTAGAGAAGAACACGTCATTAATATATATAAAAGGATTCAAAGTATCCTAAACAAAGCATAGCTATACAAAAGATAAGGAATAGAAGAGAGAAAGGAAAAAGAGAGAAAGAAGCTCATTGATTCGTCTCTGAAGCTTGAATCCTCCTTCAATCCTTTGAACCTTGCCTCCAATCCACCATCCATGAAGATCTAGCCAAGCTATCTAACCTAAAACTACCTAAAACTAACCTAAAAAGGAAAACTATAAAAGGAACTGGCCAAAACGGCCGAGACTGAAAAACTGAGAGAACTCTAGAGAAAACGTATGAAAATCTATTTATAGGCTCAGCAGCTGCCTCAGCGCCGCGGCCCTCACAGGGTCGGCCTACTTGCGCCGTGGCCCCCACATATCTTGGGCCGTGGCCCCGAACTCTCGGGTCCAAGTATGGCATCTCCATTTTGCCTATGCGCGCCGCGACACTCAACACATTGCGTCGCGGCCCTGACCACTGAAATGGCTGATTTGGCTTCTCTTCTTCTTTAAGCTCATTTGCTCCATATTTAACCTTGTTTAGAGCCTCTCCTAACATAGAGAAAACACCAAATCAGTAACAAATATAAATCTACTCAATTCATACTCATTTAAGCATAATTTGTTATAAAACATACAAGAAAGGCTTAGAATCAGAATATATCAAATATAAGCAATAAACCCTCCAAATATGCATTACAAATAAGGACTTAGCATTCATTTTAGCACAAAGATAGGGCCCAAATAACTGCATTCTATGTAGTTATCACACCTTCAAACCTACATTTTGCTAGTCCTCGAGCAAAACAAAATAGAACTAAGTAAATCACTTAACAATTAAAATCAATTTTTCATTTAGCAAATATATTTCAATTTTCTTATTTTCAATCAAAAACAAATACTAGTATGTAATGGTTGCACCAATCCTCAAAAAGTACAAATGCCCCGTAAACAGTTCAACACATACATAACCCTTAATATGCTATCAATTCAAACAACTCTTCATGCAAGTCACATTTATCACAAACATGCAAGATAAACTTCTTCTAGTCAAGTTATACATATCCAGATAAGTTTACAAACATACATGCATATGATTCATAGAATCCATAAGATTGTAAATTAACTCTCTCTCCACTAATATAAATCACACAAGATTGAGGATCAAAAGGCACTTAATCAGCTTATAATGTAAGGCCAATGGTATGGGCGAAAGAAATGAACGGGAAAGGATACAATACAAACATTAAGACATATAACATACTATTTCAAGACATGAGTCAAAACTGATACTAGCAGGGTATTCAAAAGTGAAATCATAAAACTTGCCAGAACTATTTTCGATGCTTTTTTGAACTTTATTTTTCTCAAGCTTTTGCTTTTCTTTTCATTTTCATTTTTTCTTTTCATTTTCTCTTTCTTTTATTTTCTATTTTTGCAAAGCAATGCTTTTTCTTTTCTTTTTTTTACATCTAGTTCCTTCAGGCTCATTTTGAATTGAATATTCATACCCCTAATCATCAGACTCATTTCAAGAAATAACACATCATATACTCAACAAACAATAAGGGTAGGAAGAAAATGGCATGCTTTCACATGCATTAGAACGGTTATTAGGTTAATGAACACAGTGGTTATGAAAAACAAAGAAGGTCAAACAGTATAAGGCTTCAAAAAGGGACCTAAGGATATCATCATATCAAGGTAAGCTTTTTAAGGCTCAATCGATCCAAACAATGCCCTAATCATCTCCTCAATCATGCACAACTTAGAATTTTGCCTCAAGAGAGTTCAAAAACAATTTCTAGGATAATCAAAACTCTACATGTACATCCATAAACATTCTCAAAACATGCACTCTTATCATTTTCAAAGTTACTTTTGCATCTAAGTGAGATGTAAATCATGCATCAAAAGCAACTAAATTGTTTCACATGCTTCACGATCACATAAGGTTTCACTGAAAAGAGGCAAATAACAACCTTTCAAATCATGAACAACCAAGAACAACACCAGCATTCTTGCAACATGTCATACATTCAAATAGATTCAACTTTTCTAAGTTCAAGCATGCATAACATCTTTTGCATAATGTGAAAATTGAAAATCTTGTCATCAGCACATCAGTGATAGTCAAAAGAAGATATAATCATGAAAACATAATGACTAAAATCACTGCATACTCAAAATACTAATATATGTTAACATTAAGTGCAAATGAATTAAACATGTAAAGATATTCTCCCAAACCTAAAATGAAATGTATCTTTAAAAGAACATGGTCTATAGGGAATCTGAGACTAGTACTGAGCATTATTAAATACTAAAAAATAAAGAAAATAACAAAAACATAAAAAAACAAAGAAAAATAACAAAAAACACAAAAACAGGGGCTCAAAGGCATGCTGGCGCACCCATGCACAGGCGCGGCGCTCACAAAAAGCTGCAGAATTCTGCAGAAAACGCCCACCTGCGCCGCGGCGCACCCATGCCTGGGCCGCGGCGCAGCTACCTGAACTGCTAAATTTAGCAGCTCTGACAGTTTTGCTGCTTGGAATAGTCCATATGGTTCTCTAGCTGCAACAAAACTTGTTCAAAAAGCTAGATTACAAAATGTACAACCTAAACCTAATAAAACATAAAAACAACATACTTAACCTATATACAAACCTAAAATAACTTAAAACTTAAAAACTAACTAAAACATTAAACTAACCTAATTAACATACATATATACTAACATACTAACAAAAACATATTAACAAAACTAACAAAACACACCATACTAATATACTAACATATTTAACCAAATAAACATATTAACATACTATGTATTTATGCACAAAGTAAAAACAAGAACATAAACATAAACATGGGGTATCCTCCCACGAAGGGCCTGAGTTATAGTCCCAGCAGGACTTTGTCACCAAAATTGAAGTACTGCGGATGAGTAGTCTTCAAGAACTTGATCCAAGGATATCCTCTCCAGGATTCGCGACGTCCCTCAAGGGCCTCGTATGAATGAAATCACCCGACTTCTTATTCGAAACTACAACTAAACATAAACAAAACATAGATTATATATAACTTATATACAACTTGAATTAGAATTAATCAAACTCATTGTTGATATTAGTATTATAAAAACTAACCCTGGCAACCCAAAAACTTGTTAGGCGTTGACAGGACTAGAATCTAATCAGGCAAACCATTTATAACGAAATATCTCCGGCAACGGCACCAAAAACTTGATTGCTACGGCAAGTGCACGGATCGCTCAAGTAATACAGATACAGAGTAAAAGTTCGTTCCCACGAGGATATTACGAAATAAAGCTAACTACCAACCAATAGCTTAATCAGTTCTAGACAAGGACATAAAAATAAGAAAATAATAAACTAAACTAAACTAATCTACAAAAGCTATAAACCTAAAAGCGGTTAGGTTTCAGGAAATCCTCCTTCACCCCCTACATCTATCAACAATATGCAATCCCCCTCATAAACACAAATGCATTGATTAAGTTAGCTTGAGAATCTTCATTAGTCAACAGCCTATGTCTAGGTCAATCAACCCTGGTTTCTACTTGCCTAACTCACCAAGTTTCCTTGAAAGCTAGTACAACTTCTACTCGTGAACGATCTATTCTCAATCACACGCTATACATGGTCAATAGGTATATTAAACCTTATTAACGAAACAGCTCATAGCCGAACATGTATCAACCACACCATATCCATATCAACAAATCCCTATGTCTAGTTCATTTGCCAATATTAAGATCATGCAATTGAGGCCAACCAAGAACAAGCATTAAACACAGATAATGATTGAACCGTAATCAAACATCCACACAAACTTAGAGAAGAACACATCATTAATATATATAAAAGGATTCAAAGTATCCTAAACAAAGCATAGCTATACAAAAGATAAGGAATAGAAGAGAGAAAGGAAAAAGAGAGAAAGAAGCTCATTGATTTGTCTCTGAAGCTTGAATCCTCCTTCAATCCTTTGAAACTTGCCTCCAATCCACCATCTATGAAGATCTAGCCAAGCTATCTAACCTAAAACTACCTAAAACTAACCTAAAAAGGAAAACTATAAAAGGAACTGGCCAAAACGGCCAGAACACTGAAAAACTGAGAGAACTCTAGAGAAAACGTATGAAAATCTATTTATAGGCTCAGCAGCCGCCTCAGCACCGCGGCCCCCACTTATGCGCGTCGCGGCCCTCACAGGGTCGGACTACTTGCGCCGTGGCCCCCACATATCTTGGGCCGTGGCCCCGAACTCTCAGGTCCAAGTATGGCATCTCCATTTTGCCTATGCGCGTCGCGGCACTCAACACATTGCACCGCGGCCCTGACCACTGAAATGGCTGATTTGGCTTCTCTTCCTCTTTAAGCTCATTTGCTCCATATTTAACCTTGTTTAGAGCCTCTCCTAACATAGAGAAAACACCAAATCAGTAACAAATATAAATCTACTCAATTCATACTCATTTAAGCATAATTTGCTATAAAACATACAAGAAAGGCTTAGAATCAGAATATATCAAATATAAGCAATAAACCCTCCAAATATGCATTACAAATAAGGACTTAGCATTTATTTTAGCACAAAGATAGGGCCCAAATAACTGCATTCTATGTAGTTATCAGTAGCTCATTCATCTTCGAGATATAGAATATCATTTTTCATGTTTGCCTCGGACTGTTGGAGAATTTCATTCTCAGCATAGAGTGCATTTAGGGTGGACTCGGTTGAAGATATTTGATCCTTCAGGGTCTTCTCCCAAGATTTGCCTTCCCTGACATTTTTTTCTAGAGGTTGGTAATTTTAGCCTTTTGTAAATCGAGCTCCTCGTTCATCTAGGCCAGCTGCTCGTCCTTCTGAGGCATCGCCATTTCTAACCCCTTCTTCTCGTCCTAGAGGGTATCTAGGTCCTTCTCCAAGTCACGAGTTTAGCAAACAAACTCAAAAGCAGATTCTAGGAAATGGAAGATGGAGGCATTGTGAAGAGCTCAGATATGGGCATCTCAGATGATTTCAATTAAGTATTGCTTAATCAAGACATCTTGATTAGCTTGGGTTAGGAGGGCATTGTCAATGATCCGCCCTGGGTCAACCCCTTACCCTAGATGGATCTAGCAGCAAATTGGAGGGGACGCCCTCTGGGATCTCTGTTTCACAACTGGTAGTGAGGTTGATGGGATCCACCTCAGTCATTAGTCGCTTCTCTCTTTACTCCTTTTGGCCATCTCCCTTGCTCTTTCGTGGCCGGAGTGGTTGGGCAAGAGACCCGGGATTTGCCTCCTACATTGTGGCTTGGGGTTGAGACTGTGGAAAAGGAACTACCATCAACGGTTGTGATTCAAAGCCCGATGCCCCAACCTTTCGTTGCGCCAAGCACAAAGCAAGAGCTTCAAGTCCACCAGGAAGCAAAATGGAAACAAATAATGTTACTACACTTAGAAAAATCATGAGTAACAAACATATCAATATACTCAAAGTGGCATACTTGAGAATTGTTTTAAAGAATTGGGGGGCTCATCTAGAACATCTTTACAATAGATGACCTCATTCTTTTCGGCCCACTCAACTAAGAAATTGAGGACGTTGGCCTTGCCTTCAATTAGTAAGGACAACGAAGTCTCAATTTTTTCCTGACTCCACTCCTATACTGTTTGTGTCTAGTACAAGTACAACCATGGCGCGTCCTCTGGGGTAACATAAAAAGGCGTCATCCTTAGAGCCCCATTTATTCGAAAAAAAAATTTCTTAAAATTTTTAAAAGATTCTTGGTATGACTTGAACACTTTCCACCCTACTTGAGTGCGTAAAGTGACCCACCCTTTTTGGAACCTATTCCCGGAGGGCGAAAACATGGTGAAAAGGAAAAAGAAATTTTCTACCAAGTACAACCAACCAAAAACTTTATAGATTAGCTCGTGAGTTTGGATGAAGCCCCATGCATTTGGATGAAGTTGTGTTGGGGCCACTAGTAAATGATTCAAAACCCTAATTTCAAAATCTGAGAACGACAAACAAACGCCAATGTGTGTAAGTGGTGCCTCGTACATACATACAAAGTGGTCGCCCTCTATTTTGGTTGACCAGACTCGCTCCCGATCCTTTGGGTCATGGATCACAAACTCATTATCATGGCGCCGACCTTCCATGAGATGGATGTACGCTTGCTTACCCCTGGCATCTTTCGAGGTCTTAAAGTTGGATGGGGTACCTAGAACTTCATGGTCAACCCACTGGTACAAGCTGACGTCCTTGGGGAATACATACTCTCTTGGTTCTGATATCATCGTCCTTCGTCATCCCATCTCTGAATTATTGGCGTTACCTACAGAGGTTGTACTTATGTCAGAATAAGAAGATATTTCATTATAATTCTCTAACTCCCCCATGAGTACAGAGAGCAGACATGATAGCCTTTGTCTTACTAACTCTTTGGCTTTGTCCACCCTCCATATCATTTCCAGGACCTGAATAGCAACCTCTGTACCTTACCAGTAACTTTACCACGAGAAAATCGTCTCTACCATGCCTGAGGCGGCAGAGCACTCAAAATCTCTAAAGAGTTACTCTATCCATCACTATTGTTCAACGTTTTCACTCTCACCATGATGTTTATAGAAGAAAAATATAGTGGGAAAAAGGAATATCTTGAAGATGTGAGAAGAAAAAGCTTGAAAGAAGTCAAAAACCACTAAAAATCACTGTTTGAACTCGTCGAAAATCGCCTAGTTAAAGAAAAAATAGAGTAGAATGTGAAAATGGAGGGGGGGGACCTCCTACTCTTATTTATAGGCACAGGGGGTAACCTCCAACAACTACCATGTGCGAGGGCAAATCAATCTAATTGTATTTAATTTGAAAATGGAAATCATGGCAGCATAAAGATCAAACGGCAGCTTCCATTAACTTTTTGCCATGTGGCGGTACAAACTTGACGCAACAACTAAAAGGACTACAATTAGAATTGAAGCAACGAATGACAAAACAATATGGTATTCATGTCGAACATTGGACAAATACTATGATATTGCTATAAATTCCTAATACGAATTACAACTTCATTGTCAAAGGATTCACAATTAATGGATGGGCCCCACTACCTAAATTGGTATGAAGGCAACTCAGTACGAATACCGGACAACAATGTAGTGACTTTAATGCAGAGAGATCTATAATGGATACCAGCCTAATTCATCAATATTAGGGACATCTCAATTTTTAATTTTCATCACAAATTTCAACCCTTCATTAGAGAACATCGCGAGATCCAATATCTATATTATGATTTAGATCCTTTTGTCCCACATATGTCGTTTGCTCCAAATAATTTTGGATATCTTGACACTCTGCTGTCGCATTTGAGCACCAAGCTGAGGGCAACTATTCTGAACCGAGTTCCGAGTTAGCAGTTCAAGAGCAACTCGACCCGCAAGAGTTAGATTCTGTATATTTATGAGTGTTATTAGATAAGTAAATATGCTCATTTGTGAGGAGTAAATCTCTCATAGAATCCCTCATAAATAGATGAGTTAGTTATAAGATATAATAATCTTATTAAATTACTATCCTAATTAACAATAGTTACTATCCATTAATAAAGATTTGAACAACAATCCTATAAATATCACACAAGGTAATAAAGATATACATCTAATTCCAAATACTCTATCCACCTTGTGCATAGTCTAACATAAGTGTTGCCGTACCTTTCGCGGGTACCCATCCTTCACATCACTGTCGATGTCATTGTGTTACGAAGGAAACTACCTTTATCAACCTTATTCAGGTAATTAATCATCTAAACCCAGTTCAGAATAGCTTCAATTTTTTTGTTAATCAAGTAAGGTTTTCCATGTATTTCATGTTATTTTTAATCATTTTATGTTTTTAATATATTTTATCATCTTGTATAATTTATGTATTTTATTTTGTTTGATTCTTGAATTTTATATGTTCAAAAATCACTACTAATTTTCATTTATTACCTAATGATTTTATAAAAAAATTTTACCTAATAATTAAATCAATAAAATTATTACCTAATTATTAAATTAATAAAATTATCTATTATATTTATTTATTTATTATTTTTTATAAACAAAAGTGTTGGTGAGTAGCCTAGCACCTCGAGCTATGATTGGGCTCTTGCTGGGGGAGCTTTTCCAACACTATTTGTTTTCCATACATATGAACTCTAACATCAAACTTGGAATCACATGATTAAAGAATTAAAATCTCTTCAACTCGGATCAACAGACATTAATTTTATTTATTATTTATTATATTATAATAAATGAACTATATCTTATTGGATTTTTTTGACGAATGGCCTTAGGGCACTTTTTAAGAAAAGCCAAAATAGAAATTTTTTAATGAAAACAAAACATTTAATGTATTGAAAAATAAAAATGTTTTACTTTTTTATTTAAAACTTTTTACTTTGACTTCCTTTACAAGTACGCTTAGAGCACTTGTTAAAAAAATTCTATCTTATATCATGTGATAACCAATAGCTTTAATTCATAAATTTTATTTTTTTAAGAAACAATAGAGAGAAAGGCATATCAATTGTAATTCAAATTACTTTGAAATTTTTTTTACCTAATCACTACCTTCAACTTAAAATTGTGTAAACAATTAGTCAAAACCAAAATAATGTAATTGAAACAAAAAAAAATTTAAAAAAAATCTCTGAATTTCACGGACGGGTATACTAGTAACTATCTAATAAGAAAACCCAAAAAAATACAATAGGAGAAGATGATTAGGAAATTTGGACACTGCATAATTAAACAACTTTATGAACGGGGTTGTTTTATGATACTCATTGCAATCCACGGAGTATCCATTCTCACTGCATTTATAGCCATTGCCTACTAATGAAAATAGATGGACGACTTGCATGCCTCACCTGTAACCTGATGATTCGGTAACCTTTGGGTTCAAATTTTGCACATTGCTCCCTAGCATCGAATGGCAGCAAGAGGCGATGTCGATGACTTGCGCTGTGCAGGCCTCGCACCAGCAACGACGACTAGAAACCATAATGGAATTGTAATGTTAGGATTTGTATTTTTTTTTTTTCTCAAGTTGTCAAGTAGAAAAAAAAAATAAACACAAAAAATTATAAAAAAAAATTCATATATTATAATTTGATCTCACTAACAACATTTTTTATGTTTAACTCTCACTTTCATTTTCATCACTTCAAAGAAACAAAATTAAGAAGATACAAATCTATAATGTTAGTAGTGCTTGTTAGATTTTAATTTAAAATTAATAGAATATCCAACAAATATATAAAGCATAACTTAAAAGATTGTAATGGTGATGTGGGGTATTTTTTTATACTTTTTCACTCAAATTGTCAAGTTCAAAAAAATACTCTAACGGAATAAATACAAAAAAGATGAGATTTTGATCTAATATATATTAGATCTCACGTAAAATTTTTCAATTATGTTTATCACTTTCTTTCGTTCGATCAGATATATAAATCGTATTCAGAAAATTAAAGCAAGTCATATAAGACTCTTAACAGTGCTGGTGCAATGTTGTCGGTGGAGCTAGCAGCAAAAACACTGTGGTCCGTGGTCAGTGTGGGTGGCCAACGAGGATGACGACCATGAAGGCAAGCAGATTGATTTGTTCATGCAGATTGGCTCTGACCCTCGACGAATCTTGTTGCTTTATTGTTAGTGTGGACGGTCGATGACCGGAGTTCTGCCAGTGAGGCTTCGACCATGGCTTCCACATCTATGGATGTTTCACCTGGTTGCCTTGTTTCTTCTTTGGAATTAAATCGCGACTGAACGACTGGTATTCACCCATCCACACTTGTCCAGAAACCAAGCAAACAGAGCAATCTTTTCAAATTTGATTTCTATGTTTTTTTTTCTCTTCAAAATCATACCTCAAATTCATAGCAATCCTTGGAATTATGATAATTTATGTTTAAAAGTAAATAAATTATTAATGAGATTAAATCAAATACGTAGTTAATCATGGAACTCTGCTCGAGAAATCAAACATTGGTCAACCACTAAAATAAACTTTGTTTTGATCCTTGTCTCTTCTTTACTCGCGGAACCAATATGGGTTTATTGGTGAGTTTGCTTCCTCTGTTTTTCATCTCAACTCAGATCTCCAACAACAGGGATCTTGGTTTGATTGGTGTTACTAGTTAAATGTCTTTTTTTGTTGCCAAGGACAAAAGTTTTAATAAAAAATACAAGAGAGACTATCATATAATACAACATTGTACTTCTTTGTAAAATAACATAACTTGGGATATCAGGTAAAGTCGAAGGAGTATCCATACTCCTTTGAATGTAGTGAGTATCATAAAATGATCCCTTTATGAGCACTCTTTTGAATAATTTGGTGAGAAATGTTGATAATGCTATTAAAATGTTTGAGAGTATTGATGTCCAATATATCTACTTTTTATAACAGATTAACTTTGAATTTTCCTTATTTATTTATTATCCTTAATATTTTAATTTTTTTTTTGTTAGTCCTCCTCTCTCTTCTCTGTCACAGTGGGTCATCTTCGTTTTCTCACATTCTTCTTCCTGTCTTTCTCTCTCTCAAGACAAATAAAAACAACACACCCAAAACCCCAACTCAAAAGAAACTCCCACGGTGGCAATTTCCTGAAGCTCCTAACTATGTCGCAAAAATCCGACATTCAAATGGAAGTTTTTTCTACTACAATGCCTTCTGTACCATTACATGACTAACTACAAACGAAAGAAAAGTAGAATCAACTGAACTATGCCAATGTCAAAACTCAATGAACCAACATTTCTAGATCTGTACAATGACTACATAAAAAGAACATCTACAATTCTACATGAACCTAGAATTAAACAACCAACTTGGTTGAAACACCTTCCCTCTAAAACAATCTTGCAACCAACTCAATGTGTGAAACCTCCGACCACCGCCTTCAAATCCTCTCCGTCAGCTGCAACAAATTTTCGCTAAACCTCTTATGCTAGATTCAAATTTATTCCCGCTTCGTCACTAATACTTCAGATCTTCAATCTACAATTTCCACTCCCTTTCTCAGACCTCAAACACAGTTGAGGACTAATGAGCACGAGCTATGATTTCTCATGCTTCCACCTCAAATCGTTCTGTCACGCTCTCTCGTGCTTCCACTACCTGCCCCACCCATCCCACGAGACCTTCTAGATGTGAATGTATAACATGTTTTGTAACAGGCTTAAATGTTAAAACATATTGTATTATTTTTGTATGGTTCATTATATAAAATCCACACACAGGAGAGAGAAAATACGAGAAGAGAGAGAATGTATGTTTTTATGGTTTATGCAAGTTTTGATAGATTAAAACATGAATAGCAAGAATTAATGGTTCAAAAGATAAATAACATAAAACCTTTTTAACAAATGGCAGGTAGTAATTTCTAGCCTTTGATGTAAAATTTAAACTAATCAACAATGAGAAATATTGAGCATTCATGCTCCCAAACATTTTAAAAGCATTGTAAATGTCTCCTAATTTGGTGTTGCCAAATTTAAAAACATTCACACAACCTTATACTATCAAGCAAAAAGAATGTATTTCTTGACAATAACACAAATAATGACCATTATTAATACATATGCATTTTAAAAGCATAATTTCCGTGAGATTTCTGTCATTTTGCAGTACAGAGAGTCCAAACTAACGTATTGATTATAATCTCTTTAAGATTTTGTATACGTAAGAGACAACCTAAACAATAAAAACACAAAAAAAAAAAATTATAAATGCAACTTCAAAGAAAAAGAAAATCAAATGATCCCTAGTTTCTTTTATCAATTTATACTATGTAAATACAAATTTATGAATTATGCTCAAAAGACTAAAATCTCATATTTGGTCAAATGAACGTGTTTACAAATTGTTTGAATATCCCCGGCCCAAGCTTCTTTAGACTAATACATTTCATCATGACCGCATGACTGCAAAACCTGCTCACCTCTTGAGTCATTGGTTACTCAATGTTATGTTTGAATATTTAATAATTAATAGAATTGAGTGGAATAAATAAAATGTGATAAAATAGAATGTAATAGAATAAGAATAAGATAAAAATATGATTTTATTATTTGAATATTTTAATATGAAATAAAATAAAGATACTATTTTATTATTTGAGAAATAAATAATTTTTATGAGATGAGATGAAATTTTAATTATAATAATAATAATAAAATGATTTTATCACATATCCTCAAATTGAAAGAGAATAAAATTAATAATTTTTTGTAAGATAATATAGAATCTATTTCATCCACTTTCATTTTATTTTATCTTTTTTTTTTAAATATAATCAAATAATAAAATATATCTCTATTCCATTTCATTCTCATCTATTAATTTTACTCAATCTCATTAATTGAAACATAATCTAAGTAATTACCGGAATTTCCTTTCTCCGATCTTCACCCAAATTTGAATTCAACTGATCACGAGTGGAAGCTATATTGATACAGTTATTGTATTTAAGCCTTCAACAACCATATTGATTCTTGAATTAAATTTGAAGTCGACATCAACGCCTATCAAATGGCTATATATAACAAGGCATTTTCCAAATGGCGAGGTTTCATTCAAGTCAATTATAAACATTAGTTCCCCTTTCGAGCAGAGGCAATACATCTAGAAACCTTAAGCTGTTTGTGAAACTAGGGAAGTAATCGACCATCAATAATAAATTAAAGATATTGGGAAATGAAAATCTTTTAAAACAATTCAACGATAAATTAATTTCTAATGGATATTTCGTTCAGATTATTTTTAAAAAAGTTATGTAGAAGTAGTTTAGTTTCAAGAAATAATTCATCAAAAAAGTTTCAATATAATCTTAAAAATTAAATTTGACAAATTAACTAAAAAAAGTGGTCAAGCTTTTTATTTTGAATGCGTAGTCCATCAAAAACAAATAATCAGAAAGAAAAATGAACAATTTTTGTATCTTTTTCGATATATTTTATTTAGTTATCTATAGATTTGTTTGTGGACAATTTTAGATGGGCCATAGAAATTTTCAAAATTTAATTAAAAAGTGTTCAAAGTTTTGTCAAAAACCAAAGTTTCTGACAGATTTCTTCGTTGAAAATTTGGTAATGTTGATCTTGTATACATGACACTATTAGATAGTCTTTTTCCTTTTTTTTCCCCATATTTATTAGATAGTGTTAACTTTGTGATGACTTTGGATGTTTAAATACATTTATTTTTCCTGCTTTTAGGTGACTGCCACTGTTTTAGGAAATTTTGGCTGTCTTTATAATGAAAATTATTTGTTGGGTAAAAGTCTTTATCTTTTCTTTCAGCTTTAGGTTGGAAAGTGGTTATCAACTTATTGTGTTTATTTATAGTTGACCACGTGGCATTAACATACGGATTGAAATTTATAGTTTTCCAATTTTAGTTGAATGGAAAATGGGGGATTTCCTCTTTATTTCCATGATTTAAAAGCAATTCTTCCTATTTTCTCACACTGAAACTGTAAGACTAACTTCTAGGTGTTAAATAAATTATAGAATTTCAAGTAACGCTAATACATTTGTTACGATAACAACTAAAACTTTTGGCCTCCCAAAGGTTTAGGGTAAGCCTTTTTGCACATCCAACAAGTTGATCGTTGCCAATAATAGTAAAAGTGATTTGAGACCATTAGAGAGGAATATATGACAATTCAGCAAGTGGTGTCAAAATATTCTTTATCTCCACTTTCTGTTTAGTTTATGAATATAAACATCCCTTTCTCTATCCATCATGATTTACAATTATTATTATTATTATTATTATTATTATTATTTTGACATGCAAGATTCACAATTAATTAATTGGTCCCTTGTTCCATTATATAGAAAAGGTCATTGATCTTTTATGGGGTAAACCTGAGATGATAATTGGCCTTTGAAATAGTCAGTCTCAAAATGAATTCTCAATATCTCAAGACATGAATTTCTTCAAATTAACCAAAAAGTAGAAAACAAAAAGTTTATACAAGTTAATCATAAAGAAAACTCAAATAAGGATGTGGTTATTAACTCTCCTTTTTATCTATTCACAATTTCTATTAATTGTTTAAAATTTTGATTACCTAAAATGACTTTTATTAATTTATTTCTTTAATAATTCAAATTTTTTACTTCTTATACTTAACTATTCACACATTTAAATTTAAAATATTTGTTTAATTTGTTAATTAAAATATTTTTATAAAAAGATATTTTAATTAAAACTTCTTACTTGTTGTATATTTACACTTTATAAAATTAATATGTACTTATTTTATTATATTTTAGGTGTTATGATTAATTAGACCTTAAAATATTCTTATATATAAAAGGTAATAATTACTTTTAAAAAAATCTTTAAAATAAATAAAAGGAATTACTATTTCCCACAAAATTATTTTCGTAAACCAATATACAAACATGTTAATTAATGATATTTAAACTATTCACGTGATATTGGCACGTGGAAGAAGCAATAAAACGCAGCTTTTGCAATACAGCCTTTGCATTCTTGTGTCATTTCACAAAAATGATTGTGTGAAATAGCATTATTCATAAATAAAATATGAACAATACAAAGGGAATTATAAAAAATAATTATTAGGTAGAGTAGATTATTGCAATACCCTTTTTTTTTGTAATTATGCATTGTGTAGAGGAGATTATTCATATGCAGTGCTCTAACTTAAGTCGAGCAGCTTTTGGAACTATATCTATCGTGAGCAGCTACCCATTGGTTGGATTTTTAATATGTTTATATTTTTTATTTTTTCATTTTATTAGAAAAATTACATTTAATGAAAGTACTATTAGATAAAATTCTTTTAAAATAAATTATATGATGTAAAGATTTTTTTAATAATTAAAAAATTATTAAAAATATTATTTTCAGATAAATTTCTTTTAGAAGATATTTTTTATAAATTAAAAAATAATAATGTATTTATCATTATATTTAAATTTAAAATTACAAAATATTTAAGATTAAATAAAGATTTCCCTTACTTATTCACTTAACTCAAATTACAAAATCTTTTTCAATTACTTTCAGTACTTATTCTCAATCAGACGTTGGCGTTTTGTCCCACTCTTCACCCTTTTTTTGAGTGTACGGTGGGAGCCACATGGAACGTAACCGTTTTCTGCATTTTCTTGATATCACGGGACCCACACCATTGACTCTTCTAAAATATTATTGGAATATTGTTTTAAGTGAGTTTATAATAATTTAAATTTAGTTTAAAAATATTTAAATTTTAATTTAATTGTATATATAATTTTAAATGATTATGTGTTAAAATTAAAAAATAATCTCTTCTTACAAGATCGGTGATGATACCTCATTTGATGGAGAACTTTTTCTGTATTTTTTATTAATATATTATTCTACTAAAATTATAACACTTGACACTTAATAATCATACATGTAATTAAATTAAAAATTTAAAATTTTAAAATTAGATATTATCAGTTATACAATGGCCAAAAATATTACTTTAAAAGTAGTTTAGAATTTTTTTTTCATTTGGTAGACTCCACAATCTTTATCCAATGGAAAATGTTTTGTGTACAACCAAATACTTACAACTTTTGTCCACTGTATTTTTATGTGAGGAGAATGTCAAATCAAAATGTATGCAATTTTAATATTTTTGTGAGATACAATATGAGTTTATGAGTAGAGTAAAAAAAAGTTGGAGTACTTTTGGTGGACGAATAGCGAGACCGTTATCCAATTGCCCCTATTTCGTGTTTAGCATGGCGACTGGCGAGCCCCACAACCACAAGCACTACTATTTATGACTAAGGGTGTAATTGTGTGGTTTGATTCAATTTTTGAGAAAAAATAAATTTGATACAATCAAAATTAATTAGTTTGATTTGATTCAATTTTTTTTATTTTTGATAGTCAAATCTAAATTAAACAGAAACTGAATATTTATGGATTGGTTTGGTTCGAGTGATCAGGTTAACCATTATTTTTTTAACACAAAAATTAGTTAAACAATTATAATACAATACAGAAAAGTGCATATAATATATCCAAAATTCCAAATAATATTAAAACAAAAACTAACATTTATTCTTCCATCAGGCAATGAACATTTAATTTCAAGTTGAATCACATGATCATTGATCTTTAAGATTTCCTATTTATATCAAATCCAAAATGTCAAAATAGTGAGAAAAGAAAATTTCCTAAGTATCAAATAGGAAAGACACATCATAAGCATGAAGAATGACTTTACAAATTACAAGTCACTTTTCTTTTATTCTCTGTTTTTCTTCATTGTTTCAAAGAGTTCTCACTAAATGGAGTCTCTTTAAATCATGAAAATCAAGCCCACGACTCACATCTTAATGAGTAAGAGATCAAAATAAAAACAAGAAGATGACAATAATGACCCATTTAAAAATTTTATTAAAAGTTATTCCTCTTTTTTATTTGTATTATTACTACTATTCGAATCTTAAATAAGTAAGTGTCTGCATCATAATAATAATAATAATAATAATAATAATAATAATAATAATAATAATATTATTATTATTATTATTATTATTATTATTATTATTATTATTATCAATTTTTAACAAAGGTTGAGTGTAGGACCCAAACACATGAACAAACTCTAAGTCATACAAATCACATAAGTTTGGAATCATTGCAAATTAGACATGATTTAAATTAAATTGATTGGATTTAGAAATTAATTCTTATGTTTAGAAGTCTCTCTAAGATCATTCAGCTCTAATATTATGTTATAAATATAAAGAACTACTGTAATAAAATAGAATAAAGAAAAAGAGACGAGATTATGCATTATACTACTATATATATATGTGTGTGTGTGTGTGTGTGTGTGTGTGTGTGTGTGTGTGTGTGTGTGTGTGTGTGTGTGTGTGTGTGTATGTATATAAAGTTCTACAAAGGTGAGTAACGTCTGTGGCGAGTAGCGTCAAGGGGCGAGTCGAGTAGTGACTGGGTGAGGCAGCAAGTGATGAGCAGCAACAAAGGGGTGAGGATTCGATTTGGGAAAAAATTAAAAGGGTTTGGAATTGATTTGGTAAAAATTGAAATGAGTTCACAAGTTTAGGGAAAAATGGTTTGATTTGGTTTGGTTTGATTCGGTTTTAAAATTTTAAATCAGATAACCGAATCAATTAGGTTTTAATTGGTTCAAATTTTACCCTAATCAATCAATATACTCAAATAAAATTGAATCAACTTAATTGATTCGATTCAAATTAATCGAATTATCCGAACTAATTTACACTCCTATTCATGACTCATGCCGGTTATTTTTGGTCGTTAGTTTTCAGTTTGGGAAAATTGAGAATGGCTGAATGACCCAAGACGTGGACAGTTTTTTAAATTCTACTGTGTCACATGAATTAAGTTAATAATTTATTGGATTTTATTAATGTGTGTGCATAATACACATATTAAAAAAATTAAAAAGTGTTAAATAAAAAGTATAAACATATAATATTTTTAAAATCTAAAAAGTATTTGACATTTTCTTTTTTAAATAGTTTGGATGAATAATAAATTTTATTTTGATTTCTTAATATGCTCTAAGATCACATATTAACAAAATCTTAATTTTTTATTATTAATATTAATTTTGGTATTTCCATCAAGTAGTATCCGGACCAATTTTAACATATTTGGACTAATTTATCTTCTCAATTTGGTTAAAGATAAAGTCATTCACATTAAGATTATGATATTCACAAATATATTTTTTGTAGTCTGATTCCAAAAAATTGACATAATTGGTATTCAAACTTGTAACCATGTGCTCATTCATACATCACATATTCATCTTTTAATTGGTCAACCCCTTGAAGTTCTCTAACTTATTATTGATAAACATTTTTTATTTAATTTCTATGGTTAACTATAAATAAATTATGATTTTTTTAAATATTTTTTAATACTTTAATATTTTTATACTTAAATCTTATAAGAAACATAAAAATTTAAAAATATTTGATATTTTTTATTCAATACTCTCTCCAATTCATTTTAAGTGCTTTTTTAGTAAAAGATTTTTGTTCAATATAAGTGACATTTTGGCATATCAATGAAACATTAATTGTTGTTTTTTCTTATATGTCCCTATACTTTAAAAATCTCAATTACTCATGAAAATTGGATGGACATGGCTGTTTAGAACAAGTTCAAGTGGGCCACCTAAAAATGTTTTTAGTGAGTTTGATGTGGTGGTTTTCTCCCTAGTACAATGGTAACTATGGTGGAGCAAAGGATGATGTACCTGCAAAGACACTCTGATGCTCAAGTTATATTGTGCACTAGGAGAATAATGTTTAGAGTCTAAAAAGTTACCTGAATGAATTAGCCTAGTATTTATAGAGGAATGATGCTTAGTTGTTAAGCAAGATAGGAGGGAAATTCCATTTGAATTGAACAATCATCGGTTGTTATGGCCAAGATAACTGTTCCTTAAAATGGGGGATTTGCTAGAGAGATTAGCTCTTATATGTTGGAGCCGTTACTGCCAAGATTGTGCAAGTTCGGATATGGGCTTTGACTTGGGTGTGCTGGGTTGCTCCTTGTTGGGTTGGATCTTGGATACTGGTTTAGAATAATTGCCCCCAACTTAGCGCTCTGATGTAACAGTTGACTGCCAAGGTATAATGTTAAAGTCCAATAGGAGCAAGAGTGTCCTTAGGCAAAGAGAACCATTATGAGGTGTCTATACTGGGTTCCATGATGCTTAGTGAGATGACGTAGATCCGCAATATAATGTAATAAATCGTTTGTATTGTTGCCCCCGGAACATGGATGTATGCTCGTGGTCCATCGTGGCTCGTTATATCTTCAAAGTCTTGGAAATAGTTGAGGACCGTCATATGAGATTCAAGATGAGATGGCGCAATGCCCCAAGTTATGCAGCGTCATTATCTGGAGTGAAGTAGCATTGGGACCATTCAATCATTGTGATCCGAAATTTGCTTTGGTTTGACAGATGAGGTCATGATCCTCTATGTTGCTATCATGTTGAGGACATAAAGTAACCATGATCTGGCCAAGTTCCACTTTATCTGTGACTGACCTTTCGTCTTTGATTGGAGTCATTTTAGCTGACGTGACAGCTTTCTATGGACACGTGGCACACGCTAAATGGTAGCCATTGTTTGGTTTTCACGTTGCCATCATTGCCATAATTTCAAATTCTAACGAAAAGTCCTAAATGTCTCTCTTAGTGGTGGCAGTTAGGACGTTACTGCGCCTCTATAAAAGGGGTTAAGGGGTGGTTTCTCCTACTTTCTTTTCTTGTTTCCCTAATCTTTTTGGAATTTTAGGTGACCAGGTGATTTCTGGTGAGCTTTTCTTGGTTGTTTTCACTATTTTCTTCATTCTCCAATTTCTATTTTCCTTTTTCAAACGCCAAGTACTACCCCTTCTTCCCTCTTTTCCCTTTTCCCCACCAATTTCATATCTACCATGGTGAGGACAAGGGAGATTGGTAGTGATGGAGGGGAGGGTAGTTCCCTAGAAATATTGTCAACATTGTCGCCTTCGTTGTGCAACACACAGCCGAGGCAGTCCCCTCATTGTGAGAATTTTGTTGGGGGCAGAGGCCATTATCCGAAGTAGTTATCCAAGAGATGATCCAGAAGACGGAGGCGACCAAGAAAGCAACAAGGCTTAGGGTAGCTCATCTTCTGAACTCATCAAAGACTTAGAATAATATGGAGAGTATTCTTCTTCTGATTTTGATCTAAAGGAGTACATCTTGCCCCAACACATAAGTTTGTATCAGTGGGTGGACCGAGAAATGTTAGGGACTCCGTCTAGGGTAGAGATCATAGAGTAGGCAGTTCAGAAGAAAGAGTATATTCAGCTCACTAAGGATGGACTCTGAGATCAAGAGTTTTGTGTCTGAGCTCCAAGTGATCAGAAAAGAGTATGTTCAGCCGGACAAAAGGTGAACATTTCATGTACTTGTATGAGGCAATGCTCACTAGTCTTGATATCTAGATTCCATTCACCGCCTTCTAAATGGGAGGTTCTTAATCATCTATAGGTGTCTCCCACGCAGCTTCATCCCAATACCTAGGGTTTTATACAAGCTTATAAGCTAATGTGCTGGGCTTTTGATTGGTTATGCTCCGCGATAACTTTCTTCTTCCTCTTTACTTGATTCACATTATCCGAGAGTAATTTCCAAAAAGGTTGGATTACTTTGCATGCCAAAAGAGGTCGTAAGGTATTCCTACCTTAAGAAGAATCCTTCAAAAATTTTAAGAATAATTCCTTCAGGCTAGAAGGAGCATCTCAAACCACGCCTTTTTTTTTCCTACATTGGATGAGGCTCTTACATTTTATCTGTATTGGACCCAGGCTACTTTGAAGAAGCCCCTAGAACTTTTTAAGACTTCGTCCTTTTCACTATCTATAGAAAATACAGACATTTTGGATTTCCTAATTAAGTGGGTGGACAAAAAGAGGTACATCTACTATAAGGATGTGATTGATGAGCCTAAGAGCTCGTTGAGGGCTGTATTGTGTATGTTTTTATTTGTATTTTGCTGACTTTCATGTATGCTTTACTTTCTCTATTACTTGTAAAAAATTTCTACGTGTAATGACACTTGTTTTTTTTTTGTATTATGTAGAGAGCATGGCACCAAGCGACATTGAGGCATTAGAATGTTGGTTGGCGGTGAGGAAGGTCGAAGGAACTTCCATCCCAGCACCACAGAATCTAACTCCTACTCAACCTTCCCAATTAGCTCAAGAACAGGGTCCTAGATCTTTTGTTCAATAATTACGATATTGCAAGAGGAAAACAGACAACCAAAAAGGAAAGGGCAAGGGAAAGAGGCCCATCCTGGCCAAGGAGCCTATAGACCTCACCAGGGAATGGGATCTAGATCTGCTCGAGATTGCCCCCATCCAATTTTCATCATCCTCTATCTGGTATTTGGGGGATGATCTTGGGGGCTTATTCATAATACTCTGCTCATCCTTGTAGGTTTTAATGTTTTGGCGGATAGGGATTTGCTGGAGGTAATCTAGGATATGAAGATTTGGGCTTTATGCAACACTTCCTTTGCCCCATTTCTTGAGATTGCCTTCAACTCCTTGAGGCAAGTCAAGGAGGTGGAGAGCGAGCTGAACACCATCTAGGGTGATAAGGATTAGCTAGAGAACTTGGTGGCCTTGAAGGAATAACAATTGAAGAAAACTGAAGTGGAAGTCATCATGAACTGGTACCTTCAGTGATCAGTCCAGGGTTCAAGATCCAGAGTTGAGCCAGGGCATTCTAGAATGATTCATTCTTAGCATTCTCCCAACTATTCTCGAGATCAATAATATTGGCCTTCTAGTCAAACTCTGTCTTCTCCAAAACCTTGACTTGGGCTCATAACACAATAAGGCTTGTTTCAAAATAAGAGGCCTGGGTACATAGAGCCTCTAGTTTGGGCTTTGGAAGTTGCTAGCTTCTTCTTCAACTTGGCAATCTCATCCTGGGGTTATTGTTGGTGCCATAGTCTCTAATGTTCCTATAAACTAAATTGTTATGTTAGAGGGTGAAGATGAAGGCCAGGATGAGGATGTCAAATCTGGGGAGGAGGATGAAGGCCAGAATGAGGAGGCTGGCCAAGAAGACGTTGAGCCATGGTCATTTTTTTGTTGTATTTTTGCTTATGCCCCTTGCATGGGGCTTTTTGATCACTATATGAATAATTCCTAATATCGAGTATTTTTAATTATGCATGGACAAGTCTCGAATATCGGGAGTTTTATTTTTTGACTGTCAATATAGTAGTTGTTTTTTCTCAACTTATGTTCATCACTAATACTTTCCTTATTTCGCTTTAGGTCCAATGCTTAAAGCTTTAGGCACTTACATGCTTTCAAATAGATTTAGAAAATATTTTGAATTATTATTTTTTCCCTTGGATCTTAAATCACAGAGACTTACGTATTTGTAATACTTAGAATCAGAAAACTTTTCCTAGCACTTAGAAAATTCTCCAAGTACTTAGACAAAATTTTCTTCATATGTATGGTTGCACTATAAAGGCAGGTCATGGAAAGGGATTCTATAGATAGGACTCCCAGCAAGCGTGGTTACCGAACTTTGGGCCTCTATATTAATTACACTTAACCTCAACAAGTTAGTTTTCAATCTTGTGGGTTAAGGTTAGGTGTTCAGGGCATGGGTGAAGACCCATTATTCATAACGAGGTGGCGTGAAATGGCCTTGAGGGTTGCTCGCTTTGACCTTAAGTGAGTGCAGTCAAGATAGTTGAACCCATGTATCCCTCGAACTTCGTCAAGACGGTCTTCAGCCTTATGGATTGCGTTAAAATAAAATAAGAATCAATGCATGAATAATCTTGGAATATTTCATTTATTGTTGTGGACTAGCTTTTATATATAATTGATGAAGCAATGGAAAAATTAGATGTAACTTAGAACAAAAGTTAAGTCTAATTGTAGTATTTCCTATGCTTTTCCACATTCCAATAGTTCTTGATTTGTTTATCGGTGAGGGTTTCTAAAGTATAAGCTTTGGTGTCCATCTTGTTGGTGATTCAGTATTGGTCCCTCCTTGTTAGGTACAAGTTTTCCCTAGGGTGCATTCTTTCCTCTGATATCCACTCTGCGCAATATGATATCACCAGGTACAAACCTCCGTGGAATCACTTTGGCATTGTACCAGGCTAACATTCTCTATTTAACAACGACATCATAGATATGGGCGATACAATATTGTTCATCTAACAAATCTAGGTTCTAGCGGATGAGTTTCGAATTAGAGTCCTTAGAAAAAGTGCCCACTTTTGCTAGCTGGGTTCTTTGATTTCTACCAAGATCATCGTCTCATAGCCATACATAACTTGAAAGGAGTTTTCCTAGTAGTGGAGTGCGGCGTGGTCTGGTATGCCCAAAGGACATGATTGGCCGCTTTAGTTTTCCCATACATTTTTTAGTGCTCCATTGAGGTAAAGTGTTGCTTGATACGTAACCCGAAGAGAAGATCTTGGAATCTCTTATCGGTGAATTGGGTGTCGTTGTTCGTCACAATGGACTTTGGATCCCAAATCTATTGATAATGTTCCTGTAAGTGAACTTTTGTACCAAGATGAAGTGATGGTGGACAATGATTTTGCCTTTATCCACTTAGTGAAGTAGTCAACAGCTATCACTAAGTACTTTAACTGCCTAAGAGCTTGAGTAAAATGACCCAAGATGTTTGTTTCCCACTGGTAAAATAGCTAAGAGACAGATATTGTTGAGAGTTCTTCTGGTGGGGTTGAGTAGATGTCTGAAAATCGTTGACACTTGTCACACTCCTGGACATGTTCCATAGAGTTTGCCTCTATACTAGGCCAATAATATCCAACATGTAGCACCTTTCATGCTAAGGCCTTTCCTCCTAGATGATGTCTGTAATTCCCTTCGTGAATTTCAGTCAAGGCATATTTGACTTCCTAATAACCAAGGCACTTAAGGAGAGGAGACGAGAAACCCTTGCGATATAGCTGACTGTCATACAACGTGTACCAAGCCATAGTCCATACCAACTTCTGAGCTTCTTTGGAGTCTTCGAGTAAAAGTTCATCTCGTAGATAAGTAGCAATTGGGGTAATCCAAGCATAGTTGATAACCCGAACCGGAGGTTAACCCAGTCTGGAGGTTGGGTCATCGGGTTAACAGTTTGAATGAGATTCTAATGGCCAAACCGAAAAATCTAGATAAATAAAAAAATTATAATAAATACCTTATATTTAGGATAAGCTATTTATAATTATGTAAATAATTATAATAATTTTTATAGTTAATAATACAACATTTTTTTAACTATATAATAATTAATATTATTTTAGTAAATAATAATTTATTTTATTTATTTGATAAATATATATTATAAATTTAAACTAGTTAACTAAGTTCTTTATTAATTAAATAAATAATTATTTGCTAAACTATTTTTTTCATTTATCTAAGTTATCATTTTTTTCTCACCTAATGGCAAAAGTTTAGTTGTTATAGTTGTATCAATTTTTTATATAGCAATATAAAATACAAGAAAAATTAAAAGAGCAATCATAAAAAGCAACACCTTATCAAAACTAATAGAGAAATTTCAGCATAACCAATTCATTTCCATGTGGCAAATTTTATCCTTGTTTTTGCTTTTGATTTGAAAACAGCTTTTTTAATTGACCAGCACAATAAACGATGGTCACTCTCTTTTTCATCTGATAACATTTTCAACATCAATGTGCTTCCATTTTGTAAACCAATTTTCACGAGCACCATCTTAGCTAACGATGATCTACTAATTAGGGTTGCGCCACACTCACGTTAACACAAAGTTACAACGCATTTGAATTTCTTTGCATCATGCTATAAAGTTTATATTCTTTTCCTTTTTTTTCTCCCTGTTTACTGCTTAAAACCTCATTTTTAAATCTTCTCAAGCATATACTTAGAAAGTTGTTCATCTTCTTCCTCAAGTAAGTTTTTTTGTTATTTAACAAAAAAAAAAATGAACCGGACTAGGTGGGTCAAGCTGGTTGCATTGAGTAAGGCGAGTTTGATCGAGTTAACAAGAAAAACAGTTCACAAAGTTGATCGGACCGGCCAAGAGGCTAGTTTACGGGTTTTTCGGTCAAATTGGCCAGGCCAATCTGATCTGTACAACTATGAATCCAAGTTTAATGTTCATTGAGCAGAAGGACTTCGAAGTCTGTAATGCTTGAGCCTAGGAGGGTTTCTTAGATTACAAATTTGTTATTACCAGGGTTTTTGTGCTTGCAAGCTTTGAAAGAATGTCGCCCCAAAAGTTATGTTCTCTTAGAATGTGTTCAGCCTTGGCACTTGTGAAATTTTCTAAGAGACTCTTCACCTTAGTTAAATATCTCTAGATGAGGGGTTCCTTTGCTTGTAGTCACCTCAAATCTGGGATGTTACCAGTTAAGAGTCACTATATAGAGTAATATTAGATGCCCCTATATCCTTTGCTATGGTGATGCCAACAATGCAAGTCTCATATTCTGTCAGGTTGTTCGAGGTAGGGAATTCGAAACGGAGGGAGTCTTTGAGGGTGACTCCTTCTTCATTCTCTAGGATAATTCCAACATCATTTCTTTTGGGGTTCGAGGATCTATCAACATATATAGTCCAAGAATTCCCTTTGGGATGGCCGGATTCTTGTGTCAATGTTGCAATGAAATCCAAGAAGGCCTGAGCCTTGATATCTTGTTGTGGTTTGTATGTGATTCCGAACTCGAAAAGTTCTAAAGACCAGACAATCATTCTTTCAGCGAGGTCTGGCTTGTGCAATACTTGTCGGATGGGCTAGTCTGTCCTCATGACAATGGGGTAGCTGATAACTCCACAAAGTGTAGTTATTTGTGCCTTATATCTATGCTATATTGATTGCTTAGTCCTTGTGTGTATGCATGAATGGAAGATTTTAGCATTATATTCATCTCATTTCATTTTGATGACTTCCATTATATTTGTGAGTAAATACTTCCAAAATTATGATAAATTGAGTACATTTGCATGAACTATTAAAGTAGTACTTTCTCTGTGATAGGTAGGGCTTAAATCAAGCATGAAAATGAAGAACTTAGAGTAACTTTGGACCAAGAAGCCTAAAAGAAAGCCAAAATTGAATATCAGCATTCAACGTCGCGATGTGGGCATGTTAATGCTGCAGCGTTGAGCATCCCCTGTTTCAATACATGAGACTTGAGGCCAAAGCACCGGGATGTTAAGAGTGGACGCCTCAAGCGTCTGTGATCTAATTGTATGTGCGCCGCGACGTGGTGTGTATAATGTCGTGGCGTGATTCTATTTTATTTAGCCTATATATACTGTTGTATCCATTTTACATGAGAGTTTTTGTGTTTTTTAGAGAGCAGCTGCTAGGGTTTTATATTTTAGACATAAAGGAAGCAGAAGTGAGCAAGTTTGAGGGCTTTCTTCATCTTGGAGGAGGATTGGAGCTTGAAGGATCATCACCCTAGAGCTTTCTCTTCTCTATCTTCTACTTTCTTATTTCCTTCTCATGAACATGATGTATTTTGCTATGTTTTCGTGGTTCATGATTGGCTAAGCTGTGTGTAGGATTTACTTTGGATCCTCCTATGAATATTGAATAATATTGTAATCCTTTGAGTTTATATACATGAATTGGTTTTATTTAATCATATAGTGCTTAATGCTTTTGATTGTTTGGTCAACTTTTGATTAATTTGTTGAAATCTAATAAACCTAGACATAGGAATTTGAATTTGAGATCGTATGTATGATTGATGCATGTTCTATTTCATTTAATTGGTTTGGGTGAGATGATTCATTAATAGAATAGAAATATACTTATTGGCCATGTATAGTAACTATTGGGAATAGATCTTAATGAGTGGATTTACTCTAATTCTCATGGAAACATAGTGAATTAGGTAACTGAAGCATAGTTGATTGACCTAGACATAGACTTTTAACAAATTTAGATTCGCAAGCAACCTAATCATTTCGTTTATATTTCTCATAAGGATTACTTGTTATCAATTGAAGTAGGAGGTGAAAAAGGATTCCCTATTCTCTAATTCTCAAACTCAATTTAAAAATTTCAAAGTTTTTAAGTTCTTTTAATTAGTTTAGATACTCATATCTTAAGTTATATGTCCTTGAATAGAAACTCTTAAACTTTTGATTTATATTTAGCACTGATTTTAATCTTAGTCTTTGTGGGAACGATATCTGACTGTTAACTATATTATAAGTGCGATCCATGCACTGGTGGTAAGCAAAAGAGCGAACAATAGCATTGAAAGTACTGCCTCAGATATCAGGCCATTATGAGGAGGGCTAGAGCTATTTTATCAATTTTTTGATATTGGATATTAGGCCCCTGCATAATTTTACTCATATAGTAAGCTAGCTTTTGTCCTTTTGTAGTTTCTTTGATTAAGACGAAATTGACAACTTCTTCATTGACTAACAGGTAGATATAGTGTTTTGTCATGGTCTAGTTTTGTTAGAATAGGCAGTGAGGCTAGTGTATTCTTTAAGTCCACAAATGCAGTCTCGCACTCTGATGTCCACTCAAAGTCTTTTCCTTTTTTTAAGAGTTTGAACAAGGGAAGAGACTTGTGAGCAGCATTAGCCAGAAAATAGGTCAAGGTTGCTATTCGCCTAATGAGTTGTTGGACCTCTTTTACTGATTGGGGGCTGCGCATGTTGAGCACCGCTTGACATTTATTCGAGTTGGCTTGAATGCCACGGTTTATCAATAGGAAGCTCAAAAGTTTTCTGGCTTGTACTTAGAATGCACATTTCTTAGGATTTAGTCTCATGTTATGCTTTCGAAGCTGCTCAAATACTTCCTCGAGGTCCCGGATATGGTTTTCAGTATCTGTGGTCTTGACGTTCATGTCATTTATATATAATTTTGAAATTCTACCAATTTGTTCATCGAACACTTTATTCATCATTCTTTGGTTAGTTAGACTAGCTTTCTTTAACCTAAAGAGCATAACTTGATAGCAGTAGCTTGTCATTTCTGAAATGATTACCATTTTTCTTTGTCGTCCAGATGCATAGAGATTTGATTATAGCTAGAGTATGCATCCATGAATGAAAGAAGTTGAAAATTGGATGAGTTGTCCACGAGCTTGTCAATGTTAGGAATGGGGTAAGGGTTTTTAGGATAGACTTTGTTCAAATTTGTGTAATCGACGCATATATGCCACTTCCCATTTGCTTTTTTTACCAAGACCACGTTTGAAAGCCAAGTGGTATAAGAAACTTCCTTTCTAAAGTCGGCATCTAAGAGTTCCTTCACCTGCTTTTCAATTATTTGTTGTCTCTTTGGTTCACCTTCCTTTTCCTTTGTGAAACTGGCTTGGCATCTTTTTTAATGGAAATATGGTAAGATATGAATTCTGGATCTAATCCTGGCATGTCAACTGAAGTCCAAACAAAAAGTTCTTTGCTTTTCTCAAGGAATGCATTCAGCTAGGCTCTTTCCTCCGGCTTCAGCTGCCCTTCAATTTTGGTGACTTAGTCTGATTTGGACCTTAGTTGGAGGAGTACAAGCTCTCCTTCAAATCTTATACCAGATCTCCTCCCTCACATGCAGTTAAATCAAGAGGATGTTGAGAAAGTCTGTAGTGGATGAATTAGATGCACGTTGCTCTGCTTTCTTGGGGGCCTTTGCTACTCTCAGACTTTCGTTGTAGCATCTCTATATCGTCACTTGATCTCCCTTGACTGTGACAATCTCATTATCTTTGTTTAGAAACTTCATGGTCAAGTGAGAGGTTAAAATAACAGCACTGAAGGCATTGAGTAAACGGCATCCCAATATGATGTCGTAAGCGGAGGAGCAATCAACTACTAAGAACTTGAACTTGATTATTTTGAAAAAGAGTTTCTTTCCCAAGGTTAGATAAGTTTCAATGTACCCTACTGGAGCGATTTTGTCACCAATGAAACCAATAAATTCTCTAGTGTACTGGATGAGGTCTTTATCAAAGTGCTCCAGCTTTTTGTAAAGATCCATGAACATGATGTCTTCCAAACTTCCCTGATTAATAAAAATATGGTAGACCTTAGCATTAATGATAAACCCAGAAATTACCAATGGATCGTCAAGCTCCAGCATAAGATTTTCATAGTCTTCATCGAAGAAGGAAATTGGAGGGGCCTTCCACGCTTTGGATCCTACCTTGGAGATCGGATGGTATGCGATGTTCAAGACAGTACAAAGGGCTTACTTCTTGGATATCCTGAGTCCTTTTCCTCAAGCTTCTAGGCAGTTAAAGTACTTAGTGGTAGCTATTGACTACTTTACTAAGTGGATAAAGGTAGAACCATTGTCCACCATCACTTTGGCTCGCGTACAAAAGTTCACTTACAAGAACATCATCAATAGATTTGGGATCTTAAAGTCCATTGTGATAGGCAACGACACCGAATTCACTGATAAAAGATTCCAAGACCTCTTCTCTAGGCTACGTATCAAGCAACACTTTACCTCAATGGAACACCCAAAAATGAATAGACAAGCTGAATCCTCCAACAGAGTTGTCCTCCAAGGTATAAATAATAGATTGGATAAGACAAAGAAAAAATGGGTAGAATAACTAGACCATGTCCTTTGGGCATTACCGAACCAAGCCGCACTCTACTATAAGGGAAACTCCTTTTTATGTAATTCCAAGATCCACACTAATTCTCGTTAAACAACCACCTAAGACTAAGGATTCAATTGCATCCCAAAGGCAGACGCAATCCTCTGTGCTATGTCTATAGTAATTATGGAATTCACAACACTTAGACTTGTCTTTCTGAGCATACTTTTTAAGTAGGGTAGGTTTAGGGACATCAAGGAATTTAATGTTCATCACCTCTTGATAGATCTGAACTCGGGGAGCGTTTAGAAGTGTATAATCCAGATACCTCCCTTTTGGTGGTGGCTTCAAGTTTAGTAGTTATGAGGGGACATGGGCAGGCTTCGGTCGCGTGTCCTCTCCTTTATCTAAATTCTTCCTAGCTTTGATGACATCCTTCACATTGATGTATTTCTGGGCTCGCTCTCTAAACTCGTCCATTATCATTGCTTCTCTTTTTGCCAGGGAAACAAAGAATGGACCTTGGCGAAGCCTGTCCTTGATATAATGCAAAGCCAACCTTTGATCCTAGTCTTTTACATTTAGGGATTCCTTGTTGAATTTTGCAATGTAATTGCGAAGGGACTCATCATTTCCTTGCTTGATTTGGGCAATGCATGAAATGGATTTCGATTGTACCCTACTCGTGGTGAAGTGCAACAAAAATCACGAGGACATGCCTTCCTAATCAACGATGGACCTCGGGGGGAGGGTCGTAAACCATTTCAAGATGGCCTTTTTGAGGGAAAGTGGAAAGGCGTGACACATGAGAGGGTTCGTGCCTCCTACGAACATCATCGCCGAGATGTAGGTGTCAAGGTGTTCTTGAGGGTCTATTTTTTCGTTGTACGCTTCAATATTTGCGAGGTACTTGAACTGCTTTAGGATCTCAAAAGCCATGATTTCGTCCGAGAAGGATTGGCCATGTTGGGCAAGAGTTCCAAGTATGCTAAATTCCGTAGCCCTAGATCTTTTGGGGACCACGGAAACTGGCTCTAGCTGGTTCTTTGCACAAGTGATGATTCCTCCTCGGAATGTGGTTCTCGCCTTCCTATTTTATGTGCACCAATCTTTCCAGCTCTACTAGCCTTCTTCCCTGCTCCTGAACCTTCTTCCATGCTCCCGAGCCTTTCATCTTGACGGCGGATCAAATCCGCCAATTCAAGATAAGATAGCTCCCAGGGTATAGATTCTTCTTGTTGTGACACGAGGTCTTCCTCATGTGCCTCCAAGCGTTGTAGTGCCAAGGTTCACTTTCTAGCTGCTCTTGAGGGTGCTACATGAGACCCTAGTTATTGTCTAGCAAGAATCCACGATAGTGGAGGATAATGGCTTTCATTAGAGAGGGAAGCCTTCTCTTCATCACACTAGGATTCTGAGTTGGCCGTCATAAGTTTGTCACTAATAGTGGCAAATGCACGGTGTTAGTTGGTTGTAGGTTGATTGCTAGCAGCAAAGGTGTGGTGTTGATTGTTGGTAGGTTGGTTTTGTGCTGTTGGAGCACATTATTGTCTAGTGTTTACCATGGTGGTAGGAGTAAGAATTTATGGTTCTACAGATAGTGCCAATGTTCAGAGCGAGTTTAAGTGGGTCAATTGAAAATGTCTTTGGTGAGTTTGATGTGGTGGTTTCCTCTTTGGCATAGCGGCATCTATGGTGGACAGAGGGTGGTGTACCTACAAATATAGCTGTCAAAACAGGACGAATGGGCTAGGCCATTTTCAGGTTAGGTTAGAAAAGACTATATGAGTTTCGGGCTGACATTTTGTTAGCCCAACCCCCCTTATGTAATGTTAATGAGCTGGGCTAATTTTGACTATTTTTAATTTTATGTTCACTTTTACCAATCTAACCCTCCCATTTTGTTGGACTATTTGGGCCGACCCATCGGGTTTGACCTATTTTGACGGTTCTGCTTGTAAAGGTACTCCAATACTCAGGTTTGGTTGTGCATTGTTTATAGTCCAGAGAGTTACTTGATTAACTTAACCTAGTATTTATAGAGGAATGATGCTTAGTTGTTAAGCAAGATAGGAAGGAAATCCTATTTGAATTGAACATTGATGTATTATTATGGCCAAGATAATCGTTCCTTAAAAATGGGGGATTTGCTTGAGAGATTAGCTCCTAATCTATTGAAGTCATTACTACCAAGGCTGTGTAGGTTCAAATATGGGCTCTGGCTTGGGTATGCCAGATTGCTCCTTGTTGGGTTTGATCGCGGATACTGGTTCAGAACAATGATAAATTTGAGTAATTGATTGAATTTGAATAGGATTAGTTTAGTAAAAAAATTTCACAATTAAGACTTGATTTAATATTTCTTAATTCTTATGCCTTGAACCAAAAAAATACATATACCAATGGAATAATTATGAAGATTATTAAATAAATTAAGAGGATTTAAAATTATTTATGAATTATTAATGTCGACTATAATCTTATAGTTAAATTTTTTGCAAGTCCCAAACTGAAATTAAAAAGAAATTAAGAATTGTACCAAAAAAAAGAAAAGAGAAATTACGAAAATGTCGATGTTTTGGTTATTCTCCCTTTCAGTTTCATGATAACATAAGATGATTCTACGATGCATCTGCTCAATTATGGAGCATGGTCCATGGATGCCCTGTTTAAGATACCAACTATTAGATGTAGTAACCAGTGATGTTTAATAAAATATAGTGAGTGAGTTCGCTTTTTTTTTTTTTACAAGGAAGTGAATTTGAATTTGCTTGTCTTTATCTCCGCACTGCAACAACCAAATTAGCATGAAAGAAATCATTTATTTGACCACATGCGCAAATTTAGTTGTTCATCACACTTGTACTTGAACACTTACATAGTTATTTCGACCACCAGAAGCTCAGGTATGGATTCCGCCAAGTCAAGCGAGTTCTCCACAAGTTCTCAGACAATGGTATAAAGAAATTTTTCAGGCTGAAGTGAAATCCATAGAATTTTAGTGAGAAAATATATAAACATGTCACAAAAATGCAGATATATCAAACACATCATTATTGTAGAATTAAGCTTGCATTATCAAATCCTGCAATATTCTTGTTCTCTGCAAACAACTCAACTGGAGATTCTACAAATTAAAAAAAAATTAGTTGAAAGAATGGCAATTTATTAATGATGGAGTGAGCGTGTCTGTTTTCTAGTTCTTTTTCGTTCAAGATCTCCGACGACATCCATCTCAGACCAGCCACCCACCATCATGCATACCAGCAACCCAAAAATAGCAATTTGGTATTAGTCATATTTTGTTATCCTCAAAATTTTCATGAAATAAATATTAACATAATTCAAAGTAAAGTATATGATGAAAAAAGAATGTGTTGGAATTGATAAAGAATTCAAAGAAATATACAAGAACATTTGTGAAGAAGAAACAAGGGTTTCATTGATTGTTGAAATGCAAAAGTCAATTTAACCTAAATACAAAGAAACTATATATAGGCTAAACAGGGAAAGGAAAATACTATTCTACCCTTAATAAATAATAAAACAAAATAACTCAATATTCTTAACATCTCCCCTCAAACTCACGATGCAGCAGCTACAAGCATCGAGAGTTTGCCAACCAGAAAACGAAAACGGGAGATGGAATGCGACTTGGTAAAGAAATCTGCAATCTGCAAAGAAGAAGAAACAAAGGGCAAGGTAATGGTTCCATGCTTGAGATGATGACGAGTAAGGTGACAATCGATCTCAATGTGCTTAGTTCGTTCATGAAAAACTGAGTTGTGAGCAATCTGAATAGAACTCCGGTTGTCATAATACATAGGAGTGGGATCAGAAAGAGAAACTCCCATATCTGTAAGTAACCAACGTAACCAAACAATCTCTTTAGTAGTAGATGCCATAGCACGATATTCTGCTTCAGTTGAAGATTGAGAAACAATAGATTGTTTCTTGCTCTTCCAAGAAATAAGAGAATCACCCAAATCACACCTAAAACATTTAATAACAGCAGAATGTTGAGTTTTGACAAGAGCCCGAAAAGCTGTATATATCTCAAAGAATTCAGAACGGTGTTTCATTAAATAAACCCAACAATAACGAGTATGATCATCAATAAAAGAAACATAATATCGAGACCCTCCTTTTGTGGCAACAGGAGAAGGTCCCCATACATCAGAATGAATCAAATCAAAAGGAGAAGAAGAAACAGAAATACTTCGATTAAAAGGTAAAGCTGAAAATTTTGCCAGTTTACATCCACTACAATCAGAAATATCACAAGTTTGTAAATTTCCTAAAGCCCCTGTGGATGCCAAAAATCTCAAACGAGAAGATGAAACATGACCTAGACGAGAATGCCATAAGTAAAAACTAGAAGAAGAATGACTCAAATGAAAAGAAGATAAATCAACACTATTAGCAGCAGCAGCAACTGGCACTTTTAACTCATCCAAAATATATAGTCCCCCCTCCCTACGGCCTGTCCCAATCAGCTTCTGAGACTGCAGATCCTGCACATAACAAGAAGAAGAGGAAAAAATGACTAAATTACCAGAATCACATAACTGACCAACAGAAGCAAGATTTAATTTGAGTTTAGGAATATGATAAACATTAGGGAGAGACAAGTTAGGTGTAACAACAGAACCAACACCTGCTAAAGGCATAGGAGTGCCATCAGCAGTCATAACAGGAATAGAAGACGAAGGAGACACAGAAGCAAAATGTGAAGAATCTGGAGACATATGATGTGAAGCACCAGAATCCAAGACCCATACAGAATGAGACATACCTGAAGAACTATGAGGCAACTGACCCATGGAAGAAGAAGCAGACATAGCATGTGGCTGTAAGGAGAGAAACTTCTGAAATTGCTCAGCCAGAGTACTAGGATCGGTGAAAGGACCTGATGAAGCAACTGCTGCTGTATTAGGCTGTGGTGGTCTGTAACCCTGAGGTGGTCTATAAGCATTAGATTGTGACTGGTTACCAGGCTTCGAAGCTTGAGATTGCTGTTGCGATTGGTTATGTTGTCTCAACTTAGGACACTGAGCCTTCCAATGACCTTTCTGCTTACAGAAACTGCACTCGTCAATGGCAACCCTCGTATAAGACTTATTCTGATTATTGGAGGGTGGCTTAGAGGATCTTGCTAGCACGAGAGGGATTAGAAGTAGAAAGAATTCCTTTTTCGAATAAGACTTAAGACGTATTTCTTGACCAATAACTCACCGACAACCGAGTCAACGAAGGAAGAGGAGAACGATGCAAAATTGAACCTCTAAGTCCTTCAAAATCACCGCGAAATGCCATTAAAAAGCTGTACCAATCGCTTTGTTCTCTACGAGCAATATAAGCACCACATGCCTTTAATTTCGCCGATTCAGTAAGAGCCAATTGATCCCAAAGATCCGTTATAGCGAGAATAAAACTCCGAATACTCATATTCTTTCTTTGAAGAGCTCGTATATCATTCTCCAATTGATATTGCTTTGCAAAATTTGATTGAGTGAATAACATTTGCAAATGATCCCAAACCTCCTTTAGTCTCATACTTCGCCAGCTGTGTACCTATAGAATGCTCAACAGAATTGTTAATCCAAGTAATAATTTTTGCATTGTTTGCTTCCCAGGTATCTATCAAAGCAGCATACCCCTCAACCGTATTCTTAGGTTTTTCAAAAGTTTCACTAATATATCCCCACAGCTTTTTACCCTTAAGAAAATTTCTCATCACATAATTCCAATACGAATAATTCTTTCCATCCAACCTCACACTCACAGACTGAAGCGAATCGTCTCTTTCAGTAGCCATAATAAAAAAACCAAGAAAGTCAAAAGAAAACGAAATACCAGATTACAAGAACTGAGCGAATACCGAAATACCAAAATACAGAAGTTGAGCGAATACCCTCTCGAAATTGTACGGTCGCCTCACAAACTGAACGAATGTTGTCTCGAAAAATTTTTCTCGGGGCTCCGCCCCGAACCCCGGCAGAGGCGCGCTGCCCCCTGCAACCCCCAACCAACTCACCGCGGAGTTGGATCCGCGAAAACTGTGTTTGAGATTAAGCCTCGTCCCATGGCTTTCTCTGATACCATGATAAAGAATTCAAAGAAATATACAAGAACATTTGTGAAGAAGAAACAAGGGTTTCATTGATTGTTGAAATGCAAAAGTCAATTTAACCCAAATACAAAGAAACTATATATAGGCTAAACAGAGAAAGGAAAATACTATTCTACCCTTAATAAATAATAAAACAAAATAACTCAATATTCTTAACAGGAATCTCACTGAGAAGCTACATTCTATGAAGAAGGAGAATATAAAATTACTAATTAAATTTTAATTTTTTTAATAAAAGCAACGCATTTATTATTTTAATAAAATTATAGACAGTTAAAACAATATTTAAGATAAAAAATAAAATTTCCAAACTAAGGTTCTTTCAATAAAAATATAAAAAGAATAAGTACGATACCATTCAAGTATTGTTAAATTTAAAATCTAATACCTTACAAGCATGAGTAGTGTTATTAACACTCTAAAATATCTATTTACATTCTTTATTAATTAGTCAAAATTTTTATTTTTATTTAAAATAATTATGAATGACTAATAAAAAATATAATTATACAATTAAAAGTATCAATAACAACATCCTACAAGCATCATTAAAAAGTTAAAAAGAACATTGATGATTCATTGCATTTTGTACCCTTGATGTGAGATTAAGATTTTGTACATAACAAAATTAAATTTTATTAAATATATATTTCTTTTCTCTTTGTACATTAAAAAAATAGTATTTTCTAATTAATATTTTTTCACAAAAAATATAAAAACGCTTTCGTCAAAAAAAAAAGGAAAATGTAAACAAGCTATATGCCAACATTTTACAATCTTGCAAGGAAGAATACTTTTTAACATATTTGGTAGAGCAATGATTCTGCATTTGCATGTGTCATCTTTTTTATGTAAAATATTATTTAGATTTTTAATAATTTTATTAAAATATAAATAGGAGATTGATAATATAAGAGATTGTTAACCGCCACACTTTTATATAGAAGTTAACATTTTCTATATTTTACTTTTGATAAAAAACTCAATCTCTTTTTTCTTTAAGTAACTTAAAAAGTTATGAACAACTGTTATTTTATCTCAAACTTTTCTCTCTATTTAGTTACTTTCTCTTCTATTCTTTTCTTATTAAATAGTAAAAAAATTTATTGACTATTAAAATTTATTTTAACAGTAAATACATTGTTAACAAAATAAATAAATTAACTATTTAGATTATTGATAGTATTTTAAATTCTAGCAAACTAACGTAAACAGCCAAAAAGTAGCTGTTTACATTGCTATTCCAGCTGCTTATGATTGCTATTCCAGCCATGAAATAGCAATTGAAAAAGTCATATTTACATATTTGTTCATGCTTTTATTAACTACCAAAAATACAAGTAATAAAGAATTTGATGATTGCAACTTGTACCCAAAAAAAGAAAAAAGAAATTGATGGAGATCAGTGCGCGTGAGAGAGTGAGAAAGAAATTGGAGAGAGAAATTAAATTGGAGAGAAAAGTAGGAAACAGTGTAATTAAATTAGAGAAAAAATAATGAAATAAAATGCCATAATTGTCTATGTTTTTAAGTTGCTTACAGAAAAAGATATTGGATAAAGATAATTATACACTTTTAAAAAGATATATGTATTGTATATATTTTTTAAGAGTGTGTGATTTATTATAAAAAATAAAATATATATATATATATATATGATAAATTATATTAAAAAGAACGTAGAAAATGATGTGAAAAAAAAATGAATAAAAAAATCAAAGTTAAAAGATATTAGGCTTTTTATATAAAAAATGAAGGTGTGGAGATAGTAATAGTATATAGGTGGTTAGACTTAGCAATTTCATTTATGTATGTATATAATGATGGAAGGCAAAGCTAGCCTGAAATGGTGGTGTAGTACTTCTCTCTTTTTGCTCTTTCTCTCTGCTAAGCAGGGCAAATTCACGCATTACACGAGAACAGCCCACACCAATTTCTCCTGCTGGGGTCTTACCGGAAACTGAAACTTCGCCGGAATGTGGAAACTACGCGCTGTTTCTCACGCACTCACTACTCTGCTCCTTCTTCACTCGGTGCTAGCTCTGGTCTCTGCTCAGGGATCTAACACAACCACTTGGAATACTCTCAGCGGTAACTATGATTTTGGCTATGTTTGTTTTCCACTTTTCCCTCTTACGATGCTCATTCAGCTCCTGCATGTTTGTTCTGAGTAAATGCACCAAGAATAAGATGAAGAACATTTATGAGTTTGTGTATCTGTGCATTTCTTGCGTGTAAATTTTGATTGGATTTTATTGGGGAAAAGGGAAATATATGAAGCTGAGATGCTGGTAACCTTCTACTGAATTGGGTTGTGGTGCTTAGAAATAGTAGTTTGATGTTTCTTTGTGTTGAGAATCCAAGTGCACGTGGAATGTTGTTAAAGAAGTTCCACATTGTAAAGGAATGAACAAATTGACAAACATAAAAGTAAAAAAAAAAAAAATTTGCGCTGAAACTCATAAACTTAATGCCTTTAGTTTTTAAGTCAAGATGTCATGTGAAGCCCACCAGCTTTTTATGCACTATAAATTAATAACAGCAGAATTATGAATAAATAAAAAAGCGGAAAAAAAACAAGAGAAACTTTGTAAATTCATCATGAGTAACTATGGAAAATTAGTTTCTTGAACACATTTTTAATGAAGTGGGCTTTTTGGTGAAATGGATTTAATGGACTGTTTGTAAATTCTAGAAATTCAACAACTCTAGATATAATAAGACCTCAAAGTTTGTTGTCATTTTCAATTTTAGAAGCCATGATGAGTAGTATTTTGCATGTACTTGAATGACTTATGCATTCTCTTTTCTATTGCCTTTTTTTTTCCCTTTTCCTTTTCTATATTTTTTATTTGATGAGAAACTTCAACTCTGTACTGTTTCTTGAAGCTTAGTCGTTAAATTCTTTTGCAGGAAGTCCACCATTGGTCATAGCACGTGGTGGGTTTTCAGGGTTATTTCCTGATTCCAGCTTAGATGCCTACAGTTTTACAGGACAAACTAGTTTAAAAGAAGTCATTGTATGGTGTGATGTGCAATTAACCAAAGATGGATTTGGGATTTGTGTTCCAAATATCAAGCTTGAAAATGATACTGACATTGCCAACATTTTTCAAAATAAAAGTACGTATTACTCAGTTAATAGTGTACCAACCCGTGGGTATTTTGCTGTGGATTACACCCTGAAGGAGCTATCAAATGTCGTCTGTAAGTTCAACTTATCTTAGAGATGTAATTTTATTATTATATGCTGTCATTATTTGATGGACTGACTGATTCTTTTCTACCTTTATGTTTGTTTACTAATGTAAGGTTTAGTCAGTAGCTCATGCAGGATCTTTGTTAACATGGTGAAGTTACAAGATCGAGTGGCCTTTAATAGATCTAACCCTGAGGCATTTGTGTGAGATTTAAATTTATGATAATTTTAGAAGTTAAAAGGTAACAAACACTTTAGATGAGGTTTGTAATTCTTATTAGGAGGATTGAAGGAAGGAAGTGGAGAAGAAAAAATTTAGGAAGAAAACCCTGGGGTTTACATCTAGGATTCTGGGCTTCAGAATCTAGAAGATAGTGTTGCACACACTCAGAAACTAGGATATTTTATTTTTACTTTTCAAACTCTTAAATACTCCTGTACATCAGTTAGAGGGAGGAACAAGTCCAAATTTAAGGCCCAAAAGGGAGAAAACTTGGTGCCTTAGTATCTAAACAAAACACCAGATAAGCTAAACGGGAAGGCCTAAATAGAGTACTTGGTAATCACATTATCAAAGTATTGAGATACAGCCAAATATAAAAGTGGAAGAAACTGAAACAAAATATGCCTCTTAATTTATAACACAAATTATCCCTACTGATTTAAGGAATATAAAATATTACAATTGCCCTGACATTAAAATTTGACCGTATTTTGTTAGTTCTGCTGTCCTTAAGTCTATGTTTCATTTGTTCATTTGCTGAATCCAAGCAAATATGAGCTTTAAGACAGAGTAGTTATGATTCCTGTTAGATTAAATCAGTCCTTATTTCTTTTATTTGATATTAAGCTAACCTTAATTCATTACTGGTTATCCCTTTTAACTCAGCTCTCTCATGCATATGATCACTGTCTTTGATTACTATTAAGTTGATATTTGTCATTTTGATAATTTATTATATTTTCAACTTGTACATTAACGACTAACGAGTTTCCCACCATACAGCTAGCTAGAGGGGAATATTATTTCTAAGTTTCTTCTAGTAATATATTATTTTGGGAGTGAAGTATGTTACTAGCTGGAGATAGCAATTGGCATTTTTTGAGGCTTAGGCTCATGTACATACCCATATCTCCACATTACACTTTAATCATGGGACATGGATTATGACAAGGATAATGGAGCAGTAGCTGATTGTCTGACAGTTTTGTGCTGAAATCACTTGCGAAATCTTTATTAATAAATTGAGATTTTCGAGCCTGTTCTCTAAAACAACTTAATAAAGATGAATATCCTGGTCATTAATTAATTTGTTGACGTAATTTGATGTGTTACACTGGTAATATTTACTGATCAGCTGTTGTTAAACTTCTCTCCGTCTTTGCTTGCTTTTGAGATTTGATTTTATATATAATTGCTGACAATTTTTGGTTACTGGGCAGTGGTTCAGGGAGTATACTCTCGAACTGAGCGTTTTGATGGCAGTCTATATCCAATTCTTACTGTCGATGAGTTAGTTAAAGCAGTAGCCCCACCAAACTTGTGGTTGAATATTCAGGTAAATGGAAGGCTTAATCCATTTTCATCATCCAGACTCCTAGTTTGTTCCAAAACTAACTCTTGTTTTTTTCTGATATTTTGCAGCATGATGCATTCTATGCAGAACACAATTTGAGTATGAGAAACTTTGTACTTTCTGTTTCTAGAAGAGTAATTGTCAGTTATATCTCGTCACCTGAAGCTGGTTTCCTGAGAAGTATAAGAACACGCTTCAACCCAAGAACAACAAAACTGGTCTTCAGGTTTCTGGGACAAAATGACATAGACCCATCAACCAATCAGACTTATGGTTCACTCTTAAAAAATCTAGCATCTATCAAGATGTTTGCTTCTGGAATTCTTGTTCCCAAGGGATACATATGGCCTGTAGATGCAAGTCTTTATCTACAACCACATACCTCTTTGGTCTCTGATGCGCACAAAGTGGGGCTGGAAGTCTTTGCATCAGATTTTGTGAATGATGTTCAATTTAGCTATAATTACAGTTATGACCCTCTTGCTGAGTACCTCCAATTCATTGACAATGGAGATTTCTCTGTTGATGGTGTGCTGTCTGACTTCCCCATAACGCCATCTGAAGCCATAGGTAAGTTATGTCTTTCTTCATTTTGTCAGAATGGCATTCGATAAATAGAATGCATTTGAACTGATCAAAATCTTGTTCACTTATTATCCATTTTCTACTGAAATATTGTATTTGTACATTGGAATGGAGCTGATGCAGCTATGATCCCTTCAACTTAGTGTTACTAGTGTGTTCCTAGTCTTGTGCTCATAGCATTTTAGTGCATCACCTTAAATGTGTGTCTCCTGCATTGGCATGCATTTTTACATTGTCAATTTTTTGAGTGGCCATGCATCTTCAAAACAAGGATTTATAGTGTGAATCACCGTGCCGGATGATGTATAATTATCCCATAAAATCATTTATCATCAAAACTTGAAACTAATAGTATATTTGATTTAGTTGCATGTGGATTCTGTGTACCTTAACAGTCCTAACCTGACTAACCTCAGAACATGTGTATGCATGAGGCATGAGTACACAATATATATATATATATGTATATATTCCTTTTCAAGTAGATATTGAATTCTCTTCTTATAATGCAGGTTGCTTTGCTCACATAGGCACCAATGCTCCGAAGAAAGGTGCATCACTGCTTTGTTATGCTTTTATGAACATGTATTCTCATCTTGTTCATTCTATAAAGCACAAACACGCATCCGACACCAATGCTTGTGTGACACATGACAACACGTGCCTGACACGCATCCAATTTTAAAATTATTTTTTTCAGCTTTGACATGATAGACTTTTATTTAATTTTTAATAACAAAAAAGAAAATACGGAAGAGGTGCTTTTATCATGTTCCAATATATATATATATACACACACACACCTTGTCCATGTCCTACAATTTATAGAATTTGGTGTTTCCCCATTTCCGTGTTTGTGTCCGTGCTTCATTGTTCGTTAGTATTTCCCTGGTTTTTTCATTGTATAATTTCAATGCTAGCATAGCTTGCATCATTTTGACCTGCTGCTTTCATTTTGCTCATGTTTTAGTTAACACTTTGGTCATTTCAAAATATGGGGCAAGTGGAGATTATCCTGGTTGTACTGACTTAGCATATGAAAAGGCTATATCAGATGGTGTGGATGTTCTTGACTGTCCTGTTCAAATGTCAAAGGATGGAACACCATTTTGCTTAAGCTCCATTGATCTTAAAGAAAGCACAACAATCCTTCAATCAAGTTTCAGCAAACTTGACACAAATATCCCAGAGATCAAATCTGACCGTGGCATATTTACATTTAGCTTGGCATGGAATGATATAAAAGGCTTGACCCGTAAGTCAAAAAGTTCAATATTCTTCAGCATTCCCCTATTTGCATGGAGGTCATCTAGACCTAAGACCAGTAAAACAGTAAATGATTTATACTTCAAATAAGCAAAAGTTCTTGTAGAACGAGATATATATACACAATACAAACAAAGCATACATTAGGAATAATTGGGAAAAAATGACCTTACCACTTCACTTTACAGGATAACCAATGTTACTCACAGATATACTATCAAAATTATTTTGATGTTTTTTAAATGTTTTTTTTTGGTGGAATCTTTTGTAATGTATTACAGCCATCTCATAGAAGATATGCTTTAAGGCTGCATATGGACCTAATAGAGGCACATAGAACCCTGCTGTGACTCATTCCAAGTTCTTTCTAGCTACTGAAAAAACTACTCTCATGACCAATGTTATTTATTTTCCCCTCACTTGCAAACATTTTGTTGTTTTACACTTGACTGCCTGCTGTGAATATATTTAATTTTTTATGAAGAAATAAAAAACATGAAAAATGTTATAAACAAATATTTGACATGTGTTTTTCTGTTCCTTATTTTCCCTGCAGCCTCAATATCGAACCCTTTTGCTGCTAAATACAACAACTTGCGTAGGAACCCGAAATATAACAACAATGTGAAATTTTTAACATTGTCTGATTTCTTGAACTTGACAAAAAGTCATACTTCCCTATCAGGTGTCATGATCATCGTCGAGGTTCGTTCTGCTTATGCCTGTTATTTCTGTCTACAATATCAAATAAGCACAATTGTGGAATAATTTTCTGATAATTTCATTCATCGTAGTTGTACAATATATATAATACAAACATTAACAAGGAAAGAATAAAAGATTACAGAGAAATATCTACAACTACGGAATAAAAACAAAAATAGATTACACAATTAAGAATATTGACCAAATCAAATATTAACCAAATCATATTCTTAATTTTAGCATCAAATATTGATCAAATCATATTCTTAATTTTAGCACTTCCCCTCAAGTTGGAGCATGTATATCGCACATGCCTAACTTGTCTAAAGAGTGACCGAAAACACTGCTGGAAACAACTTTAGTAAGGACATCGACTAGCTGGTCTTCAGACTTCACAAACGGAAAAACAATGATTCCGACTTCAAGTTTTTCCTTAATGAAATGTCTATCAATTTTCACATGCTTCGTCCGATCATGTTGGATTGGATTATGAGCAATCTCTATAGCAGAAGTGTTATCACAATACAACTTCATTGCCTCCTGAGAGTGAACACCCAAATTCTTAAGCAAGTTCTTCAACTATAGTAACTCACATACTCTAAAAGCCATGCCTCTATACTCAACTTCTGCACTTGACCTTTCTACCACCGATTGTTTTTTACTCCTCCAAGTCACAAGGTTGCCCCCTACAAAAGTAAAGTATCCTGATGTAGATTTTCTGTCGTCAGATGAACCAGTCCAATCTGCATCAGTGTAACCTTCTACCTTCAAGTGATTATTCTTGTTGAACAACAACCCTTTTCCCGGAGCAGACTTTAAATATCGCAATATGCGTTCCATAGAAGTTGCATGCAAACACTTAAACAGCAAGGATCATGCATAAACTGGCTCACTACGCATACTGAATAAGCAATATCTGGCCTAATATGGGACAAATAAATTAATTTTCCCATAAGTCTCTGGTACCTTGCTTTATCAGTAGAAGTTGCATGCAAACACTTAAACAGCTTGTGATTTTGTTCAATAGGAGTATTCACAGGCTTACATCTAAGCATACTTGTTTCAGTTAACAAATCAAGAATGTATTTTCGTTAAGATAAGAAAATATCATTCTTTGAGCGAGCTACCTCAATTCCAAGAAAGTATTTTAAATCTCTAAGTAGTTTCATTTCAAACTCTAAGGCCAAATGTCATTGTAAGCTCTCAATTTCTTCTTGATCATCTCCTGTCACCACCATGTCATCAACGTATATAATCAAAGCAGTAACCTTACCCATTCGATGCTTTAAAAACAAAGTATGGTATGAGTTGCTTTGTTTATATTTAAAGGTCTTCATAGACTTGGTAAATCTACCGAACTAAACTCTTGGAGATTGTTTTAACCCATACAACACCTTTTTGAGTTTGCACACTATTGTAACATCTGAGTATTTTTTCACACTTGGAGGGGGATCCATATACACTTCCTTTGAAGATCTCTATGTAAAAAAATATTTTTTACATCAAGTTGAAGAAGTGGCCAATCTCGGTTCACTGCCAATGACAGGAGCACTCTAACTGTATTAAGTTTGGCAACAGGTGCAAAAGTGTCTTGGTAGTTAATCCCATAAGATTGCGTATATTCTTTCGCAACCAATCAAGTTTTATACCTCTCAATTGTCCCATCCGCTTTATGCTTGACTGCAAAGACCCATCTATATCCCACGGTCTTTTTTCCTTTCGGTAGAGTCACAAGCTCCCAAGTATCATTTTTTTCAAGCGCTACCATTTCTTCTGCCATGGCTTGAGTCCATCTATCATCTGCTAGAGCTTCCTGCATTTTACTAGGAATAGGAACAGATGATAATTGTAGCACATAAGACGCATATGACTTGGATAGTTTTTGACAAGACACATGATTACTAATGAGGTATCTAACTTTGGATTTAGGATCAGGCTCATATTTAACAGGTGATACACCACGATTAGAACGAGGTGGAAGACGATATTGAGACACTTGAGATTAGCAGAAAAAAGATCATTACTAAAAGTGGAATGAGGATTAGTGGATACCTCTGGAGGAATCTCAGAAGAAGACTGGCTTAGTGGTTATGTTGAATTGTTGGGCGGCATTATACTATCATGAAGAGCATTATCTTCAGTATGAGAAGTCTCTGGTTCAACAACCGATAACTCTTCCCCTTCATCTGAAAATTCACCCTGTCCTGAAGAATCTCTGGACGAATAAATATTTTTCTAAATTTTTGGTAAAAATGCCTCCAGTTCTTCATAATTTATCACTTCGTCTGAATTCTCCCCCTGAAATGGTAAATTAGGAGTCGACACCCTGTAAAAAGGTTCGGTCTCGTGGAAGGTAATATCCATGGAAACATAAAGCCTCTGAGTTTTTGGATCATAACACTTGTAACCTTTTTATTGTTCTCATATCCCACAAAAACACACTTCAAAGCACGAGACTAAAGCTTAGTTCGTTGGCTCGGATGCAAATGAACATAAACTACACATCCAAAAATTTGTGGGGCCAAAAGTACTACCGGTGGAAGAGTGCAATGATCAGAAAGGGCATCCAATGGTCTTCGAAAATTAAGAACATTGAATGGCATATGGTTTATTAAGTAGACCGCCAAATTCAAAGCTTCACCCCACAAGTATATGGGAATATGACCCCTAATTAAAAGAGACCAAGTAACATCCAATAAATGTCAATTTTTTCGCTCTGCGACACCATTTTGTTGAGGAGAATCTGTGCAAGATGTTTGGTGAATAATTCATTTAGAGTGCATAAATTCCATCAATTCTTTCTTTTCGTACTCACCACCATTATTAGAACGAAAGACTTTTATTGGAACACCAAACTGAATAGTTATCATTTGATGGAACATGTGAAAAATTGAACAAACATCACTCTTGTGTTTCATTTGATAAACTCAAGTCATGCGAGTGCAATCATCAACAAAAGTTATAAACCACTTCATCTCATTAAGAGTAGAAATTGGGGCTGGTCCCCAAACTTCTAAATGAACTAATGAAAAAGGTAAATCTGTTTTATGATCACTCAAATGAAAAGTAGTACGATAGCTTTTTGCCTTTACATAAGTTTCACAAACAAAGTCTGAAAGATTATATCCATGAAACAACGATGGAAATAATCTCCTAAGATAGCCAAAGGAAGGATGTCCCAATCTCTTATACCATAGCCAAATTTCCTCATTTTTCTTATTCACCGAATATCCATTTACCACAAGAGCTTGCCCCTTTTTATCGGAATGTTGGAATCTGTGTCAAAAGGTATTCTAAATGTTATTATTGAATCTATCTTAGAATACAATCACTAATCTGAATATATAGCCTAAGCTCTAACTAAAGGGCCAAACTAATGGGCCTAATACAAAAAAAAGGCTAATAATTACATAGGCTAATAATTACATATTTTACAACACTCCCCCTCAAGCTGGTGAATGTATATCTATCATTCCCAACTTGCAAGTAATTTTGAATCGTTACGGTACCTTGCTTTATCGGTAGAAGTGTGGCAAGCCCTTTGTTAACACATCTGCTAGTTGGTGCCCAAATGGGATGTAGCAAACATTGTTATTAATCTACTATCCAAAGCTTTTCCTTAATGAAGTGTCGGTCTATCTCAATGTGTTTTGTCTGTCATGTTGAACAGGATTATGAGCAATACCGATAGCCGATTTATTGTCACAAAACAACTTCATAGGTCCCTCATACCTTATCTTCAAGTCATCAAGCACAATTTTCATCCATAATAGCTCACAAATTCCTTGTGCCATGGCTCTAAATTCAGCCTCAAGACTTGATCTAGCCACTACATTTTGCTTCTTACTTCTCCAAGAAACAAGATTTTTAAAGAAAGTCAATAACCGACGTGGACCTTCTATCACTCATTGAACCTGCAAAACTGCATCGGTATAAGCCTCCATAGTCAAGTTTCACCTCTTTTGAACAAGAGTCCCCCCCCTGGAGTGGCTTTGAGATCTTTGCAGAACACGATCTACACACTGCAAATGTCTCTCACCCTCGGATCATGCATGAAGCGGCTCACAACACCATGATGCATAAGCTAAATCGGGTCTAGTGTGTGCTAAATAAATCAACTTCCCCACTAGTCTCTCGATATTGGACCTTGTCAACCTTGGCACTCTCCTCTTGGTGCTCAGTTCTATGATTTTGCTCATGGGAACACCCTTTGGTTTACATCATAGACTTGCTGTTTCCTTCAAAAGATCAAGCACATACTTCCTTTGAGAAATGAAAATGCCTTGTTTTGAGTAGGCCACTTCAAACCCAAGAAGTACTTAAGTTTCCCAAGGTCCTTCATCTGTAACTCGAGATAATTTTTCCTTGAGCAATTGTCTCTCATAGGATCATCTCCTTGTGATAATAATATCATCAACATAAATAAAAAAATCACTTTTTCCTCCCTTTGAATGTTTGAAGAAAAGTGTATGATCTCCTTGACTTTGCTTGTAGCCTAGGCACACCATTGCTTTTGTAAATCTTCCAAACCATGCTCGGGAGACTTTTAACCCATATAAAGCCTTCCTCAATCTACACACTTTGTTTTCTCCACTTGTGGGACCAAATCTGGGGAATCTCCATGTACACCTCATCCTCTAAATCTCCATGCAAGAAAGCATTTTTAACATCAAGCTGGTTTAGTTCCCACCCGAATGGGCAGCAAGAGAGAGTAAAATACATCCGCAGTGTTCATCTTTGCCACAAAGCAAACGTCTCCTCATAATCGATGCCATAGGTCGAGTATATCCCTTTGCCACTAGCCTTGCCTTGTATCGATCAAGAGTGCCATCGATTTGTGCTTTCAAGTATAGCGCAACCAACTGGTTTCTTGCCTCCCGGCCTCTGGCAACAATTTCCCAAGTTCCATTTCTTTCAAGTGCTTTCATCTCTCATCCATAGCTTGGACCCAATTTGCATCTTTTAGTGCCTCTTGGAACAGATGTTGGGATTCTCATGAGTCAATTGTAATAAAACTTTGATCTGCACAGGGAAAGGTTTTAGAGGAAACAAATTGGGAAATAGGGTACTTGGCACAAGACCTTTTCCCTTTCTCAAAGCAATTGGTAAATCATCCGGATCAAGGTCAAGAGTATCGAAACGAGAATGAAATGGGAAAAATATTTTCTATTTACCTCCGGTTCGGACGGTTGAAGTTGTTTCTAGACCAGGTTGGTTTTTTCTCTCCTCGATACACTAATGTTGGCTCACTAGCTTTGTTTTTCATACCGGCCGAACGATTTAGCAAAACGATGGAGGAACAGAACAGAACCATAATTGAGGAGACTCTAAAGCGGGTGAGAAGCAGTGAAACGGGTGACACGGGTGACTCATCGAGGAACATTTAAGCGAGGAGCGGGTGGCTTAGGAAGACAAGGAGCAAGGATGAGAAACTCGGAGGAATTCAAAGTCCGCTCTCCCCCGAAGCCGAGGGCGAGTGAAGAACGACACATGTTCATGGAAGGTGACATCCATAGAGACAAAGTACTTACATGGAAGGATGATAGCATTTGTATCTTTTTGTTAGGTGCATAAGAAAGACACACGTTCAACGCACGAGAATCCAACTTAGTTCGATCTTTTTATGAACATGAACAAAGGCAACACAACCAAATACCGCGACTAGAACTCGCATGATGACGAATAAGGAAAGTGTGAGAGCATAAACCGTAAAAATGACATTACCTAGAACACGAGATGGTATCGATTAATCGGATAGGCAGCCAAGAAGTTTCTCCCCGATATGACTTTGGGACTGACATTTGGAAGAGAAGGGCTCGAGCGACTTCAAGTAAGTGGCGATTTTTTCTTTCTACAACCCCATTTTGTTGCGGAGTGTCAACACATGTAAATTCATGGATGATGCCCTGTTTACTATTAAAGCTTGAAAGACTATGATTGACATATTCTTTTCCATTGTCTGAACGTAATCTTTTAATGCATTTCCCAAATTGTGTTTGTACCATATGATAAAATTGAGTAAATAGTAGGGGTACTTCTGATTTATCCTTCATAAAAAAAAGCCAAGTCACTCGAGTACAGTCATCAATAAAAGAAACAAACCATCTCGCACCAGAAATGTTAGAAATAGGGGCAGGTCCCCAAACATTAGAATGTATAAGATCAAATGGTTCGACACTTTTATTAAAACTAGAGGGAAAAGTAACACGATGGTATTTATCAAACTGACAGACGTCACACTTAAAAGACTCAACAGACTGTTGTAAAAATAAGGACGGGAACATAGACTTAATAAGAGAAAATGGAGGATGACCAAGACGCTTGCTTTGAAGCCGGCACTGTGATGTAGGGAATGAGACTCGAGAATGAGGCGGAGACGGGGAAGACAACACCTTCGACCGTCCCTTTCTAGATAGTATAACCCTCTCTGTTCCTTAGCAACTCCAATCGTCCTCCCCGTGGTAAGATCTGAAAAACACAATGAGAAGGGAAAAATGTTCTTGTACAATTTTGGTCTCGAGTAAGTTTATGAATAGAGATAAGTTATTGGAAAGTCGGGAACATGAAGCACATTTTTCAATTTTAACGAGGATTGAAGTTCAATATTCCCAGAACCAATAATAGGGTTATGAGATCCAAAGAAGAATGTAATGTAAGAGAGACTAGAAGAGGAGACATAAGAGGAGAAATGTTTGGAATGAAATGTCATGTGAAAAGTGGCACGGGGTCAATAATCCATGCATCGAGGGATAGTAGCAGATGCATAAGACTTCTTACCATTCATTGCGAGAACAATATTTAAGAGGCTTACTAATATAGTCTTCTAGGTTCGGACATCGAACGGTTGAGAAGAGGTCTTGTCGAGGAAAGAACGAATGCACGGGCTTCAAATGACCCACGAAAAAAGGTTCTCTCGATCGCGGTTTGGACCTCTCAAACTAACCGAGGAAGGTCGACGGTGTTTATGGTGAAAAGTGCGCGACGAAAAAGTGAAGGCGGCGCGTGACACACACGAGCCGGAGATGGTCGGCTGTGGCGGCGCGTGGGAGCGCGTCCGGTGGCCGTGCGATCTTCGGGTTCTGGCGGCTTTTGGACGGCGAACCCGATGGTGGGGTCACCGGCGCGAGATAAGCGGAAGGCGGCGGTTTCCCCAACGGCGGCGGACGGTGGGCGAACGGAGCGGAAAGTAGTTGATGAGGTCTAATGGGCAAAAGGGCACAAAGAAGGTGCACGAAGTTGTGAAGGCGAAAAAATCCGCAATGAAGGCGGCTAAACAAGCGAGACCCCAAGAACCGGGATTCTCTAAGATACCATGTGTCAAAGGTAAGGAATGTTATTATTGAATCTATCTTAGAATACAATCACTAATCTGAATATATAGCCTAAGCTCTAACTAAAGGGCCAAACTAATGGGCCTAATACAAAAAAAAGGCTAATAATTACATAGGCTAATAATTACATATTTTACAACAGAATCCATCTTCAAGATAGTACAACCCTCCCATTTGTCTACCATTGCCAATCTTCTCCCGAGTATAGATGTTATGAAAGACACATAGGGTAGGAAAAAATAGAGCAACACAATTATGAGATTTGGCTAATTGATTCACAAAGAGAATATTACAATTTAACGATGGCACAAATAAGACATCCTCGATTTCTACCGTGAAAGATAATAAAACTATACCAACTCCAATAACCGGAGATGATACACCATTAGCAGTAGTAATAGTGGCTTTGGAACATTTAGGAGATAAATGACTAAACTTATAACGATCACAAGTCATATGGTCTGTTGTGCCAGAGTCAATTATCTAATCACTATTTCTAGTAAAAGACATACCTGACTTAGTCGTGAATGCAAGGGTTGTGGCTAGATTTGCTTTTGGATTAGAGTCCGCCTCCTTATGAAGCCGTTCCGGAGTAATGAGAGAGGAAGTTTCCTGCAAATGGAGGCCAGACACAATAGTCAAAGATTCGTTCTTCTTTGGTGATTTGACACCACTTATTTCAGTCATGGTGGCACTAAAAGAAAATGTTGCAGCGGAATGATATGAACAGAAACAACAATTGTGAATACAGGACCTACTTCAATTCCTAGTGTTAAGAAAAAGAGATTGAAAGAAACTTTGATACCATATCAAATAAACACAATTGTGGAATAATTTTCTGATAATTCCATTTATCGTAGTTGTACAATATATATAGTACAAACATTAACAAGGAAAGAATAAAAGATTATAGAGAAATATCCTACAACTACGGAATAAAAACAAAAACAAATTACACAATTAAGGATATTGACCAAATCAAATATCAACCAAATCATATTCTTAATTTTAGCATCAAATATTGACCAAATCATATCCTTAATTTAACATACAATTCATTACATTAGCTGAAGATTATGTGAACATGTAACAACTTTGAAGAAAAGCAGTCATGCTCAATAAACTATAAGCGATATGGTAAAACCTAAAATATGACATTGTCGCGATTCTAGAGGGACATCAAATCATGCTTGTACACACCAAGATAACATTGAGAAGAGAGTCAAGTAATTGTTGGCAAGATTATATAACTACTTCTGAATGTTCTGATGAACTGAAGAAAAATGATAACAAAATTATGGAACTAGATGTGACTAGCATTAAATGCAACTTTGAATTCTCATTATTTTGTTGTTATAGGCATGTACTACTCCATTCTAGAAGAACTTTACTTCTTAAGATAAAATAAATATCAAATACTAAACAAATCAACCACTGAATTGTTTAAAATTCTGCTTATTATGACCCAAAAATGAGGGGTAATATTTCAGGTTTATGTAGATAATTTTGTTAATTAAAATGATGTCTCTAATATGTTTCGTAATTACTTAAAATGATCAAACATTGAATTCTTTTATGACTGGGTCACACAAGAAGTGTTGGGATTAGATGTGTTTGTGTCTTGTCATTTTCAGGTTTCTCTATGTGAAATCATGTTGGTTAAACACCATTGTTCGTGTGCTCGTGCTCAGTAGATGTTTTCCTCTAAAGTATACAATTTTTGAGTGCCTAAATTTTTTAAGCAGGATCTTTGTTCTTCATTACTTACATGTGAGTAAGGGTGCTGCTCTACGGCTTGGAACATTACCTGCTAACAGCAATTTTGGGGTTAGTAGGAGAATGGTTTAGGGTCACTTTAATCATTTTAAGGTATCTGGTTAAGAGAATATATCTGAAAATAGGTAAAGAAGGGAAGACTAGTTCACACCAAGGGCTCTCAGGCATCACGTCTAAGAGAATCATCACAAGTATAGTGGCAACAGTTTCTTTGAAAATAAGTTCTTCATTTTTTCTTTAATGGCTAGATGGTAGATAGATTTAAACAGGATTACAAGTGAAAGCATGGAAACTAGGAGAATGGTTTAGGGTCACTTTAATCATTTTAAGGTATCTAGTTAAGAGAATATATCTGAAAATAGATAAAGAAGGGAAGACTAGTTCACACCAGGGGCTCTCGGGCATCACGTCTAAGAGAATCACAAGTATAGTGGCAACGGTTTCTTTGAAAATATATTCTTCAATTTTTCTTTAATGGCTAGATGGTAGATAGATTTAAATAGGATTACAAGTGAAAGCATGGGAACCGAAACATCGTCATCATTGTTATCATTCTGTTTTTTCGTGCTACAGTAAGAGAGGGAAAAAGCACAAAGTTGTGACCTGCATGTTCTAGATTAATTCATGTTTAATACGAATTCTTACAGAATTTCCTTTTACCTTTCCATTGTTGTTCCTTTATTGTTAATTGCGCTAAAATGTGGTTAATTAGGAATAGTGACGACTGAACTTTGAACTGATGACATTTCTAATATGTAACTAATCTGTTATAATTTTACATTTTATTCTCAATTCAGCAATAATTACTGGAAGAAAAACTGAAAGTTATTTAATAAATCATTTGACAGATTTCACTTTATTTTGCTTTGAAAGATGTGAAGCATTTGGGAAATAAGAATAGGAAATAGTTAAGACAATCATGCATTATTTTTGTTAAATTAGCAACAATAAGAAGAAACCAAATCCATATCTTATTTTTGTAGTCAACTGAACCCTTATTATAGTTTCTTGCGAGGGAAATGAATTTTATGTAAAAAAGAAATAAATAATTAGATTATAGCGTTTTTGTTTTTTGTTTTTTTGTTTTAACCAGCTTTTGTTGCATTTTTTAGAACTCTTATGGTTGTCCTTGCCTCCTTCCCAATTATCCTGATCAAACAATAATTGTCATTTTAACTTCAAATATTGTAAATAAGTCTGACCTACAGGGGACCTGCTTCACATAAATTTGTTTGCCATATATTCCTCCTGAAGTTTAGTATGGCTATATTAAAGAGTATCTTTAAAGATTTTCTTCTATCTCTTTGGGGCTCTACTTAGAGAACAAATATGACTTACCTGCCCAAAATCCACATCCCCGTGAATTTTACATTTTTCTTCACTGTCTCTGACCCTGAATTATTTTGAACGAAGAATTATGTGGTCAATGACCTTGTAGCCCAGTAGCACCTCCCCTGGTCACAAGGTGGCTGTGGTGTTCAAGGTGGAGAATTCAATCCCCCACTCCCTGTTCCCCACCCAATTCCCCATCTAAATCCCATTAGGGCTCTCTCTTACCTCACCAAAAAATGGGGAGAATTATGTGGTTTCTGTTTTATGGGGATGAATGATAATTGTGTTTTCCCAACATCTCAGTGGATAAAATAATGAATTTCTATTAATTTGTTTTCTTTCATTTTTTTTATTAACATTATGTAGTTTTCTACTCTTGTTAGAATGCGGCCTATCTTGCCGAGAAGCAAGGCTTAAGTGTGACTGATGCAATCGTTGACACTTTGAGCAAAGCAGGTTATGATAAACCAGGGGCCCAAAAAGTTATGATTCAATCCACTGATAGTTCTGTACTACTGAAATTCAAGGAGAAAACCAATTATGAGCTTGTGTACAAGATTGACAAGGAAGTTGGTGATGCTGTTGATTCAGCTGTTAAGGAAATCAAAAGCTTTGCTGATTCTGTGGTTGTCGACAAGTCCTCTGTATTTCCTGTTAGTGAACTCTTCCTGACTGGCTCTACGATGATTGCGTCAAAGCTCAAATCTTTTAACCTCTCTGTTTTCGTAGAAACCTTCAGCAATGAGTTTGTATCTCAGGCATGGGATTTCTTCTCAGATGCAACTGTGGAGATCAACACCTTTGTTACTGAAGGAGGAATTGATGGTGTCATCACAGACTTCCCAAGAACAGCTAATAGATACAGAAGTAAGTGCATACAAAACCTTTGTTTCTTATTACTGGCATTACAGGTGAAATTTTGACATTGTTTGGTTTTGATATTTTCTGCTTAATCACTTTAGTTAGGCACTTTCTACTTACAGTTAAAAGTAATAATTTTCCATAATTTTCCCTTAGCATTGCTGTAGACATAATTATATAGCAAGCAATCGTTTACTTTTCTCCTTTTGTTTTCTTTTCCATCATGTTTTTTGACTGGGTCCGTTTCATAGCAAATTTTGTTTTCTTTTCATGGCAAATTCAGCTCTACAATGAAGTCTCATCTGATTAATAATATGATTGTTCCTCATCCTACTGCAGGAAACAGATGCTTAAATTTGGGTAGCAACACACCTCCTTACATGAAACCTGTTGAAGTAGGTGGTCTTTTACAAGTAATTACCAAACCTGACTTGCCACCAGCTAAGGCTCCACTCCCTCCCTTGACAGAATCTGAAGTGACGGAACCACCTTTGCCTCCTGTTTCTAAAATAGCCCCATCTTCTAGCCCTACTGCTGGAACTAGGCCAGGAGCACAACCACCAAGAAATGCACAGGCCAAGGTCACTGTCTGCTTCTTTTTGTCTAGTCTGGCTGTGCTTGTAGCTTCTCTTCTTGTTTCCTCTCTCTAGATGAGCCTTTTGTATCTTTTGTTGTAAGATATATTTATAATCATATTTATTGGTTTGCATTCGGCATGAGATAAACTAGTTGAGGTCCTGATCGAGTTTTTTTGGGAATTATCCAGGGCAGTTAGGGGCCATCATGGGAAGTCAATAAACAAGATAAAAATAGGAGCACAAAGACACAAGAATTTAACGTGTTTTAGCAAGTCATGTGCCATGCTTACATCCATCTTCATTATGAGAGAAAAATATTGTAGTTAAAACATCTAACCCATACTCGGCTTAAAGTTCCTTGTACACCTATAAATCGAAGAATCCCTCTGTCACTTGCTGTCACATGTTTTCTCTATCTCACCACAAACGTAGGTCGTGTTCTATTTATAGCTAAAGTTCCTTAGTCTTCAAACAAACTTCTTTTGTCTCTAGACTCTTTAGTTTCTAAGTTTTTCAGATAACAAAATTCTCATATCTTTAATTTAGGTGTCCTAAATCTCTAAAGATATATTGTTAGGATAAACATAAATAAAATCAATCCTTATTTTATCAAGATACATGAACCAAAATTTGATATGTGCTTAGGTTAATTGTTTCAAAACTAGTTCACTTTCGACTCTTAATCCCACTTAGAAATTTATCAATTGCATATGGACTAGAAACCAATAGTAACATGGTAGATCTTTAGATGGTGATGGAACTTGGAAACAATGGTTTCAATGTTTTATACCACAGTTATTGATTATCAAGTGTCATATATTAAAATCCGGTGAGTAATCTCGATTGGGCTGTAGAAAATTTAGGCATCACGTTTTTTTCTTAAACATTGAGATTATTAAGGATAAATTGCTCTGACCTACCCTTTAGTTGCCAACAAACAATTATACAAAAAATTATACTAACTGTTCAGAATGGATTCAAGTGGGTCACCTGAAAACGTCTCTAGTGGTTTGGTGTAGTTGTTTCTTCTCTGACACAGTTGTAACTAAGGTGAAGCAAAGGATGGTATACTTGCAAAGGCACTTTGACACATGAGTTAGGTTATGAACTAGGAAAATATTGTTTAGAGTCTAACCAGTTAACTGAGTGACTTAACTTGCTAGGGGAGTGATGCTTAGTTTTTAAGTAAGATAAGAAGGAATCTCATTTGAATTGAATATTAATGGGTAGTTATGACTAGGATAACCATTCCTATAAAAGGGGGATATGCTGAAGAGATTGGCTCTTAATTTGTTGTAATTGTTAAGGTCTAGGTTGTGGGGGTTTGGAGCCAAGATTTGCCTCGAGCATGTCGGATTGCTCCGTTTTGGACTATACCCCGGATACTAGACCAGAACAGTTGCCCCTAACTCGATGCTCTGATGTTACAGTTGAGTGTCAAAGTATTTGGTCAAAGGCCAATAGGAGCAAGAATGTATTTCTGAGTAAAGAGATCTGCTATGAGGTGTTTATGTTGGATTCTGCGATGTCGTAGCAGAGGTATTCCAATATGTGGGATCCTTTTAGTAGTTGCCCCCTATGATGGGGCGTTTGGCTATGGTCTCCGTCATAGAATATGAAGTATTTTCGAGGATTTGATATACCGAGTAGGGATATTAATGGGTAGTTATGACTAGGAGTAACCATTCTCTATAAAAGCGAATAATATCCGCCCCCGTCCCCGCCTCATATTCATAATTTGTTTATCTTTCTTAAGGTAAACGGATATCCGGGTATCCAATAAATTATAAAAAAATTCAAAAAATAAAAAATAAAAAAAAAGTATAATACTATATTTTGTCAAAATTTTTCAATACAACTTAATCTAAAAATAATGTCAAACACCTAAAATACTTTTAATTTATATAACTTTATAATATTTAAATTTATATAATTAAGTTTTTTAATAATTTTATATAAAATATTTATATAAAATTTTATGTTGGATTCTGCGATGCGTAGCGGGGAACCAGGTATTTTATTAAACGTGGGATAACCTAAAAGGGTATTTATATCCGCGGGGAAATTTGGGTATGGTCTCCGTCATAGTAATACGGCATAAGTATTTTCGGGTGGGTAAAATTGCCATCCCTACTACTGAGGCGCATGATCTGTTGTCTATTGAGTGGGACCATGGTGCCCCCAAGACATTGCTATCAACTGTGATCTGTGTTACAAGAACATTATTGACAGATTTGGCAACTGTGGTTTGATGTTAGTTTAGGTTTGCCGAGCGAGGCCGAGATCCTCCGTGTTGTTGTCATGTTAAGGACATGGCCCAACTGGGATCCAACTCAACTCTGTTTTTATTCATGCATGACTTTTCGTCTTTGGCTGAGGACCTTTTAGCTATTATGTCAGTTTTCCGTGGACATGTAGCGCACATTGAATGGTAGCCGCCATTTGGTTTTTGTGTTGCCATCATTGTCGTCATTTCAAATTCTGATGAAATGTTTGAAATGCCTCCCTTAATGGTGGCAGTTAGGGGTTTAGTGCACCCCTATAAATAGGATTGTGGGGAGGTTTTCCCACTTTCCATTTTTGCTCACATTTTTCCTCTGAGATTTTTGGCGACTAGACGATTTTTGTTGAACTCTATCATTGATTGGCGGGTACGGTGGTTCGTGGCAGTTTTAATGATTTCCTTCATTTTTTGACCTTCTTTCACTTTTCCTTTCCTTTTTCCATCATTTTTATATCTGCTATGGTGAGGACGAGGGAGATTGATAATGATGGAGGGGTGGGTAGCTCCTTGGAAATATTGTTAGCATCGTCGTCTTCGCTGTGCACTGGCGAAGGCACGCCTTTCAATGTGAGATTTACGCTAGGGATAGAGGTCGTTGTCTGGAGTAGTTATCCGAGAGATGATATGGAAGGTGGAGGCCGCTAGGAGAGAAGCAAGGCTTAGGCTGACATGTCCGTCTTCTGAGCTCATTAAAGAGTTAGAATAACCGAAAGACCTGTGGGTGTTTCTAGGTTATAGGATATAGGAAGGCAGAACGCAACTAGCGTAGGTCCAAAAGAGCTAATACTGCCTCGGGATACAAGTTTATATCAATGGATAGACCGAGAGATATTGGGGACTCCATCCAGGACAAAGACCGCGGAACAGGCACTTTAAAAGAGGTGGTACATCTAACTCACCAAGGATGGACTCCAAGACCGTGAGTTTGTCATCTGTGCTTTGAGTGATCAAGAGAGTGTGTGTTTAACCTAGATGGAGGGTTCACACTTCATGTACTTGTACGAGGTGATGTTCACACGTCTTGTAATTCGACTTCCATTCATTGTCTTCCAAATGGGAGTGCTCAACCCCCTATAGGTGGCATCGACGTAGCTTTATTCCAATGTCTAGGGATTTATGCGGGCTTATGAGCTATTGTGCCAGTCTTTCGACTGGCCGTGCTCCGTGGCAGCCTTTTTATTCCTTTTTACCTAGTTCACGCCGCCTAGGAGTAGTTTCTAGAAGAGTTGGATTACTTTGCACAGCAAAAGGGGTTGTAAGGTATTCTTGCCTTACCAAGAATCCTTCAAAAATTTTAAGAAGGATTTCTTTAAGTTAGAAAGAGCACCTCAGACCACACCTTTCTTCCTCACCTCGGATGGTGCTCCAATATTTTATCTATATTGGACCTAGGCTGCTTAGGAGAAGCCTTTGGAACTAATCAAGACTTTGTCCTCCGCCCTGTCTACAGATTTTGTGGACGTTTTGGATTTCCTAGTTGAGTGGGAGGACAAAAAGGGATACATCTACTATAAGGATGTGATCGATGAGCCTGAGAGCTCGTTAAGGGCTATGTTAGGCATTATTTTATTTGCATTTTACTGATATTCTTATATACTTTACTTTCTTTATTACCTGCAAATTTTTTCTAAGTGTAATGACACTTGTTTTTCTTGTATTATGCAGAGAGCATGGCACTAAGCTATATTTAGGCATTTGAGTGCCAACCGGTGGCGAGGAGGGTTGGAGGAACTGCCAACTTGGCACCTCGAAATCTACCTCCCGTTTAACTTTCCCAATCGACTCAAGAGTAGGTTCGAGATCTACTATTCAACAATTACAATACTGTAGGAGGAAGGCAGATAGCCAAAAGGGACAAGGCAAGGGAAAGAAGCCTATCCTGGCAGAGGAGCCTGTAGACCTCACTAGGGATTGGGATCTAGATCTTCCCGAGGGTGTCCCTGTCTGCTTCCCATCATTTTCTATCTGGTCTCTAGGGGTTAACCCTGCGAGGCTTATTGACAACACTTTGCCCATCCCAGTAGATCTCAATGTTTTGATGGAGAAGGATCTATTAAAGGTGATCTAGGATGTGCAGATATGGGCTCTGCAAAATGCTTCTGTAGCCTGATTTCTTGAAACTGCCTTCAACTCCTTTAAATAAGTCAAGGAGGTGAAGAATGAGTTGAACACCCTCTGGGGCGATAAGGATCAGTTGGAGAAATTGATTGCAGTGAAGGATAAGGAGTTGAAGAAGGCTGAAGAGGAAGTCAAGTAGGGGAAGGATGAGATCATCAAGTTGAAGGAGAAGCTGGCGACTTTTGAAGCCCAACTGGAGGTTTTGTGTACCCAAGCCTTTTCTTTTGAAACCAGCCTTATCAAGCTGCAAGCTCAAGTTGAGGTTCTAGAGAAGACGGAGCCCGACCAGAAGGCTGAGATTATAGATCTCGAGAATAGTTAGGCGAATGCGGTGGACAAATCCTTTGAAAATGCCCTAGCTCAACTCCATATCTTGAACCCTAGACTAATCATTGAAGGTGTCAGTTCATGGAGGGTGGTAAAGGATAAGGCAATTGTTGACGTCGTGGTTTCTGCTGTCCCCGTGAACCAAGTTGCCGCCATTGATGGCGAGGATGAGGAAATCGAATTTGGGGAGGAAGAAGGAGACCAAAGCTCGGAGGTTGGTGTTGAGGGTCAAAACGTGTTGCCCTTTTTGCTAACCGCAAGTGCACGGGTCGCACAAGTAATACAGATACGAAGTAAAAGTTCGTTCCCACGAGGATATTATTATGTTATAATGCTAAATACCAACCAATAGCTTAATCAATTCTAGACAAGGACATAAAGATAGGAAAATAATATTAAAAACTATCTAACCTACAAAAGCAATAAACCTAAAAGCGGTTAGGTTTCAGGAAATCCTCCTTCACCCCCTACATCTATCAACAACATGCAATTCTCCTCATAAACATAAATGCATTGATTAGGTTAGCTTGAGAATCTTCATTAGTCAAAAGCCTATGTCTAGGTCAATCAACCCTGGTTTCAATTGCCCAACTCACTAAGTTTCCTTGAGAGCCAGTGCAACTTCCACTCATGAACGATCTATTCTCAATCTCCCACTATACATGGTTAATAGGTATATTTCTATCCTATTAACGAATCAACTCATCTAAGCCAATTGAACTCGCCGAACATGTATCAACCACACCATATCCATATCAACAAATCCCTATGTCTAGTTCATTTGCCAATATTATGATCATGCAATTGAGGCCAACCAAGAACAAGCATTAAGCACAGATAATGATTGAACCATAATCAAACATCCACACAAACTTAGAGAAAAACACATTATTAATATATATCAAAGGATCCAAAATATCTTAAAATATAGCTTAACTATACAAAAGATAAGGAAGAGAAGAGAGAAAGGGAAAAGAGATAAAGAAGCTCATTAATTTGTCTCTGAAGCTTGAATCCTCCTTCAATCCTCTGATCCTTTGGCTCCAATCCACCAGCAATGAAGATCTAGCCAAGCTAACTAACCTAAACTAACTAAAACTAACTAAACCTAAAAAGAGAGAGATGGCCAAATGGCCAAAACTCAGAAAAATAGAGAGAAAACGAGAGAGAAGGGAGAGGTTGAGAGAAAAACGTATAAAAATTTATTTATAGGCTCAGCAGCCGCCTTCACGCCGCGGCGGCCACATATGCGCGCCGCGGCGCACAATGGGTCGGTCTATTCACCACCGCAACGTTGCCTTCCTTATGCCGCGACGCTCTTGCCCCAGGTCCAAGTATGACCAGGCTGAAATCCTCTTTGCGCCGCGGCGTGCTCTGCCTTGCGCTGCGACGTTGCTTGCTGGAATGCCAATTTGGCTTCCTCTTCCTCTTTAAGCTCAATTGCTCCATATTTAACCTTGTTTGGAGACCCTCCTATCATAGAGAAAACACTAAATCAATAACATATATAAATCTACTCAATCCATAATCATTAAAGCTCAGTTTTGCATAATAACACATCAGAAAGGCTTAGATTCAGAATATATCAGATATAAGCACAAAACCCTCCAAATATGCATTTAAACAAGGAAATAGCATTCATTCTAGCACAAGGATAGGGCACAAATAACTGCATTCTATGTAGCTATCAGTTGGCCCATAGGATGTTGAGTCATGATAATGTTTTTGTTGTATTTTTGTTCATGCCCCTTGAGTGGGGCTTTTTGGTATTTGTATGAACAAGTCCCAATGTCGGACATTTTTAATTTTGCATGGACAAGTCTTGGACATTGTGCATTTATTTTTTTAACTTCTGTTAATATCGTAGTTGCTTTTGCTCAACTTGTGTCTATTACTGATACTTTCCATAGTTCACTTTGGGTTCAATGCATAAAGCTTTAGGCACTGACACACTTTCGAATGGACTTAGAAAATTTTGTCATATGTTGTTCCTCTTTTCGAAAAGAAAAATTTCTGAACACTTAGTAAAATTCCCATCGTGTGTTTAGTTATTGCTTCTAGGTGGGCCTTGGAAGAGGTTCCTGTGTATAGGACCCTAGCAATTACGATTACTGTACTTCGAGCTGCCATTTAATTACGCTTAACGTTGACAGACATTATTGAGCCTTGTAGGTTAAGGTTAGGTTTATTGGGAGGGTGAAAACCCGTAACTCACAGCAAGGCGGCAGAAGGCGGCCTTGGGGGTTGCTCGCTTTACCTTAAGTAAGTACGATCAGGATAGCTGAACCATAACAAGATGTGTATCCCTTAGACCTCATCAAGGCGGTATCCATCCTTATGGGTTGCATTGTAACTTTAAAAGAAATCAAAGTAAGTTGGTCGATAATTCTTGAGCTTTATTAAGCAAAATAGGAAACTGACGTAAGTACATTATTGTGAAGAAAGCATAAATTTAACATGACTTGAATTTGAAACTAAGTCTCGTTGTAGTATTTCTTGAGCTTGTCTGCATTCCAGTTGTTCTTAATTCATTTGCCAGTAAGGGTTTCCAAAGTGTATGCTCCGATATTTGTCTTACTCGTGACCTAGTATGGACCCTCCCAATTAGGTGCTAGCTTTCCTTAAGATGCATTTGTTCCTTCGATATAAAACGAGATTGTTGGGTATAACCTTCGTGGAATTAATTTGGTGTTATACCAGGCTGCCGTTATTTGTTTGATGGCAGTATCATGAATACGTGTAATACGACGTTGCTTTTCTAATAGGTCTAGATTCTGACGGATGATCTCTAGGTTAGAGTCTTTTGAGAAGTGTTGTCTCCGCCAACTAGGTTTTCCAATCTCTACTGGGATCATAGTCTCACACCCAAACGTTAACTTGAAAGGAGTTTCTCTAGTAGTGGAGTGTGGTATTATCTGGTATACTTAGAGAACGTGGTTGAGTTGCTCAGCTCATTTTCTTTTTGCTTCATCTAACCTTTTCTTGCTACCTCGAAGGATAACCTGGTTGGCAGCTTCAACTTGTCCATTTATTTTTGGGTGTTCCACCGAAGTAAAATATTGCTTGATACGCAACCTGGAGAGAAGTCCTTGAAAACCTTTATGGTTGTGCATCACTGCTCATGGCCCTTGTTTTAATTAATAAATTAATTAATTAATGATTACAGAACATAATTAATGATCATTGATGAACCAAATTATATAAGTAATAAATGATAAATGATTTATCAATTATATGATACAAAATTGTCTAATGGGGGCACTTATGGAAAGAACCGATATTATTAGTGGATAAAATATGGATAAAACTTAAATCTATTTTTTATGTTCATTACATGTATTTTACTAATTAAGTTATGACATGTGTTCATTAATATTTTCTCTATTACTTTTTTTTTAAAAAAATTACACACATATCATAACTTGATTTATAAAATAAATATAATAAATATAAAGAAATAAACTTAAGCTTTTGTCCATAAAATATACTCTGTAAAATTAGAGTTATTTACTTATTTTAGTTAGTAAGTATCGAAAAACATTTTTTAAATAAGGCTTTAGTTTGATTTCGGTATGTAGGAAGCACTGAATTTAAGATGAGATGACCATACTTTATATTCTCTTAGAATAATATACTATGTAATCAAAAGAGAATAGCTATATATATATATATATATACCATAATGATAATGTGAATTTTATTCAACTAATAGTTCAATGGCATTTACAATTTCAAGAAAAAAAAACAAAAGATTTATTAAGAGAAAAAAATAAATACAAATTTCATTCAAAATTAACTCATGATTTATAACTTACTCCTTATCTAAATATTATTGATGACAAAACATCTTTTATTATAGAAACTATTACATAAAGTGTTGTTACTTAAAGAGGTATTGCATTCCTTATCTCAAAAGATTTAAAGGTTTTATTAATTCACAATGCCAAAACATGAGAACAATTTAAGAAAACTAAAACTAAAAAGTTCAAATCTACCATAATGTGAGATAAATTCGAAACACTCAGAATCAAATTCTTCAACATGATAAAAAAATATACTAGATGGATAAATTTATTAAAGAATTAAACGATGGTAAAAAAAAAAAAAAACCACCGAAGTTGATATGTAGGGTTCCCCTTAGAGAAACATCCAATGAAAAAGATCAAATTACTATGAAAAGAAAAAAGAACATCACAAAGAGGAGAAAGTATAAGAAAAATTATAGAATAATGATACTTTGGACATTCTTTATCTGCACAAATCTTTTAAACTCTCCAGTAAGTCATTGGATAATACATTAGTCACATTCTAACTTTTTATTAAATGGTTTAGATGAATTTAAATTTGTGAGAGAATTGTAAAGATAAATGTATGTACAAATATCACTTTTCATGAAAATGTAACATGTGACATAAGAAATTAAATAATTATTGTCAACTTAATTTTACAATTTATTTATACTATTATAAAAAGAATTTTGCAATTTGGTATTCTACATTTGTTTTTTCCAAAATTACTATTATTGATTATTTGGTTACTCATTTAATGATTTAAATATAAACATAAGAGAATAAAATTATAAACATATATCATTACTTATTCAAATCTTAAAAGAAATATAAAATAGACAAAATTGTAAATGTTTATTACAATTAAACACTTCTCAAATTTTACAAATTTTTTCTTTTCTAAAACTATTATTATTAGTTACTCATTTAATGATTTAAAGATAAATAAAAACAAGATAAAATTATAAATACATCTTATTACTCAATTAAAGATTTAAAGATAAATATAACCAAAATAAATTTGTTAAACCATTTTTTATTTTGTCTTTGATCAGGGTATTCTCATAGGTAATTCTATAAGACTAACTTCTCAAGTATTGTTACGCCTAAGAAACTCATCAAAGAAGTTTGTACATAATCTTTACTCTCCAATTATGATTATCTTATAAAAAGCTCTCAATTTCTCGATATATAATTATAATTTAATTTGAATATTATTTATTTTTATCTTTGAAAAAAAGTTAAAAGAGCGCGAGTTGACATGCTAATCAATAACTAATAAGGCTACATGACCCGATATTCTATAGCTAAGGTTACACTTCAGAGTTGAGAGTGGGTCTCTCATATGAGTCTTAGAAGTGAGGTATGACTAACTCTACTTTTTAACCTGACCACTATAGCATGCACCACTAGAAATTCACCATCACCGAAAAAATATTCCATCTGTGATCCCCCTGTTTGCCCACGTGACAGTCATCTGGTGGTTGAGATGGCAATCCCATGAACTGCATATCATCATTGCGTTATGCTAACGTTCATAGAAACACACATGAAAAAACTGAAAGTTCCTTGAGCTCAAGCAACCCAACACCTCCATTTTGAGTTTGACTGACCTTCCCAAAGGGGTAACTTTGTCTCTTTCTCTCTCCACCCCACCTTCCAACTTCCTATATATACATTCAACCATCTTTCTCTTGTTTCCTCACATATTCAACAATCTACATTCTACAAGGATTGTTTTGCACTGATTCATAAAAATGCCAAAGAGAGAAGTTTGTAATCATCTGAAAGAGCCTCGTCTTGTAGCGAGGAAGTTCTTGGCCAGACCTCAACATGAAGGTGTTGGGTTGTTGTTAGAAGAAACATAGGAAGGTAAAAGAGAATGGAAATTTTGCTTTCAAATCATTTTTTTCTTTGCATTGGAATTGAGTTTTTTATATTGATGTGTTATCTTGGTTTGTTCAGGTTGAGCTCAAGTACTTCAATCTGTTCCTTGTCTTGGATGAATTCTCAGGTGAGCATCTCTTCATTTTACTCTGTTTACTTCAAGATGAAAGTGTCTATCTTGGTCTGTTTTCTAAGAATGTGAAATTTTGAAACACTGCAGTTACTGCTCCTGCTGGCTTTCCTGATCACCCACATAGAGGTTTGCAAATTGACCTTTTTCTGTGTCATTTACGTTTGTTCTTCATAAATCTTCTCTATCGAGCTTCTGACTCCTTGCTCCTTCCTTGTGGTATTTTCTATTAACAGGCTTTGAAACGGTCACATACATGTTGCAAGTAGAGCAAATTGGTTGTTTCAGTAGTTCACAGGCTTCTTTCGATGCTCAATTTTCCCAATGGCAAATAACTCATGCTACCTATATAACTATTTGCCATCATTTGAGAAATCTTTCTATAAGTTATTTTACTTTTATTGCTATCCTTGTTGAAGTTAGAAACATATTGCAATGGACTAATGGCCATTATAACAGTTTCTGAAGATTAGCCAAATATCATATCACATATGGTGGCAATCTGTGAATGTCTGGTTGCCAAATCAGCCATTTTTATTAACGACATCTAAACACAACCATGAAAGAGTTTCCAATAGTAGCTGTTTGCATAAGCAAAAGGACAAGAATGACCCCATATGTTGATATCTTGTTTCTTTTTTTCTAGAATACCAACTAGGCAACTACCAACTTGTACCTAAGGTTGTGTAGGTGCTATATAAGTCACATGTTCCTGTGCTGATATATTTTTTAAGTTGGTGACTTGCAGTGGATGACTGTTGGGAGAGGGATAATTCACTCAGAAATGCCCACAACTCAAGGAACCCAAAAGGGTCTGCAACTGTGGATCAACCTGGCTTCCAAATATAAAATGTTCGTGGACAAATCCTTTTCTTCCTTTTTGCTCATTGGATTTTGGGTATTATTATGTTTTCGTAAATCTTACCTTGTACATCATTAATAAAATTTGAATATAAAGACACCCCAAATAAGAGTCTTAGGGAACCACCATTAAGGAGTACTTTTAGGCTTTTCTCAAATACTCAAATCACAACCTTAGCCGTGGTCCAATCAAGTGATTACTAGTGGTTGGCAGTACAATTTCTAATCACAGTCATAGTTATTGAATTCTTGGAGTACAAAAAATACATGTTTGTCAATTTCATTAGATTAAGTCGTAAGGAATATTTTTAAGAATCTCCTAGTCCTAACGTGAATGACTTACTTTTGACCTGACTGAAGAGGTGAATTAGTTAAGTTGTGTACAAACTAGCCCGAACACAATTGACTACAATAAAAGAAAAAAAAAACCTTAGCCTTGGTCCTAGGATTAGATGACATATTTTTTGTGTCATTAGCCATCATCATTATCTCTTTTGAAAGATCGTTTGGATTGAATAATGCTTACTATCAATGAGACAAAAAGGAATTCCTCTCTTTACAAAGAAAAATGTCAAATCTATCTTTAACTTTTGAAATTATTATATGCCTTGCTATGTGACTTTATCATTCCCTATGTCATCATGGACCATTTCCTAGAAACGCTTTTGAATAGAGCATTACATGATGCAAGTGTGCATCACGGTTTGAAATGGCCAGCATATGTGCCTCTCACTCATATTCTGTGTTGATGATGGAAACTTCAATTATAAGGGCAACATGTTGCCACTACTATATACTACTATATAGGTTCAAAAAATTTCTAGTTTTGAGTGACTCATTACAGTGGAGCCAACTTTTTTACTATGCTTGTTTCTTGGAAGTACTTGTTATGCAATAAGACATCATTATTTAACTTGATTTTTGCGCCAAATATAAAGATAGTTCCTTGTTTGTAAGCTAAACTTTGGTTTCATCTCTCTTTGTACTGCTATCATAGGATTGAACTAAGGTATCAAGAATTGTTGAGTAAGGACATAGTAGAAGTTATGGACGATAGTATCAAGGTTAGAGTTATAGCTGGGGAAGCTTTAAGGATAAAGTCTCCAATCTACACAAGGACCCCAACCATGTACTTGGGCTTCTCTCTTAAACCTGGAGCTCACTTACAACAACCTATACCAAAACCTTGGAATGCTTTTGTCAATATCTTGGAAGGAGAGGGTGTCTTTGGAAACAAAAAATCTCAGCCTGCAAACTCTCACCATATCCTTCTTCTTGGCCCTGGGGATGGCCTAAAGGCATAGAACAAATCTTGTGAGCATCTTAGGTTCATTTTGGTTGGAGGCGAACCACTGGGGGAACCTCAGGTGCAATTTGGAACTTTTGTGATGAACACTCAAGAAGAGATTGACCAAACCATTGATGATTTTGAGAACTTTGCCAATGAATCTGAGAAAGCAAGACATTGGAGATCTGAAAGGGCAACTAGTCTTGATTTTTTATTTTATTGTATCTGGGATTGGTCATTGGTTGATTTGGAAATTAAGGAATGAGGAAAAATAAATATTGCAATCCCCCATATAATGTCGCGACCGTGATCGCGGCGAAATATAGCAACTCATAGATTTTAAAATATGAAAATGGAGCCGCCACTAATTTTATTTAAGTTAGAAAAATTAGAAAACAAAAAAAAATATAGTCTTTGAAATCAGATTGAATTCGGGAGTCTGTTATGCATAGAGAATGGTGGAGACTTAACTCCACAGCACCCCTAATACACCCCCCTTAAATTAATTATGCAAATTCTTAATAATTCTTGAAAATATTTGTTTTATACCTTTTGTAAAAAAATAAAATAAAATAAATGAAATATACAAATAAATTATGAAAAATTAATTTTTGGCTTGACGAAATAAGAATCCGGCTCCTACGTATCCTTAGGTGTAATGAGGAACTCAAAGTCACGTAGTTCTTTAGAAAATACTTATGGGTTGGTTGATTTTATTAAAAAAAACTTTAAAAATTTGAATTAACAAGCTGTCGCGACTTAGTTATTCAAATTAAGGATTAAATAGATGAAAGCTCGCTTCACACTAGAGACGTCACCCACTGATTATCAAATTTGTTATAAAAATTTTATTTAAAATTATTAATCAGCGATTTAACTTGAAAAATTGAAAGCAAGATAATAATTTAAATATAATTTAAATAATAATAATAATAATAATAACAATAATAATGTAAATCATCAAGCTTTTGCAACTCGGATGATTACAAAATACAAGGGTTAACAAGTCATTGCCTTAACTTAGGTAACCCATTTTGTTATTATTACTATTATTTAAAAAAGGTTTGATTGCTCTTTTTTATATTTTTTATAAATTTCTGTTTTTTTTCTTATTATTATTATTATTTTACCCTTTTAGCCCCAATAAACCCATTTGTCAAAAAAAAAAAAATCAAACAAAACAAAACAAAACAGACTTATGCTTACGAAAAACAGAGGGGATTCTTTTTTTTAGTTGCAGATGAGGAAGGAACGTGAAGGAGGAGGAGGAAGACCGGTGGGTCAGCGGCAGTTCGGTGCAAGTTCGCCGGTGACCAGTGCGAGTGGATCTGGTCGAGCTGTGCAGTTGCGGCTCAAGCGACGGCTGCGTTTGCAGTTGGAGCTTCGACCGACTTCGACGGGTTGGCAGGTAGTGAAGGCACGAGCTTCACAGGAAATCTGGACTTGACAGCTACGGTGCGGTTGGACGATTTGGGTCTGAAAATGGTGAAGACAGTGACGCGCGGCTGGCTCTGCTAATTGCGCGAAGATGGCCGGTTCGGGACGGTGGTCTCGATGGGTTCTATCTCGGTAGGTGGCACAGTTGTTTCAGATCCGGTATGGGCTAAGCTAGTTTCGTGGTTATAGAGGGATGAAGATGGTGGGATTCGGTTGTTTGTGGAGGTTGGAAGGACAGGTGGTTAATGGCTTGAAGGAGATGGTAGTGAAGGTGCAAACAGAGGGGGTTACGGTGATGATTGTTTGGTGGATTATGGTTTGGAGGTGGAAGGTGATGGTGTGAGACAGTGAAGATAATGAAGATATGTGGCAGAGATGGAAGGAAGGTGAGTGGTTATGGAGGGTAATGCTGGTGGAGTCACGTTGAGGTGAAGAAAAAAAATGGTGGGGGTCGTGGGTGGCAGAGACTATATTTTTGTTGTATGAAGGTAGTGGAGTGAGGGGTCTTTTGGCAGAGATTGTTGTGAGGAAGGCTACGTAAAAAGAAAAAAATTAAGGGCTAGGACTGCACTATGCAGAGGTGTGAACGTGTAAAGTCTTAAGACTAAAAGCAAATCAGGTTCTCAGTCCTCTTTTCTGTGTGTAGGTTATGTATTTTTATAGGAGGGGATTAGGTTGAAGTGTTTGAGTTAAAGTGTGATTGAAATTTATTTAGGATGATAAGTTGTGGTTGATTTAGGATAAGTGCTGGTTAGTTCAGAATAGTTTTGTTTAGGATAGTTAGGATAAGTGTCTAAGAATTAGGATGACTGATGGAATTTGTTTAGGATAAGTGCTGACAGATGAGTTATGGGTTAATGGGTTAGTTTAGGGGTTAATGGGCCAATAGGTTGAAAGATGAGTCTTTTTTTATTTTTATTTATCTTTTTATTTTTTATTTTTACAAAATGCCCCAGACAAAATTGGGTGTTCACAGCTACCCCTCTTTACTTTGTTTATTACTAGATAAAAAAGAATAACCGTAGTTTTTCATTTTATCATGGTAAGGAACGAGTAAAGACATGAATCCAAATTTTGTTCGGGAGCAAAAAGAAACAAAACAATGCAAAGAGCGATGCGCTCAATGACAGAAACTTAAAAGACAGGAGCCGATACGCTCAAAAGCAAAAGACAAGGAGCCGATTACGCTCAAGAGTAAGAGACAGGAGCCGAGGAGCTCAAAAGTAAAAGACAGGAGCCGAAGCGCTCAAAAGTAAGAGACGAGAATGAAATGACAAGGAGTTGATGCGCTCAAAAGTAAAAGACAGGAGCCGATGCACTCAAAAATGAAAGACAGGAGCCGATGCGCTAGAAAGTAAAGGACAGGGAGCCGATGCACTCAAAAAGTAAAAGACAGGAGCTGATGCGCTCAAAAGTAAAAGACAGGAATTAAAAGATAGGGAGCTGATGCGCTTAAAAAGTAAAAGACATGAGCCGATGCGCTCAAAAAAGTAAAAGACAGGAATTAAAAGACAGGGAGCCGATGAGCTCAAAAAGTAAAAGACAGGAGCCGATGCGCTCAAAAGTAAAAGACAGGAGCCGATGCGCTCAAAAAGTAAAAGACATGAGCCGATGAGCTCAAAAGTAAAAGACAAGGATTTAAAAGATAAGGAACCGATGCGCTCAAAAAGTAAAAGATAAGAATTAAAAGACAGAGAGCCGATGAGCTCAAAAAGTAAAAGACAGGGAGCCGATGCACTCAAAAAGTAAAAGACAAGAGCCAATGCGCTCAAAAGTAAAAGACAGGAATTAAAAGACAGGGAGCCGATGCGCTCAAAAAGTAAAAGATAGGAGCCGATGCGCTCAAAAGTAAAGGACATGAATTAAAAGACAGGGAGCTGATGCGCTCAAAAAAGTAAAAGACATGAATTAAAAGACAGGGAGCCGATGCACTCAAAAAGTAAAAGATAGGAGTCGATGTGCTCAAAAGTAAAAGACAGGAGCCGATGCGCTCAAAAGTAAAAGATAGGAGCAGATGCGCTCAAAAAGTAAAAGACATGAGTCGATGAACTCAAAAGTAAAAGACAATGATTTAAAAGACAGGGAGCCGATGTGCTCAAAAAGTAAAAGACAAGAGCCGATGCGCTCAAAAATAAAAGATAAGGAGCCGATGCGCTCAAAACTTAAAATGCAAATGCAAGGAGCTGATGCGCTCAAAAACTTAAAATGCAAATGCATGGAGCTGATGAGCTCAAAAAAACTTAAAATACAATGGAAACATTCATGACAGTTAGACAATGTCTTAAAATCTCTTTCTTCTTTTTCTCTTTTTTTCTTTTATCTTTCTTCTCTTTTTTTTCTTTTTCTTTTTTTTTCTTCCTCTTAATCATTCGAACCAGCGACGACTTTGGAAAGCTTTGACCAATCAAACCCTTGTTCACTTGCTTTTCTTCATCAGACCCTTTGGCTATCTCAAAATCCTCTTAACCCTTTTTCTTCTTTATTTTCTTCATTTTTTTCAACTCTTCATTTCCTTCTTGGCAATAAATCACTTCGACCAAATGTCACATTGCAAACTATACTTTGAGCTACTGAGATCTTTCAATCTAACTTAATCATTGAAGGATTGCTGTAGAAATGTCAGAATCAAATTGTTGACCTTAAATTTATGTTATTTGAGACATAACTTAATTAGTTAAACATGCATTCATGAATGGATAGAAATTCGTTGAATGAACAAATTTATTTTTATTACTTTGGGTAATATGATTGTACATGAACAAAAGAAAATTGCAAGGAACAGAAAATTTGCCCTAGTTTTGGTTCCTTGTTCCTCATTTAATTGATTTCCTGCAACCGTTTGATAATTCAATTGTTATCTCTGTTACTATGATGCGTGAAATCCGTAAGTGTACAGTTTCATCGTCAAGTAATAAAAAGATCGAATCCACATGGACTGTGTCTATGAATATCAATTAATTAATTAATTCAATTAAATTAAACAAAAGGGAATATGATTATTGATTAAGAAGAACATAGTAACAAAGCAATTAAATAAAAATCAAAGTGTAGAATTTATAACAAAAATAGCAAGTTATCAAGAAAGGTATTCAGATTCAAGAAAGCTTCCAAGATTGGGGTACTACAATGATACAAGACAAATCCTAATTGACAACCCTTTTATTAAATCTGAAATTCAATTGAAGGTGAATTACCCTAAATTAGTTAATGTTCTTTCTCAAGATACAAGATCCGTGCCCAATTAAACCAATTCCTACTCTCGTGGTAATTGAATTTAAATTGAACCCATGACGCTTTGTGGTAATTCATTGAATCCTCAAAAGGCTAAAACTACTCTCGTGATTTAGACCTTAAGTTCAATTCTTATGGTTCCAACACCTAGGTTCACCTCTCAGTACGTCCCTAAATGCCTATGAGATGCAAATAAGTGGCCAGCGAATTCACATGAATAAGAGCAATAAGGATTGAATCAAAGAACATTCAAGATTAATAAAAGGGGAAATATAGTCAATTAATCATTATCAATGTATCAATGGGCATTGCCCAATCCTAGAAACAAAGAGAACTACTCAGACATGGAGAAGAAAGATTCAGAAAACATATTCATGAACATCCAAACCCGTAATCCAAGAGAGAAGAGAGAAGAAAGATCAAGATCAAGAGCCTCCAATGTGCCTCCTTCAAACCAAATTAGAACCCCTAATTGTATTCAGAACATCTCTTTATAACATAGGATTTTAATTAGCTAAAAATCCCCTAAAAGAAATAAAAATAAAAACTTAAAAACTGTTGCACACTGCGATCCACGGCCGTGGATCATATCATTCTGCCAGAAACCCATCCTGTGTCATTTGAGTTCCACGGCCGTGGATGGTTCCACGGCCAGGCCGTGGAACTCTCTGGAATTCTCTTTTCCTTCTTTAAGTTGCCCCTCAATCCATGGCCATGGTTTGATCTACGGGTAGGCCGTGGATCCCTCTGGAATAGTCTTTTTGCACCTTTATTGCTATCTATTAAGCTCCAACTTCAAACATGCGATCATTCCATTCAATCCAAGGCCAATTCAACATTAATCCTGCACAAGAACACCAAAAACACCACAGTTATCCAAACTAAGGGAAAAACAAACCAAAAAGGGAAACTAAAATGCCTAAAATGCTCAAGAATGCATGCAAAACAAGAACAAAACATGATGTTGTTTCACACACATCAAATCCCCCCAAGCTTAAGACTTTGCTTGTTCCCAAGCAATGAGTAATGTCAAACCAAGAAGTAGGATCAAAAGACAATAAAGAATAAGGAACCCGAGAAAACAATATCCAAGCAATAAGCTAAAGCAAACCAAGAATCTGAGAGGTAATCAAAAATCAAGTTCAATTAGAGGCTAAGTTCTTAGAAATCACGCATCCTCACTGATTAAATTAAGTTCACTCCACTAATCACACTCAAAGTGTTTAAGGGTGAAAACCATACGCTCAAAATCCTTCAAAGAAAATACACTTCCATATGCTTGATAAGAAACCAGATTTCCACTAATAATCAGCATGCATGCAAGAATCAAAAGGTCTTACAAGAATTGTAATGGGGCCATGGAAATGATGTTAGGTAAGGTAGAGAAAGGAAGGTATGACAAAAGGCTAACCAAATTTTCAATAAGCACCAGAAATATAATAGAACATAAATGGAGCAAAGATAATTCATTTTTTTTTCAATAAAAAACATAACTCCACAATTCCAAGCATTTTTTTTCTCTTTACTTTTCTTTCCTTTCTTTTTCTTAATCCTTTTCAACCTTTTATCTCATGATTTTCTCTTCTTTTTTTTTTTCACTTGAGAAAGGTAAAGGTCAAAAACATATTATTCCTAACACAACTTTCAAATAACTTTCAAGCCTAATTCGCTCCATTTAATATTTTAAATGATTACCAACAATGTTTTAGCATAGGTATCAAGAAAAACAATTATGCAATAGGCTCAAAATGGACAACTAGATGATGAAAGTGCAACAATTTCAGAAGGCCAGAAAAATACCTAAAATGCCTTAATCACATTCAAGCATACAACCAAAAATTTCGCCTCAAAATGGTTTCAAATCAAGTTATAGAGCACAAGATCAATGAGGAATATCACTCAAAACAAAGAATGGGAACAAAAATCATATAGTGCATAAGTCCCATATAAGCTTAAAACTCACATTTAGAGGTTTAAAAATTCAATGAAAGCACAAATTCAGAGAACATATGCTAATTATCAATTATCAAAAGATCACCTCTACTATCAATTAAAACAATGTCTGTAGCCTATCACAAGAATCAATAATTGGGTTCAAAATCAATACCATCTCAAAAATCCTCAAAAGAGAGGGGCACAAGTTCAACCAAAAACCCAAGAGATATGATGGTGTGAAAATGCAACATGAAAATGCAATGCAAAACAAGACATGAGAATGCATGAGACTCTAAATGACAATACCAATTATCTAAAATGAAATTGAAAATATGAAAATATGCCCCCCAAGCTTAGAACTTACATTGTCCCCAATGTAAAAATCTAAAACAAGAGAAGAGATAAAAGAAAAGAAAACAACTCACTGCGGTGGTGGAAAATGGTTTTGACTCAAATGCCAACTATGAATGGCCTGGATCATGCTCTCCATACTCTGAATTGTCCCCTCCAAGGCCTGCAGGCAGCCATCAATAGCCTGACCCTGCTGATGAAGCTCCTCTAGTATGTGGCACTGCTGCGCCTGCTCAGCATGAAGTTCCTCCAAAGAAGCATAAATCCGTGTGAGACCATCCTCCGAAGGACCTGCAAAAGAAGAAGAAGAAGGACGAGAGGTGCCTGCCCTTGGTGGAGGGCGAAAGGGGCGTTGAACATCAATGGGTTCATCTGTTGCATTCCCAGGTGTGCACCAATTTTCACAGTTGCGCACAGTGATAGCAGGTGGGTTAGGAAGGGGTAAGGGTTGAGCACTATTAGGCAAACGGAGGCAGAAAATTCCACCCTCTTTAACAATCATCTTAATTGCTAAACAAGACTCGAGATCAATCCTAGAGTTTCCTCGAACTGCCTCCAGACCATCCAAATCATATTCAAAGAAAGTGGCGATCGCCGTGATAAGCCCACCAATAACAATGGTCCCAGATTGGGCTCTAGCGACCTTAAGCAAATGCCTAGCAAGAAAAGATCCAGTATCTATTTTGACATCATTAAGAATGGCCCACATAAAAGCAAGTTCATCAGCACGAACATTATCATTACTATCCCTATGCCCAAATAGAGTATGAACCATGATTCGGTGGAGATAGCGAAGGTAAGGATTCGGTAGAAAAGATGCCTTACAATTTGAGGAATCATATGTACCTGACCCACGAGAGATATGAGCCCAAAAAGAAATTACGAAAAAATCACATGGGTGCTTCCTTTCCCCCCCAGCAGGCAATCCAAAAATCTCATTAAATTCCTCTAAATTTAAGCAATGCTCATTATTGAACAGCCGGAAAGTGATCCGGCCTTTAGAGCAACCTTCCTCCTGAAGGATATGAGCCTCAACAGAACTAAGAAACTCCAATGTAAGCTCAATGTAAGTGGGATACTTTAAATTAAAAAAATAAGTCCATACTGCCCTATCAAGCATCCAATCAAAGTCATCATGCAAGCCTAAGGTATCAAGAACAACATCATCCATATACCTAGTGCTAACTATCCTTCTATTCACTAGCATATTGTAACGATCTCTCTGCTCATTATTCCTAAAATTAAAACCATGGGGATTAGGGGGATTACCTCTTAGAGTAGCATTGCCTCTTCCCCATGTCCTTGAACTTGAACTAGTTTCGCTCCTCTGACGCTTGTTCGTCATTCTGCCTAGCCACACCAAATCAACAAGCACAACAAAAACCCCCTCTGTGCAGCACTATTCACGTATGAAAGCAAATTTGCCAAATTTGGGGTTTTCCAAATTGGAAGGAGGGAATGGTTGGGTAGAGGTGAGGAAAGTGAGAAATGGTAGGAAAATGGAAGAAAATAGGTGATTTGTGGAGTAAAGGAGTGGTTTTGAAGGTTTGGGTATGGTGGGGTTATGGTGGGTATGGTGGAGAAGGAAGAAGGAGAAGGAGGGAGAATGGGGGTGAAAGAGTGGCTTTGAGAGGGAGGAAGAAGATGGTTAATGTGGAATTATGAGGGAAATAAGGATTAATAGGGGTTTGGGAGGATGGGTATAGGTGTTGAGGGAGAGAAAAAGGAGAAGAAGGAAAGAAGAAGTGGGGAAATGAAGAAGGGAAGGGGGGCGTGGTTTTTGAAAATTGGCAGCAGCGATTCATGGCCGTGGATTGATCCACGGCCAGGCCGTGGACGCTGCTGACTTCTGGCCTCTTTTTTTTTTGAACAGAGAGTTAAACGGCTGTGGTTTCATCCACGACAAGGCCATGGAATTCTCTGACTTCTTCCTCTTCTTTTTTTTTGCATTCCATAGGCGGGGTGTGGAACCTTCCGACCTCTCTCTTCTTCTAAAGATGTCTTCAAAAAGGGTCAAACCTAAACAAAATGCAAAAGACAAACATCAAAACAACAATCTAACACACAAAATTAAAAGAAAAAGATGAAATAAAATAGAAAAACAAGAAAACATGGGTTGCCTCCTAAGAAGCGCTTATTTAAAGTCATAAGCTCGACTCCTATGCTCTCATCACTCTGCAGTTGGGTCATGGAGGGCAATGTTCATCCTCTTCTCAAGTTGCTTCTCTGCTAGATAGTGCTTCAACCGCTGATCATTAACCTTGAAAGTCCCTCGCTCTTCATTCCAAACCTCCACAGCACCATAGGGAAACACTTTCTTCACCAAAAATGGCCCTGACCATCTTGACTTAAGTTTTTCGGGAAATAGTTTCAATCTAGAATTGAAAAGAAGCACCAGTTCTCCTTCACGAAACTCTCTACGAAGAATATGCTTGTCATGCCACCTCTTTGTTCTTTCCTTGTATGACTTGGCAGTCTCATAAGCATCCAATCTCTGCGCATCAAGCTCATAAAGTTGAAGCTTTCTCTTTTCTCCTACCACTTTTAAATCAAAATTCAGAAGCTTAATAGCCCAAAAGATTTTATGTTCAAGCTCAACGGATAGATGCCAGGGCTTCCCATAAATCAGTCGAAAGGGTGTCATCCCAACGGGAGTCTTGTAAGCAGTACGGTAAGCCCAAAGAGCGTCATCAAACTTCAAAGACCAATCCTTTCTTGAGCTAGACACAGTCTTTTCCAGAATACTCTTTATCTCTCGATTAGATACCTCCACTTGGCCAGAAGTCTGAGGATGGTAAGGTGTAGCAACCTTATGAGTGACTCCATATTTCTTCAAGAAGTTCTCAAACTGTCTCTCTATGAAATATGAACCTCCATCACTTATCACAGTCCTAGGAACTCCAAACCTTGGGAAAATAATCTTTTTGAATAGCTTGATCACGGTTTTTGCATCACTTGTTGGAGATGGAATGGCCTCCACCCACTTAGATACGCAATCAATAGCTACAAGAATGAATTTATTATTGCAGGAGGGTGGAAAAGGGCCCATGTAGTCAACTCCCCAAACATCAAATATCTCCACCTCAAGAATAGTATTCATTGGAATCTCATGCCTCTTGGAGATACTTCCATCTCTCTGACATGGATCACATGATAACATATAATTCCGAGCATCTCTGAAAAAATGAGGCCAAAAGAGTTAGACTGAAGAACTTTGGCTGCCGTCTTGGAGGCACTAACATGTCCTCCATAGGATGCAGAATGACAACAGCTCAATATACTCGGAGCCTCTTCCTCGGAGACACATCTCCTATAAATACCATCAGCACACCTCTAGTATATGTATGGGTCATCCCATACAAAATTTTTCATATCTGAGAAGAATTTCTTCTTCTGCTGATAATTAAGCTCAGGAGGTAGAACCTTACTAACTAAGTAGTTTGCATAGTCAGCATACCAAGGAGCACTCTCCGCAAAAACTACAAACAATTGCTCATCAGGAAAAGAATCATCAATAGGCAATTCGCTCTACCCAATCACTGGTTGCTCAATCCTAGATAAATGATCTGCCACTTGATTCTCAGTCCCTTTTCTATCCAGAATCTCCAAATCAAACTCTTGTAGGAGAAGGATCCAACGGATAAGTCGAGGCTTTGCTTCCTTCTTGCTCATGAGATACCTAAGTGCCGAATGATCAGTGTATACGGTCACCTTTGACCCCACTAGATAGGACCTGAACTTCTCAAAAGCAAAAACTACCGCTAGCAACTCATTCTCTATAGTGGCATAGTTTGCTTGAGCTCCATCAAGTGTCTTGCTAGCATAGTAAATTGCATGCACTTTCTTGTCCTTTCTTTGCCCCCAACACAGCTCCTACGGCATAGTCACTGACATCACACATAACCTCGAAAGGTAGATTCCAATCCGGTGTTTGCAAAACAGGAGCAGTGATCAAGGCTTCTTTCAACCTGCAAAAGGCATTCAAACAGTCACTATCAAAATTAAATGGAACATCCTTCACTAAGAAATTAGACAAAGGTTTAGCAATTTTAGAAAAATCTTTAATGAATCTCCGGTAAAAACTGGCATGTCCCAAGAAACTTCGCACTCACTTTAATTTTTGCCTTATCCACCTCAATTCCTTTTCCAGAAACTAAATGTCCAAGCACTATCCCCTCTTGTACCATAAAATGGAACTTCTCCCAATTCAAGACAAGATTAACCTCTCTGCATCTCTGCAAAATCTTAGACAAATTAAACAAACAATCATCAAAGTTAGTACCATATACTGAAAAATCATCCATAAAAACTTCCATGATGTTTTCAATAAATTCAGAAAATATTGCAGTCATGCATCTCTAGTGGAAAAAGTAGCGGGGTATTACATAAACCAAATGGCATTCTCCTATAGGCAAAAGTGTCATAAGGGCAAGTAAATGTGGTTTTCTCCTGGTCACTAGGATGAATAGAGATTTAGTGGAATCCTGAATAACCATCTAAGTAACAAAAGTGTGTATGCCTAGCTAGCTTCTCAAGCATCTGATCAATGAAGGGAAGAGGGAAGTGATCTTTCCTAGTTGCATTATTCAACTTTCTATAATCAATGCACATCCTCCAACCTGTGACTGTCCTAGTGGGAATCAATTGATTTTTCTCATTTTTAGTTACAGTCATCCCCCCTTTCTTAGGAACCACATGCACAGGACTAACTCATTCACTATCAGAAATTGGGTAAATTACCCCAGCATCAAGCAACTTAAGTACCTCTTTTTTAACAACCTCTGTCATATTAGGATTCAACCTACGTTGATGCTCAACATAGGGTTTAAGGTCAGGTTCCATCAAAATTCTATGCATGCAAAAGGAAGGATTTATGCCTTTAATATCATCAAGAGTATATCCTATAACCTTTCTATGCATCCTAAGAGCCCTAAGCAATTTCTCAGTCTCTAACTCATTCAAGCTAACACTAACAATGATAGGATAAGAAGAGTTGGGACCAAGAAACTCATACCTGAGAGTGGAAGGAAGAGTTTTAAGTTCTACCTTAAGAGCCTTTTCCTTTTCCCAGTCTTCAGACTTGGACTTTGGCTCAAGCTTTTCCACTTTGGCTTTGCAAGGAGGAATTTTAGAGGTTGCCTCCAACAAGCGGGCATATTCAGCTACCTCTCCTCCAGAATCAATAAAGCCGCCACCAACCAAGCATCTCTCCAATGGATCTTCCAAATGAATAATTGTGGACTCTTCTTCCACCACCTGATGCAATAAGTCAATCCTGTAACAAGAGTCCTTAAAAGAAGGTTGTTTAATAGATTTAGAAATATCAAACTCAACCTTATTATCTCCAATAGTTAAAGATAATTTGCCATTTTTAACATCAATTATAGCACCGGTAGTAGCTAAGAAAGGCCTACCAAGAATAATGGGGATTTGGAAATCCTCCTCCATTTCAAGTACAACAAAATCAGCAGGTATAAAAAACTTACCAACACGGATAGGAACATCCTCCAAGATGCCAACAGGATACTTGACGGACCAATCCGCCAATTGAAGTGAGATAGTTGTGGGTTTTAGCTCACCCATCTCCAACTTCTTACACACAGAAAGGGGCATAAGACTAACACTAACGGCCAAATCACACAGAGCTTTATCAAAGTTAGTGTTGCCAATCAAACAGGGAATAGAGAAGCTACTTGGATTCTTTAACTTAGGAGGCAATTTATTTTGAATTAAGGCACTACACTCTTCAGTTAAAGCTACTGTCTCATAGTCTTCTAGCTTCCTCTTATTAGACAAGATGTCCTTAAGAAACTTAGCATAGGTAGGCATTTGTTTTAACGCCTCAATGAAGGGTACATTAATGTACAATTTCTTAAGAACCTCTAAGAACTTCCCAAACTGCCTGTCTAACTTCGCCTTAGCAAGTCTTTGAGGGAAGGGAATAAGGGGTTGGTATGGCTCAGGGGGTACATACTTAGACACTTTCTCATTAGTTTCCTCCTCTTCTAAGGGTTGTGCCTTAGTCTCTTTTTCCTCATTCCCCTCATCTTTATCACTCTCCTCATTACCCTTAGGATCCTCTAACTTCTTTCCATTCCTCAAACTCGTTTTCTCCTTTTTTTTACAATGTTCATTAGCCCACAGGTTGACTTCAGGTTAACAAGGAAACTTACCTTGCTGCCTAAGAGAAGTGCTTGCTTGTTGGGCAATCTGGGTTTCCAACATCTTATTATGAATAGCTAAATTGTCAACCTTAGCTGACAACTCTTTAATTGCCTCTGTTACAACTTGCCCATGGTGCCTAAACTCCTCATTTTGCTTAGACTGACTCTCAACAAAATTCTCAAGAAGAGACTCAAGTCAAGATTTTTGTACTTGTGGGACTCCAGAAGAGGGTTTAGCATTACCTTGCCCAGCTTGGTATTGACTATTCCAGTAAGAGAAGTTAGGATGTGACCTCCAACCAGGGTTATAAGTTTGAGAATACGGATCATTCCTCCCCTTTTGGTTGAAGTCATGGAAATTATGGCATGATTCCACTTGCTCCACCGGTGCACCATGTGAGGAACCCATTCCAACTTGGCATTCAGCACCTATATGTCCCTGTGCTCCACAAATCTCACAAAAATTATTAGAGGCACCTATGGCATTAACATGAGCTTTCTCAGGCATGTCAAAATAATTATTCAAAGAATCAAACTTTGACATAATTAAATCAACACCATCTACCTCAAACTTACCTCCCGAAATCTTTCTCGGGTTATGACATCTTTCATTAGCCCATTGGTGATGATTTGAAGCTACACTCTCAATTATCCCATAAGCTTCTGTGAGCATTCTATTTATCCAAGCTCCACCAGCTGTGGAGTCAAGAGACACCTTCGAAGAATATTCTAAACCATTGTAGAAGGTGTGGACAATTAACCACTTCTCTAACCCGTGGTGTGGGCAGGCTTCCAGCAAAGCCTTATATCTATCTCAAGTTTCTGACAATGACTCACCATCTTTCTGAAGAAAGATTGTGATTTGGGTCCTTAGATGAGTAGTCTTGGAAGGTAGAAAGAATTTGTCCAAGAAGGCTTGCTCCAATTGGTCCCAAGTAGTTATCGTCTTAGCCGGAACAGAATTCAACCAAGCTCTAGCTCGATCTCTCAAAGATAATGGAAATAGGCGGAGACGAATAACATTAACAGAGGTGCCTTCGATCTTGAGGGTCTCACAGAACTCCAAGAACATATCCACATGATTATTAGGATCCTCTGAAGGCAATCCTCCAAACTGGTTCTGCCTTATCATAGATGGGTTAAGGGGGAGGTATGGTAAAGTGCCTAGCTTCAATATCCGCCGAGCAATTCCGGATCGCAAACCCCGAGCATTAGAGCTGCATACTCTTTTTAGCTTTATTATCCTCATTTCTTTGCCATAACAAGTGTTGGTTCGATATTTCTCTTACTCTTTGCCTTTGTTGTCTTCTCCTTCTACGTAAAGTTCTTTCAATTTCGGGATCTGCTTTCAATAAGAGTCCTAGAACGTCTAGTACTTTGCATAAACAAGAGAAATTACTGCAGAGAGTCAAAGAGAAATCAAGAACGTAAGAACCAAATAAAATAAAAAAAAAATTAAATAATTAAATTAAAAATTAAACTAATATTCAACAAAAACACAGGTCCCGAAGAACGGCGCCAAAAACTTGATGCGTGAAATCCGCAAGAAGTGTACGTTTCGTAAAGTCAAGTAATAAAAGATCGAATCCCTGTGGATTGTGTCTATGAATACCAATTAATTAATTAATTCAATTAAATTAAACAAATGGGAATATGATTGTTAATTAAGAAGAATGTAGTAATAAAGTAATTAAATAAAAATCAAAGTGCAGAATTTAGAACAAAAATAGCAAGTTATCAAGAAAGGTATTCAGATTCAAGAAAGCTTCCAAGATTGGGGTACCACAATGATATAAGACAAATCTTAATTGACAACCCTTTTATTAAATCTGAAATTCAATTGAAGGTGAATTACCCTAAATTAGTTAATGTTCTTTATCAAGATACAAGATCTGTGCCCAATTAAATCAATTCCTACTCTCGTGGTAATTGAATTTAAATTGAACCCATGACGCTTTGTGGTAATTCATTGAATCCTCGAAAGGCTAAAATTATTCTCGTGATTTAGACCTTAAGTTCAATTCTTATGGTTCCAATACCTAGGTTCACATCTCAGTACGTCCCTAAATGCCTATGAGATGCAAATAAATGGCCAGCGAATTCACATGAATAAAAGCAATAAGGATTGAATCAAAGAACATTCAAGATTAATAAAAGGGGAAACAAAGTCAATTAATCATTATCAATATATCAATGGGCATTGCCCAATCCTAGAAACAAAGAGAACTACTCAGATATGGAGAAGAAAGATTCAGAAAACATATTCATGAACATCCAAACCCGTAATCCAAGAGAGAAAAGGGAAGAAAGATCAAGATCAAGAGCCTCCAATGTGCCTCCTTCAAACCAAATTAGAACCTCCTAATTGTATTCAGAACATCTCTTTATAACCTAAGGTTTTAATTGGCTAAAAAACCCCCAAAAGAAAAAAAAATAAAAACTTAAAAATTGCTACGCACTGCGATCCATGGCCAGGCCGTGGATCATTCTGCCAGAAACCCATCCTGTGTCATTTGAGTTCCACGGCCGTGGATGGTTCCACGGCCAGGCCGTGAAACTCTCTGGAATTCTCTTTTCCTTCTTTAAGTTGCCCCTCGATCCATGGCAGTGGTTTGATCCACGGGCAGGCCGTGGATCCCTCTGGAATGGCCTTTTTGCACCTTTATTGCTATCCATTAAGCTCCAACTTCAAACATGCGAGCATTCCATTCAATCCAAGGGCAATTCAACATTAATCCTATACAAGAACACCAAAAACATCGCAATTATCTGAACTAAGGGAAAAATAAACCAAAAAGGGAAACTAAAATGCCTAAAATGCTCAAGAATGCATGCAAAACAAGAACAAAATATGATGTTATTTCACACACATCATACTACTTTCTTCAACACATCTTTCCTTTAATCTTTCAGACATTTTTACCCTAGTATGGCCAATTGAATGCAGAATAAAAATTGCCTCAGTTTGGAGTTTCAGACCTCCTTCCTTTGAGATTTTGCCTATTTATTTGCCCTAACTTTTGCTTAGGTCGCCCTTTCGGGTTTTCGACCTAACGAACTTTTTTTCTTTCTTTTTTTTTTTTTTTACTCTAACTTTTGCTTAGGCCGCCCTTTCGGGTTTTCAACCTAACGAGCATTCTTTTTTTTTTAGGCATAGAATCTCTTGACAACATCAATATTTACTGGCCTTAGTAATTCTTCTCCATCCATATTCTGTAAAATTAAGACCCTCTTGAAAATGCTTGCTTGACTATGTAAGGACCCTCATAACTCGGAGCCTATTTTCCTCTAGCATCCTCTTGATTAGGGAGAATCTTCTTTAGTACTAAATCTCCTGAATAGAATTCTCTAGGACAGACTTTTTTGTTAAAGGTTTTGGCCATTCTGCTTTGATACAACTGTCCATGACAAATAACAGTCAATCTCTTCTCTTCTATCATATTCGACTGCTTATATCGAGTCTTCACCCATTCAGATTCTTCCAACTCTGCTTCCATCAACACTCTTAAAGAAGGAATCTCAATTTCTATGAGAGAGATAGCTTCCATCCCATACACTAAATAAAAAGGTGTTGCCCTAGTGCTTGATCGTATATTGGTACGATATGCGTGCAAAGCATAGGGTAACATTTTGTGCCAGTCCTTGTAGTTCACAACCATCTTAGCCACAATTTTCTTGACATTTTTATTTGCAGCTTCAACTGCACCATTCACCTGAGGCCTATAGGGAGTTGAATTATGATATTTCATTTTAAAATTTTCGCAGAACTTCTTAATTTCGATACCATTGAGATTAGCAGTATTATCGGTGATTATCCTTTCTGGGATTCCATATCTACAGACAATATCCCTCTTGAGAAATTTTAAAAATACCTTTTGAGTAATATTGGCATACGAGCAAGCTTCTACCCATTTGGTGAAATAGTCGATTGCCACTAAAATGAAACGATGACCGTTGAAAGCTTTGGGGTTAATTGGCCCAATGACATCTATTCCCCACATGGAGAAAGGCCATGGCGATACCATATTGTGCAAGGGGAATGGAGGTGCATTGACTCGATCTGCATATATCTGGCATTTATGGCACTTTCAAACATATTCTATGCAGTCTGTTTCCATGGTGGACCAATAATAACCGCTCCTTAGAGTTTTTTGCGCCATCATATAACCATTAGCATGAGTCCTACAGATTCCTTCATGGACTTCAATCATGATTAAACGAGCTTCACGAGCATCCACACATCTAAGCAAGGTGTCGTCATGGCTTCTCTTGTATAAAACCTCCCCATTCAAGAAAAAGGCCATTGTCAACTGGCAAATAGTCTTCTTATTCACTTCACTTGCCCCAGTTGGGTATTCTCTATGTTAGATATACTGCTTGATATCATGATACCAAGGTTTACCATCTGACTCGCCCTCCACATTGGCACAATACGCGGGCTCACTATGTACTTTTACTTGGATGGGTTGGACATTATTGTGGATATCCAACTTAGTCATTACAGCCAAAGTGGCCAAAGCATCTACAAACTGATTCATATCTCGAGCCATATGGGAAAAGGTCATCTCTTCAAACTTTTCGGTCAACTTAGTCAAATACTTTTGATAGGGCACTAACTTTGGGTCTTTAGTTTGCCATTCACCATTCACTTGATAAATGATAAGTGCCGAATCTCCGAATACTTTTAATTGCTTGATCCCCAAGTCAATTGCCACTTGTAAATCACTAGCACAGGCCTCGTATTCCGCAACATTATTAGTGCATTCAAAATCTAACTTGATAGCAACTGGGTATTATTTTCTGACTGGTGAAACAACAATAGCTCCTATGTCACTACCATACATATCGACTGCTCCATCAAAATACATCTTCCACGCGGACTCCTCTTTTTCTTCCTCTCCTTCTGCCATCAATATTTCTCCATCAAGGAACTCAGATGTCATTAGTTGTCCACCCTCAAGAGGGTTTTCGGCTAAATGATCCACAATTGCACTTCTTTTGATGGATTTTTGAGTCATGTACTTGATATCGAACACTGATAATATCACTTGCCATTTTGAAACTCTTAATGAGATATGAGGGCTTTGAAATATGTACTTTAGAGGGTCTATTCGGGAGATCAACCAAGTGGTGTAATAGAGCATGTACTGCCTTATCCGTTTTGAGGTCCATACTAGAGCACAACAAGTCTTCTCAATTGCCATGTATCGGGCTTCACAATCATTAAACTTCTTACTCAGGTAATAAATCGCCTGCTCTTTTTTCCATGATTCACCATGCTGTCCCAACATTGCCCCCATTAAGGTTGACAGTACAGTTAGGTATTAAATCAGAGGACGACCCGGTGTAGGGGGTACCTACACAAGAGGATTCATCAAATAAGCCTTTATCTTATCAAAAGCTTCTTGACATTCTTCATCCCATTCACCCGGCTGATGCTTCTTCAATAACTTGAATATAGGCTCACAGGTGCTAGTCAAGTTAGCAATGAATCTAGCAATGTAATTAAGTCTCCCGAGAAACTTCTTACTTCACGCTCTATCTTAGGAGGAGGCATCTCTTGTATTGCTTTTGCCTTATCAGGATCCACCTTTATTCCTTCTATACTAACGATGAATCTGAGTAATTTTCCAGTGGATGCTCCGAAGATGCATTTATTAGGATTGAGCCTCAACTTGTACTTCTTGAGTCTTTCGAATAATCTCCGTAAGACTGTTACATGACTTTCCTTTTCTTTGGATTTGGCTGCCATATCATCTACATAAACCTCAATTTCTTTATGCATCATATCATGAAATAATGCAACCATAGCACGTTGATAAATAACCCCAGCATTCTTCAATCCAAATGACATTACTGTGTAACAAAAGGTTCCCCAATGTGTAATAAAGTCGTCTTTTCTTTGTCATTAACATCCATAGGGATCTGATTATACCCAGAGTACCCGTCCATAAATGAGAACCTATGATTTCCTGCTGTATTGTCAACAAGAACATCAATGTGAGGGAGCGAAAAATCATCTTTTGGACTGACCTTATTTAGATCTCTATAATCCACGCACATCCTGACCTTCCTATCCTTTTTTGGTACTGGCATAACATTTGCTACCCATTGCGGGTGTCTCAACACCTCTATAAATCCAACTTCTAATTGCTTAGTCATTTCTTCTTTTATCTTTAGTGACATATCAGGATGCATTCTTCTCAACTTTTGCCTTTTCGCTTCTATATCTGGATATAATAGAATTTTATATGACGCTATTCCAGGGTCTAATCCAGGTATATCTCTGTAGGACCATGCGAACACATCAAGAAACCCCCTCAATAGTGCCACCATTTCTATATGTTCAGGATTATCTACTATTTTCAACTCCTTCTTGTCTTCTTCCTCTCTGAGTATTCCAGCATTTTTTCAAATTCTTCAACAATCTCTTCTTCTTCACCAGATCTAGGATCCTCTTCATCAAACATTGTAGGGGAATCAATTGACAAGTTTTCAAGGTCCCTTTCATGAGATGAACTTTCTACAAGACTCATATCCCTGGAAAGTAATTTGTGGGGAGTTAGAAAGATAAAATATAGTAGAAATGATAAAGCAAGAGCAAAAAGTCATTTTTTTAAAAAGAGAAACACATAAAAAGAAAACTAATAAATATAAAAAAGAAGATAAGCAAAGAGAGTGACATAGAGGAATACTAAATAAACATGCAACTTTATTTAGTTAATTGTCTCAAATAGCATAAATATAAGATAAAAACATAGCTAGACACAAATATTTGCTTGTTACAGTATGACTAGACAATTACTTGGAAGCAATAACATCAATCATTGATTCAGATTGCCAGTTCTTCAACGGCTCTTCTTCAGTGAAAGGTCGGATTGCTTTGTACTCTCCAGGGCCTTTTTCATGCAATGCATTAATAGTAAGACGGTATTGGGGACGAATGACTTTTTCAGGCATGATTACCTTGGTTGGTGCCGGGAATATTTCCCTCAGATGAGGAATATGCTTCATTTCGCCCTTATTGCTCCTTTTTCCCAAAGTCATATTCTCTATTCTCTCTTCCAGAGCTGCTTCGTACCCCAATCCGAACTTATCTAGTTTTTCTGGAAATGAAATTGGTGTCCGAGTTCCTTACAATTTTGAACCCAGGCCTTTTCCTTTTGGTAGCCATTATTAGTCATAATTCGGGCCACCACCTGATTCACAGTTTGCATCGAAGGTTTATCCCCACCGAGTTCAGTTTCAACTACCTCAAAGTTGTGCCACAAATTCTCCTCATCCTTCTCTGCACTTTCCACATACAGCACCAAAACTGGTTTTGACAACATGATTTCTTCTTCCTCGTGTATAGTAATGACCGAACTATTTTTGATGTATTTAACATTCTAGTGTAGGGTAGAAGGAATAACACTAGCAGCATGGATCCATGGTCTCCCCAGGAGCATAGTGTAACCAGACTCAACGTTCATAACTTGGATCAATACTTAAAAATTACTTGGGGTGATCTCTAATGGCAACATCACCTCTCCTAAAATGCCTCTCCTACTTCCATCAAAGGCTCGCACCACTATTTCTCGAGGTGATAGTTCATCCATAAATGTGATCATGTTGGCGTGCTTTACCAGGTCCACCATGTTGATAACATTCTCAGGGGTAACATCGGGTTTGACATAAGTCTTATTCAGTACTCTTAGCAACGCTTTTCGATGTAACTCAGATATCAAAACGAGTGACAGAAGGGATATCCTTGCTGGTGTCTTCTTTGACTGTTCCATCACATCGTATTCACTTTGTTTTACGATCTTCAAAAATTCTTCTTCCTCTTCTTTCCCTCTCTCCTCTTCTCTTGCACTTTCCTCCTTACCCCATTCTTTAACATTCTTTTTCTTCTCTACTTCTACTGGGCCATAGCATCGCCCATTCCTTGTAACTATATTAGCCACATACCTTTCATCTTAGAGTATTTCAGTAACTCGAGGCTTTAAAGTCTCTTCCTTGACTCCTTTCGTTTCCACCTTAGCTTTATAATTCCATGGTACTGAATGAGTATCATCATAAGCAAACAACATTGGCTTCTTGACTGTCACAATTACTTTCCCTAGCGCCGGGGCTTGGTTGAGAGGTGGCACCTTCAGCACAAAACGTTCTACTACACTGACCTCTTCAGAGGAAGCTATCCCTTGTCTGGCTTGTATTATTCCCAAAGTGAGTAATCCCTGGACTCGAACCTTAAAGTCCCAACAATTCTCAATATTGTGTCCTGTTTCACCACAATGGTAAATATACCTTGATTCTTCATCATACCTTTCCTCTTCTTTTACTGATGAAGTTGGTGCCATGATAACATAACCTGCTTTCTTCAATCCTTCAAATATTTGAGTTATCGGCGTACGCAGGTTTATGGCATTCCTTATTGGAGGTCCTTCCATCTCTAAAGCATTTACCACATTCCTTTCACCATGATTAGGGATTGGATTGTTAACAATACTAGGTCCAGTCTTCTCTTGAATGTCCAATTTTTCACAAGCAATAAGCTTTCTTACTGCCATCTTGAAAGACTCACAATCTTTGATTAAGTGCCTTGGGATATCCATATGGTACTTGCAAGTTAAATTTAGGTTGTACCATGCTGGAAATAGTGGTTGTAGGGGACGTACAGGGTTCCCTGAGATGAGGTGAGCATCAAATAGCCTTTGGAATAAATCTACGTTTGAGATTGACAGCTTTGGGAAAGGGGCAGGTTTTGGGTACGAAAACGACCTTGATTTTGGAAGTTTGGTCGAGATTGTGGGTAGTTTTAGAAATTTTGCGGAGGTCAAGGTAGGTACCGAGTATAGATTGGGCGAGTTGGTGCATATGGGTGAGGTACCGGGATATTGTTGATTTGGAATGGCTGGGTCTGAGGTGTATTTACGGGAGTAGCGGTTAGGCCAGGTAGATGGGACGGTGCAGGTGTTTGATAAGAAGGTAAGTGTTTGGGTTATATGGGGGTGCTCGGTATATAGGGTAGGATGGAGAATATCGGGGTCGTAAAGGCTGCAGATTTTGCACGTAACTCACTTCCGGCTCTTTTTTCTTAGGGGGAAACCCCTTCTTGAAACTACTTTCATTATTGCCAGCTGGTAATTTTCTAGCCTTTACCAAAATTTCAATTCTTTCTCCAGCAACAATTAAATCAGCAAAGTCTCAGCAAAACGGCGCCCACCATCGTCCCAATATAAGGAGCTCCTAAAGTTCCCAAGAAGTATGAGCACATTTTTGTCAAAGTTAAAGGCAGTTGCACTTGAGCTGCGAGAGCTCTCCACCTTTGGGCATATTGTTTGAATGTCTCCTCATTTTTCTTCTGTAATGTTCCCAACTGCTCCCGAGTTGGGGCTGTATCCAGATTAAACCGATATTGTCCCGTAAACAAATTCGCTCAGTCATCCCAAGAGGAGATTTTTTAGAGGTCCTGTTAGATACACCACTTCAAAGCAGGCCCAGTCAAACTTTCATGAAAGAAACTGACGAGGAACTTCCAATCCCTTGACCAAATGGACATTTTGGTAATGTAAGTTTTTAGGTGAAAAAAGGGGTTGGTGCTCCCATCATACTTGACAAATTCTGGGACTTTGAAATCCTTGGGGATGACGATGTTAGCAGTAGGGCACAATTCTTCTATCCCAAGAGGACCGTAGGTGCTAGGAACCTTGATCGCCTTGATTTAATCTTCCATCTTCTCCATCCACTCTTCTTTCATCTTTTCATTTTGAACAGTTGCGTGTCCAGTACCGGTAGGAAATCCAGCTGTCATCATATGTGGCAGTTCCCACGTGAACTTAGTATTACCATGGACCTCATTGCAAGTACCTTCCAATGAATGATATCTTTCTCCAATAGGAATCATTACTAATGCAGTGTTTGAGGTTCCTCCCACATAAGGTATCTCAGTAGTGACTCTAGGGTTTGTCCTCATAGAAGTGGTATTCAGTGGGTGCGAGTGTACCCCGGTTACTCCTGCACCTCTAACTGCCCCCATCAAGGTGAGGGTCTCCCTCATGGCTGACAATATTTCCTCAATTCTTCTTTGAGATTCTGTCACCTTATTCACCCTTCCTTTCACTTCATCTACTTCCAAACTTAGGTTCCTACCTTCATTCTCAGCTGCTATTGTTGTAAGTAATCTTGTTCGAGCCCTTGTGTTGTGAACACGAGTTTGATTGGTGTCTTCTTTCCTTAGTCACGCAATAGTTTTAAATTTCCTGTGAATAATCAAAGTACAATTTATTAAAACAACCATGATTATTATTGATTTGTTAAAGGACCATTGTTAATTTGTGTCGGGCAGATTTAAGTGAGTATCTTTGATCTTTACTTGTCATGACTGTTTCCTAGAACGTCTCATTCAAAAGTTTGTCATGACTATTACTTAGAACGTCTCGTTCAAAAGTAGTGGATCTTCAGTACAACATAGGATTAGAAGAACAAAAAGGCATACTTTATTCAATTGAAAAGGAATCATCAACATCATTTAAGAGGAGTATATCGTTTGCACTCTACTTGAAATACATCATTGTCTAGTCTAATTCCTCCTTCTCAAACGACTGCACCCTGATCATCTGCTTCATTTGTCTAATAAGATTCTTGCAATATTCAATAAAGTCATTAATCTTTGCCGGAGTCTTAAGAGGATCGACCATCTTATCTACCACCTTTAAGTAATATAGAATATCTGCGATTGCCGTGTTGGCTAGGCATGCCAGTTTCGAGAATTGGTCTCTCCACAAATGGACTTCTTCTTTTCATCCATTAATGTCCTCGTCTTGTTGTCTTGCATGATTTATCATTTTCTGTAAATCCTCCTGTCCCTGTCGCAATGCTGCTTCATACCTTGCAATCTCCTTGACAGTGCACAACCTCTCGATTCTGATCATGTCTTCATATCTTGCTAACACTGTCTTCACTTGTTGCCTCATAATATCTGCTTGCTGAAGAGCATTATTCTGTGCTGCTTTAGCAATTACGAGCAACTCCTTGAGTTGTTAATTTTCTGCCAGAGCCTTATCTCTTTCTTGCCCTCGGAACCCTAGTTTCTTATTTGCAGCTTCCAAATATCTTCTGATTTTTGACATGCTATCTTGTTCTGTCCTTTTCCTTTTGTTTGCTTTTTCGAGAGCATCGTTTTTCTCAGCATTTTCACGCTTTAAAACTGCATATGCATGGCGAACCTTTTCCAACTCCACTTCTAATTTCTTTTTTTCTTTGTTGGCTTCTGCTAACCTTTCTTTTATTTCTTCATCCTCTATCGAAGTTGGAGGCAGAGATTTACTGACTGTAGAGGTTACTGGGATTCTGAAGGGTAACTTGACTTCCTGAGCCCTATTCTTAACCCATTGCCTGTAACTTTCTTTAACCCCGCAGCTTCTGACTCCTAGCTCTTTACCTTTTCTGAGAACGTTCTTCCAAGCATCTCGCACTCTCCTAAGTGTCTCAGTACACTCCATTTGCATATCGTAGACAAAAAGAATGGTTTTCAATTTTGACGGTGGCCCCATCATGGTATAGCCTAGTTGTCACAATGCTAGGGCAGGGTTGTAGTTAATGCATCCCCAAGTGCCTATGAGAGGAACATTAGGAAAGCCTTCACACTGATAGACCACTGTTTGCTCTTCTTTACATCGTGGGTACCATACAATTTTCTTTTCCTCAAGTTTAGCCAATTCTTCGGCCCATTCACAGCCGTTCTTGGTTTTCAACTGGAACATCTTAAGACTTGTAATGGGACATGGATCCTCGTAGCCCCTCTTAAACATGTGACTTGTGAACCATACGAATAGCATCGGTAGACAACATAAGATCTGCTTACCCTTCTTTTCATGGCAGAAATTCAGAGTATAATAAACATCAGCAAGAATGGCTGGGACAAGATTAGTGGTATTATTCCTTCGAGCGAGAAACACATCTATTACTACAAAATCTATCAAGTCTTCATTACTCGAGAATAGGATGCTGCCATAAATAGTGAGGGCTAACACATCCATAAAGGTATTCCAGTCTTCAACCTTGGCTAGGTGGTGCATGTGCTCTTCTAAGTATTTCCTTGGGAATCCCTCTGTTCCTTTTCTATTTTGCTTTGCTTTTTGCAGATCCTTTACATGAACCTTCAAGACGTCTGCTATGGTTGGCATGGATGCATGGTGGCCTATATAGAGGTATGGCTTTTCTTTTTCCAACGGTAAGCCCAAGATTTGCTCAAACTCTTCTAAGGTGGGGCCAACTGAAAATCTTGAAATGTGAAACAACGCAATGGTAGGTCGTAGAATTGGGCTAGCGCGGTAATAGCTTCTACCTATACATCCACCTCTAACAGATTCAGGATCTTCCCATATCTTGCAATGAAGGTCAGGCGTTGTGTCTTCTTCAACATTCGGCCCAAACTCAACAGGCTTTCTGTGTTAACTTCATTGGCCTTAAGTCGCAAGATCTTTTTCAAAATGGCCTCATTGTGATATGATCCCATGACACATTCCACTATTAATCAAAGATACTCACTGTTAATCCTTAGGCACTTAGTTTCAATAGTCCCCCCAACAAACCTGGATTTAACGTAAAAGAATTATCAATGCATGGTTTTATGGAGAAAACATGATGCGAAGAATGATGACTTGTGATGCAATAATGAGTGAGCGAGTTGTTGGTCCTTTAATAATGACTCACCTCCTCTTTTGAGAAAATTTTTTTTTTTAAGAGGGACACAAGTATGGTTGGTCACATTAAAGGACTAAACAACTCACAAGATATGGATAAATCTAAAGGTAATGAAAAGTGTGCTCCCTTTGTGTCCTAATGGGGTTGCCTTAAACTTGAAAATTCTATTCTAAAGGTCTAAGAGTCTTTTTGGTTCATGAGAACTTCCATGGGGTGGCTCTTCTATTTTAGAGGTCTCTAGAGCCAAGTCCTATTTCAAAATGTTGACCACGAAATAGTGGGTAAACCACTAGGTGTGGGACATTCATGAAAAATGCACACTCTAGATGAGGTTTTCGCAATAACCAAACAGGATGTACATCTAAAATGGCTACCACTACGCAACCTCTACTTAACTTAGGCTTCACTCAGACCCAGGTATAGGGCCCCACTCGAATGTGAGTGTTACACGTGTAGGTGCAGTGGGTGTAGGGAGCGTACAAACCTTTACAATCCTAAAGACTACTCATATCCTGCAAAATAAAGCAAAAAACAAAAAAAAAAAAAAACTCCAAAAGTTTTCTACCCTAAGGTTTACATAGTAAAACAATTAACACTAAAAATAATAAAAAATCATCAAATAATAAAAAGAAAAAAAAAAAAAGGTAAAACAAAAACATAAAGATCACCAAAAATTTTGTATAACCAACTTTTGTAGGCTTGACTCTCAAGTGTCCCCAGTGGAGTCGCCATCTATCGTGACCGTGATCGCGGTGAAATATAGCAACTCATAGATTTTAAAATATGAAAATGGAGTCGCCACCAATTTTATTTAAGTTAGGAAAAATTGGAAAACCAAAAAAAAAAGTTTTTGAAACCAGATTGAATTCGGGAGTCGGTTATGCATAGAGAAGGGTGAAGACTTAACCCCACAGCACTCCTAATACACCCGTCCTAAGATGGTACCTTAAATTAATTATGCAAATTCTTAATAATCCTTAAAAATATTTGTTTTATACCTTTTGTAAAAAATAAAATAAAATAAATGAAATATACAAATAAATTATGAAAAATTAATTTTTGGCTTGACGGAATAAGAATCCCGCTCCTACGTATCCTCAGGTGCAATGAGGAACTCAAAGTCACGTAGTTCTTTAGAAAATACTTGTGGGTTGGTTGATTTTATTAAAAAAAATTTAAAAATTTGAATTAACAAGTTCGTCGCGACTCAGTTATTCAAATTAAGGATTAAATAGATGAAACTAGCGTCACGCTAGAGACGTCACCCACTGATTATCAAATTTGTTACAAAACTTTTATTTAAAATTATTAATCAGCGATTTAACTTGAAAAATTGAAAGCAAGATAATAATTTAAATATAATTTAAATAATAATAATAATAATAATAATAATAATAATAATAATAATAACAATAATAATGTAAAACATCAAAGTCATGCAACTCGGATGATTACAAAATACAATGGTTAACAAGCTATCGCAACTCAAGTAACCCATTTTGTTATTATTACTATTATTTAAAAAAGGTTTGATTGCCTCTTTTTTTATATTTTTTATAAATTTCTATTTTTCTTTTTTCTTATTATTATTATTATTTTACCCTTTTAGCCCCAATAAACCCATTTGCCAAAAAAAAAAATCACAACAAAACAAAACAGGCTTATACTTATGAAAAACAGAGGGGATTCTTTTTTTTAGTTGCAGATGAGGAAGGAACGTGAAGGAGGAGGAGGAAGATCGGTGGGAAGCGATTCGAGCAAGTTCGGCGGTTGCGATTGGTCGAGTGGTTGCGGCTCAAGGTTGGCGTTCGCGGTTGGAGTGAAGGCACGAGTTAGCAGGTAGTGAAGGCACGAGGTTCACAGGAAATCTGAACTTGACGGCTACGGTGCGGTTGGATGATTTGGGTCTGAAAATGGTGAAGACGATGACGCGCGGCTGGCTCTACTGATTGCACGAAGATGGCCGGTTCAGGACGGTGGTCTCGGTGGGTGGCACAGTTGTTTCAGATCCAGTATGGGCTGAGCTAGTTTCGTGGTTATGGAGGGATGAAGGCGGTGGGATTTGGTTGTTTGTGAAGGTTGCAAGGACAGGTGGTTAATGGCTTAAAGGAGATGGTAGTGAAGGTGCAAACAGAGGGAAATTATGGTGATGATTGTTTGGTGGATTATGGTTTGGAGGTGGAAGGTGATGGTGTGAGACGGTGAAGATAATGAAGATATGTGGCAGAGATGGAGGGAAGGTGAGTGGTTATGGAGGGTAATGCTAGTGGAGTCACGTTGAGGTGAAGAAAAAAAATGGTGGGGGTCGTGGGTGGCAGAGACTATATTTTTGTTGTATGAAGGTAATGGAGTGAGGGGTCTTTTGGCAGAGATTGTTGTGAGGAAGGCAACGTAAAAAGAAAAAAATTAAGGGCTAGGATTGCACTATGCAGAGGTGTGTACATGTAAAGTCTTAAGACTAAAAGCAAATCAGGTTCTCAGTCCTATTTTCTGTGTGTAAGTTATGTATTTTTATAGGAGGGGATTAGGTTGAAGTGTTTGAGTTAAAGTGTTTGAGTTAAAGTGTGATTGAAATTTATTTAGGATGATAAGTTGTGGTTGGTTTAGGATAAGTGATGGTTAGTTCAGAATAGGTTTATTTAGGATAGTTAGGATAAATGCCTAGGAATTAGGATGACTGATGAAATTTGTTTAGGATAAGTCTTTGTGAGATGGGTTATGGGTTAATGGGTTGGTTTATGTCATAGGTTAATGGGTTGGTTTAGGGGTTAATGGGCCAATGGGTTGAAAGATGGGTCTTTTTATATTTTTTTATCTTTTTATCTTCTTTTTTTTTACAAAATGCCCCGAACAAAATTGGGTGTTCACATATAACGTAATATGAAATCTATGAATTAGATGGAGAATTTTTATGATTTTTTTAGTAGAAAAAAGTTTAGGAAAAAGAAGTTGTTTCTTGATAAAGTCTATTAATAAGTGACCACTAGTGAGAATTGAAACAAACCAAGACATTTTTTTTTCAATTTTTCGATTTTACTAATTGAATCAACCCAAAAATTTTCATTATTTTGATTAGTGAATATTTATGTCAACATGATTTTTACACATATAAGTCTACTAGGGGTAATACAGAAATGACATCGTCTTCCCTTACTGAAGATGGAGTTTGGGACCGTTAAATATAGAATGGAAATGTCACATTTACCCACACAATTAAAAAAACCTGAAATTAATCTGTCTTTTCCAATTACTCAAGAAACCACTTCTCTTTGGTGCATTTTTATTTTTTTGGTAACCCAATTTAAAAAACAAACCTAAATCTATATAAAATAAATAAAAAAGTAAATAAATAAGAGAATTGAACGTAGAAAAGGAATAAAGATAGGGAGCACACAATGGTCTTTGCTGTTGAGGTGCAAGAGGGGAAAACAAAGGAGGTTGTGATGGCAGCTCATGATGGTTGGCGGGTTTTGCGTCATGGCGGAGTAGGGTGGTTCAAAGTTTGGAGGTTTGGGTTGGAGTTTGGTTCGGATTTGTATGGCTATGGGTGGAGGCTCAAAGATTATGGTTTAGGTATTCATGGAGATGGTGGCTCGTCTGGGTGTGCATGGAGACATGGTGCTTGGCTAATGGTTATGGATGCTATGGTAGCTAGGCTCGTCGATGATAATAGAATTCATATATTTGTGCATTGAATGAGGTTAGTAGCTCAGTGTTTTCGCTGATGAGCATGGTTTGCTCCTTCACCTCCAACAATGATTTGTAAGATTGACTGAGACCGGCGAAGTGTTGGCCGGTGGCGAAGGAAGACCCTCGTTCCATAGTTTTCCATTGTTACCTTTTGTGTGAGCTTACATTATTGGAGAATGGATCAACTTTTGGTCAAAGTGGGTGAAGCCAAGATTCGGTTCCTCTTTCATTTGTAGGGATTGGAACTCCATTGCTCCCTTGTTTAAGATGAAATAAAAGGCAAAACTGTCATTTCCTTTCAGAAGAGCCTCAAATGGCGCATGCGGATTGCCTGTGCTTATAAATCCGTTGGGCCTACTAATGACACATTATGGAGAAGGGGCCTAGCTGTAATAATGAAACGTTAAGTAGGGGAGGACCATGTCATTTCTGAAACAAGAGGGGTAGCGTGTGTCAAAAACTCAAATCTCAAGAGTACCAAGTGTAATTTTCCCTAATAATAAATATGTGAAAATATATTTACAAATAAATAATAATAATTTTGATGTACTATCAGTGTAAAGTTTTTTATACCATCAATTAATTACACAATGTCATATGTGTGACTACTGACTTTTGAGGTAGTTCTTGTAACATTCAAATATTTTTAATGATATAGTAGTACTTAATTAAATGATAGTGTAAACAATTTTTGCATTGATAGTGCATCAAAATTAAATCCTAAAAAGAAATTAAATTCAATGGATTAATTCATTTTCATACAGAAATTTATTATAACCAATGCCATTATATGTTGTCCTACAAATAAGGTTCAAATATATTATATAATAGAATTTACTTAATTGTTCAAAATTTACTAAAAATACTTTGTGGTTAAAGTTAAATTAAAGCTTGAAATAGAAATTAATCATATATTGAAAAGATATAAAGATATAGTATTTATAGTCTTAAAAAAGAAAAAAAAATAACCTAAAGACTAAAATTAACACCAAAAGAAGAAGGATCTACCTAAAGTAACAATGCTTTTGACTTTCACTTGTAAGCATGATTGGATTTCCTTAAATTACTAGGGAAAGAATATATATTTTTTCAAAAACTTTGTCAAAAATATTTTGATATATGCTACTTTAAACACAAAATAAGCTAATCTAAACAAAGTATATTAGATTTTTTTCCTTTTATATGGAAACTTGAACTGTTGAACATCATATCAACATGTCATTCCCCATATCTTTTAGTAGAACTGTAAAAATGGGCAGAGTCCAAATTGCTAATAAACACGATTTTCATATATTAGTTAACCCTCATATTTAGTCTATTGGATATCTTATATGATTAATTGATTGGTTTTGGCCACAATTTATAAGTTTGGACTCAAAGTAGGCTTAATTGATCATTCCAGCATTATTAGGATTTTACACTGTTTCTATATTTTGGCCATAGATTGAGTTCTAGATATCTAAAAATTATTAATTTTAGCTTATAGGAAAGCTGGGAGAAATATCTACAACTTTGATGAGAGCTCGAAGTCTAAATCGGATGTCTAGTGAGTCAGATTGAACCATGAAGTCAAAACATGGTGCTATAGCTGGAATCTAAGCAGTATATACTAATTGGTCCATAACTTAGGTTGTAGGTGTGATATGGACCTAAAACTAGTGCCATTGGAAAGCTTACACACAAATCTCAAACTCTTATGAAGACCAAGAATTGAAACTACAACGTTTTAATGGCATTTCACCCCTGTGAAGCTGATGGGATCAGAGACTTGTTAAGAATGAATTGGGCATAACTCTCTCATCTAAAGCTCAAATCATGTGAATTCGGTGGCCAAGAAAAGCTAAGAGGCAGGGGCTTAACTTTAACCTAGGGACAAATTAGTATTCTTAATTTTTAAGTTAGTTATTTTGTTATAAATAGGGAACCCAAAATAGATAGAAACCCTAGTCGTTCTTACTTAATTCTTCTTCTAAGAGTTTTCTCCCTTCTCTTTAGGTTTTCATTTTGTTCTCTTCTTTTTCTGAGTTCTTCTCTCCTATTCATGGAGGGGTAGAGCCTTTAATCGATCCAAGGGATTGACATTCTTGACATTTAATCTTGAGATTCTGTTTTAATTGTTATACATTCGATTACTAATCAAGTTTCTCTTCTTCTTCTTCTCTTTGTTTGATTCTGATTAAATGCTTATTTGATTAAGATTTTTATATATTAATTGTGTAATTATCATATGCTAAGAGAGGATTTTAGAGACTAAATAAGGCATCAAAGGTGTATGATAAATTGTTTAGTTTGGTTGGATCTTGGTTTTTAAGTTAATTTGGGTTTTTAGATGGATGCTTAATTTGTCTAACCTAAATTAATTGAATTCTTGATGCTTATCTAGTGGAAGATCTGTGAATCATTTTGAGGGGTCTTGATGTGATTTAAGACTAAGGATTTGGTTAATAATTGAATGAATTTAAAGTGATTAAGGATTGATTAAAATCAAAATCAATTAATTCCCTTAGATTGGTTGTTTGTTAATTTTGTTTTCTCCATTTTAATTACTCTTTGTTTCTGCGTTTTAATCTTGCAAACTCCTTTCCCCCTGTTTACTAACCTCCTAATTTGATTTTGTGATCATAATCAGAGTGATCTGTGGGCTCGACCCGATGTTACCTTGTGCTGCAAGTAATTTTGATAAACTAGTTATAAATTGATTTAAACTTGGTAGCCTCGGCAGTTATCAAATTTTTAGCACCATTGCTGGGGATCACTCTGACTTTGAACAATCACATTAGGAGTATATTTGAATATTAATCCTTTACTAACCCCTGTGTTGTTGTGTTTTGGTGGTTTTTAGGTGAAAACAGGTGATTACGGGTCATTTTGCAAAATTTTGTACAGCCAAACGTGTCCAGAATAAGCTAAAACTTGGTTAGTTGAAGGAAATTAGCCTAATAAACAAGGCTCACAACTTTGCTTTGAGATCACCCCTAGTTTGCCAAAATTTCATCATTTAGACCACTTTTTAATTTTTTAAAGATTTTTTATTGTATTTTTTAGTTTCATTTTTGTGTAGTTTTCATGTTGTGGTGGTCCCATATTTTTTAAAAATGTTTAGATAGGTTAACTAAATTTATTTTGGTAAATTTTTAGTGTTGTGTAGTCAATTTTGCTTATTCTATGTTTTTGAGTTTTCTATGCTGCATGACTAGGTCTTCCACTAGTTCCTTACTTGATATTGATCCTGACATTGAAAGAACCTTGTATACACTTATTAGAGCTTGTAGGCTAAGTGAAAGAATTGTTTCTAAACTTGACTTTGATATTGAAATTGAAAGAGAACCTGAGAGCTTAAGGAACTTGCTGCTCCTGATGTTACTTACTAGTCTTTGTGCATTCAATATCCTGATCTTAATGCTAATTTTGAATTAAAATCTAGATTGATACACTTGTTGTCCAAGTTTCATGGTCTTGCAGGTGAAGACCTTCATAAGCATTTAAAGGAATTCCATGTGCGTGGTCTGTTCAACCATGAAGTCACAAGGGATACTTGAGGAACACATCAAGCTGAAAGCATTCCCTTTTTCCCTTGCTAATGCAACCAAGGACTGGCTATACTACATTTCACCAAGTTCTGTAATGTGCTGGAATGACATGAAGAAGTTGGTCTTGGAGAAAATTTCCCTGCATCTAGAGCTACTGCCATTAGAAAAGACATATGTGGAATAATACAGATGACAGGAGAGACTTTGCATGATTACTGGGAGAGATTCAAGAAATTGTGCTCAAGTTGTCCTCACCACCAGATTAGTAATCATCAGTTGATCCAGTACTTCTATGAGGGCTTGTTGCCTATGGATAAGAGTATGATTAATGCAACCAGTAGACGTGCATTGGTTGATAGAACTCTAGTTGCTTCCAGAGAAGTTTAGGACTCGGATGATTAATTCAACCAGAGGAGTAAATGAGTTTCATGTATCCCATGCTGACCAATAGAGAATGGAGCATAGACTTAATGAATTGACCTCTTTGGTGAGACAGTTAGCAATGAGACAACAATTACCTGTGTAGGGGCCTACAAGCTTATGAGGCATTTCTTCCAGTTCATCTCATCCCACATATGCATGCCCTACACTTCAGGATGATGATTCTACATTTTGAGATCACTTTGTAGCTGTAGCAGGTGTCTTTCCAAGTAAACCACAATACCAACAGTAGTAGCAGCTGAGATATGATCCATACTCCAGCGCATATAACCCTAGTTGGAGAGATCATCCAAATATGAGATATGGTAATACAGCCTCACAATAGCAGCAACAACAGTTTTAGCCTCATGTTGGACCAAGTTGACAAAATTTCAAGTAGCCTATGCAACAACCAAGTCCAGCTGCCACAAAACCTGAGCCTTCATTTGAGGATTTGGTAAAGCAGATGGCCATCAACAATATTCAATTCCAGCAGAGGACAGAGGCTACCATACAAAATTTAGAAACCCAGATTGGATAATTAGCCTCCTCATTGAGTCAGCTGCAGGCCCAAGGTTCTAGCCAACTTCCTTCACAAACAATTCCTAATCCAAAAGGGCATGTGAGTGCAATTATGCTGAGGTATGAAAAATTTGTACAAGCACCTCAACTTGTAAGCAAGCAACAACTAGCAGAGAAATTAGTTTCTGATGCACTAACCCAAAAATCTGAGGGTAAGAAGAAATCTGTGGTTGTTGATGAGAGAAACAACCTATAACTATCCAGGCTACCAAATTTAAACCATTTATAATTAATTTACTAAAATTACTTGCAGCACAAGGTAACACCTGGTCGAGCCCACAAATTACTCTGATTATGATCACGAAATCAAATTAGAAGGTTAATAAATAGGGAGAAAGGGGTTTGCAAGATTAAAACGCAGAAACAAAGAGTAATTAAAATAGAGAAAACAAAATTAAGAAACAACCAATCCAAAGGAATTAACCGATCTTGATTTTAATCTATCATTAATCACTTTAAATGCATTCAATTATCAACCAAATCTTGGTCTTAAATCACATCAACATACCTCAAAATGATCCACGGATCTTCCACTAAAAAAGCATCCAGATTTTAATTAATTGAGATTAGACAAATTAAGCATCCATCCAAAAATCTAAATTAACTTAAAAACCAAGATCCAACCAATCTAAACAATTCATCAAACACCTTTGATGCCTTGTTTAGCCTATAGAATCCTCTCTTAGCATATGATAATTATGTAATTAACATATAAAAATATCAATCAAATAAGCATTCAATCACAATCAAACAAAGAGAAGAAGAAGAAGGGAAACTTGATTAATAATCAATTAAAACAGAATCTCAAGATTAAACGTCAAGAATATCAATCCCTTGGATTGATTAAAGGCTCTACTCCTCCATGAATAGGAGGGAAGAACTCAGAAAAAGAAGAGAACAAAATGAAAACCTAAAAAGAAGGGAGAAAACTCTTGGAAGAAGAATCAAGAAAGAACGAGTAGGGTTTCTATCTATCTCGGATTCTCTATTTATAACAAAATAACTGACTTAAAAGTTAAGAATCCTAATTTTCCCCTAGGTTAAAGTTAATGCTCTGCTTCTTAACTTTGCTTGGCCATCGAAATCACTTGATTTGGGCTTTAGATGAAAGAGTTATGCTCAATTCACTCTTAACAGGTCTCTGATCGCGTTAGCCAACTTCACAATGGTGAAACGCCATCAAAACATTGTAGTTTCAATTCGTGGTCTTCATAATAGTTTGAGCTTTGTGTTAAGCTTTCTAATGCCACCAGTTTCATGTCTATATCATACCTACAGCCCAAGTTATGTACCAATTATTGCACGCTGCTTGGGTTCTAGCAACAGCGTTCTAGCAACAACACTATATTCTGACTTCGTGGTCCAATCTGACCCACTAGACATCCGATTCAGACTTTAAGCTCTGCATTAAAGTTGTAGAGATTTCAATGATCTTTCCTACAAGATAAAATTCATATTTTTAGATGTCTAGAACTCAAGATATAGCTAAAATATAAAAATAGTGTAAAATCCTAATAATGCTAGAAAGATCAATTAAGCTCAATTTGAACCCAAACTTATAAATTGTGGCCAAAACTAATTAATTAAGCATATAAGAGATCCAAGAGACTAAATATAAAAGTTAACTAATGTATGAAAATTGTGTTTATCAATCGTTGACCCAAATAATACTACCAAATGTGTGGGTTGGTCTAATAATTTAAGTTTAAATTTATTTTAGCTCGATTTAGGCTAGGTAGAACTAACATGGCGTGAAATTGGGCTAGCCCATATTGGACAAGGTTGGGCTAGTCCATTGGCCCAAAATTTGCTTTTTTTTAAAAATTTAACAAGCTATCACCTAAAATTAATCATATATTCAAAAGATACGAAGATACAATACCCTATAGTAAAAAAAAAAGAAGAAGAAGAAATCACCAATAGACTAAAGTTACACCAAAAGAATAAGAATTTACTTAAAGTAACAATGTTTTTTTACTGTCACTTGTAAGCATGATTGGATTTGCTTAAATTATAGGAAAAAAACATTTTTTTCTCAAAAACTTTGTCAAAAAGAGTTTGATTATATGCTACCTTAAACACAAAATAAGGTAATCAAAACAAAGTATATTGGATTTTCTCCTTTTATATAGAAACTTAAACTATTGAACATTGTATAAATGCTCTTTTGTTACCAAGTGATCTCAATACTCAAGAAAGAGGTGAATTGAGTATATAAAATATTTTCACAAATCTTTCGCAAAACACTTAATTATTAATTTTCGTTGAAACTATTGATTAATTGAAGTGAATAGATTGATGAGATTGATCACTTCACTCACAAATAAATAACTCAACATAGAAAGTATTCAAGCATGCATATAAGATTAAAGTACAAATGTAAAGAGATAAGTTTAGAATATCTAACACAAGATTTATCTTGATTCAACCACCAATCCACTTGTGGCCTACGTCCAGTCCTCAAGCAATCATTAAGATTTTTCACTATATTTTCAAGTTTCAACAGGTGCTTGATAACCTTTACAAACTGGAGCACTCACTACACCTTGGAATACCTCACCCTTTGTGCTTGAGCCTAAAAATAAGGATATCTCACTCTTTACAACCTTTGAGGGATACCTCACCCTCTTTATAACCAATGGATACATCACCCTCTTTATAACTAAGGGATACCTCACCATTTTCTCTAGAGGGATACCTCACCCTCTTTATAGATTTAAACAAAGTGTAGATGAAATAAAACTCTTTCAAGAATGGATAATACAAATTGAAACTCTACGGGTATCAAGAATTCACAATTTAAAGTTTAAAATAGGAGTTTGTAGAAATAGATATTGAAACACGAATTTAATGCTCAAGAGTGATTTTTTTATTATTCTCCAACATTTCTTTGATGCCCAACAACTTAGATTTATAGCCAAATGCAATTAAAAGTCATTGGGGGTAATTAGAAACATTAAATGCTCTTAATAGAGCCATTGGACGTGCTTTCAACCTTTCCAGATAATCGATTATTGATTTCTCCTAATTAGTTATTTGAATAAACATAACTGGTTATTGACAATCATATAATTGGTTATGAGATATATAAAAAGGAATCCTGCGTATCTATTTCACTCAATAACCAATTAGGACAAATGACCTAATCAGTTATTGGCCTTTTTTAAAACATTAGAGGTACTTCTATTTCGCCTCAATAACCGATTACATAAGTTGCCTAATTGGTTAGACCTTTTAGAAACAAAGAAGCAATGCCTCTAGCTTATCAAATAACTAATTAATGGAATGGGCTAATCGGTTAGGAGCCTTAGAATTTTTTTCCTGACTTATCAAATAATCAATTAGGGGGATGAGCTAATCAGTTAGAAGCTTTAGAATTTTGTTCCTGACTTATCAAATAACTAATTAGGGGAAATCCATAATCAGTTATTCCATTTGAAAAAATACTTTGGCATATTTTTGTTTTGGCAAATAACCTGTTATGTGAACAGTAATAACATGTTATTGGTTTGTCAAGAAAGCAAGATTTCCAAAGATTTTTCGACTAAAGTTTCTCAAAAACTTTTCAAACTTAACCACAATTTTCATAAGTATAAATCATGATTTTCTTTTCATCTTTTCTAAAAATATTTTGCTCAAACTTGATCAATATAAAACATGATTTTGTAAAAAGATTCAAGTTAAATGAAAAACAAGAGATGAGCTAGTGTGAATCCTATTTACCATTTATATAAGATCTAAATCCTATAAGTTAATCATGAAGAACCTTGGGACTTGATCTTTGCACAATCATAACTATTGTTTGTTATCATCAAAATTATTGTCATTGCCAATGTTAATCACACATTTCCCATATCTTTCAGTAGAGTTGTGAAAATGGGTCGAGTCCAAATGGTCGACCCAAATAATACTACCAAATATGTGGGTTAGGCTAATAATTTAAGTTCAAATTTATTTTACCTTGATTTAGGCTAGGTAGAACTAAGATGATCCGAAATTGGGCTAGCCCACCTTGGGCAAGGTTGGGCTAGTCCATTGGCCCGAAATTTGCTTTTTAAAAAAAATTTTAATAAGCTACCACTTAAATTTAATCATATATTCAAAAGATATGAAGATACAATACTTCGTAGTCAAAAGAAGAAGAAAAAAAATCAACAATAGACTAAAATTAACACCAAAAGAAGAAGAATTTACCTAAAATAACAATGCTTGACTGTCGCTTATAAGCATGATTGGATTTGCTTAAATTATAGGAAAAAACATTTTTTTTAAAAACTTTGTCAAAAAGATTTTGATTATATGCTACTTTAAACACAAAATAATGTAATCAAAGCAAAGTATATTGACTTTTTTCCTTTTATATGGAAACTTGAATTGTTGAACATAGTATCAATATGCCCTTTCCTATATCTTTCAATAGAGCTGTAAAAATGGATCAAGTCCAAATGGCTAACCCAAATAATACTACCAAATGTGTGGGTTGGATTAATAATTTAAGCTTAAATATATTTTAACTTGATTTAGGCCAGCTAGAACTAACACAATCCGAAATTGGACTAGCTTGCCTTGGGCAAGGTCGGGCTAGTTCATTGGCCCAAAATTTGCTTCTTTTTTAAATTTAACAAGCTATCACATAAAATTAATCACATATTCAAAAGATATGAAGATACAATACCTCTTAGTCAAAAAAGAAGAAAGAAAAAGAATTCACCTATAGACTAAAGTTAACACCAAAAGAAGAAGAATTTACCTAAAGTGACAATGCTTTTGACTATCGCTTGAAAGCATGATTGGATTTGCTTAACTTATAGGAAAAAAACTTTTTTTTCTCAAAAACTTTTTCAAAACGATTTTGATTATATGCTATTTTAAGCACAAAATAAGTTAATCCAAATAAAGTATATTAGATTTTCTTCTTTTATGTAGAAACTTGATCCATTGAATATTGTATCAATATGTCCTTCCTCATATCTTTCAGTAGAACTGTTAGAATGAGTCAAATCCAAATGGCCGACCTAAATAATACCATCAAATGTGCGGGTTTGGGCTAATAATTGAAGTTTGAATTTATTTTAGCTTGGTTTAGGTCGGGTAGAACTAACATAGCCCACAATTGTGCCAACCCACCTCGGGCAAGATTAGGCAAGTCCATTCACCCAAAATCTGTTTCGTTTTTAAAATCTAAAAAGTTATCACTTAAAATTATCATATATTCAAAATATGTGAAGATATAATACCTTATAGTCTAAAAAAAAGAATTTTGGTGAGCAGTATAAGGATGAATTGTTGGTGACGTTTTCATATTTTTGAGGAACTTATTTGGTGGAAAAAATCTGGATGACTAACATGGTGATACCCTAATATTTGGAAGACCAATTTAAGAGTTTATTCAAATATATTTAGTTACAATTACAAAAGAAATGCAAAATTATTTACATTGAATTTTAGCTTGATTTACTTTTGACGAAGAAGATGAATTATTATATTAATAAAAGTCAAACGATACTTACAAATTGAACAAGAAACATAAGATCTAGTAAGAAAAAGAAACTAATACACTTTACATTCTAACCACTTATAAATTGAACAAGAAATCAAGAGAGAAGGAAACAAATATAGTTGGCACTTTGAACTAAAATATAGAAGAAAACTCTACTCCTTAACTAAATTCTACCGATGATTAAACATATTTTCTAATAGAGACCAACATGAACGGTGTTAAAACTTGAAGATTGTATCTCATCCCCCTCCCAAATCAGATCTAAATATCTCCTCTACTTGTACGGTCATATAAATAGTTGAAGCCACAAAGAGACTCAAAAACCACCCAAATAAAGGAAAACAAAAAAACACTCAAGAAAGGATAAACAAGAAGACAAATTTTTCCTTAAAAGAAGATTGATCTAAATAAAAGCAACTTAGATATGACATGTCTTGGTGAATTATTATGATGAAAAATGCAGAAACATAAAGAGGGAGATAGTAAGGGCTGCCATCAGAGGAAAAAGATATTGACCCTACCATTCTAACGAAGTCGTAGAGAAACTCAAGAAAACAGGTCCAACTTAGTTTTCTTGATGGTTATTTCATTTTTCTAATGGGGTTATGATTGATTTTGATTTGCTATTTAAAAATATTGTTAGGCTAAATAATTTTAACTTGATTCATAATACATACACATTCTTCTTTATTTTTTAACTATAAGTTATTTTGAGGATAGAGAAAAGCTACATGGCCCGGATGCTTTTATCCACACTGGTCCAAATATTGATAAAAATTTAAGTTTAAGCTGTAGGTCTCACTTACACGTTTAAAAGTTATACTTTATTTATCTAGAAAAGCTAGTGGAAAGAAAATGCTAGTTTAGAAAATATGAAGATTTTGATACTTTTCGCATTGTTTGGATGAGGAGAGAAAAGAGAGAGAAAGAAAAAGTAGTGGAGGAAGAAAATAAAAAGATTTTCTTTTCTCTTTGTTTGGATAGGCAAAAGAATAGATAAGAAAAAAAATTATACTTATAAGTCCCACAAAAAAATTTTCTTCCCAACAATGGAGAGAAAATGGGAAAACTATTAGTTATAATAAATATTAAGAAACTTTTAAAAAATTTATCAAAATTTTTTAATCTTTTTTTCTAAGTTAATCAAAAATAGAATATTTTAATATTTTCACATTTTCTTTCTTTCTTTTTTCTTGATCTTCATCCAAACAATATAATTTTTCTCTTGACTTTTCTATCTATTTTCTTTCTCATTTTCCTCCATTTTTTTCATCCAAACAAAGAGTAAAAGTTATCTTTATTTTCTATCTTCTAATCCAAACAAAGGGTTAAGGATAAATTTAAAGAGAACTCAAGTTCATAACAAGATATTAGAGAGAAAAGAATTTTTTTTTTTTGAGCTGGGAAACAAAATATTTCATTATTTTTTAGTCGAGAGAAGTAAAATATGTTAGAAAGGCATAAGTGAAATGCACATATATCTTCAACCATAGCTTCACAATTCAGAGTCACTAATTAGCACAAATCTTTAGAGTGTATTTGAAGTGCAAAAAATTATGAAAGATTTGACAGTGTTTGAAATATTAAAAAAAGAAATAATTTAATTTATAAAATTTTATAGATTTTATTTATTTTGATTTAAAAATTCATTAAATTTGATAAAATTTATTAAGATTTAATTTAATTTTAAATAAATAAATTATTTTATTCTTATTAACTATCTCTTAAAATCAAATCACATCAATTCTCTTTTTTATGAGTTTTAAACATAAAAAAATAATTTTCAAATCTCATTTTTTATAATAAATTCCAAACGTAAAATATAATTTTTAAATAAAATCAATTTATTTTTAATTTTAGTTGATTTCCATCATAACCTTAAAGTTTCAACAATCAAGAAATTTTAGAAGTTCAAACATAGAATCATCGTAATTTGAAACACCATAATCTTATTATCAATCAATATCAGTTTAAATAACATAAGGCACTCAATATATATATAATATATATATATATATATATATATATATATATATTATATATATATATTTAAAAATTAATTTATTTTTAATTTTAGTTGATTTCCATCACAACCTTAAAGTTTCAACAATCAAGAATTTTTAGAAGTTCAAACATAGAATCATCGTAATTTGAAACACCATAATCTTATTATCAATCAATATCAATTTAAATAACATAAGGCACCCAAATATATATATATATATATATTAAAGATATATTTAATGAGATAAATTTTTATTATAAAAAAATAAAAAAATATTAACTATATAATTATATATAAATTATAATATTAAAAATTATTAAAAAATTATGTGATCACTTTAAAAATCACATATATTTATATTTTAATATTAATTATTCATATAAAATTAATGATCAAAATTACTCATCTCACCTCTTACAATAAACATTCCTCTCATTAAATGCACTCTCTATATATAATTAAATCTTAATCAAATTTTAATATATAAAATCTTAATCACATTAACTTAAACAAAAACTCCCAATGAAATAATATTTTCCTATAATAAATACTTTATCAAAGATAAAATCTTTAAAAACAAAAAATATTCTTAAAATAAAATAAAGTCTTTAAATTACTAAAAATAACATAATAATTTCTAAGTAACTCAATAACATAATAATCCACACTAAGCATGGCATCAGACTGCACTTATTAATAATCATGACTAATTCTTAATTAAATGCTTTCAATCATAAACATTCCATTTAATAAGGCTCACATAAAGAATATACTAATTTTGAAATATTTTCTTATTCATATACATTAATTTCCAAATAAAATGAATAATGAAGTTTTACCTTAAAATTCTAAAATAAATTTTTTTTTTTTCAAAAAATATTTTAAAAATACTTATTAAAAAATTAAAAAAAAAAATATTTTATAAAAAATAAAATATTTAATATATTAAAAATTAAAAAATTTATTCAAAAATATTTTAACAAATATTTTTAAACTTTTTTTTAATAATTCTACTATTATTTAATAACGTAAATACTAAGAAATGATAGTAATTATTGTCTGAAAGATGAAAGCAAGACTAAAAATTCAAATTCTTCCATAAACAATATAAGTGAGAGATAACAAGTTCACGTGAAGATCCACACATGGCAGCATCCTATTCGTCTGTCTTCGCTTCAGAAAAGCATGTACCTAGCTCTTCTTCTTCTTTCCCACTTTCCACCCCTACGACCCTGTCGTCAGTCGTCACCCACCAACCAGAGGAGAGAGAGAGAGAGAAAGAGAAAACAGAAGAGAAGAGGAGAGAGAAAGTCACACAGAAGCAGCCATGAACAAAAGAAACACCTTAATTCTGAAGATCCTCCTCTTCCTCTTCGCTCTCAACTCCCTCTCTCTCTATCTCTACTTCACCTCTCACTCTTCTTCTTCTTCTTCTTCACACTCCAACGCACCGTTTCGACGACCCTTTGGTCAAACCTATCAAACCCAACACTTGTTAAAACCGTGGCCAACCTTACCCTCTTACCTTCCATGGTCCCAAACCTCCAACAACAACTCCGTTCCTCTTCTCTCCTGCGAAGCCTATTTCGGAAACGGCTTCACGCGCCGCCTTGACCTCCTCCCCTCCGCTGCCGGCGGTGGTGGCGGGTGGTTCCGGTGCTGGCACAGCGAGACCCTGCGGAGCTCGATATGCGAGGGTGGGAGGGTGCGCATGGTGCCGGAGAGGATACAGATGGCGAAGGGCGGTGAGGTTTTGATGGAGGTTGTTGGGAGGAGGGAAGAGGAGGAGCTTCCTTTTTTCCAAAACGGTGCTTTTGAGGTTGATGGAGGTGAAGGGTTTGGTGGAGGGGAGAAAGAGAAAGAGGAGAAGATGGTGGTGGACCGTGAGTTCTTGGATCGATATGTGCCTCAAGGTGAGGTTATGATGCATACGATGCGTGATTTGATTAGTAAGATTCGGATCGTTGGAGGGAAGGACTTTGCTTGTGATGAGGTGAGTGGAAAAAAGTTTGAATCTTTTTTTTTAATTATTTTTTTCTGCATTCTATTTTTTTATTTTTTTTTTGCCTTTGAACATCTGGGTATTTATGGTTATTACTTGGATTGGATGAAATTGTTGTTTAGTTTCTAACTTTGGATGTTGGTATTCATCTTTTTGATGATTGTGAGTCAGATTCATTGTGGCAATGTCGTAATAATCATTATTATCTTGTCTGAGTCTGGATTCAAGTTCAATAAGTTTGGTTTCCTTTTAAGGGGGGGATAAAGTTCCTTTGGTTTGTTGTGATCTGTTTTCGGTTTTAATGCAATGGTTAAGTAAAATAAGTTGTTTGATAGGAAAAGGAAATAATTTTATTGGAGAGATAAGAAGGAAAGTGCCAAAACAGGAAAACCTATATACAACAAAGATCAAGCAAACTAAGAATGCAGCAAGAGCAAGGGCTGCCCAATCTCTCTGCATATTAGAGACAGCAACTCTCTTGAAGCAGCCATGAGAAGAACACTAGAGAGAAGCCATAAACATAGTTTTATTGTATAACAAGTTTAGGGGCAAAGAGACATGCTTAGAGATGTGAGCATTCTCTTTTATAATCCAGGTGTATGCAAGATTCAACGATAATACTTTTCAATTCAGGGTTTTAAATTGCAGTCCGCAACTTTGGAAGTCTCTGCAACCGCAGCAAAGCTGCAATTGCGGCCACATCATCTTTTTATTCCCACGATATCTGTAATTGCAATGCAAACGCATCTGCAATTTAAAACCTTGCTTTTCATTCTCGTTCGTTATGCTTTCTTTCTTCATTTGAACTTTTAATTCTCATAATTGCTTCCTTCCCTTTTTATATAACTTCACTACAGTCTTATTGTTAATTTTCTTTGGTTGTGTAACTTCTGCTTTTATGAGCTTCTGACACGAGGGTTTCTTCTTGCAGTGGATTGAGGAACCAACACTTCTGGTGACACGCTTTGAGTATGCTAATCTCTTTCACACTATTACAGACTGGTACAGTGCATATGTTTCTTCTAGAGTCACTGGCCTGCCTAATCGACCTCATGTGGTCTTTGTAGATGGCCACTGTATGGTATGCATGATCAGTTTTGTTGATTTGTTTCTTTCAACATTCTATTGCTGTTGGTTTGCACATTTTTGTCCTCGGCAAACATAAAAAGTGTAAAGCATGCAGCATCTTTGATGCTGTTGGTTTGCATATATTTGTCCTCTGCAAACATATTTTTGTCATTAGCTGTTGAATAAGATGAAAAGTAAGGCTTTGAGATACAGAATTTCAGTCGAGTTGTGAAGAGCTGAAGGAAAGGTTGTTAACTATGTGTGTAATTTTTGTAACCTCATTATGAAATTAACAATTAGTTGTTGAGTTTGGTAACTTGGTATGCTTCTGGAGGGTTTGTGGATTTGTAATCCCTTCCATACAAGGATCAAATTGGGCCAAGCATTGATTTCTTGTAGATTCCATTAGATTAAACTGTCTAGCTTGTAGATTGAAAACTTATGATGCATGGCTGGCAAAATGTAACTGCAATTGTGTGGTAAATGCAAGAATAACACATTGTTTTTTTTTTTTTAAATAAATTAGAAAAGTCTTTAGCTGTTATATATTTGACCTGCAATTTTAGATGTTGTCGCTGTATTCACCTTGATGCTTGGTTCATGCTGGATCTTTGGTTAAAAAGGATATGCAATTGTGCATAAGTGAACACGAAGATAAAAACTTGAATGTGTGTTATACTTGATATACAGTTAGAGATAAAGATGGTCTTGTGAGGTAGATCATAAAACCTGGCACTGTGGCCACTGGTGGAACTTCTCATTGGCTAAGGGGCAGCTGCCCTCCAAAAAGTTTCTACTCAAACTCTACTTAATTTCTAGTATGCTTGAGCTAAGTCCAAATGTAAGGTTTTTAATTGTCTAAACTCTAAAGCTTGGTTCTTCTGTATTCCTTTTAAACCCATTTTTGTAACACGTTAGCTGATTTAAAACTTGAAGTGTACGTATATGTTTTGTGCCATGTTTGTATGTAACTAGATCCTTTTAATAAATCATCTACATAAGGAGTAGGCCCAACACAAATAAATGATTGAATATGAAGTGAAAAGTTGGTAGAAGAATTTCATGATCTAAAGAAAAGAATCACTAATTGAAGTATATCTTTGGATTTTTTTTAATTTCTCTTGGTAGGAAACTTTAAATTAAAGATTAATTATAATCTAAAAGATTGATAAATTGATCTAATTTTTTAAATTTTCTAGCTTCCACTTTTGCCTTTACATTTTCTAACCCTGTACAATAGTTTTTGGTATTTCATTAGCCTTCCGGGAAAAGGGGATGAATTTTTTGTTAAGATACTAGCGTATTAACTTCTCTGCATAACTGTTTTCAGTTATACTTATTATATATTGGAGTTTATGCTAGATAAGTTTCTTAATCTCAGATAATAATCAAGTATTATTGACTGGAGGAAATGATTTTCAACATAGTTGTGTTCAAACTTCAAACGTACCTATTGTATTGGGGTTAGGCATGAGTTCATCTTTTCAACTAGCATATTTGTTTGTGACCACTTATGTGGCTCATTAATCATTCACTACTAAATTAAAGTTTGTTAGGGTAGTCATTTTACTATCTATATTTAGTTTAAGAAATAACGGCAATAATTCCTTGACATCCATATTGGACTTGTAATATTAATCTTTTTTGTCGTTGCCTCAAGAATTCAGTTAAATTTGCAAGTTAAATAATCGTGATGCTTAAATATTTCTGTTTTTCTGCCTTCTACATAAATTATATGAACATGTATTATCTTTTAATTATTGGTTAATTTTGTTTGCCTTGTTCAAAACTAAGGAAGATAGCAGAATTCTTTGCTAATTTACTAGTTTCCTCCAACGTGAAAATTTTCAGGCTCCTCTTGAAGAGACATGGAAAGCTTTATTCTCAAGCCTTAGATATGCTAAAAACTTCAATGGTACAGTTTGTTTTCGTCATGCTATTCTCGCACCTTTGGGATATGAGACTGCACTGTTTAAAGGACTAACAGAAGATATAAGTTGTGATGGAGCTTCTGCACAAGAACTGTGGCAAAAGCCTGATAACCACAAAACTGCACGCCTTTCTGAGTTTGGAGAAATGGTGAGAGCTGCATTTGGGCTACCTTTAAACATACATCATGTTGGAAAACCAGTCTCTGGACATAATGTCCTTTTTGTTCGTCGTGAAGATTATTTAGCTCATCCACGTCATGGTGGTAAAGTTGAATCGAGGCTAAGTAATGAGCCAGAACTCTTTGACTCCTTGAAGAGCTGGGCATCTAATTATAATGGGTGTAAAATTAACCTTGTCAATGGATTGTTTGCACACATGTCTATGAAGGAGCAAATACGAGCCATTCAAGATGCATCAGTTATCATTGGTGCCCATGGTGCTGGTCTTACTCACATAGTATCTGCATTGCCTAAAACCGTGATTCTGGAGATTATTGCCAGCCAATTCAGACGCCCACATTTTGCATATATCGCCCGGTGGAAAGGGTTGGAGTATCATGCAATTAACCTTGCTGGGTCGCATGCTGATCCTGGAACTGTGATCAATGAGCTGAGCAGCATAATGAAAAGCCTTGGCTGTTGAGTGTTTTGGGTTTGAGCTTGAAACTGCTGATCTATGAGCTTGATTAGTGGAATGGAAGGTGATTTTTAATTTTCCATGATTCACATCTCATCTGTGGTGTGCAATCTTTTACCTTTAATTGCAGTCAGTTTGGTTACTGCAAGTTATACAGAGTTGCTGATATCTAGGTGGAGCAGAAATAGCATAACTTCTTTAAACTGTGTCTAACCTGACGATTATATGATGCTGGTGTTCAACTGAAGATGGTTGCAGACTCAGTGCAATGAGAGGAGAGTTCATTTGTTGTGGCAGTTCAGCTGCATTATTGATTAGTCAACTGGACTGTTGTTGGTACCTGGCGCGGTATATGGCATCTCGCCGCACCATTTTGTTTTCTTCAGTTGCTCCATTTCCACGTGTATACAGATTCGGTCTCAAATTTTGCTTGTATATTGATCCTGCCTCACGGCTGTGTTGTACAATAGATGATTCCATATACTCATTCTTTTTCTCGGACTCATTTTGATTCAGATAATATATGTTACTTGGAATTGAGGTAAACCGTACAAATTGCATTCGTACAATGCATAAACGTTTGACTGAAGCAATATTTATGGGAAGACAATTTTTGTTTTTTAAAATTTCCTATTTAAATGAATCACTCGCCGGATGAACCTTGTCCAAAAGAACGTGTGAGAAAGTGAACGTCTGAATGAAAAGAAAACAACATACAAGTAGGACATAGTGAGATTATGCCGGCCAATGCTGCAGATTGTGTTGGTGTAGTACATTATTATTATTTTTTTTAGGGAGAGATGTAGTGCATTTTTAAAAAAGAAAAAAGGAAAAAAAGAATGCAGTACATTATTTTTGGCTTTGAAGTGTACCTTATAACTTGTTAAAAATTTGTAACTTATTATACTCAATAAATTAGCTTTTTCTTACGCGTGGTGCTTTTAAACACTCAAGTAATATATGCTCAAGATTTACCGTCATTGAAGGGTAAAAGCTCGTTTCTATTTCCAATACGAATATGAACTGTAAAACTGCGGCCTATCGATCCTTTAAATTTTCAGAATTTGAAATTAGATGTATCAGAAAAATTATTCTGGGAGGAATAGTACCTTGTCTTTCCCTGCCCATAGTCGATTGTGCAGGGATGTTTCTCCTCACGCTCATGCAAACCTCGCCAAACATGTATAGTGCCGTCTTCTATAACATAGTAGGTGATTCGTTTGAGTTATCATTTGTAACCGAATTTGGATTCGTGATCAGTATAGATGCATCATTCGAAAAAAAGTGAGCGTGACTTGTTGTAGCATTGATTTGACATTGTGAACAAATGAGTAATTTACAACACTACCCTTTTCTTATTTTGCATGTTCATTATCCTACTATGGTTAATTATAAGATAATTATGGTTAATTATTGGTTTAGTCTATTAACTATGGTTAATTATTGGCTTACACAATAGCTAACTATCATTGCAGGTGCTAATCACCACAATTATTATTTTTTTAATGATTTTAATAATTTTCACCTTAACATAAAGTTTATCAAAACAAAAACTAAAAACAAAAAAAGGGAAGAAAAGAATGAAGGGGTAGCAGGGTAGAGGTGTTTCTTCTAGTAATAAAAGTGAATCAGAAGCGGAAACAAAGCTCCGCCCTTCTTTTACAGCTAACTAATAAATCATTTTCAGGATGAACAGTCGAATACGATAGCACAAAAAAAAAAAAAAAAAAAAGCAGGACTGATTGCATACTTCAATTCTTCATAACCGTAAATTATTGCCCAATAACCCAGGTATGTTCCGATTCATAAAGCCATACATTCTAATTCATAGTGAAGTCAATTCTCGACTCGCCTCAGGAGGAATCATGCTCCTTCTGCTCAAATCTTCTTCGTTTCTTTATCTACGACGATGCCATGACATTGTCCTCTGTTTATGTTTTCAAATGCACACCACCTGTTTGATAAAATGCCTTGTAGTGCTATCCCTTCATATTCTCTTAATTGGCCTTTGCTCCACTATAATAAAGATTTCCAATTTGTGAATTTGCACCAAGTCCCTTTGTAACAAAAATATATAAAAATTCACCACAAAAAAATATATGTAAAAAAAAAAAACTTAAAATGCAATGAATCCCTCGAACTATGGATTATCTACTTAAAATTTCTTGTGATATGAAGCTCACCAACAAGACCACTCTGAACTTAACAATGTTAGTGTAATTTGACTTTCTTGTGCATACGTAGAAAATCCCTTTGTAAGGAGTTAATATACACAGTTTAGTGAGCTCATAGAGTTGTGTTAGCTAGTTTCAAAGCAGGGGAGGTGTTTTCTGCATATGACCCATACTTGGAGGAGTTGGTTGCGGTTTTAGCTAATAAAAGATTGAAACTATGTGCATTTCCAAGTTCTCTTTTATGAGATTTGAGCATTTTTCATTGGGACTAAGCCGTTCTATCTTTGTTTTGGATATTTTATGTTGTTGTGATGCCTTCTTTTCATGAAATTCCTTCATGAGAAAAGATATATGCTAATGGGTTTTACTATCTAGAATGTGTTGAGTTTTTGGTCACTGATATGCACTGATGAATGGTGTCTTATGTGACAGGTGGTTGAGCTAATGGTACTGTGTTTCCCCTCAACACCGAAGAAACTGGCAATGACCATTGCATGCTTCGTCTCTGGGGCTGCCATCTTAGCTGTTGGGGCGCACCTTTCATATGTCAATGTTGCTCCCCAACGAGCTCGAACCATGGCTCGCGATGCTTTGGTCAAAGAGACATTGAGAAAGAAGTATGGTTACATTCCCCCACAGCAAGCCCGAGGCATGGCTCGCAATGACTTGGTCAAAGAGACTTTGAGCAACTTTGGCTTTAAAAAATAGAAGAGAGAGGTTCTGAAAGCTTTGGTTTTCATTCTTGCTCCTTTGTACTACTTTCTAATTTTGATTCCTAAAAGAATGAAGAATAAGTGCTTATTACTAGCTACCATATCTTGAATGTTTATAGTTGCACCTTGCTGAATGCTGAGTTTCTGCAATGGGAATTTGTCTGAAAGTACCACGTTTTTGGGGTCCAAGTTTATTAAATTTTCTTATTGATCCAATGATCCTTGCCAAGTAGATATATATTAAAGTCAGTGATCTCAATGTAAAACACCTTGATTGACTCAAATCTTAAAAAATATTCACTATTCGATATGTAAGCAACTTTCTTGACATCTATTAATCTCAGGCTTGTTTGTGAGATCTCAGATCGGCATGTATGCATCAAGTGGTAGAAAAATGACGTATGGCTCTATGGCATCCATACGAGGAAATCCATATGAGGAATGAGTCACATTCTCACTGGGTTTCTTTGTCTGATTTGGAAACAGAAAATGATGATCATATTTTCGGGTGCTTCATTGTGGCATTATCCAAAGCATCAGTGAAAATTCTTGGTGGTTTGGGCGAGGGGCGCCACAGCTGCGACCACCTGCCCCTATGATGTTCAGTCAGTGGTTGTGTGTGTTAGTGGTTAAGGTGGTAGGTGAGGTTTATGATGATGGGTTAACTGGAGGGTCAAAGGGTGATGTCGACTGTGCTAGAGCTTGCATGCGCAGGGGTACCTGCGCCTTAAGGTATAGGGTACCTGCATGTTGAGGTGTGAGGCTCGCTCATGCATCTTTGGAGGATGAGACAGTGGCAAGGTTGAAAGGCTAAGTAAAGGAAAAGCGCTACTTACAGCTTTAAATGAAGGGAGACCAAGGCTGGGAAGCCTAAAGTTACTGGTACCATATTCTCAATGGAGAATCCTTACCTAGAAAGCACGGACACGTCATTTTACAGGCGTGTCCGACATAAATATACTGCGTGTCTCACGCTGTCCGAGCAAGGTCCAATTAAAAAGTTAAGTACAGGAAAACGCTACTTGATATATCTCGACACACCAGGGACTCATTAAAATTAAAAAAAAATTATTGTGAAGAAAGTTGTATTAATATCACGGTCCACAAGTCCAATATCACCCGACCCATCCTCAAGAAAAATCTTTTATTCTTCTTCAATACACACTAAGCGTTTCACAGACTAACGATCAATTCTCATTGATTTTTTTTAGTTAAAAACGAAGATACTTGTGTTGTCATTGAGGAATTATATTTGGAATGTTTATAATCAAAATTATATATATATATATATATGCCGTGTCCGTGTCTTATCCGTGTCCTAAAATTTTTAAATTTGATGTGTTCCTATGGCCATATCCATGTCGTGTCCCGTGTCCGTGTCCGTGTTCGTGTCCGTTTCCGTGCTTCATAGCTCCTTACCAAGGTTCTGATGCCTTGATGGCGTCCAATAAGCTTTTAAGACTGGGATACTCCATCAAGGCTTGACACACTAACCTCTGATGCCTTCACCAAGGAACGCCTTTGGAGCTCGTTACCAACTTTTTATCTTTAGGATATTATATTTCAAAATACAAATTTTGGAACACAGGAAGGGAGGGCCCAGCAGAAGCAATAGTCTCATTTAAGTCTGTTCTTACAGAAGAAAAATTTGTGGGCTTGCCTCCATATCTGGATTACTGGGAAACATTCATGAAGTTATTTAGTTTAGCTAGGGTAGGCCTCCTTAATGAAGATGACTTGCACCCAGTGAGTGAAAGATTTCTGGGAATTGCCTCCTGCCATCCTCCATCTAAGCTGTCATCCTGTGCCAGATTATTGCTTTCGTTGAGCATTGCCTGGTCTAAGTGAGTGGGCTCAACTTTACCAATTTTGTGTTCTTCACATTGAGCTTCAAATTTATTTTCTTCATCACTTGTAGCCCTTGCAATTGAATAACATTGAGACATATCTTCATCATTATGATTTTTGTTTGAAGCTATTTCCCGATTTTGGTCTAGTTTTCCCTTTAACTATAAGATGAAAGATAATTTAGTTGCCTTCAATAAAAGATATGAAAAGAGAGAAGTAACAAAGAAATGTATGGGAGTATTCACAAGTATATCCTAGATAAAAGAAGCTATGTATTAGCTTGGCACTCGCTTTCTTTAGTGCTTCTCTTGCTTTTAGATCAGCATCTGGTATTATGTAATCTAAGAGGTATGACACACTAATGTAAGGCATTTTTTGTTGACAGCAAATATGAATGAGGAACGCCACATTTGATCACTTATAAGTCACGTACAATCCTCACGACGTAAACAGCGTTAAAGTTAACAGCAAAAGTAATATTTACAACGAGCACCAAACTAGAGGGGCGTTTAATGAAAAAAAAAATAGAGGTAATTTGAAAAGGCATTAAACTAAAGGGAATAAATCAGTAAAATATAATTTACCCTAAAAATAACAATAGACTAGTAATTAATTTTAAAAAAGGGGTGTTTCGATTTTTCTGACAGAGCCAAATTTGAAGCTTCCTGAGGAAGAAAATGCACTAATGAAATGTAACAACTAACATGACGTGTATAGCTTTTACTTTTTTCTAGATAAGTATATTGTTCCATACCATTGAAAGAGAAAGAAAGGGAGATGTAGCAGGAGAAAGTGGAAATAAGAATCAACAGCTCAGTGCTCAGTGCTCACTGCTTTCAAAGTCATAAAAAAGAAAGAAAGAAAAAAGGAACATATCCCTTTAACCTGTGCATTAATATTTAATTTAGTAGTAAAAAATTAATAATTCATAAACAAATCTTAAAAAGGAAGAAAAAGAAGATGCAAGAATACAGGGTGACTGCTACTTGAAGTATAACTTGTCCTCCTAAGCTTTGTTCATCTCTTCTTTCCTGCAGAGAGTAGGATTTGCAAACTATTGCACTTGTACCCGGCAAAAGAATACTAGAATAGTTTAAGTTTGCGTTATTGACACGGAAAGCATCTCCAACTCTTAAATCTTGAAGAGCCGAGTGGCTCTGCTTGTGCGTGTTTCCCTTCACCATCTGCAGCTACTGATCAACCATTGAAGCAGGTTTCAGCTTGCAAAACCAAGACAAAGTTTTGCAGTAGAAATGGCATTTGCAGAATCAAGTCCAATGGTGTCTTTCAATGATGTGAAGGCTGCTGCTACTGAGTTCGGTATGTGATTTGCTATATGTATTTTTCTATTTCCTAACATGAACTACTGGAAGTTTTAGTAGTTTGAGAGGCTACCAACTATGTTGTTAGGGTTTGGATTAGATATAAAAATTAGATTATTTTAATAATTAATTATATATATAATTTATTATTGTAATAATTAATTATAATAGAATTAATTTTATATTTAGATATATTAGTTAAAAAATAAATTTAAATAATTTATTTTATTTTGATGATATAAAAAGAATTATTTTTATGCGTTAAATTATTAACAGAAATATAAAATAATTAAAAAAATTATTTAATTAAAGATAAAAAAATATTTATATTTCAAAAAATTTTAAATAATTTATAATTAAAAAAAAGTTTCAAACTTTAAACTTATAAAAAAGAATTATTATGATGTATTAAATTTTGCACAGAAACTTTTACTTAAGTATCAAACATATTGTAAACATTGACTAATAGCTTTTTTTCAAAAAAAAATGTTGGAATTAGAAAAAACAAACTTTCGCAAAGATGCTCTAATTTAAGACATCTCAAATGCTAACATGAATGGGGTGAATCTCACTTCATATGTAAAATCCAAGAGATTCTTAAGTGTTCTTACTTCTGACATTGAATTTGTTTCATATTAATTATAATATTAAAATTAGAATTAAAATAAAAGACAATAATAACTTAAAAAATATATTATTTATTCAATGGTACATTTAACTTGAACAACACATAAGAATTTATCGTAAAATCCACACCATGTGAGTACCTAAGCTCTCCCCGGATTAGGTAACCTTGGGCTACTTAATTAGCAATGTTTGGTGAAATTATTTTTTATTCTAAAATTTTGCTTTCGTTTTTTTTTTTTTGTCTAAAATAGTCCCTTTTTCTTAAAAGTACATTAATATTTTCTTAATTTATAATTCTGTCTAATTCATTGATGGATCTCTTCAATGTTGCATCTAATGTAACAAATGTGGACAAAAATGGGGTAATTCCACCGTAGGTGAAATTACATTTTTGTACAACTTATTTTTTGAGTTTCACTTTTATGATTTCATTTGCTAAGTTTTATTTGATCCAAAAGCAGTAACCCATTTTTTAAAAGTGTAACAATGTTTTCATAATTCATAACTACGCCTAATTTATTAAAATATTGACCTGGACTAACACCACTGCTTTAAATATAATCAAGGTGAATGAATGAGGAGGAAAAAACGGCATCGTATCCAAGAACAAAAACATCATTGAGTTATGCACTTCTTTTTTCAGTCATCAATGTTGAAGCTATAAAAAACTAAAATTAAGTTTATACAGCATCCTAAGTTGCTGATTGTGCCAAAGATAAATGGACAATTACAAAAATAAAGTAACATCAGCATCAAAATTACAAGATCAAAAGTATTTACTTTCCATTTACAAAAACTAGATAGGTTGCTTGAAGATCCACTACTCTGTTTTATTTATTTATTTTTCAAAAGGAGGGTGTTTAGTATTTAATTCATGATTTCTCACTTTCTAGATACTTTGTACATGAAGAAAAAACAAAAAGAATGTGGATAAAGATAAATATTAACTCACATGTATTAATAGTCTCAAATTCCCTAGACCTCCATGCACCAGAAAGGCCAAAAAAATATATAAACAATTACTTGCAGTGTTTGCTTTATATTATATAGGAATATGTTATTTGTTTCTCATTTCTCTTAAGAGGAAAAATAGCTTTCTCAAACAAACTATGAGATTTGTAGAAGCAAAAACAATTTTATTTGTATTGTCATAATAGGCAGCAATAGAGAAATTTGTTAATGGATTAGAAGGGATTATAACTTCGGAAATATTGTTGCACTTTCAAAAGATACAGGAATATTTTAGATCAAATAAAATGAAACTCAAAAATAAGTAAGGGACAAAATGTGTAATTTTCCCTTTATCTTTGTATTTAAGTTTTACACTTGTAAGCACTTTAGATCATGATATATTCAAATGTACTTCATATGCGTACTTGATTCAGACGACAGCATTCATAATTTACATTCAGATTGAGAACACATAATGCGTGTTTATTAAGTGCTGTTTTGCAAATAAATGTTGTAGCCTTTTAGTTTTAGCCATTATACTTTCCTGTTTCTATACGAACTCATATTGTTACTATTATTGCCAAAAGCTAGGGGATTTAACCACAATTACTACCAACCCCTGCACATAGCAATATTAAAAGGTGATTGGGAATCTGCAAAGGATTTCCTTGATCACGACCCTAGTGCATTGACAGCGAAGGTCACTATACTTGGCAGGACTGCACTACATGTTGCAGCTCTAGGAGGTCAGTGGCAACTTGTTGAGAAGTTGGTGCAATATATGCCTGCAGAAGAACTTGCAGAGCTGGACTTTATGGGTTGTACTTGCCTACACTATGTTGCAATGGGTGAAAGCACAAAGGCTGCCAAGGCATTGGTGGCCAAAAATCCTTCTCTGACACAAGTAACTGACTTTAAAGGATTCACACCACTCTTCTATAGTATTACCTCTACCAGATGTAAAGAGATGGTGTGGTACCTTGCTTTGAATACTACAGATGAGAGACCTGGCTGTCCATTCTCGGGTCCTTCTGCTGGTCAACTTGTTGCTTTGCTTACTGCTGCAGGATTTCATGGTAATTAAAATGCTTTGCTGAATAGTATATGTATATGTTATATATGTTTTCAGGATTCCTGATCCATGAGACAGAATGATTTAAATTTAAAATCTTAGTGCCTTTATGGCTTTATCTGTGAATAGTGTGATGGACAGTAGAATGTCAATATTAACATGTTATCTCTAGGTCTTAAACTATTGTTGATAACATTCAAGTTGTCAATTCTTAACAACGAAGAAAAATAGGATGAGGCAACAGTTGCTTTAATGATTTGGTGTTATAGTAAGTGGTATTGATTAGCGGCATTAACAACTGTTAGTGATGCATCAATGCAGTAACTTATTAAGAATAACTATGCTACTTTAATAACCTTTTAATAACCAAGCACATAAAACACATTATTATTCATGTTTCTTCCCCGTTCTCTTTATCCTTTTTACAACTTTCTTTTTGGTTCTCCTATGTGCAGATATCACCATGTACCTTCTCCAGGGCTACCCTAACTTGGCCACTATTACAAATTCAAATGGAAGCATTATACTTAATGTTTTGTCAAAAATGCCCTCGGACTTCCAGAGTGGAAATAAGCTTGGGTTTTGGGAAAGATGCATTTACCATTGTAAGTACCCTCTTTAAAGCATAATTTGTTTCTCTTACCATGCTTCATTGTAATACACTAATACTCATCTGCCTCATTGAAATTCAACATTCCTCTTCTTCAACAATATTAGGTGTTCCAGCACCAAGTCAGCCGAGAGGAGATTTGAATTATGGCGAGTCAAGCCATCACCAATCTTATTTTGGAGGTACAATATGGAATGCAATTCAGAATCTTGGTATGTTATACTTGAATGGAAGTACATTTCCACAGATCCTCAAGATGTATTATTCTCTTAGCTTTTCCTTTTTTTTTTAAATTAAAAATAAAACTTTATTTGCAGTTCCTAGCATAAAGCTAGTCAGAGATGCAAAGTTGAGACACGTATTTGCTGTGAGATTGGTAGAATATGTTTGTTCACAAGTTTCAACCATGAACGACTCTCAATTCTGGCAGTCTTTTGTGAGTGCAGACATTATTTTCAATGCCACATCATCTGGCATAGTTGAAATTTTAAGGATATGTTTCCAGTTTTTTCCTGATTTGGTCTGGACTTACATGCCAAATGAAGGATATATTGCTCAAGTTGCCATCAAGAACCGGCAAGAAAATGTTTTTAGTCTTTTATGCAAGATGCCGATAATTTGTAAGATGTTTATCTTGGTTATAGATGAATCACAAAACACCACATCACATCTAGCAGCAAGGTTTGCGTCTCCTCAACTGGTGTCAATTTCTGGTGCAGCTTTTCAAATGCAAAAAGAATTACAGTGGTTTAAGGTTTGTTTAATCTTATAATCAATTTCGTACTAATTTTAGAGTTCAATACTGTATAGATATTGATAACATGGCATAATGTCCAACAGGAAGTAGAGAAATTGGATCACCCTCTTCATAAGGAAGTTAAAAACCAAGATGGTAAAACAGCTTGGCAATTATTCAGGGAAGAGCATAAGGCTTTGCTTGAAGAAGGGGAGAAATGGATGAAGGATACATCAAGCTCTTGTACGGTAGTGGCAACTCTTATTGCTACAGTTGTTTTTGCTGCCATTCTCACTGTACCTGGAGGTAACAACCAGGAAAAAGGAATTCCAATATTCCTGCCGGATAACACATTCTTGGTGTTTGCTGTGTCAGATGCATTAGCTTTGTTTTCATCATTGGCTTCTCTTTTGATGTTTTTATCAATCCTAACTGCACGCTACGCCGAACAAGACTTTCTCAAGACATTGCCTGAGAGAATAATATTAGGTCTGGCTTCTTTGTTCTTTGCTATAGTAACTACAATGATAACATTTGGTGCAGCTCTCTCTTTGGTGCTCTGGGAGAGACTAAAATGGGTGTCAATGACAATTGCTCTTCTTGCTTGTGTCCCAGTTGCTCTATTTGCAAAGCTTCAACTTCCCTTATTTATACAAATGATCATATCAACTTATGGATCCCGCATGTATCATCCTCAAAGTCTTTGGTAAGGCTTTCATGTTGTTCCAGCATTTGATAAACAAGAAAACAAAGGAAGGAAAATAAAACCATATAGCAGAGTCAATGAGAGTTGCCTCAATTGACTTGATCAAGCTGTGTCCATCTTAGTTGTGGAGAAACCTATCTCATTCCCTAAACTTATCTCATATAGCATCGGATGAGACGGTATTTACTGAAACTATGGACAAGAGTTTGTAAAATGGGTTATAGCTTCTTCAGCATTGGCAGTTCGAGAAGCAAAAGGCTCATCAGGTTTGGATTTTGTTATTCTTGCGTCTGATGATCAGGAGTTGATTGTGAGAGTAAGGTACAATGGGAAATAGAAGATTTTTTGTTTTTTTTCAGAAACTAAGCACGCAGGGAGTTTTTCTTTTAAGTGTCTTAATTTGATAAAGATATATCCATGAATGGGTTATGCATTCGGACAGGGACATGTACCGGTTTTGCAACCTTGTGATAGTATTTATGTAATACTTAAACCTTGCTCCAAAGTTTACTGTCAGCAAACCAGTAATTTTTTTTTGAAAAATATCATCATACACCTTTGACACCTTTTTTAAGGGTGTCAGATTTAGTAAGAGAAAGTGATAGAAAAAAATAAATATAATAAATGACATTAAGAGGAGTGTAAAAAGAAATATATATACGATTAATGGTAAGAATAATAGGAATGTTTGTCTTTTAGGATACATGTTAACAAATCAGTAATTTTAACAAAGGTGACGTTTAACATTCACATAAAGAGTATTGGAGCATGGATGGTCCCAAAGACCAAACCTGCAACAACCAGTCAACTTGTTTTTTTTTTTCTACTTATGGGGAAGAAAAAAAATAGTGACTAAGAAAAAAATAAATAATAATTCCTATATAAGAAGTGATGATTCATAATTTAAACTTTAATTATCACATAATAAATTTAAATCATCATTTGTCATCAATCATAAATCATCATATCATGAATTAATATGCACATACATCAATCAGTTACCAAATACAAGCCACAACTACTATACAAACTCAAGTCACGCTCTAGGAACTTGAGTCATGCATCAGGAACTCGAACTACTCATCAGGAACTCGAGTCACACACCAGGAACTCGAATTCTTTGTGCGGTGATTTATGTGCTTTGTTGTGATGATGATAAGTTACGTTTTATGTGTTTTAAAATTTTTATATTTTTGGTCATGTCTCTTGATCACACGACTGTATCTCACTTACGGTGTGAGTTACGCAATTCAAGCTCACACGGCTGCGTCAAGCTTAGACACGACCGTGTGAGGTCTTCTATGACTAAAAACAGTAATTTTTTACTTCAAACATTATAAATAAAAATGAATCCCTAATCCTGTGGCACACTTTTGCAACGGCAGAAAATCAACTTTGTGGATGTCATTTGGCGGTAGCACCTCCTTTAGCTTCCTTATTTCCCAACCTCTAACAGAGTCATCTATTATTTTTCTAACTTTCCAATTTGGGGTTACATAGAGACTTATTTGACTTTAGGAAAGAATTCTCTTTTCAAGACACTTAAGGTCAAATTTCTCATGATTGATTAACCATCTATTCTCTGACTTCATTATAGGAGTATCACTATCAAAAGGTTTCAAGCCCCTAGCGATAGAGGCATATGATGGGCCTAAGACCCCAAGGAGCACTTGGAGGTGTTCATATTGTCCAAATAAGTCTTAGAAAAATTCTCACACTAAACCATAAACACGAAAGATCCCGGTAAAAACCACTTATGTCAAAGTCAAGAGAGATCCTAAACACCCAAATAGTTAGTGATGGACCCTAGATTTTTATAATGTTGTTGGGAATTTGATAATTGATGATAAGAGAAACCAGAATCCTCATTCTGCCCAGTCGACGTCCAAGCACCCATTGTTCACCGGCCTGAGCGCTCACGCACCTAGGCACGCACCACACCCATCGCTTTTTATGCTTCCACAACAAGTCAGTGCCTTATACTCATTGTCTTTTCATTTCTGGGTTTGGTCCATTGTTTTTGTCTTTTTTCAATTTGGTCCTATAACTTTTTATTTTATTAATTTAGTCTCTTAGAATCGTCAACCAATGTGATTAGTAAGTTAAAAAGTTAATAAGTTAGAATATAAGCTTATAAGTGGTGACTAATAAATAGTGATTCTTATATAAGAAGTGATGATTCATAACTACTTAAATCGTCACATAATAAACTTAAATCACAATTTGGCAACAATCATAAGTCATCATATGATGAGTCACTAAATTATGAATTACTACACATGAAAACTATTAAGTGGTGACCATAAAAAAAATAAATGACAAATCTTGTGTAAAAAGTAATGATTTATAACTTAAATTTAAATAATCACATAATAAACTTAAATCATCATTTAACATCAGTTATAAATCACTAGATCATAAATAAATTTAATTTACGTGATAACTAAATAAGTGATAAATATGAAAAAAAAAGATAATTCTTGTATAAATTATGATGATTAATGATTTGAACTTAATTAATGCCATTGAAAACTTACATATTTTGAAAGTACTAAGTAATCATTTTGAACTAATGATCAATTTCACATCAGAATTAACGACTCTAGATGCTTAGAGCATGGATGCTCCCACCTCTTTTATGATTACATTAAACTTCTCTTGTCAGCAAATAGACACACTGTTCACTTGCCAGCCTTAAATCACTGTGATCCATCATCAGCACTAAATCTCACAACCATGTCTCTCATCAAATAGGCTTGTGCAAGAAAAAATTTAGATATCATTTCATTTTATTTCTTAAAATTTATCTGCTCTATGAAATAACACACTCTACCTGATTATAAGCCTCAGCAATAAGATAATCGTTCAATCTTCGTTTATTTTGGCCCATCAATCATGGTTCTGAAATTTCGACTGTAGTACACTAAATGTTGGATACAAATCATTGCTTCCCAAGATAGACATGATTAAACAGAATCAACCCACATCACAGGCCAGCAACAGAATAATAAACAGATAGACATCACATTCAGGATAATACAAGACAAGAAAGTGATGCACTAGAAAGTTGTAATGGTAGACGTAATCAATTTAAACAGGACTCACTACAAGGAAAACAATTAAAAGTACTGGGCTATGTTAACACCCAAACACCCCTCCCACCCCAAAAACGTAGACCTCCCGGCAAAACTGATCATCTGATTGTGTCTGAGATATAATATAATAGCTTCAACAAGAAATTCTGATACAAGGATAGGAAGATTGACAAGATCTTAAGCAGCAGCTCCCTTGCCCTTCTTCCTCTGAATCTTCTTCATGTAGAATTCCAGCTCTTTGCCCTCTAATATATATCTGCCAAAAATTCATAAGAAATTAAGTGCCTACATCCCGAACCATTAAAATTTAAAATATAAGAATATTGTCCACTTTGCAATACCGCCAGCCATATTTTTCTTTTTACTACCTAACTTTGTATATAAGCATCTGATAACTCCCATTCATATTTAAAGTCAGTATCACCAGACATGCTGCTTTAGATATGAGATAAAATTGTTAAAAAATTATAAGAACACTAATCATTTATATCCATGTTATGAAATTCCTTTTTGCTGTAGTAAATCACAACCATCTGCGAATCTTGATACATAGCAGAGCTACCTTCTAGGATGACGGAGCCATGGCCCCCACAAGTTTTTCTTAAAATTAAACACTTAATCACTTATCTTTTGGCCCTATCATTATTTAAATTGTAGCTCATCATATATACGCTCTGGCAAATGGGAGGCTTTCTTCAACAAAAACCTTCAGAACAATCTAACTTTGTAAATCGATTCTAAAATTTATCTCACTGAGTGCAGGAATGCACACACTTGATATATCTGGTAGCTAAAGGAGTAAAAAGTTACATACCCATCAGCACGACCACATTGACCAGGTCGGGATGAGATACAAGCCAAAAGGCGACCACCACCAAACTGTTCTTCAATGTGAGGATCAAGCACCCGGTTCTGTTTACGCTTTTCCAACTTTCTCAGGACATGGTTACTCTTCTTCACCTCCTCAGTTGCAGTTTCAACATCCTGTTACAACAGATATTAATTGATATAAATAAATATTTTAAGGTTATCAATCTAACAAGTAACAACTATTAAATCTTTATTTTCTTTTAAGAAAAAAATCACAGTTGATCAAAAATGATAATCTTATTCTAATATCAGAAGAAACTATAATATTTCACATAGCAATCCAGTTCCAAAACTCATTTTAGAGAAATTACTAACAATAGAAAGATTAATTTTTTCTACATTGAAACTTTATAGCCCTGGTATAATTCAAAACTAGACTTATTTCTCAACATCAGCATAAACATATATCAAAAGATATTGCTAAAAACATAAACTGTCATCTTGACATGCCTAAGTTCACCAAGAATATAGAGATTTAGAAATGTGACAAAAGTACATTTTAACAGAATAAACTGCACGTACTAAAAGAATTGAGCAATGAAATTGGATGAGATAATCGTATTGAATTTGAAGAATAATCCACACATAAAAGCAAAAGGTGCAAGCTTCCAAGTTCCAACAAGGCAACAACCAACATTTGCAAAAACTATTCCATGAAATCTCGCAGCACGCTGTTTAACTTGGAAAGCATCTGAAAGGGAAACTATATGTAAGAAGCAGATATGCATTAGCACACTGTTTAACTTGCTGTACCTCCCCTTCCTTCTTGGCAGAAGTTGCACTCTTCTTCTTGCGACCAATGTCAACACCATAATGTTGGAGATACCACTGCTTGAAAGGTGCTGCATCAACCTGAATAATAGCACTCTTGACCAATGTCTGAGTACGAACCAGCTCATTGTTGGATGCATTATACACCACATCAAGAATTCTTGTTTTGCGAGTCACAGCTTCACTTCCCCAAGAGTAATTCCCAGTATCAAGCCTCAAAGCACGCCACTTCACATTCCCACCTCGAACCCTAATCCTCCTAACTGTTTTGTTGCTTGATAGCTTTGTGTTTGCTGGTTGCCTCCCAAGCTCATACCTGTAAACAAAGACACCCCATTAAACACAAAAATTATTTGAAAAAAGGAATAGTGGCATCTGGCATGATAAAACCAGTAAAACACAGAGAATACTGAATTATTTAAAAATGCAATCCCGCCCCTCCAAGCAATCTATAATGGTCTAAAGACACAATTTTTGGAACTTCAGTTCTCCAGTCAGAATGAATTATGGACAGAGTCCTCCTATATCTTTGGACAGAATAAAGCCTTATTTCCTGAGGGTGAAGGTGTAGAGTGAAGCAAATAGAAACATCTTTGAAATTGGGGTATATCCTATAATTTTTTTGCTCATTTTGTCTTGTATTTTGTTTTACTTATAATTTCATTCTTGTATCATAACAAATTTTGATTCTTCGCCAACCCTATGCCACTCCCTCCCAGAAAAGGGCAACACAACTTGTTGAACTTATCAAGGTCTTATTCTTACAGAACCACAACAAAACAGATATTAGTTGACTATGGTTCCAAGCACCACCAGAATGGTGATACACAGATATTTAAAGCAATATATATATATATATATATATATATATAGGGTTCCCTATAACTGATTCTGGCATGTACAATGTAACGATGAAAAATCAATCAACCAAATCATATTTTTCAAATGAACGAATTTCCCAAGGCAGATATGTCTGGGGGCACTTGAAATTATCAACCAAACCAATAAACACAACATGAGGAAACGAACAGCAAAATCATCTTCTTTTTGCAGATACACATTTTTTTTCATGAGTTACCCGTAGAAGCAAAGTGCCTCTTCTCTTCTAATCTTCAACTTAGCACCAAACAAATGAAAAAAAAATATAAAAAAATTTAAATCTATGACAACACCAAAAAATAAAAAAGATCAAAGAATTTACTTTCTCTTCTTCCTCCAAGCCTTCTTCTTGCCTCCGGTGGCCCTCCTCTTGTGCATGGAATCACGAGAGATACCTACACAAATTTACATGAATCAGCATCCCATGCTATCAAAAGAAGAGAGAGAGAGAGAGAGAGAGAGAGAAATGGAACGTACCCATTTTCAAAGAAGCAGAGAACGGTGGTGCCGCTGCTAGCTCTGGCTGGTGAGTTCACCCTTTCAGGGACGAGAAGAAGAAGAAACAGTAGGTAGGGTTGTGATGTATTTGATACACCTTAGAACCCATTGGGCCATGGTGGACCCACTCCTGAAAATGAGGGCCACTTCATATGTTCAAATGCGAATCCAGGTCCATTCGTTAGTCATCGTAAATGAAGCCCATTTCCAGTTGAAGAACCTTTCGGGTTTAACCATCCCTCTTTTAATTTTTTTGGGGCAAAATAATTTTTGGTCTTAAAAGAAATATAAACCTAAATGAATTCATGTGATATTGAGTTGATCTTTGAAATTATGTATATGAAAATAACATCGTTAAGAGGGGTCTCTACTTAAGCGTTTGACTACATTTTAAGAGATTAGTCTTTTATTTATCGAATAAGAAAATATTCTAAAAAATCATATATATATATATAAACCTTAATTTATGTTGTTTCAATTATTATACATTATTTAGAAAGGAAAGTTGTTTTCATTATTGAATTTCCCAACAAAAATTTAACTTACCATTCACTTTTTATCAAACTACTCACAAACAACCACAATAGATGGAGTAAGGATTAGTCTTGGGTCAAAACTTAGGTAATGTTTTATAACTTTTTGTAGTGCTCATTTATAATTAAAATATAACACTTGTCATATTTTTACCCCTCGTTGTCTATTTCAATTCATTTCTCTCATAATCATCATCCCAAATACATGGATTCAACAACTCCACCCTTGCAAGAGCTCGACCTTGACAAGCTAAGAATACTCAATCCTTGCATAAGACATGTTTGTCGAACACTCCCCTGGAGCTCAAGGTCGTCACTGTTGACAAATCTCCCATCCACAAAAAGCTTGATAAGGTTGCCAAAGGTGAGTGTTATGTGACTCGCTATCCTTGGTATTCCCATTCCCAATCTAGAAAAGCACACCTAGAAGGCTCTCACATGCCATGACATCTTTGCCAAGGACTTTGAGTGTGATGTCCCAACTTACTTGGTGGCCTAAAACTAAATTGTAAAATTAGTAAGCATGTTATTACTAAGTAAGGTAAAATTGTAAGGAAAAAAATAAGGGTGTAAATGTTAAAAATTAAAATATTAGTTTATAGGAATTTTTTACCATTGAAAAAATTATTAAGTATTCAACAATAATTAAAAAGAATTTATAGGGATAGATAAATGAGAGAGAAAAATAAAATATGTAAATCATAATTATTAAGTGATTGACTAATAGGAACAAATAAAAAGATAATAAAGAAATTTAACTAAGCATTAAACAAAGAGAGTAAGAGAGTACATGACCTTTTATTAGTTTTTTAATTAATTATTATTATTATAAGTAATTTTATAAATCAATTATACATTTACCACTAAAAAAATCAATTATAATATTAAAAAATGAGGCATTGTAAAATGGGAGGCCTAAAGCATGTGTTTTAATAGCCTCACTCTTGAGCCGACACTATTAGCTTGTTGAGGGTCGTTCGGAGTGGGCTAAAAGGAATGACAAGGTGTAAAAGAATAATAAGTGTTGTGTAACACTCCAACTTTCCTATATCTTAAACAGTAATTTTGACAGTTAACAGAATTTTACTATTTAGTAATTTTTGGATGCTGTAAAATTATTTTGATTATTCCGTCAACATATTTGATCGTTTTGAGTGATTTATTCCGTGTCAAGAAAATAATAATTTTTAAGCCGGGGGAAAATCTTTCTATATTTATTTCTCTTGATTGTTAATTATTTTTAACAATCTGACTTGATTTTCATACGTTTTCTAATATTTGTGATTTTTGTGAATGATTATGAATTTTTTTACTGTATATGGGCTCAGGTGGTCCTAAGTGGGCCCAGGTGACCATACGTGAGCCCAGGTGGGTCCCGCAAAGTGAAAAAAATTTCTACACATAGAAAAAATTGTACTGTTTAGACGGAGACAGGGGATCTTACTAAACCTGAATCTGGAAACAGTTTTAAAAAATTTGTTTTGTACTGTATTTATTTATCGGAAGATAAAAATACAGTAAATATATTCTTTCGTGGGATTTTTAGTAGATAAAAATAGAAATTATATTGTTTAAGTTAACATTGGTGGTTTGGATATCCACCATTGATTTAATTAATGGTGGAGACTTGATCTTGATTTAATCAATGATTGAGAAATAAATTTAATAAAGAAGCATAAAATAATCATCATTGATTTAATCAATGGTGTGAGAATAAACTTAATTAGGCAAGCTTCAATATCAACCGTAGATTTAATCAACGGTGTAAATTTGAATATATAAAGTGACCATTTACAACCATTGGATTTCGAATTGATCAAGGGTGGAGATTTGGTCTTGTAAAGTAACAAGGACCATTTATGACTATTGGATGAAGAATTGATCAAAGGTGGAGATTTGATCTTCTAAAAAGGTTATGACTAATTATAACCCTTGGATTAAAAGTAATAAGAAGTAATCTTGACCCTTTATTTTAGAGACACATCTAATGGCTAGAATTTAAAGGAGAAGGATCCAATGGCTTAGATTTAGTCTTCTAAATTAAAAGTCTACCTAAATCCTAACCATTGAATTAATCAATGGCTAGAAATGCTTCAAATAATGGCCTAATTAATAAGCCAAGTAAACTAGATTAAATGTTAAATTATTATAATCTAATTCTTAATTAGATATCCTAATTTTAATTAGAGATTATAATAGAAATAATATGTCTAATTAATTAGTTATGTAATTAGAAAATTAGTTAAGATTGATTAGAAACTTAATCTAATGAATTAACTAATCAATTAGCAAGTAATTATGACAACTTTGGAGTGCATGATGAAGGGGGACGGTTTTGGAGTGTTAGGAAGGAGGAGACATGTTTAGACACGCTTGTATAGCCTTTTTAGGCCAAAGAAAAAAGATGACAAAGTGGAAGACTTTGTGCATCATGTGATAGCCTTCAATTATGCCAAATGAATTCATATCTCTCTATTCTTTCACTTCCACGGCAGCAGCACCTTTGGTTACACTCTCCATATTCATTTTTCTACTTCACCAAAAAGTCTTCATCAAATCAAATTCTCTCAAAGTTCCAAGAACACAAAACAACCATTTTCCTTCCTTTTCTCACCTTATGATTCGGCCAAGCAACCCACAAGCACCATTACTCACCTATAATTTTCACTCACATCATTTCTTAAACCTAAACACCATTCTAAGAACATCTCTAGTTATGAGTTTTTCCAAAATCATTCATCTTGAGCTTCAAATCCAAGCTTCAAGTTTCTATCAAAAAATCAAAAATTCCATCTTTGTGCTTCAAGAGAAATCATTCGGTCAAGACACTCAAAACCACCATCCAATCTCTTTTAATTTTATCTAACCATAGATCTTGAATCTACATGATATTCTAAGTAACTTTCATATTGGAGATTTTCTCTAAATCATTCATCTTCATGGATTTTCTTCAAGAGCCAAGTTATTGAATTTTTGAGGTGAAGTATAAGAAGACTTCATTTCTTCTCTTCTTTTTCATGATCTAAACCATGTTTGATCTATGGTTCCTCTTAATCAAGCTTAGTATACTAATTTCTATGTATTTTGTTTTGAATTTGAGAAGCCCTTGGTGTTGAAGGACTTGGAAAGAGAAGCAAAATCAAGAAGTTTTGAGGATCTTCAAGAGGTAAGAGGGAGATCCATCTCACCAACCAATTATGGTGGTGGGAGATGGTCTTATATTTGATGAATTGTGAATTCATGTGAGAATTCCAATCCATGGTCATGTAATAATTAATTGTGTGTTTATGAGCTTTACTTTATTTTCTTGTGCCTTGATTATTTTGTCTATGCTTAATATGTTTTGCATGATTTTATGGCTTTGATAGTATACTTATAATATGCATGATGAGTATATGGCATGTTTGTGATATTTATAATGAAATATATATATGTATGCCATGATGTGTGGATGAAAAGAAAATTGATCTTGGTTCTAATGGCCAATGAAGAGTTACGGTTTTGATGTCCTTGATTTGGGTCAATGTTGAAAATTTTCAAGAACAAGGAAATTAAATTTTGATCCCTAGAACAATGAGAATTTCGGCCAAGACACCTCAAAATATGTGTTTACAAATTAATATGTTTATGGAAGAATAAAATTGGATTGATTTGAGGAGTACGGAAAATGAACTAAAAGTTTGTTTTTTTTAAGAAAACATGAACACAAATTTTAGAATGAAATTTTATTGATTTATTTTGTGTAGAAACAAGAATGGAATTTATTTAAGTTAGAAGAAAAATATTTCATGGTTCCAATGGCCATCTATAAGGTTTTGATAATTTAGAAAAAAATTTTGATGTTATGAAATACAAGAATTTTCAAATAATAATTTTTGAAAAGAGAATTAAGTGTTATAAATTAAGTGAAGTGAAATTTTCATAAATAAAAGAAAAAGAAGATTGAAAGTATTGAACTTCAAATTAATCAATTTTTTAGAAGTGATTTAGAAATATAAAGGAAAACGTTTGTAACTTAAAATTTCAAACAGAGAATTTATTTATTGGGTTTTGGAAAACGTTAGAAAATTTAAAGTTAAGGAACAATAATTAAAACAACTCAATATGATTTTGTAGGACTAGATCAATAAAAAGTGATTTTGAGAAAATATATATTAAGGAAAAGATTTTTGACTAAGAATGAAAAAGGATTTGCAAAGAAAGTGAAAATGAATTTGAACAAATGAGTTTGTTATATGACCAATCGGTACTTTGATATTGAAAATAAAACTTTAATGATTTTGTTTGTGTAAAATCATATCAATTTAAAAAAAAATGTTTTGATAATTTTTCAAATAGTAATGCCTAGATTTTGATGAAACAAAGTAATTTTTCAAGTGGAAATATAATTTATTTAATACAAGAAATTTGAAAAGGGAATCAGAGTATTTTACTCACTTGAAAAATTAAGTTTTGTAAACGAATATGTTTTCAAACTTCAATTTATTTTGAAGTAGGTTAATTTGGAAATGATTTGGGAAAAATGGAGAATATAATGGTATTTTGAGAATTTACTCAAGTATAACTTATTTTCAAGTTTTGAAGTACGTTTGGAAATTTTATGATTTGAAACATTGATTTATATCAATGGAAAGATAATTTTGTGGATTATATTTGAAAAAGAATTTCTTGAGTAAAGAAAGCGTGGAAAAAGATTTTCTTGAGTAAGAAAATGTGAAAAATGAAGTACAAAGTCATAATATTTTGAGAAAGGATGAAATGAAATTTTTGAAGGTTAAGAAATATTTTTCGTAATAGAATTGTGGTGAAAAATGATTTACGTATCTTAAAAATGATTTAGAATATAGTAAAATATTCCTACGCAATTTAAAATATGTTAAAATATTTCTACGTGATTTGAATTACGTTTAAATATTTTACGTGAGTTTAAATATTTGACGTACTGTTGAAAAATCACTATGTGATTTAAAAGTAATAGAATATTTTTATGGTATTGTGAAAATATAACGTAAACGTTTCAAAATTTTGAAAATGTGAAGTGTTACGATATTTTGAAAACGTAATGTAAACATTTTGGAATTGTGAAAACATAATGAAAATGTTGCGCAATCTTGTGAAAATACGGTGAAAGTGTTTTATAACTATGAAAACATGATAACATGATTTTGTGTTGAAAATACAAGTATAATTATTGTTTAACCGATTGTATGGATACTTTGTATGAGAGAGTGACGTGTTTTGCCTATGATTGGTATTTGGTGCATTTTATATGCATTGAAAAAGAGATGCCCGTATTTAGATTTGGTGCATTATACATGCATTGAAAAGATTTGGCCCGTTGGGGTTGGACTTGCACTGATATACTCGTGCATTGTACAAATGAAACTGAAAAGATTTGGCCGTTGGGTTGAACTTGCACTGATAAATTCGTGCATTGTATAAAAGATAGCTAATAGCTATTATGGCCCTTGTGGTTGAAGAAGGAATGAGAATTGATAGTGAGGTCTATGATGGATCTTGGGGGCGTCGAGGCGCGGCGGTCGACCAGTGGACAGCTGGCGAGTACCCTGTGCCACTTGGCGATGCAGTCCGTTGCAACGCATTGACGATACCCGACAAGAACACGATTCTTTTCAACGACTGAGAGATTGTCTTTGGGCTAAGGCTGACAATTAACCAGAGCATTCTTCTCGAAATTGTGAAAACCTCCATGGAGTTGTTTTTGATAAACAGAGTCTTTGTGTACATGCATAAATCTGAGCATTTATATCTGTGTGATATATTAATTGGGGAATATTGGTTATTGGCTATGACAATTGTTTTGAGTACTTGGATGATGATTGAACTGATAAATGATTAGATGATGATAGTTGATTAATGCTGATAGCATGATTATGGTATGATCTATCTGTATGATATTGTTGACTGTGTGTTATCTCTGTGCTGCCATATTGGTATTGGTGTAGGTGATCTCACCTCTTTGTTATATTGTTTTGTTGTGTCTGTACTGTTAAAATCAAATAATAGAAGGATCGAGTTGTCTTAGACATAACGGGCGATGGATACTCTGAGATTGGTGATAACAATAAGGAGTGGACATTCAGGACTGGAAGGTGTGCAGTGTTGACAAAGAAATAGATGTCTGATGCATCAAGATGGACAGAAAAAGGAATAAGTATGTTAAAGTTTCTTGTTAGTGTTGTACCGTGCTATTAAGTAGGACCCGTCATGGAAAAAATAAGTCTATTAATTTTTATATTTCTCTTTAAATTGTGTTATTAATTGGTGTCAATATTGCATAATGAATAGTTGAAATATGATTTTCAATATTATCTAATATTTTTAGTAAATTTACATTTCAGTAAAGAAGAAATTTTTAAACACATCTTTTATAACTCAAACTTTATGCGAACTTCTTTTCAGATTATGAGTCGGGAGTCAGAATTGTGATGCCCTAAGGAGGGTGTTACATTAGTTGGTATCAGAGCTAGGGTGTTACATGTTGTGTTTTAATTGAACACCACAAACACCTAAGACTATTTGGATGATAGAATTAGAATTATTGTTTAGAATTCTAAATTCAATTTCAATTTTGTTAGAATTGTGATTGCCTAAGAATCTTAATTTTTTATGTTTGGAGCAAATAAATAATTGAGGTATAGAGTTATAATTTTGAACTGAATTGGAGGAAGTCATTAATGATGGTAGTCAGTGAAGGAAATTTGTTTCAAACTAATTAACGATATATCAAAATTTCTAAATCCATTTAACCCCAAATTATGACATGTATAAAATATAATATACAAGAGATCGAGTTATAGAATCACCTGGAAAGGACAAATTTAAGCGCGGTCATGCCCGATCTTTAAAGGGAAATCGCGAACGGTGCGTGTGTGTAGAGAAGAAAAACTATTCTCATTCCCTATATGCGCAACAAATCCTTGTGGCCTCAATGGGGCAACCACAATACATATAGGATGAGAATAGGGGCCTCTCCTTGTGTTTACAATATGGGCTAACCTACCCATCATAGAAAACCCATACACAAGGCCCACAAACTCAAAACAACATTATCCACATGGGTTTAAGTGCTTATAAGAGTCCAACAACAAAATTGATCACAAATGGGCTAAACCAATAGATGCTCAACAATATTTGACATTCAATTAATCTGAATTTTAGAAAATTGGTGACTATGCTAGTCCACACATATTAAAAAATTTATCAATCTCCCACTTGGACAGCATACACACTTAGCTTTAAACAAAATAACTCTCCAGATTAACGTGGCCACAAGAATGTCAACTATGAACAAGCACTTCCAACCATCGGTCCAAAATGGAATTATAAGTATCTCAACAATGCAGAAAATCATACTCGATAGGAGTACTGATATCATACATGCAAGATACTTATAACCCGGTGACCTAACAAAATGTGGTATGTGGGTCAAAGGGAAAGCACAACAAAATTGCATGACAAAAGTGTGATCAATGTGCAATTCCCTACAAAATGGCCCCGACATCTACTAAGGATGCCTACTGGGATTCAACAAAATATCTCAAATAAAATATCTTAGTATAACAAAATGAGACTGAGTACTAAAGTCTCCAACAATACGTCATATCATCACAAAAATGTGCACAACAACAACATATGACAACAACAATTTCAATGAGTCTCGAGACAATATAATAATTATAATTATAATTATAATGTACATTCTCCCACTAATCCAACATATCAAAACAAAACAACAATAATAATCTCATTAGAGTCCCAAAGTTTCAAATTACTCTAATGATAACATCATTATTAGTGGGACTATCAACTTTGTGGTAAAGTACTCAATGTGAGTCTAAAACTCACCATCTCTCTTCAATGACACAAATACTAAAATAGAGAGAAACACAAATACTAAAATAGAGAGAAACATAATATTGCAGAGTTATCCAAAATATGGTCATAACAATAGAAACAACATTAAGTTAATCTATACAAAATTTATCAACCACAGAGTCTCATAAAATTACTTCATTATCAACCATAAACTCTGTATTCATAATTGAGGAGATTATAAGTGTCCTTATGAGACTTTACAATAAGTCAACTCCTCTTTGTCATAGCAAACACAAAATCACAAAAGAATTTTCACAAATAAGGTAATCTATACCTCACAAAATCATAATGACCACTTAAAAGACTTGACAACATACGAGTGAGTTTAAAATCCCAAATGTTTTACACATAATATGGGATCACTTGTAAGTTTTCAACAACTCACTCAAAATTCAAGTGTCACAATAACAAAAAATAATAAGCACATGCACACTTGAATACAACATTAGATTACCAACAGCGGAAGCACATGGGACCTATACTTAATCACTATTGAGGACATAACCAAAAGATAGTCTCTAACTCCCACTATAGTAAATATTAATGTGCAATAAGAACACAAACACATTTCAAAATTTATAACAATATGTGCCTTATGAGATAATCTGTCAATATATTATGATTTAAAAGGTCCTTATGCCTTAGAAATAAAATAACATCACTAAGATTTTTCACATGATAGAAATAATTTAATATAGAATATTGTCTCCCATTTAACAATAATAGCAATATTGGCCATCAATATACAACTAGCACAAAACACATTAATAACAAATTTGTTCTCACTTACTTATGACAACACTCATTGATGTAAATAACATCAAAATCAATATTAAACAATAATACCTGACAGCTCGTATCAAGTCAATTTAACTTGCACCTAGGCATTTAATTGCCTTTAATATTGGACTTCATACATAGCAGGCTTCAAAAATTTTCAACAAGTATTTCAAAAGAACAACAGTTACAAAATCGTTTTCTTCTTATAAGAAACGAAGAGCTTTGATTGATATTGATTGTTAGGTAATTTACAAAATATAAATATAAATACATAAGAATTAAATATACACATTCTTTTACTTCAACCCAAAAGAAAGGAAATTTTCCAAAGTGAATGCCAAAAGTACAATAGGTTTAACTCAATGTATTCATCATAAATTTTGTATCATCGACAAAAGAATTTTATTTTTATCTTTTTTTATTTATTTTTATTCTAAAGTTGAACTAATCAACACAATAAATTGGGCTTAAAAAAATAAATCTTCACAAAATGATTAAACCATAATTGGAAGAACGCTTTCTTCACAACAATACTTGAATAATTTTAATCCCAATATTTTTCTTGAGAAAATTAGCAAAACTAAAAAAAATCCTTTGAGGATTTTGACATTTGAATAATATAAAGGAAATATTCAAATTTATCATTTCAAGATACTAAGCGAAAATAATTATCACTATCATATCGATAAAATAATATTTCCTAAATTACTACGACAATACTTATAATAAAATAAATTCAACAGGCTAGTGATTTAATACAGCACAAACAATGGTACAAAATAGAAAAATTATTTATGCTTTCAACATGTCTTATTAAGACTAAAACATATCAATATCACATAACAACTATAGGGAGTTCACTATATTACAACATACTTTAGGAGACTCAACAATGTCCTCAATAGGTCCCAACAAGCAACAACAAAGCGATGGCAAATACAAAAGTTAGAGAAAACCATGCATTAAAACATTTATTATACTTAAGCAACCATAATTGTATTGGTTTTCCCTTGTTCAATTAGTTGAGCAAGTAATTGAACTAGAGCCCTTGCATCATTGCAATCCCGCCTAAGGGTCCCGAATTACAATATACAAGTCTCTCTCATTTGATAGAGTAAAATAGTTGAATCAACATTTTCATAGTTTATGCACAAGTAATATTTTTTAAGATTTTCAAAATAAAATTTAAGCTATTTTCTCTATCACACAAATGATTATGTCAAATAATGTCACACCGAAGGGTATGTCTATTACTTACACAACCCAACATTAATTGCAATCCATTCAACATTATTAATTTTTTTTATTTGACAAAATTACATATCCAAATAAAAAAAATAGATTGCTACAGAATGCCCAATTATCTCATTCGTCAAGTTTCACAAAACAATACAAATATTCAAGGTTGCTTAATTCAATTCTATAAAATACTTGACAATGAGTAACATAATATATATGTCACAACAATTTGAGCTGCTATGTCATTATAATCCCGCCTAAGGGTCCCAGATTACAATAACAAGCAAACTCTCATAAACCATTAAATATCATGTCCCTAAAGCTAATATCGAGAGGATACTGAAAACTCTAAGGGCATAATCATTTAATGCATTCAACAAAACATCAAAAATCAAATTAATAAAGACAAACCGATAGGGTAAGTGCATTATTAACAATATAACACTTTGTCGTAATTGGTCCTGCGAAGGCAAGCTCACAACTATACAAAATGTTCAAAACAATTATAAATATTCTAGATGGAACTCTTAGAGATAAGATCTCATAAGATTTACAAAACACAATATTGGTCTTATAATAGATGAGCATGTGACCATAAGAAACTACAATAATCAATGACAAAATTGCTTAGAGTTCCAAAATTTTCATGCCACATCAATCAGATAATTTTCACACTCTCATACATAATTACATATTAAAAAAAAGCATGAAGAAAAAAAGGGAGAAGAAGACCTTAAGAACAAATTTCTCCACTTATGCAATTATACAATATGCCAATAACCATATAAGTTTTATAACTAACCTCAGATAGTATGTTGCTCATCTTTGTGTGTAGAGCCAATGAAAGTGGATGCTAACTTAATAGGATTCAAATTACCAAAACTTTATATAACTTTCACAAATGGCTCACAAAATAAACTTATGAGATATATAAAACTTAACCACAATAATAACTTAATATAAACTTGCCATTGCCTTAAATATTTTTCAATAATCAAAATTATTTTAAATAATATTCTCATAATGGCCACATTGAAACTAATTTATTTAAATTTGCAATGACACAATATACAATAAAATTAATCACATACAATTGTATTTTTAATTCTTAATAATATATATCAAAGCACTTTAATATTATCAATGCACAAATGTTCAATACTAAAATAATTATATGCAGCACATGATACATTATCATGCTCTTATAACGAAAAAATTATTTCAAGAATAACTCCCAAAATTAGATTACACAATTTACGGAGTTCAACAAATTCAACTAATAAAATTGGCATCAACAATTAAAGAGGAGCAAAATATGTATAAATAAATAAATTTTAATATGCCTAAACTTATTTAAATAAGTCTTCCATAAAAAAAAATTTCTCAACAGCAATAAAAGGCGTACAATCATCATGAATTTCTTGGTATCAAAATAATATATTTATCGATATCAATGCTCCTTATCATACAAAATAAAATATCCAAAATTATCAATTTAATTATAATTCTCACTTGTCTATTATATGTAGTGGAAATAATCTCAATAATTATCAAACATCATAAAAAGATTATATTCAATACCAAAGTATCCATAGCTATGTGAGAATTAATTACAAAATTTTATTCCATGATTTTGATGAGACATCTTGCACTTAGAACATGAGGAGTTACTCCTTTATTTATTTAATTATTTATCCATAATTTAAATAGTAGGTATGAGCAAAATTAGTCAAAATAACTCTAAATATACCAAATGAACTCCCAAATTTTAATTTGTACAATAGCTTATAAAAGCGCAGCAATTTCAACATATATACAATATTATACACTTAAAATAATCCAAAAAAAAACTATTTTGGTAAGTATCTAAATAAACTCTCACAAATTTAAATTGTATAACAATCTAAAGAGTACAATAATTTCAATATAACATAAAACAACCCCAAAAAAAAAATTTATTTGAGCACTCAAAGAATATCACATGTGAGAGTATAAAAAAAAATAACATGCCCAATTTTACACAAAATTTTTCAAAATGTGAATTCTGAGACTATCCAATTTTATATGTATAATTCGAGTCAAAGAAAAAAAAACAGTTGTGACCCATTTTTTCAACACCACGCAACAGATATTCCCATGGAACTTTGAAACCATTTAAGATTCACCAAAATTATCAAAATTAATTATTGCGCACATGGTGCACATTCCAAAATCAGGATTAGGAATAATAATAATAATAATAATGCCTAAGGAAAATCAAAATCATAAATGATGTTCTTGTATGGTTGAAAAAAATTGCACAAAAAATACACGCAAATTACGCATTGAAAAATTGCCAAAACTTCAAACAATAGGAATCGAAATCAATTTTGGATTTTAATTAATTTTTCAAAAAAAAGATGTTCTTGAATTGACTAAAATTCTCATTCTCAACAAGAAGAAATTTACAACCATAATTAGGATTAAATTGGCTCTGATACCAATTGAAGGAAATTTGTTTCAAACTAATTAACGATATATCAAAATTCTTAAATCCATTTAACCCCAAATTATGGCATGTATAAAATATAATATACAAGAGATCGAGTTATAGAATCACCTGGAAAGGACAAATATGAGCGCGGTCATGCCCGATCTTTAAAGGAAAATCGCGAACGATGCGTGTGTGTAGAGGAGAGAAACTATTCTCATTCCCTATATGCGCAACAAATCCTTGTGGCCTCAATGGGGCAACCACAATACATATAGGATGAGAATAGGAGCCTCTCTTTGTGTTTACAATATAGGTTAACCTACCCATCATAGAAAACTCATACACAAGGCCCACAAACCCAAAACAACATTATCCACATGGGTTTAAGTGCTTATAAGAGTCCAACAACAAAATTAATCACAAATGGGCTAAACTAATAGATGCTCAATAATATTTGACATTCAATTAATCTGGATTTTAGAAAATTGGTGACTATTCTAGTCCACACATATTAAAAAATCTATCAGTCAGTGCATACCATTAACAACGGTGATTGGTGGACGTCGTCGGAGATGGTGGAAGGAGGATACTGCCACGCGACTTGGTCGACATCAGCAATAATGGTTGTCAAAGCATGCGATAAAGATAATTGTTGAGGATCACACGCCTATCTCTATGGCTTCCTATACTTGGACTCATTGACTCATTATTGTAGTCATTTACTTGATTCTAGGGGATTACTCATTGACCCATGATTGTAGTCATTTACTTGATTCTAGGAGATTAGTTTCCATTTTTTTGAGATATCATTTATTTGTAAATATATTCTGTAGTTATAAATATAGCATCTCACCCATGTTCAAGGTGTGGCAGTTTCACAACATTCTCATGGTATCATAACCTTGATAGGATTAACCTCCCTTTTTTTTCAATCCTGTCTCTTTCTTTCTTTCTTTTTCCCACCCATGGCCACTAACAACTCTTCCACTCTTTTCTCTTTCAACACCCTTATTCATATGATCATCGTCAAGCTATCCTGTACAAATTATCTTCTCTGGCATAATCAAATTCTTCCCCTCATTGAGCATTAATATCTTCTCGGTTATATTGATGGTTCCATTGTCCCACCTTCAAAATTTGACCTTGCCACCTCTTAGACACCAACTGACAAATACTTGGCGTGGAGGGCTGCTGACCAATGCCTCCTTTGTCTTCTTCATTCCTCTCCCACTGAATAAGCTATGGCTGAAATTGTCGGTCTCTCTACTACACGAGAGGTCGGGCTTGCCTTGGAAACCACCTTCAATCACCGGTCCAAGGTTCATGAGATTCATCTCAAAGATAAACTCCAATTAATGAAAAGAGGTTCCAAACCTGTGACTGAGTTTGCTCGTGCCTTCAAAAGCCTCTGTGATTAGCTCCATGCCATTGGTCATCCATTTGATGGCATGGACAAGGTGCATTGGTTCCTTCATGACCTTGGTGCCGATTTCTCGAGCTTTTCCTCAACCTAGATGGCTCTCACCCCTTGCCCACATTTGCTAATCTTGTCTCCAAAGCTAAAAGTTTTAAAATCTTACAGAGGCCCCTTATGCCTACGACACCTCCTGCTGCCACGTTCACAGCCACTCTCCGAGGATCCGACCGCCCAAACCAGTGGAACCCTTCCAACTCCAACTCTGACCGAAACCCCAACAATGGCCACACTCACTTCTCTGGTAGTCGTTCTTCCTCTGGCAAAGGGTGTCATCCTCCTCGTTGTCAAAATTTCCTTATTGAAGGTCACTATGCCTGTCACGACTGATGATCACGGCGGAATAGCAACTTAAATTTAAAAAATTAAAATTAGAAGTCGCCACCAATTTTATTTTATTTTATTAGGAAAAATTAAAAAATCAAAGAAAAATAGTCTTTGAAATCAGATTGGACTCGGAAGTTGGTTACGTGTAGGGAAAGGTGGAAACTTAATCTCACAGTACCCCTAACACATCCGTCCTAAGATGGTACCTTATGTTAATTATGCAAAATTGATAATCTCAAAATATATTTGTTTCACCCTTTTCATTAAAAAAATACTAAAAAACAAATAATTTGTGAAATTTTAATTTTTGACTTGACAGAATAGAAGTTCTGCTCTTACGTATCCCCAGGTGCAATGAGGAACTCAAAGTCACGTAGTTTTTTAAAAAGTATTTGTGGGTTGGTTGATTTCAATTGAAAAAAAATAATTTAATTTTTGACCTTCGAAAATTCGAATTAACAAGTCGTCACGACTCAGTTAATCCTATTAAGATTTGAATAGGTGAAGCTCGGCGTCACGCTAGAGACGTAACTCATTGCTTGTCAAATTTACTGAAAAAAAGGTTCTGAGCCTTTATCGATTAATGATTTATTTTATAAAAAGTTTGAAGAAAAAAAAATAATTTAAATAATTAAATTATCACAACTCAGATGATTATAAAAATTACAAGATTAACAAGCTGTCACAACTCAGCTAATTTTGTTTTATTCTTCTTAATTAATTTTTGATTTTTGAAAATTTTAATTAACAAATCATCGCAATTCAGTTAATCCCGTTAAAATTCAAATAAGCAAAACACGGCGTCACGCTAGACACATCACCCATTGATTATCAAGTTTGTCACTAAATTTTTATTTAAAATTATCTAAAAAATAAAAAAATGAATTTTGAGTCTTTATTGAATAGTAATTTGTTTTATTTCAAAATAAAAAAAAATTAAAGACAAAACAACAACAACAACAACAACAACAACAACAATAATAATAATAATAATAATAATAATAATAATGATAAAAAAATTTGAATCATCAAGTTATCACAACTCGGATGATTACAAAAGTTACTGAGGATTAACAAGCTATCACAACTCGATAATCCTAAACTATTCTTTTCTAAGAAAAAGGTTCAAAAATTCATTGGATTTTGTTTTTTTTTTAATTTTTGAATCATCAAATTATCACAACTCATTTAATCCTATTTTATTCTTAAAAAAGTTTAAATTATATTATATATTTTTATATTTTTATTCTTATCATTTTTTTACTTATCTTCTTTTTTAGATTTTTTTATTTTGCTTTTTTCAGCCCAATGAGCACCTTAACTCAAACCAAAAAAATTGAAAAAAATAAAGAAAATAAAGAAATAGAAAAACAAACAAAAAAGGAAAGGAGAATACAGGGAGACAAAACAGCGGCTATGGGCTAACGTGGGGCTACGGTGGCGGTGTGGTGTGAGTTGGTTGGAACGATGGATCGTGGTGGTGAGATAGTGGAGGTCCGTGGTGCTTCGTGGGGTTGCAGATCTGCTAGGGTTGAGTGGTGCGGTGCTCTGTTTTGTGATGCTCCTAGAACAAGAGCAAAAGAACAGCAACGACTTCATGGGTTTGGGCGACGTTGCTTGGGCAGAGATCTGGTAGCTGGTTGCTGATTTGTCGACGGGCAGAGAGATTGTGAGGCGTGGTGGCTCCGATTCGAGGTTACACTACCATGACTGGGTGACTGGGTGTAGGGCGAAGCTACTGCAAGTTTTGGTGGTGCTTCGTAGACTATGTCACGGTTAGCTCTGGCGTGGTGATTGGTCCAATGGGGATGAGGGCTATGTGGTTGGTTAGCCTTCGTGGGTTAATGATGTGGGTCATTGTTTGGTTCGGCACGACTGGGATATTCACGGTGTTGTATGATGGGTGTAGTATGGTTGGAACGATGGGTGTGGAACAGGGGTGAAGCTGTGTGATAGTGAAGATGAAGGTGGTAAGGTCGTGGGTGGTAGGGACTATGTGAATGGTGGGTTATATTATTGGATGGTGATTGTGAGTTGTGTTTTCACGTGAATGAGTGTGTGAAAGGTGGATACAGGGTGCTATGTGATGATGCTTGAGGGTGACATAGTGGTATTGGTAATATTAGAGATGAAGGTTTGGGTTGCAGCAAGGGTATTTGGTGAAGGTGGTAAAGATTTGTGAAGAGTTTGAATGTGAAGTAGTGATGGAGGGGTATTTTGGCAGAGGTATAAATGGAGGGCAACGTAAGTGAGAAAAGCAAATATGACTTGGGTGTATGTGTCAAGGCTAAAAAAGTGCCTTTTATTTGAAGTGGGTTGTGTTTTTATAGGGAGGATTAGGCTGAAGTGTTTAAGTTGAAGTGTGATTAAGATTTGTTTAGGATAATAAGTTATAGTCTGTATAAGATGAGTTATGTTTAGTTTAAGAGAAGTTATGATTAATTTAGGATAAGTTTGTTTAGGATGAGATGGTTTAGGAAGAGTTTAACGGATGAGTTCGTTTAGGATAACAATTGCTAGAGTTTGCTTAGGATAAGTTCAATGACATATGGGTTAGGAGATGAGTCAATAGGTTAAGTTATGGGTTCATGGGTCAGGTTATAGGTTAACGGGTCATGAGTTGAATAATGGGTCATGGGTTGGATAATGGGTCAATGAGTGAAAGCTGAGTCTTTTTTCTTTATTTCCCTTTCTTTTTTTCTTTTTTCTTTTTTTCTTTTTTTCTTTTTTTTCTTTTGCAAAATGCCTCAGACAAAATTAAGTGTTCACAGTTACCCCTCTTTACTTGTTTCTTACTAGATAAAAGGAATAATCATAGTTTTTCATTTTATCATTGTAAAGAACGAGTAAAGACATGAACTCGAATTTTGTTCAGGAGTAATAAAAAATTAAACAATACGAGAACAAAAATACGAAGAGCGATGCACTCTAAGGTAAATGACAGAAATTTAAATGACAAGAGCCGATGCGCTCAAATTTAAATGGCAGGGAGCCGATGCGCTCAAAAGTAAATGATAGGAATTTAAAAGACAATGAGCCGATGCGCTCAAAAGTAAATGATAGGAGCCGATGTGCTCAAAAGTAAATGACAATGAGCCGATGCGCTCAAAAGTAAATGACAGGAATTTAAAAGACAGGGAGTTGATGCGCTAAAAAATGCATGGAGCTGATGTACTCAAAATGAAAAGGAGTCGATGCGCTAAAAAATGCATGGAGCTGATGTGCTTAAAATGACATAGAGCCGATGCACCCCAAAAATGCATGGAGCTAATGCGCTAAAAAATGATGCATAGAGCTGATGCGCTAAAAAATGATGCACAGAGCTGATGCGCTCAAAATGACATGGAGCCAATTTGTGCTAGTAAGACATGGACTTAAAATCCTTCTTTTTTCTCTCTTTTCTTTCTTTCTTTCTCTCTCTCTCTCTTTTTTTTCATTCTCTTTTTTTTTTTTGGAAAATTATTAAAAGTCCTTGGAACCAATGACGACTCTAGAAAGCTTTGGCTAATCAAACCCTTGTTCACGTGCCTCAGACCCTTTGGTTGGCTTGGAATCCTCCTGCCTTATTCATTTCTCATCTTCATTTCTTCATCCTATTTTTTCCCCTTTTTTATTTTTTTTTACTTCAAACCTTCCTTTTTCTTTAGTAAAGAGGGCTTGTGAAAATAAGTTTGTCCCAATAATTTAATATGTTAAGTTTTGATGATAACAAATACAAGACAAAAAGAATGATGCTTATGCTTCATAGATGTGCTTAATGAGATATATTGTGTCATGCATGATTATATACTTTATCTAGCTATATTTCACTTAATAATCATGCAATAAGATATGTGTATCATTCTTTATACAATATATCCAATAATGCTTTATATGAATTATAAATGAATTAATATTGGATTTGACTCTAATTAAATAAAAATGTGAAAAGTATTCTTTGTTGCATCATATATAGAGATATCTTTTAGTAATTGATAAATATCTTCTTTGGATGTGTCTATGAAAGTCTTATATGCAAGTTAGACAAACTAGATTTATACATTTATAAATCATGCATATAAAGATATTGAATTATGAATTTGGACTAACTATATTTGTTTAAGTGAGTAATAGTTTGTAAGATAGTCTAAGTACCAAGAGTGAGCATTGCAATAAGAAAGTAAAAGATCATAATTATGCTCAACTCAAGAAGAATGAGAATAATAAGATGTTCCAAGCATTTTGTAAGATTTGAAGAGAAGAAATATTTTGGAAGCTTAGATTACATCAAGAATTGATGATAACAAATGATCAAGTCTCAAGGTTCTTCAAGAATAGCTTATAGGACTTAGATCTTGTATAAAGGTAAATAGGAATCACATTAAGCTCAAATATGTTTTAACATCTTTATAAGTATTTCTAAAATGTTTAAATGTCCAACAAAGTATTTTTGGAAAGCTAGTCTTGGTGGTAATTCAAACCTTTGAAAAATAGCCAAATTTGAGTTTTATAAAACTGACATTTGGTTATTCTTTTAATCATAACTTTTAAATACTTTAAGTTTTGTTCTAAAATTTATTTCATTTGAAAATATACTCAAAGATCTTTCTAATAAGTAGTCATTTGCTTTAAACAGATAAGAAATGAAGAAGTTATGACCATTTAAAATTAATTTTTGAAACCAGAGTAGTTTATTTGAATAAGAGATATATTATTCAAATAACACACCCCAGAAAATGTTCCAGAATGTGTTTTTAAAGATTTATTCAAATAAAAAATATTTTATTCGAATAACACGACCAAGAAAATGTTCCAGAATGTGTTTTTTAAGCTTTATTCGAATAACACGGGATTTATTCGAATAACAATGTTATTATTCGAATAAAAATGCCCAGAAACGTTCCCTACCGCTATAAACGGCTAGTTTTCATAGAAAATCATTTCTAAACACTACCAACGGCTATTTTATCATTTGGGCTCTATAAACAAGTGTAGATTGAAGCATTTACACTTGGAGAAACTCTTGAACACTTGGTTTGATCCTTGTATCATCAAAATCATATTTGAAGCTTTAAAATGTGAATCCTTGATACCTATTAAGCTTCAATTTGTATTATCTACTCTTAGGAGAGTTTCTTATTGTTCATACTTTGTTCTTCAAGTTGTATATCTACTATTGTGAGAGTTTTTATTCTTTCTCTTCATCTTGAAATCATTGTAAGAGGGTGAGGTATCACTCAAGAGAGAAAAGGGTGAGGTATCTCTTGTAGTGAGACTCGAAACACAAAGGGTGAGGTATCCCAAAGGTGTTGTGAGTGCTCTTGATTATAAAGGTCATCAAGCACCTGTGAAGCTTGAAGAGTTGGAGGCTCTAGCACAATGGTAAGGTATCCCAAGGTATGAAGAGTGCTCTTGTTTGTACAAAAGGTGAAAAAAATCTCGAGCTAAGCTTGGGGACTAGATGTAGGCCACAAGTGGTTGGTGGCTGAATTAGGATAAATTCTTGAATTTGATTCTCTCTTCCCTACACTCTTTAATTTCAGTATTTAGTATAGTATATTTATCTATTACATATCTTGTTATCTTGATGTTTTGATTCTAAGAACTTGATATCTAGCTTATTCACTTAATTCATCATATATCCCAAGTTATATTTGAGTAATATATAATAATTGTATCTTTGTTAAACTTATTCTGCTGCATGTGATAATTGAAAATATCAAAATGCATAATTTTTTAAAGTTGCAATAAAATTTTTAATCACCAAATTCACCCCCTCTTGAGTAATGGTTGCTATGGCTAACAAGTGGTATCAGAGTTTCGTGCTCTGTTAAAAGCTTAACCGCTTGGAGTTAAAAATCCTTGTTTGTTTGGCAACCATTGAAAGCTTTTCAAAATGGAATGTTTTGAAATTGATAAACCACCATTCTTTGATGGTATGCATTTTGTTTATTGGAAATGTAGAATGAAGTTTTATATGCAATCTATTGATATTGATTTGTGGGATATTGTGCTTGATGATTTTACATGTAAATCAAAACTAATTAGAATGCTTATGACAAGAAATGTTTTTCCTTGAACATTAGAGTAATACAAATCTTAAGAAGTAGTTTGAATGATGATGCTTATGCTAGAATTAAGAATTGCTCTAGTGCCAAAGAAATTTTAGACACACTTGATACATTTTATCTTGCTAACAATGATTTCTTGCATAAAGTTATATATAGAGAGCAAGAAGAGCAAAAGAATTTAAAGGAAGACAATATTAAAAAATGTCCTCAAGAAGATGCTCTTGAATCCTTGAAGGACAACAATGAGGAAGATGATGATTCCATTAAAAAGCCAAGTTGCTAGAAATTGAGAATACTTTACATATGGCTAAAAAGGACTTTGAGGTAAATAATGCTAACTTAGATTATAGTCCTTCCTATTATGAGCTACAATGTACATATGATGAATTGTATGATGGTTTATTGAATTTAGAAAAGGAAAACTTATCTTGTTTGAAAAATATTTCCTCCATTGAAAATGAAATTGAGACTTTGAAAAATGAATATGCTTTTCTTGATGAGGAAATGTCTTTGAAATGTGAAACTTCAACTTCTTGTGAAAAGTGCATTAATTTAGAAAATCAAGTTGAAATATTATATTTTGAATTTGCCAAAGCTAATGATTCAAATTGCTTACATTTCATGCTTGTTAATAAAAACGAAATTGATGTTACTCCACATGGAACTTCAAGTAAGGCTTATGGGAAAAATAGCATAGAATGTAATAACAACCAAAGGCTCAAGCTTTTCAAAAATAATCTTCAAAAGACCAAGCCATCATTAAATTCAATTGCTTGTAATTTTTGTGGTCATCTAGGACATATTTCTAATTTATGTAATTATAGAAGAAATTATTATATGAGAAATAATATGATATGGGTTCCTAAAGATCCTAAATGCCTTAGTACTAACATTGAAGGACCCAAGATGAAGTGGGTACCAAAATGTCCTCCTAGCGTTTCAATTGTGCAGAAAATTTCTCAAAAGGATGAATTTATTGGTCAAAGGAAAGAGGAACATCTAGGAGAATGCTTCCAAAACCCAATGGTAGAATTTTGGTCAAAGAAGGAAGATAACTTCAACCAAAGCTTCTCAAGTACAAAATGTAGAACTTACAAAGTTCAAAACACTAAAAGAGAAGCAATGGGTAAGGAAAAAAGTTTCATTGATTACCAAAGTCAAGGTATTAAATGTTTTTACCTCTTATACACATTCACTTATAAAGTCAATGAATTGGAGGTATATTCCTTGTAGGCCTTAGGTAAAGAATAAAATCATGTGCACTTGGTAAAATTTGAATATTATATTTAGCACATGATTATGATCATTCTTATTGTATCAAAACTCATTAATATGTTATTTACATTTTGGTACATAAGGTTCTACAATGCCTAGGTATGCTTGCTATATTTTGAATTGTCTATATATCATGAAAGTAAGCATGCTATTGTTTGAAATGACATGTTTGATGATGATATATTGTTCTTAAAATACTTGATCAATCATTTCTTAATGTGTTTTATCTTAAAATGACATGTTTTATCCTTTCTAACATGATCCTTAGTTGATTTAAAATGGCTTTGTGAGAATTAGAATTTTGTGATCATATCTTTATGTTCTTAATTGGCATGTATGTTGAAATGAATCTCTCTGATCCTTTGATAAGCTTTTGTTAATCTTTTGAACCTACTGCATATGCTTACTATTGTGTTTTTAATGTGTTTATTCGAATAGAGGAATATTTTATTCGAATAACGTTTTCCAGTAGCCACTAAAATCTGCTCATTAATGTATCTTATTCGAATAAAGTAATTTTTATTCGAATAATAAAACACAGTAGCCTTGGTATCTGTTTTTATGATTGTCTTATTCGAATAAGGGAAACCTTTATTCGAATAACGCTTGGCAAAAGCACTTTAAATCTGTTCATCGCTGGTGTTATTCGAATAACTAAATGGTTATTCGAATAAAGCTTGGCAGTAAGTCAAATCTAAATGTTTTGTTATTCGAATAACAACATTATTATTCAAATAAAGCTTAGCAGAAAGCCAAGTCTAGTTATTTTCCATAAGTTTATTCGAATAAAGAACATCTTATTCGAATAAACACAAATTAAATGAAAGATTCTGCTGCTTTTCCCCTTCATTTCTTAAGAATATGTTGTACATGTTAAATTATTTTTAATTGGACTGAAAATGCAAATGCTTAACCAAATGTAATTGGCTATTCTTTTGATAAATATATTGTAAAGATGGCTTGAATCTTAGGTTTGAGATAAAGTCAAGTAGTTATGTTGTATATTGTAATAGAATTAGTTAGAGAAACTGATTTTGTTATTCTGTTATTTTTTGGCTCCACAAGGTTGAAGCTTTCATATAAATAGAGGAAGCCAATGCTAGCTGTGAGTGGATGAAAAATTAGTTTTGTGAGATTATTCAGAAAAGAGTGTTAGAGATATACTTTGTAATTCTCAAGAGTGATCCCTTTTGTAGACCTTTTGTAACTACTTGTTCATAGTGGATTCTTTGTTGCTGCCCGTGGGTGGATGTAGCTAAGTTCTTTAGTGAACCACCCACGTTAATTGTTCTGTGTTCATCTTTTATCATACTGTTTTCTTTGCTTATCAGTTTTACAGTTTTGCACGCTTCCTAGCTTGGCTAACAAGCTCTGCTCAGTTCAATTTTTGTAACAAACTGGCATCAGAGCTCCCAAAGATCCTGGGAGCAACACAGTGAAGAAGACTAATTGGTTAGAATCATCAAGAACCTAACAAGAAGATGTCTAACACAATCAAGATTGAGAAATACATCTCAAAGTAAAGTTTCAGTCTCTGGCGGATAAAAATGAGAGCACTACTGAAATAACAACAAGTGTGGGCACCTCTTTTTGAACAAACCTCAAAGATCAATAAAGAAGATCTTGCATTGCAAGAAGAAAAAACTCATTCATTGATCTTGCTTTCTCTCTCTGATGAGGTTCTCTATGAAGTCGTTGAAGAATCAACTGCTGCAGGCTTATGGCTGAAATTGGAGAAGTTATATATGACAAAGTCAATTTGTAATAAGCTTCTTCTGAAAAGATGATTGTTTGGACTTCGAATGAAAGAAGGTACGCCTCTGAAAGACCATTTAGATGAATTAAATTCCATATTGATGGAACTTTGTGATATTGATGTTAAGATAGAAGATGAAGATGCAACCATGGTATTGTTAGCTTCCCTTCCCCCTTCTTTTGAAAATTGTGTAAGCTCTTTGAGTATTGGAAAGGATTGCATAACACTAGAAGAGGTGAAATCCAGCCTGCATACTAGAGAACTTCAACACAAAGCATCTGGAAATGATGAAGGTTCTGTTTCTGGGTTAGTGGCTTCAAACTCGGGTTAAAATCAAAAAAAGAAGAAAGGTAAAGAGATGAAAAAGGGCAAATATAACCCAAGAGATATCTGCAATTACTGCAAAGAACCAGGACATTGGAAGAAAGATTATCCCAAGAAGAAAAAGAAGGAATCTGTTGCAGCAACAGCTCAAGAAGGTTACTCTTCTGATGATGTTATGGTGCTAACACCAGCTGATCAAAATCATCAGTCAAGTGATCAATGGGTGCTAGATTCTAGTTATTCTTTTCATATGTGTCCACAAAGAAACTGGTTCTTGACATATGAAAGAAAGTTAGGAGGAAATGTCTTAATGGGAAATAATTCTCCTTGTAAGACTATAGGCATTGGTACAATTCAGATCAAGATGTTTGATGGGAAGATTAGAACTCTATCAAATGTTTGCCATGTTCCAAATTTGAAGAGGAACCTGATTTCAATAGGAGCTTTGGATTCAAAGGGTTTCTCATGTAGTGTTGAAGGTGGAGTAATGCAGATCAGAAAGGGAACAACCACAATCATAAAGGGAACCAAATTGGGGAATTTATACATTTTACAAGGTTCCACAGTTATTGGCTCTACATCTATAGCATCACAATCAACCGAAAATGGATCAAAAGAAAGCAATCTTTGGCACATGAGATTGGGGCATATGAGTGAACAAGGTATAACAATCCTCAGTAAAGAAAGTCTTCTTGGAAAACATCAGAAGGTCCAATTGCAGTTTTATGAGCATTATGTCTTTGGCAAGAAACACAGGCACAAGTTCACAAAAGTAATGCACACTACAAAAACCACCTTAAATTATATCCACTCTGATTGTTGGGGACCATCTCAGGTATCATCAAAAGGTGGAGCTAGATATTTCCTATCCATTATAGATGATTATTCAAGAATGACTTGGATATTCATGCTGAAATAGAAAAATGAAGCTTTCAAATCCTTCAAGCAATGGAAGACTCTAATTGAGAATCAATCAGGAAAGAAGGTTAGAAGACTTCGTATAGATAATGGTTTGGAATTCTATTCAAAGGAATTCAATGAATTCTGCAAGAAAGAAGGGATTGTCAAACTCCTCACAGTTAGGAACACTACTCAACAAAATGGTGTTGCTGAGTGTATGAACAGGACACTTTTGGAAAGAGCTCGTTGTATGCTTTCCAATGCAGTGCTGGATAGGATTTTCTGGGCTGAAGCAGTAAGTACATCATGCTATCTGATAAATAGGTTTCCTGCCACTGTAATAAATGGTAAAACTCCTATAGAAATATGGTCAGGAAAACCTGCAGATTACTTTACTCTTAGAATTTTTGGATGTCCTGCCTATTATCATGTCAATGAGGGAAAGTTGGAACCAAGGGCTAAGAAAGGAGTATTTATGGGTTATTGAGATGGGGTGAAAGGGTATAGGATCTGGTCATCTACTGAAAGGAAAGTTATCATGAGTAGAGATGTAACTTTTGATGAGGAAGCTATGTTTCACCTCAGATCAAACTATGATTTCACAGAAGAAAGGAGAGATGATGCCCTAAAGCAGGTGAAGAGTGAAAGTTCAATGAGCAAGCATTATGATGAACTTCACCAAGATTCAGAATCTCCAAAATCTGATACAAGGGAAGCGTCAGTCATGACTCAAGAAAATCAGCAAATAGAAGTTGAATCTCAAGTATGTCAAAGTAAAACAGTACCAGAGAATTCAACTCTCAGAAGGTCACAAAGACTGACCAAACCCCTTCAGAAGTATGGCTATGAAGACATAGTTGCCTATGCCTTACAAGTAGCGAAAGAGGTAGATCCTTATGAACCAACCACCTATCAGGAAGTAATCAAGAGCAATGAATTTGCTCAATGGATTGCAGCAATGAGTGAAGAGATGGAATCTCTTCACAAGAATCATACATGGAAGTTGGTTAAGTTACTTGAAGGCAGAAGAGTGGTTGGCTGCAAGTGGATTTTTAAAGAAAAAGATAGGAATTCCAGGTGCTGAAGCTATAAGATATAAAGCTTGACTAGTTACTAAGGGTTACAGTCAAAAGGAAGGTGTGGATTTGATGATCACATATTTGATACATTAATAAGATTTCATTCTTAGTCATTTACACTCTCTATGTACTTAATTGATTGAGTTTTATTATGTTTTGTAAGTTTGGGCTCAAATTGGACTTAATTGAATTTTTCAGCATGATTCATATCTTACACTATTTCTGTATTTGGGCCATATCTTGGGCTGTAGGTGGTATTTGGAGGTGATTCTAGTGGCATTTGAAAGATAAGAGAGATATCTATAACTTTATGAAGACCTCAAAGGCCTAATCACACGAGTAGATAACTCAAATTGGGATTGAAGCAAGAACCAGAGTGTTTTCCCTAACAGCTTAACCTATGGGTTCTGTTCATCACATATTTCGGGATAGAAGTTGTAAAATGGGTTGAAATTTGGATGCTGAATAGTTAAGACCAATATCTACAAGTTTTATGTTGAACACTTTTCTAGAATCGGACTCCTTGAAGGTGATATTGGGCTTGGAAGTCAGAACAGAGGAGCTGTGACTGGGCCTGGGCAGTGTTTAGTAAATTGAACGTATCTGGAGTTAGAGAAATGATATTGGGTTCAAACCAAAGCCATTTGAAAGCTAAGATCCAGGCCTACAACTTTTATGAAGACCACTTGGTTCAAAAATGATGAATGCAATGACTTCAGAGCTGCATGATTTTGGAGACAAGGAATCTCCATAATTTCCCACTCACTTAAAGTCATTTGGCATTTTCCACTCATTTTCCACTCATCCAACCACTAATGACTCAGCCCCCTTGTCATTTTGTATCTCTAATCCTCTATAAAAGGAGGCCTTGGCAGATCATTAAGAGAGTTAGGTGTTAGTTACCAAAATGATGCCATTTTGTTACTAGGTTTTCTTGTAGTAATTTTCCTTTGTTCTAAATTAAAGTCATGTTCTTCCTCTTCTTCTTCTCTCTTTCTTTCTTCTTATCTATGAGTAACTAAGTTTCATTTTACTTGGGTGAAGGGGTGAAGCTCTTGGTAATGAAATAAGGTTAGATTAATTTCTCTCTTGTGCTTAAATGATATATTTTCAAGTGGTTATTATACGTATTGTATTTTGTTTCCAATCAATTTAGAAACCCTCCTTGTAAAGTGGAGTTCTTGATTTGTTGTAGACAAGAGATTGGCACAATGAATGCTTTAACCCATTTACAAGTGGTGGTGTTAGAAACTCTCCTTATAAAGTGGAGTTCTTGATTTGTTGTAGACAAAATATTGGCATAATGAATGCTTTAACCCATTTATAAGTGGTAGTAATATTTTTGGAAACATAATATAAATACGTATATAGTTTTAATAGACTTTTAACGTTGTATTTTTCGATTGGAGCCTCCATGTTGTGAGGATTCTAATTGAGTTATAAAAGGAATTAATCTTACCTTTATTTTATTTACCAAGAGTGGATCTTTTAACCTAAGTAAATAATTTTAATCATAGTAACAAAATATTCACTTCACCTTAATTAATCTTCAACAATTCCCTGTGGATCGACCTCGAACTCACCGAGAAATTTATTACTTGAGACAACCTGCACTTGGGTTTGTAAATGCAACAACTAAAAAGTGTGCATCAGGATTACAATGAGATATTCTCTCCAGTTGTAAGACACATATCCATTCGAGTACTACTAGCATTAGTGGCTCATCAGGATTTGGAACTTGAATAACTAAATGTAAAAATAGCTTTTTTACATGGAGAGCTAGATGAAAATATACTAATGGCACAACCAGAGGGATTTGCTGTCCAAGGAATGGAAGATCATATATGTCAACTTAAAAGGTCCTTGTATGGTTTAAAATAATCTCCTAGGCAATGGTATAAAAGATTTGACAAATTCATGACATCTCATGGATATAAAAAAAGTCCATATAATTCATGTGTGTATCACAAAAGGGTGGAGGATGGTTCTTTTATATACTTACTTCTGTATGTGGAAGACATGCTTAATGCAGCATGTCACATTAAAACAATTCGACAATTGAAATCTCTTCTCAGTGCTGAGTTTGACATGAAAGATATGGGAGCAGCTGAGAAAATTCTAGGGATAGATATTTACAGAGATCGTTCACAGAAAAAACTATTTCTTTCACAAAAGGAATACATAAAGAAGGTTCTGACCAGATTTGGTATGTCTTCTGCTAAATCTCTTAGTACTCCCCTATCTACAAACTCTCATCTCTCCTCAACTCTATCACCTCAAACTCAATTAGAAATAGAATATATGCCTCGAGTTCCATATGCAAGTGCAGTAGGCAGTCTAATGCATGCTATGATATGCACTAGACCTGACCTTGTACATACTGTCAGTGTGGTTAGCAGGTTCCTATGTCAACCAGGAAAGGAACATTGGCAAGCCGTGAAGAGGATCTTCAGGTATTTGAAAGGGACAGCTGATGTAGGTCTTATATATAGAAGAGATACAAGTTATGTGCTTGTTGGATACTCTGATGCAGACAATGCAGCAGATTTGTATTCAAGGAGGTCTGTTACAGGCTATGCATTTACTATTGGAGACTCTTTGGTCAGTTGGAAAGCTACACTCCAGCCCACAGTAGCTTTATCCACAACAGAATCTGAATACATAGCCCTAACAGAGGCAGCTAAAGAAGGAATTTGGTTGAAAAGACTGATCAGTGATCTTGGTTTCACCCAAGAGCATGCCATCATTTTCTGTGATAGCTTAAGTGCCATTTGTTTGGCCAAAGATTAGGTGCACCATGAAAGAACCAAACACATAAATGTGAGGTATCATTTCATTCATACTGAGAAAAGAATAAAAATTCAAAAAATTGGTACAAAGGATAATCCAGCTAACATGTTCACAAAGCCAGTTCCTAAAAGTAAGTTTATGCATTGCTTAGACTTGCTAAATGTTGATTGTTAGAAGTAGTCCTCTGTGGCAGGCAGCAATAAAGCTTTGATCAGTTCTCAAGCTCTTTGATGACAGAAGGAAGATTGCAATCCAAGGTGGAGAATTGTAAAGATAGCTTAAATCTTAGGTTTGAGATAAAGTCAAGTAGTTATGTTGTATATTGTAACAGAATTAGTTAGAGAAATCGATTCTGTTATTCTGTTATTTTTTGGCTCCACAAGGTTGAAGCTTTTATATAAATAGAGGAAGCCAATGCTAGCTGTGAGTGGGTGAAAAATCAGTTTTGTGAGATCATTCAGAAAAGAGTGTTAGAGATATACTTTGTAATTCTCAAGAGTGATCCCTTTTGTAGACCTTTTGTAACTACTTGTTCATAGTGGATTCTTTGTTGCTGCCCGTGGGTGGATATAGCTAAGTTCTTTAGTGAACCACCTACATTAATTGTTCTGTGTTCATCTTTTATCATACTATTTTCTTTACTTATCAGTTTTATAATTTTGCACGCTTCCTAGCTTGGCTAACAAGCTCTACTCAGTTCAGTTTTCGTAACATATATGTACTTGGCTAAATTTATCAATGAAATAAAATATCTTTTGTCCTTATGAACTCATTTGTTGTTTTATTATTTTGAATGTTTATTTGCTTATGAGTTTGGCATAATGACTAACCTCTATGGATCCAAAATTGATGGATACTAAAGAAAGTACTTTGAATTGTATTATAGGGTGATAACTACCTCAAGCAAGCATTTAAATGGAATAAATTTATTCAACTTGAGGATAGTAAAGTTTAAAAGGATTCAACTTTTAAATAGGGTGCAAAGAATCTCTATTCCCTCATGAAAACTTAAAGCTTGGAAGTTGAAGTCACCTACAAAAATCCAAAGAGTGCACTTTTGGTGATATCAATATCTTATCCTTATTTATGCTTTAAATTGAATATCATGTGATATTTGGACAAGTAGATATTTGTGTTTATGCCTTTATATGCCTTAAGTTGTGTTTTTCTAGCATTATGTCTTGAAAGTGTCTTTACATATGCTAACATGCTAGATATGTACACACTTTGTTTGGAATGACATGTTTTTATGGTAATATATTTGCTCTTGAGCTTGTGATCAATTCTCTTTGTTCAAATATTTAAATTCACATGCTCATAAGTCATTCTAATCATTTCTCTTTGATGCCTAATTGTCTTATATACTCACTTAGAGATTGAAGAGTTAGAAGTTATATGTCTTCTTGTTTGAAATTACTTGATATGTTTATATCTTGAAAACAAGAAGTAAATGATTCATTTTTTAGTCTTGAACTTGTCTTTGAACTTCAATGATTTTTACATTGAAGTATATCTTGAAATAAATCATAAGTGTTTTCAAAAACTTATAATTCCATGACTTTTCAATTCTTGCATTACAATAAAGGGATTTTTTTTAACATGTGTGCATACTAGAATTCCTTACTTAATATTACGTGCCTTACATGATCATTGTTTTCCCCAAAATACTTATTTATGTTTTAATGATGATCATGTATTTCTTGATAAACTTGAATCATGCCTTAAAATACTTAAATCATATTTGTGGATTCAAGTGCTTATGTGCTTCATGCATTCTTGTTAGAGCTAACATTGCATAGTTGATAATGTGATACATGATTTACATTATATATCAACATAAATTATGCTTGTAAATGAGATTAAATGATATTTGATGTCAACCTACGTTTTAGAGAACTTTTAGAGTTAGCTTTGCAAATGATGATATCTCTATGTGCTTCAAATATAATAATCAAATATAAAAATGTCAAGCATATGTGGATAAATGAGAAGAGTTGAATGAAGAGGGACACAATGAGACTTTCTTCAAGTGCAATGGAATGGAATACTCAATAAAAGAAAACACAAACTCAAAAGACCTATAATTGAAGAACATTCTAAAGAAGCATCACTATCTATATAACTCAATAAGTATCTCTATCCTTAAGTTATTGTGGTATTTTATATGTCATGGATTGTATGATACTTGTTGATGAATTGATCTTAAATGATTAAATGCTTTCTTTACATAAGAAGTATGCTTAGAATTGATAAAGTGCCTAATTGGATATTAACTTGCTAATTTGTCAATGCATTTAGGGTGGATGATATTAGTTCTATACATGCTTTGATCTCTATAGCATATTTCATCAAGGAGATGTGCTTATGTTCTTTTGACTTGGATTGGTCACTCTCAACAAATATATGATTTTAATATAAAACATTTTTACCCTTCTAAATTTCTTTTGAAAATCTAATGAGTTCTTGTAAAATTCTTTTTGAAAGGGGGGAAGTTTTAAAATGGTTTTTGATTGATGAATTAAGAATATATACCTTTTACCTTTCTTTTCTTTATGATAGTGTGCTTACATGGTCTTGGTATGCATATTTTCTTTACCTATCTCGTGCTTCAATAAGAGGGAACTCATCTTACTTATCTTACATATTTTTCTTTCATGTCCTTGTTGACTAAAAATATATCATGACTATGTTAAATTATTATATTTTGATAACATGCATATTTTGAGGGGGAGCCTAGCTCTTAAATTGGTACTTATATCTCTTGGCTTACATCCTTACTTGACATGAAATGTTTTATTACTAATACTATCAACATGTCAATAAAGATCACATCTTATTCTTTTTCCCTCTATCAATGAAAGAAGGTAAACTTTCTTAAACTTCACATCTTTTAATTCTTTCATTGAAAAGATCCTACTCTTTTTGACAACATGAGTTTTACCTATAAGGAAAAAAATATTAAATTTCCTTCCTAAGCCTTTTTGTTGATGTCAAATAGAGGGAGTGAAAATTAGAGAAAAAAATATGTTATTGTGCTTATTGATTGATATGCTTACATGAATATCTATTCTTCTATATTACTCAACATGTTTTTCTTTGGTGATTTGTCATCATCAAAAAGGGGGAGATTGTGAAAATAAGTTTATCCCAATAATTTAATATGTTAAGTTTTAATGATGACAAATACAAGACAAAAAGAATGATGTTTATGCTTCATAGATGTGCTTAATAAGATATATTATGTTATGCATGATTATATACTTTATCTAGCTATATTTCACTTAATAATCATGCAATAAGATATGTGTATCATTCTTTATACAATATATCCAATAATGCTTTATATGAGTTATAAATGAATTAATATTGGATTTGACTCTAATTAAATAAAAATATGAAAATTGTTCTTTGTTGTATCATATATAGAGATATCTTTTAGTAATTGATAAATATCTTCTTTGGATGTGTCTATGAAAGTCTTATATGCAAGTTAGACTAACTAGATTTATACATTTATGAATCATGCATATAAAGATATTAAATTATGAATTTGGACTAACTATGTTTGTTTAAGTGAGCAATAGTTTGTAGGATAGTCCAAGTACCAAGAGTGAGCATTGTAACAAGAAAGCAAAAGATCACAATTATGTTCAATTCGAGAAGAATGAGAATGATAATATGTTCTAAACATTTTGCAAAATTTGAAGAGAAAGAAATATTTTGGAAGCTTGGATTACATCAAGAATTGATGATGGCAAATGATCAAGTCCCAAGGTTCTTCAAGAATAACTTATAAGACTTAGATCTTGTATAAAGATAAATGGAAATCACACTAAACTCAAATATATTTTAACATCTTTATAAGTATCTCTAAAATGTTTAAATGTCCAACAAAGTGTTTTTGGAAAGCTAGTCTTGGTGGTAATTCAAACCATTGAAAAATAGTCAAGTTTGAGTTTTGCAAAACTGACATTTGGTTACTCTTTTAATCATAACTTTCAAAATACTTTGAATTTTGTTCTAAAACTTTTTTCATTTGAAAATAGACTCAAAGATCTTTTCAATGAGTAGTCATTTGCTTTAAATAGATAAGAAATGAAGAAGTTATGACCATTTGAAGTCAGTTTTCAAAACCAGAGTGGTTTATTTGAATAAGGGATATATTATTCGAATAACACACCCCAGAAAACGTTCCAGAACGTGTTTTTAAAGATTTATAGGAAAAAAATGTTTTATTCGAATAGCATGACCCAGAAAATGTTTCAGAATGTGTTTTTTTAAACTTTATTTGAATAATAAATGTTTTATTCGAATAACACAAGATTTATTTGAATAACAATGTTATTATTTGAATAAAAATGCCCAAAAACGTTCCCAACGGCTATAAATGACTAATTTTCATAGAAAATCATTTCTAAACACTACCAACCGTTATTTTATCATTTGGGCTCTATAAATAAGTGTAGATTGAAGTATTTACACTTGGAGAAACTCTTGAACACTTGGTTTGATCCTTGAATCATCAAAATCATATTTTGAGCTTTAAAGTGTAAATCATTGATACCCATTGAGCTTCAATTTATATTATCCACTCTTGAGAGAGTTTCTTATTGTCCATAATTTGTTCTTGAAGTTGTATATCTACTCTTATGAGAGTTTTTATTCTTTCTCTTCATCTTGAAATCATTGTAAAAGGGTGAGATATCCCTCAAGAAAAAAAATGGTGATGTATCCCTTATAGTGAGACTCAAAACATAAAGGGTGAGGTATCCCAAAGGTATTGTGAGTGCTCTTTATTATAAATGTCATCAAGTACTTGTGAAACTTGAAGAGTTGGAGGCTCTAGCACAAGGGTGACATATCTCAAGGTATGAGGAGTGCTCTTGTTTGTACAAAGGTTTTCCTAACACCCATGAAGTCTAGGAGATAGAGAAAAAAATCTCAAGTTAAGCTTGGGAATGAGATGTAGGCCATAAGTGGTTGGTGGCTGAACCAGGATAAATTCTTGAGTTTGATTATCTCTTCCCTACACTCTTTAATTTCAATATTTAGTGTAATATATTTATCTATTATATATCTTGTTATCTTGATGATTTGATTCTAAGAACTTGATATCTAGCTGGTTATCTAGCTTATTCACTTGATTCATCATATATCCCAAGTTGTATTTGAGTAATGTATAATAATTGTATCTTTGTTAGACTTATTTCGCTACATGTGATAATTAAAAATATTAAAATGCATAATTTCTCAAAGTTGCAATAAAATTTGTAATCACCTAATTCATCCCCTCATGGGTAATGGTTGTCATAGCTAATAGGGTTTACGTGGCTTGTATTGTAATCAAACACCACATCGCAATCTGTACTTTGAGCTACTGAGATTTTTTTAATCCAATTTTAATCATTGAAGGATTGCCATTAGAATTGTCAAATCAAACTGTTGACCTTAAATTTATCTTACTTGAGACATAACTTAATGAGTAATCATGTATTCATGAATGGACAGAAATTCATCGAATGAACAAACTTCCTTTTATTACTTTGGTAAACTAACTATAGATGAACCTTTGGTAAAACACATACTTGAATAAGAAAACAAAGCAGAGAAAACAAAAGAAAGCTGCAAAGGACAATATTAGTTCCTTGATTTTTATCCACTTGATTCCCTGTAACTGATTGATAACTCAATCTCTGTCTCTGTTGCTACTTCCCAAGTCTAGTCAATTGAACAAACAAAATTTGCCCCTGTGTAGACAAGCGAACACAAATAAAATTGCCTCAGTTTAGTGAATCCTTCAAGGATCTTTAGGCCATCTTCCTTTGAGATTTCGCTTATTTATTTGCCCTGACTTTTGCTTAGGTCGCCCTTTCGGGTTTTCAACCTAACGAGCTCTTTTTTTTTTCTTTTTTTATTTGCTCTAACTTTTGCTTAAGTCGTCCTTTCGGGTTTTCAACCTAATGAGCTCTCTCTTTTTGTTTTTTTTTTATATATTGCTCTAACTTTTGCTTAGGTTGCCTTTTCAGGTTTTCAACCTAACGAACTTTCTTTTTTTATTTTATTTTTTAGGCATAGAATCTCTTGACAACATCAGTGTTTATGGGTTTTGGCAATTCTTCTCCATCCATATTCTGCAAAATTAATGCTCTTCCTGAAAATGTCTGCTTAACTATGTAAGGGCCTTCGCTCGGAGCCCATTTTCCTCTAGTATCCTCTTGATTTGGAAGAATCTTCTTCAAAACCAGATCTCTTGCGGCAAATTCTCTAGGACGAACTTTCTTGTTAAAAGCTCTGGTTATTCTGTTTTGATACAACTGTCCATGATAAATAGCTGCCAATCTTTTTTCTTCTATCATATTAAATTGCTCATATCGAGTCTTCACCCATTCAGATTCCTTTAACTCTACTTCCATCAACACCCTTAGAGAAGGAATCTCAATTTCGATGAGAGGGACAATCTCCATCCAATACACCAAAGAGAAAAGTGTTGCCCCAGTGCTTGATCATATATTAGTGCACGCATGCAAAGCATAGGGTAATATTTCATGCTAATCTTTGTAGCTCACCACCATCTTAGCAATAATTTTCTTGACATTCTTATTTGCTACTTCTACTGCACCATTCATCTGAGGTCTATAAGGAGCTGAATTATGATATTTGATTTTGAACTTTTCACAAAACTTCTGAATCTCAGCACCATTGAGATAGACAACATTATCTGTGATTATCCTTTCTGAAATTCCATATCTACAGATAATGTCTCTTTTGAGGAATTTCAAAAATACCTTTTGAGTAATATTGACATACAAGCAAGCTTCTACCCACTTAGTGAAATAATCAATTGCCACTAAAATGAAGTGATGACCATTGGAAGCTTTGGGATTTATGGGTCCAATGACATTTGTTCCCCACATCAAAAAAGGCCATGGAGATACCAAATTGTGCAAGGGGAATGGAGGTGCATTGACTCGATCTAGATACATCTGGCATTTTTTACATTTTTGAACATATTTTATGCAGTCTGTTTCCATGATAGACCAATAATAACCACTCCTTAGAATTTTTCGTGCCATCATATGACCATTAGTATGGATTCCACAGATTCCTTCATGGACTTCGATCATGATTATTCGAGTTTCATGAGCATCCACACATCTAAGTAAAGTGCCATCATGACTCCCTTTTTTACTAAACCTATCCGTTCAGGAAAAAGGTCGTTGCTAACCGATGGATAGTTTTCTTATTCACCTCATTTGCCCCAGTTGGGTATTCTTTGTGCTGAATGTATTGCTTAATATCATGATACCAAGGTGATGCACACTTTTTAGTTGTTTCATTTACAAACCCAAGTGCAGGTTGTCTCAAGTAATAAAATTCTCGGGAGTCCGAGGTCGATCCACAGGGAATTGTTGAAGATTAATTAAGGTGAAGTGAATATTTTGTTACTATGATTAAAATTATTTACTTGGGTAAAAAGATTCACTCTTGGTAAATAAAATAAAGATAAGATTAATTCCTTTTATAACTCAATTAGAATCCTCGCAACATGGAGGTTCCAATCGGAAAATACAACATTAAAAGTCCAATTAAAATAATATATGTAATTATATTATGTTTCCTAAAAATATTACCACCACTTATAAATGGGTTAAAGCATTCATTGTGTCAATATTTTGTCTACAACAAATCAAGAACTCCACTTTATAAGGAGAGTTTCTAACACCATCACTTGTAAATGGGTTAAAGCATTCATTGTGCCAATCTCTTGTCTACAACAAATCAAGAACTTCACTTTACAAGGAGGGTTTCTAAATTGATTGGAAACAAAATACAATACGTATAATAACCACTTGAAAATATATCATTTAAGCACAAGAGAGAAATTAATCTAACCTTATTTCATTACCAAGAGCTTCACCCCTTCACTCAAGTAAAATGAAACTTAGTTACTCATAGATAAGAAGAAAGAAAAAGAGAAGAAGAAGAAGAAGAACATGACTTTAATTTAGAATAAAGGAAAATTACTATAAGAAAACCTAGTAACAAAATGGCATCATTTTGGTACCTAACACCTAACACCCTTAATGATCTGCCAAGGCCTCCTTTTATAGAGGATTAGAGATACAAAATGATAAGGAGGCTGAGTCATTAGTGGTTGGATGAGTGGAAAATGAGTGAAAAATGCCAAATGACTTTAGGTGAGTGAGAAATTATGGAGATTCCTTGTCTCTGAAATTATGCAGCTCTGAAGTCATTACATTCGTCATTTTTGAACCAAGTGATTTTCATGAAAGTTGTAGGCCTGGATCTTAGCTTTCAAATGGCTTTAGTTTGAGTCCAATATCATTTCTCTAACTCTAGATACGTTTAATTTACTAAACACTGCCCAGGCCCAGTTACAACTCCTCTGTTCTGACTTCCAAGCCCAATATCACCTTCAAGGAGTCTGATTCTGGAAAAGTGTTCAACATGAAAGTTGTAGATATTGGTCTTAACTATTCAGCATCCAAATTTCAGCCCATTTTACAACTTCTATCCCGAAATATGTGATGAACAGTACCCATAGGTTAAGCTGTTAGGGAAAACACTCTGATTCTTGCTTCAATCCCAATTTGAGTTATCTACTCGTGTGATTAGGCCTTTGAGGTCTTCATGAAAGTTATATATATCTCTCTTATCTTTCAAATGTCACTAGAATCACCTCTAAATACCACCTACAGCCCAAGATATGGCCAAAGTATAGAAACAGTGTAAGACGTAAATTATGCTAAAAAATTTAATTAAGTCTAATTTGAGTCCAAATTTACAAAACATAATAAAACTCAATCAATTAAGTACATAAAGAGTGTAAATGACTAAAAATGAAGGCTTATTAATGTATCAAATATGTGATCATCAAATTTCCCCACACTTAACTTTTTGCACTCTTGGGCAAAACACAAGACCAAAACTAAAAAAAAAAAAGAAACAGACTCAAAAGCTAAACACTCTAAAAGACTCAATTTCTAATAATATTTACAAATGAAGAGCAATTAATCATTCAAGTAATCAAAACATTCATGAGGTAACATATCTTCATATCTCAAATCAACAAGCAATGATATTTCAATTGAAAAGCATAAGTCAAGAATGATAGATTTTCACAAGATTCACTCTCAATCCCTCAAGTGTTTAAAAGGTTTGTGTTTCACTCAATTCAACCCATGAAAATTGTACTACCATAAGATTGCTTATCTTCTACTTCTCCACTACTCAAAAACAACATATATACACAAATCATGAGGACTTTATTCAAGGTTATAATGGGGTCAAGGTAAAGGTGAAAGTAATATAGATAAGACAAGTTAAATACCCAAGAGAATAAAAAAGCATTATGATACAGTTAGAATGGAGAAGATGTTTGAGAACATTCATTCTAAATTTCTCAAGAATTTCTTAGTTCTTCCTCTTACAGGACAATGACCAATATCTGACTAATGTTTTGTTGAAGATCAATTGGTAGGTTAAATTCAATGTTAGGCTTGAACATTCTCCTTCTATTCTTGTTATTTCCAATCATCCACCCTCAGTCTAGGTATGGATATATCACATGGTGCATTTTTTTTATTGTAGCAATAATCAACTTTTTTTTTTATATAGACACATTGTTTTTCTTTTTCTTTTTTATAACTAATCTGCACATGCACCCCCACACTTGTTTCAGAACTCATCAAATAACAAAGTCAATGCTTTCTTATTCCCTAAGGTTGGGTTAGAACATGGTTTTTCATTTAAGGTACGTAATGAGTTAGAAACAAAGAATGGTCAAATAAGTTCAAAGGGGTTAAACAAAGGAAAATATGTAAGGTTAGCTATTTGGTCAAAGTGGTTAATTCAAGAAAATTTGCCTCAATCATGTTTATGTATGCATGTGAAAATGTAGCTTTAAAAAGAATCAAAGCAAGTTCTAGAGTAACAATTCCATGAGAAAAAATCACTCAAGAAAGAAGAGAATGGTATAGATGTTCAATCCATTCATCGATAAGCTCAAAATCTCATAAGGCATAATTCTATCATTCTCAGTCCACCAATTCAACATCCATAACCAAGCATGTGAATTTTAAGAAAAAAGATAATTTACTCAATCATGCAAATTTCCCTGAATTTGAGTTGCTATTTTTACACAAACTAGTTACTACCTCAACTAAGATACGTCTCAAGAGTAAATTTACTCCTTACTCTGCCATCCTTCATTGGTTTAGTAAGTTACTGACAAACACATAAACACAACAGACATATTAATATACACACTTTCTAAAAAAAATTATTTTTTTTAATTTTTATTTTAATTTTTACACAACTATCCTTCCCCCCAACCAGATCACAACATTGTCCTCAATGTTAACAATTAAATCCAAACTGAAGAAATAATTATCAATATACATCAAAGAAATTATTGGGACAAAATTAAACAAAGTAATGAGGAGAAGTCACATACCCGAAATGCTTAGACGAGAAGAGAATAACTACATCTTGACAATGGTTAGCAATGACAAAAAAAAAAGTAAAATGAAATAAATAAGCATGCAAACAAAATTTTTTTTTTGGGTTTTTTTTGTTTTATATTTTTTTTTGGCCGATACTATTTACATCCCCATACAAAGGCTCCGAAATCTGGGAGGCACTTAAGCCGACTCAATAAAAATACAAAATACTAAAAACTTACCTCAACTTTGGTAGACAGGATCATCTACCAAAGTTTCTGCTACATCTGGATCCTTCAACTCAAGTTATAGCTTCCACCGCTGACCATTTACCTTCTTCCAAATTAATTTTATAAGAACAGACCAAGGGACGAACACCTTTTTATCAAGAATGCTCCAACCTTTCATAAGAAACTCATTAAACTTTGGTTGCCATGCATGAGTGTCATGATCTTGAGTTTTATCAAAAATAGTAGAAATATCAACTACATTAGAGGGATTCGATAGAATTAAACTCGAATTGACAAGAAAATTCTCAAGGGGATCAAATTCATGGGTTGTAGAAACTCCCCTATCCATGATTGAGTAAATCATGTATGTCTGGTGGCCTTCGTCATCATTTTTACGGCTTAACAAGACTTTTTGTCACCTTAGGTTCCTTGGGTAGCTCAAAGCATCACTACTATCTTGATTCTTTTCCACATCCTCTAGCTCATTCACACTCAAGGAGTTCATCACTTTGGATATTTGGCTCTTTATCTCCTTACTTTCTTCAACAACTTTTTTATTCTTAAGGGTTATCACTGACTTGACTTGATCTATTTGTTGGTTTTCTGGATTACCATCTTTTAGACTGTATTGACCCTTGGGATTTAGTTGAGGTTGAGAGGGAAACTTTCCTTTCTCATGAATGACAAGTGCAGAAGAAAGTTTAGCAAGAGTGTCTTTTATGTCAATCATGGTTTGATTGTTGTGGTTATTGATGGCCTCTTGTTTTTCCATGAATGCATGCAATGTTCCTTCAAGGTTTTTCCTATATGGTGGGACATAGGGTACATATCCTTGAGGATTTTGAGAATCTTGCTGTGCTTGAGGAGGTGGTGGTTGCATGAGTTGTGGCTGATTGCTATTCCTCCAACTGAAGTTCGGGTGATTTCTCCATCCCGGATTGTATGTATCTGAAAAAGAAGAAGTGAATGACTTTTTAAAATTGTTCATTGCATTTACTTGCTCATGCACAACTTCTTTAAACACAGGAAGTTTTGGACATTCATTTGTTGAGTGTCCTAATTCATCACAAATGCCACAAATTTCTTCATTTTGCACAAATTTGATTTCTTTTACTTTCCGAGATTCCATAGCTTCAATCTTTCTAGCCAAACTAGCAAACCTTGCATTTAGATCTTCTTCTTGACTAAGATGATATTTTCCTTTATTAGCATTTGCAAGGTTAAATCTAATTGAATTTTCAGAAGGATTAGTACCATGCCAAGATTGAGAATTTTCAGCCAAATGGTCTAAATAGTCTAAAGCTTCATCAGGTTCTTTATCAAGAAATTCACCATTGCACATTGTTTCCACAAATTGCTTGGTTTCAGGTGTTAACCCTTCATAAAAGAAACTTAAAGTGCGCCATTTTTCAAAACCATGATGTGGGCAAGAATTCAACAAATCTTTAAAACGTTCCCAACTTTGAAAATATGCTTTATTTGAAATTTGGGAAAAATTTTAGATTTGTCTTTTCAAAGCATTGGTTTTATGTGTTGGAAAAAATTTCTTCAAAAACTCACATTGCATTTCTTGCCATGTGCCAATTGATCTTGGTTTCAAAGTGTTAAGCCAAGATTTTGCTTTATCTTTCAAAGAAAAAGGAAACAATTTAAGCTTAACAACCTCTTCAGTGCAAGTTTGATCATGAAAAGCAGTACATACTTCCTCAAATTCTTTTAGATGTAAATATGGGCTTTGAGATTCTAAACCATGGAAATTAGGAAGTAAAGAAATCATACCTGGCTTGAATCTAAAATTATTGGCATTGACTGGAAAGATAAAACATGATGGACTAGAATTTCGGGATGGTTGCAAATACTCACGCATGGTTCCAAAGCGGTTGATTTTCATGTTCATCATGCACACTTTCGTTTTCACCATTGTGCTTAATATGTGTGATTGTGATTCGAGACAAATCAATATGTAAAGTACTGGATTAACTCTAACCAAACGACTGAATTTAAATCACGATACCAATTAAGCATAAACAAGTAACTTACAGTATAAAATAAAATGTACAAGATAGTAATATAAACTGTCCATTAAATAATAACAAAGGTGGGGTAATAAACCAACCACCAAATAAAAAAAATAAAAATGGTGTGGTAGAAACCAACCACCAAATAAAAAAATAATAAAGGTGAGGTAATAAACCAACCACCAAATAAAATAAATAAATAAAAATAAATAAAAAGTTAGTATGCAGATAAATTAAAATGTTAGAAGTAGATAAAGTAAAAAGTTAGATAGTTAGTAAGTTAGTGAGTTAGTAAACAAAAAAAATGACGAGAAAATAAATAACAAAAAAATGACGAGAAAATAAATACAAAAAATAAAGTAAAAAAAAAAAAAAGGAGAGTTACCCCCACTAAGTTAAAATGTACAAGAAAATAAAATGGAGAATTACCCCCACTATACAGAAATTAAAATGCAAAAAAAATATAAATAAATAAAGTGCGGAAAGTAAATTACAAAAAATAAAAATAAAAGGGAGAGGTTCCCCCACTAAGTTAGTATGCACAGAAATTAAAAAGGGAGAGGTTCCCCCACTAGTTAGTATGTTAGTATATATACAAATTTTTTTTTTTTTACACCAGAAATTCAGTCTTCAAATCAAGTCCCCAAGAACGGCGCCAAAAACTTGATGCACACTTTTTAGTTGTTGCATTTACAAACCCAAGTGCAGGTTGTCTCAAGTAATAAAATTCTCGGGAGTCCGAGGTCGATCCACAGAGAATTGTTGAAGATTAATTAAGGTGAAGTGAATATTTTGTTACTATGATTAAAATTATTTACTTGGGTAAAAAGATTCACTCTTGGTAAATAAAATAAAGGTAAGATTAATTCCTTTTATAACTCAATTAGAATCCTCGCAACATGGAGGTTCCAATCGGAAAATACAACATTAAAAGTCCAATTAAAATAATATACGTAATTATATTATGTTTCCTAAAAATATTACCACCACTTATAAATGGGTTAAAGCATTTATTGTGCCAATATTTTGTCTACAACAAATCAAGAACTCCACTTTATAAGGAGAGTTTCTAACACCACCACTTGTAAATGGGTTAAAGCATTCATTGTGCCAATCTCTTGTCTACAACAAATCAAGAACTTCACTTTACAAGGAGGGTTTCTAAATTGATTGGAAACAAAATACAATACGTATAATAACCACTTGAAAATATATCATTTAAGCACAAGAGAGAAATTAATCTAACCTTATTTCATTACCAAGAGCTTCATCCCTTCACCCAAGTAAAATGAAACTTAGTTACTCATAGATAAGAAGAAAGAAAGAGAGAAGAAGAAGAAGAAGAACATGACTTTAATTTAGAACAAAGAAAAATTACTACAAGAAAACCTAGTAATAAAATGGCATCATTTTGGTACCTAACACCTAACACCCTTCATGATCTGCCAAGGCCTCCTTTTATAGAGGATTAGAGATACAAAATGACAAGGAGGCTGAGTCATTAGTGGTTGGATGAGTGGAAAATGAGTGAAAAATGCCAAATGACTTTAGGTGAGTGGAAAATTATGGAGATTCCTTGTCTCCGAAATCATGCAGCTCTGAAGTCATTACATTCGTCATTTTTGAACCAAGTGATCTTCATGAAAGTTGTAGGCCTGGATCTTAGCTTTCAAATGGCTTTGGTTTGAGTCCAATATCATTTCTCTAACTCTAGATACGTTTAATTTACTGAACACTACCTGGCCCAGTCACAGCTCCTCTATTCGACTTCCAAGCCCAATATCACCTTCAAGGAGTCCGATTCTGGAAAAGTGTTCAACCTGAAAGTTGTAGATATTGGTCTTAATATTTAGCATCCAAATTTCAGCCCATTTTACAACTTCTATCCCGAAATATGTGATGAACAGTACCCATAGGTTAAGCTGTCAGGGAAAATACTCTGATTCTTGATTCAATCCTAATTTGAGTTATCTACTCGTGTGATTAGGCCTTTGAGGTCTTCATGAAAGTTATATATATCTCTCTTATCTTTCAAATGTCACTAGAATAACCTCTAAATACCACCTACAGCCCAAGATATGGCCAAAGTACAGAAACAGTGTAAAACGTAAATTATGCTGAAAATTTTAATTAAGTCTAATTTGAGTCCAAATTTACAAAACATAATAAAACTCAATCAATTAAGTACATAAAGAGTGTAAATGACTAAAAATGAAGGCTTATTAATGTATCAAATATGTGATCATCACAAGGTTTACCATCCGGCTCGCCCTCCATATTGGCACAATACGCAGGCTCACCTTGGGTTTTCACTTGGATAAGTTGGACATTATTCTGAATATCCAGCTTAGTCATTACAGCCAACGTAACCAAAGCATCTGCAAATTGATTATTCTCTCGAGGCAAATGAGTGAAGGCCACCTCCTCAAACTTCTCAATCAACTGAGTCAAATACTTTTGATAAGGCACCAATTTTGAATCTTTGGTTTGTCATTCACCATTCACCTGATAAATGATGAGTGTTGAATCTCTAAATACTTTTCGTTGCTTGATCCCCAAGTCAATTGCAACTTGTAAACCATTAGCACAGGCCTCGTATTCTGTAACATTATTGGTGCATTCAAAATCCAGCTTGATAGCAACTGGGTATTGCTTTCCAATTAGTGAAACAACCACGACTCTTATGCCACTACTATACATGTTGACCGCTCTATCGAAATATATCTTCCAAACAGGTTTATCCTCTTCTTCTTCTTCCACTGTCAATATTTCTCCATCAGGGAACTCAGATGTTATTAGTTGTCCACCGTCAAGAGGGTTTTCAGCTAAATGATCAGCAATTGTACTTCCTTTGATGGATTTCTGAGTCATGTACTTGATGTCAAACTCTGATAATATCACTTGTCATTTTGAGACCCTCAATGAAACTTGAGGGCTTTCAAATATGTACTTCAGAGGATCCATTCGGGAGATCAACCAAGTGGTGTAATACAACATGTATTGTCTTAGCTGTTTTGAGGTCCATAATAGAGCACAACAAGTCTTCTCAATAACCATATAAAGGGTTTCACAGTCATTAAACTTCTTACTCAGATAATAAATTGTTTGCTCCTTCTTTCCTGATTCATAATGCTGTCCTAGCATTACTCCCATTGAAGTTGGTAGCACAATTAGATACAAAATCAATGGACGACCCGATGTAGGAGGTACCAAAATAGGAGGATTCATTAGACAAGCCTTTATCTTGTCAAAAGCTCTTTGACATTCTTCATCCCATTCACCCGGCTGATGCTTCTTCACCAGTTTGAATATAGGCTCATAGGTACTGGTCAAGTTAGCAATGAATCTAGCAATGTAATTAAGTCTCCCAAGGAAACTTCTCACTTCATGCTCCGTCTTAGGAGCAGACATCTCTTGTATTTCTTTTACCTTATCCGGATCCACCTTTATTCCTTCTCTACTAACGATGAATCTGAGTAATTTCCTAGTAGATCCTCCAAAAATACATTTAGTAGGATCGAGTCTCAACTTATACTTTTTGAGTCTTTCAAACAACCTCCGTAAGACTGCTACATGGCTTTCCCCTTCTTTTGATTTGGCTATCATATCATCTGCATAAACCTTGATTTCTTTATGCATCATATCATGGAACAACGCAACCATAGCACATTAATATGTGGCCCCAACATTCTTTAATCCCAAAGATATTACTGTGTAACAAAAAGTTCCCCAAAGGCTAATAAAAGTCATCTTTTCTTTATCATTAACATCCATAGGGATCTGACTGTATTCAGAATATCCGTCCATAAATGAGAACATGTGATTTCCTGCTGTACTGTCAATAAGAACATCGATACGAGGAAGTGGGAAATCATCTTTTGGATTGGCCTTATTTAAATCCTTATAATCCACACACATCCTGACTTTCCCATCCTTCTTAGGTACTGGCACAATATTTGCTACCCATTCCGGGTGTCTTGACACCTCTAAGAATCCAGCTTCTAATTGCTTAGTCACTTCTTCTTTGATCTTTAGTGACATATTAGGATGCATTCTTCTCAACTTTTACCTTTTTGCTTCTACATCTGGGTATAATAGGATTTTATGTGATGTTATCTCAGGGTCTAATCCAGGCATATCTCTATAGGACCATGCAAATACATCAAGATATTCTTTAAGTAGTGCCACCATGTCTGTGCACTCTGGATTATCTACTATCTTCAACTCTTTCTTTTCTTTTCCGGTCCCCATGTTAATTACTTCTATTACCTCATTATTCACACCAAATTCCCTCTCTAGGTATTCCAGTAATTTTTCAAACTTTTCGATAATTTCTTCCTCTTCACCAGATCTAGGGGTTTCTTCATCAAACATTGTGGGGCAATCAATTGATGAGTTTTTAAGGTCCCTTTCATGAGGCAAACTTTCTACAAGACTCAGATTCTTGGAAAGTAATTTGTGTGGAGCTGGAAAGGTAAAATAGAGTAGAAATGACAAAGCAAGAATTATATAAATGGATCAAGAATAAAGTATATATATATATATATATATATATATATATATATATATATATATATAATATATATAAAGAGAAATTGATAAAATGTAAAAGGACAAGCTAAAGATGCAACACAGAGAAATGTTGAATAAACATGCAACTTTATTTAGTTAATGTCTCAAGTAACATAAATATAAGCTCAAAACATAGCAATCTTAAATAACTGCTTAGTACATTGTGACTAGACAATTACTTGAAAAGAATCACATCAATTATTACTTCAGACTTCTAGTTCCTCAATGGCTCTTCATCAATAACAGGACAGATTGCTTTGCACTCCTCTGGGCCCTCTTCATACAATGCGTTAATAGTGAGATGGTATTGGGGGCGAATAACTTCTTTAGGCATAACTATCTCAGCTGGTGATGGGAACGTTTCACTCAGATGAGGAATGTGCTTCATCTTGCCCCCATCATTCATTTTTCCACAGCCAGACCCCTTATTCTTCCCTCTAGGGATGCTTTATATCCAAACCCAAACTTGTCTAATTTTTCTAGGAATGACACTGGCAACCGAGTACCTTGCAATTGTGAACCCAAGCCTTTTCTTTTATGGTATCCATTACTTTCCATAATCCAGGCCACCACCAGATTCATATTTTGTGTTGGGAGTTCATTCCTGCCAAGTCCGGTCTCAACCACCTCAAAACCGTGTCACAAATTTTCCTTATCTTTCTCTGTACTCTCCACATACGACATTGAAACTGGTTTTGACAGCATGATTTCTTCCTTTCCATGTATAGTAATGACTGACTCATTTTCAATGTACTTAACACTCTGATGCAGAGTAGAAAGAACAGCACCAACAACATGGATCCATGGTCTTCTCAGGAGCATCGTGTAACCAGGCTCAATATTCATAACTTGGAACAACACTTGAAAGTTACTTGGACCAATCTCTAGCGGCAATGTCACCTCTCCCAGAATGCCTCTCTTATTTCCATTAAAGGCTCACACAACCATTTCTCAAGGGGATAGTTCATTCTCATTTATTGATAATGAGGTTAGAGTCGACTTAGGTAGGATATTCAGTGCAGACCCTTCATCAATCAGAACCTTCGCAACTATATATCCTTTATATTTGAGGGTTATGTGCAAGGCCCGTAGATTTTTCTTAGACCGAGAGATGATCTCTTCATCAATAAATGTGATCACGTTAACGCGTTTCACTGGGTCCACCATGTTGACAACATTTTTCGGCGTAACATCGGGCTTAATATAAGTCTTATTCAGCACTCTCAGTAACATATTTCGATGCATCTCAGATGTCAAGATGAGTGATAATAGAGATATTCTGGCTGGAGTCTTCTTCAACTGTTCCATCACATCATATTCACTTTATTTCATAACTTTCAAAAATTCTTCTTCCTCTTTTTTTCCCTTCTCCTTTTCTCTCAATGTTTCCTCCCTATTCCTTTCTTTAACATTTTTCTTTTTCTCTACCTCTCTAGGGATGTAACATCGTCCACTCCTTGTAATTCCTCCTACTCCAACTATATTATACACTGACTCTTCCTCTTGATGTATTTCGACAATTCGGACCCCCGAAGTCTCTTCTCCGACTCCCTTTGTCTCTATCTTAGTCTCATAATTCCATGACACTGCATGAGTATCACTATAAGCAAATGAGGTTGGCTTCTTGACTGTCACTACCACCTTCCCTAGTGTCGAATCTTGTTTGAGGGGTGGCACCTTCAGCATAAAGTGCTCAACCACATCAACTTCTTTAGAGGAAACTGCCCTCTTTCTAGCTTGTATTACTCCTAAAGTGAGTAATCCCTAGACTCGAGCCTTAAAGTTCCAACAGTTCTCGATATCATGTCCCATTCCCCCACAATGGTAAGCACAACTTGACTCCGCATCATACTTTTCCTCTTCTTTCATTGAGGTAGCTGGTACAGTGATAGTATAACCTGCTTTATTCAACCCTTCAAATATTTTCGCCATCGACGTACGCAAGTTCATGACATTCCTTATTGGAGGTCCTTCCATCTCTAAGGCATTTACCACATTCCTTCCACCATAATTAGGAATTGAGTTATTGACAATACTGGGTCCAGCCTTCTCCTGAATGGCTAGCTTTCCATAAGCAATAAGCTTCCTTACTACAGTTTTAATTCACAATCTTCAACTGAGTGTCCTGGGATATCCATGTGGTATTTGCAAGTTGAATTTGGGTTATACCACGCTGGGAACGGCGGTTCAAGGGGATGCACAGGAATTCCTGAAATGAGGTGAGCATCAAATAACTTTTGGAATAAATCTGTGTTTGAAATGGATAATATTAGGAAAGGGGGTAGGTTTTGGGGGCGAGAGCAGCCTTGATTTTGGAAGGTTGACCATGGCTGTAGGTGATTTGGGAAATTTTATGAAGGTGCAAGTGGATATTGGGTATAGGTTGGGCGAGTTAGTGCATGTGGTTGTAGTGTGGGAACATCGTTGATGTGGAATTATGGGATTTAAGGTATATTTATAGGTGGAGCGGTTAGGCCAGGTAGATGAGAAGGTGCAAGTGTCTGATAAGAAGGGTAGAGGTTTGGGTTATATGGAGGGGCTCAATAGATAGGGTAAGACGGTGGAAAATGGGCTTGTGAAGGCTGTTGGTTTTGCACGTAGCTCACCTCAGGCTCCTTTTTCTTAGGGGGAAGCCCCTTCTTGAAACCACCTTCATTATTTCCAGTTGGCAATTTACCAGCCTTTACCATAATTTCAATATTCTCTCCAACAGCAATTAATTCAGCAAAGTCTCAATAAGCAGCACTTGCCATTATCCCAACATAGGGAGTTCCTAAGGTCCCCAAAAAATATGAGCACAATGCTGTCAATGTCAATGGTGGTTGTACTTGTGCTACGAGAGTTCTCCATCTCTGGGTATACTGCTTGAAGGTTTCCTCATTTTTCTTTTGTAGTGCTCCCAATTGCTCCTGGGTTGGGGTTGTATCTAGATTGAATCGATACTGTCCCATAAATAGGTTTTCCCAATCATCCCAAGAAGAGTTTTGGAGAGGTCTTGTTGGATACACCATTCCAAAGTAAGCCCAATCAAGCTTTTACGAAAGAAGCTGACAAGGAATTTCTAATCCTTTGACCAAATTGACATTTTGGTAATGTATGTTTTCAGGTGAAAAAAAGGGTTAGTGCTCCCATCATATTTGTCGAATTCTAGAATCTTAAAATCCTTTGGGATGACAATGTCAGCAGTAGGACACAACTCTTTTATCCTTAGGGGACCATAGGTGCTAGGACTCTTGATTGCTTTGATTTGTTCTTCCATTTTTTCTATCTATTCCTCCTTCACCTTATCATTTTGAAAGGTTACATAACTAGTCCCAGTAGGAAATCCTATTGACAATAGGATGGATGTATGTTGTTATTCCCATGTGAACTCAGTGTTATCATGAACCTCATTTCAATTACTTTCCAAAGAATGATACCTTTCTCCGATAGGAATTACTAGTGATGCAGTATTTGAGGTTCTTCCCACAAAAGGCATCTTAGTGGTGACCCTAGGGTTTGTCCTCATGGAAGTCATATTTGGGGGGGTGCGAATGTGCCCTAGTTACTCCTATACTTCCGGCTGCCCCAGTGGTGCGAATATGTTGTTACCAAGTGGCCTCAATACTCAAAAGGGGGGTGAATTGAGTAAGTAAAACAAGTTCGCAAGTCTTTCACAAATCGTTTGATAACTAATTTTCGTTGAAGCTATAGAATGATTAGAGATAATTGGATAGATGAGATAAACCTTTTACTTATAAATGTGATAGCCAATAGAGACAATATTCAAGCAATTCAATAAAACAGTGCACAAAATAAAGAGAAGGGTTTAGAGAAAACAAACACAATGGTTTATCCTGGTTCGATCATCAATCCATTTGTGATCTACGTCCAGTCCCCAAGCAACAACTTGAGATTTTCACTATATCTTCAAGCTTCAATGGGTGCTTGACAATCACTACAACCTTGAGCACTCAACACTTTGGGATACCTCATCCTTATGCTTGAGCCTCTATTTTCCAAGGGATACCTCACCCTTTTATAGTTTGGAGGGATGTCTCACCCTCTCTAGAGATTATACAAAGATTGAATAGGTAGAAACTCTCTTCAAAGAGCAGATAATACAACTGAAAATTCAATGGGTATATGATTCACGATTTACGCTCAGAAATAGAGTATTAACGGAGGAAAAGATGAAAACTCGTTTTTAATGCTCAACCAAGGTTTTTCAGATTGATTGTCTAACCTTCATAAATGCCCAACAACTTCTATTTATAAGTCATTGAAGTTTAGAGCCGTTGGGAGGTGGTTGGAGCATTAAATGTTACGAACTATCTGTTAATTTTTGTTTCTGGAAAGCTCTCTTATTCGAATAAGAGAATCCTTATTCGAATAAGGCTTTAAATAGCACAAGCATGTTTTCCTCTATAATGTGTTATTCGAATAACATCTTGGTTATTCGAATAACCACGTAAATGTATGGCTTCTGGGAAAACATGTTATTCGAATAACATTCATGTTATTCGAATAACTCATTCGAATATTTGATTTCCTGAGTTCTTGTTATTTGAATAACAACATTGTTATTCGAATAACCATTTAAACATGGTTTTGCTGAAAGGCTTGTAATTCGAATAACAACTCTGTTATTCGAATAACCATTTAATAAAATGATTTCCTGGAGATGTGTTATTCGAATAACACTTTGTTATTCGAATGACTTATTCGTGCCAAAATGTTTTTTGAACCATTTATTCGAATAACACAGGGCTTATTCGAATAAATCTTTTCCTGAAAGATTATTTGGAATCCCTGACTTGTGTTATTCGAATAAGAAACTCATTATTCGAATAATACATGCGAAAAACATGTTTTATGCCTTTTTAAATGTTGCTCTTGATTTTATATGATCTTGTAGGCTTATGGACACGAGATGGTTGATTCTTTGGAAGTTAAAAACCATATTGAAGCTTGAAAACTTGTGTACTATTTTGAAATGTAAGATTGAGTTATTGTGAATCTTTATATATACCTTTACAAAATGATTGAAGTCCTAAAAGCTATACTTGATGGTCTTGAGACTCTTGGACTTGATCTTGCAACATCTTTAAGTTTGTTATCATCAAAACACATTCTTTATAAGATACATGCCAATCACATATGCTCCCTCATGGCTGACAGCATTTCCTCCATTCTTCTTTGAGATTCCATCATTTCATTTATCCTCCCTTTCACCTCATCTACTTCCATACTCAAATTTCTTCCTTTGTTCTCAACTGTCATCGCTGTAAGCTTTACTCGAGCTCTTGTGTTGTGAACTCGGATTTGATTGGTGTCTTCTTTCCTTAGTCGCGCAATGGTTCCAAGTCTCCTATGAACAATCAAAGTACAATTTATTAAAAATAATCATGATTATTATTGATTTGTTAGAGGACCATTGTTAATTTGTGTCAAGTGGATTTGAGTGAGTATATTTGATCTTTGTTTGTCATGACCGTTTCTTAGAACGCCATGTTCAAAAGTTTGTTTGTCATGATCATTACTTAGAATGTCTCGTTCAAAAGTATTAGGTCTTTAGTAAAACATGGGATCAGAAAAACAAAAAAAGCGTACTTTATTCAATCGAAAAAGAATCACTAACATCATTTGAGAGGAGTACATCATATCCACTCTATTTGAAATACATCATTGTCTAGTCTAATTCATCCTTCTCAAACGAATACACCTTGATCATTTGCTTCATTTGTCTAATAAGATTCTTGCAATATTCAATGAAGTCATTAATCTCTGCCGGTGTCTTAAGAGGATTGACCATCTCATCAGTCATCTTCAAATAATATGGACCATCTGCAATTGTCGTGTTGGCTAGATATGCTAGTCTCGAGAAGCGGCCCATCCAAAAGTGGGCTTCTCCTTTCCATTCACTGATGTCCTCTTCCCATTGTTTCATCTGATCCATTAGCTTCTGTAGATCCTCTTGTCCCTGTTGTAATGCTGCTTCATACCCTGTAATCGCCTTGTCAATGTGTAACCTCTCCATTTTGATCATGTCCTCATATCTCGCTGACACTATTTTTATTTGTTGCTTCATGTTATCTACCTGTTGAAGAACGTTATTTTGTGCTAATTTGGCATTGATGAGCTGCTCTTTTAGTTGTTGATTTTCAGCCAAAGCCCTATCTCTTTCTTGCCCTTGGAATCCCAATTCTTTGTTTGCAGCTTCCAAGCATCTTTTACTTCTTGACATATGTTCTTGCTCTATCTTTAGCTTCTTATTAGCTCTTTCAAGAGCGTGACTTTTCTCAGAATTTTCACGCTTTAAGATTGTATATGCTTAGCGAGCCTTTTTCTAACTCTGCTTCTAATTTCCTTTTTTCTCCATTGGCTTCCATTAGCTTCTTTTTTATTTCTTCATCTTCTATCGGAACTGGAGGTAGAGATTTATTAGCTAAAATTTTTAAAGGTAATTTGACTTCCTGAGCTCGGTTCTTGACCCACTACCGATAGCTTTCTTTAACTCCACCACTTCTGACTCCTAGCTTCTTACCCTTTTTGACGACTTTCTTCCAAGTGCCTCAGACCTTTATGAGTGTCTCAGTACATTTTGTCTCTATGTCATAAATAAAGGGGGTGATTTCCAATTCTGAATGTGGTCCCATCATAGGATAACCGAGTTGTCGCAATGCGAACGCGAGGTTGTAGTTAATGCACCCCTGAGTACCCATCAAAGGAACCTTAGGAAAACCTTCACACTGATAAATCACAGATTGCCCCTCTTTGCACTGTGGGTACCATACAATTTTCCCTTCCTCAAGTTTGGCCAATTCCTCTGCCCATTCACGGCCGTTCGTGGTCTTCAACTGAAGCATCTTGAGACCTGTAATAGGACATGGATCCTCATAGCCCCTCTTGAACATGTGACTTGTGAGCCATACGAATAACATCGGTAGACATCATAAAATCTGCTTACCCTTCTTTTCATGGCAGAAATTCAAAGTGTAGTAAACATCAGCAAGAATAGCTGGGACGGGATTAGCGGCATCATTCCTTCGAGCAATGAATACATCGATTGCTGTGAAATCTACCAAGTCTTTATTACTCAGGAATAGGATACTGCCATAAATGGTTAGGGCTAGCACATCCATAAAGGTATTCTAGTGTTCAAGCTTGGCTAGGTAGCGCATGTGCTCTTTTAAGTATTTCCTTGGGAATCCCTCTATTCTTTTCCTATTTTGCTTTGCTTTTTGCAGATCTTTTACGTGAACCTTCAAGACGTCTGCTATGGTTGGCATGCATGCATAATGACCCATATATTGGTATAGTTTTTCCTTTTCCAATGGTAAGCCCAAGATCTGCTCAAACTCCTCTAAGGTGGGGGCCAGCTGAAAATCTTGAAATATGAAACAACGTAACGATGGGTCATAATATTGGGCTAGTGCAGTGATGGCTTCTACCCGCAAGTCCACTTCTAACAGATTTAGAATCCTCTCATATCTTGTAGTGAAGGTTAGATGTTGTGTCTTCTTCAACATTCGGCCCAAACTCAATAAGCTTTCTGTGTTAACTTTCTTGGCCTTAAGTTGTAGGGTCTTTTTCAAAATTGCCTCATTGTGATTTGATCCTATGGCACTTTCCATTATTAATCAAAGATACTCACTGCTAGTCCTTAGGCACTTAGTTTCAACAGTCCTCCAACAAACCTGGATTTAACACATAAGGATTATCAATGCATGGTTTTCAGAGAAAACATGATGTGGAGAATGATGACTTGTAATGCAATAATGAGTGAACGAGTTGTTGGTCCTTTAATAGTGACTCACCTCCTCTTTTGGGAAATTTTTTTAAGAGGGGCACAAGTACGATTTATCATATTAAAGGACTAAACAACTCTCAAGATATGGATAAATCTAAAGGTAATGAAAAGTATGCTCCCTTTGTGTCCTAATGGAGTTGCCTTAAACTTGGGAATTCTATCCTAAGGATCTAAAAGTCTTTTTGATTTGTGAGAACTTTCATTGGGTGACTCTTCTATTCTAAAGGTCTCTAGAGTTATGTCTCATTTCATAATGTTGACCACAAACAGTGGGTAAACCACTAGGTATGAAACTTTCGTGAAAAAAGTACACTCTAGATGAGGTTTTCGCGATAACCAAACATGATGTATATCCAAAATAGCTACTACTATGCAACCTCTACCTAACTTAAACTTCACTCAGACCTGGGTATAGGGCACCACTCAGATGTGTGTGCATAATGTGTAGGTACTGTGAGTGTAGGGAGTGTACAAACCTTTACAATCTTAAAGACTGCCCATATCCTACAAAACAAAGTAAACACAACAAACTCCAAAAGTTTTCTACCCTAAGGTTTACAAAAAAAAATCAAATATATAAAAAAAGAAAGAAAAAAAAGTAAAAGGGTAAAACAAACATATAAAGATTACAATATTTGCATAACTAACTTTTACAGGCTTGACTCTCAAGTATCCCTAGTGGAGTCGTCATCTGTCACGACTGATGATCGCGGCAGAATAATAACTTAAATTTAAAAAATTAAAATTAGGAGTCGCCACTAATTTTATTTTTTTTATTAGAAAAAATTGAAAAACCCAAGAAAAATAGTCTTTGAAACTAGATTGGACTCGCAAGTTAGTTATGTGAAGGGAATAGTAGAAACTTAATTTCATAGCACCCCTAATAGATCTGTCCTAAGATAGTACCTTAAGTTAATTGTGTAAAATTAACAATCTCAAAATATATTTATTTCACCCGTTTTATTAAAAAAAATACTAAAAAATAAATAATTTATGAAAATTTAATTTTTGGCTTGACGGAATACAAGTTCCGCTCCTACGTATTCCCGAGTGCAATGAAGAACTTAAAGTCATGCAGTTTTTTAGAAAGTATTTGTGGGTTGGTTGATTTCAATTAAAAAATCCTTAATTTTTTACCTTTGAAAATTCAAATTAACAAGTCGTCACGACTCAGTTAATCCTATTAAGATTCGAATAGGTGAAACTCGGCATCACGCTAGAGACGTCACCTATTGCTTGTCAAATTTATTGAAAAAAAAAGTTTTGAGCCCTTATCGATTAGTGATTTATTTTATAAAAAGTTTGAAGACATAATAATAATAATAATAATAATAATAATAATAATAATAATAATAATAATAATAATAATAATAATAATAATAATTTAAATCATAATAATAATAATAATTTAAATCATCAAGTTGTCACAATTCAGATGATTATAAAAAATTATAAGATTAACAAGTTGTCACAACTCAGCTAATCCTGTTTTATTTTTCTTAATTAATTTTGATTTTTGAAAATTTTAATTAACAAGTTGTCGCGACTCAGTTAATCCCGTTAAAATTCAAATAGGTGAAACTCGGTGTCACGTTAGAGACATCACTCATTAATTATCAAGGTTGTCACTAAATTTTTATTTAAAATTATCTAAAAAATAAAAAAAATGAATTTTGAGTCTTTATCAAATAGTAATTTGTTTTGTTTCAAAATAAAATAAAAATATTTGAAGACAAAACAATAATAATAATAATGATAATAATAATAATAATAATGATAAAAGAAATTTGAATCATCAAGTTGTCACAACTCAAATGATTACAAAAGTTACAGGATTAACAAACTGTCATAACTCAGATAATCCTGATTTTTTTTTTAAGAAAAAGGTTCAAAAATTCATTTGATTTTGTTTTGTTTTTTTTAAATTGAATCATTAAGTTGTCACAATTCAAATGATTATAAAAATTATAGGATTAATAAACTGTCACAACTCAGTTAATCTTATTTTATTCTTAAAAAAAAGTTTAAATTATTTATATTTCTATTCTTATCATTTTTTTACTTATCTTCTTTTTTTGATTTTTTTAATTTTGATTTTTTCAGCCCAATGAGCACCTTAACCCAAACCAAAAAAAAAAATTGAAAAAAATAAAAAAGAGGTTTGAAAATAGAAAGGGAAGGAAAAAATAATAAAAAATAAAGAAATAGAAAAACAAACGAAAAAGGAAAAGAGAATACAGGGAGACAAAACAGGGGCTATGGGCTAACGTGGGGCTACGGTGGCGGTGCAGTGCGAGCTATTGGAACGGTGGATCGTGATGGTGAGACGGTGGAGGCCGGTGGTGCTTTGTGGGGTCACAGATCAGCTACGGCTAAGTGGCGCAGTGCTCTGTTTTATGATGCTCGTAGAACAAGAGTAGAATAACAGCAACGACTTCACGGGTTTGGGCGACGTTGCTTGGGCAGAGATCTGGTAGCTGATTTGTGGACGGGCGGAGAAATTATAAGGCGTGGTGGCTCCGATTCGAGGTTACATTGCTGTGATTGGGTGAATGGGTGCAGGGCGGAGCTGTTGCAAGTTCTGGTGGTGCTTTGCAGGCTATGTCATGGTTAGCTCTGGTGTGGTGATTGGCCCAGTGGGGATAAGGGCTATGTGGTTGGTTAGCCTTCATGGGTTGATGATGTAGGTCAATGTTTGGTTAGGCACAACTGGGCTATTCACGGTGTTGTATAGTGGGTGTAGTCTGGTTGGAACGGTGGGTGTGAAACAGGGGTGAAGCTGTGTGATAGTGAAGATGAAGGTGGTAAGGTCGTGGGTAGCAGGGACTAAGTGAATGGTGGGTTATATTATTGGATAGTGATAGTGAGTTGTGTTTTCATATGAATGAGTGTGTGGAAAGTGGATATGGGGTACTATGTGCTGATGCTTGAGGGTGACATAGTGGCATTGGTAAGATTAGAGATGAATGTTTGGGTTGCAGCAAGGGTATTTGGTGAAGGTGGTGAAGATTTGTGAGGAGTTTGAATGTGAAGTAGTGATGGAGGGATATTTTGGTAGAGGTACGAAGGGAGGGCAACGTAAGTGAGAAAAGCAAATATGACTTGGGTGTATATGTCAAGGCTGAAAAAGTGCCTTTTAGTTGAAGTGGGTTGTGTTTTTATAGGGAGGATTAAGCTGAAGTGTTTAAGTTGAAGTGTGATTAGGATTTGTTTAGGATGATAAGTTATAGTCTGTATAGGATGGGTTATGGTTAGTTTAAGAGGAGTTATGGTTAATTTAGGATAAGTTTGTTTAGGATGAGATGGTTTAGGATGAATTTAACGGATGAGTTCATTTAGGATAACAACTGCTAGAGTTTGCTTAGGATAAATTCAATGATATATGGGTTAGGAGTTGGGTTAATGGGTTAAGTTATAGGTTCATGGGTCAGGTTATGGGTTAATGGGTCATTAGTTGGATAATGGGTCATGGGTTAGATAATGTGCCCATGAGTGAAAGCTGAGTCTTTTTCTTTATTTCCCTTTTTCTTTTTTTCTTTTTTTCTTTTTTTTTTATTTACAAAATGCCTCGAACAAAATTGAGTGTTCACAATGCCAATCGATGCCACCAGCGTTACACTCATGATGACTCTGCTGCCCACCTTGCTGAAGCATTCACTGGGTCTTATTCTCTTAATGACCCTGCAAGCTCTGAGTGGTTTTTAGACACTAGGGCTTTAACTCACATGTCTAGTGACCCCTCTGTTTTGGATAAACCCACATCATATGTTAGTAACGACTCTGTAATTGTGTAAACGATGCATCATTACCTATTACTCATACAGGCTGCCTTTCCTCTACTCTTAATATTCATTTATTAGATGTCTTAGCTGTTCTCCATCTTACCAAAAATTTACTTTCCATTAGTAAATTAACATATGATATTCCATTGGCTGTTACTTTTACTAATAATCTTTTTTCCATTCAGAATCGTCAAATAGGAAGGGTGGTAGCAACCGGTAAGAGGGATGGTGGCTTATATGTGCTAGAGCGTGGCAACTTGACCTTTATTTCTATTCTTTAAAACAAAGAATTACACACTTCCTATGATTTATGGCATACTCGCCTTAGACATATAAATCATTCTATTATTTCTTCTTTGAATAAAAAAGGCCATCTTTCTCTTACCTCTTTATTGCCTTTTTCTCACTTATACAACACTTGTTAACTTGTGAAAAATCATCACTTGCCATATCCCCGAAATGAACATAGGTCCTCCTTAATTTTAGATCTTGTTCATTGCGATATTTGGGGTCCCTTCCCAGTCAAATCGAATTCGGGTTTTACATATTATGTTCTTTTCATTGACGATTATTCTCGCTTTACTTGGCTTTTATTCCTTAAAATTCAAATCTGATTTCTTTAATGTTTTCATGCAATTTCAAAAATTTGTGAGAACTCAATTCTTTGCCCGTATTAAGATTTTCTAGAGTGATGGTGGGGGTGAATTCACTAGCTCTTGCTTTACAATTCATCTTCGTTCCTCTGACATTCATCATCAGTTTTCTTGTCCCTCTATACCTGCTCAGAATGATCGCGCTGAATGAAAACACCGTCATGTGACTAAAACTGGTCTCACCCTTATTTTCCACTCTCATCTCTCTCCTCGATTCTACGTTGGCGCCTTTAGCATTGCGGCTTACATCATCAACCATTTGCCTACTCCTCTTCTTGGAGGTAAGTCCCCTTTTGAGCTCTTATATGGTTCATCTCCCAATTATGCTAATTTTCATCCCTTTAGTTGTCATGTTTATTCGAGTTTGCGTGGTTATATGCCTAATAGATTTTCTCCTCGTAGTATTCATTGCATTTTTCTATGTTACAATCCCTCCTATAAAGGCTTTTGTTGCTTTGATCCCCTTACCTCTAGGCTCTATATCATTCACTATGCTCAATTTGATGAACTTCATTTTCCTAATATCACTACCTCTCAGGATTAGCCACTTACTTCTCTTCAATATTCCAGTTCTCTGGAACCTAGTCTTCTCCATACTAACCCCCTCCTATATATCCTGCACCCTCGTCTTCCCTAATTACTCAGTCTAGCTCAAATCCATGTGCTATTTGTACTGATCCAGTTTTTGAGTCTTTGCAGGATACTGGTTCCTTTGCAGGATACTGGTTCCTTTGCAGGTCCCTCTTCACCCATTCTGGACTTTTGTCCACTCTTTCCTTCTGAGGCACAACATGCTCCTCTTGTTCCTGCTACATCCAAATTGCTTGGTTCTCATCCCATGCTGACACGAGCTAAGGCTAGTATTTTTAAGACTCACCACCTCGCGAATCTTGGTGTCTTGAGCTCCTCTGCCTTTCTTTCGACTTTACTTGCCTTGCTGAGCCTAAAGGCTTCAAATCTACTACTAAGAATCCTGTCTGGCTTGCCGCCATGGATGAAGAAGTTTGAGCTCTATAGAATAATCAAATTTGGGTTTTGGTCCTTTGCCCTACCAACACCAACATTGTGGGCTCCAAATGGGTGTTTTAGACCAAATATCTTCTTGATGGCTCCATCGAAAGACTCAAGGCTCGTCTTGTTGCTAAGGGTCACACCCAAGTCCACAGTCTTGACTAAACTGATACTTTCAGCCCTATTATCAAGGCTACTACTGTTCGTGTTGTACTTTCTCTTGCTATAACCAACAAGTGGCCCTTTCATCAACTTGATGTCAAGAATGTTTTTCTCAATGGTACTCTCATTGAAAATGTCTATATAGAGCAGCCTCCTGGCTACATTGATCCTCATTTCCCTAATCATGTATGTCAATTGAAGAAAGCTCTCTATGGCCTCAAGAAGGCTCCTCGTGCCTAGTTTTAGCATTTCAGTTCTTTTCTTCTTCAACTTGGGTTTACTTGTAGTCGTGCTGACATATCTCTATTTGTTTTTCATAAGCACTCTGCAGTTATTTATTTACTTCTTTATGTTGATAACATCATTATTATTGGGAACAACTCCTCTCTTCTTGACAGCTTTACTTGTAAACTCCATTCTGAGTTTGCTACCAAAGACTTGGGTTCTCTCGGCTATTTTCTCGGTCTTGAAGCCTTTCCTGTTGCCAATGGTCTTTTTTCTTAATCAACTCAAATATGCATGTGACATTCTTAGTCGGGCGTAGTTGCTTGACAGCAAGCTAGTTCCTACTCCCATGGTTGTCTCTCACAATCTGTCTACTGATGGTCCTTTGTTCTCTAATTCTACTTTATATAGGTCTCTTGTTGGTGCTCTTCAATATCTCACCATCACGCGGCTTGATATCTCTCATGTTGTCAACTTTGTCAACCAATTTCTACATGCTCTCACTAACGATCACTTTCAAGTAGTTAAGCGTATTCTTTGCTATGTCAAGGGCACTCTTCATTTTGGCCTTACTTTTCGCTGCTCTACTGCTCCTAGTACTCTCATTGCCTACTCTAATGTTGATTGGGCTAGTTGCCTTAACACACGTCGTTCCACTTCTGGCTACGCTATTTTCCTTGGTGATAATTTGGTTTCTTAGAGTGCTAAAAAGCAACCCACTGTCTCTTGTTCAAGCTGTGAATCTAAGTATCGTGCTCTTGCCCACACTGCTGCCGAACTAGTTTGGCTCACTCATCTCATCTGTGATCTCTAGGTTTCCATTCCCAAACTGCCTCTCCTTTTATGTGACAACAAAGGTGCAAGATTTTTGAGCTCTAACCTAGTTTCTCATAAGCACGCCAAGCATGTTGAATTAGACTATCATTTTCTATGCGAACTTGTTTTTACTGGCAAGATACACACTCGATATGTGTCTTCTCATCTTCAAGTTGCTGACATCTTCACCAAGAGTGTTCCTTGGCCTCTATTCGAATTTTTTCGCTCCAATCTTCACATCCATTCAAATCCAATGCTCAATTTCCCAGAGGGGGTGTTGAGGATTATACGCCTATCTCTATGGCTTCCCATACTTAGACTCATTGACCCATAATTGTAGTCATTTACTTGATTCTAGGATATTAGCTTCCATTTTTTTTTAGATATCATTTATTTATAAATATATTATGCAATTATAAATATAGCATCTCACCCACGTTCAAGGTGTGGTGGTTTCACAACATTCTCAATAATGAATAATAATTATATATTATGTAACTTTTGTGCTTAAAATTATAATTCTTAGAGTTTAGGTTAATAATTGAAAATAGTATAAAATAGTTATTTTTCAATTCTATATAATTGGACTCAGAATTAGAATTCTAATTATAATGTATACACTAAACAAATAAATTGAAACTAAGAAATCCAATTTCAAATTCAAAAATCAATTTTAAATCTAACATGTGACAAACGACACTTATAGAATTTTATCTATAATTTTAGTCTTATACTTAAAGGTGTGAAGACATCTCATAAAAAAAAAAACTACTCTAAACACAAGCATGACTTGTGTGAAAGCTCCACACGTTGTAGAAGGTCATAGTTTAATTTTCGATCTTCACTAATGCTAATACAAATGTGTGGCAAAAAATAAACAAAGTCCTCATTATTATTATTATTATTATTATTATTATTATTAAATGGAAGTACTTACTTGTGGATTGGGCAGCAGTCAAAATAGAGCCAACCTGAGGCCCAAAAACCTAAGGGCCTGCAAGCAGTAAATGCCAAGCACCCAAATAGAGATGCAAAACAACAGTGTCTTCTATTGGTTGTTTCCTTTTCCAGTTTTCCTACAATGAGAATATATTCGTGTTCCCAGAAGACACAACCTTGGATTTTTCGTACCTACTACATAGTGACCTTCCTTGACGCCTTTGGGAGTTTCAAGCATGGGATTCTCAATGGCAGCTTCCTTGGGTTCCCATATTGTTATGAGAGGCACTCATGAAACAAGAATCAAGTGCCAATTATTCTGCAGAACAGAACAGAATAATACCATTAGTTTCAAGTTCTCAAAGTATAGGCCCATTCATAGAGGAATTTTTCTAAGCAAGCAAGAGTCAATTGAGTTTGATGAGAGGAAGAGCCCAAATGAGGTAACACCCATTTTAGCATTTACAATCTTCTTTTGACACAGTTGTTAAAGTTAGTGGCTTTTGCTTATCTGTTTTTCTTTTGCATATATGTGGTGGGAATTGAGAAAGTAGAAACCCATATCTGTTGGGAGAGCTTCTGATTTGTTGGACTGCTTGAAGAGTAGCTACATCCATGTAAATTGGAATTTGTTCCATCCAATATATATATATATATAGAAGAGTTTCCAGTTTTACAATGATGGGATGCTAGAAATTGGTATTCTGGATAGCAATTTCAATTTGTTGATGGAAATGGAATACCTTTGCTGAGGATATTGTTCTTCTTCTTTTGTTGTTGTTGTTAATTTGTTATTGTTGTTATGTGGATGTTAAGTTTCTGGATAGGGAAACAGAAACATACAAATGTGTGGGTTTTATGACTGCTGTAAGCATGGTTGTACAATTGGCCAGAGACCTTTCAGAAGTAGTTGCAATCAAAATTTGTGAAAGTGATAGCAGGGATCTTTGCTGGGGTTCCTGTTATGAAAGACACAAATGATAATAGGTGGTGATTCTTAATGAGATTGCCGATGATTGATTACTGTTTAGCATTTTTCTTCAGCTTATCTTGGACCTAATTGTTGACAATACTATTATCAAAGAGACAAAGACAATAAGATTTAATAGGATGACATCACAGAAGAATCCCAGAGTTTCAATTTAAATTGAAATACATTGGGGCCATGTTTACCATTTTTTTGGGTTAAACATGTTTACCTTTTTTCTTCCTTGATATTTTATGAAAAATTGTGAGTTTGAACAGAAATTCTCATTTTCTTTCTAGAAAATTTAAATATGACTTCCCTATGCTGGTTTCTACTAATGTTATTTGTAATTTAGTAACCTAAGACACGCATTTCTACAAGGGTTCATGTTGGTTGGTCATGGAACTTAAATTTTTCAATAGGGTTTGAAATAGTTATTGGCTTCTATCATTTCTACAAGCACTTGCTAATTTGCCGCCATGAAGTGTACTGATTCTGAAATTGGTTTTCATTTTCATTTTCATTTTGTGTTTTTGTTCATTCCACTTCTAGGTATTGATGATGGTAAATATCATGGATAAATCACATTTGCGGTAGTGAGGATCGGCAATGTAAGATGCAATTTATGATGGGCTGTGTTGCAGAACCTAGGGTATACTATATCTAGTTTGGACTTGTGATATATTGTTGGCTTATTCAGGCAAGTGCCACCCTTAAGATTATTGGACTTAACATTCCGACCCATGGTGCCTATAATGAGTGCAGCCCCTTGTTGCTTGATGCGGCTCTAAGAAGCAATAAGGAAATAATAGCTCAAGCTTTTGTTGTAAATGTGTAATGGCAGTCACTTGATCCTACATATATAGGTTCTCTAGAAAAGGACTTTATGGTATGCGCAGGGTGTTCCTCTATGCTGCTAACTTTCTAACTATATATATCAAGCATATTTGGAGTCCTTTGGAATTCCAGTGAAAGCCGTGAAACTGACCCCTCCCTTTTGGTTTTGTATTATTACAGGTTAGAGAAGAGATCAAACAATGTTATGAACTCATAAACAGATTAGGGAGAGGAGTTTTATATCTTGGTTCTTCAAGGATGGGGCCCAGCCATTCACATTACGTGCAAGCACAAGGGCTGGCTAAAGAGGCAAGTAAATTCTTACCATAGCTTCCTGCCTGTTTTCTTGCATACTTGCTGGCCGGTATAAGTTCACATTCTTTTGTCGGTGAATAACATTGTTATTTCTGGTATATATTATGATAGTGGCAAGGGTCTCCTTTAGAAGTTGTGATTATTCTTTTACAAAATGTCTTGCTGGGCAGATAGCGAATCTTTTGGACTGCACTTCGTGGTCAGGGGTTGGACCAGGGCTAATGGACGCTGTTACTCAAGGTGCTCTGCAAGCAGGAAAACCAGTTGGTGGTTTCAAGATAGGAAAAGAAGCTGGGGAATGGACAACGTCCAACTTCCATCCGTACTTACCGTCAGAAAATTACCTTACTTGCAGGTAATCTACCACCATTGCTTGATTGCTTATTCTATAAATTTGACTGCAGTCAGCTGCTTAGACTGTTTTGACTTTTGAGTTTAGGTTTTTCTCTGCAAGGAAGCATGGACTGGTGGATGCTGTAGTGAGGAACAATTCATTTGATAAGACTGCTGTTGTTGCTCTTCCTGGTGGGATTGGTACTCTAGATGAGGTGTTTGAGATACTGGCATTAATTCAGCTCAAACGGATTGGATCAAAGCTTCCTGTTCCCTTCCTCTTGATGAACTATGATTCATTTTATTCAAAGCTGCTTGACTTTATCAATGTTTGTGAGGATTGGGGCACTGTCTCTAAAGGTGAGGTTTCGTCATTGTGGAAGGTTTGTAACAGCAACTCTGAAGCTTTCACTTACCTGGCAGATTTCTACTGCATTTCTCCCACTGCCTCAAGTAAGAATGCAACTGAATTGTATAGCACGCATGAATCACCTTCCTGATAGGAATTTTGCTTTCCTTGTTTCTGAATACTAAGTAATTCTTTTCTGTCTCAACAAAGCTTGAACTGTAAAATATTCTTATAAACTGTTGCGATACTACTAGGTTTTATTGTTGTTTTGTTGTCTTTTGACATGTGCGGCAATAAGTGCTACTTACATATAAAATGTATCTTCAGATTCATCTGTAGTCTGCAGTTGTGACTTGGATAAAGTGGAAAAAGGAAATGAGTTTTCTTGCCCTTTAGGTTTATTTCTCAACTCTCTCTATTGTTGTTTTTGTCTACGAGGGCTATGTATTCTTATTTTTGTAATTTATCATTGTAGTAAGTTCTTAGCGTTTTATTCTTGTCATTGGATGGTCATCATCTTTCTGACTTATAAACTTTTGATTCTTGTAACTACTATCCCAAATTATGAAGTTTGTACTTTTTTGGGAAGAGTTGAGAGTTTTGAGACTCAACTAGATATTTCAAGTTTCATTAAAGAATATCCAACTTCCTTGGAGAATTGGATCCTGATGGAGCATGCAATTTAAAATAGCTCTAGTAACACTGCTTTCTTGCCATTCTTGTTTTTACCAATTACATGTGGACTGGTCGTCCTGAAGTATGGATTGGTGATGGAGATAATGGAACTTGAGAATATGAGTGAAACATCAGCTTGTCTGTGTTATTCTGCCTTTTTACAGGTCACACTAATTTGGTTTCCATTTCCTACTGCCTGTCAGAATTGGGCTATCCAGCAATAACATAGAACAAAAGCTGGGCCTAAGGATCATTGATGGAGGGTTGCATGACCCCGGTCAAATGATACATCAAGTTTAAACCAAGGTTGCAGAATGTTACATGCAAGAAATATGAAACGTGCACTGAAAAAGTTAATTTTCCGGAAGTCTCTTGATAATATTTCTCTGTAAAAGATGTTTGACCAATTTTAAAAAAAGGGTTATAAAAATACGAAGCTAAAAGCAAAGCTATAAGCTCTATTTTGATTGTGGATGAGGATGGCAAATCAAGACAATCAGTAATAAGGTATATCCTTATTAAAGTATGATAGATAAAAACTTATTAATTTGTATAGATAACTTATCAGTGTTTTGAAAATGGAAATTAATGTTGATACAATGTTAATGTTAAAAAAAAAATTCACTTGCATCTAATGATATATTGTTATATTATTTAATAAATTTGACATTTTATGTGATTGTTGACATTGTCAAACTCATTAAATGAGTTATTAACATAAGATTGAATGATAGTGCAAAATAATTTTAAACTGATAATATATCAAAATTAAATTATTAAAAATATGATTATTAACATATTTTAAGATTTACTAAGGCATAATAAGTTAATAACATAAATTATTTTGAACTTATATTTTATTAACTGTTAGTTTAATATTTTTTATAATGTTTATTTTTTTCTATTAATAATTTTTTGTATATTGCTATATTATTGAAAGAGTTAGATTTTGATAACAAGTACTAAAAAATAAGGAGAAGGGGTTTCAAGGTCACTTTTCATTTAATAATCAATTCGAAGAGGTGAGATAAGTCTTTATTTATTTTTCTTTTTTTTAAAAAAAGACTCATACAAATAACATTATAAAATTAATTTTAATAGATGAGACCCAATAATATATATTTTTTAAAATCTCTATAATTACAATTGAAAAGTTATTTTACTTGACAATACTCAAACTAACTCAAAATTTTATAACTGATTATTTTAATATCAATATTTTATAATTGATTATTTTAACATCAATTCTTTTACCATCTAATCCAAAGAGTCACTCATAATATACTTTCTTTTACCATAAATGTAAAGGTGACCATATTTAAGTTCAAAGTAAGCTACATGTAAGTTTTTCTCGACAAACATCCATTATCCATTTTGTTATTTGCATACAATTTTTCCCTCCCAAAACTCAAACTTTTCAACATCAACATATATTTCTTACTTTTTCTCTCTCTTTTATTCCTACACACTATCAAGTGTCTATATATATATATATATATATATAATATATTACTATGAACTTTTTATTATGAGAGGATGAGAGAAATAAATTTTGACCATACAATTTTTATGGTCAAGATTAAAAGTTTTTTTAATATGATACGTAAAAAAATTACATATTTATATAATTCATTGTAAAGATTAATATCAAAATTAATTTTTTGTGTATAAAACTATTATGTAATAGATCATATATATATATATTACTATGAATGTATGATTGTGTTTTTTGTATTTTTTTTACATCACTTACATATTTAATAATTCATGTATAAATAAATAATAATTTTTGTGTATTAACTATTATGTAATAACTAAAAATATTAATTAATATTTAAATAATTAATAATTAACATACAAATAATTAATGATCGATATATATTATGTAATAACTCAATTACTAATTATTTATACATAAATAAACTATGTAAAAGTTCTATGAATATACTTTTTCTATCATCGAATACATAAGGCAACCATCTTTAAATAAATGAACAATACAAACATATTAGTTTTACCGTTCAAATTTCAAGTACAACCAACCAAAATTCAAACAAACTATATAACCAAAAATGACCAGCGTTTGCAACCTTGGCATTATATGCGTGCATTTTACGGTAAGTCAACAAGAGTCATTATTTTTATTTTTTTGATTTCTCTCTCTCCCTTCCTCCCTTCATCACTCTCATTGTCTGTCCTCGTCCTCTTTCTACTATCAATGGAAGAATTACTTTGTCCATTTTTCATTTTCATTATCATTATCCTTTTTATTTTCACCTAAGTTACTTTTCGATAGAAAAATATGAAAGGTGAAAATCCATTCTTTATTCTTTCTTTCTATTAAATATTAATTCTGATTTTATTTTTGTTTTACCTCCATTTATTTCTTCAATTTTCTAACCTTTTGAACGACAAAATTTCTGGTTGTTTTTAATTTTGTCTCTCTTACTTCGATTTTGATTTCAATTGAAAATAAATTTTTTTATTATTTTTTTTTATTTTGATTTCATTTAAAAATTCTCTTGTCTTTCATGAGTTTTGATTTTCACAAAATAAAAAAAAATCTGTTTTTATTCGAATAGTAAAATGACTATTTGAATTTAATAACTCTAAAAATAAAAAATTATAATTATTCAAATAACAGTACTTAAAAATAAACTGATTATTCAAATAATAATATTATTATTGGAATAACAACACTTAAAATTATTAAAAACTTATACGTTATTCAAATAATAACATACAAATTTGTCAGAAAAATGATTTGAAATCTGTTTTATATTGTTTATTGTTTATATTCTTGTTAAAAAAAAAGAGGAAAAATACACCTGCATAGGATGCCAATAAGTCAGGTTCGAAAAAGTCAAGTGACTCAATAAAAATAATAAAAGTAGACACTTCATCTTATTTTTTTTTAAAAAAAATCTATTGCTTTTTGGTACCACTTCTCACTACACAGCTGAAATCAGATCTAGACTAAAATGGCAGAACTCGCAGTGTCCTTCGCTTTGCAGCAACTGCTTCCACTCTTAAGGGAAGAAACCAATCTGCTCAGAGGCGTCCACAAAGGTTTTAAAGACATGAAAGATGAACTAGAAAGCATCCAAGCCTTCCTCAAAGATGCAGATAGAAGGGGTGCAGCTGAAGGTGACAATACCAGTTCGGGAATCAAGACATGGGTGAAGCAGCTGAGAGAAGCAGCTTTTCGCATAGAAGATGTCATTGATGAATATATGGTCCATGTGGGGCAGCAGCCTCCTCATCCTGGATGTGCAGCTTCACTTTATAAGATTGCTCATCTAATCAAAACTTTGAGGCCTCGTCATGATATAGCATATGAGGTTCAGGACATTGTGTCATGTGTTCGTGGAATCAAGGAAAGAAGTGAAAGATATGGCTTCCAAATTCAGTCTTCCTTTGAACAAGGATCAACATCAAGTGGTTCTAGAGGGAGCCAAAATGTCAAATGGTATGACCCTCGAGAGGCTTCTCTTTACATTGAGGAAGCTGAAGTTGTAGGCTTTGAAGCCCCAAGAGATGAATTGATTGGTTGGTTGGTGGAAGGAGCAATGGAGCGCACTGTTATCTCTGTTGTAGGAATGGGAGGGCTGGGAAAAACCACTCTTGCCAGAAAAGTTTTTGACAACCAGAAGGTGACTGAGAACTTTGATTGTCGTGCTTGGATCACAGTATCTCAGTCATACACTGTAAAAGGGTTGATGAGAGACATGTTGCAGCAGTTCTGCAGAGAAAGACGGGAGGATCCTCCTAAGGGTATTTCTGAAATGGATCGAGAGTCATTGGTTATTGAAGCGAGGAACTACTTGCAACAAAAGAGGTATGTGGTCATGTTTGATGATGTATGGAACGTAAATTTTTGGGGTGAGATTGAATTTGCTGTATTTGATAATAAAAAAGGAAGTAGGATATTAATCACAACCAGGAGCATGGATGTTGCAGAGTTTTGTAAGAAATCTTCTGTTGTTCATGTGCACAAGTTGCAACCTTTAACTCCAGAAAAATCTTGGGAACTCTTCTGCAAGAAAGCTTTTCAATTTGAATTTAATGGATGTTGTCCAGAAGAGCTTATTGATGTATCTTCTGAAATTGTCAAAAAATGCAAGGGTTTACCACTAGCAATTGTGGCCATGGGTGGTCTTTTGTCTACCAAAGAAAAAAATGCATTTGAATGGAAAAAATTGTGTCGAAATCTAAGTTCAGAGCTAGAGATGAATCCGCATTTAAGTGGTATATCAAAGATTTTAGCTCTCAGTTATGACGATTTACCTTACACTCTCAAATCATGCTTCTTGTATTTTGGAATGTATCCTGAGGATTATTCAGTCAATTCTAAGAGACTAATTTGACAGTGGATAGCTGAGGGATTTGTCAAACATGAAAAGGGAAAAACTTTGGAGGAAGTTGCAGAACAATATTTAACAGAGTTGATCCATAGAAGTTTGGTGCAAATCTCAGAATTTGATGTTGATGGCAAAGCTGAAAGTTGTCGAGTTCATGATCTAATACGTGAGATGATTGCTAGAGAAATGGAAGATTTAAGTTTTTGCCATTTTATTCGTGAAGACGATCAATCAACCTTTGATGGAATTATTAGGCGCCTATCAATAGCAACCAATTCCAACGATTTGATGGGAAGTATTGAAAGCTCGCACATCCGGTCACTACATATTTTCAGAGATGAAGAATTACCAGAATCCTTTGTGAGGAGTATCCCTACAAAATATAAGCTATTGAAAGTACTAAATTTTAGAGATGCTTCATTGGGTTATGTTCCTGAAAATTTGGGGAATTTATTCCACTTGAGGTATTTAAGCCTGCGCAATACAAATATACGGAGTCTTCCAAAGTCCATTGGTAAGCTCCAAAACCTGGAGACCTTGGATCTAAGGCAAACATATGTTCGTGAGTTACCAAGAGAGATTAACAAGCTTAGAAAATTACGACATCTCATAGCATACCATCTAAACTTAGAAATAGACATGAGTATGTCCTGGGATTGGGAAACTGGGTTTCAAATAAAGGATGGTTTAGGAAGCTTGACATCCCTACAAACTCTACGCTTAGTAGAGGCAGATCACGGTGGAGTGGAGCTGATGAAAGAACTGGGAAAGCTGAGACAGTTAAGGCTATTGGCCTTGAATCATGTTAGGCGAGAATACCAAAGTGCCCTATGTGCCTCAATAAATGAAATGCATCATCTTGAGACACTTGATATTACTGCAATAGCTCAAGATGAAGTCATTGATTTGCATTTTATTTCATCCCCACCTCAACTTACGGAGCTCTGCCTACAAGGTAAGTTAGAGAAGTTGCCAGAATGGGTTCAAGAGCTTCAATATCTTGTCAGATTGTCCTTGGCATACTCCAGGTTAATTGATGATCCATTGAAATCACTCAAAAATATGCCAAATTTGTTGTTCCTCATGATGTGCGATGCTGCATATGAAGGTGAAAGTTTGCATTTTCAAGAAGGAGGGTTTCAGAAACTGAAGGTTCTAGCACTCGAAAACTTGTATAATTTGAATTCCATTATTATTGACAGAGGAGCCCTGCCTGCTCTCAAACGATTCCAGTTACGAGATATCCCTCAACTGAAGGAAGTACCTTCTGGTATCCACCACCTATTGAAGCTTGAAGTGCTAGATATTGCTGACATGCCAAATGAGTTTGATGAGAGCATTGATCCTGATGGAGGTCAACAGCACTGGATCATTGAGCATGTTCCCACTGTATGTATTAGGCACAAGGTTGGCCCAAGGTATGGTGTCTTTGAAACCCGCATTATTCGTCATTCAAGGTGCAATTAAGTTGTGAAGCTTCCAACTTCGGAAATAGAAGGTGTGCCTTTCTTCCAAATAACTACAGAATGATGCCGTTAGCAATGTCTATAATTCAAATGCAAGCTTTATCTAATTCCTGAAATAATTTCTCTACTTTTTCTTCCCTTTTTCTTTTAGTATATCCTTCATTTTTTATGCTCCATGTTCCTTTTCGTCACTCGTTAGAAATTAACGATAATAATAATAATGTGTATTCAGCAATAACAAGTTAGAAGGTATTGTTGTGTTGCCATCAAGAGCTATTCAGCTGCAATCTTTTCATTACAAACAGACTTTTTTCATGCTCTGTAATAATATTGTGCTCTAATGCAGGCTTCCAGTACTGCTTAAATGGTCAGAAATTCAGATTCTCCATGTAGGCTTCCAGTACTTCCAGTTCACATTTCTCTTTCTTGGATTGCAAGACCTTATTTTCTCTAGTAATATGCTCTTTCATTTGCCAAAAAAAAAAGTTTCATGTAGCCTCTTTCTTGTATTTTAATTTTTCATGGCTTTTTGTTATGTTGATTTTGTGATCTGCTTCATTTTACTCTGCCTCCTCTTTCTCGTGTGGATATTTTCATACTCATATCATGGTAACAAAACTAATCAGACCAATGCATATTATAATTTATGTGGACCTCAGTTCCAGATTATAATGGTTTGTGACTTGTATTAAAATAAGAATATATTATCATGTTTAGTAATTATAACAAAAAGGAGACTATCCAAGTGATAGTGCATGTGATTACTAAGAGGCAACTGGGTTCTTCAAGAAACCAAGAAAAATTAACTTTCACAATGTTTCTGTAAAGCTTTCATAAAATCTGCCCTCTAATTAGCTCTCATCTCTTTTTTTTCTTTGGTTCAAAAGTAACAGTTAAAAAGGGAAAAGCAAACATCAGAGCATAGGGATGTGTTCTACTGAATATGTTTTTGTGTGTGTTATGTTATTCATGGAAGAGTTTCCAGTTTTACAATGACGGGATGCTAGAAAATTGTATTCTGGAGGGTACTTTCTATTTGTTGATGCAAATGGAATACCTTTGCTGAGGATATTCTTCTTCTTTTATTGTTGTTGTCTTGTGGATGTTAAGTTTCTGGATAGGGGAACAGAAACACAAATGTGTGGGTTTTTTATGACTGCAGTAAGGTTGCACAATTGGCCAGAGACCTTTTAGAAGTAGTTGCATTGAAAATTTGTGAGAGTGATAGCAGGGGTCTTTGCTGAATGCTGGGGTTCCTTTTATGGAAGTCAGAAATGATAATAAGTGGTGATTCTTAATGAGATTAACGATGAGTGATGAATGTTTAGCATTTTCCTTTTGCTTATCTTAGACCTAATTGTTGACAGTACTATTACCAAAGATACAATAACAACAACAACTAAACATTTTCCCATTAAGTGGGATCCGCTACTATTACCAAAGATAATAAGATTTAATAGCATGACATGCACAGAAGAATCTGGAAGTTTCAATTTAAATTGAATTACATTGGAGCCATGTTTACCTTTTCTCTCCTTGATATTTTATGAAAAATGGTAAGTATGAACAGAAATTTTCATTTTCTTTCTAGAAAATTTAAATATGACCTTCCCTAAGCTGGTTTCTACTGAAGTAATTTGTAATTCAGTAACCTAAAACACCCATTTCTACAAGGGTTCATGTTGGTTGGTTATGTAACTTAAATTTTTCAATAGGGCTTGAAATAGTTATGGGATCCTAGCATTTCTACAAGCACTTGCTAATTTGCCGCCATGAAGTGTACTGATTCTGAAATTATTATTTATTTTCATTTTTGTTTTTGTATTTTAGTTCATTCCACTTGTTGGTATTGGTGATGGCAAATATCATGGATAAATGACATTTGAGGGTGTGAGGATCAGCAATGTAAGATGCAATTTATGATGGATAGTGTTGCAGGACTTAAGGTATATTATATCTAGTTTGGAGTTTGGTCTTGGGGCAATATATTCTTGGCTTAATCAGGCAAGTGTCACCCTTAGGATTCTTGGACTTAACATTCCAACACATGGTGCCTGAAGTCCCTTGGTGCTTGATGTGGCTCTCTGAAGCAATAAAGAAATAAAAGCTCAAGATTTTGTGTAAATGTATAATGGTAGGTGTTAGAAATAGAAAAAGGAGATAAATATTAATAATTTATATATATTTTCAAATGAATGTATATAGAAGGATTAGCTTCTATAGAAGAAGGTTGTTGTACTGAGAAAAAAAAATAACAAAGTATAATTAGGTACTAAATCAATCTAATTCTATATTAAATTAATTATAATCATCTCTAAAATTAATTGTGATCAATCATAATTTCAATTATAATTAATCATGTTAACATTCTCTCTCAAACTCAACTGGGTATAGAAGAAATAACTTGAGTTTGGAGGCTAAAATGTTGCCAAGATGATGATTGAGTTTGGAGTTTGGAGTTTGGAGTTTGGAGTTTGGAGTCTGGGACGGAATCTAAAATAGAGTTTGAAACGGAGTCTTGCCATCAAAACGAAGTCTGGAATTTAAGACGGAGTTTTGGAATGGAGTCTTGCCATTAGAATAAAGTCTAGAATCTAGGACGGAGTTTAAAACAGAGTCTACCATCAGTGTCTGAACGGAGTGAATAGCGATGGTCTAAAAAAGCGGTGTGATAAAAAAAGCAATGGTGAGTGAGCGAAAGGATTGGACTAGAGTAGACAAAGATGAAGAGAACAACAAAATTAAATTTGGATTTGATGGTAATTAGTAACTATTCTAACGAGTTTCATGAATTATACATAGCAAAAAAGGAGAAACTTTCCTTAAGGTGGAACTCATATTTCTGATGCTATGTTAGAAATAGAAACCGAAAGATAAATATTGGTAATTTGTGTATATTTTTTAATGAATGTATATAGGAGGATTAGCTTCCGTTTATAGAAGAATGTTGTTATACAGAAAAAATAATAATAAAATATAATTATATACTAAATCAATTATAATCATTCTTAAAATCAATCTTGATTAATCATAATTTCAATTATAATTAATTACATTAATAATAGGTACTTGATCCTAGATATATAGGTTCTCTAGAAACCCTTTTATAGTAATGCGCAGGGAGTTCTTCTATGTTGTTAGCTTATTCCTTCATATCTAACTATATATCAAGAATTTTGTTACTGGCATACAATTTGGTTAACTATATATGCTGTTAACATCCATTATCAATTTTGTTACTTGCATATAATTTTTTCTTGTAAACTCCTTTTCTGCATGGTGTGTTATTTGTGCATTTTTTTCACACTAATTACATACTTAATAATTCATATGTAAATAAATAATGATTCTTGTGTATTATGTAATAACTAAAAATATTAATTAATATGTAAATAATTAATAATTAACGTATAAATAATTAGTGATTGATATATATTATTTAATGACTCAATCACTAATTATTTATGCATCTATATATATTCCTGACCACCAACATAATATATGTCAACCACCAATTATTTTTACCTAAATCAACTGTGCAAAAGTTCTGCAAATATACTTTTTCTATCACGACCACATAAGGCAGCCATCTTTGAATAAATGAACAATAGAAACTTATCAGTTATTACCGTTCAAATTACAAGTTACAACCAGCCAAAACTCAAATGACAAAATCGAGAAGTGTGGATTAAAGAACATCAATCTCAATAAAAATAATAAAAGTAGACATTTTATCTTACTTAAAAATAATAATAATCTATTCCTTTTGGTACAAAAGATACCAGCCATATCACCGTGCTACCTTTACGAGTTGATATCACGTCTGACCTCTCACTACATAGCTGAAATCAGAACTAGACTAAAATGGCGCAACTTGCACTAAAATGGCAGACAATTATTTTGACAAGCATGATCTTATTTTTATTGGTACTACCAACTCTAACAAGCATGGTCTCTTTACACAAAAGAGGAATCAACATTGTTAGTCACGATTATAAAAGAAAAATGACGTTTATATATCATTTTTTTAATACATTATTTTTCACATAATTTTTTAATTGTTGTGATTAAATGATAAAAAATAAAAAAAAATAATATGATTAATGATATAAAGAGTAATATAAAAAGTGATATAAAAAAATCATGGTTGATTATAAAATACCTAAATGCTTCGTTTATACTTTATGCAATGTATCCCTATTCATCATAATCATAGTTTTTTTTCCCTCTTAGATATCTCCATATTTTTTTAGCGTAAGACTAATTCCTTCGGGTATAAAAAAAAGGATAATATTCGGAACAAACTCTCTATCACACTTTTTTACATACTCTCTTCTATTAGACTACGTCATATATTAAAATAACATTTAACCTCAATTAACGTGTAATTAATTTGATTAGTATGTAATCAACTTTGAGTGACATGTCATTAAGTTTAAGTATTATTTTAGTATATGATGTAGCTTAATAAAAAAGAATGTATTAAAAAGAGTGATAAAGAGTGTATTTCTAACACTTTTAAAAAAATAATGTCTCTAGACTTAGTCTTCTCTTAAAAACACATTTTACTTATTACTGTACCCAATCTTTCGTGAATAGTCACAAGAGTCTTCTAAGTTCTAACATTTTGCTTAATAGTTCTGATATTCTTATTATTAACAATGCATATATTTTTTTTTACATTCCTTTCAATATCATTCATCATACTTATTTTTTTATTACTTTCTCTTACTAAATCTGACATCTTTAAAAATGATATCAACAGTACATACACTCCTAAAAAAGATGTATAATGATATTTTTCCTTTGCTTAATTTATATGAAAACTCATTATATAAGATTCGTATCTACTCTATTGACCATGGGATGAACAAGCAAATAATAAAAAAAAAAAGGTGTTCATAGCAAACATAATTTGTAGCCAAAATGGCAAAGCATTTAAAGTAGAGTCGTGCTATTTATCACGATTGGTTTTATACAAATTGTATTACAAATTTGTTATAACGAAAACAGTCTCGTTATTCGTCTAACTAAAATGCGTTTAACTTTATTTAATTCATTTATAAAATTATTTTATATGTCGCAAAAATACTATAATCGCATATAAGATAATTTGACATCTCTCACATTAACATACGATGTAAATACAATGTGTATATTTTGATGTATATAAAATATTTCCCTTTGATAAATTAAGAGTGGGGTAAATAAGTAACAAAATTCAAATTGTGAAAATTGTCGTTAATTTTTGAATTATAAATATCATACTGCAAGTTGTACCGGGTCGAGTAATTCTTGCTAGACACACGCCCATGCCCCACTTTTACGTATTAACATGATTGCAAAACATTAAAATATAAATAAAAATAATACATAATAAATATTAGGCTTAAATATGTTTATTATTCCTTTAAATATATTAATTTTTAATTTTGATCTCTCAAAAATTTTAGTAACAATATGTGTTATAATTTTAAAAGTGAAATTAGTCATTGTTCTTATTTCAAAAAGTGAGTGAAATTAGTTTAATTCAATCTAATCATATTAAGTTTTTCTTAGCCCTTGGAATGAAAAAAGATTTAATATGAGGGAATTAATTTGAACCAATTTCATTTATTTTTAAAATGAGTACAAGGACTAATTTTACTCACTTTTAAAATTATAATAACACAAATCATAAGAAATTTTTTTGAGAAACCAAAACTAAAAATTAATATATTTAAACTTAAATATTAAATATAGCCAAATAAAAGCCTTGACTTAACACTTGCTTTATCTAAGGTATTCATGAAGAATACTTCATTTTTGAATAAGTTTGTGAATATGATTAGTATTTGCCCCGCGACCGAGATCGCGACGGGATTGACAACAAAAAAAGAGAAAAGAAAATTTTGAAAAATTTTTGAGAATTCTTAAGAGTTATCACCAAATTTTATTTAAATTGAAAAAAATATTTAAAAAACCCCTTTCGAATTAAAAGAAAAAGAAAAGGTCTACGAGAATCAAATTAGATTCGAAAGTCTATTTATGCATAAAGATAGGTAAGAACTTAATCTTACTGTACCCCTAATACATTCGTCTTAAGATACCTTAAATTAATTGTACAATTTTTTTAATAACCTTAAAATTATTTGCTTTACCCTTCTTTGAAAAAAATTGTTTGAATTAATTGAATAAATAAATAAATAAATAAAAAGAAAAGAACTTTAGTGAAAAAAAAAAAAACATTGTGGACCTTAAAAAAATCCAAACAATATCTAAAATAACATTAAGTTATACAATAAATTTTTATGACTTTAAATGATAATAAAAATAGCATAGTACTATATAATTACCACCATTAGTCCTTGGGTAAAGTAAAAACTTTTTACCATTTATTATTTATTTTCTTTCATTTTGTCCTTTCTTTTATTTCATTTATTCACTCTGTACCTTTTTCTCATAGTAATAAAGAAACACTCTTACAGCTCAAATCAAAAACTACTTATTGCACAAGATTTAAGATAATATCAAGTTATACAATAAACTTTTATGGCTTGAACAATATTGAAGACAATATGAAGTAGCACAATCATTATTGCTAACCATTGCATGGGTTAAAAAATATATATTTTATGGGTTTTAAAAAAGAATACTCATGTGAATTAAAAATAAAATTTAATTTATTACTTTTTATTATTTTACTATTTTGCTAGGATTCAAGATAATATTGAATTATACAATAAATTTTAGAAAAAATTGAGTGACGATAAAGATAGCTTGTAGCGATACAATCAACATCACTCCTTACATAAATGCAAAAGTTTTTCGTAAATCATTGGGTGTAAGCTATTCGCGTCAAATGCAAGTGACATTCAACCACTAATATAAAAGCCTAAAATTACTAAACTTCATCAACCCGATTGAAAGTTAGCAGAATAAATATGTATACATATCTTTTACTAAAGAACAAACAAATAAAATATAAAAAAAAGATGTTAGGTAGTCTTGAAACAACTCGGTCATACTTATCAAGTAACCATCTAATCCTGTTCACTCAAGCAGAAGCATATAAGTCACAGGTCTCAAACAAAATATAGCGCGTGTTAAAATTGAAAAAAAAGGGCTTACAAACAACACAGTATCCATATGGCATTCAAAATGCCAACAAAGAAATCCAACAAAAGGAAACTCAAGTAAGGACCTCACCAATATTCTACCAGAAGCTTTACCATCTTTTCACCTTCAATGTAGAGATCAAATGCATAATCCCAAAAAGTAAACAGGTAAGGAACCTAAAACAGCAAACCCATGGTGCAAACCATGACTCCCTCATTTTGCAACTCACTTATTGCCTATTCGTTCACAGTTTAAGCAGAAAAGAAAAGAAACAAAACATGCTCAGGAACTTATGTAGACAAAACTTACCATTAAACCAAACAAAAGGGTATGATCCAACTAGGGGTGAGAACCTGTTTACAATTAAGACATCATGAGGAGAAAGGATTAACAATTAGCAGTTAACCAAATCAAACACACACAATCTTAAGACTTGACAAATACACAATTCACTCAGCATTTTATAACTCCTCCTGCTCTTTACCATTTGCAGGCTGCCATCACCTTTCTCCCATCAATAATTTCAAGCCAAAAAGAAAACTTTACAATGAAACAACAATCTTACTCACTTATAATGACTCAAAACGGAATTCAGCTCCCAATTCCCTGACTCGGCCTTAGGCAAACTCTGATGTTCAAATTTCAAACAGAACAACACCTATTGGTTGAACAAGCATCATAATCAAAGAAAACAGAGGCTAAACACTTCTTAAATTCTTTCCAAATAAAAACCTAAGCAAAAGAAACAAAACAGATTCAATCAGGGAAAAGAAACAAAAACAGGATAGAGAATGAAATTCTATGGAAAATCAGAAATTTGCAAAAAAAAAAAAAAAAAAACAAAACAGAATCCTTGAATCATAAAAAAACAACAGCACTTACTATATTAACCACACTACTAAACTACTGCAAGTCCAAGAACAATCTATGTTACATAAGACAAGCATCTACCACAAACTCCAAATCAGAACGAGGTCCTGAAAACTGACTAGACTTTTTAAAGTATTATGCATACTAAATTCACTCACTTACTGTATACAACAATGTATTTCTCCTTTTTTTTTTTAGCACAAACAGATTCTCTACTAGTATTATTTCTCAACACTCTCCAAAATCAGAGAAGCAGTTGTTGGAACTTTACATAATTGTCTCCCATTTACAGTAAGCCCTTCTCTCTCTCTCTCTCTCAACCCAGATCTCATTGCTACAAATTCGCATTCATAATGAATTATCGGAGTGAATTGTGCTACTATGTTTGACGCGGTTGTTTCACTTTTTGGTGATTTTTGGTTTGGTGTTTTTGGGTTTGGAATGTAGCGTACAAAGTTTTGAGCTTTCAGATTAGATATGAAACATTTATGAAAAGAACATTGCAAACGAGTTATTGACTTACTATGTTACTATAGAACTTCTGATATGAATGAATATATGATATTGACTTACTCTTCTAAGCTTAAAAATATGATGAACGTAGTAATTATAGGTTAACTCCAGTACCACCTTCCTCAAAACGTCACAATCTTCTATTTTAGGCCTTGTTCATATAGCAAGCTCAAATAGATAAACAATGTTTTTGTTTGTTCATTTATACAAGCTTGGAAGTTTATGATTGTCAATAATTATGAGATAACAAATATAATTGTCTAGAAAGTAGAAACTGTCTTTTCACTTCAGTGTCTTGTGAAGATGACCAAAAACATGTTATTGAATACAGAACATTAAAAATCTAACCCTTATGAAAGCTTATTTTTCTAAATCTGTAGAAAAATCCAATTGCATCTTAACTATCACCTGCTTTATCACATGATCATTGATTCTTATTTAAATACCATTCACAAATTGTTATAACCTGAAAAGGGGAGCCATGTAATGCACTGTTGTTTAGTTTTGTTACCAAGATATAGGTGTAATGAATGAAAAAATCGACAAGGGAAAGAGCTAGCAGAGGAAAATTTAGCAGGAAAAAAAAAGCAAGGAAACCTTTAAAAATTAAAGAAATTACATGAAACTTTCTTTTTCTCCTTATTCTGAAATAGAAATGCATAAATCAACAGAAAATGAGGTGTTACAATCCTTGAATGAGAAAGTCTCATAGCATGTTGAATAAATGATACATCACACACGAATCCAATCAAAAGCAAAATGTCTAGAATCACTCATTCATCAGAGGTTTCATATGCCTTTGTTAAGGAAAGCCAACTCCACATATTATCTTTAATTGGGGACTGAAGCAACGGAAAGACAAAATGCCGTTGTTGTGAAGGGGTGCCACATGGAGAATCAGAATTTCAGAGCACTGGAAGTCTAGCACCTACCAATTCAGAGCATAATATGATAACAGAACATTACAAAAGTGAGATTGTTTATAATGAAAAGATTTCGACAGAGTAGCTCTTTTGGGCCTAAAACAATACTTTTATATTTTGTTATAGCTGAAAAGGACCATGTAGCATAAAAAATGAAAACATACCAGAAGAAAAATGGAAGTCATATTATAGAAATTATTTTAAGAATTAGATAAAGCTTGCATTTTGAATTGTAAACAGTAAACATTACCAACAACATCATTCTGCAGTTATTAGGAAGTAGAAAACACACCTTCTATTTCCAAAGTTGAATTTGTGATTTCTAATGCCTTGCATCACGAATAATGCGGGTTTCTTTGTCCCAATAATTTTGGCGGACTGAGTCAGTAATATTTACAAGGGGCACATGCTCGTTGATCCAGTGGTCTTCTTGTATGCTCATCCTAAATTCTTCAGGCATATTAATAATGTGGAAAACTTCAAGCTTGCCTAAGTGGTGGATACCAGAGGGTACCTCCATGAGTTGGGGGATATACACTAACACAAACTCTTTCAGCAATGGCAGTGCTCCTTCACCGATAAAGATGGAATTCAAACTATGCAAGTGTCTGAGTGATAGTTGCTTTAGTTTTCGAAACCCTCCATCTTCAAAATGCAAACCTTCTCGTTCATATGCAGAGTCGAGAGAGAGCAACAACAAATTTGGCATATATTTGAGTGATTTCAATGGATCATCGGTTAACTTGGAGGATATTAAGGACAGTTTAACAAGATTTTGGAGCCTTGGAATCCAGTCTGGCAACCTCTCTAACTTCCCTCGCAGGCGAAGCTTCTGAAGTACAGGCAGGGGTGAAATATAATGCAAATCAATGACTTCATCAAAACTTATTGCATCAATATATAGTTTCTCTAGCTGTTGGATCTCCTTTATTGAGGAACATAGAGTGCTTCCGCATTCTTGTTTAACATGAATCAAGCCCAACACCCTTAACTGCCTCAGCTTTCCAAGCTCTTTAATTAGCTCTACTCCACCGTGATCTGCTTCCACTTGACGTAGCGTTTGTAGGGATACCAAACCTCCAATACCATCCATCATTTGTATCCCATTATCAAAACCCCAAGACGTATGGTTAGCTAAAAGATGTCGTAACTTTCTGAGCTTGTTAATCTTTCTTGGCATCTCGCGCACACGTGTCTGCCTTAGATCTAAGGTCTCCAAGTTTTGGAGGTTACCAATGGAGTTTGGAAGACTCTCTACATTTGTTTTCCTAAAGCTTAAATATCTCAAGTGGAATAAACTCCCCAAATTTTTAGGAACATAATTCAGTGGAGGATGTTCAAAATCAAGTACCTTCAATAGCCTGTATTTTGTAGGGATTTGCCTCACAAAGTCTTCAGGTAATTCTTCACCTCCGAAAATATACAGTGACCGAATGTGTGAGCTGTCAATAGTTCCCAGCAAATTGTTGGAATTGGTTGCTATTTTTAGGCGCCGAATCATCCCACTATTGACTGACTGATCATCTTCACTAACAAATTGGCAAAAACTTAAATCCTCAATTTTTTTAAGGATCATCTCACGTAATAGGTCATGAACACGACATCTTTTAGCTTTGCCATCAATGCTAAATGAAGATACTTGCACCAAACTTCTATGGATCAACTCTGATAAATATTGTTTTCCAACTTCTTCCAAAGTTTTCCCCCTTTCATATTTGACAAACCCCTCAGCTATCCATTGCTGAATTATTTCGACAGATTCCACTTCATAGTCTTTAGGATACATTCCAAAATACAACAAGCATGATTTGAGATAGTAAGGCAAATCATCATAACCCAAACCCAAAATCTTTGTTATATCAGTTAAATGGGGATTCTTCTCCAGCTCTAAACTTAGATTTTGACAAAACCTTTCCCACTCAAATGTAATCTTTTCTTTGCTACATAAAAGACCACCAATGGCCACAATTGCTAGTGGTAAACCATCACATTTTTCAACAATTTTAAACGATATATTCATGAATTCTCGAGGACAGCATCCGTCAAAGTCAAACCGGAATGCCTTCTTACAGAAGAGCTCAAAAGATTTTTCTGGACTTAAAGATTTCAGGTCATGCACTTTAACAGAAGAAGATTTCATACAACGTTCCGCAACATCCCTGTTCCTGGTTGTGATAAATATCCTACTTCGTTTGTTATTAGGAATTACAGCAAATTCAATTTCATCCCAAAAACGTACATCCCATACATCATCAAACAAGACAACGTACCTCTTTTGGCACAAGTAGTTTCTCACTTCATTGGTCAATGACTCTCGATCCATTTTAGAAATATCCTGACGAGCCTCCCCTTTCTCTTCTTTGCAAAACTTCTCCAGCATTTCCCTTAACAGTCTTTCTACGGTGTAGGATTGAGACACTTTGATCCATGCATGGCAATCAAATTGCCCAATCACGTTGTCAAATACTTTCTTGGCAAGAGTGGTTTTTCCCTGCCCTCCCATTCCTACCAAAGAGATGACAGTGCGTTCTGATGGCCCATCTATCAACCAACCAATCAATTCATCTCTTGGGCCTTCAAAGCCCACCACTTCAGCTTCCTCAATGTAAAGAGAAGCTATTCGAGGGTCATGCCATTCTTTTTCAGAAGAAGATTGGAAGCCATATCTTCCACTTCTTTCCTTGATTCCACCAAGACACGATTTAATGTCCTGAATCTCAGGTGCTATTTGAAAACGAGGGATCAGAGTTTTGATGAAGTGAGCAATCTTACATACGAACGCTGCACAACCAGGATCATGAGGCTGTAGTCCCACATGGATTATATATTCATCGATTACATCTTCTATGCGAAAAGATGCTTCTCTTAGCTGCTTCACCCATATTTGAATTCCCTCGTTTGTGTTGTCTCCTTCAACTGCAGCCTTTCTATCTGCATCCTTGATGAAGGCTTGGATGCTTTCTAGTTCATCTCTAATGTCTGCAAATTCTTTGGGGACGTTCCAGAGAATATTTGCTTCTGCCACTAATAGTGGAAGCAATTTCTCACGAGCGAAGGACAACGCCAATTCCGCCATTTTAGTCTAGCTCTGAGTGCTGCTGTATGGTGAGAGGAAAACTTTATGTTATTCAAGATTTTTATAGCGTAAAGTCCATAGTGAGAGGATGACTTCGAATTTCCCTAACTCATTCTTAAATATTTATTGAGCAAGTAGGAGACTTGGAGTCAGCTAATTTATAATTGTTATTAAACAATATGTGGATTCTGGATAAGGATGACGCTCTTTTTTTTTATATTTAAATTGTGTTAAGTATTTTAAATTTAATTATAAATTTTATTTTTTAATTTATTTTTTACTTAATAAAATTTAAGTAAAAAAAAAAAAGAAATAGGTGATCGTTAATTCTTCGGTTGTTTAAAAAGATTAAGCTTGTCGGTGCCAGTTGTACCAACAGAAAAAGACCACGCTTGTCAAAATAACAGCCCGGTAGGTATACTTTCACCTCATTGTTCATATATTTGCCTCAATATTTTTAAGCTCTTACCTTAGTAAAGCATTGTTTCTCTTAAAAAATATGCACAACTTAAATTTAAGTGTGTATTTAGAAAGGTTGTAAAAATTTGATTATACTTAATAATTAATTATTGTATAAATTTTTTTATTATAATCGATTATAATCAATTTATTTTTATGTTTGGATGTATTAATTTGTAAAGTAATTTTAAACTGTCTGATTCGTTTGGATGATATAAAAAAGAATCACTTTTATGTATTAAATTACTAAAATAGGTATAGAATAATTAAAAAATTTATTTGATTGAGGATAAAATAGTATTTACATATTAAAATGTAATAAATAATCTATAAACTAAAATCATAAGTTTCAATTTTCAACATTATAAAAATTAATTTTAAAAATTTTTATTTTGCATTAAATTTCGTGCAAAAGTTGAAGCTGATTTTGCCAAACATAATTAAATACTATTACAAGAAATTTTTTCTCAAAAAAAAGCTAATCTTAATCTATACCAAACACACCCTAAATCACTTAATAGAAAGCTTATCAAAAAGAAAAAAATCACTTAATAGAAAAGTTATAAAATTTTGTAAGTGTTTCAATATGACTGATGACGTGGGATAAATGATGTAATTATGTTAATGCTAAGTTATTATTTCTAAAAAACGTATTATATGGCTTGAATACAGTGTTAAATTAGTAAAAGATGCTACATCGTCGTCTAGATGTAATGAAAGATAAGTAAGAGTTCTCACATTTTCATGAATGAGTGTGGGTAAAGAAACTAGTTCACAAGAGAATGATACATTTTAGAACTTAGAATATAGACACATTTACAGATAAATCAATAGAAATAGTTGATATTATGATTAAGAGGAAGATTAATTTTATGTGCCTATAAAAGAGCATCTTATCACATACAGAAGCAGGGATTCTTGCACTCAAATTGATTTTTTTCTAATAAGAAAATCTGATAGAAAGCTTTGCATGCATTGCAAAGTCATTAATGGAGAGAGCTTGACTACCCAAGACAGAGTTTTAGTTATGGATGTACGATTTAAGATGAGAGTAAGAAGAAATTGTCGAGACAAAGTCTCAAGGATCAAATGGTGGCAACTAAAGGGAGGAAAACAAATGCTCTTTCAGAGGAGGATTATGGAGGAAGAGATTTGGGGGGTACAAGGGAGTACTAATGATATATGAGATGAGATAGCTAAAAAGATTAGGAATGTAACAAAAAAGATATTCAGTGAATCAAGAGGTTTTGAATCTAAGGATAAAGAATCTTGGTAGTGAGACACAAGTGTACAATATAAGGTTAAGGTTAAAAGGGAATGTTATAAAGCTTGACACGTGTGTAAAAATAATAAAAATTAGGAAAAAATATAAGGCAGCTAAAAAAGATACTAAAAATGTGGTGAGCGAGACGAAAGCTAAAACGTTCAATGAGTTATATCAATCTCTGGGCACTAAAGATGGAGAAAGGAATATTTGTAACATCCTAATACCGATATCCTAGTATATCAAGCATACTCTAGGATAAACAGTACTAGTTATGCTACTTCTAACTTAGACATCATACTAATCCATATCATTTAAATAAATAATAATAGAGAGCCTTACAGAAAATTTAAGTTATATACATACATATTGCCACGAAAAGGCTCATAGTGTACATAAACTTCATACAACTAAAAGCAAAGTAAATAAATACAAAGTTTTAAACTACTAAGCATAATAGCTATCCTAGTCTTCATACTTTTTCTTCTTGCCCTTGAATAAACTTCCACCTGAATTTACATGGCAACAAACGGGGTGAAAAATCATATTTCTCAGTAAAAGTATACCAAAACCAGCAGTCTATACATTCAAAAATGGATAAACTCAACTTAAACTGATAAACATACTGAACTCATTGCATTAGAACCGTTACAAAACTTCCTCTCGTTATGTAATGTTCCTAAGCATTTCTATACCTCTGATCTAATATCCGAAATCACGATGACAACAAATAACTGCCCATACAATCATTTAGAAATCATCGATCAGACAATCGTCCATACAGCTGTCACCGAAGGCATAATGCAACAACCAAGCGTACTCAACAAGAACACAAATTCCAAACTAAGTAAATATTAAATTATACAATGATGAGATGATGTATGCTCAAAGAAAAGTATGTTCAATGTAGGTGTAGTGTCGTGATACTTAACTATTCCCTCTGCTCAAGGAGATACTCTACTATAATAACGTGGGACCTCTTATAGCCTAACAAGTAGGGGCAAAGTTTGTTACTATAACAAGTATTCTCCTTCTACTACTAAGTAGTCTACCGTAAACTAGGTGGATATCGCCACCAAACTTTTGAGTGGATGCCTCCACTCACTGCTCTCTAGGGATAGCAAGTATATGTGATGTGCAGTGTGTGACAATGCAGAGTTATGTCCTAACTCTAACATAACTATCACATAACTCTACTAAGTCCATCTCGCACTACAAGGTTATCTTTTCTCTATAAAAGTCGTTCATGCACTACAGCACTTATTCATATGCCAACTAGACTTAGTACTCTTTCTAACTTTGCATTACTAGCTCTACTTCTCTTTTAAGAGAACTTTCATGCACTATGGCATTTACCCTTGCCAACTAGGGTTCATGGCACTCAACTTTTGCTAACTTGGCACTTTGGCCCTTAACTCTTGCTAACTAGGCACTTTGGCTATTAACTCTTGCTAACTAGGCACTTTGGCCATTAACTCTTGCTAACTAGGCACTTTGGCCATTAACTCTTGCTAGCTAGTCTGTACACTATTTACTCACCTTCTCATCACTTCCCAAGTGATATCTAAGCAACACTTTGTCACTTATATGCTAATCTTTAACCTACACCAACTCATCACTCATTACTCTTGAGTGACATACTTTACCACCAAAGTCTAAGGTGCTAACTACTTACCTAAGGCAAACTATAACTCTTGAATGCTCAAAGGTTTATAATTCACCAAAATAACAACTCTGATAAAATCTGCTCTAGGCACCTAAAAAGGATTTTTTTCATAAATGTACCAAAAATACATCCTAATGTATAAAATTCTAAAATTTTACAGGAAGATAGCCTTATGTCTTAGCTTTCAAATGCAATAAGAATCAAGTCAATCCGATGTCTGTAGCTCAACTTATGCAATTAGAACCATAAGTTGTTCATAATGCCCTGTTTTTGGTTTTTGCTGATATTTGGGTGCCTAGACGCCCGTTTTTCAGCTCCTGGGCAGCGCCCAATAATTTTTCTTGGGTTTCTGGGCGCCTAAGATTCATTAAAAATCATGTTGCACTTTTCTCTATTTTTTCATATTTATTGGGGGTCAATCTGGTATTAAAATACATAACCAGTATGCCTAAAAATCAAACTAACTCCGATTGTCTTGAAACTTTAACTAAACCTTACTTAACTCATTTGTGACCTAGAAACAAGTTATCTACATATGTTTCCCTCCAAATAGTAATTTATGCTATTTTTTGAGTCATTTTAGGTCATTTACCACATTTTATGTTGTAGCAAAGTGTCTAAACTAACTCAGTTTGTCACAAAACTTAACTAACATGTTAAACAAGTATCAGACTACCTATATAACCTTATACCAGCCTAACATGATTTTTCAGGATGTTACATTTCTCCCCTCTTTTTTTTTTAAAAATTTTGTCCTCAAAATTTATTCTACCTCATGCAAGAAGTCACAAGCAACTCACACTTAAAATAAACTCAACCAAACTTTAAAGAAACAAAATCAAATACTAACCTTCTCCTGAACCCATAGGTTGCTCTGTATTCTTGCCTTGTAAGATGTAAACCCTTCCCGGAGCTGTGGGTCTACTATCTGGTTGGACTCCTCCTCTTTTTGGACATTCTTTGGCAAAATGCCCCTGCTGCCCACACTTGTAGCATACGGATTGCCCTGCTAAGCAGGGTCTATCACCATGTTGCCTGCTACACTTAGGGCACTGACCCTTTTTGGAATCCTCTTGATCTGGTTTGCCATTCTCACTCTTTGTGAACTTCTGCTCACTATATTTCCTCTTCTAGGATCCTTGGGATTCTTGATCCACTGTTGGTGGCTTCTTAGAATGTCTTTCTATTATTCTGTACTTGTTAACCAAAGAAGAAAATTCTCTGATCTCAAAGAGCTCCACAGCATCTCTGATATCTCTGTCCTCAGACCCAACTCGAATTTCACACACCTTTAGTTCTCATCTGGATCTTGTCTGAAGTGATATGAAAACTTTGATAGTTCCTCGAACTTAGCCACATACTGGTCCACTGATATGCTTCTTTGTTTTAATTGCATAAATTCCACCTCTTTTGCATTGCGCAAAATCTGTGAAAAATACTTCTCCAAGAAAGCTATCCTAAACACTTCCTAGGTAATCTAGGCTCCAGCTATTGTGATAACTGCATAAAATGTAGTTATTGGTGCCCTATCTCTGTGCTAGAATGAATACTTAGTTCTTGTTAATAATGCATATTTGGAAGCTTTTGTGCTTATATTTGTCATATTCTGATTCTGATGCTTTTTGATATGTTATTGAGCAAATTGAGCCTTAATTGTTATTAATTAAGTAAATTTGTATATGTTACTGATTTGGTATTTTTTCTATGATAGGAAGGGCTCCAAACAAGATGATATGTGGAGCATGTGAGCTTAAAGGGGAAGAGGAAGCCAAAATTAGCCTTTCAGTAGTCAACGTCGCGGTGCAAGGTTGTGCACGCCGCGGCGTTGAGGCGCATCATCAAAATTTTCATACTTGAACCCGCGGCGCGAAGGCCGCAGCGCTCACTAATGGGGGCCGGGGCACTCGTCAATCGACTCAATGAGGGCCTAGGCGCTTACTAGTGGGGGCCGGGGCACACGGCGACAAACTGAACTTATATATTAGATTTTTCACGTTTTTCTCTCTCTCTTGGCTGCCTTAGCCATTTCTTTTTAGTTTTCTCTCTTTTAGTTTAGGTTTTAGTTAGTTTTAGGTTAGAAAGCTTTGGCTAGATCTCCATTGATGGTGGATTGGAGGCTAGGAACAAGGATGAAGGAGGATTCAAGCTTCAAAGACAAATCAATGAGCTTCCTTTCTCTTTTCCCTTTCTCTTTTCTCTTCCTTATCATCCTTGAATATGAGTTTACTTGTATTTTCATATTCATTGTATAGCTGAGCTATATTTAGGGATACTTTGAATCCTTTTATTAATATGAATAATGTGTTCTTCTCTGAGTTTGTGTAAATGTTTGGTTATTGTTCTTCCATAATCTATGCTTAATGCTTGCTGTTGGTTGGCCATCAATTGCATGATCCTAATATTGTAAATGAACTGGACATAGGGATTTGTCAATATGGATATGGTATGGTTGATGCATGTTTGACTTTTCAGTTGATTTGTTAATGGGATAGAAATATACCTATTGGCCATGCATAGTGTGTGATTGAGAATAGATCATTCATGAGTGGAAGTTGGGTTAGCTCTCAAGGAAGCTTAGTGAGTTGGGCAATTGAAACCAGGGTTGATTGACCTAAACATAGGTTTTTAGCTAAATCACATTTTCAAGCTAACATAATCAGTACCTTCATGTTAATGAAGAGGATTGTATGTTGTTGGTACATGTAGGAGGTGAAGAAGGATTCCCTGAAACCTAACCGTTTATCTTTATTGCTTTTATAGATTAGATTTAGTTTAGTTATTTTTTTCTTATTTTTATGTTCTTGGATAGAACTGATTAAGCTATTGGTTGGTATTTAGCTTTGGAAACATATTTATTATCGTGGGAACTAACTTATACTCTGTATCTGTATTACTTGAGCGATCCGTGCACTTGCGGTTAGCAAATGGGCAACACGTTTTGACCCTGATCAAGTTTGCCATCAATCTGGTGGTTCATTTCCACCAATGTTCTGCTTCTCCCTTCAACATAAAAGATGCAAAGAAACTTTCTACTCATCTGTACAGACCATAACCTCAAAAATCTTTTCTATCGCATTCAGCCATCCCTCTGCCTTCACGGGATCATACTCATCATCAAAAGATGGAGGTTTCATTTTCCTGAAAGCTGCCATGTCTTGGAAGCTTTGGTCCATTCCAACTTGTTGTACATCTTGCGTTGGGTGCCCAAGTGGTGAAGGCTGCTGAGGTGGATTTGATTCCATTCTCTCAAGCATCCTGGTCATGATATTGGCCATAGCCATAACGGCTTCAGCCATATTTGGACCCGGTGGGGTCGAGCTCTCTACTTCTCCAGGTCACTTGTTTGGTTCCATAGTTTCCTGTACACACAAAAATAACATATATTGAGCTGCAGTCTCAATACTATGTAACCGTGTAACAGAATTTAATAAAAACCAATTCAAGGCAAATCATGCAATTCTATCATCATATTTAACATATGAAACAAGAAAAGCACAATTTCTAAGAAGGAACTTCTATATGCCTAAGAAATCATATTTCTCAGTAAAAGTATACCAAAATCAGCAGTCTATACATTCAAAAATGGATAAACCCAACTTAAACTGATAAACATACTGAACTCATTGCATAAGAACCATTACAAAACTTCATCTCGCTATGTAATGTTCCTAAGCATTTCTATACCTCTGATCTGATATCCGAAACCATGATGATAACAAATAACTGCCTATACAATCATTTGAAAATCATCGACCAGACAACTGCTTATATAGCTATCACCGAAGGCACAATGCAACAACCAAGCATACTTGATACGGATTAAAAGTTACAAACCCAAGTGCAAGTTGTTTCAAGTAATAAATTCTCGGAAGTCCGAGGTCGATCCACAGGGAATTGATGAAGAAAAATTCTTTGAAGTAAAGTAAATATTTTGTCACAACAATAAAAGCAATAAAACTTAGTCACAAATAAGAAAGACTTACTTGAGTTAGGAGATCCACTCTTAGTAAATAAATTAAGGACAATATTAATTCTTTTGATAACTCAATTAGAATCCACACATAATAGAGGTTCCAATCGAAAAATACAACATTCAAAGTTCATTAAAAATTCTATACGTAATTATATTATAATTCCTTTAATCATCTGTTAACACCATCACTCATAAATGGGATCAAGCATTCATTGTGACAAAATCTTGTCTACAACAAATCAAGATCTCCACTTTACAAGGAGGGTTTCTAAATTAATTGAAAACAAAATACAACACGTATAATGACTACTTGAAAATATATCATTTAAGCACAAGAAAGAAATTAATCTAACCTTAACTTATTACCAAGAGCTTCACCCTTTCACCCAAGTAAAATGAAACTTAGTTACTCATAGACAAGAAGAAAGAAAGAGAGAAGAAGCAGAAGAAGAAGAAGAAGAAGAAGAAGAAGAAGAAGAAGAAGAAGAAGAAGATGACTTCAATTTAGAACAAAGGAAAACTACTACAAGAAAAACAAGTAACAAAATAACATGATCTTGGTATCTAACACCAAGACTCCTAAATGATCAGCCAAGGCTCTATTTTATAGAGGATTAAGGATACAAAATGATAAGGGGGTTGATTCATGAGTAGGTGGATGAGTAGATAATGAGTGAAAAATGTCAAATGATTTTTGATGAGTGAAAAATTATGAAGATTCTTTGTCTCTGAAATCATTCAGTTTTGAAGTCATTGAATACGTCAGAATATTGAAATATGGTCTTCATAAAAGTTGTAGGCTTGGATGTTAGCTTTCAAATGCTACTAGAATCGCCTCAAAAGACCATCTACATCCCGATATATGGCCCAATTATTGTACAATGTTCAGGCCCGATTACAGCTCCTCTATTTTGACTTCCAAGTCCAATATGACCTCCAAGGAGTTCGAATTGAGTCTTGTGTTCTTCATGAAAGTTGTAGATATGAGTTTTAAATTATAGATACCAAAATTTCAGCTCAATCCAGATCTTACAACCCAAGTTATGCTCTGATTACTGTACACTATTTAGGTTTCAATCACAAAACTCGTATTCTGAATTCTAAGCTCAATTAGTTCCACTAGATGTCCTACTTTGACCTAGAGCTCTTCATGAAAGTTGTAGAGCTCTCTCTTATCTTTTCTAAAAGGTAAGATACATAATTATTAAACATCTAGAACTCAAGATATAACCAAAATATAGAAATAGTGTAAGACGTAAATCATGCTAAAAATATCAATTAAGTCCAATTTGAGTCCAAACTTATAAAACATAACCAAACTCAATCAATTAAGTACATGGAGAGTGTAAATGACTAAAAATGAGGGCTTATTAATGTATCAAATATGTGATTATTAAATTCTCCTACACTTAGTTTTTTGCACTCCTGGGCAAAACACACAAGACCAAAACTAGGGAACAAGGAAAAACAATGACACAGACTCAAAAGCTAAACACTCTAAAAGACTCAATTTCTAATAATATTTAAGAATGAAGAGCAACCATACATTTAAGGAATCAAAATATTTTTGAGGTAACGTTTCTTCACATCTTAAACTAACAAGTAAGGAAATTTCAATTAAAAAGCATGAGTCAAGAATGATATATCCTAAAAAAATTCATTCTCGATCCCTCAAGTGTTTAAAAGGTAGGTATTTCACTCAATTCAACTCATAAAAATTACACTACTATAAGCCTGCTTATCTTCTACTTCTCCACTACTTAGAACACATGCACACACAAATAATGAGGACTTTATTCAACGTTGTAATGAGGTCAAGTAAAGGAGAATGTAATATGGATATGACAAGTTAAATACCAAAGAGAATAAAAGAGCATAAAAGCTGAGTTCAATTAATAAGCATGAAAGTTCATCCCAATTCCACCTAATACAAATTCCCTTTACATATTTTTTTCATTTCCTTTATTGCCTTGTTGGCCCTTATATACACATTTTTTTAATTTTTTAATTTTGAAGAAGAACATAATATATACATTTTTTAAGTAAACATTTTTTTAAACCATTCTGCACACACACCCCCACACTTGTTCAAGAACTCATCCAATGATAAAGCTAATGTTCTCTTATTCCCTAAGGTTGGGTAAGAACATAATTTTTCATTTAAGGCACATAATGAGTCAAAATAAGCTCAAAGGGGTTAAGTAAGGGGAAATAGACCATTTCCAATGCTTTACATTGGCAGGAATCAGAAAATTTTCAAGAAGCCATAAGAGTGCTTGATATCATATTGAAACAATATACTGCTGAGCAAGGCTGCCAATTGGTGCAATAGTCATTCTTGGCTATTTGGTTAAAGTAGTTATTTCAAGAAAAATGCCTCAATCATATTTATATATGCATATGAAAATGTAGTCTAAAAAAAAATCAAAACAAGTTCTAGAATAACAATTTCATGAGTGAAATTCACAAAAAAAAAAAGAGAATGGTACAAATGTTTAATCCATTTATCAATAGGCTCAAAATCTCACAAGACATAATTTTATAATTCTCAGTCCACCAATTCAACATCCATAACCAAGTATGTGATTTTTAATAAAGAAGACAATTTATTCAATCATGTAAATTTCCTTGAATTTGACTTGCTACTTCAACATAACATAGTTATCTACCTAATTACTCTTTACTTCGCCACCAATTCTGATGCGTCTCAAGAGCAAATTTACCTCAAGGGCATAACTTACTCCTTACTCTGTCATCCTTAATTAGTTTTGCTGTTAGTAAGTTGCTAATAAACATATAAACACGACAAACATATTAATAAACACACTTCCTATTTTTTTTGTTTTTATTTTGATTTTTTGATTTTTTTTCACTTCAACTATCCTTCTCCCCCAACCAGATCACAACATTGTTCTCAATGTCAAAACATAGATAGGTAAAGGATAGAAAATATTACTTGTTACAATTACTGAAAAGAGAAACCTTACACAAATATAAACAGAAACAAAGTATGATGAATAAAACCAAAACTTATAATTATTTAAATAGTTAGAGTGTCTAATCTGGATTGCTTTTCATACTGCTTCCCTCACCGCTTCCTTCTGACCAATCTATTTAAGCTGTTACTGGATCAGGTTCATAAACAAAAGCTTCTAATTTATCAATCAACTCATCAACAGTGGAAGCAGAAATAAGGAGTTGTCTTGCCGAAAGTGTGATAAATTTTTGTTCCACAGCATGGTCAAGAAAATATAACAAAAGATCAAAAAAATTATTAACATTCAACAAACCTATGGATTTATGATGGATGTTCAGTTGGGCCCAAGAGACAATTTGAAAAACTTCTTCCAAAGTACCAAAACCACCCGGTAAGGCAATGAATGCATCAGAATTGTCAAGCATTTTAGTCATTCGTTCATGCATAGATGATACTTGAAGCTCCTTCCCAATTGTTTTTCCAGTGATGTTCTTTCGAGTTAAAGGTCCAAGAATGATATCTAAAACCTGACTGCCTCCTATATGTGTAGAGAGTGATACAGCCCCCATTAACCTAACGCAACCTCCCTCATATACAACATGAATATTCCTTACTTCAAGCATTCTACCAACAGTGCTTGTTGCATTTACAAACTCTAAACCCTTACCATAACTTGTCCCACAAAATACACAGATACTGATAAATCTACGAACAGAAGAAGAAGCTCCCTCCATTTCTACACTCACACTCCCTTTGAATGATTATGAGTTACAAGAAAGTGAAGAAAATGTAGTGTTTAAATAAGGAAGATAATAGAAAAAGTAATAATAGCTCCTATATGGGTAGATTGACTGTTGTCAGAAAAGTTTGAATTTAAGAAATTTTTTTTTATTTTTTTATTTTTTTTAACTTCAAGAAAACCATCAGGTAAAGAAGTTTAGAAACCCCTGAAGGATCCCATCTAAAGGATCGTATGTCCAAAATTAAAATACAACAAAATCATACAAAGATAAAATTATAACAATAAATGACGGCATACCTTTATGTATAATTTTCATGGTGTATCTTTATATTACGCGTCATGAGTGCAGTAGTGGCATATCTTTGAGTTGTGTGTCACCAGTGCAACATAAGAACTCCTGTTTATTCGAAGAAAAGAAAAAAAATGAAAGAAACCATTGTGGGTTTCCATTCTGGGTCTGGAACCTGGAGAGCTCACACTTGGGTTCGTAACATCAACAAAGATGCTAAAATTTGAAACCCGTAATGTCCAAGATCCAGAACGTCCCATCCTAGGGCGCTGAGAGCCCCTTCTAATAAAAGAAAGGATCAAGCTCAGATGCCTCATACGCTGTGGTAGCCGCGGGTTACTTCTCACTAATAACCAGAGTGAGACGCTTCTGCCTATCCATCAACTCCACAGTGTCTAGATGGTGAACATTGGGTTGTGGAGTGTGGCTCTCTACAGAGCATGGTACACAAACCTTTTTTAAGGATCGGCGTGCAAAGGTCCACCCGAGTCAATGACGGGTCTGCCACTGGTAGGGGCTCCACACTCAATTAAGAGCACGCAGTACTCTTTCGATCGCCCTTTTTTATTTTTTATTTTTTTCTTCTTCTTTTTTTCTTCTTTTTTTTTTTCTTTTTTTGGAAGATGTACAAGATAATACATACATGTTATGATTGTGACTCACATCTTCCTCTGGTTTTACGTTCAGTAACGGCTTAAATGCCTTCTATGAGTCGATGATAAGCTTTCTATCTAATTTTCTTATAAATTGATAAACAGAGTCTTTTTGAGTCAGATTCCCAAAACTGTAACGTTTTTGTTGGTCCCTGAAGAGATTTCACAAATTAATAAGTTCACGATGCACAACTCCATAAGAATGCATCTCAAAAGTCAATAAGATATCATCTAATGACTCCTTACTCAGCCCATTCTTAATGAAGAATAGTTTATCTTCTGGGTTTGCGGAAACCATTCCCAAATAACGACATCGCGTGTTACAATTCTATCGTACACACTTGTAACAAAGTTTCATTCTTTTTTATCTTATCCTTTTTGAATATGAACTTTTACCAAGACTCGACATATATGGGACAAATGAATCTGAAGATTCACTAGCTAAACGAACTTTTGCTTCGATTAACCAGCGAATATCTTCTGGGATACCCTTGTGCATTAACAGTCTCAATCTTTCATGTCTAGTTTTGTAGATTTTTGTTAGAACATTTTGAGGAAAAGAAGGGAAATGTTTTCTTATATTTGAGAGAATGACATCCATCTTGAAGGAGAAGGAATCAGTTATTATGGGAAATTGAAAAAATAAACCGACTTGAGAGTCACGGAGTACCGTTATCCGCCACTTAACCGAGAACACAAAGAACTGCAAAAAGAAAGAAACAAAATTAAAATAAATTCTACTCATAACAAGGATTAGAAAGGGAGATGGATTCTACCTCAATAACTTGATGTTCCATAAATAGTTTGAGTTTTTGTCCATTTAAATACATTACCATTCCTAGGGTTCTCAATGTTTATGACCCCATAAGGATACACATGTTTGACAATAAAAGGACCAATCCACCTAGATCTCAATTTTTCAGGGAATAGGTGAAGACGATAATTATAAAGTAGAACTTTTTGACCAATTTCAAAAGATTTCGTTAAAATTGATTTGTCATGAAAAGCTTTTGTTCTAACTTTATAAATTTTTGAGTTTTCATATGCATCATTTCTCAATTTCTCAAGTTCATTCAATTGCAATTTGTGTTACTTGGAAGCATCATCAAGATTTGAGTTGAAAGTTTTAATAGCCCAAAATGCTTTATGCTTCAGTTCTATAAACAAGTGACAAGGTTTTCTATAGACTAATCGATAGGGTGACATGCTTAAAGATGTTTTGAAAGTAGTACGGTAAGTCCAAAGTGCATCATTTAATCTTAAAGACCAATCTTTACGATTTGAGTTAACCATTTTTACCAAAATTTATTTAATCTTCCTATTTGCTAATTCTATTTGTCCACTTGTCTCAGTGTGATAAGGGGTGACAATTTTGTATATGATGTCATGTTTCTTCATTAAAGATTCAAATGATTTATTGCAAAAATATTTTCCCCTATCACTGATGATAGCTCTAGGGATTCCAAATCGACTCAAAACATTTTCTTTTAAAAATTTCAGAACAATTTTGTGATCATTATGTCGACATGGAATCGCCTCAATCCATTTTGAGACAAAATCAATTACAACAAAAATATACACAAATCTAAATGATGATGGAAATGGACCCATGAAATCAATTCTCTAACAATAAAAAATTTCAAGGACAATGATAGGGTTCAAAGGCATCATGTCTTTTTTAGAAATGGAACCTAATTTCTGACAACTTTCACAACTTTTACAAAAAATATAGTTGTCCTTAAATAATGTGGGCTAATAAAATCCACACTACAAGATTTTTGCAACTGTTTTCTTTGAAGAAAAATGACCTCCATATACTTCTGAATGACAAAATTTAATGACACTACTTACCTCATTGTCGGGTACATATCTCTAAAAGATTTGATCAGGACAATATTTGAATAAATATGGGTCATTCCATTAGAAAATTTTCACCTTAATCAAAATTTTTTTTTTGTCTTGATGCGTCCATTGAGGCGGCATCTTACCTGTTATAAGAAAATTGACAATGTTAGCAAACCAAGACAAGGAATTGACAGAAAATGAAAATTCATTAGGAAAAGAATCATTGATAGGTGTGATATCAAAAAGTGAGCTTGTTGTAAGTATGGACAAATGATCTGCAATAATATTTTCGGCTTCTTTCTTATCTTTTATTGTGATGTTGAATTCTTGAAGCAACAAAATCTACTGTATCAACTTAGGTTTGCAAAAACTTGTTGAGAAAATCGACAAGTGCACCGAATTGTTAAAGTAATAAAGTTGATGATTAAGAGGGAAAAAAAACTAAAACACACGAAATTAAGAGGGAAAAGAGATAACAAGGCACATGAATGCAAAACACATTAAGGATGTAAACACATGAAATTAAAACACTAGAGATTTGACTTCACTTGATTCAATAATCTATTATAGACAATAGAATAGCTTTGGGACCTTAATTCTAATTAATTTCTAATTATTCAATTGATGGGGAGAATCTCTTAATTAATTAAAACTCAATTCCTTGGTCTAAACTTTAACTCTATGGATTCTCATGAAAAATACCACAATTCTCCCACATAACCTATAACCTCTATTCCTAGATAATTATAAATCATGGCACTTATTATTTATGGTTTAAGTTGTATGCAAACCTCCCGATTCTACACACATCTCACTAGATCAATTTATGAGTGACCAATTCATAAAAGCATTAAGAACTATAATAAGCACTCAAATTGAATAAAAAAGAAATTAATTAAAATTCTAATCTTAATACATATTAATTGAATCAAGTTACATCTTCACCCTAGAAATACACGAATTTAACTACCTATGACAAAAGAGAAGAAGAAATAGGAAGAATAAAATAAAAATATATACAGAGCTCAACCTTCCATAAAAAAAATATATTAACAAGTAGGCGGTAAACCTGCTATTAAATATTAATAAGGATGTGATATAAACCAGCCACCAAATAAATATTACAAGGGTATACTATAAATCGACCACCAAATATATATTTACAAGAGTGTGGTATAAACTAACCACTAAATAAGTTAATAAGCTGATAAATTAAAAAGTTAGTAAGTTGATAAATTAAAAAGTTAATAACAAGTAAATTAAAATGTTAGAAGTAGGTAAATTAAGCTGTTAGAAGCAAGTAAATTAAAAAATTAGATAGTTAGTAAGAGAGTTAGATAGTTAGTAAGTAAGAAAATTAAAAGGTTAGTAGGTTAGTAAGTAAGAAAGTTAGAAATAAAATACTGAGAAAATAACGTATAGAAAATAAAGTGCAAAAAGTAAATTTAAAATATGAAAATCGAAGAATTAGCAAGCCAATTTTTTGCTCGTGAGAGAGAAAAGAAGAAGAAAGATTATTTCATTCATGATTAAAGATTACGAGAGGAGAAAAGAGAGAAGGGAGAGTTTCTCTTAAAAATTTAGTACATTAGTATGTACAAAGAAAAAAAATTAAAAGAGTAGAATATATATATATATATACAAGATCCACAGGAAAAAAAAATATAAATATATATATATGCAAAATATTTACACAATAAATTTGTTCGCAAATCAAGTCCCCAACAACGGTGCCAAAAACTTGATGCAGATTAAAAGTTACAAACAGAAGTGCAGGTTATTTCAAGTAATAAATTCTCAGGAGTCTGAGATCGATTTACAGGGAATTAATGAAGAAGAATTCTTTGACGTAAAGTAAATATTTTATCACAACAATGAAAGTGATAAAACTTAATCACAAATAAAAAAGACTTACTTGGATTAGGAGATCCACTCTTGGTAAATAAATTAAAGATAAAATTAATTCTTTTGATAACTCAATTAGAATCCACACATAATGGAGGTTCTAATCGGAAAATACAACATTCAAAGTTTATTAAAAATTATATACATAATTATATTATGATTCCTTTAATCATCTATTAACACTACCACTCATAAATGGGATCAAGCATTCATTGTGGCAAAATCTTGTCTACAACAAATCAAGATCTCCACTTTACAAGAAGGGTTTCTAAATTGATTGAAAACAAAATACAACACTTATAATGACTACTTGAAAATATATCATTTAAGTACAAGAAAAAAATTAATCTAACCTTAACTTATTACCAAGATCTTCATCCTTTCACCCAAGTAAAATTAAACTTAGTTATCATAGACAAGAAGAAAGAAAGAGAGAAGAAGAAGAAGAAGAACATGACTTCAATTTAGAACAAAGGAAAACTACTACAAGAAAAACAAGTAACAAAATAACATGATCTTAGTATCTAACACCAAGACTCCTAAATGATCAGTCAAGGCTCCATTTTATAGAGGATTAAGGATACAAAATGACAAGAGAGCTGATTCATGAGTAGGTGGATGAGTAAAAAATGAGTGAAAAATGCCAAATAATTTTTGATAAGTGGAAAATTATGGAGATTCTGTGTCTCTGAAATCATTTAGTTTTGAAGTTATTGAATGCGTCAAAATATTGAAATGTAGTCTTCATGAAAGTTGTAGGCTTGGATCTTAGCTTTCAAATGCCACTAAAATCACCTCAAAAGACCATCTACAGCCCGAGATATGGCCCAATTACTGCACATTATTTAGGCCCGATTACAGCTCCTCTGTTCTAACTTCCAAGCCCAATATGACCTCCAAAGAGTCCGAATTGAGTCTTGTGTTCTTATGAAAGTTGTAGATATGGGTCTTAACTTGTAGATATCAAAATTTCAGCCCAATCCAGATCTTACAGCCCGAGTTATGCTCTGATTACTGTACATTATTTAGGTTCCAATCACAAAACTCGTATTCTGACTTTCAAGCCCAATTAGTTTCACTAGATGTCCGAATTTGACTTAGAACTCTCATGAAAGTTGTAGAGCTCTTTCTTATCTTTCCTATAAGTAAGATTCATAATTATTAGACATCTAGAACTCAAGATATGGCCAAAATACAAAAACAGTGTAAGACGTAAATCATGCTGAAAATCTCAATTAAATCCAATTTGAGTCTAAACTTATAAAACATAACTAAACTCAATCAATTAAATATATGGAGAGTGTAAATGACTAAAAATGAGGGCTTATTAATGTATCAAATATGTGATTATTAATACTAAATAAGAACACAAATTCCAAACAAAATAAATATTAAATTATATAATGATGAGATGATGCATGTTCAAAAAAAAGTATGTGCAGTGTAGGTGTAGTGTCGTGATACTAAACTATTCTCCCTGCTCAAGGAGATACTCTGCTATAATAACGTGGGACCTCTTACAGCCTAACAAGTAGCGACAAAGCATGTTACTATAACAAGTATTCTCCTTCTACTACTAAGTAGTCTACCAAGTAGTTTACCATAAACTAGGTGGATATCCCCACCAAACTTTTGAGTGGATGCCTCCATTCACTGCTCTCTAGGGATAGCAAGTATAAGTGATGTGCAGTGTGTGACAATACGGAGTTATGTCCTAACTCTAACATAACTACCACATAACTTTATACTAAGTCCATCTCGCACTACAAGGTTATCTCTTCTCTATAAAAGTCGTTCATGCACTACAACACTTATTCATATGTCAACTAGACTTAGTACACTTTCTAACTTTGCATTACTAGCTCTACTTCTCTTTTAAGAGAACTTTCATGCACTATAACATTTACCCTTGTCAACTAGGGTCTATGACACTCAACTCTTGCCAACTTGGTACTTTGGCCCTTAACTCTTGCTAACTAGGCACTTTGGCCATTAGCTCTTGCTAACTAGGCATTTTGGCCCTTAACTCTTGCTAGTTAGTCTATACACTGTTTACTTACTTTCTCATCACTTCCCAAGTGATATCTAAGTAACACTTTGTCACTCATAAGCTAATCTTTTATCTACATCAACTCATTACTCATTACTCTTAAGTGACATACTTTACCACCAAAGTGGCCTAAGGTGCTAACTACTTACCTAAGGCAAACTATAACTCTTGAATGCTCAAAGGTTTATACTTTCTCATACATACTAGGTGATAATTTTCCTTATGAAAAAAATACCTCATTTGTGCCTCAACACACTTTACTAGGCATAAACAAAGGATCTTAACAACTAGGAATCTCAAATCATCAAAATAATAATTCTGATAAAATCTACTCTGGGCACCTAAAAAAGATGTTTTTCATAAATGTATAAAAAATACATCCTAACTTATAAAATTCTAAAATTTTACAGGAAGATAGCCTTATGTCTTGGCTTTCAAATGCAATAAGAATCAGGTCAATCCGATGTCTGTAGCTCAAGTTATACAACTAGAACCACAAGCTGTTCAAAACGCCCTCTTTCTGGTTTCTGCTGATATTTGGGCGCCTAGACGCCCATTTTTCAGCTCCTGGGCAGCGCCCAGTAATTTTTCTCGAGTCTCTAGGTGCCTAGATGCCCAAGTTATGGCGTCTAAGCGCCCGTGGATCAGAAAGGATTCTGCAGAACTTGTTTTTGCAGAACCTTGATTTCAAAACAAGGTTTTTCCTTTCAAACTAAATTTCTACTTAATTTCTATGATCACCATGGCTCTCTAATCACCTTGTAAACCTCAATCTTTCTCTTGATTCAACCAAACATGAATCAAAACTCAAATCCTCAATCTTGAAACTCATTTTCGAACTAACTAATCAAGAGAAAACTATGGAACCTAAGGGTTCCAAACACCAACCAAGCTCCAATCTAGCTAATATCTAACTCATTTCAACCTTAGGAGCAAGAATCTAACCTTTATTCTTACTTTTCTCATCAACAACCCTTTTTCCTTATCAAACCCCAACTAAGAAAAAGATGAAGATTAAGGGAAAAGGAAGAGAAACAAGCACCCCTACCTCTTGTATGGATGATAAACTTCAAGCCTTGCTTCTGCTCTTAGATCTTTTCTCCTTCTTTCCTTCTCTTTCTCTTTCTTTTTCTCTCCTCTCTTTCCTTCGGCTTCTGCCTTCCCTTTCTTTCTTTTCTTTTCTGTTTTTCTGCCTTTTATCCGTGAGAAGCAAAGTAAGACTTTGCTTCTTAAGGATAGATACCAAAAATCCTGATCTATTAAGAACATTTAGATTCTTCCCAAACCAGATTTTCAGCTTCCAACAGATTTAAAATAAATCATAAAATTCATTAAAAATCATGTTATACTTTTTTTCTATTTTTTCATATCTACTGGGGGTCAATCCTGTATTAAAATGCACAATCAGTATGCGTAAAAATATCAAAGTAACTCTGGTTGTCTTGAAACTTTAACTAAACCTTACTTAACTTATTTGTGACCTAAAAATAAGTTATCCACATATGTTTCCCTCTAAATAGCAATTTATGCTATTTTTTGAGTCATTTTAGACCATTTACCACATTTTATGTTGCAGCAAAGTGTCTAAACTAACTCAATTTGTCACAAAACTTAACTAACATGCTAAACAAGTATCAGACTACCTATGTAACCTTATACCAGCCTAACATGATTTTTTGGGATGTTACAATATTCACGGGCTTGCTAAAAGTAGGGAAAGGAAGACAAGAGATTTAGATAAAATGAAATGCATTAAAGATAAAAATGGTAAAGTCTTAGTTACGGAACAAGACATCAAGGATCGATGGAAGAGTTATTTTCATAAGTTATTTAATAAGGAACATGGGACATTGAGGGATTCAGACATTCTACACATTAGAGAGGAAGACCAAAATAAAATATTTTATCGTAGAATTTAGGAGTTTAAGGTAAAAGAAGCATTGAAGAGGATGAATAATGAAAAAATAGTTGGACCGGATAATATACTTATTGAGGTATGAAAGTGTTCAGGAGAGAAAAGTATATGTTGGCTCACAAAGTTGTTTAACGAGATAATTAGGTCTAAGAAAATGTCAAAAGAATGGAAGGGAAGAACTTTAATCCCTATTTATAAGGACAATGAAGATATACAAAACTGTGCAAATTACAAAGGGATATAAGCTCATGAGTCATACCAAGAAGTTATGGGAAAGAGTAATTGAATGGAGATTAAGACATGAGACTCATATTTTAGAGAATCAATTTGGTTTGATGCTTAGGAGGTTAATCATGAAAGCAATTTATCTTCTACGAAGATTGATGGAGAGGTATCGGAGAAAGCAAAAAGACCTATACATAATTTTTATTGATCTGAAAAAAGCTTATGATAGGGTACCAAGAGAGGTCTTGTGGAAGGCTTTGGAGAATAAAGGAGTTCGTATCGTTTATATTCAAGCAATCCAAGATATATATGATGATGTTAAAACTAGTTTGAGAACTCAGAGTGTGGTCACAGAATATTTCCTTATAACTATAGGACTGCACCAAGGGTCAACTTTGAGTCCATATCTTTTTACATTAGTCTTGGATGTGTTTACTGCACATATCCAATAGCCGGTGCCACAATGCATGCTTTTTGCAGATGATATAGTCTTAGTTGGAGAGTTAAGAGAGGAAACAAATGAGAAGCTAGAGTTATGGAAACGAGCTTTGGAAGAACATGACTTGCGTCTAAGCATGAGTAAGACGAAATATATAGAATGTAAATTCAGTAAGAAGCGTGCTAATACTAGCTTAGAGTGAAAATTGGAGATCATATCATACCTCAAGTCACACGGTTTAGGTATCTTGGATCTATCATACAAAATGACGGAGATATAGAAGGAGATGTAAACCATAGGATTCAAGCTGGATAGATGAAATGGAGGAGTGTTTCAGGAGTTATTTGTGATAGAAAAATATCTCTAAAGCTTAAGGATAAATTTTACTGCACAACTATAAGATTCGCGATATTGTATGGTACTGAATGTTAGACAGTAAAAAACTAATAAGAGCATAAGATCATTGTCGCTAAGATGAGGATGTTGCGCTAGATGTGTGACCATACAAGACAAAATATGATTATGAGTGAATGCATTAGAAAGAAAATTGTGGTAGTACTTATTGTGAAAAAGATAAGAAAATATTATCTTAGGTGGTTTAGACATGTAAGAAGAAGATCCTTAGAAGTTCTTCTAAGAAGAGTAGATCAGGTGAAGAATAACTCAATAGTTAGAAGTAGAGAGAGATAAAAAATGATTATACGTGAAATGGTTAAAAAAGATTTAAATTTAAATGATATTTTTAAAATTTTAATTTATAATAAGATATAATAATATTATTTAATTTATATAAATCGACTTTACTTAATAAAAAAAGACTTAATTCTTGTTGTTATTGCTGTTTCAACATAAACTTGAACAACTTACAAATCTAAGTATAGTTAAATCTCGTATAATAACAAAGGAAATGCTATGCCACGTGGAAAAAGAAGCCATCTTCTTAAAATCAAAGTTGTAAAGACAAGATGGTGGTATCTTTTGTACCAAAAAAAACAGTTCAATTTTTGTTTTTAACGAGGGTATATGACAATTTTTATTTAATTTTATTGAGATTGGTGTTCTGTAATCCATATTCCTCGATTTCTTCGTTAATCTTGCGTGTTGGCTGGTTGTAACTTAACCCTTTGTTTAGATGTGGAGTGAAAATGAGAAGAGAGAAAATAAAAGGAGAGAAAATGGAGAGAAAAGAAAATGAAGAAAAAAGTATATTTTTTTATTATTATTTGGATAAAGAGAAAAAAGAGAGAAAGAAAATGAAATTTTTTTTCTTCTCTTATTTGATTGGGAAGAAAAGTGAGAAGAAAGAAAACAGAATCATATTAAATCACTAATATACCCTTTGTTTAATGTAATAAATGTATTTACTTTTTGCTCTTTGTTTTACATCTCTAATTCATAATTTATAAATTTGATAAAATAAATAAATTTAATGACACATTAATAAAAAAACTTGATACCCCAATTAATTTGAAACAAGATTTTTAATTATAAAATTATTTTTGTCTACTTTAAAATTAGTAAGTTATTTAACTTCACATATCTTTCACATAATAATTATTGTCACGACCATAATCACGACAAAGATTGTGAACAAAATTATTTTAAAAAAAATAGAGTCGTCAATAATTTTATTTAATTTATAAAAAAAATGAAAAACCTAAAAAAAATATTTGAAAGCAAATTGAGTTCGGTAGTTGATTGTGCACATGGAATGGTGGTGAAAATCAAATTTCATAGCACTCATGCTACACCTGCCTTAAAGACAATTATCTTAAATTAATTGTACAAATTATTAATAACTTGAAAACATTTATTTTGCCCCTTAAAATAAATTAAAAAAAACTTAAAAAATGATTTGATTAAGATAATCCTATATTATTAAGAAAGAAAAAATAAAACCAAAGAAACATATTACTTTGAAACTAAGAACGTGATTGTTACATTCTCTTTTTTTTATTTTAAATGACACGTATTTCTTTTTCGTATAAAGTGTGTTAGAAAAGAAAAAAAATTAAGCTAGAAGAGAATTATGAAGAAATGAAGCAAATTCAAACTTGACAACAACTAAAAGAGTTGAGGTTGGACAAAAATAGAGTCCAAAAAGTGGAACATGAACTCTTTTTCTTATGTACTCTATCCATTATTCACAGCTGAATATAAACACCCTTTTTTTTCTTCCTTTTTTATATTAAGTTATCCTTTTTCAAACACTTTTTAATTATGAAGAAAGTTTGCATATTCATAGCGCACACAGTATAGGCGCAACGATCAACTAAAAACAAGAAAATCAAAGTCAAACCCCAGAAATTAGAATACAGCAACCATTATCAAAGATAGTGACCAAGTACAAATTAAGGGCTTTATAAGGCTTAAATAGCTATATTTAAACAAAGAACCATCACCTCAAGGAGTCCCACACTCCAACCCATATTTTCAGCAAAGTAACATAAAAAGTAAAGCTGAAAAATATACAACGAACAAGATGAAGATATTTTGAAATCAAATTCCTTTCATGAGCTGTTCATAATGTAAGTCCTATCCCTTAGTTTCACAATGCAACAAGTGGTATGAGAATTGGATGCATCTAGCCAAATTTGTTCTCAAATGCGTCAATGTTATCCAAAACTGAAGATGTGCAGAACATACACTGACTTTGCAAAAAAAATGACACCAACCAAAAATGAATTTGAGTCTGAAACGTGTATGGTTAAGAGCTTTATGTGTTAGAATAATATATTAAGAAATTCTTATGTGTATATGAAATAAAAAATTATTCTATATTATTCAATGTGTACTACTTTAATTATGTAAATTACTATTTTTCATTTTAATAATATTTTTAATATTATAAAATGACACACATTAAATATTATAGAAGAAAATTTTTTTCTTTGGCATGTTGCGGTGTTCTTTTTCGTACATATTTGGTTTTCTTTAACAAATGAAATCTTTGCTTGAGCATATATCATTAGATAAGTAGCTCAACATAAGGAAAAACAAATTTACAAAGAAAGTACTGGAAGGTCAAAAACAGAGACAAAAGCTTATTGCATTATTTGATTCACATTATACTTTCATAAACACGGAAAATAGTTAAAGGAAAACAAGAAAGGTACATGTGAAAATGAAGCCTAGGCAGGTATTGGGAAAGATTTTCACCCTACACAAAATCTTTCTTGACCTCCCTCTAGCTATTAGGAAAATTTATAATGCTAGTCCTAAAAGGAACTTCATGATGTTGCTGCTGGTGGGACATTCTTCCCTGCCCCTTTCTTCAACTTCTCAGCAGTACTATTAATCTCAATGCCGTCCAAAGTGTGTGACCCTGATCTTGTACCATCCTTTATTAGCAATCCTTGTTCTGTACTTTTCCCTATATCTGTTGTGTTCGGACGGTCTTTGCTTTTGCCCCATACCACAGTGTAAAGCCCCAAGACAATGAGAATAGCTCCAAATATACTGGGAATTAGGAAAACACATGAGAAATTTAGCACATGAATTAATCAACACATATAAAATTTTGACTTTGCTATTGATTTAATTGATGCAAGTTTTTTAGGAGAAGGGATGTTAATTTGACATATACCTTCCCAGATGAACTTTCTCAGCTAGGACAAGGGAACCCAATGCAGCGGTGATAATCATACATAGAGGACTGAAGGAAGTCACAAACACTGGTCCACGTTCCCTGGTCACAACCCCTTGTACATAATATGCCATTCCAGAGCACACTACCCCCTAATTATTACAAAATTTGAGGGCAAATTAGTTAGTTGAATCACTTATTAGAAATCACTGCTCAGTGCTCACCATAGAGTAAAGTGATTGGCATTTTTAATTATTTATTTATATTTTTTACTAATCAATTATAATTTTTATTTTTTTATAAAATTATGAGTAATTAATAAAAAATATGAATAGGCATTTGAGAATATTAATAACATCATCCATCGATGTAATGATTTTAACTGTGAGTTTATTAAAGGATTAAAAGACAATCAATGAAAAGAAATTGGTTACATTAGTAAAAATGGGAAGGTACTCACAGAATAAACACAAGCAAGGAGCCTTAAGTCCCAGCCTATGGCCCAGACGCTCATGTCCCGTTCAAATATAAATGAAGCGACTGAACACTCAACAATACCCATCAAGCAAATCCAAGCTGTGAGTGAAAGCTCTGCTGGGTACTTCTTCAAAGTGAATGACTAATTCCACAAAGTAGAAACACAAGTCAGATTATTAGTCCATGAACACTTAAAATGAACATATTTTATGGTGTTTGACTTATAATTACTTCATAAAGCAGAAAACATGTATGTTCATGTGGTTGGCTAGGTAGTTGGCTATACTTACTTGCAAAATGAAGAAGCCAGCCCAACCACATAAACTTGCTGTGAGCTCTAGTGTGCCGAGCAACCGGTGCTGTACAACATGTTAGCTTTCTAACAAGAAAAAAAGTGCATTATTTCATGTTGTCTAGCTTAAGTTATGGTTGAAAGAGCAGTAGCTGCCAGACTAGCAAAATCAACAGAAGAAACCTAACTTCTAATGAAAACTGATATTAAACAAAGAGGGATTTAAAATTGGAAATTTTACAGTTGAAAGTGTAGCATGTTAGCTTTCTAACAAGACAAAAAGTACATGATTTCATGTTGTTTTGCTTAAGTTATGGTTGAAAAAGCAGGGGCTGCCAGACAAATTCAGCATGCAAAAATGACAAAGTGCACAAACCAAATGTTCCTAATATCTGTCTTGATTCTTCTACCATAGCAAAACAACCAATTGCTTATGCTTTCTATATCAAATGCAGCCTAAAGGTGGGCAAAACTAAAAGCAACAGTAGGAAATCAATTGGAACCAAGATATTAATTTCCTAAAGTCATGACAGAACAAAAAGAGGCACAACAATTGCCATTTCATATTCAAAGCAAGACCAACCAGCATCAAATATTCAACTGATTCATCAAGAAAACCATTAACAGGAACTCCTCCAACAAAATTTGCATCAATCTTATCCTAATTCCCATATTGATTTATCATTATCACAGCAATCTACATATCCCATCCCAAAGAAAGGGACCCAAACATAAACTACAATCAACATATCAACAACCATTGATAGTGAACCATTTTTACAACAACAATATGTTCAAACAACACATGAACTTAGAATTCACTTTGGTGAAATTTGATGACTTCTAACTCACAAGAATCATGAGCAACAATAAAACTAAAGTAACTCAGTCATGCATCATCATCTTTCTAAGAGGATTCTATCTCAGACTTACATTAAAATGATCCAAAATTAATCAAGCATTCTAAATCACCTATTGCAAATCACAAAAGAAAATTTGACTTAAACATTTTATCAAACACTTTAAAAGTGAATTCAACATTTCAGATTATCTAGCAATTCATCTCAGCATATCAGAGTACTAGGTGAAATCAAGAGTTTACATGCATCTAAAATTTGATAAATACCAGAAGATTAATACAACAACAATGGAAACTGTGTTACCCCAAGAACTCCCTGCTATGGACAAATTCCAAGAAGCTTGAAACCAGCTTCAAAAGAGCAAGGATATAAGTTAGGTAAAATTGATATCATTTGGATCTTGACATTGAGTTAACATTGAAACTATGTGACAAAACGAGGAAGACATACCTGAGAGCTGAGATTAGCAGAGAGGAAGACGAGGATAGAGAGAGAGACAGAGAGAGCGGCGGTGATGAGCTGGTGAGCCGGTGACTAACGAGCAGCGGCGGTGAGCCAGTGTCTGACGCCGTCGCAGTAGGAGCAGCTTGAAGGTCCAATATGAACAAGAGTTAGAGGTCGCACGACAAGGACGCGAGGGAAGAAGTTGCAGGGGGTCTTGAACTCAGAGGGTAGAGATGCCGAGCTCCATGGTAGGCACACGAATGGAAGAACGGAAGAAAGAAAAGGGATTTCAAACGAGAGAAAATGTCAAAATCATCATGTTTTCTCTTCACCCATTTTCTTTCCACCCTTTTTTCTCTTCAACCAAACGCAGTGTAAATGTTCAATAGGTAATATATTTCTATTGTCCATTTATTCAAAAATAATTTTAAATTCTCTTAATAATTTTTTTATCAATTATCTTAATTATTATCTTGTTTAATTTATTTTAAGTGTTATTTTAATAAAAAATTATCCATTATAAGTGTTATTTTTATATACTAATAAAGTATTAATTGTTATTTTTTTATATTTTAACAATCTCAACTATTCATAAAAATTAAATAAACATAATAAAATAAAGTAATTAATTAAAATGAATAAAGATAATTTAATAAAAAATTGTATAATTAAGACTTATTTTAATGTTTTTAAATTCTTGTACACTGTATCAAAATAATATTTAAAATAGATCAAAAAGAATAAATAAAGGTAATATTAAATAATTTTTTCTTTTAAAATAATAAATATATTTACTTCTTCATTTAATATTTTATTTATTAAATATTAAAAAAAGAATTAAGAGATTTCTTTAAAAGAATATAATAAAACTCTTTATTCAAATAATTTATATATTCTTACATTATTTTTTAATATTATTTTCTGTACTTTTAATGTTGTATAAATTTATAGTTAATCACGTATATTAATTGATTAATAAATAAATTTAAGTTTTAATCTTAAACTATGAATTTATTTATTAATTAATTAATACATATAATTAATTATAAATTTATACATTATTAATTAAATATAAAAAATAATTTTAAAAAATGATATAAGATTGATTATTTCTTTTATTCAAAGATGCCTTATGCATGTTGGCGGTGGTTATAAACTTATAATATAAGGGAATGATATGCTGCACAAATGACCTGGTTTGACTTGTCAAATAATAATGATAATTGTTACGAATTGAGTGAAAAGATAAAAACAATTGTGATATAACTTTTAAGTTGTGGATCCTATTTTTATAACTATATATCACACCCTTTTAGCTTATTAAAATGATTATTTTGCTTTCGCAATGCGAGTCGTATAAATTTTTTTGTCATAAATAGTTTATTATTATTATTATTTACAAAATTCTACTTTAAAGGTATGCTATACAGAAAAAAAAAACCTAAAAGTAAAATTATCTAAATTGAATTGTAATATAAGAAAAATTCTAAAGTATTTATGAAGTAATACATTAGATAAATTTATAATCATTTAAATTTGATTTTAAAATATTTAATTTTAATTTAACTGTTTAGATGATTATAAATGATCATGTATTCTAATTTTATTGATGTAATACTTCAAATCTCTCGTAATATAGACACCTATAGAGTTGTGGTTGGTAGTAAATTTAATTTGGTACACAGGAATCATGATTAGTAACAATTTTCTTATTATAATCAAGTTGTAAAAGCATACAGTGGCATCTTCTGTACAAATATGATTTTCATTTTTCTATTTTCGTGACTTGTACGTCCACCAATAGAAGTTGGGATTTTGCTAATATATAATTGTGATTAATAAGGAAATTTTTAATATGGAATGGATCAACTATTTTGAACTATTAATTTATTTATATTTTGAGTCATTAATTTATTATTAAAATTAATTAACTACTTAGATTAAAAAATTAAATTTTTATAAATCTTAATTAATAATACTTAAATTTACATAAAAATTTAATTAAATTATTTTTTATAAATAACTATAAATATAAAAAATTTATAAATTTTAATTAATAATTTTTACATATACATAAATTTATATATAAATATTATCAAATAAAAAAATAAAAAATCCGTGCATGGACCCAATGATAGACTCCTCCGATTACCAAAGTTTGTTCTCGTGTTAAATGAAACTTGAGGAGACCATGCTTGTCGATGTTAGTTGTACTAATTTAAAAAAGAAAAAAAAAACAGCTATCTGATCTAATGATTTTCATTTTTTTAAACTATTTCGTTGTCTTGGACTTCCACCAATAATGTGAAAAGACAAAACTTCCCCCAGAAAATTATATATGTGGGTCAGAAGACTATTTCGTTGTTCATTTTTTAAAGGGGCCTTAGGTGGTTATTGTAATATAAGAAAATAAAAAAATGATATTGCACCTAAAAACAAAAATAATATGGAAAGATTAAACTTATATCTTACTCTTTCAAAAATATAAGTGTCATTATCTTAGTTATTAAAAGAATTTGGTTATCAATTAAGTCATTTAATTATAGAATATGACATCAAAATACTCTTAATGTATGGATTACAAGATTAAAAAAATTAAATTATTATTAATTTTTTTATGAAAATATTAAATTAATATTAATTTTATATAATTGAGAAGTTAAATTAATATATATATATATATATATATATATATATATATATTGTGAATGTTATTCTTTTTAGAAGACCAAATTAATATCATTTTCTTTGACTTTTTTTTTTACAATAAAATAAAAAACTCATTAAAATAAAAGCCTTACCTCATTGTTCATAAATTTGGCTCAATATTTTTAGGCTCTTACCTCCTGTAAAAAAAAAATTTCTCATAAAAAATGTCCACAACTTAAATTTAAATCACTTAATAGAAAAGAAAAATTTTTGCAACAGTGTTTTTAAAATAAATATAAACAATTGCAAATCTATTATAGTTAAATCTCATATAATGCCACATGGAAGAAGAGGCCATTTTCTTAAAGTCAAGTTGTAACATAAATTTAAACAGCATGGTGGTATGTTTTGGAAAATGATTATTCTACATATCTTTTAGATGTGTAGGTATTGTACATATTTTTTTTAAGAGTATATGATTGTGAGAGAGAAAATAATAAAAAAATAAGTATAATGAATGATATTAAATGAGGTATAAAAAGAGATATATATACTATTTGTGATAAGAATATCAGAATTAATATGTTTTGTACCAAAAAGAGCAGTTCTTTTTTTTTTAATGAGAAAATATGATAATTTTTATTCTAGTTAGTGTTCTTTTGCAATCCATACTTCTCGGTTTCTTCTTTTTTGGGTTTTGGCTGGTTGTGACTTGTATGTTTTCAACTGTGTTCCATCTTAGCTTTGGGTAGCGATCGTAGAAATGCTATGGTGGGTTCAAGAGTGATTTTAGTAAAAAAAAAAAAACTTTTTTACAATGATGATCACAGCTTTTTAAGGGGTCATGCAGGTGAGGAAAGTGTGATTTCTCCTCTTGATCACAGCCTTTCTATCTGCATCCTTGTTGAAGGCTTGGATGCTTTCTAGTTCATCTCTAATGTCTGCAAATTCTTTGGGGACGTTCCAGAGAATATTTGCTTCTGCCACTAATAATGGAAGCAATTTCTCACTGGCGAAGGACAACGCCAATTCCGCCATTTTAGTCTAGCTCTGAGTGCTGCTGTATGGTGAGAGGAAAACTTTATGTTATTCAAGATTTGTATAGCGTAAAGTCCACAGTGAGAGGATGACTTCGAATTTCCCTTACTTTCACTTCATTGTTCATATATTATTATATTTGGCTCAATAATTTTAAGCTCTTACCTCGTTAAACATTGATAGTCTTAAAAAATGTGCACAACTTAAATTTAAATCACTTGATAGAAAGCTTATAAAAAAATCACTTAAAGAGAAAAGTTATAAAATTTTGCAAGTGTTTTAACATAAATTTAAACAACTTGCAAATCTAAGTATAGTTAAATCTCATATAGTGACAAGGAAAATGCTATGCTGTTAGAAATTTTTTTATGTATTAGAATAAATCATATTATAATTTTATAAGATTCAAATTAATTAAATGTCAAAATTATTAGAGTATTTTGTTTAACCTAAATTTGTTATTAGTATTGTCAATGAGTCTACTGTTATTAAAACACTGCTCATATGTGAGTTTGTTTTGTGAATTCTGTATATAAGTTTGTCATAATGGGTAAATTTAACCTATTTTAATTATTCTATATATACAAGGAGAGACTCTTATTCTTAGTCACTTTAGTGTGTTTAGTTACTTCATTGATACTGATACGTAAGCGACTACTGTGAGATAAGAATAGTATCTCTCCTTCATCGAGATTACTTTTAAGGGTTAATGACTTTGTCATTGGCGTCATTTCAAGATAATCCTAAAATTCTTTATATATTTTGATATGTCATAAATTTTGGGATTAATAGATTCGATAAATTTCTATCAATTTGAATTAGAGAGGTGTTAATCTTAACTATGACTATCAATTTTTTTTTTGTTTCACCTAAAAATTGTATGAGATTTAAAATTAAAGAAACTTGAAATCTTAATGTATGTGATGTTTAATTCAATGTTTTTATGATTAATTTTTTTAAAAAATTGGGTGAGGGCTTTTGTAGATCAGGTTATCCTGAATCTAAAAATATTTACATTGCATTATAATATTGTGAATTCATAAAGAATTTTGTTCAAACCCATGAAATCCTAAAAAGTTTAAATTTTATAATTTGCTTTTTCTTTTGATGATCAATTCAAGAAATTGATTGAAGGTTATTAAAAATCTCTAAAATTTGTTTTTCATAGATACAAGAATCATGTCGAATGATTGAGAAAATAGTGAGAATTTCATAATAGAAAACCCATGAAACCGTAACGGATTAGGTCTGAACAACTCAAAAATTTTGTGAATTAATTCTAAAAATTGACTTAGGGGTTTTATATATCTCAATTTTTTGAGTTTAATGACAATTGAATTGTTGATTTTCATTGAGAAACGATGGAGAAATCGCTAAAATACCATGCTTAAATCCATATTTTCGTGCTCACTTTTTCAATCAAAATCCTATAAATTTCATGCAAAATTTTTGGAACTTTTTAAAGGGGTTTAGTAGATTTTAAAATTCTAAATCGAACGACGCAAAAATCACATCAAACGGATGTAAAATGAGAAAGATATCGCAAAAACCCATCACACCGTGAATTGGGTCAAATCTCCACGCACCTTGATTTATTTTTTGGTGAATTTTATTTATTTTTCCATGACTATTTATTATTTATTCTAAAATTTCTAAAGATGAAAATTGTTAAAAATATATGATACTCTTCTTTTTTGCTTATGAAAATTTTTGTGTATTACAATGTTTACGGCATAATATATATTGTGCACTCTCAGAGTTGATGTTGTTTGGTCACTGAAATAATTTTTTGTGTTCTTTTGTGCATAAATTAATATGTAATGTTTTTTAAATTATTTATTTTGTTGTTATTTATGCAATTTGATTCTGAGAGTTATTATTTTAAGTATTGTGGTACTGTTTTAGGATACTTTGCATGATTGTGAGCTCGCATTCGCAGGACCAATTATGTTGAGATATCATTTTGTTGATATTTTGTTAATAATGTGACATTGAGAATTATGTTGATAATGTGCTTACCCTATCGGTTTGCCTTTATTAATGAAATTCTTGATGATTTGTTAAGTGATAATTTTTTTGGCACTTTGCATGATTGTGAGCTCACCTTCATAGGACCAATTATGGCAAGGTATTATTTTGTTAATAAAATATTATTATTTTGTGACATTAAGGATTATGTTGATAATGCACTTACCCTATCGGTTTATCTTTGTTAATGTAATTCCTAATAATTTGTTAAACGCATTAAGGTTGTGCCATTAGAGTTCTCAGTATCTTCTCGGTACTAGATTTAATGACATGATTTTGATGTCCGTAGGAGTTTACTCACGTGTTGTAATTCGGGACCCTTAGACGAGATTGCAATTGCATGGGGAAGCTTCATTATGGTTGTTGCTCATCTTGTTTATTGAAATACTCGACAAGAAAATCCTCCTTTTAAAATATTGATTCAGCTTTGTATATGAAAATAAAATGTTTTGACAAAGTTGTATGGAACAATTATGAGGACTAGGTTGAGTCAATGAGTTTATTTCTAGTAATCTCTGTTATTGATGTTGCTCTTGTTGTAGATGGGCCCTGAAGCCTATAGATATATTTTTCGCTACGATTGGAGTGAAATATTAAAGGTGAGATCATTCAAATAAAGTTCTTTTCATGACCATAAAGTATAGTATAGACAAAGCCATTAAGAAGAGTTTTCATGAAACAGTTAATGTCAACTAATTTTGTAAGGCTATTGACACATTTAGAAGGGCCTGTGACCTCTCTGTGTTGACTAAGACTAAGCATGATGATGTGAATGATGATCGTGAACGCGCCATAAAATTTACAGATTGGCTCAAACGAGCTAATTGTATAGATTTTAATAATTGGATTAAGGATAAAGAAGTTGAACCTCTGGCTCTAATGTGTTTTGAATCGAATTTTGTTAATGTTCCTTCTAATACTTGTTGGTTAGATATTGGTGCAACTATTCATGTTACAAGCTCATTACTGGAGTTCAAAAATAGACGAAAACCAAGTGAAAGAGAGTTGATTATCATAGTAGGAAATATAGTTAGTGTCAAAATAGAGTATATAAGTGTTATGTCCTTGAAACTTAGTATTGGATATTCTTTAGGCTTAAAAGGAACTTGTTTCCAGTTTCTATTTTGGATAGTTGCACTATCATGTCTATTTAGTGATAAGAGAGTTTCTCTACCTTATGATTCCATTCTGGTTATTTCTAGAGTTTCGTTTAATGGCCTTTATATGTTAAAGATTGACCCATTCTATTAATCTAACGACATTTAGATATCAATAATGTTGTTGGGAATAAGCGTGGTAGAGTTGCTGAAAACTCTTCTATGTTGTGGCACAAATGTTTAGGATACATCTCTAGGGAGAGAACGGAGAAGTTGATTAAGGAGAATATTCTTCATGATCTGGACTTCTCTGATTTTGATACCTGTGTTGATTGTATAAAAGGGAAACTTATAGCTGGAGTCAGAAGGAGTAGGGTTACCAGGAGTGAAGAAATATTATAGTTAATTCATATAGATATTTGTGGGTCCATTACTCCTATTGTAGAAAAGCAAAACCATGCTCTTATGAATATGATGAGATGTATGCTTGGTCATTATATTCTTTTCAGAATTTTTGTGAGGAGATGGCTTGAAGATTGTTGCTTATATATTGAATCATGTGTCAAGTAAATATGTATTGAAGACTCTGAGCTTATGTCAGGCAAACGACTTACCTTAAGGCATTTCTGTGTTTGGAGTTGTAATTATAACCCATATTTAAATAAGCTTGATCCCAAAACCATTAGTGATTTCTTCATTAGTTATTGTATTGGCTCAAGGAGTTCTAGGTTCTATTGTCCTTCTTATACTACTAGAGTTATTGAATCATATCAGGCTATCTATTTTGAAGGGGACTCAGAGCATGGTAGAACTCAGGAGTCGTGTATCGTTGATTTTTGTGAGGAACATGTTGGTGTTCCTATTCATGTTGTTCCCTTTCCAGGGATAGTGTCATCTCCTTTTATCCATAATGATGATGTTGTTGATCCTATTGATAATGTCGTTGTCCCTCAACAAATAGAAAGTAATGTACAAAATCCAAATTTTGTTGTAACTCCACTAAGAAGATTTGAGTGAGTTTCTATATTCACTAAGTCTACTAGATTCAGGGATTAGGTTGTATACTTGTAAGAGCATGAGTTTAATTCAGTTGAGGATTCTAATCCTATTTCTTTTCAAGAGGTCATGGTTAGTCTTGATAGTGCACAATTGTTAGTGGCTATAGAGGATGAGTTGACTTCTATGATAAAGAATAATGTTTAAGAATTGGTGAAGTTACCTACTGGTTGTAAAACTATTGGTTGTAAATGGGTCTTTAAGATCAAACATGATACTAAATGTGAAATTGAGAGGTATAAGGTCATCTTGTTACTAAGGGATATAACCAGAAGGAAGACATTAATTATAAGGAGACTTTGTCATTGGTCTCCATTAAATACTCTTTTCGTGTTGTGATGGCATTGATTACTCATTTTGATTTAAAGCTTCATCAAATGGATGTTAAGATTACTTTCCTAAATGGTGATTTGTATGAAGATGTGTATATGAATCAACCTAATGATTTTATTAAAAAAACGATGGTAAGGATCATATGGTATGTAAATTGAGAAGATCCATTTATGGATTGAGACAAGCTTCCAGGCATTGGTACTTGAAATTTGATTATATTGTTGGCTCTTTTAACATTAAAGAAAATAATGTTAACTAATGCATTTATCTAAAGTTTAGTGGGAACAAATTCATCACTCTTGTTTGATATGTCGATGATATATTATTGGCTAGTAATAATGTTGATTTTCTTAATGAGACTAAGCTAATGTTGACAGCACATTTTGATATAAAAAATCTTGGTGATGCCTCTTTTGTATTGGACATTGAGATTCACCGTGACAAATCTCATGACATTCTTGGTTTGTCTTAGAAAACTTATATTCAAAGGATTCTGGATAGATTTAATATGAAATATTGTAATCCTTGTGCTGCAACTATTCAAAATGGTGAAAGACTCTTTAATACCAATGCGCTCAAAATGATAAAGATGTTGCTGCAATGGACAAGGTCTCTTATGCTTTCGTTGTTAGCAGTCTTATGTATGCTCAAGTTTGTACATGTCCTGATATTGTTTTCATTGTTAGTGTACTTGGAAGATACTTGAGCAAACCTGGTGTGACTCATTGGCAGGTGGTGTGGTGTGGAATGTGATTAAAAATAAATATTAAAAATAGTTGCCAAGTTCCACCAAAAATATAAAAACCTTGCAACTAGTTGTAGTAAGCAAGGGTCGATCCACAGAGAACTAATTCAATTAACACTATCAATCCAATTCCTAAATTAAACTCTGATGAAAAATAAACACTAAAAGTAAAATGGGGGTTTTGTTAATTAAAACTAACAAAAGAAATTAAACTTAAACCAAAGCAGTAAACACAAATTGAATTATCAAGTTAAAGATATTAGTTAAGAGATGGAATCCACCACTAGATTTATATGATTATGCTAACTTACATACCCTCTATATCAACGTGATCAATTATGTTCTTATGTGATTGTGAGATAAATTCCCTGTTTTCCTTAAGTGTTGGCCAATTTAGCAACCACTCAAATCAACTCCTAATCATCGATTAGTTATAAAGCAACCGCTCTTACAACTATCCAACAATTGCATTAAGATTTAAAAAACCAAACACACTAAGATCTAATCACACACCGAGATTAAATTACTTAGAACATATATTTCACTAGATCTATTACCGCAACTGCACATAATATATCCAGATCTACCACTTTTATAATTGGTAAATAGCATAAAGATAATTATACCCACATGAATATCATACATTCTGCTAGATTTACTACCGCAACCGCGCATAATAAACCCGGATCTACCACTTTGAAAGCGGGAACAAGTATAAAAACCTTCATACCAACAATAGATTCAGAAATATATGAATAAAAACATAACTGTATTGATATAAAGAAATATGCAAGATTCACATAATCAAAACTAGGGTTTCATCTTCCCTTAACCAAATAAGAAAACTAGCCACACATGGCAAATTCAAAAACAGAAGAAAAACATAGTTCAGAATGAAAGTGCAAAAGAAAACTGGAGATCAAACTAGTTTCCAAAGGTTAGGGATGATCGATCTTCAATTGCTCGAACCCGAGACTCCAATTTTCGATCCAATCTTCCTCTCTCTTGTTCTTTGAATCCTCTTCAGCCCCTTGGCTGCTCCCAGCCCAGTCCTCCTTTAAGGGCTCTAAGCAACCCTATTTATAGGTTTTGAAACTTAATTTAGCATTAAAATTCAAATTTAAATTTCTAATGCGACGACACGGGCCGTGTCATATGACACGGCCCAGGCCCTGTACTTTTCTGTCAGCCCAATTCCATGTATTTCACAAGTCAGAGAAGAACACGGCCTGAGGCCCATGTAATTCGATACGGGCCGTGTCGTTTGACACGGCCCACCCCTGTCGGATGACATGGGCCTGTAATTTGACACGGCCAGGCCCTGTAATTTGACATGGGCCTGTAATTTGGCACCTTCATTTTCAGTCTGGATTCTTTACAAATACTTTTCTTTCATTGCTTCAAGAGGTGATATTGATCTCCTTAAGCATTCATCTCTCTCCTTAAATGGTCATCAAGCTCGGTTTAATGCTAATGGACTCAAACACTCAAAGATATCCTGAAAAGCATAATTCATTTATGAGTGTTTATAACCACATTTAAGCATAGTTTCACAATAAACATCCAATTAAGCTCTAAAGTAGAAACTTAGCTAAATATCAACAATTAAGCACATATGGAGTCCAATTAAATCAATCATAAGGCAATTAAAATATGAAAATAATTGACAGATCAGCAGGCTGCAAAGCGAGTTATAAGGTATTTATAGGGTACCAAAGATTATATGTTTACTTATAGGAGATCGGATCACCTTGAGGTAATAGGTTATTCTGATTCTGATTATGGTGGTTATCCAGATGACCATAAGTCCACATAGGGTATATCTTTATGTTGGCAGGAGGAATTGTTTCTTAGAAGAGTATTAAATAGATACTTACAACTACTTCCACTATGGAGGCAGAGTATATAACTTATTATGAGGCTACGCATCAAGTGGTATAGTTGAAAAATTTGATTATTGAATTTCGTATTGTCAAGAGTATTTCTAGGCCTTTTACTATCTGTTATGATAACTCTGTCGTAGTGTGCTTCTCTGAAATCAATAAGAACTTTTAAGTTCTCGAAGCTTTTGACACAAAGTATATGTTTGTTAGAGAGAAAATTCGGGAGTTTCAAACTCATGTTAAGTATATTCCTACATAACTTATGGTTACAGATCCCTTAACCAAAGGTTTAGCTGTCAAAATTTTGTTGATCATGTGACTTATATGAGTATAGTGAGGTCTTTTAATGTTTTGGGTTAGTGGGAGTTTGTTTTGTAATTTTTTTGTGACCTCATTTAGTTATTATGTCTCGAGAACTTAAACAATTATGTTGTTGTTATTATTGTTGTCATATAATATTATTATTATTATCTGCACAATTTTGTTTGTTTATGATATGACATATTGTGGAAACATTTTGGACCCAGACTCATTTTGTTATTGTGCTGAGATGTTTGTTAAATCTCAGAAAGCATGTTGGGCGAATGCTCAGGGCCATTATATTGTGAAATGCACTTTGATCACATATTGACATGCAATTTTAATGTGTTTTTTCATTATCCATGTACCACATTTTGTTGGGTCACCGAGATATGAGTATCTTACCTATATGATATCAATACTCTTTCGAGTATGATTTTCTACATTGTTGAAATGCTTGTACTCTCATTTTGGACCAGTTGTTGAGAGTGCCGACTCGATTTTGACATCATGTTGTGATCACATATTGTTTGATTAACTTCAAGAATAGTTTTCTTATTAAAATAATGTAATATGACTTATACCGTCCAAGTGAGAGAATGTTAAAAAAATTTTTATGAACTAACATAAATCATATTATAATTTTATAAAATCCTGATTAATTGGATGTCAAAATTATTAGAGCATTTTGTTTAGCCTAAATTTGTTATTAGTATTGTTAATGGACCTACTATTTTTAAAGTACTGCTCATATGTGAGTTTTGTTTTATGAGTCCTATATATAAGTTTACCATAGTGGATATGTTTAACCCATTTTAATTATTCTATATATACAGAAAGAGACTCTTATTCTTAGCCACTTTAGTACATATAGTTGCCTTATTGATACTAACGCATGAGCGGCTACTGTAGGATAGAAATAATATATATCCCTCATCGAGATTGCTTTTAAGAATTTTAATAATGACTTCTTTATCGATGTCTTTTTAAGATAACCCTAAAATTTTTTATATATTTTAATATGTCATAAATTTTAAGATTAATAAATTCAATAAATTTCTACCATATGCCACATGGGAAAAGAGGCCATTTTCTTAAAATCGAGTTGTAAAGGTAGCATGGTGGTATCTTTTGTACCAAAAAGAACAGTTCAATTTTTGTTTTTAATGAGAGTATATGACAATTTTTATTTAATTTTATTGAAATTGGTGTTCGATAATCTATACTCCTCCATTCCTTCGTTAATCTAGCGTTTTGGCTGTTTGTAACTTAAATGTTCAACATGTAATATATTTCTATTGTCCATTTATTAAAAATAATTTTAAATCCTCTTAACAATTTTTCTATTAATAATCTTAATTATTATTTTTTCTAATTTATTTTAAGTATCATTTTGATAAAATAATTTTAATCCATTATAAGTATTACTTTTACATATCAATAAAGTATTAGTTGTTATATTTTATCTTTTTCTTATACTTTAATAATCCTAAGTACTCAAAAAAATTAGATAAACATGATAAAATAAAATAATTAATTGAAATAAATAAGAGTAATTTAGTAAAAAATTCTTATAATTAAGACTTATTTTAATATTTTTAATTCTTATTCATTACACCAAAACTAGAATGCACGGACATGCCATTTTACTGGCGTGTTGTCCGATATAAATATACTTCGACACGCACACGACACGCGTGTCTCACGTGTCCGAGTGTGTCCAATTAAAAAAATTATTATTATTTGAATCAGAAATAGCTCGAACATGGTCAGGACACATCTCGAACACACCGCGGACGCATATTTGACACAGCCCATTAAAATTTTAAAAAAAATTACTGTGTGGCAGTGTACTAATATCACGGCCCACAAGCTCAATATCACCCGACCCATCCTCAGAAAAAATCTTCTATTCTCCCTCAACACATTGTATTCACTGTGTGCTAATTGTTCAAGTTTCAAGTGAGTTTCACTCTGGTCTGGTGGTTCAATTTTCAATTATTATTAGTTTCTTTTTTAGTTAAAACGAAGATGTTTGTGTACATTGAGGAGTTGTGTTTAGAATGTTTATAATCAAAATTATATATATATATATATATATATATATATATATATATACATGATGTACATGCCATGTATACGTGTTCTAAAATTTTTGAATTTGGTATGTCCCTGTGTCTGCGTCGTGTCCGTGTCTCAGGTGTCTAGTTTCGTGCTTCATAGCACCAAAATGATATTTAAAATAGACTAAAAAATAAATAAAATAATATTAACTATTTTTATATTTTTAAGACAATAAATATATTTATTTTTTATTTAATACTTTATTTATTAAGTATTAAAAAATTTAAAATATTTTTAAATGAATATAATAAAACTCTTTATTCAAAGATGCCTTATGCAAGACTGCAAGTGGTCGGTGGTTATACACATAATATAAGAGAATGATATGCTGCTAGAGGTGACAAAATGGGTCAACTCGCCCCACTCGCCCCGCCTCGCCTTCAACCCACTAAAATATGGGGCGGGGTGGGTTGGCCTATTTTAGAAAATGGGTTGAAAGAGTCACCCCTCCCCGTTTTAGGGTGGATTGACGGGTTGGTGGGTTGGCCACGCTAAAAAGAAAATGAAAAAAAAATAGACGGGTTGGTGAGTCAACCTACTTAAAAAATAAAAAAAAAAGTATAAAAAATAAAAAAATTCATAAAAATTTAAAAAATAAAAAAATTATAATTTATAGAGACTAAAAAAATAAAATAAATAAAATAAAATTAATATCATACCCATAAAAATATCACAAATATAAATAAAAAGACTTATTTATAACACTTTAAATAAAAAACTTAACTCAATGGGTCAACTCGCATCTGCCCCGCTTAACCTGCGAGTTATGCGGGGTGAGTTATGAGAATTGAAAAATAAAAGTGAATTAAAATCTTGAACTCAATCCTCTAAAAAAAAGTGAATTAACAAGTTAACCCAACAAATTAAACCCGTTTTATCACCTCTGTATGCTGTACAAATGACCGGGTTTAACTTGTCAAATAATAATGATAAACGTTACGAATTGAGTGAAAAGATAAAAAAAAAAAATTGTGATATAACTTTTAAGTTGCGGATCCTATTATTATAACTATATATCACATCCTTTTAGCTTATTAAAAGGATTATTTTGCTTTCGCAATACAATTCGTATAAACTTTTTCGTCATAAATAGTACTATTCTTTTTTTTTGGATGAAATTCTACTTTAAAGGTATGCTTGACAGAAAAAAATAAAATAAAAAACTTAAAAGTAAAATTACCTAAATTGAACTGTAATATAGGGAAAATTTTAAAGTATTTATAGAGTAATATTTTAAGTAAGTTTATAATCATTTAAATTTAATTTAAAATATTTAATTTTAATCTAATTGCTTATATAATTATAAATAGTCACATATTATCATTTAATTAAAATAATATAATATTTCAAAAATATAAAAGAATTTCTCAAAATATAAAAGACACCTATAAAGTTGTGGTCAGTAGTAAATTTAATTTGGTACACAGGAATGATGGTTAGTAACAATTTTCTTATTATAATCAAGTTGTAAAAGTATACAGTGGTATCTTTTGTACAAATATCATTTTCATTTTTCTATTTTCGTTGACTTGTACGTCCACCAATTGACGTTGGAATTTTGCTAATATATAATTGTGATTAACAAAGTTTGTTTTTGTGTTGGGCAATTTTTAATATACATCCTTTAAAGGAAGGTGTGTTATATATTTCATAATTTAAATCATTGATTCATTCATTAAAAAATTAATGACTTAGACTAATTATAAAAAAACTTGCTAAGCAGATTTTTTTTTATAGATTTTTTTCAGTTTTTTTTAGTGTTATATATTTTTTTACATACTATCATCACTATTATTATCATATATTATATTTGTCGACTACCATCAGTCACTTTTAATTTTTTTAAATTGTATAATTATATAAATATTATCAATTAAAATTTATAAGATTTTTTCAAAAAATACAGTTATAATTTTAGAAAATTCGATCACCTCAATTTTGTTAAGTTATATAAGCTGCATAAATATTATCGATTAAAACTTATAAGATTTTTTAATAGTAATAGTTTTAGAAAAAAATTTTAGTATGTACAGTTATTTATAAAAAATATAAAGACCGACTAATATAATTTTAATTGGTATTATTTACTGAGAGGTGTATAATTTTAAAATATATAAATAGTACTTTCCGGTGTAAATAATATTTTTTTGACATAAATAATATTTTTTTTGGGCATGAACAATATTTTTTTTGCATGAATAATATTTTTTCTAGCGTGAATAGAGTTTTTTTTACATGAACAGTATTTTTTTTTCATGAATAATATTTTTTTTTGCATAAAACAATGTTTTTTCCTAGCATAGACAGTGTTCCAACATGAGTAGTACATCTGACCAACCCTAGCATAAACAGTAACATAGTCTAAATAAAAAAAGAAGCAACTTGTTTAAAAAAAGATCTATTATTACAAGTAAAAGTTAAAAGTGTATAATACATCTAAAATTAATAGGATGTACCATAATAATGGCCTTTGTGTTGGTTGAGACTTGAGGAGACCATGCTTGTCGATGTTAATTCTACTAAAAAAAAAAAACCAGCTATCTGATCTAATGAATTTTTTTTTTTTTTAACTATTTCGTTGTCTCGTACTTCCACCAATAATGTGAAAAGACAAAACTTCCCCCAGAAAATTATATATGTGGGTCAGAAGACTATTTCGTTGTTCATTTTTTAAAGGGACCTTAGGTGGTGGTTGTAATATAAGAAAATAAAAAAATGATATTGCACCCAAAAACAAAAATAATATGGAAAGATTTAGGGATGGCAACGGGACGGGGCGGGGACGGGTAGTAGCCCCCCATCCTCCGCCTCTGCGAATAATATCCGCCCCCGCCCCGGTCTCCGTATCCGTGCGGGTATCCGTTTATCTTTCTCCCATGAAGAACGCAAGTATCAGATATCCGAGTATCCAATAAATTAGAAAAAAATAAAATAAATAAAATAAATAAAATAAAAAATGAAAAATGAAAAAAAAGTATAATACTATAATTTTTCAAAAATTTTCTAATACAACTTAATCTAAAAATAATGTCAAACACCTAAAATACTTTTAATTTATATAATTTTATAATATTTAAATTTATATAATTAAGTTTTTTAATAATTTTATATAAAATATTTATATAAAATTTTGCGGATCTACGTAGTGCGTGGGAACCACTCACTCGCCCCCACCCCGTTTATTAAACGGGGATAACACTAAACGGATATTTATATCCGCGGGAAGAATTTAACTGGTATTACTCCCCGTCACGGGTATTACTCGCGGATATCATGTGGGTAAAATTACCATCCTTAAAAAGATTAAACTTATATCTTACTCTTTTAAAAATATAAGTTTCATTATTTTAGTTATTAAAAACAATTTGTTATCAAGTAAGTCCTCCAATCATAAAATATGATATCAAAATCACCCTTTATGTACGGACTGTCAGATTGAGATATTAAATTGATATTATTTTTTATAATTAAGAGATTAAATTAATATTAATTTTATATAATTAAGAGGTTAAATTAATATATTTTTTTTGTGAATGAGAGACAAATTGATGTTATTTTTTTAGAAGATCAAATTAATATATTTTTTATTTTTTTATAATAAAATAAAAACTCATTAATATAAAAGCCTTACCTCATTGTTCATTAATTTGGCTCAATATTTTTAGGCTACCTCCCATAAAATTTCTTTTCTCATTAAAATAAAAGCCTTACCTCATTGTTCATTAATTTAGGCTCAATATTAAGATGAATTGTTTATCTTTTGGCCTATTGCATTACTTGCTCTGAATCTATTTTGTCTTGCATTGCTTGTTCCTTTTATTGTTGTTTGAAGTAGGATAATTATCTTTTTATTGCATTCACTGCTTTGATCCATTTATGGCTTTTACTTAGATTGTTATCACATATTTCAACTTTACCTTCTCCTATCTTTTTGCTCATGACAAAAAGGGAAGGAAGAATTGAGTTTATTTGAGAAAAGACAAGTGAAATTTAAAATTGGATTCCAAAAATAAGGAGGGCCTGCGCACATCTCTGATATAGATCATCTCTTACAAAAAAGAGGGCGAGCAAGTTCTCTCAAAACAATTTTGTGAATTCCAATTTATCTACACTAACTCTTTTCTTTGTGTTAGTTTGTCATCATAAAAAAATGAGGAGAATGTGATTGATTATGCAACTTTAAAGAATGACTTTTGATGATAACAAACATGAAGATGATGGGAAGACTAAATCCAAGTATTTCAAGAATAGTTTTAGGACTTAAAGTCTTTTTGTACAGAGTCGTTTGGATATCTCATTATTTGGAAGAAAAGATAAAAATGCTCTTTGAAAATTAATTAAAATGTTTGTTGTTTTGAAAAACAATCTGGGAAGATTTTAAAAGAATTTAAAAGTGCTTTTCAACAGGATTATTTCAATAAAACCCTCTTATTCGAATAAACCAAGTCAATCAAAATCTATTTTTATTAGGAGTTATTCGAATAACCATAAAGTTATTCAAATAATGTTTTTCAAAATTTCACGCCTGCCTCTGTTTTAAAAGCAGTTATTCGAATAGACCCTTGGCTATTCGAATAAAGGTTTTTCAGAATGCCCTCTTCTAAATCAGCTATTCGAATAACTCATTTGTTATTCGCATAGAGCTGTTTCACAAAAAACTTTTTTTTACAGAGTTATTTGAATAACCCTCGGGCTATTCGAATAACATATATCAGATTTGGTTTTCACGTGGTTTTTCAAAATGTGTGATTTGAATAACACAATGGTTATTCGAATAAACACGGGATCCTGTTTTAGAAAGAAACAACCTTATTTGTATTTTTTACGTGATTTAATTGCATCCAACAACTATTTTCTTCAGAACTCTATAAATAGTGACCTTGAGTCATCTTTGAAAACACCTCTAACTATCTGAATTAATCTTTGCTTGCTTTAACACGTATTTTATGTTTTGCATATTTTCTGTACTCTTTTTTGCCAAAATTCTGAGATATCCTTAAAGAGCTTCTTAGTGCTTCAAATTGTGATATTTAATCTTTGAGAGTTTCTCTTCTTCTATATTCTGTTTTATTGTAAAGAGGGTGAGGTATCCCTGAAAGTTGAGGCTTTAGCACAAGGGTAAAGTTTCTCTGCGTGTGAAAAATACTCTTGTTTGTAACGGCAGCAAGCACCTGTTCAAGCTTGCATTGATAGTGAAAAATCTTGGATAATTTTTCTAGGATTGGACATAGGCCACAAGTGGTTGGTGGTCGAATCAGGATAAATAATGTGTCTGCTCTTTTCATCTTTATTTCTTTTATTTTCCTGTAATTTATTTATTATTATCATTTGCTCATTTTTTGTTCTTAAGGCTTTTTATCTTCTATTCTTTGTTCACCTCTTTTAAGAAATAGCTTCAATGAAATTTGTTTTATAAGAGTTTGTAAAAAATCTTTAAATACTTAATTCACCCTTCTCTTGAGTACTGGAAGCTATTTGGTAACAACCATTACGCGCCTTGATATCTCTCATGTTGTCAACTTTGTCAGTCAATTTCTACATGCTCTTACTAATGATCACTTTCAAGCAGTTAAGCGTATTCTTTGCTATGTCAAGGGCACTCTTCATTTTGGCCTTACTTTTTGCCGCTCTATTGCTCTTGGTACTCTCATTACCTACTCTAATGCTGATTGGGCTAGTTGCCGTAACAAACGTCATTCCACTTCTGGTTACTCTATTTTCCTTGGCGATAATTTGGTTTCTTGGAGTGCTAAAAAGCAACCCACTGTCTCTTGTTCAAGCTGTGAATCTAAGTATCGTGCTCTTACCCACACTGTTGCCGAACTACTTTGGCTCACTCATCTCCTCTGTGATCTCGGGGTTTCCATTCCCAAACAGCCTCTCCTTTTATGTGACAACAAAGGTGCGAGATTTTTGAGCTCTAACCCAGTTTCTCATAAGCACGCCAAGCATGTTGAATTAGACTATCATTTTCTATGCGAACTTGTTCTTACTGGCAAGATACACACTCGATATGTGCCTTCTCATCTTCAAGTTGTTGACATCTTCACCAAGAGTGTTCCTTGGCCTCTATTCGAATTTTTTCGCTCCAAGCTTTACGTCTTCAAATCCAACACTTAACTTGCGCAGGGGTGTGTTGAGGATCATACGCCTATCTCTATAGCTTCCCATTCTTAGACTCATTGACCCATGATTGTAGTCATTTGCTTGATTCTAGGATATTAGTTTCCATTCTTTTTGAGATATCATTTATTTGTAAATATATTATGTAATTATAAATATAGCATCTGACCCACGTTCAAGGTGTGGTGGTTTCACAACATTCTCAATAATGAATAATAATTATATATTATGTAACTTTTGTACTAAAAATTATAATTCTTAGAGTTTAAGCTAAGAATTGAAAATAGTATAAGATAGTTATGTTTCAATATCATGTAATTGGACTCAAAAATAGAATTCTAATTATAATGTATGCACCAAACAAACAAATTGGAACTAGGAAATCCATTTTCAATTTCAAAACTCATTTTTAAATCTAACATGTGACAAACGACAATTAAAGAATTTTACCTAATGTTTTAGTCTTATACTTAAAGGTGTGAAGACATCTCATAGAAAAACAAAAAAAATAAAAAAAACTACCCGAAACACAAGCATGACTTGTGTGAAAGCTCCACACGTTGTAGAAGGTCATAGTTTAATTTTCAATCTTCATTAATGCTAATACACGTGTGGCAAAAAATAAACAAAGTTCTCATTATTATTATTATTATTAAATGGAAGAACTTACTTGTGGATTGGGCAATAGTCAAAATAGAGCCAACCTGAGGCCCAAAAGCCTATGGGCCTACAAGCAGTAAAAGCCATGCACCCAAATGGAAATGCAAAATAAGACTGTCTTCTATTGGTTGTTTCCTTCTCCAGTTTTCCTACAATGAGAATATATTCGTGTTCCCAGAAGACACAACCTTGGATTTTTCGTACCTACTACATTGTGACCTTCCTTGACGCCTTTGGGAGTCTCAAGCATGGGATTCTCAGTGGCGGCTTCCTTGGGTTCCCATATTGTTATGAGAGACACTCATGAAACAAGAATCAAGTGCCAATTATTCTGCAGAACAGAACAGAATAATACCATTAGTTTCAAGTTCTCAAAGTATAGGCCCATTCATAGAGGAATTTTTCTAAGCAAGCAAGAGTCAATTGAGTTTGATGAGAGGAAGAGCCCAAATGAGGTAACACCCATTTTAGCATTTACAATCTTCTTTTGACACATTTGTTAAAGTTAGTGGCTTTTGCTTATCTGTTTTTCTTGTGCATATATGTGGTGGGAATTGAGAAAGTAGAAACCTATATCTGTTGGGAGAGCTTCTGATTTGTTGGACTGCTTGAAGAGTAGCTACATCCATGTAAATTGGAATTTGTTCCATCCAATATATATATATAGAAGAGTTTCCAGTTTTACAATGATGGGATGCTAGAAATTGGTATTCTGGAGAGCAATTTCAATTTGTTGATGGAAATGGAATACTAAAGAAATAGTGAATCATCAATTTTTCCTCTATTATTTTACAAAAGGAACAGACATATATACACAAGCTCTACCACTCATCTAGCTAAGATCACTCCTACAAAAACTCCTAAACCAGATACGGCTATTCTAATAATAACTATACAAATAAAAAAATTACAGAAAGGATCAATTAGGATCAGTGTAATAATGCTGCAATATTCTCCCAATATATCAGTGTAATAATGTTGCAATATTCTCCTAATATTCCATATTAGATCAATTAGGATCAGTGTAATAATGCTGCAATATTCTCCCAATATTCCGTATTAGATCAATTAGGATCAGTGTAATAATCTGCAATATTCTCCCAATATATCAGTGTAATAATGTTGCAATATTCTCCCAATATTCCGTATTACCCCCTCAAGTTGGAGCATGAAGATTTCGAATGCCTAACTTGCCAAGCAAAGAATGAAACGGTGCACGTCCCAGGGCCTTAGTAAAAGTATCTGCGAGCTGGACACGAGTAGGCACATAAGAGGGCTGGAGATGACCATGAATTATTTCATTACGCACGAAATGACGATCCATTTCAATGTGTTTCGTACGTTCGTGAAAGACAGGATTTTTGGCAATGTGGAGAGCGACTTGACTATCACAATAGAGTTGCATAGGGGTGGGATGCTTGATCCGAGACTGGAGAGAATACCTTTCACCCACTTCAGTTCGCATGTTGTTTTGGCCATCGAGCGATACTCAGCTTCAGCAGAGGACCGCGATACTGTTTGTTGCTTCTTGGTCTTCCAAGATATAGGAGAGCGACCCAAAAAAATAATCCAACCAGTAAGAGACCGTCGAGTAAGAGGACAAGCAGCCCAATCAGCATCACACCATCCATATAATCTCAGATCGCAGGCTTTATCTAAAAAAATTCCTTGCCCGGCAGTCCCTTTGAGATACCGCACCACTCGCAAGGCAGCACACCAATGTTCTGCTCGTGGTTGCTGCATGAATTGAGAGAGAACATGGACACTATAGGACAGCTCAGGCCGAGTAAAGCAAAGATAAATAAGGCGACCAACAAGTCTGCGATACCTGTCTGGATTGTCAAGAAATTGTCCTTTGGCAAGACTGAGATTATGATTTTGCTCTAGCGGAGTTTCCATAGGTTTTGCTCCAAGTAATCCAGCTTCACTAACAATGTCCAGAGCGTATTTTCTTTGGCAAAGAAAAATCCCAGTAGGTGATCTGGCCACTTCCACTCCTAAAAAATATTTCAACAATCCCAAATCCTTCATATGGAAGCATTGACTCAAATAATCCTTGAATCGCGTAATAGATGCAGTGTTATTTCCACAAATGATCAAATCATCAACATAAACCAAAACCACAAGTTGCACATCGTTATCAATTAAAGTGAACAAGGAATAATCGAACCGGATTGACAAAATCCATATTTCTTGAGAGCCGAGGAAAGTTTTGCAAACCAAAGAACGAGGAGCTTGTTTTAATCCATACTGGTGACTTTCGCAGCACTTGCACACCGTACCTGGTGGAGCGGTCTGAGAAATCCAGGAGGCAATTTCATGTACACTTCTTCTTGCAATTCACCATGAAGAAACGCATTATGCACGTCCATTTGATGAAGTTCCCACCCCTTGCGCAAAGAATAGCTAAAACAATTCGAACAGTGACCATTTTGGCCACAAAGCAAATGTTTCGTGTAGTCCACTCCTTCTACCTGATGGTTTCCAAGAATGACTAAGCGAGCTTTAAACCGCTCTACACTGCCATTGGAGCGATACTTGATCTTGTAAATCCACTTACATCCCAAGGCCCTTTTATTTGCTGGAAGAGGGCACATGGTCCATGTGTGATTGTCTTCAAGAGCTTGTATTTCATGCTGCATAGCAGATCGCCATCTTTCATCTTTGACTGCGCTGAGAATGTTGTTGGTTCTGTTTCTGCAATCACTGCAGCAAGGAACCTGCGATGCTGGGCAGAAAATTTATCACAACTCACATAATGCGTTATAGGATAGGGCGTACCTGATTTTTGTTGTGGAGGAGTGAACAATTGGATGGGCTCATTTGTTGGACCGTATAAGTGACATAATTCTGCAGCTTCACAGAGGGAATCCTATTACGTTTACCGCGACCAAGGGATTCTTTATCATTCAGTTCAGTTTCAGCATCATCATCCTGATATACCTCACTTGATGTTGCAACATCTTGAGTGCTTTCCAATTCGGTAACCCCCCTTACTTCTACAATCCTATCTTCGGTGGTTTCTTCTAAGTGCTCATTCACTGCACTTTCAATGGTAGCCTCATCATTCCTTTCTGCAACATGCTGTGACGAATTGATCAAGGTTTCATCAGCAGAGACAAAAGGAAACTCATTCTCAAAGAAATTAACATCTCTTGATACAAAATAAGTTTCACTATCTAGATCGAAAAGCTTCCATCCTTTCTTACTGATAGGCCCATTAAACATGTATATAAGAGGAGGGATAAATTAGGAAAGAATAGAGAAGGGGGAGAATTGGGTAAAGGATAGATCGAGGAGAAAAAGGACATGCTGAAGGAGGGAATAACAAACTTGACAGATGGCACTTGGGACCTGGAGGAGAAAAGGAATGAATCAAGTGAAGGATATGCATAAAGAGGGGAGGGAGAAGGGAGAAGGGGGAATCATTTTGGGAAGGTTAAGGCTTCTTGAGTATAGGAGCTGGTCCTATCTCTCGCAAAGGGTGGTTATTCATTTCTCTATTTCTTTTTATCATTCCTGTAAGGAGCTTGTCTCCATTGATTAGCTAAGTTTCTGTTCCGAGTCATAGAAATTCTCACTGTATTGAGGGATTTCTCCTTGTTATCAAGAGTTCAATATAAAATTTCAGTCAGTTTTCCTATTCTATATTTTGGGTCCTATCAAATTGGTATCAGAGCTCCGATCTTGGAGCTTTGGGTACATCTCGAAGATGGAGCTTCTAGAGTTTGACGGAGAAAAAGATGCCTATTGGTGGTTGATTTGTACGGAGAAGCACCTCGATGCAATGGGAATGCCGGAGGCGGAAAAGTTAGCAGTAGTTGTGAAGTTGTTGAGAGATCGGGCTCTCAAATGGTGGCAATGGTGGGGTTGGCGCCATCCACAGGCAACTTGGCCAGTTTTCACGCTTGCACTACTATGGCGTTTTAAGCCGGAGTATAGGGACGTTCTACCGCTATCCAACGATTATCAAGAACCTGATTTGTCGGAGGTCAAGGGAGAAACAAATTTGGTTGATGGGTATGTAAAGGAAATCGAGTCTGAAGATGTAGGTTTGATAAGAAAGAACCAAATTGTTGGGGATGAAGAAGAAGAACCAGAATCTTGGGAATCTGAGTTTGGCAAATCGGAGTCGCTTTTTGTCGAGGACGATGAACCAAAAGCAGAACCTTCAAGGTTAGAGTTTCTGGTAGAGACAGAGGAACATGAGGAGGAAGATGAAGGTAAAGGAGATGGGAAAGGTCTGATTGATGCGGATCTAACAACAGCACTGTCAAAACGTGAGACAAGGAGGGAGATGATCTGTGAAACACGGCGTCGCGAAGGTGCAGAGAAGGAGACGGAATGTGAGTTGTCTGATCAGTTACCCAGGCAAACAAACATCACAAGAAAGGATGTTAGAGGTGCTTGGGTTCCGAGAATAGGCGGTGACTGCAACAGAAGTGTCGATGGGCACCGCGTGGGAGGCGGGGTTAGTGGCACGAGGGGTGCTTGCTGGGAAAATGGCAGTGACGGGCGCTGCGAGGGTGGCGGCCGAGGTAGCTTGGCGGGGTTAGGAATCGCAGGTGAGAAGGTGTCACTGCTTGAGCCCCTGGTGGAGGCGGCTGGATCATCAGCAGCGGCGGCGCATAGGAGTTCATATATTCTGGTCGAGCTCCCATGGCCACTTGCGGCTGAGGTTACTACAAGGAGAAATGAGAAACAGAAGAGAGGAAGGGTAAAATGGGAATTACAGAAATTGGATAAAAAATTTGACCTAATGGGCCAGGCCCAGAAGTCTCTTATTAATGGGATTCAAGAAGAAGGAAGGCCAGGGTCTTACTTGAGACAAAACAAAGGGCTACACTCTGTGTTAAAATATCAATTAGTGGACCGAGCCCAATTCAATGAAGAAAAGAAGTGGGCTTTAGAGGAAGAGAAAGAGCCAATAATCACTATTTTTAGTTTTCCGCCAACTGAAGCAAAGGATCTTGATATAGGTGTTACGAGGACATTTACAATTATGAAATATGGCAAGTATTGATGTGATCCAACCTCTTGCTACTTTGTGGTCTGTGTTTTGATTGTCCATGTGGCACTTGCCTACCAAGGATAAAGATAGGCAAGAAGTGGTGACTGGGTTGGAGGCATTCTTATCAGTTTGGAAGAGGGAAGAAGAAGCACCTCTTCCTACAAAGGTTTTGATGGGGCACATGTATACTTCATCCGCCGCTTGGCTATTCAGCTTCAAACAAGGGGACTTCGGTGGACATTGGTATACTTCATTAAGAGCGGGGTTATCATGCTTCAAACTATGGGATCCCGGAGGAAGTAAACATGTAACGGAGTGGGTGGAAGCTCCTAGAAAGAATTTAACTATTGAGAATTCAACTATTTCATCAAACCTATCCAATGAAGTTGGTGTTGGGAACAGTTCCGAGGAAAGCGATGAAAACTTGCAAACTGATAGTGGGATTAATGAGACATCCAACATTAGTACAGAGGAGCAAACTGCTACAGCAATTGATCTAGCTACCCTGGTGGAAGTCTATATAAGTGCTTTTGGGACATTGATCCAAAACTTCACCTTGAGGACAAGGTGAAAGTCTTGGGGGAGTATTGATAGGCCCATTAAACATGTATATAAGAGGAGGGATAAATTAGGAAAGAATAGAGAAGGGGAGAATTGGGTAAAGGATAGATCGAGGAGAAAAGGACATCTTTGAAGGAGGGAATAACAAACTTGACGGATGGCACTTGGGATTTGGAGGAGAAAAGGAATGAATCGGTGAAGGATATGCATAAAGAGGGGGAGGGGAGAAGGGAGAAGGGGGAATCATTTTGGGAAGGTTAAGGCTTGCTGAGTATAGGAGCTGGTCCTATCTCTGCAAAGGGTGGTTATTCATTTCTCTATTTCTTTTTATCATTCTGTAAGGAGCTTGTCTCCATTGATTAGCTAAGTTTCTGTTCCGAGTCATAGAAATTCTCACTGTATTGAGGGATTTCTCCTTGTTATCAAGAGTTCAATATAAAATTTCAGTCAGTTTTCCTATTCTATATTTTGGGTCCTATCACTTACCATGAGAGTACCCCACAAAAACACACTTTTTACTTCTGCTAGCAAATTTGTCACCCTTCTTACCTTGATTATGAGCATAACATAGACACCCAAAAACTCTTAATTGATTATATGAAGGTGGCTCTCCATTTATCATCTCATACGGAGTTTTTCCGTTCAACAATGGTGTTGGCGTTCTATTTATTAGATATCCAGCTGTCAAGACACATTCTCCCCAAAATGAGATAGGTAGGTTACCTTGAAATTTCAGAGCACGTGCAACATTAAGGATGTGCCTATGTTTTCTTTCAACTCTCCCATTTTGTTGGGGGTTCCTACACATGATGTCTGAAAGACAATCCCACGCTCTAGAAACTGCATTCTCAAACATGTGAATTCGGTTCCATTATCACTTCGAATTATTTTGATTTGTTTTTCATATTGTCTTTCCACTAAAGCAATGAAATTTAACAATACTTGTGAAACTTCCCTTTTATCACGCAAAGCAAATAAATCCACACAGCTCGAGAAAAGTCATCTACTATAGTCAAAAAATAATAAGCTCCACAAGAAGATGGTGTTTTGTAAGGACCCCATAAATCACAATGAATTAATTCAAAACTACTACTAGCTTTATTATTGCTCAAAGGAAAACTATCCCTAGTTTGCTTTGCCCTCTGACACACATCACATGCTTTATTTCCATTCACACTCCTACCTACATTTGGAATTAATTGAGTGAACTTCATGGAAGGGTGTCCCATACGCTTGTGCCAAAGATCAAACACGGAAAAATCATCAACTTTGAAAGCTTTCTCATGACGAATCCCTATGAAATAATAGAGCCCATCTCTTCGTTCACCCACTCCAATCAGCGTCCTCAGAGTACGGTCCTGCACAACACATAAAGAGTTAGTGACCTGCACAATACAATTTGTATCATCTGTCAATTGGGACACTGATATTAAATTGCAATTTAATCCAGGCACATATAACACATTGACAAGTTTTAGCCCTCCTTCGAGAGTCACAGTTCCTTCCTTCGTTGCAAAGGCTTGTTCTCCATTGGGGAGTCCCACAGGGCATCTTTGCACCACCTTTAGCTCACGGAGGAGTCTCAAATCTCCAGTCATATGATTGGAGGCTCCTGTATCAATAATCCACACTGCATTTGTACCTGTCATTCTTTCTGTGGTGCTTCCCTTATGACTGCTGAGGAGATCCACCAGAGTTTGCCATTGCTCAGTGCTCAAACCTGGTAGGCCTCCCCTTATCTGCATCCACTGTTGGTAAAATTGTTTCCCCATTGGAAGTTTGAGCAAAGATTTGCACGCACATTCGTGCCTCTCCCACGGCCTTGATGAGCACCGCGTGTTTGGTGTTGTCCTCTCCCTCGACCACTTGTCTTTGGTTCATGGCGTGGTCTTTCTCCCCACCATTCGGATACCCAATCACCTGAAAGCAATTTGTGGCATCATGTCCTGTTCGGTTGCAGTGCCAACAGATTGTAGACTTGTCTTTTGCATCTCCATGTCTTTTGCAATACCTCATGGATTGCACGGTCCACCAATCCTCCATCTCTGAAGATTTTGATCCTTCTTCTTTTCCTGTCATAGCCGCCGCCAGGTATGTTTAACCCTAGGGTAACCTTGCTCTGATACCATAAAGAAATAGTGAATCATCAATTTTTCCTCTATTATTTTACAAAAGGAACAGACATATATACACAAGCTCTACCACTCATCTAGCTAAGATCACTCCTACAAAAACTCCTAAACCAGATACGGCTATTCTAATAATAACTATACAAATAAAAAGATTACAGAAAGGATCAATTAGGATCAGTGTAATAATGCTGCAATATTCTCCCAATATATCAGTGTAATAATGCTGCAATATTCTCCTAATATTCCATATTAGATCAATTAGGATCAGTGTAATAATGCTGCAATATTCTCCTAATATATCAGTGTAATAATGCTGCAATATTCTCCCAATATATCAGTGTAATAATGCTGCAATATTCTCCCAATATTCCGTATTAGATCAATTAGGATCAGTGTAATAATGCTGCAATATTCTCCCAATATATCAGTGTAATAATGCTGCAATATTCTCCCAATATTCCGTATTAAATACCTTTGCTGAGGATATTCTTCTTCTTCTTTTGTTGTTGTTGTTATTATGTGGATGTTAAGTTTCTGGATAGGGAAACAGAAACATACAAATGTGTGGGTTTTATGACTGCTGTAAGCAAGGTTGTACAATTGGCCAGAGACCTTTCAGAAGTAGTTGCAATCAAAATTTGTGAAAGTGATAGCAGGGATCTTTGCTGGGGTTCCTGTTATGAAAGACGCAAATGATAATAGGTGGTGATTCTTAATGAGGTTGCCGATGATTGATTACTGTTTAGCATTTTTCTTCAGCTTATCTTGGACCTAATTGTTGACAATACTATTATCAAAGAGACAAAGACAATAAGATTTAATAGGATGACATCACAGAAGAATCCCAGAGTTTCAATTTAAATTGAAATACATTGGGGCCATGTTTACCATTTTTTTGGGTTAAACATGTTTACCTTTTTTCTTCCTTGATATTTTATGAAAAATTGTTAGTTTGAACAGAAATTCTCATTTTCTTTCTAGAAAATTTAAATATGACTTCCCTATGCTGGTTTCTACTAATGTTATTTGTAATTTAGTAACCTAAGACATGCATTTCTACAAGGGTTCATGTTGGTTGGTCATGGAACTTAAATTTTTCAATAGGGTTTGAAATAGTTATTGGCTTCTATCATTTCTACAAGCACTTGCTAATTTGCCGCCATGAAGTGTACTGATTCTGAAATTGGTTTTCATTTTCATTTTCATTTTGTGTTTATGTTCATTCCACTTGGTATTGATGATGGTAAATATAATGGATAAATCACATTTGGGGTAGTGAGGATCAGCAATGTAAGATCCAATTTATGATGGGCTGTGTTGCAGAACCTAGGGTATACTATATCTAGTTTGGACTTGTGATATATTGTTGGCTTATTCAGGCAAGTGCCACCCTTAGGATTCTTGGACTTAACATTCCGACCCATGGTGCCTATAATGAGTGCAGCCCCTTGTTGCTTGATGCGGATCTAAGAAGCAATAAGGAAATAATAGCTCGAGCTTTTGTTGTAAATGTGTAATGGCAGTCACTTGATCCTACATATATAGGTTCTCTAGAAAAGGACTTTATGGTATGCGCAGGGTGTTCCTCTATGCTGCTAACTTATCTAACTATATATATCAAGCATATTTGTAGTCCTTTGGAATTCCAGTGAAAAGCTGTGAAACTGACCCCTCACTTTTGGTTTTGTATTATTACAGGTTAGAGAAGAGATCAAACAATGTTATGAACTCATAAACAGATTAGGGAGAGGAGTTTTATATCTGGGTTCTTCAAGGATGGGGCCCAGCCATTCACATTACGTGCAAGCACAAGGGCTGGCTAAAGAGGCAAGTAAATTCTTACCATAGTTTCCTGCCTGTTTTCTTGCATACTTGCTGGTCGGTATAAGTTCACATTCTTTTGTCGGTGAATAACTGTTATTTCTGGTATATATTATGATAGTGGCAAGGGTCTCCTTTAGAAGTTGTGATTATTCTTTTACAAAATGTCTTGCTGGGCAGATAGCGAATCTTTTGGACTGCACTTTGTGGTCAGGGGTTGGACCAGGGCTAATGGACGCTGTTACTCAAGGTGCTCTGCAAGCAGGAAAACCAGTTGGTGGTTTCAAGATTGGAAAAGAAGCTGGGGAATGGACAGCATCCAACTTCCATCCGTACTTACCGTCAGAAAATTACCTTACTTGCAGGTAATATACCGCCATTGCTTGATTGCTTATTCTATAGATTTGACTGCAGTCAGCTGCTTAGACTGTTTTGACTTTTGAGTTTAGGTTTTTCTCTGCAAGGAAGCATGGACTGGTGGATGCTGTAGCGAGGAACAATTCATTTGATAAGACTGCTGTTGTTGCTCTTCCTGGTGGGATTGGTACTCTAGATGAGGTGTTTGAGATACTGTCATTAATTCAGCTCGAACGGATTGGATCAAAGCTTCCTGTTCCCTTCCTGTTGATGAACTATGATTCATTTTATTCAAAGCTGCTTGACTTTTTAAATGTTTGTGAGGATTGGGGCACTGTCTCTAAAGGTGAGGTTGCGTCATTGTGGAAGGTTTGTAACAGCAACTCAGAAGCTTTCACTTACCTGGCAGATTTCTACTGCATTTCTGCCACTGCCTCATGTAAGAATGCAACTAAATTGTATAGCACGCATGAATCACCTTCCTGACAGGAATTTTGCTTTCCTTTTTTCTGAATACTAAGTAATTCTTTTCTGTCTCAACAAAGCTTGAACTGTAAAATATTCTTATAAACTGTTGCGATACTACTAGGTTTTATTGTTGTTTTGTTGTCTTTTGACATGTGCGGCAATAAGTGCTACTTACATATAAAATGTATCTTCAGATTCATCTGTAGTCTGCAGTTGTGACTTGGATAAAGTGGAAAAAGGAAATGAGTTTTCTTGCCCTTTAGGTTTATTTCTCAACTCTCTCTATTGTTGTTTTTGTCTACGAGGGCTATGTATTCTTATTTTTGTAATTTATCATTGTAGTAAGTTCTTAGCGTTTTATTCTTGTCATTGGATGGTCATCATCTTTCTGACTTATAAACTTTTGATTCTTGTAACTACTATCCCAAATTATGAAGTTTGTACTTTTTTGGGAAGAGTTGAGAGTTTTGAGACTCAACTAGATATTTCAAGTTTCATTAAAGAATATCCAACTTCCTTGGAGAATTGGATCCTGATGGAGCATGCAATTTAAAATAGCTCTAGTAACACTGCTTTCTTGCCATTCTTGTTTTTACCAATTACATGTGGACTGGTCGTCCTGAAGTATGGATTGGTGATGGAGATAATGGAACTTGAGAATATGAGTGAAACATCAGCTTGTCTGTGTTATTCTGCCTTTTTACAGGTCACACTAATTTGGTTTCCATTTCCTACTGCCTGTCAGAATTGGGCTATCCAGCAATAACATAGAACAAAAGCTGGGCCTAAGGATCATTGATGGAGGGTTGCATGACCCCGGTCAAATGATACATCAAGTTTAAACCAAGGTTGCAGAATGTTACATGCAAGAAATATGAAACGTGCACTGAAAAAGTTAATTTTCCGGAAGTCTCTTGATAATATTTCTCTGTAAAAGATGTTTGACCAATTTTAAAAAAAGGGTTATAAAAATACGAAGCTAAAAGCAAAAGCTATAAGCTCTATTTTGATTGTGGATGAGGATGGCAAATCAAGACAATCAGTAATAAGGTATATCCTTATTAAAGTATGATAGATAAAAACTTATTAATTTGTATAGATAACTTATCAGTGTTTTGAAAATGGAAATTAATGTTGATACAATGTTAATGTTAAAAAAAAAATTCACTTGCATCTAATGATATATTGTTATATTATTTAATGAATTTGACATTTTATGTGGTTGTTGACATTGTCAAACTCATTAAATGAGTTATTAACATAAGATTGAATGATAGTGCAAAATAATTTTAAACTGATAATATATCAAAATTAAATTATTAAAAACATGATTATTAACATATTTTAAGATTTACTAAGGCATAATAAGTTAATAACATAAATTATTTTGAACTTATTTTTTATTAACTGTTAGTTTAATATTTTTTATAATGTTTATTTTTTTCTATTAATAATTTTTTGTATATTGCTATATTATTGAAAGAGTTAGATTTTGATAACAAGTACTAAAAAATAAGGAGAAGGGGTTTCAAGGTCACTTTTCCATTTAATAATCAATTCGAAGAGGTGAGACAAGTCTTCTATTTATTTTTTCTTTTTTTTTAAAAGACTCATACAAATAACATTATAAAATTAATTTTAATAGATGAGACCCAATAATATATATTTTTTAAAATCTCTATAATTACAATTGAAAAGTTATTTTACTTGACAATACTCAAACTAACTCAAAATTTTATAACTGATTATTTTAATATCAATATTTTATAATTGATTATTTTAACATCAATTCTTTTACCATCTAATCCAAAGAGTCACTCATAATATACTTTCTTTTACCATAAATGTAAAGGTGACCATATTTAAGTTCAAAGTAAGCTACATGTAAGTTTTTCTCGACAAACATCCATTATCCATTTTGTTATTTGCATACAATTTTTCCCTCCCAAAACTCAAACTTTTCAACATCAACATATATTTCTTACTTTTTCTCTCTCATTTATTCCTACACACTATCAAGTGTCTATATATATATATATATATATATATATATATATATATATATATGAACATATCTAATGAGAGAAATTTTTATTGTGAGAGGATGAGAGAAATAAATTTTGACCATACAATTATACATGTATGGTCAAGATTAAAAGTTACTTAAAAGTAATATGATCACGTAAAAAAATTACATGCATTTATATTCTAATCTTGACCATTCATAAAAGATTCAATAGTCAAAATTCACTTTTCTCACCTCTCACAATAAACACTCATCTCACCTGAGTAAGATCATATATATATATATTACTATGAACTCCTTTTTCTGTATGATTGTGTTTTTGTATTTTTTTTTACATTACTTACATATTTAATAATTCATGTATAAATAAATAATAATTTTTGTGTATTAACTATTATGTAATAACTAAAAATATTAATTAATATTTAAATAATTAATAATTAACATACAAATAATTAATGATCGACATATATTATGTAATAACTCAATTACTAATTATTTATACATAAATAAACTATGTAAAAGTTCTATGAATATACTTTTTCTATCATCGAATACATAAGGCAACCATCTTTAAATAAATGAACAATACAAACATATTAGTTTTTACCGTTCAAATTTCAAGTCACAACCAACCAAAACCCAAACAATGACCAGCGTTTGCAACCTTGGCATTTATGCGTGCATTTTACGGTAAGTCAACAAGAGTCATTATTTTTTATTTTTTTGATTTCTCTCTCTCCCTTCCTCCCTTCATCACTCTCATTGTCTGTCCTCGTCCTCTTTCTACTATCAATGGAAGAATTACTTTGTCCATTTTTCATTATCATTATCCTTTTTATTTTCACCTAAGTTACTTTTCGATAGAAAAATATGAAAGGTGAAAATCCATTCTTTTATTCTTTCTTTCTATTAAATATTAATTCTGATTTTATTTTTGTTTTACCTCCATTTATTTCTTCAATTTTCTAACCCTTTTGAACGACAAAATTTCTGGTTGTTTTTAATTTTGTCTCTCTTACTTCGATTTTGATTTCAATTGAAAATAAATTTTTATTATTATTTTTTATTTTGATTTCATTTAAAAAATTCTCTTGTCTTTCATGAGTTTTGATTTTCACAAAAAAAAAAAAAATCTGTTTTTATTCGAATAGTAAAATGACTATTTGAATTTAATAACTCTAAAAATAAAAAAATTATAATTATTCAAATAACAGTACTTAAAAATAAACTGATTATTCAAATAATAATATTATTATTGGAATAACAACACTTAAAATTATTAAAAACTTATACGTTATTCAAATAATAACATACAAATTTGTCAGAAAAATGATTTGAAATCTGTTTTATATTGTTTATTGTTTATATTCTTGTTAAAAAAAAAGAGGAAAAATACACCTGCATAGGATGCCAATAAGTCAGGTTCGAAAAAGTCAAGTGACTCAATAAAAATAATAAAAGTAGACACTTCATCTTATTTTTTTTTAAAAAAAATCTATTGCTTTTTGGTACCACTTCTCACTACACAGCTGAAATCAGATCTAGACTAAAATGGCAGAACTCGCAGTGTCCTTCGCTTTGCAGCAACTGCTTCCACTCTTAAGGGAAGAAACCAATCTGCTCAGAGGCGTCCACAAAGGTTTTAAAGACATGAAAGATGAACTAGAAAGCATCCAAGCCTTCCTCAAAGATGCAGATAGAAGGGGTGCAGCTGAAGGTGACAATACCAGTTCGGGAATCAAGACATGGGTGAAGCAGCTGAGAGAAGCAGCTTTTCGCATAGAAGATGTCATTGATGAATATATGGTCCATGTGGGGCAGCAGCCTCCTCATCCTGGATGTGCAGCTTCACTTTATAAGATTGCTCATCTAATCAAAACTTTGAGGCCTCGTCATGATATAGCATATGAGGTTCAGGACATTGTGTCATGTGTTCGTGGAATCAAGGAAAGAAGTGAAAGATATGGCTTCCAAATTCAGTCTTCCTTTGAACAAGGATCAACATCAAGTGGTTCTAGAGGGAGCCAAAATGTCAAATGGTATGACCCTCGAGAGGCTTCTCTTTACATTGAGGAAGCTGAAGTTGTAGGCTTTGAAGCCCCAAGAGATGAATTGATTGGTTGGTTGGTGGAAGGAGCAATGGAGCGCACTGTTATCTCTGTTGTAGGAATGGGAGGGCTGGGAAAAACCACTCTTGCCAGAAAAGTTTTTGACAACCAGAAGGTGACTGAGAACTTTGATTGTCGTGCTTGGATCACAGTATCTCAGTCATACACTGTAAAAGGGTTGATGAGAGACATGTTGCAGCAGTTCTGCAGAGAAAGACGGGAGGATCCTCCTAAGGGTATTTCTGAAATGGATCGAGAGTCATTGGTTAATGAAGTGAGGAACTACTTGCAAAAAAAGAGGTATGTGGTCATGTTTGATGATGTATGGAACGTAAATTTTTGGGGTGAGATTGAATTTGCTGTATTTGATAATAAAAATGGAAGTAGGATATTAATCACAACCAGGAGCATGGATGTTGCAGAGTTTTGTAAGAAATCTTCTGTTGTTCATGTGCACAAGTTGCAACCTTTAACTCCAGAAAAATCTTGGGAACTCTTCTGCAAGAAGGCTTTTCAATTTGAATTTAATGGATGTTGTCCAGAAGGGCTTATTGATGTATCTTCTGAAATTGTTAAAAAATGCAAGGGTTTACCACTAGCAATTGTGGCCATGGGTGGTCTTTTGTCTACCAAAGAAAAAAATGCATTTGAATGGAAAAAATTGTGTCGAAATCTAAGTTCAGAGCTAGAGATGAATCCGCATTTAAGTGGTATAGCAAAGATTTTAGCTCTCAGTTATGACGATTTGCCTTACTATCTCAAATCATGCTTCTTGTATTTTGGAATGTATCCTGAGGACTATTCAGTCGATTCTAGGAAACTAATTCGACAGTGGATAGCTGAGGGATTTGTCAAACATGAAAAGGGAAAAACTTTGGAGGAAGTTGCAGAACAATATTTAACAGAGTTGATCCATAGAAGTTTGGTGCAAATCTCAGAATTTGATGTTGATGGCAAAGCTGAAAGTTGTCGAGTTCATGATCTAATACGTGAGATGATTGCTAGAGAAATGGAAGATTTAAGTTTTTGCCATTTTATTCGTGAAGACGATCAATCAACCTTTGATGGAATTATTAGGCGCCTATCAATAGCAACCAATTCCAACGATTTGATGGGAAGTATTGAAAGCTCGCACATCCGGTCACTACATATTTTCAGAGATGAAGAATTACCAGAATCCTTTGTGAGGAGTATCCCTACAAAATATAAGCTATTGAAAGTACTAAATTTTAGAGATGCTTCATTGGGTTATGTTCCTGAAAATTTGGGGAATTTATTCCACTTGAGGTATTTAAGCCTGCGCAATACAAATATACGGAGTCTTCCAAAGTCCATTGGTAAGCTCCAAAACCTGGAGACCTTGGATCTAGGCCAAACATATGTTCGTGAGTTACCAAGAGAGATTAACAAGCTTAGAAAATTACGACATCTTATGGCATACCATCGAAACTTCGAAATAGACGTGCGTATGTCCTGGGATTGGGAAACTGGGTTTCAAATGAAGGATGGTTTAGGAAGCTTGACATCCCTACAAACTCTATACGTAGTAGAGGCAGATCACCGTGGAGTGGAGATGATGAAAGAGCTGGGAAAGCTGAGACAGTTAAGGCTATTGGCCTTGAATCATGTTAGGCGAGAATACCAAAGTTCCCTATGTGCTTCAATAAATGAAATGCATCATCTTGAGACTCTTGGTATTACTGCAATAGCTCAAGATGAAGTCATTGATTTGCATTTTATTTCATCCCCACCTCAACTTACGGAGCTCTGCCTACAAGGTAAGTTAGAGAAGTTGCCAGAATGGGTTCAAGAGCTTCAATATCTTGTCAGATTGTCCTTGTTATACTCCAGGTTAATTGATGATCCATTGAAATCACTCAAAAATATGCCAAATTTGTTGTTCCTCATGATGTGCGATGCTGCATATGAAGGTGAAAGTTTGCATTTTCAAGAAGGAGGGTTTCAGAAACTGAAGGTTCTAGCACTCGAAAACTTGTATAATTTGAATTCCATTATTATTGACAGAGGAGCCCTGCCTGCTCTCAAACGATTCCAGTTACGAGATATCCCTCAACTGAAGGAAGTACCTTCTGGTATCCACCACCTATTGAAGCTTGAAGTGCTAGATATTGCTGACATGCCAAATGAGTTTGATGAGAGCATTGATCCTGATGGAGGACAACAGCACTGGATCATTGAGCATGTTCCCACTGTATATATTAGGCACAAGGTTGGCCCAAGGTTTGATGCCTTTGACACCCGCATTATTCGTCATTCAAGGTGCAATTAAGTTGTGAAGCTTCCAACTTCGGAAATAGAAGGTGTGCCTTTCTTCCAAATAATTACAGAATGACGCCGTTAGCAATGTCTATAATTCAAATGCAAGCTTTATCTAATTCCTGAAATAATTTCTCTACTCTTTCTTCCCTTTTTCTTTTAGTATATCCTTCATTTTTCATGCTTCATGTTCCTTTTCGTCACTCATTAGAAATTAAGGATAATAATGTGTATTCAGCAATAACAAGTTAGAAGGTATTGTTGTGTTGCCATCAAGAGCTATTCAGCTGCAATCTTTTCATTACAATCAGACTTTTTTCATGCTCTGTAATAATATTGTGCTCTAATGCAGGCTTCCAATACAGCTTAAATGGTCAGAAATTCAGATTCTCCATGTAGGCTTCCAGTACTTCCAGTTCACATTTCTCTTTCTTGGATTGCAAGACCTTATTTTCTCTAGTAATATGCTCTTTCATTTGCTAAAAAAAAAGTTTCATGTAGCCTCTTTGTTGTATTTTAATTTTTCATGGCTTTTTGTTATGTTGATTTTGTGATCTGCTTCATTTTAGTCTGCCTCCTCTTTCTCGTGTGGATATTTTCATACTCATATCATGGTAACAAAACTAATCAGACCAATGCATATTATAATTTATGTGGACCTCGGTTCCAGATTATAATGGTTTGTGACTTGTATTATGATAAGAATATATTATCACGTTTAGTAATTATAACGAAAAGGAGACTATCCGAGTGATAGTGCATGTGATTACCAAGAGGCAACTGGGTTCTTCAAGAAACCAAGAAAAATTAACTTTCACAATGTTTCTTACAGCTTTCATAAAATCTGCCCTCTAATTAGCTGTCATCCCTTTTTTTTCTTTGGTTCAAAGGTAACAGTTAAAAAGGGAAAAGCAAACATCAGAGCATAGGGATGTGTTCTACTGAATATGTTTTTGTGTGTGTTATGTTATTCATGGAAGAGTTTCTAGTTTTACAATGACGGGATGCTAGAAAATTGTATTCTGGAGTGTACTTTCTATTTGTTGATGCAAATGGAATACCTTTGCTGAGGATATTCTTCTTCTTTTATTGTTGTTGTCTTGTGGATGTTAAGTTTCTGGATAGGGGAACAGAAACACAAATGTGTGGGTTTTTTATGACTGCAGTAAGGTTGCACAATTGGCCAGAGACCTTTCAGAAGTAGTTGCATTGAAAATTTGTGAGAGCGATAGCAGGGGTCCTTGCTGAATGCTGGGGTTCCTTTTATGGAAGTCAGAAATGATAATAAGTGGTGATTTTTAATGAGATTATCGATGAGTGATGAATGTTTAGCATTTTCCTTTTGCTTATCTTAGACCTAATTGTTGACAGAACTATTACTAAAGATACTACAACAACAATCACCAAGGAACTATTACTAAAGATACTATACAACAATCACCAAGCATTTTCTCACTAGGTGAGGTGGGTTACTATTACCAAAGATAATAAGATTTAATAGCATGACATGCACAGAAGAATCTGAAAGTTTCAATTTAAATTGAATTACATTTGAGCGATGTTTACCTTTTTTCTCCTTGATATTTTATGAAAAATGGTAAGTATGAACAGAAATTTTCATTTTCTTTCTAGAAAATTTAAATATGACCTTTCCTAAGCTGGTTTCCACTGAAGTAATTTATAATTCGGTAACCTAAAACACATTTCTACAAGGGTTCATGTTGGTTGGTTATGTAACTTAAATTTTTCAATAGGGCTTGAAATAGTTATGGGATCCTAGCATTTCTACAAGCACTTGCTAATTTGCCGCCAGGAAGTGTACTGATTCTGAAATTGGTATTTATTTTCATTTTTGTTGTCTTTTAGTTCATTCCACTTGTTGGTATTGGTGATGGCAAATATCATGGATAAATGACATTTGAGGGTGTGAGGATCAGCAATGTTAGATGCAATTTATGATGGACTGTGTTGCAGGACCTAAGGTATATTATATCTAGTTTGGAGTTTGGTCTTGGGGCAATATATTCTTGGCTTAATCAGGCAAGTGTTGCCCTTAGGATTCTTGGACTTAATATTCCAACACATGGTGCCTGAAGTCCCTTGGTGCTTGATGTGGCTCTCAGAAGCAATAAAGAAATAAAAGCTCAAGATTTTGTGTAAATGAATAATGATAGGTGTTAGATACAGAAATAGAGAGATAAATATTGATAATTTGTATATATTTTTGAATAAATGTATATAGGAAGATTAGTTTCTATAGAAGAAGGTTGTTGTATAAAAAAATAAAATATAATTATGTACTAAATCAATTTATAATCATCTTTAAAATTAATCATGATCAATCATAATCTCAATTATAATTAATCATGTTAACATTTTCTCTCAAACTCAAATGGGTATAGAAGAAACAACTTGAGTTTGAAAATCAAAGTGCGGCCAAGATGATTATTGAGTTTGGAGTCTAGAGTTTGAAGTTTGGAGTTTAGGACGAAATCTGAAATGGAGTCTGAAACGGAGTCTTTCCATCAGAACAAAGTCTGGAATTTAAGACGGAGTTCTGGAACAAAATCCTGCCATCATAATGAAGTCTAGAATCTAGGACGGAGTTTAAAACAGAGTCTGCCATCAGTTTCTGAACGGAGTGGACAATGATGGTCTAGAGCAGTGTGACGGAAAAACAGTGACAGTGAGCGAAAAGATTGGACTAGAGTAGACAAAAATGAGGAGAATAGCAAAACTAAATCTGGATTTGATGGTGATTAAACGAGTTCCACGAACTATACATAGCGAAAAAAGATAAACTTTCCTCAAGGTGAATATCATGTCTTTGATACTATGTTAGAAACAAAAACAGGAAGATAAATATTAGCAATTTGTTTATATTTTTGAATGAATGTATATAAGAAGATTAGCCTCTATTTATAGAAGAAGGCGGTTGTACAGAAAAAGAAAATAACAAAATATAATTATGCACTAAATTAATTATAATCATATCTAAAATCAATTATAATCAATCATAATCTCAATTATAATTAATCATATTAACAGTAGGCACTTGATCCTACATATATAGGTTCTCTAGAAAACCCTTTTATAGTAATGCGCAGGAAGTTCTTCTATGTCGTTAACTTATTCCTTCATATCTAACTATATATCAAGAATTTTGTTACTGGCATACAATTTTGTTAACTATATATGCTGTTAACATCCATTCTCACTTTTGTTACTTGCATACAATTTTTCCCTTACAAAACGCTTTTTTTTACTATGAACTCCTTTTTCTATATAGTTGTGTTATTTGTACATTTTTTCACACTACTTACATACTTAATAATTCACACGTAAACAAATAATGATTCTTGTGTATTGTGTAATAACTAAAAATATTAATTAATATAGAAATAATTAATGATTAACGTATAAATAATTAGTGATCAATATATATTATTTATTGACTCAATCATTAATTATTTAAGCATCAATATATATTCCTAACCACAAATATAATATATTATTGGAGCATTCTCATTGTTTTCTCACTTGTACACTCACAATGAGCACACACACGGAACACAGAATACAGAGAAGAGAAATTTAAGAGAGTTTTAATCACTGAATAATACTTTTTTTTATTTTCATTCACTTATTTATAGGATAGGTACACAAGCTAACTAACTCAACCAACTTTATGTTATTGACTAATTCCTAACTAACTTTCTGTTTTAGCTAATAACTACCACTAATCTGAATTATTCTCAATACACCCCTTTAATTCAGATTCATACAAGATACAACGCCCAATTTCTTCCTAAGGAATTCAAACCTATCATTCTTCAATGGTTTGGTTAACAGATCAGCTACTTGTTCTTCTGTCTTACAATAGACTAGCTCTAACTTCCCTTTGTTCACTTGCTCTCTTAAGTAATGAAATCTGGTCTTTATATGCTTGCTCCTTCATGTGCTACTGGATTTCTGGCCAAGTTAATTGTTGAAATATTATCAACACCAAGTAACACTGGTCCTTCCACTCCCAAATGCATCTGCTCAAGTAAGGTTTGGAGCCACACAACTTGGTATGCACCAGTAGAGGCAGCAATGTATTCTGCCTCACAAGAAGACAAAGCTACAACCGATTGCTTCTTTGAACACCATGAGAAAGCAGTGTTGCATAGCTGAAAAACATAGCCACTTGTACTTTTCCGATCCTCCTTGTCACCACACCAATCCGAATCTGTGAAACTAACAATGTTTCCCTTGCTTTGATTTCTATTATTAGTGAATAACAGTCCAAAGTTAAGAGTCCCTTTTACATACCTCAGAATTCTCTTGGCTACACACATGTGAGAAATCTTTGGATTTTCCATAAATCTACTCACCAAGCCCACTGCATTGGAGATATCAGGCCTGGTATTACATAGGTACCTTAAGCATCCTACAATTTGTTTAAACAAAGTAGGATTTACTACATCTTCATTGCTGTCTTTCACTAAATGAACTCCACATTCTGCTGGAGTTCTAGCAGGATTACAATTTTGCATATTGAACCTCTTCAACACATCACTTGCAACTGGTGAAAACATTTCCTGATAATCCAGCCCGGCTTTCTACATAAACCCTTTCACCACAAGTCTGGCCTTATACCTTGAAATTGATCCATCTGGATTCACCTTTATCTTATAGATCCATTTCACAGGTATAGCCTTCTTTTATGGAGGTAGTGACACCAAGTCCCATGTTTTGTTTCTCTCAATGGAATTCAGCTTTTCCTTCATTGCAGTAATCCACTTCTGGTTCTTCACAGCTTGCTCAAAGTTAATTAGTTTTGCATCCACAAAAAGAGCCATGTGGACCAGATCTCCTTCATTTGTTACTGTACTATCTAGAAACACTTCTTAGTCTATCAATCTCCTTGGTGGCACTCTGTTTCTCTGCATTCTCTAATTCATATGTGGGTTGTCTACTGCATGCTCCTCATGTTCAGTTGATCAATCAATTTTGAGGCATTCATTATTACTTTATATTTGGCCTAATTGATGATAATTGTATCCAATATTATGTTTGTAGATGAGTTTTAGATGATTGGTCTTCATTAAGCTTAATTGTAAAAACTTTATTAATTTTTAGATTTTAACTCATTTTGACCTTTCTGTCTTGTACAGGCCATATCTTAGGCTACAAATGTCATATTTTGATGATCTTGGTGTCCCCTGAAAGCTGAGACGAAGATACACAATTTTGCATTTAATGCAGTTTTTCTAATTCAGCTGGATTCAGGGCGAAAATTGAGCCTCAAAGTTAGGACGCTGTTGCTGTCATAAAGCTTGGACCTTCCCTCACTGATTGGGCTTAACTCTCTCAATTTAAACCCAAATAAGACAAATTATATGTCTCTGAAAAGCTTATTCAGAGGGCTGCAATTTGGGCCAGGGTTAGATTAGGAATTATAGAATAATTTTCAGTTACAAATAGGTTAAGGCAGAATACGAAAGTACACCTCTTTCTGAATCCTGATTTTTGAGTTTTACGATAGAAATCAAGAAACCTTTTTTCTCTCTTTTCGTTTTCTCTATTTCGTTTTTATCTCTTCTTTGATCTATATCTTTTCAATGGTGATGGCCATAGAAGGCTAAAGATCCAATCAATCCAAGGAATTCAATGATTGTGGTTAGAATTTTGAGTTCTTTTGTTTATTTACGATTTCTAATTATGTTCTTTCATCTTCTCATTCTTTAATTGATTTATGATTATATTTCGAAATTGAAGATAGATTTGGATTGATTAATCTGAATTTAATGGAGAATAAATCATCGATTGATAATCTATGTTAATTCAAAATTGTGTTTAATTCAATCTTAATCAAGAATTGCGATTGTGATTCTGTTTTAGTTGATTAAATTCTAGGTGATTATCTAGTTGAATTCGAATTAACAGAGTTAATTGCATAAATAATTTTACTCTCTTTGAACTATGATTTACTTTGCCACTTGATTTGAAGCCCTTGGATTGGTGTTTCTAGTTTTGAATTTATTCCTAATTACTATCGAATTTGCATTTTGTTACTTGATGAATAAAACCCCCCTTTTATTTTTACTGTTTATTTTTCATCAGAGTTTAATTTAGGAATTAGATTGATAGTGTCAATTGAATTAGTTCTCTGTGGATCGACCCTTGTTTACTATAACTTTACAAGGTTTTTATATTTTTTGTGGAACTTGGCAACTATTTTTTATATAATTCTTAATCGTATTCCACACCACACCATCAATCATCGCAGAACTTGAATCCTCCTCAAGGTTGATAGAAACACCAACCTTTTGAGCATTGCACTTTATTATATTCCACTTCCACCCTTTAGATTCATCAATTATCACATCTCTACTATATACAATCCTTTTTGTTGTTGGATTGTACAGCTTATAGGCACCTATTGGACGATAACCAAGTAGAATAACCTGCTCACTTCTGTCATCCAGTTTCCTTCTTTTCTCCTCTGGTATATGCTGAAAACACAGTGAACCAAACACTTTCAAGTGGCCCACATTTGATCTTATTCCATACCACATTTCCTCAAGAGTTATCAACTTCAGTTTCTTTGTTGGACTCCTATTCAACACATATACAGCTGTGCTTACAGCTTCTCCCCAAAAACAATTAGGAAGAGATTTACCTTTCAGCATGCTCCTCACCATATTCATCACTGTTTTGTTTCTCCTCTCAACTACACCATTGTGCTGAGGTGTATATGGAGCTGTCACCTCATGAAGAATGCCATTGTTTTCACAGAATTGCTGAAATTCTTTGGAGTTATATTCTCCACCGCTATTTGACCTGAGCACCTTTATCTCTTTGCCACACTGTTTCTCCATCATTACTTTGAATTTTCTGAACACATTCAGCACCTCATCCTTCCTTTTGATCAGATAAACCCACATTTTTCTGCTATGATCATCCACAAATGAGACAAAATAATTATTGCCTCCATGTGTTGTAGTCTGCACAGGGCCACACACATTCGAATATACCAATTCCAATAAATCAGTAGTCTTTGATGGAACTTCTGATTTAAAAGAATTCCTAGGCTGTTTTGCTTGAACACAGCCTTAGCAAACCTCATATGGCTACTGAATTTGAGGTAGTCCATACACAAATTTATTCCTGCTCATTTCTTGAAGACTTCTCCAATTCAAATGTCCATATCTCATGTGCCACAACCAGCTCTCATCTATCACAGCAGCTGCCAAACACTTATATTGATAGGTTTAGATGTTAATCTTGAATGTCCTATTCTTGGACAAAGGCACTTTCAAGATTAACTTCCCTTTTTTTCAAACAACATCAAATTTCCTTGCTCTAACTTCATTGAATAACCCTTCTCAAGCAATTGGCCTAGACTTAAAAGATTGGTCTTCATGCTTGGAACATAAAAAACATCATTTATAAAAGTCTGCTTACTATTTTTCTGCTGAATCAGAATCTTGCCAATGCCTCCTGCTGTAACCACACTGTTGTCTGCAAACTTCACTTTACTTTGAACTTTTTCATCCAAGTCAGCAAACCAATCTCTTCTCCTAGTCATATGATTTGAACAGCCTGAGTCAAGATACCAGAGATTGGTACTCGACTCATCACATGGTGTTGTGACCATAAGGAGAACTTCATCTGTATTATCCTCATCTTGAGCAAATCCAGCTTCTTCATTAGCATTAGTGGCGTCCTTTTTGTGCCATCACTCATCTGCAAAGTGGCCAATGTGTGGATTTTTCAGCAACCTCAATCTTTCAGTCAATTTCAGCTCATGAGCCTCCGAAGAACCTTGAAGCTCCTCAATCTTCACCTTTTCTATATCTTTAGATTCCTCGATTGCAACAACAATATGATGAAACTTAGGGGTGAGGGTTCTTAACACTTTCTCCACCATCTGCTGATCTGTAACGGATTCTCCACAAGTCCTCATTGAATTCACTATCAATTGTAGCCTGTTGAAGTAATCTGCAGTGGATTCTTGCTCATTCATGGACAGTAGCTCGTACTGTCTTCTGAGAGATTGCAACCGCACCTTCTTGGTCTTCTCAGCACCCTCATATGCTGTCTGCAGGGTGTCCCAAGCCTCCTTAGCCATTTTTGCTTTGGAGATCTTCTCAAAGTTGGCAAGATCCACACATTGGTGAAACAAACATCGAGTCTCGTAATCTTTCTTCTTGGCTGCACTATCATTTTTCTCTGAAATTCCATCTTTTACAATCTCCAGAATTTCTTGAAAGCCAAGAATGGCTTCCATCCTTATGACCCAATAGTCATAATTCTTGCCATCAAGGATTGGCAAGTTAGAAATGATACTTCCATTTCCATTTGATGATGAAGCCATGATCGCAGCACACATACAACAGCACACACACAGAGGCCCTGATCTTCTGCTCTGATACCAATTTCTATTGGAGCACTCTCACTGTTTTCTCGCTTGTACACTCACAATGAACACACACACAGAACACAAAATACAGAGAAAAAGAATTTAAAAGATTTTTAATCACTGAATAATACTTTTTCTGATATTCATTCACTTATTTATAGGATAGGTACACAAGTTAACTAACTCAAAACCAACTTTTTGTTATTGACTAATTCCTAACTAACTCTCTGTTTTAGCTAATAACTACCACTAATCTGAATTATTCTCAATATATATGTCAATCACCAATTATTTTTACCTGAATCAATTGTGTATAAGTTATGCAAATATACTTTTTCTATCACAACCACATAAGGCAACCATCTTTGAATAAATTAACAATAGAAACTTATTAATTATTACCGTTCAAATTACAAGTTACAACCAGCCAAAACCCAAATGACAAAATCGAGAAGTGTGGATTAAAGAACACCAATCTCAATAAAAATAATAAAAGTAGACATTTTATCTTACTTAAAAAAAAAATCTATTCCTTTTGGTACAAAAGATACTAGTCATACCATCATGCTACCTTTACGAGTTGATACCACATCTGGCCTCTCAGTACACAGCTGAAATCAGAACTAGACTAAAATGGCACAACTTGCACTAAAATGGCAGACAATTATTTTGACAAGCATGATCTTCTATTTATTGGTACTACCAACTCTAACAAGCATGGTCTCTTTACACAAAAGAGGAATCAACATTGTTAGTCACGATTCTAAAAGAAAAATGATGTTTATATATTATTTTTTTAATACATTATTTTTTACACTATTTTTTAATTATTATGATTAAGTGAAAGAAAATAATAATAAAAAATAATATGATTAATGGTATAAAGTGTAATATAAAAAATAATGTGAGAGAAAAGTGATATAAGAAAATCATAGGTGATTATAAAATACCTACATGCTTTGTTTATACTTTATGCAATGTATCCCTGTTCATCATAATCATAGTTATTTTTTCTCTTTTAAATATCTCCATATTTTTTTAGCGTAAGATTAATTCTTTTATATATAAAAAAAAGAGAAATGTTTTTTGTACACCAAAAATATGTACACAATATTTATATCATATGTTTATGTGAGAAATATGTCAAATCAGACTATATGTAACTGTAGCATTTTTGCAGGATATAAAATGAATTTGTAAATGAGTTACAAAAAAGTTGAAGTATAAAAATTGGATGAATAACGAGATTGTAAAAAAAATAGGATAATGCTCAGAACAAACTCTCTATCACACTCTTTTACACACACTATCTTCTATTAAGTCATGTTATACACTAAAATAATATTTAATTTGAATTAATGTGTAATTAACTTAATTAACATATAATTAACTTTGAGTGGTTTATAATTATGTTTAAATATTATTTTAGTACATAACGTAACTTAATAAAAAATAATATATTAAATAAAGTGTGATAGAGAATATATTTCTAACACTTTTAAAAAAACTATCTCTAGACTTAGTCCTCTCTTAAAAACGCATTTTACTTATTACTGTAACCAATTTTTCGTGAATAGTCACAAAAGTCTTCTAAGTTCTAACATTTTGCTTAATTTATATGAAAACTCATTATATAAGATTCGTATCTACTCTGTTGACCATCCCATTTACAAGCAAATAATAATAATAAAAAGTGTTGATAGCAAGCATAATTTGTAGCCAAAATGCCAAGCATTTAAAATAGAGTCGTGCTATTTATCATGATTGATTTTATACAAATTTTATTACGGATTTATTATCACGCTTTTGATAAATAGTCTCGTTATTTATCTAATTAAAATACATTTAATTTTATTTAATTCACTCATAAAATTATTTTATATGCCATAAAAATATTATAATTACATACATAATAATTTAATATCTCTCTCATATTAATATATAATATAAATATAATATGTGTATTCTAATGTACATAAAATATTTCACTTTAATAAATTAAGAATGAGGTAAATAAGTAACAAAATTCAAATTGTGAAAATTTGTCGTTAATTTTTGAATTATAGATATCATATTGCAAGTTGTACCGGTCGAGTAATTCTTGCTAGACACATACCCATGCCTTACTTTTAAGTATTAACATGATGCCAAAACATTAAAATATAAATATAAGAGTAAATTACACTTATCTTTCTCTAAGTTTGAAGATATTATACTTAACCCTATTCTTTTTTAAAAATGACACTCACTCTCATTAATTGATCAAGTTGTATAATTATATAAATATTATCAGTTAAAATTTATAAGATTTTAGATATTACTGATTATTTATAAAAAAAATTTTTTTTAAAAAATATCAACCCCATTCTTCTTTAAAAATGACACTTATTTTTTAATTAATTGATCAAGTTGCATAATTGAATAAATATTATCAGTTAAAATTTATAGAATTTTAAAGCATTCACGCTATTATTTATGAAAAAGCGTATACTAAAAATAAGCGTGTATCTTGAAAACCTTACAAATTTTAATTAGTAATATTTATATATAATAATATTTTTTATAAAAAAAACCTTTACAATTTTCTCTGTGTGGGTGTATAAAGAGTTTTTTAAAAAATATATACATATTTTAACTAGCAATGTTATCAAATTTTAATTGATAAAAAAATATTATTAGATTTTAACTAGTAATATTTATACATAATAATATTTTTTTTTCATAAATAGCGTGAATCTTGAAAATCCTATATATTTTAGCGATAATATTTACATAATTATGCAACTTGATCAATTAATGAGGGTGAGTGTCATTTTTAGAAAAGAATGGAGTTAAGTATAATATCATCAAACTTGAAGGGGGATGAATGTAATTTACTCTAAATATAAATAATACATAATAAATATTAGACTTAAATATGTTTATTATTCCTTTAAATATACTAGTTTTTTGTTTTGATCTCTCAAAAATGTTTGTAATGGTTTGTGTCCCTATAATTTTAAAAATGAATGAAATTAGTCATTGTCTTTATTTTAAAAGTGAGTGAACTTGGTTCAATTCAATATGATCATATTAAGTTTTTCTTAACCCTTGAAATGAGGGAAGATTTAATATGAAAGCATTGATTTGAACCAATTTCATTCATTTTTAAAATCAGTACAAGAACTAATTTTACTCACTTTTAAAATTACAGTAACACAAACCGTAAGAAAAGTTTTTGAGGAACCAAAACTAAAAATTAATATATTTAAAGGGATTAAAAATATATTTAAACTTAAATATTAAATATAGCCAAATAAAAGTCTTGGCTTAATGCTTGCTTTGGCTAAGGTATTCAAGAAGAATACTCCATTTTTGAATAAGTTTGTGAAAATGGTTGGTACCTGTCGCGATCGAGATTGTGACGGGATTGACAACAGAAAAAGAGAAAATAAAATTTTGGGAAATTTTTGGGAATTCTTAGGAGTTATCACCAAATTTTATTTAAATTGAAAAAATTTTGAAAAAACCCCTTTCAGATTAAAAGAAAAAGAAAAGGCCGACGAGAATCAAGTTAGGTTTGAAAGTCTATTTATGCATAAAGAGAGACAAGAACTTAATTTTACTTACCTTAAATACATTCGTCCTAAGATACCTTAAATTAATTGTACAATCTTTTTAATAACCTTAAAATTATTTACTTTACCCTTCTTTGAAATAAAATTGTTTGAATTAATTGAATAAATAAATAAACAAATAAAAAGAAAAGAACAAAAAAAACATTGTGGACCTTTAAAAAACCCACACAAGATCTAAAATAACATTAAGTTATACAATAAATCCTTATGACTTTAAATGAAAATAAAAATAGCATAATACTATACAATTACCACCATTAGTCCTTGTGCAAAGTAAAAACTTTTTACCATTTATTATTTCTTTTCTTTCATTTTACCCTTTCTTTTATTTCATTTATTCACTCTTTTCCTTTTTCTCATAGTAATAAAGAAATACTGTTTGAGCTCAAATCGAAAATCACTTACTGCACAAGATTTAAGCTAATATCAAGCTATTCAATATGGTTTGGACAATATTGAAGACAATATGGAGTTGCACAATTATTTTCGCTAGCCATTGCGTGGTAAAAAAAATAATATATTTTATGGGTTTTAAAAAGGAATACTTGAATTAAAAAGAAAATTTATTTTATTACTTTTTATTATTTTACTATTTTGGTAGGATTCAAGATAATATTGAACTACACAATAAACTTTTTAAAAAAATTGAGTGACGAGAAAGATAACTTGTAGCTATACAATCAACATCACTCCTTACATAAATGCAAAAAATTTTCGTAAATCATTGAGCGTAAGCTATTCACGTCAAATGCAAGTGGCGTTGAACCACTAATATAAAAGCTTAAAATTACTAAACTTCATCAATGGGATTGAAAGTTAGCAGAATAAATATGTATACATATCTTTTACTAAAGAACAAACAAATAAAATAAAATAAAAAGAAAGATGTGAGTTAGTCTCGAAACAACTCGGTCATACTTACCAAGTAACCATCTAATCCTGTTCACTCAAGCAGAAGCATATAAGTCACAGGTCTCAAACAAATTATAGCGAGTGTTAAAATCGAAAAAAAAAAACCGCTTACAAACAACACAATATCCATATGGCATTTAAAATGCTAACAAAGAAATCCAACAAAAGGAAACTCAAGTAAGGACCTCACCAATATTCTACCATAAGCTTTACCATCTTTTCACCTTCGATGTAGAGATCAAATGCATAATCCCAAAAAGTAAACAGGTAAGGAACCTAAAACAGCAAACCCATGGTGCAAACCATGACTCCCTCATTTTGCAACTCACTTATTGCCTATTTGTTCACAGTTTAAGCAGAAAAGAAAAGAAACAAAACATGCTCAGGAACTTATGTAGAGAAAACTTATCATTAAACCAAACAAAAGGGTATGATCCAACTAGGGGTGAGGATCTGTTTACAATTAAGACACCATCAGGGGAAAGGATTAACAATTAGCAGTTAACCAAATCAAACACACAATTCACTCAGCATTTTATAACCCCTACTGCTCTTTACCATTTGCAGGCTGCCAGCACCTTTCTCCCTTCAATAATTTCAAGCCAAAAAGAAAACTTTACAATGAAACAACAATCAACCTTACTCACTTATAATGTCTCAAAACGGAATTCAGATCCCAATTCCCTGACTTGGCCTTAGGCAAACTCTGATGTTCAAATTTCAAACAGAACAACACCTATTGGTTGAACAAGCATCATAATCAAAGAAAACAGAGGCTAAACACTCCTTAAATTCATTCCAAATAAAAACCTAAGCCAAAAAAGTAAAACAGATTCAATCAGGGAAAAGAAACAAAAACAGGATAGAGAATGAAATTCTATGGGAAATCAGAAATTTACAAAAACAAAAAGAGCAAAACAAAACAGAATCCTTGAATCATAAAAAAACAACAGCACTTACTATATTAACCACACTACTAAACTACTGCAAGTCCAAGAACAATCTATGTTACATAAGACAACCATCTACCACAAACTCCAAATCAGAACGAGGTCCTCAAAACTGACCAGACTTTTTAAAGTATTATGCATACTAAATTCACTCATTTACTGTATACAACAGTGTATTTCTCCTTTTTTTTTTTTTTGAGCACAAACAGATTCTCTACTAGTATTATTTCTCAACACTCTCCAAAATCAGAGAAGCAGTTGTTCGAACTTTACATAATTGCCTCCCATTTACAGTAAGCCCTTCTCTCTCTCTCTCTCTCTTCTCTCTCAACCCAGATCTTATTGCTACAAATTCGCATTCATAATGAATTATCGGAGTGAATTGTGCTACTATGTTTGACGCGGTTGTTTCACTTTTTGGTGATTTTTGGTTTGGTGTTTTTGGATCTGGAATGTAGCGTACAAAATTTTGAGCCTTCAGATTAGATATGAAAATTTCTGAAAAGAACATTGCAAACGAGTTATTGACTTACTATGTTACTGTAGAACTTTTGACGTGAATGAATATATGATGTTGATATTGACTTACTCTTCTAAGCTTAGTAATATGATGAACGCAGTAATTATAGGTTAACTCCAATAGCACCTCTCTCAAAACGTCCCCATCTTCTCTTTTAAGCCTTGTTCACATAGCAAGCTCAAATAAATAAACAATGTTTCTGTTTGTTCATTTATACAAGCTTGGAAGTTTATGATTGTCAATAATTATGAGATACCAAATATGATTGTCTAGAAAGTAGAAACTGTCTTTTCACTTAAGTGTCTTGTGAAGATGACCAAAAAATTGTTATTGAACACAGAACATTAAAAATCTAACCCTTATGAAAGCTTATTTTTCTAAATCTGTAGAAAAATCCAATTGCATCTTAACTATCACCTGCTTTATCACATGATCATTGATTCTTATCTAAATACCATTCAGAAATTGTTATAACCTGAAAAGGGGAGCCATGTAATGCACTGTTGTTTAGTTTTGTTACCAAGATATAGGTGTAATGAATGAAAAAATAGACAAGGGAAAGAGCTAGCAGAGGAAAATTTAGCAGGAAAAAAAAAGCAAGGAAACCTTTAAAAAATAAAGAAATTACATGAAACTTTCTTTTTCTCCTTATTCTGAAATAGAAATACATAAATCAACAGAAAATGAGGTGTTACAATCCTTGAATGAGAAAGTCTCATAACATATTGAATAAATGATACATCACACACGAATCCAATCAAAAGCAAAATGTCTAGAATCACTCATTCATTCAGAGGTTTCATATGCCTTTGTTAAGGAAAGCCAACTCCACATATTATCTTTATTTGGGGACTGAAGTAACGGAAAGACAAAATGCCGTTGTTGTGAAGGGGGGCCACATGGAGAATCAGAATTTCAGAGCACTGGAAGTCTAGCACCTACCAATTCAGAGCATAATATGATAACAGAACATTACAAAAGTGAGATTGTTTATAATGAAAAGATTTCGACAGAATAGCTCTTTTGGGCCTAAAACAATACTTTATAATTTGTTATAGCTGAAAAGGACCATGTAGCATAAAAAATGAAAACATCCCAGAAGAAAAATGGAAGTCATAGTATACAAATTATTTTAAGAATTAGATAAAGCTTGCATTTTGAATTGTAAACAGTAAAAATTACCAACAACGTCATTCTGCAGTTATTAGGAAGTAGAAAACACACCTTCTATTTCCAAAGTTGAATTTGTGATTTCTAATGCCTTGAATCACGAATAATGCGGGTTTCTTTGTCCCAATAATTTTGGCGGACTGAGTCAATAATATTTACAAGGAGCACATGCTCGTTGATCCAGTGCTCTTCTCGTATGCTCATCCTAAATTCTTCAGGCATATTAATAATGTGGAAAACTTCAAGCTTGCCTAAGTGGTGGATACCAGAAGGTACCTCCATGAGTTGGGGGATATACACTAACACGAACTCCTTCAGCAATGGCAGTGCTCCTTCACCGATAAAGATGGAATTCAAACTATGCAAGTGTCTGAGTGATAGTTGCTTTAGTTTTCGAAACCCTCCATCTTCAAAATGCAAACCTTCACCTTCATATGCAGAGTCGAGAGAGAGCAACAACAAATTTGGCATATATTTGAGTGATTTCAATGGATCATCGGTTAACTTGGAGGATATTAAGGACAGTTTAACAAAATTTTGGAGCCTTGGAATCCAGTCCGGCAACCTCTCTAACTTCCCTCGCAGGCGAAGCTTCTGAAGTATAGGCAGGGATGAAATATAATGCAAATCAATGACTTCATCAAAACTTATTGCATCAATATATAGTTTCTCTAGCTGTTGCATCTCATTTATTGAGGAACATAGAGTGCTTCCGCATTCTCGTTTAACATGAATCAAGCCCAACACCCTTAACTGCCTCAGCTTCCCAAGCTCTTTAATTAGCTCTACTCCACCGTGATCTGCTTCCACTTGACGTAGCGTTTGTAGGGATACCAAACCTCCAATACCATCCATCATTTGTATCCCATTATCAAAACCCCAAGACGTATGGTTAGCTAGAAGATGTCGTAACTTTTTGAGCTTGTTAATCTTTCTTGGCATCTCGCGCACACGTGTCTGCCTTAGATCTAAGGTCTCCAAGTTTTGAAGGTTACCAATGGAGTTTGGAAGACTCTCTACATTTGTTTTCCTAAAGCTTAAATATCTCAAGTGGAATAAACTCCCCAAATTTTTAGGAACATAATTCAGTGGAGGATGTTCAAAATCAAGTACCTTCAATAGCCTGTATTTTGTAGGGATTTGCCTCACAAAGTCTTCAGGTAATTCTTCACCTCCGAAAATATACAGTGACCGAATGTGTGAGCTGTCAATAGTTCCCACCAAATTGTTGGAATTGGTTGCTATTTTTAGGCGCCGAATCATCCCACTATTGACTGACTGATCATCTTCACTAAAAAATTGGCAAAAACTTAAATTCTCAATTTTTTTAAGGATCATCTCACGTAATAGGTCATGAACACGACATCTTTTAGCTTTGCCATCAATGCTAAATGAAGATACTTGCACCAAACTTCTATGGATCAACTCTGATAAATATTGTTTTCCAACTTCTTCCAAAGTTTTCCCCCTTTCATATTTGACAAACCCCTCAGCTATCCATTGCTGAATTATTTCGACAGATTCCACTTCATAGTCTTTAGGATACATTCCAAAATACAACAAGCATGATTTGAGATAGTAAGGCAAATCATCATAACCCAAACCCAAAATCTTTGTTATATCAGTTAAATGGGGATTCTTCTCCAGCTCTAAACTTAGATTTTGACAAAAGCTTTCCCACTCAAATGTAATCTTTTCTTTGCTACACAAAAGACCACCAATGGCCACAATTGCTAGTGGTAAACCATCACATTTTTGAACAATTTTAAAAGATATATCCATGAACTCTTTAGGACAGCATCCGTCAAAGTCAAACCGGAATGCCTTCTTACAGAAGAGCTCAAAAGATTTTTCTGGAATTAAAGATTTCAGGTCATGCACTTTAACAGAAGAAGATTTCATACAACGTTCCGCAACATCCCTGTTCCTGGTTGTGATAAATATCCTACTTCGTTTGTTATTAGGAATTACAGCAAATTCAATTTCATCCCAAAAACGTACATCCCATACATCATCAAACAAGACAACGTACCTCTTTTGGCACAAGTAGTTTCTCACTTCATTGGTCAATGACTCTCGATCCATTTTAGAAATATCCTGACGAGCCTCCCCTTTCTCTTCTTTGCAAAACTTCTCCAGCATTTCCCTTAACAGTCTTTCTACGGTGTAGGATTGAGACACTTTGATCCATGCATGGCAATCAAATTGCCCAATCACGTTGTCAAATACTTTCTTGGCAAGAGTGGTTTTTCCCTGCCCTCCCATTCCTACCAAAGAGATGACAGTGCGTTCTGATGGCCCATCGATCAACCAACCAATCAATTCATCTCTTGGGCCTTCAAAGCCCACCACTTCAGCTTCCTCAATGTAAAGAGAAGCTATTCGAGGGTCATGCCATTCTTTTTCAGAAGAAGATTGGAAGTCATATGTTTCACTTCTTTCCTTGATTCCACCAAGACATGATTTAATGTCCTGAATCTCAGGTGCTATTTGAAAACGAGGGATCAGAGTTTTGATGAAGTGAACAATCTTACATACGAACGCTGCACAACCAGGATCATGAGGCTGCAGTCCCACATGGATTATATATTTCATCAATTACATCTTCTATGCGAAAAGATGCTTCTCTTAGCTGCTTCACCCATATTTGAATTCCCTCGTTTGTGTTGTCTCCTTCAACTGCAGCCTTTCTATCTGCATCCTTGATGAAGGCTTGGATGCTTTCTAGTTCATCTCTAATGTCTGCAAATTCTTTGGGGACGTTCCAGAGAATATTTGCTTCTGCCACTAATAGTGGAAGCAATTTCTCACAAGCGAAGGACAACGCCAATTCCGCCATTTTAGTCTAGCTCTGAGTGCTGCTGTATGGTGAGAGGAAAACTTTATGTTATTCAAGATTTTTATAGCGTAAAGTCCATAGTGAGAGGATGACTTCGAATTTCCCTGAGTCATTCTTAAATATTTATTGAGCAAGTTGGAGTCGGCTAATATACAATTGTGATTAAAGAATATGTTGATTCTTCGGTTGTTTGAAGAGCCCAAGCCTGTCGGCGCCAGTTGTACCAATAGAAAAAGACCACGCTCGTCAAAACAACAGCGTGGTTGGTATACTTTAACCTCATTGTTCATATATTTGGCTCAATATTTGTAAGCTCTTACCTTGGTAAAACATTCTTTCTCTTAAAAAATGTGCTGAACTTAAATTTAAATCACTTCATAGAAAGCTTGTCAAAAGAAAAAAAAAATCACTTAATAGAAAAGTTATAAAATTTTGTAAGTGTTTCAACATAACTGATGACAAGGAATAAATGATGTGATTATGTTAATATTAAGTCATTATTTCTAAGCAATGTATTGTATGGTTCGAATATAATGTTAAATGAGTAAAAGATGCAACATTGTCATTTGGGTGTAATAAAAAATAAGTAAGGATTCTTACATTTTTGTGAATGAATGTGAGTAAAGAAATTAGTTCACAAGAGTGTAATGAATTTTGAAACCTAGAATATAGACACACTTATAAGTAAATTAATAAAAATAGTTGACACCATATTTAAGAGGAAGATTAATTTTATGTGTCTACAAGAAATTAAGTGGGTCAGAAAAAAGGAAAAAGAACTTGACACTTCGAGTTTTAAGTTTTGGTACACTGATAATGTAAAATTTAGAAATGATATAAACATAATAGTAGATAAGAATTAAAAGAATAATATTGTGGACGTGAGAAGGCTCGAAGAGAGGATCATAGCATTAAAGTTTATTGTGGATCAGAAGACTTTTAATGTTATCAGTGCGTATGCACCCTAAGTAAGGTTAGACGACCACTACAAGATAAAATTTTGGGAGGATTTAGAAGGTTTAGTTCAGAGAATATCATTAGGAGAGAAGATTTTTTTAGAAGAGAACCTAAATGATCATGTGGGGAGCGAATCTAGGAGTTAAGAGGGTTTGCATGGGGGTATGGTCTAGGAGTAGCTAGTGCAGAGGGCAAAATAATTCTATATTTTTCGATAACTTTTGATTTTATAATAACTAACACTTATTATAGGAAACGACAAGAGCATCTTATCACATACAGAAGCAGGGAATCTTGCTCTCAAATTAATTTTTTTCTAATAAAGAAATCTGATTGAAAGCTTTGCATGCATTGCAAAGTCATCCATGGAGAGAGCTTGACCACCCAACACAGAGTTTTAGCTATGGATGTAAGAGTTAAGATGAGAGTAAGGAGAAATTATCGAGATAGAGTCCCAGGGATCAAATGGTGGCAACTAAAGGAAAAAAAACAAATGCCCTTTCAAAGGAGGATTGTGGAGGAAGAGATTTAAGAGGTACAAGGGAGTGCTAATGATATGTGAGACGAAACGAATTAGGAATGTAGCAAAAGAGATACTCGGTGAATCAAGAGGTTTTGGATCTAAGGATGAAGAATCTTGGTGGTGGGACGCAAGTGTACAAGATAAGGTTAATGTTAAAAGAGAATGTTATAAAGTTTAACATGTGTGTAAAAATAATGAAAATTGAGAAAAATATAAGACAGTTAAAAAAGATACTAAGAAGGCGGTGAGCGAAGCGAAAGCTAAAATGTTCAATGGGTTATATCAATCTTTGGGAACCAAAGATAGAGAAAGGAATATTTACGGGCTTGCTAAAAGTACGAAAAGGAAGATAAGAGATTTGGATAAAGTGAAATGCATTAAGGATAAAAATGGTAAAGTCTTGGTTACGGAATAAGACATCAAGGATCGATAGAAGGGTTATTTTCGCAAGTTATTTAATGAGGGATATGAAAAATTAGGAGACTCATACATTTTAAACATTAGAGAGGAATATCAAAATAAAATATTTTATCGTAGAATTTCGGAGTTTAAGGTAAAAGAAGCAGTGAAGAGGATGAATAATGAAAAGTAGTCGGACTGGATAATATACTTATTGAGATATAGAAGTGTCTAGGAGAGAAAGATATATCCTGACTTACAAAGCTGTTTAAAGAAATAATGAGGTCTAAGAAAATGTCAAATGAATGGAAGAGAAAAACTTTAATCCCTATTTATAAGAACAAGGGAGATATACAAAAACTGTGCAAATTACAGAAGGATTAAGCTCATGAGTCATATCATGAAGTTATAGGAAAGAGTAATTGAACGGAGATTAAGACAAGAGACTCATATTTTAGAGAATTAATTTGGTTTGATGCTTTGGAGGTCAGTCATGAAAGTAGTTTATCTTCTATGAAGATTGATGGAGAGGTATCAGAGGAAGCAAAAAGACTTGCACATAGTTTTCATTGATCTGGAGAAAGCGTACGATAGGGTACCGAGAGAGATCTTGTGGAAGGCTCTAGAGAATAAATGAGTTGCTTATATTCGAGCAATCCAAGATATGTATGATGGGACTAAAACTAGTGCGAGAACACAGTGTGTAGTCAAAGAAGATTTTCCTATAACTATAGGATTGCACCAAGGGTCAACTTTGAGTCTATATCTTTTTACCTTGGTCTTGGATGTGTTTACTGTGCATATCCAAGAGCCGGTGACACAATTCATGTTTTTTTGCAGATGATATAATCTTAGTTGGAGAGTTGAGAGAGAAAACAAATGAGAAGGTAGAGCTATGAAGACGAGTTTTGGAAGAACATGACTTTCGTCTAAGCAGGAGTAAGACGAAGTATATGAAATGTAAGTTCAGTAAGAAGCATGCTAATACTAACTTAGCCATGAAAATTAGAGACCATATCATACCACAAGTCACATGGTTTAGGTATCTTGGATCTATCATACAAAATGACGGAGAGATAGAGGGAGATGTAAATTATAGGATTCAAGCTGGATGAATGAAATGGAGGAGTGTTTCAGGAGTTATTTGTGATAGAAAAATGTTTCTCAAGCTTAAGGATAAATTTTACTGCATAACTATAAGACTCGCAATATTGTATGGTACTGAATGTTTGGCAGTAAAAAGTCAGCTAGAGCATAAGATCAGTATTACTGAGATTGGGATGTTGTACTAGATGTGTGGTTATACAAGATAAGATATGATTAGGAATGAATGCATTAGAAACAAAGTTAGGGTAGCACTTATTATGAAAAAGATGAGAGAATATTATCTTAGGTAGTTTGGACATATAAGAATAAGGTTCTTAGAAGCCCTTATAAGAAGAGTAAATCAAGTAAAAGATAGTCTAATAATTAAATGTAGAGGGAGATAAAAAATGATTATAAGTAAAATGATTAAAAAATATAAATTTAAAAATATTTCTAAAAATTTAATTTATTATAAGGTACAATGATATCATTTGATCCATATAATCGACTTTACCTAATGAAAAATGACTTACTTCTTGTTATTATTGCTGTTTCAACATAATTTTAAACAACTTGCAAATCTAAGTATAGTTAAATCTCATATAATAACAAAGAAAATGCTATGCCACATGGAAAAAGAAGCCATTTTCTTAAAATCAAAGTTGGAAAGACAGCATGGTGGTATCTTTTGTACCGAAAAGAACAGTTCAATTTTTGTTTTCAAAAGAGTATATGACAATTTTTATTTAATTTTATTGAGATTGGTGTCCTGTAACCCATATTCCTCGATTTCTTTGGTGATCTTGCGTTTTGGCTGGTTGTAACTTAAATGTTCAACAGGTAATATATTTCTATTGTCCATTTATTCAAAAATAATTTTAAATTCTCTTAATAATTTTTTATCAATTATCTTAATTATTATATTTTCTAATTTATTTTAAGTGTTATTTTTACATACTAATAAAGTATTAATTGTTAATTTTTTATTTTTATTTTTATATTTTAACAATCTCAACTACTCATAAAAATTAAATAAACATAATAAAATAAAGTAATTAATTAAAATGAATAAGGATAATTTAATAAAAAAATTCTATAATTAAGACTTATTTTAATATTTTTAAATTCTTTTATATTGTATCAAAATAATATTTAAAATAAATCGAAAAGAATAAATAAAGATAATATTAAATAATTTTTTGCTTTTAAAATAACAAATACATTTATTTTTTTATTTAATATTTTATTTATTAAATAATAATAAAATAATTAAGATATTTTTTAAAAGAATATAATAAAACTCTTTATTCAAATTACTCATATATTCCTACATTATTTTTTAATATTATTTTCTACACTTGATTAATGATGTATAAATTTATAGTTAATTATGTGTATTAATTATTTAATGACTAAATTTAAACTTCAATCCTACACTTAATTAATTATAAATTTATATATTATTAATCAAATATAAAAATTAATGTTAAAAAATGATGTAAGGTGATTATTTCTTTTATTCAAAGATGTCCTATGCATGTGGGCGGTGGTTATAAACTTATAATATAAGGGAATGATATGCTGCACAAATGACTTGGTTTAACTTGTCAAATAATTATAATGATAATTGTTACGAATTGAGTGAAAAGATAAAAATAAAGAAAAAGATGATTTTTTATTTTTTTAAAAGTATAGATATTGTATATATATTTTTTAAGGTTGTGTAATTGAGAAAGAGAAAATAATAAGAAAAAATAAATATAATAAATAATATTAAATAAAATATAAAAAGAGATGTATATATTATTTATAGTAAAAATATCAAAGTGTAAAAACAATTGTGATATAACTTTTAAGTTGTGGATCCTATTTTTATAACTATATATCACACTCTTTTAGCTTATTAAAAGGATTATTTTGCTTTCGCAATACAATTCGTACAAAATATTTGGTCATAAATAGTATTATTTTATTTTATTTTACAAAATTCTACTTTAAAGGTATGCTTTACAGAAAAAAAAAACGCAAAACTAAAATTATCTAAATTGAATTGTAATATAAGAAAAATTCTAAAGTATTTATGAAGTAATACTTTAGACAAATTTATAATCATTTAAATTTGATTTTAAAATATTTAATTTTAATTTAACTGTTTATATGATTATAAATGATCATGTATTCTAATTTTATTGAAGTAATGTAATACTTCAAATCTCTCGTAATATAGACACCTATAGAGTTGTGGTTAGTAGTAAATTTAATTTGGTACACAGGAATGATGATTACTATGAGAATATAATCGTGTTCCCAGAAGACACGACCTTGGATTTTTCGTACCTACTGCCTAGTGACCTTCCTTGACGCTTTTGGGAGTCTCAAGCATGGGATTCTCAGTGGCAGCTTCCTTGGGTTCCCATATTGTTCTGAGAGGCACTCATGAAACAAGAATCAAGTGCCAATTATTCTGCAGAACAGAACAGAATAATACCATTAGTTTCAAGTTCTCAAAGTATAGGCCCATTCATAGAGGAATTTTTCTAAGCAAGCAAGAGTCAATTGAGTATGATGAGAGGAAGAGCCCAAATGAGGTAACACCCATTTTAGCATTTACAATCTTCTTTTGACACAGTTGTTAAAGTTAGTGGCTTTTGCTTATCTGTTTTTCTTGTGCATATATGTGGTGGGAATTGAGAAAGTAGAAACCCATATCTGTTGGGAGAGCTTCTGATTTGTTGGACTGCTTGAAGAGTAGCTACATCCATGTAAATGGAATTTGTTCCATCCAATATATATATATAGAGAGAGAAGAGTTTCCAGTTTTACTATGATGGGATGCTAGAAATTGGTATTCTGGAGAGCAATTTCAATTTGTTGATGGAAATGGAATACCTTTGCTGAGGATATTCTTCTTCTTCTTTTGTTGTTATTGTTATGTGGATGTTAAGTTTCTGGATAGGGAAACAGAAACATACAAATGTGTGGGTTTTACGACTGCTGTAAGCAAGGTTGTACAATTGGCCAGAGACCTTTCAGAAGTAGTTGCAATCAAAATTTGTGAAAGTGATAGCAGGGATCTTTGCTGGGGTTCCTTTTATGAAAGACACAAATGATAATAGGTGGTGATTCTTAATGAGATTGCCGATGATTGATTACTGATTAGCATTTTTCTTCAGCTTATCTTGGACCTAATTGTTGACAATACTATTATCAAAGAGACAAAGACAATAAGATTTAATAGGATGACATCACAGAAGAATCCTAGAGTTTCAATTTAAATTGAAATACATTGGGGCCATGTTTACCATTTTTTTGGGTTAAACATGTTTACCTTCTTTCTTCCTTGATATTTTATGAAAAATTGTGAGTTTGAACAGAAATTCTTATTTTCTTTCTAGAAAATTTAAATATGACTTCCTTATGCTGTTTTCTACTAATGTTATTTGTAATTTAGTAACTTAAGACGCACTTCTACAAGGGTTCATGTTGGTTGGTCATGGAACTTAAATTTTTCAATGGGGTTTGAAATAGTTATTGGCTTCTATCATTTCTACAAGCACTTGCTAATTTGCCGCCATGAAGTGTACTGATTCTGAAATTGGTTTTCATTTTCGTTTTCATTTTGTGTTTTTGTAATATCATGGATAAATCACATTTGAGGTAGTGAGGATCAGCAATGTGAGATGCAATTTATGATGGGCTGTGTTGCAGAACCTAGGGGATAGTATATCTAGTTTGGACTTGTGATATATTGTTGGCTTATTCAGGCAAGTGCCACCCTTAGGATTCTTGGACTTCACATTCCGACCCATGGTGCCTATAATGAGTGCAGCCCCTGGGTGCGTGATGCAGCTCTAAGTCCTCTATGCTGCTAACTTATTCCTTCTTATCTAACTATAAATATCAAGCATATTTGGAGTCCTTTGGAATTCCAGTGAAAAGCCGTGAAACTGACCCCTCACTTTTGGTTTTGTATTATTACAGGTTAGAGAAGAGATCAAACAATGTTATGAACTCATAAACAGATTAGGGAGAGGAGTTTTATATCTGGGTTCTTCAAGGATGGGGCCCAGCCATTCACATTACGTGCAAGCACAAGGGCTGGCTAAAGAGGCAAGTAAATTCTTACCATGGCTTCCTGCCTGTTTTCTTGCATAATTGCTGGTCGGTATTGATGGAAATTAATGACTAAAAACAGCATTAATTAATTATGCTTAAGATAAATAATATAGCATGTTCATACTAACAAGATCAAGATGAGATAGAACCTGGAATTATGGTTGGATCTATGATCCTTCTCTTTGTTGTTGCTTATGCCAAGATGAAGAAAGAGAGAGAGATGAGAGAATTGAGAGTAGACTTCCCCTATTACTGATTGGGGGGCTCAATGATTAGAAGAGAGGTTGTTACCTCTTATAGAAACTAATAATGGGGCTTAATTTCTATTCCCATCAGCTAAGAGAAGAGATTTCTTAATGGGTTTTACTATTGAATAACCCAGCCCATCATAGGTCATTCATATTAATTACTCAATTGCTATATATCCATAAATTATATAATGCTATAGATACATAATTGATACATTAATAATACATAAGAGTATACTGAATAATTGATTAATGTTAATCCAATACTTAATTGTATTTAATAAATACAACATTCTCCCACTTGGATAACATTAGTCAATATCGAGAAAAGAAGTATTATTAAAACTATAATATCAATTATGACCCAAAGCACATAACATCCAATAATCTATGAAACATTAAGTTTTAGCACTGTAAGAAAAAATAATAATATCCAATAGGGATATATATATTTATGTGCTTATATTTCATAGAAACTAAATATGGATAATGGAAAAGCATAATTAAATAAGACAAATATGCAATTCCAAAAGGATAGTCTCAGCATTTTATTAATGCCTCAAGAGATATGATAATAAGAGTGACGTCATTTCATACATATCTCATAATAGAATACGTATCATCCAATAATCTATGAAACATTAAGTTTTAGCACTGCAAGAAAAAATAATAATATCTGATAGGGATATATATATATTTATGTGCTTATATTTCATAGAAATTAAATATGGATAATGGAAAAGCATAATTAAATAAAACAAATATGCAATTCCAAATGATAGTCTCAGTATTTTATTAATGCTTCAAGAGATATGATAATAAGAGTGACGTCATTTCATACATATCTCATAATAAAATACATAATATCAGACTCCCACTAACCCAAAACATCAAAAGACTTAACTAAACTCATATGAGTTACATGATTCTGAAAAACTCTAACTGTTAAGTCTTTGGTTAGTGGATCTGCTAACATGTTTTCTGTAGCAAGATGCTCAATACGAGTCTGAAACTCTAGAATTTTCTCTCTAACAAATATATATTTGATATCAAAATGCTTTGAACGAGAAGAACTTCTGTTGTTTTGAGAGAAATGCACAGCAGCAGTATTGTCGCAATATATCACAAGAGATCTAGATATACTTTCAACAATATGAAAGCCAGAGATTAAATTTTTCAGCCATATGGCTTGACAAGTGGCTTCATAGCAAGCGACATACTCTGCTTCCATGGTAGAAGTAGCTATAAGAATCTGTTTGACACTCTTTCAAGAAATAGCTCCTTCTGCCATCATAAAGATAAAACCGGAAGTAGATTTTCGGTCGTCAGGGCAACCTGCATAATCAGAATCTGAATAACCAATGACCTGAAGTTGATCAGACTTCTTATAGGTCAGCATATAATCTTTAGTGCCCTGCAAATATCTCAAGACATTTTTTACGGCTTTCCAATGACCCAAACCTGGGTCGCTCAAGTATCTCCCTAAAGCATTAACAGCAAAAGCAATGTCGGGATGAGTACATACTTGAGCATACATTAAACTGCCAACAGCGGAAGCATATGGGACTTTCACCATTTCAATCTTTTCTGTATCATTTTGAGGACATTGAGATTTGGAAAGTTTATCACCCTTTTGAACAGGTGTAGCACATGAGGAGCAAGAATACATGTTAAATCGTTTGAGGATCCTTTCAATATATCCTCTTTGAGACAATTCAAGAATACCACGTGACCTATCTCGATAAATTTGGATGCCTAGAATAACAGAAGCATCACCTAGGTCTTTCATATCAAAGTGGCAACTCAACATCAATTTTGGCTCAGTCAAAAGTTTAACACTACTATTAGCAAGGAGAATATCATCAACATATAAAACAAGAATGATAAAATAGCTCCCACTAGTTTTCAAGTAAATGCACTGATCTGAAGCATTTTCCTTGAAGCCAAGTGAAGTGACCACCTGATCAAATTTCAAATACTAACGTCTAGAGGCCTGTTTTAGTCCATAAATGGACTTCTTCAGCTTGCAAACTAAGTGCTCTTTACCCTTTTCAACAAAGCCATCAGGCTGAACCATGTAGACGTCCTCAACAAGATCTCCATTCGAGAAAAATTTGTTTTAACATCTATCTGGTGAAGTTCTAAATCAAAATGAGCTACCAAAGCCATAAGAACTCGAAAAGCATCTTTAGTAGAGACCGGTGAGAATGTCTCCTTATAATCAATGCCCTCTCTTTGACTATAGCCTTTTGCTACTAGTCTGGCTTTGTACCTCTCAACTTTACCATTTGGACTACGTTTGGTCTTGAAGACCCATTTACACCCAACTGGTTTGTAACCAACTGGTAATTCTTCAAGATCCCAAACAGCATTTTGAGACATGGAAACTAATTCATCATGCATAGCATCTAGCCAATTAGAAGCACATGAGCTAGACATAGCTTCCTTAAAGGAGGTAGGATCATCAACATCATTAAGGTCAAACTCATGTTCTTGAAGATACACAATATAATCATTGGAGATGGTAGGCCTGCGAACTCTCTGAGATCTCCTTAATGGAATTTCTTCAACAACATCATCATGTTCCTGTTGATCTGCCAGTGGTGCTACAACATCATCATGTTCTGGAAGAATATGATCATTATCACGAACATCAGGAAGCATGACATCTGCTGGAAAAGAAACAACTGGTGCAGGGAAAACAACTCGATCTTCTCTAAGAATGACTGGTCGTGGTGTACTACTACTCCCACTATCCAAGTCATCCTTAAAGAATATAGCACGATCAGATTCGATAACTCGCATGGAGTGAGAAGGACAATAAAATCTGCTGCCTCGGGAGCCCACACAGTAGCCAATAAAGAATCCGCTAACAGTCTTAAGATCAAGCTTCTTCAACTAAGGATTGTAAGGCCTAACTTCTGCCTTACAACCCCATACATGGAAATGTCTTAAGGTTGGTTTCTTTCCAGACATCAACTCATAGGGAGTTTTTTTTTTTGGCACAGATTTGCTAGGCACTTGATTTAGAATATACACAGCAGTCCTTAAAGCATCACCCCAAAGAAAATCTGGTAAGGTAGAATGACTCATCATACATCTCACCATATCCATAAGTGTGCAATTTCTTCTTTCTGCAACACCATTCTGCTGAGGAGTACCTGGTATAGTATATTGAGCTTCAATCCCACATTCTTCTAGAAATTTAGCAAAAGGTCCTGGATTTCTTCCAGACTCATCATACCTGCCATAATACTTATCTCCTCTGTCAGATCTCACACATTTGATCTTCTTACCTATCTTCAATTCAATAGCAATTTTAAAGGATTTAAAAGTATCCAAGGAACTAGATTTTTCATGGAGAAGATCTATCCAGCCAAATCTGAAAAAATCGTCTATGAAGGTGATAAAATACCTATATCCACCCATAGCAGTAGGTGTAATAGGTCCACACAAATCAGTGTGAATCAGTTCCAACACTTCAACACATCTATTAGCTCCTTGATTTCTAACTTTGGCAGTAAGTTTTCCCTTAATACAATCAACACAAGTATCAAAATCAGAGAAATCTAGATCATGCAGAATGCCCTGTTTAACTAACCTCTCAATTCGAGGTCTAGAGATATGCCCCAAACGCCTATGCCATAACATAGAAGAGTTCTCATCAATCCTACTACGCTTATATCCAACAGTAGAATTAACAGACATATCATTCAGATTCAGCTTATATAGCCCATCACACAAAACTCCTGAACCGACTGCAATAGAATTAGAATAAACAACAAGTTTTCCATTGCCGAATTCAAAAGTGTAGCCATAATTATCTAAAGCTGAAACTGAAATCAAATTCCTTCTCATAGAAGGTACATAGACTACATCTTTCAACAACAAAATATGTCCAGAAGGCAAATATAAAGATACCACTCCTATTTCTTCTACAGATGCTCTAGCTCCATCTCCCATCACAATCTTGGATTCAAAACAAGCTAGAGCTAGGAGCGTACCTTGTTTCTCATTCTTCTTCTTAAGGAAAAAACAAGTCTCCACTTTATGACCATACTTCTTGCAATACTTGCAGGTTCCCTTAAAAAATTTCCTTTTAGGCTCTAATTGCAATGGTGTTTTCCCTGTCTTTTCCTTTTCAGAATGAAGCTTGCCTTTGTTACTAAACTTCTTCTTATTTTTGAAACCAGAAGAAGAAGCAGCAAGTTGAACACTGTGCACTTTTCCTTTTTGTGCTTTATCAAAAGTTTTGAATTTTTGACCAACGGATGATAGAAAATCTTTGGCATTATTATTCTCTGGAATGCTCTGTCTAATGGACTTCTCCATGGTGTATTTTATCACCATTAGGCATACTCGGTTAGAGAGTTCCCATTTTTCATAAGAAGTCTTTTGAGCAACTGTGGACTCAGGCGTAAAAGCTGAAGGCTCTTTCTCTCTCAAAGCTAGGTCCATGTTAGTTATTACCATATATAAATCCAAAGATTCTTTCCAGTCCTCATAATTTGTCTCATTAAGAGTTTTAACTGAAGTTGGCAGAGAAACTGGCACCATAACAACAAGGAAACATTTAATACACATGAAAATATAATTATCATGGTATTATAGAATTAAATGATTCCGTATGCTCAGCCAAACATGTCTTTTAAATAAATTTCTTAATTATTATGATTTCGCCTAAGGGTCTCAAATCATAACAAATAAGAAATATAATAATAATAATACAATGCACAAATCTCATGTCACTAGAAAATTTCTCATACCGATAGGATACTCGAAACATGATTGACATGATCCAAGAATTAATATTGCATTGTATCAATAACCAATCACATTAGTAATAACATACCGATAGGGTATAATTATCATTAATGCTACATAAATATATATATATATAATAAAAATAAACAAAATTTTTGTATAGTTGCACTCACGATAGGTAAGATCACAATTATACAAAAACTTTCTGAGAATATGATAAAATCATATTATTCATAAAAGCATATGAAATTAAACAAGAATATATTTTGTTTAATTCATATAAAGGCCTAAAAATTTATTCGCTAGCATGCAACACCTTAATAGAGAGAGTATGATACATACAAGTGTTACAGTAACGTAATTAATGTGCATAAAAATTTTCAGTCCATAAGCCGAAAGTACAAAGATATTGAAAAATACTGATTATTCTGGAATTAATTAATATAAAAATATAAAAGTATCCAAAAATTCCAGAAAAATTACCAAAAATAATAAATATTAAAATAAAATCTTTTGGAAAAAAAATTGGAAAAAAATAGCCTCGGGAAGGGGTCCCACGCGCCCCCACGCGCCAGAGGCGCGACTGGGCTTCGCCATGCAGGGTCGTCTTCTTCACCCGGATGCCTGGAACCGGGTCGTTTGACCCGCGACCACGACCCGTTTCTATCTCCCATTTCAGCGGTTTTGAGCCGCGATTTTCCGGCCATAGGGCCGCCATACCACCTTGATTAGAAGCCCCATGTCAATTTCATGAATCATCCATCCAAGATCGTGGAGAAACAGATCTAAGAAATGGATGGGTTTCTTAAACGGGTTGAGCAACCCGAGACCCCAAACCGGCTAGATCTCCAATTTTACTCAACGAAACACAATGATTTTTTAGTATGTTGATCATTGTGTTCCGATCTAGAGAAGCCCTCAACAAATTTTGAGTTTCATCAAGTGAAAAGTAGAGATCAAGCAAGAACACGAAAACGGGTTTTTTTTTTAATGATTTGGTTCGGTTTTCTCCAAAAAATCCGGTTCTGTACGGTTTATTTCTTCCAATTAAGCTCACAAATAAGCTTTATAATAACATATGATCAATAACCCTCAGTCAATTTGAAAGATAGAGGCCGAATTCGAAGATTTCAAAAAATTGGGGATTCTTGAGTTAGTTTGTGCGAAAATAATTAAAAAAAAAACAGTCATATTAATATTTTAAGTGGCTCTGATACCAATTGATGAAAATTAATGATTAAAAATAACATTAATTAATTATGCTTAAGATAAATAATATAGCATGTTCATACTAACAAGATCAAGATGAGATAGAACATGGAATTATGGTTGGATCCATGATCCTTCTCTTTGTTGTTGCTTATGCCAAGATGAAGAAAGAGAGAGAGATGAGAGAATTGAGAGTAGACTTCTCCTATTACTGATTGGGGGGCTCAATGATTAGAAGAGAGGTTGTTACCTTTTATTGAAACCAATAATGGGACTTAGTTTCTATTCCCATTAGCTAAGAGAAGAGACTTCTCAATGAATTTTACTATTGAATAACCTAGCCCATCATAGGTCATTCATATTAATTACCCAATTGTTATATATCCATAAATTATATAATGCTATAGATACATAATTGATACATTAATAATATATAAGAGTATATTGAATAATTGATTAATGTTAATCCAATACTTAATTGTATTTAATAAATACAACAGGTATAAGTTCAAATTCTTTTGACGGTGAATAACATTGTTATTTCTGGTATATACTATGATAATGGCAAGGGTCTCCTTTAGAAGTTGTGATTATTCTTTTACAAAATGTCTTGCTGGGCAGATAGCAAATCTTTTGGACTGCACTTCGTGGTCAGGGGTTGGACCAGGGCTAATGGACGCTGTTACTCAAGGTGCTCTGCAAGCAGGAAAACCAGTTGGTGGTTTCAAGATTAGGAAAAGAAGCTGGGGAATGGACAGCATCCAACTTCCATCCGTACTTACCATCAGAAAATTACCTTACTTGCAGGTAATCTACCACCATTGCTTGATTGCTTATTCTATAATTTGACTGCAGTCAGCTGCTTAGACTGTTTTGACTTTTGAGTTTAGGTTTTTCTCTGCAAGGAAGCACGGACTGGTGGATGCTGTAGTGAGGAACAATTCATTTGATAAGACTGCTGTTGTTGCTCTTCCTGGTGGGATTGGCACTCTAGATGAGGTGTTTGAGATACTGGCATTAATTCAGCTCGAACGGATTGGATCAAAGCTTCCTGTTCCCTTCCTGTTGATGAACTATGATTCATTTTATTCAAAGCTGCTCGACTTTTTAAATGTTTCTGAGGATTGGGGCACTGTCTCTAAAGGTGAGGTTGCGTCATTGTGGAAGGTTTGTAACAGCAACTCAGAAGCTTTCACTTACCTGGCAGATTTCTACTGCATTTCTGCCACTGCCTCAAGTAAGAATGCAACTAAATTGTATAGCACGCATGAATCACCTTCCTGACAGGAATTTTGCTTTCCTTTTTTCTGAATACTAAGTAATTCTTTTCTGTCTCAACAAAGCTTGAACTGTAAAATATTCTTATAAACTGTTGCGATACTACCAGGTTTTATTGTTGTTTTGTTGTCTTTTGACATGTGCGGCAATAAGTGCTAATTACATATAAAATGTATCTTCAGATTCATCTGTAGTCTGCAGTTGTGACTTGGATAAAGTGGAAAAAGGAAATGAGTTTTCTTGCCCTTTAGGTTTATTTCTCAACTCTCTCTATTGTTGTTTTTGTCTACGAGGGCTATGTATTCTTATTTTTGTAATTTATCATTGTAGTAAGTTCTTAGCGTTTTATTCTTGTCATTGGATGGTCATCATCTTTCTGACTTATAAACTTTTGATTCTTGTAACTACTATCCCAAATTATGAAGTTTGTACTTTTTTGGGAAGAGTTGAGAGTTTTGAGACTCAACTAGATATTTCAAGTTTCATTAAAGAATATCCAACTTCCTTGGAGAATTGGATCCTGATGGAGCATGCAATTTAAAATAGCTCTAGTAACACTGCTTTCTTGCCATTCTTGTTTTTACCAATTACATGTGGACTGGTCGTCCTGAAGTATGGATTGATGATGGAGATAATGGGACTTAAGAATATGAGTGAAACATCAGCTTGTCTGTGTTATTCTGCCTTTTTACAGGTCACACTAATTTGGTTTCCATTTCCTACTGCCTGTCAGAATTGGGCTATCCAGCAATAACATAGAACAAAAGCTGGGCCTAAGGATCATTGATGGAGGGTTGCATGACCTCGGTCAAATGATACATCAAGTTTAAACCAAGGTTGCAGAATGTTACATGCAAGAAATATGAAACGTGCACTGAAAAAGTTAATTTTCCGGAAGTCTCTTGATAATATTTCTCTGTAAAAGATGTTTGACCAATTTTAAAAAAAGGGTTATAAAAATACGAAGCTAAAAGCAATGCTATAAGCTCTATTTTGATTGTGGATGAGGATGGCAAATCAAGACAATCAGTAATAAGGTATATCCTTATTAAAGTATGATAGATAAAAACTTATTAATTTGTATAGATAACTTATCAGTGTTTTGAAAATGGAAATTAATGTTGATACAATGTTAATGTTAAAAAAAAAATTCACTTGCATCTAATGATATATTGTTATATTATTTAATGAATTTGACATTTTATGTGGTTGTTGACATTGTCAAACTAATTAAATGAGTTGTTAACATAAGATTGAATGATAGTGCAAAATAATTTTAAACGATAATATATCAAAATTAAATTATTAAAAACATGATTATTAACATATTTTAAGATTTACTAAGGCATAATAAGTTAATAACATAAATTATTTTGAACTTATTTTTATTAACTGTTAGTTTAATATTTTTTACAATGTTTATTTTTTTCTATTAATAATTTTTTGTATATTGCTATATTATTGAAAGAGTTAGATTTTGATAACAAGTACTTAAAAATAAGGAGAAGGGGTTTCAAGGTCACTTTTCTATTTAATAATCAATTCAAAAAGGTGAGACAAGTCTTCTATTTATTTTTTTTTTTTTAAAAGACTCATATAAATAACATTATAAAATTAATTTTAATAGATGAGACCCAATAATATATATTTTTTAAAATCTCTATAATTACAATTGAAAAGTTATTTTACTTGACAATACTCAAACTAACTCAAAATTTTATAACTGATTATTTTAATATCAATATTTTATAATTGATTATTTTAACATCAATTCTTTTACCATCTAATCCAAAGAGTCACTCATAATATACTTTCTTTTACCATAAATGTAAAGGTGACCATATTTAAGTTCAAAGTAGGCTACATGTAAGTTTTTCTCGACAAACATCCATTATCCATTTTGTTATTTGCATACAATTTTTCCCTCCCAAAACTCAAACTTTTCAACATCAACATATATTTTTTACTTTCTCTCTCTTTTATTCCTACACACTATCAAGTGTCTATATATATATATATATATATATGAACATATCTAGTAAGAAAAATTTTTATTGTGAGAGGATGAGAGAAGTAAATTTTGACTATACAATCATACATGGATGGTCAATATTAAAAGTTACTTAAAAGTAATATGACCACGTAAAAAAATTACATGCATTTATATTCTAATCTTGACAATTCATAAAAGATTCAATAGTTAAAATTCACTTTTTTCACCTCTCACAATAAATACTTATCTCACTGAAGATGATCATATATATATATATATATATATATATATATATTACTATGAACTCTTTTTCTGTACGATTGTGTTTTTTGTATTTTTTTACATTACTTACATATTTAATAATTCATGTATAAATAAATAATAATTTTTGTGTATTAACTATTATGTAATAAATAAAAATATTAATTAATATTTAAATAATTAATAATTAATGTACAAATAATTAATGATCGAGATATATTATGTAATAACTCAATCACTAATTATTTATACATCAATATATGTTCCTAATCACTAAAATAATATATATTCCTAATCACTAAAATAATATATGTCAATCACTAATTATTTATACATAAATAAACTATGTAAAAGTTCTATAAATATACTTTTTCTATCATCGAATACATAAGGCAACCATCTTTAAATAAATGAACAATACAAACATATTAGTTTTTACCGTTCAAATTTCAAGTCACAACCAACCAAAACCCAAACAATGATGCTATAAAACCAGAAAAGTCACCCAGCGTTTGCAACCTTGGCATTTATGCGTGCATTTTACGGTAAGTCAACAAGAGTCATTATTTTTCATTTTTTTGATTTCTCTCTCTCCCTTCCTCCCTTCATCACTCTCATTGTCTGTCCTCGTCCTCTTTCTACTATCAATGGAAGAATTACTTTGTCCATTTTTCATTATCATTATCCTTTTTATTTTCACCTAAGTTACTTTTCGATAGAAAAATATGAAAGGTGAAAATCCATTCTTTTATTCTTTCTTTCTATTAAATATTAATTCTGATTTTATTTTTGTTTTACCTCCATTTATTTCTTCAATTTTCTAACCCTTTTGAACGACAAAATTTCTGATTGTTTTTAATTTTGTCTCTCTTACTTCGATTTTGATTTCAATTGAAAATAAATTTTTATTATTTTTTTTATTTTGATTGCATTTAAAAAATTCTCTTGTCTTTCATGAGTTTTGATTTTCACAAAATAAAAAAATCTGTTTTTATTCGAATAGTAAAATGACTATTTGAATTTAATAACTCTAAAAATAAAAAAATTATAATTATTCAAATAACAGTACTTAAAAATAAACTGATTATTCAAATAATAATATTATTATTGGAATAACAACACTTAAAATTATTAAAAACTTATACGTTATTCAAATAATAACATACAAATTTGTCAGAAAAATGATTTGAAATCTGTTTTATATTGTTTATATTCTTGTTAAAAAAGAGAGAGGAAAAATACACCTACATAGGATGCCAATAAGCCAGGTTCGAAAAAGTCGAGTGACTCAATAAAAATAATAAAAGTAGACACTTTATCTTTTTTTTCTTTTTTTAAAAATCTATTGCTTTTTGGTAGGGTGTCCGTGAGTTGGATTAGGTGGGTTCAACTCGTTTTTGGACCCGACCCGTTCAAAAAAAATTTTCGCTCGACCCGACCCGATCATGAGATTTTTTTCGCCGAGCTGACTGACCACCCAACCAAATTTCAAGAGTGAGTTGGGTTGGGTCAATTCGAATCAGGTCTAACATTTTTTTAAAAAAAATCTTGAAAAAAAGTCGAAATACAAAATCTAACAAATTAATACCATAAATCTTAATATTAAATAAACTAAACGTCATAAGTCAATAAGTGCATAACAAATTAACAACTAATAAGTCTTACTAAATCTTGAATAAATTAAACAAAATTAGTCATAACTCAAACAACAAATTAGTCTACTTAATCAAAGTCAGTATCATCACGCATGTCACATGAATTATGGACAACGTAATCATTGACTTCACTCTCTATTTTTTTTCATATACTATTTATCATCTAAGTTATCAATTGGTTTTTCAACACAACTGTCACTCAGATGCGCCGAAAGTCTTATGAACTTATTTTCGTTGTTCACTTTGAAAGTAACATTACAATGCCTATACTTAAACTTAATTGAAACAACACAAAAATAACGAGAAAACATCCTAAAATACCACCATGGACATTTAGGCTTCACTATGTCAGAATATCAAAAACATCAACATCATCCTCTATATCATCCTCCTGATATTTACATTACAAAATTAAGATATTTTTAAAACTTTTTCTGTCAGACTCTTGACCACTTTAAAAAAAACGGTGGGTTGGGTTGGGTTGTGTGGGTTGGGAGTATTTCAACCCGTTACCCGACCCACACACTGTGGGTCGAAGATTTTTCAACCCGACCCAACCCGCGAGAATTTTTTAACTCAACTCAACCTAGTCAACCCGCATGGGTTGAGTCGAAACCCTCGAGTTCATGAGTTCAACCCGACCCGTGGACACCCCTACTTTTTGGTACAAAAGATACCAGTCATACCACGGTGCTGCCTTTACGAGTTGATACCACTTCTCACTACACAGCTGAAATCAGATCTAGACTAAAATGGCAGAACTTGCAGTGTCCTTCGCTTTGCAGCAACTGCTTCCACTCTTAAGGGAAGAAACCAATCTGCTCAGAGGCGTCCACAAAGGTTTTGAAGACATGAAAAATGAACTAGAAAGCATCCAAGCCTTCCTCAAAGATGCAGATAGAAGGGCTGCAGCTGAAGGTGACAATACCAGTTCGGGAATCAAGACATGGGTGAAGCAGCTGAGAGAAGCAGCTTTTCGCATAGAAGATGTCATTGATGAATATATGATCCATGTGGGGCAGCAGCCTCCTCATCCTGGATGTGCAGCTTCACTTTATAAGATTGCTCATCTAATCAAAACTTTGAAGCCTCATCATGATATAGCATATGAGATTCAGGACATTGTGTCATGTGTTCGTAGAATCAAGGAAAGAAGTGAAAGATATGGCTTCCAAATTCAGTCTTCCTTTGAACAAGGATCAACATCAAGTGGTTCTAGAGGGAGCCAAAATGTCAAATGGCATGACCCCCGAATGGCTTCTCTTTACATTGAGGAAGCTGAAGTTGTAGGCTTTGAAGCCCCAAGAGATGAATTGATTGGTTGGTTGGTGGAAGGAGCAATGGAGCGCACTGTTATCTCTGTTGTAGGAATGGGAGGGCTGGGAAAAACCACTCTTGCCAGAAAAGTTTTTGACAACCAGAAGGTGACTGAGAACTTTGATTGTCGTGCTTGGATCACAGTATCTCAGTCATACACTGTGAAAGGGTTGATGAGAGACATGTTGCAGCAGTTCTGCAGAGAAAGACGGGAGGATCCTCCTAAGGGTATTTCTGAAATGGATCGAGAGTCATTGGTTAATGAAGTGAGGAACTACTTGCAGCAAAAGAGGTATGTGGTCATGTTTGATGATGTATGGAACGTAAATTTTTGGGGTGAGATTGAATTTGCTGTATTTGATAATAAAAATGGAAGTAGGATATTATTCACAACCAGGAGCATGGATGTTGCACAGTTTTGTAGGAAATCTTCTGTTGTTCATGTGCACAAGTTGCAACCTTTAACTCCAGAAAAATCTTGGGAACTCTTCTGCAAGAAGGCTTTTCAATTTGAATTTAATGGATGTTGTCCAGAAGAGCTTATTGATGTATCTTCTGAAATTGTCAAAAAATGCAAGGGTTTACCGCTAGCAATTGTGGCCATGGGTGGTCTTTTGTCTACCAAAGAAAAAAATGCATTTGAATGGAAAAAATTGTGTCGAAATCTAAGTTCAGAGCTAGAGATGAATCCGCATTTAAGTGGTATAACAAAGATTTTAGCTCTCAGTTATGACGATTTGCCTTACACTCTCAAATCATGCTTCTTGTATTTTGGAATGTATCCTGAGGACTATTTAGTCATTTCTGTGGCACTAATTCGTCAGTGGATAGCTGAGGGATTTGTCAAACGTGAAAAGGGAAAAACTTTGGAGGAAGTTGCAGAACAATATTTAACAGAGTTGATCCATAGAAGTTTGGTGCAAATCTCAAATTTTGCACTTGATGGCAAAGCTGAACGTTGTCGAGTTCATGATCTAATACGTGAGATGATCTTTAGAAAAATGGAAGATTTAAGTTTTTGCCATTTTGTTCATGAAGATGATCAGTCAACCTTTAATGGAATTATTAGGCGCCTATCAATAGCAACCAATTCCAACAATTTGACGGGAAGTATTGAAAGCTAGCACATCCGGTCACTACATATTTTCAGAGATGAAGAATTACCAGAATCCTTTGTGAGGAGTATCCCTACAAAATATAAGCTATTGAAAGTACTAAATTTTACAGATGCTTCATTGGGTTATGTTCGTGAAAACTTGGGGAATTTATTGCACTTGAGGTATTTAAGCCTGCGCAATACAAATATACGGAGTCTTCCAAAGTCCATTGGTAAGCTCCAAAACCTGGAGACCTTGGATCTAAGGCAAACATATGTTCGTGAGTTACCAAGAGAGATTAACAACCTTAGAAAATTACGGCATCTCATATCATACCATCAAAACTTCAACATAGACGTGAGTATGTCCTGGGATTGGGAAACTGGGTTTCAAATGAAGGATGGTTTCGGAAGCTTGACATCCCTACAAACTCTATACTTAGTAGAGGCAGATCACGGTGGAGTGGAGCTGATGAAAGAGCTGGGAAAGCTGAGACATTTAAGGCTATTGGGCTTGAATCATGTTAGGCGGGAATACCAAAGTGCCCTATGTGCCTCAATAAATGAAATGCATCATCTTGAGGCTCTTCATATTACTGCAATAGCTGAAGATGAAGTCATTGATTTGCATTTTATTTCATCCCCACCTCAACTTAGGCAGCTTTGGCTACAAGGTAAGTTAGAGAAGTTGCCAGAATGGGTTCAAGAGCTTCAATATCTTGTCATATTGTCCTTGTCGTACTCCAAGTTAATTGATGATCCATTGAAATCACTCAAAAATATGCCAAATTTGTTGTTCCTCGAGATGTGTGATACTGCATATGAAGGTGAAAGTCTGCATTTTCAAGGAGGGTTTCAGAAACTGAAGAATCTAGTACTCGTAAACTTGTATAATTTGAATTCCATTATTATTGACAGAGGAGCCCTGCCTGCTCTCAAACAGTTCACGTTACGAGATATCCCTCAACTGAAGGAAGTACCCTCTGGTATCCACCACCTATCGAAGCTTGACCAGCTAAATATTCTTGACATGCCAAATGAGTTTGATGAGAGCATTGATCCTGATGGAGGACAACAGCACTGGATCATTGAGCATGTTCCCGCGGTATATATTGGTCACAAGGTTGGCCCAAGGTATGATGCCTTTGACACCCGCATTGTTGGTCATTCAAGGTGCAATTAAGTTGTGAAGCTTCCAACTTCGGAAATAGAAGGTGTGCCTTTCTTCCAAATAACTACAGAATGATGCCGTTAGCAATGTCTATAATTCAAATGCAAGCTTCATCTAATTCCTGAAATAATTTCTCTACTCTTTCTTCCCTTTTTCTTTTAGTATATCCTTCATTTTTCATGCTTCATGTTCCTTTTCGTCACTCATTAGAAATTAAGGATAATAATGTGTATTCAGCAATAACAAGTTAGAAGGTATTGTTGTGTGGCCATCAAGAGCTATTCAGCTGCAATCTTTTCATTACAAACAGTCATTTTTCATGCTCTGTAATAATATTGTGCTCTAATGCAGGCTTCCAGTACTGCTTAAATGGTCAGAAATACAGATTCTCCATGTGGGCTTCAGTACTTCCAGTTCACATTTCTCTTTCTTGGATTGCAAGACCTTATTTTTTCTAGTAATATGCTCTTTCATTTGCTAAAAAAAAGTTTCATGTAGCCTCTTTGTTGTATTTTAATTTTTCATGGCTTTTTGTTATGTTGATTTTGTGATCTGCTTCATTTTAGTCTGCCTCCTCTTTCTCGTGTGGATATTTTCATACTCATATCATGGTAACAAAACTAATCAGACCAATGCATATTATAATTTATGTGGACCTCAGTTCCAGATTATAATGGTTTGTGACTTGTATTATGATAAGAATATATTATCACGTTTAGTAATTATAACGAAAAGGAGACTATCCGAGTGATAGTGCATGTGATTACTAAGAGGCAACTGGGTTCTTCAAGAAACCAAGAAAAATTAACTTTCACAATGTTTCTTACAGCTTTCATAAAATCTGCCCTCTAATTAGCTCTCATCCCTTTTTTTTTCTTTGGTTCAAAGGTAACAGTTAAAAAGGGAAAAGCAAACATCAGAGCATAGGGATGTGTTCTACTGAATATGTTTTTGTGTGTGTTATGTTATTCATGGAAGAGTTTCCAGTTTTACAATGACGGGATGCTAGAAAATTGTATTCTGGAGGGTACTTTCTATTTGTTGATGCAAATGGAATACCTTTGCTGAGGATATTCTTCTTCTTTTATTGTTGTTGTCTTGTGGATGTTGTTTCTGGATAACAGAAACACAAATGTGTGGGTTTTTTATGACTGCAGTAAGGTTGCACAATTGGCCAGAGACCTTTCAGAAGTAGTTGCATTGAAAATTTGTGAGAGTGATAGGAGGGGTCTTTGCTGAATGCTGGGGTTCCTTTTATGGAAGTCAGAAATGATAATAAGTGGTGATTCTTAATGAGATTATGGATGAGTGATGAATGTTTAGCATTTTCCTTTTGCTTATCTTAGACCTAATTGTTGACAGAACTATTACTAAAGATACTACAACAACAACTAAACATTTTCCCATTAAGTGGGATCCGCTACTATTACCAAAGATAATAAGATTTAATAGCATGACATGCACAGAAGAATCTGGAAGTTTCAATTTAAATTGAATTACATTGGAGCCATGTTTACCTTTTCTCTCCTTGATATTTTATGAAAAATGGTAAGTATGAACAGAAATTTTCATTTTCTTTCTAGAAAATTTAAATATGACCTTCCCTAAGCTGGTTTCTACTGAAGTAATTTGTAATTCAGTAACCTAAAATACCCATTTCTACAAGGGTTCATGTTGGTTGGTTATGTAACTTAAATTTTTCAATAGGGCTTGAAATAGTTATGGGATCCTAGCATTTCTGCAAGCACTTGCTAATTTGCCGCCATGAAGTGTACTGATTCTGAAATTATTATTTATTTTCATTTTTGTTTTTGTATTTTAGTTCATTCCACTTGTTGGTATTGGTGATGGCAAATATCATGGATAAATGACATTTGAGGGTGTGAGGATCAGCAATGTAAGATGCAATTTATGATGGATAGTGTTGCAGGACCTAAGGTATATTATATCTAGTTTGGAGTTTGGTCTTGGGGCAATATATTCTTGGCTTAATCAGGCATGTGTCACCCTTAGGATTCTTGGACTTAACATTCCAACACATGGTGCCTGAAGTCCCTTGGTGCTTGATGTGGCTCTCTGAAGCAATAAAGAAATAAAAGCTCAAGATTTTGTGTAAATGTATAATGGTAGGTGTTAGAAATAGAAAAAGGAGATAAATATTAATAATTTATTTATATTTTCAAATGAATGTATATAGAAGGATTAGCTTCTATAGAAGAAGGTTGTTGTACAGAAAAAAAATAATAAAATATAATTATGTACTAAATCAATTTAATTCTATATTAAATTAATTATAATCATCTCTAAAATTAATTGTGATCAATCATAATTTCAATTATAATTAATCATGTTAACATTCTCTCTCAAACTCAACTGGGTATAGAAGAAATAACTTGAGTTTGGAGGCTAAACTGTTGCCAAGATGATGATTGAGTTTGGAATCTAGAGTTTGGAGTTTGGAGTTTGGAGTCTGGGACGGAATCTAAAATAGAGTCTGAAACGGAATCTTGCCATCAAAACGAAGTCTGGAATTTAAGACGGAGTTTTGGAATGGAGTCTTGCCATTAGAATAAAGTCTGGAATCTAGGACGGAGTTTAAAACAGAGTCTGCCATCATTGTCTGAACGGAGTGAATAGCGATGGTCTAGAGCGGTGTGATGGAAAAACAGTGACAGTGAGCGAAAGGATTGGACTAGAGTAGACAAAGATGAAGAGAACAACAAAATTAAATCTGGATTTGATGGTAATTAGTAACTATTCTAACGAGTTTCATGAATTATACATAGCAAAAAAGAAGAAACTTTCCTTAAGGTGGAACTCATATTTCTGATGCTATGTTAGAAATAGAAATCGAAAGATAAATATTGATAATTTGTGTATATTTTTTAATGAATGTATATAGGAGGATTAGCTTCCATTTATAGAAGAATGTTGTTATACGTAAAAATAATAATAAAATATAATTATATACTAAATCAATTATAATCATTCTTAAAATCAATCGTGATTAATCATAATCTCAATTATAATTAATTACATTAATAATAGGTACTTGATCCTACATATATAGGTTCTCTAGAAACCCTTTTATAGTAATGCGCAGGGATTTCTTCTATGTCGTTAGCTTATTCCTTCATATCTAACTATATATCAAGAATTTTGTTACTGGCATACAATTTGGTTAACTATATATGCTGTTAACATCCATTATCAATTTTGTTACTTGCATATAATTTTTTTACTGTAAACTCCTTTTTCTGTACAGGTGTGTTATTTGTGCATTTTTTTTCACACTAATTACATACTTAATAATTCATATGTAAATAAATAATGATTCTTGTGTATTATGTAATAACTAAAAATATTAATTAATATGTAAATAATTAATAATTAACGTATAAATAATTAGTGATTGATATATATTATTTAATGACTCAATCACTAATTATTTATGCATCTATATATATTCCTAACCACCAACATAATATATGTCAACCACCAATTATTTTTACCTGAATCAACTGTGCAAAAGTTCTGCAAATATACTTTTTCTATCATGACCACATAAGGCAGCCATCTTTGAATAAATGAACAATAGAAACTTATCAGTTATTACCGTTCAAATTACAAGTTACAACCAGCCAAAACTCAAATGACAAAATCGAGAAGTGTGGATTAAAGAACATCAATCTCAATAAAAATAATAAAAGTAGACATTTTATCTTACTTAAAAATAATAATAATCTATTCCTTTTGGTACAAAAGATACCAGCCATATCACCGTGCTACCTTTACGAGTTGATATCACGTCTGACCTCTCACTACATAGCTGAAATCAGAACTAGACTAAAATGGCGCAACTTGCACTAAAATGGCATACAATTATTTTGACAAGCATGATCTTATTTTTATTGGTACTACCAACTCTAACAAGCATGGTCTCTTTACACAAAAGAGGAATCAACATTGTTAGTCACGATTATAAAAGAAAAATGATGTTTATATATTATTTTTTTAATACATTATTTTTCACATAATTTTTTAATTGTTGTGATTAAATGATAAAAAATAAAAAAAAGTGATATAATTAATGATATAAAGAGTAATATAAAAAGTGATATAAAAAAAGTGATATAAAAAAATCATGGTTGATTATAAAATACCTAAATGCTTCGTTTATACTTTATGCAATGTATCCCTATTCATCATAATCATAGTTTTTTTTCCCTCTTAGATATCTCCATATTTTTTTAGCGTAAGACTAATTCCTTCGGGTATAAAAAAAAAGGATAATATTCGGAACAAACTCTCTATCACACTTTTTTACATACTCTCTTTTATTAGATTACGTCATACACTAAAATAACATTTAATCTCAATTAACGTGTAATTAATTTGATTAGTATGTAATCAACTTTGAGTGACATGTAATTAAGTTTAAGTATTATTTTAGTATGTGATGTAACCTAATAAAAAAGAATGTATTAAAAAGAGTGATAAAGAGTGTATTTCTAACACTTCTAAAAAAATAATGTCTCTAGACTTAGTCTTCTCTTAAAAACACATTTTACTTATTACTGTACCCAATCTTTCGTGAATAGTCACAAGAGTCTTCTAAGTTCTAACATTTTGCTTAATAGTTCTGATATTCTTATTATTAACAATGCATATACTTCTTTTTATATTTCTTTCAATATCATTTATCATACTTATTTTTTTATCACTTTCTCTTATTAAATCTGACATCTTTAAAAATGATATCAACAGTACATACACTCCTAAAAAAGATGTATAATGATATTTTTCCTTTGCTTAATTTATATGAAAACTCATTATATAAGATTCGTATCTACTCTATTGACCATGGGATGCACAAGCAAATAATAAAAAAAAAAGGTGTTCATAGCAAACATAATTTGTAGCCAAAATGGCAAAGCATTTAAAGTAGAGTCGTGCTATTTATCACGATTGGTTTTATACAAATTGTATTACAAATTTGTTATCACGAAAACAGTCTCGTTATTCGTCTAGTTAAAATACGTTTAACTTTATTCACTTCATTTATAAAATTATTTTATATGTCGCAAAAATACTATAATCGCATATAAGATAATTTGACATTTTTCACATTAACATATGATGTAAATACAATGTGTATATTTTGATGTATATAAAATATTTCCCTTTGATAAATTAAGAGTGGGGTAAATAAGTAACAAAATTCAAATTGTGAAAATTGTCGTTAATTTTTGAATTATAAATATCATACTGCAAGTTGTACCGGGTCGAGTAATTCTTGCTAGACACACGCCCACGCCCACGCCCACGCCCACGCCCCACTTTTACGTATTAACATGATTGCAAAACATTAAAATATAAATAAAAATAATACATAATAAATATTAGGCTTAAATATGTTTATTATTCCTTTAAATATATTAATTTTTAATTTTGATCTCTCAAAAATTTTAGTAACAATATGTGTTATAATTTTAAAAGTGAAATTAGTCATTGTTCTTATTTCAAAGGGAGTGAAATTAGTTCAATTCAATCTAATCATATTAAGTTTTTCTTAGCCCTTGGAATGAAAAAAGATTTAATATGAGGGAATTAATTTGAACCAATTTCATTCATTTTTAAAATGAGTACAAGGACTAATTTTACTCACTTTTAAAATTATAATAACACAAATCATAAGAATTTTTTTGAGAAACCAAAACTAAAAATTAATATATTTAAACTTAAATATTAAATATAGCCAAATAAAAGCCTTGACTTAACACTTGCTTTATCTAAGGTATTCATGAAGAATACTTCATTTTTGAATAAGTTTGTGAATATGATTAGTATTTGCCGCAACTAAGATCGCGACGGGATTGGCAACAAAAAAAGAGAAAAGAAAATTTTGGAAATTTTTTGGGGATTCTTAGGAGTTATCACCAAATTTTATTTAAATTGAAAAAAATATTTAAAAACCCCTTTCGAATTAAAAGAAAAAGAAAAGGTCTACGAGAATCAAATTAGATTCGAAAGTCTATTTATGCATAAAGATAGGTAAGAACTTAATCTTACTGCACCCCTAATACATTCGTCTTAAGATACCTTAAATTAATTGTACAATTTTTTTAATAACCTTAAAATTATTTGCTTTACCCTTCTTTGAAAAAATTGTTTGAATTAATTGAATAAATAAATAAACAAATAAAAAGAAAAGAACAAAAAAAAAAACATTGTGGACCTTAAAAAAATCCAAACAAGATCTAAAATAACATTAAGTTATACAATAAATTTTTATGACTTTAAATGATAATAAAGATAGTATAATACTATACAATTACCACCATTAGTCCTGGGGTAAAGTAAAAACTTTTTACCATTTATTATTTATTTTCTTTCATTTTGTCCTTTCTTTTATTTCATTTATTCACTCTTTATCTTTTTCTCATAGTAATAAAGAAACACTCTTACAGCTCAAATCAAAAACTACTTATTGCACAAGATTTAAGATAATATCAAGTTATACAATAAATTTTTATGGCTTGAACAATACTGAAGATAATATGGAGTTGCACAATCATTATTGCTAACCATTGCGTGGGTTAAAAAATAATATATTTTATGAATTTAAAAAAAAAATACTCATGTGAATTAAAAATAAAATTTAATTTATTACTTTTTATATTTTGATAGGATTCAAGATAATATTAAACTATACAATAAATTTTAGAAAAAATTGAGTGAAGATAAAGATATCTTGTAGCGATACAATCAACATTACTCCTTACATAAATGCAAAAGTTTTTCGTAAATCATTGAGTGTAAGCTATTCGCGTCAAATGCAAGTGGCGTTCAACCACTAATATAAAAGCCTAAAATTACTAAACTTCATCAACCCGATTGAAAGTTAGCAGAATAAATATGTATACGTATCTTTTACTAAAGAACAAACAAATAAAATATAATAAAAAGAAAGATATGAGGTAGTCTCGAAACAACTCGGTCATACTTACCAAGTAACCATCTAATCCTGTTCACTCAAGCAGAAGCATATAAGTCACTGGTCTCAAACAAAATATAGCGCGTGTTAAAAAAGAAAAAAAAGGGCTTACAAACAACACAATATCCATATGGCATTCAAAATGCCAACAAAGAAATCCAACAAAAGGAAACTCAAGTAAGGACCTCACCAATATTCTACCATAAGCTTTACCATCTTTTCACCTTCGATGTAGAGATCAAATGCATAATCCCAAAAAGTAAACTGGTAAGGAACCTAAAACAGCAAACCCATGGTGCAAACCATGACTCCCTCATTTTGCAACTCACTTATTGCCTATTCGTTCACAGTTTAAGCAGAAAAGAAAAGAAACAAAACATGCTCAGGAACTTATGTAGACAAAACTTACCATTAAACCAAACAAAAGGGTATGATCCAACTAGGGTGAGAACCTGTTTACAATTAAGACATCATGAGGAGAAAGGATTAACAATTAGCAGTTAACCAAATCAAACACACACAATCTTAAGACTTGACAAATACACAATTCACTCAGCATTTTATAACTCCTCCTGCTCTTTACCATTTGCAGGCTGCCATCACCTTTCTCCCATCAATAATTTCAAGCCAAAAAGAAAACTTTACAATGAAACAACAATCTTACTCACTTATAATGACTCAAAACGGAATTCAGCTCCCAATTCCCTGACTCGGCCTTAGGCAAACTCTGATGTTCAAATTTCAAACAGAACAACACCTATTGGTTGAACAAGCATCATAATCAAAGAAAACAGAGGCTAAACACTTCTTAAATTCTTTCCAAATAAAAACCTAAGCAAAAGAAACAAAACAGATTCAATCAGGGAAAAGAAACAAAAACAGGATAGAGAATGAAATTCTATGGAAAATCAGAAATTTGCAAAAAAAAAAAAAAAACAAAACAGAATCCTTGAATCATAAAAAAACAACAGCACTTACTATATTAACCACACTACTAAACTACTGCAAGTCCAAGAACAATCTATGTTACATAAGACAAGCATCTACCACAAACTCCAAATCAGAACGAGGTCCTGAAAACTGACTAGACTTTTTAAAGTATTATGCATACTAAATTCACTCACTTACTGTATACAACAATGTATTTCTCCTTTTTTTTTTAGCACAAACAGATTCTCTACTAGTATTATTTCTCAACACTCTCCAAAATCAGAGAAGCAGTTGTTGGAACTTTACATAATTGTCTCCCATTTACAGTAAGCCCTTCTCTCTCTCTCTCTCAACCCAGATCTCATTGCTACAAATTCGCATTCATAATGAATTATCGGAGTGAATTGTGCTACTATGTTTGACGCGGTTGTTTCACTTTTTGGTGATTTTTGGTTTGGTGTTTTTGGGTTTGGAATGTAGCGTACAAAGTTTTGAGCTTTCAGATTAGATATGAAACATTTATGAAAAGAACATTGCAAACGAGTTATTGACTTACTATGTTACTATAGAACTTCTGATATGAATGAATATATGATATTGACTTACTCTTCTAAGCTTAAAAATATGATGAACGTAGTAATTATAGGTTAACTCCAGTACCACCTTCCTCAAAACGTCACAATCTTCTCTTTTAGGCCTTGTTCATATAGCAAGCTCAAATAGATAAACAATGTTTTTGTTTGTTCATTTATACAAGCTTGGAAGTTTATGATTGTCAATAATTATGAGATAACAAATATAATTGTCTAGAAAGTAGAAACTGTCTTTTCACTTCAGTGTCTTGTGAAGATGACCAAAAACATGTTATTGAATACAGAACATTAAAAATCTAACCCTTATGAAAGCTTATTTTTCTAAATCTGTAGAAAAATCCAATTGCATCTTAACTATCACCTGCTTTATCACATGATCATTGATTCTTATTTAAATACCATTCACAAATTGTTATAACCTGAAAAGGGGAGCCATGTAATGCACTGTTGTTTAGTTTTGTTACCAAGATATAGGTGTAATGAATGAAAAAATCGACAAGGGAAAGAGCTAGCAGAGGAAAATTTAGCAGGGAAAAAAAAGCAAGGAAACCTATAAAAATTAAAGAAATTACATGAAACTTTCTTTTTCTCCTTATTCTGAAATAGAAATGCATAAATCAACAGAAAATGAGGTGTTACAATCCTTGAATGAGAAAGTCTCATAGCATGTTGAATAAATGATACATCACACACGAATCCAATCAAAAGCAAAATGTCTAGAATCACTCATTCATCAGAGGTTTCATATGCCTTTGTTAAGGAAAGCCAACTCCACATATTATCTTTAATTGGGGACTGAAGCAACGGAAAGACAAAATGCCGTTGTTGTGAAGGGGTGCCACATGGAGAATCAGAATTTCAGAGCACTGGAAGTCTAGCACCTACCAATTCAGAGCATAATATGATAACAGAACATTACAAAAGTGAGATTGTTTATAATGAAAAGATTTCGACAGAGTAGCTCTTTTGGGCCTAAAACAATACTTTTATAATTTGTTATAGCTGAAAAGGACCATGTAGCATAAAAAATGAAAACATACCAGAAGAAAAATGGAAGTCATATTATAGAAATTATTTTAAGAATTAGATAAAGCTTGCATTTTGAATTGTAAACAGTAAACATTACCAACAACATCATTCTGCAGTTATTAGGAAGTAGAAAACACACCTTCTATTTCCAAAGTTGAATTTGTGATTTCTAATGCCTTGCATCACGAATAATGCGGGTTTCTTTGTCCCAATAATTTTGGCGGACTGAGTCAGTAATATTTACAAAGGGCACATGCTCGTTGATCCAGTGGTCTTCTTGTATGCTCATCCTAAATTCTTCAGGCATATTAATAATGTGGAAAACTTCAAGCTTGCCTAAGTGGTGGATACCAGAGGGTACCTCCATGAGTTGGGGGATATACACTAACACAAACTCTTTCAGCAATGGCAGTGCTCCTTCACCGATAAAGATGGAATTCAAACTATGCAAGTGTCTGAGTGATAGTTGCTTTAGTTTTCGAAACCCTCCATCTTCAAAATGCAAACCTTCTCGTTCATATGCAGAGTCGAGAGAGAGCAACAACAAATTTGGCATATATTTGAGTGATTTCAATGGATCATCGGTTAACTTGGAGGATATTAAGGACAGTTTAACAAGATTTTGGAGCCTTGGAATCCAGTCTGGCAACCTCTCTAACTTCCCTCGCAGGCGAAGCTTCTGAAGTACAGGCAGGGGTGAAATATAATGCAAATCAATGACTTCATCAAAACTTATTGCATCAATATATAGTTTCTCTAGCTGTTGGATCTCCTTTATTGAGGAACATAGAGTGCTTCCGCATTCTTGTTTAACATGAATCAAGCCCAACACCCTTAACTGCCTCAGCTTTCCAAGCTCTTTAATTAGCTCTACTCCACCGTGATCTGCTTCCACTTGACGTAGCGTTTGTAGGGATACCAAACCTCCAATACCATCCATCATTTGTATCCCATTATCAAAACCCCAAGACGTATGGTTAGCTAAAAGATGTCGTAACTTTCTGAGCTTGTTAATCTTTCTTGGCATCTCGCGCACACGTGTCTGCCTTAGATCTAAGGTCTCCAAGTTTTGGAGGTTACCAATGGAGTTTGGAAGACTCTCTACATTTGTTTTCCTAAAGCTTAAATATCTCAAGTGGAATAAACTCCCCAAATTTTTAGGAACATAATTCAGTGGAGGATGTTCAAAATCAAGTACCTTCAATAGCCTGTATTTTGTAGGGATTTCTATGGATCAACTCTGATAAATATTGTTTTCCAACTTCTTCCAAAGTTTTCCCCCTTTCATATTTGACAAACCCCTCAGCTATCCATTGCTGAATTATTTCGACAGATTCCACTTCATAGTCTTTAGGATACATTCCAAAATACAACAAGCATGATTTGAGATAGTAAGGCAAATCATCATAACCCAAACCCAAAATCTTTGTTATATCAGTTAAATGGGGATTCTTCTCCAGCTCTAAACTTAGATTTTGACAAAACCTTTCCCACTCAAATGTAATCTTTTCTTTGCTACATAAAAGACCACCAATGGCCACAATTGCCAGTGGTAAACCATCACATTTTTCAACTATTTTAAAAGATATATCCATGAATTCTTTAGGACAGCATCCGTCAAAGTCAAACCGGAATGCCTTCTTACAGAAGAGCTCAAAAGATTTTTCTGGAATTAAAGATTTCAGGTCATGCACTTTAACAGAAGAAGATTTCATACAACGTTCCGCAACATCCCTGTTTCTGGTTGTGATAAATATCCTACTTGGTTTGTTATTTGGAATTACAGCAAATTCAATTTCATCCCAAAAACGTACATCCCATACATCATCAAACAAGACAACGTACCTCTTTTGGCACAAGTAGTTTCTCACTTCATTGGTCAATGACTCTCGATCCATTTTAGAAATATCCTGACGAGCCTCCCCTTTCTCTTCTTTGCAAAACTTCTCCAGCATTTCCCTTAACAGTCTTTCTACGGTGTAGGATTGAGACACTTTGATCCATGCATGGCAATCAAATTGCCCAATCACGTTGTCAAATACTTTCTTGGCAAGAGTGGTTTTTCCCTGCCCTCCCATTCCTACCAAAGAGATGACAGTGCGTTCTGATGGCCCATCTATCAACCAACCAATCAATTCATCTCTTGGGCCTACAAAGCCCGCCACTTCAGCTTCCTCAATGTAAAGAGAAGCTATTCGAGGGTCATGCCATTCTTTTTCAGAAGAAGATTGGAAGTCATATGTTTCACTTCTTTCCTTGATTCCACCAAGACATGATTTAATGTCCTGAATCTCAGGTGCTATCTGAAAACGAGGGATCAGAGTTTTGATGAAGTGAGCAATCTTACATACGAACGCTGCACAACCAGGATCATGAGGCTGCAGTCCCACATGGATTATATATTCATCAATTACATCTTCTATGCGAAAAGATGCTTCTCTTAGCTGCTTCACCCATATTTGAATTCCCTCGTTTGTGTTGTCTCCTTCAACTGCAGCCTTTCTATCTGCATCCTTGATGAAGGCTTGGATGCTTTCTAGTTCATCTCTAATGTCTGCAAATTCTTTGGGGACGTTCCAGAGAATATTTGCTTCTGCCACTAATAGTGGAAGCAATTTCTCACGAGCGAAGGACAACGCCAATTCCGCCATTTTAGTCTAGCTCTGAGTGCTGCTGTATGGTGAGAGGAAAACTTTATGTTATTCAAGATTTTTATAGCGTAAAGTCCATAGTGAGAGGATGACTTCGAATTTCCCTAAGTCATTCTTAAATATTTATTGAGCAAGTAGGAGACTTGGAGTCAGCTAATTTATAATTGTTATTAAACAATATGATGATTCTGGATAAGGATGACGTTCTTTTTTTTTTATATTTAAATTGTGTTAAGTATTTTAAATTTAATTATAAATTTTATTTTGTAATTTATTTTTTACTTAATAAAATTTAAGGTAAAAAAAAAAGAAATAGGTGATCGTTAATTCTTCGGTTGTTTAAAAGATTAAGCTTGTCGGTGCCAGTTGTACCAACAGAAAAAGACCACGCTTGTCAAAATAATAGCCTGGTAGGTATACTTTCACCTCATTGTTCATATATTTGCCTCAATATTTTTAAGCTCTTACTTTAGTAAAACATTGTTTCTCGTAAAAAAATGTGCACAACTTAAATTTAAATCACTTAATAGAAAGCTTATCAAAAGGAAAAAAATCACTTAATTGAAAAGTTATCAAAATTTTGTAAGTGTTTCAACATGACTGATGACGTGGGATAAATGATGTAATTATGTCAATATTAAGTCATTATTTTTAAACAATGTATTATATGGCTTGAATACAGTGTTAAATTAATAAAAGATGCTACATCGTCACTTGGATATAATGAAAGATAAGTAAGAGTTTTCATATTTTCGTAAATGAGTGTGTGTAAAGAAACTAGTTCACAAGAGAATGATACATTTTAGAACTTAGAATATAGACACATTTACAGATAAATCAATAGAAATAGTTGATATTATGATTAAGAGGAAGATTAATTTTATATGCCTATAAAAGAGCATCTTATCACATACAGAAACAGGGATTCTTGCACTCAAATTGATTTTTTTCTAATAAGAAAATCTGATAGAAAGTTTTGCATGCATTGCAAAGTCATTAATGGAGAGAGCTTGACTACCCAAGACAGAGTTTTAGTTATGGATGTACGATTTAATATGAGAGTAAGAAGAAATTGTCGAGACAAAGTCTCAAGGATCAAATGGTGGCAACTAAAGGGAGGAAAACAAATGCTCTTTCAAAGGAGGATTATGGAGGAAGAGATTTGGGGAGTACAAGGGAGTACTAATGATATATGGGATGAGATAGTTAAAAGGATTAGGAATGTAGCAAAAAAGATATTCAGTGAATCAAGAGGTTTTGAATCTAAGGATAAAGAATCTTGGTAGTGAGACACAAGTGTACAATATAAGGTTAAGGTTAAAAGGGAATGTTATAAAGCTTGACACGTGTGTAAAAATAATAAAAATTAGGAAAAAATATAAGGCAACTAAAAAAGATATTAAGAATGCGGTGAGCGAGACGAAAGCTAAAACGTTCAATGAGTTATATCAATCTTTGGGCACTAAAGATGGAGAAAGGAATATTTGTAACATCCTAATACCGATATCCTAGTATATCAAGCATACTCTAGGATAAACAGCACTAGTTATGCTACTTCTAACTTGGACATCATACTAATCCATATCATTTAAATAAATAATAATGGAGAGCCTTACAGAAAATATAAGTTATATACATACATATTGCCACGAAAAGGCTCATAGTGTACATAAACTTCATACAACTAAAAGCAAAGTAAATAAATACAAAGCTTTAAACTACTAAGCATAATAGCTATCCTAGTCTTCATACTTTTTCTTCTTGCCCTTGAATAAACTTCCACCTGAAATTACATGGCAACAAACGGGGTGAAAAATCATATTTCTCGGTAAAAGTATACCAAAACCAGCAGTCTATTCATTCAAAAATGGATAAACCCAACTTAAACTGATAAACATACTGAACTCATTGCATTAGAACCGTTACAAAACTTCCTCTCGTTATGTAATGTTCCTAAGCATTTCTATACCTCTGATCTGATATCCAAAATCACGATGACAACAAATAACTGCCCATACAATCATTTATAAATCATCGATCAGACAATCGTCCATACAGTTGTCACCGAAGGCATAATGCAACAACCAAGCGTACTCAACAAGAACACAAATTCCAAACTAAGTAAATATTAAATTATACAATGATGAGATGATGCATGCTCAAAGAAAAGTATGTTCAGTGTAGGTGTAGTGTCGTGATACTTAACTATTCCCTCTGCTCAAGGAGATACTCTACTATAATAACGTGAGACCTCTTATAGCCTAACAAGTAGGGGCAAAGTTTGTTACTATAACAAGTATTCTCCTTCTACTACTAAGTAGTCTATCGTAAACTAGGTGAATATCGCCACCAAACTTTTGAGTGGATGCCTCCACTCACTGCTCTCTAGGGATAGCAAGTATATGTGATGTGCAGTGTGTGACAATGCGGAGTTATGTCCTAACTCTAACATAACTATCACATAACTCTACTAAGTCCATCTCGCACTACAAGGTTATCTCTTCTCTATAAAAGTCGTTCATGCACTACAGCACTTATTCATATGCCAACTAGACTTAGTACACTTTCTAACTTTGCATTACTAGCTCTACTTCTCTTTTAAGAGAACTTTCTTGCACTATGGCATTTACCCTTGCCAACTAGGGTCCATGGCACTCAACTTTTGCTAACTTGGCACTTTGGCCCTTAACTCTTGCTAACTAGGCACTTTGGCTATTAACTCTTGCTAACTAGGCACTTTGGCCCTTAACTCTTGCTAACTAGGCACTTTGGCCATTAACTCTTGCTAGCTAGTCTGTACACTATTTACTCACCTTCTCATCACTTCCTAAGTGATATCTAAGCAACACTTTGTCACTCATATGCTAATCTTTAACCTACACCAACTCATCACTCATCACTCATTACTCTTGAGTGACATACTTTACCACCAAAGTCTAAGGTGCTAACTACTTACCTAAGGCAAACTATAACTCTTGAATGCTCAAAGGTTTATAATTCACCAAAATAACAACTCTGATAAAATCTGCTCTAGGCACCTAAAAAGGATTTTTTTCATAAATGTACCAAAAATACATCCTAATGTATAAAATTCTGAAATTTTACAAGAAGATAGCCTTATGTCTTAGCTTTCAAATGCAATAAGAATCAAGTCAATCCGATGTCTGTAGCTCAACTTATGCAATTAGAACCATAAGCTGTTCATAATGCCCTGTTTCTGGTTTTTGTTGATATTTGGGTGCCTAGACGCCCGTTTTTCAGCTCCTGGGCAGCGCCCAATAATTTTTCTTGGGTCTCTGGGCGCCTAGACACCCAAGTTATGGCACCTGAGCGCCCGCAGATCAGAAAGGATTCTGTAGAACTCATTTCTGCAAAACCTTGATTTCAAAACAAGGTTTTCCCCTTCAAACTAAATTTCTACTTAATTTCTATGATCACTATGGCTCTCTAATCACCTTGTAAACCTCAATCTTTCTCTTGATTCAACCAAACATAGATCAAAACTCAAATCCTCAATCTTAAAACTCAATTTTCAACTAACTAATCAAGAGAAAACTATGGAACCTAAGGGTTCCAAACCACCAACCAAGCTCCAATCTAGCTAATATCTAACTCATTTCAACCTTAGGAGCAAGAATCTAACCTTTATTCTTACTTTTCTCATCAAAAATCCTTTTTCCCCATCAAACCCCAACTAAGAAAAAGATGAATATTAAGGGAAAAGGAAGAGAAACAAGCACCCCTACCTCTTATATGGATGATAAACTTCAAGCTTTGCTTCTGCTCTTGGATCTTTTCTCTTTCTTTCCTTCTCTTTCTCTTTCTTTTTCTCTCCTCTCTTTCCTTCTGTTTCTGCCTTCTCCTTTCTTTCTTTTCTTTTCTATTTTTCTGCCTTTTATCCATGAGAAGCAAAGTAAGACTTTGCTTCTTAAGGATAGATACCAAAAATCTTGATCTGTTAAGAACACTTAGATTCTTCCAAAACCAGATTTCTAGCTTTCAACAAATTTAAAATAAATCCTAAGATTCATTAAAAATCATGTTGCACTTTTCTCTATTTTTTCATATTTATTGGGGGTCAATCTGGTATTAAAATACATAACCAGTATGCCTAAAAATCAAACTAACTCCGATTGTCTTGAAACTTTAACTAAACCTTACTTAACTCATTTGTGACCTAGAAACAAGTTATCTACATATGTTTCCCTCCAAATAGTAATTTATGCTATTTTTTGAGTCATTTTAGGCAATTTACCACATTTTATGTTGCAGCAAAGTGTTTAAACTAACTCAATTTGTCACAAAACTTAACTAACATGTTAAACAAGTATCAGACTACCTATATAACCTTATACCAGCCTAACATGATTTTTCAAGATGTTACATTTCTCCCCTCCTTTTTTTTTTAAATTTTGTCCTCAAAATTTATTTTACCTCATGCAAGAAGTCACAAGCAACTCACACTTAAAATAAACTCAACCAAACTTTAAAGAAACAAAATCAAATACTAACCTTCTCCTAAACCCATAGGTTGCTCTGTATTCTTGCCTTGTAAGATGTAAACCCTTCCCGGAGCTGTGGGTCTACTATCTGGTTGGACTCCTCCTCTTTTTGGACATTCTTTGGCAAAATGCCCCTGCTGCCCACACTTGTAGCATACGGATTGCCCTGCTAAGCAGGGTCTATCACCATGCTGCCTGCCACACTTAGGGCACTGACCCTTTTTGGAATCCTCTTGATCTGGTTTGCCATTCTCACTCTCTGTGAACTTCTGCAACCTATATTTCCTCTTCTGGGATCCTTAGGATTCTTGATCCACTGTTGGTGGCTTCTTAGAATGCCTTTGTATTATTCTGCATTTGTTAACCAAAGAAGAAAATTCTCTGATCTCAAAGGGCTCCACAGCATCTCTGATATCTCTGTCCTCAGACCCGACTCGAATTTCACACACCTTTAGTTCTCATCTGGATCTTGTCTGAAGTGATATGAAAACTTTAATAATTCCTCAAACTTGGCCACATACTGGTCCACTGACATGCTTCCTTGTTTTAATTGCATAAATTCCACCTCTTTTGCATTGCACAAAATCTGTGAAAAATACTTCTCCAAGAAAGCTATCCTAAACACTTCCCAGGTAATCTAGGCTCCAGCTATTGTGATAACTGCATAAAATGTAGTTATTGGTGTCCTATCTCTGTGCTAGAATGAATACTTAGTCCTTGTTAATAATGCATATTTGGAAGCTTTTGTGCTTATATTTGTCATATTCTGATTCTGATGCTTTTCGATATGTTATTGAGCAAATTGAGCCTTAATTGTTATTGATTAAATAGATTTCTATATGTTACTGATTTGGTATTTTTTCTATGATAGGAAGGGCTCCAAACAAGATGATATGTGGAGCATGTGAGCTTAAAGGGGAAGAGGAAGCCAAAATTAGCCTTTCAGCAGTCAACGTCGCGGTGCAAGGTTGTGCACGTCGTGGCGTTGAGGCGCATCATCAAAATTTTCATACTTAAACCCATGGCGCGAAGGCCGCAGCGCTCACTAATGGGGGCCGGGGCACTCGTCAATCGACTCAATGAGGGCCTAGGCGCTTACTAGTGGGGGCCGGAGCACACGGCGACAAACTGAACTTATATATTAGATTTTTCACATTTTTCTCTCTCTCTTGGCTGCCTTAGCCATTTCTTTTTAGTTTTCTCTCTTTTAGTTTAGGTTTTAGTTAGTTTTAGGTTAGAAAGCTTTGGCTAGATCTCCATTGATGGTGGATTGGAGGCTAGGAACAAGGATGAAGGAGGATTCAAGCTTCAAAGACAAATCAATGAGCTTCCTTTCTCTTTTCTCTTTCTCTTTTCTCTTCCTTATCATCCTTGAATATGAGTTTACTTGTATTTTCATGTTCATTGTATAGCTGAGCTATATTTAGGGATACTTTGAATCCTTTTATTAATATGAATAATGTGTTCTTCTCTGAGTTTGTGTAAATGTTTGGTTATTGTTCTTCCATAATCTATGCTTAATGCTTGCTGTTGGTTGACCATCAATTGCATGATCCTAATATTGTAAATGAACTAGACATAGGGATTTGTCAATATGGATATGGTATGGTTGATGCATGTTTGACTTTTCAGTTGATTCGTTAATGGGATAGAAATATACCTATTGGCCATGCATAGTGTGTGATTGAGAATAGATCATTCATGAGTGGAAATTGGGTTAGCTCTCAAGGAAACTTAGTGAGTTGGGCAATTGAAACCAGGGTTGATTGACCTAAACATAAGTTTTTAGCTAAATCATATTCTCAAGCTAACATAATCAGTACCTTCATGTTAATGAAGAGGATTGTATGTTGTTGGTACATGTAGGAGGTGAAGAAGGATTCCCTGAAACCTAACCGTTTATCTTTATTGCTTTTATAGATTAGATTTAGTTTAGTTATTTTTTTCTTATTTTTATGTTCTTGGATAGAAATGATTAAGCTATTGGTTGGTATTTAGCTTTGGAAACATATTTATTATCGTGGGAATGAACTTATAGTCTGTATCTGTATTACTTGAGCGATCCGTGCACTTGCGGTTAGCAAATGGGCAACACGTTTTGACCCTGATCAAGTTTGCCATCAATCTGGTGGTTCCTTTCCACCAATGTTCTGCTTCTCCCTTCAACATAAAAGATGCAAAGAAACTTTCTACTCATCTGTACAGACCATAACCTCAAAAATCTTTTCTATCGCATTCAGCCATCCCTTTGCCTTCACGGGATCATACTCACCATCAAAAGATGGAGGTTTCATTTTCCTGAAAGCTGCCATGTCTTGGAAGCTTTGGTCCATTCCAACTTGTTGTACATCTTGCGTTGGGTGCCCAAGCGGTGAAGGCTGCTGAGGTGGATTTGATTCCATTCTCTCAAGCATCCTGGTCATGATATTGGCCATAGCCATAACGGCTTCAACCATATTTGGACCTGGTGGGGTCGAGCTCTCTACTTCTCCAGGTCACTTGTTTGGTTCCATAGTTTCCTGTACACACAAAAATAACATATATTGAGCTGCAGTCTCAATACTATGTAACCGTGTAACAGAATTTAATAAAAACCAATTCAAGGCAAATCATGCAATTCTATCATCATATTTAACATATGAAACAAGAAAAGCACAATTTCTAAGAAGGAACTTCTATATGCCTACGAAATCATATTTCTCAGTAAAAGTATACCAAAACTAGCAGTCTATACATTCAAAAATGGATAAACCCAACTTAAACAGATAAACATACCGAACTTATTGCATAAGAACCATTACAAAACTTCCTCTCGCTATGTAATGTTCCTAAGCTTTTCTATTACCTCTGATATGATATCCGAAACCATGATGATAACAAATAACTGCCCATACAATCATTTGAAAATCATCGACCAGACAACTGCTTATATAGCTATCACCGAAGGCACAATGCAACAACCAAGCATGCTTGATACGGATTAAAAGTTACAAACCCAAGTGCAAGTTGTTTCAAGTAATAAATTCTCGGAAGTCCGAGGTCGATCCACAGGGAATTGATGAAGAAAAATTCTTTGAAGTAAAGTAAATATTTTGTCACAACAATAAAAGCGATAAAACTTAGTCACAAATAAAAAAGACTTACTTGAGTTAGGAGATCCACTCTTGGTAAATAAATTAAGGACAAGATTAATTCTTTTGATAACTCAATTAGAATCCACACATAATGGAGGTTCCAATCGGAAAATACAACATTCAAAGTTCATTAAAAATTCTATACGTAATTATATTATAATTCCTTTAATCATCTATTAACACCATCACTCATAAATGGGATCAAGCATTCATTGTGACAAAATCTTGTCTACAACAAATCAAGATCTCCACTTTACAAGGAGGGTTTCTAAATTAATTGAAAACAAAATACAACACGTATAATGACTACTTGAAAATATATCATTTAAGCACAAGAAAGAAATTAATCTAACCTTAACTTATTACCAAGAGCTTCACCCTTTCACTCAAGTAAAATGAAACTTAGTTACTCATAGACAAGAAGAAAGAAAGAGAGAAGAAGCAGAAGAAGAAGAAGAAGAAGAAGAACATGACTTCAATTTAGAACAAAGGAAAACTACTACAAGAAAAACAAGTAACAAAATAACATGATCTTGGTATCTAACACCAAGACTCCTAAATGATCAGCCAAGGCTCTATTTTATAGAGGATTAAGGATACAAAATGATAAGGAGGTTGATTCATGAGTAGGTGGATGAGTAGAAAATGAGTAAAAAATGTCAAATAATTTTTGATGAGTGAAAAATTATGAAGATTCTTTGTCTCTGAAATCATTCAGTTTTGAAGTCATTGAATACGTCAGAATATTGAAATATGGTCTTCATAAAAGTTGTAGGCGTGGATGTTAGATTTCAAATGCTACTAGAATCGCCTCAAAAGACCATCTACATCCCGAGATATGGCCCAATTATTGTACAATGTTCAGGCCCGATTACAGCTCCTCTATTTTGACTTCCAAGTCCAATATGACCTCCAAGGAGTTCGAATTGAGTCTTGTGTTCTTCATGAAAGTTGTAGATATGAGTTTTAAATTACAGATACCAAAATTTCAGCTCAATCCAGATCTTACAACCCAAGTTATGCTCTGATTACTGTACACTATTTAGGTTTCAATCACAAAACTCGTATTCTAAATTCCAAGCTCAATTAGTTCCACTAGATGTCCTACTTTGACCTAGAGCTCTTCATGAAAGTTGTAGAGCTCTCTCTTATCTTTTCTAAAAGGTAAGATACATAATTATTAGACATCTAGAACTCAAGAAATAACCAAAATATAGAAATAGTGTAAGACGTAAATCATGCTAAAAATATCAATTAAGTCCAATTTGAGTCCAAACTTATAAAACATAACCAAACTAAATCAATTAAGTACATGGAGAGTGTAAATGACTAAAAATGAGGGCTTATTAATGTATCAAATATGTGATTATTAAATTCTCTCACACTTAATTTTTTGCACTCCTGGGCAAAACACACAAGACCAAAACTAGGGAACAAGGAAAAACAATGACACAGACTCAAAAGCTAAACACTCTAAAAGACTCAATTTCTAATAATATTTAAGAATGAAGAGCAACCATAAATTTAAGGAATCAAAACATTTTTGAGGTAACGTTTCTTCACACCTTAAACTAACAAGTAAAGAAATTTCAATTAAAAAGCATGAGTCAAGAATGATATATCCTCACAAAATTCATTCTCAATCTCTCAAGTGTTTAAAAGGTAGGTATTTCACTCAATTCAACTCATAAAAATTGCACTACCATAAGCCTGCTTGTTTTCTACTTCTCCACTACTTAGAACACATGCACACACAAATAATGAGGACTTTATTCAAGGTTGTAATGGGGTCAAGTAAAGGAGAATGTAATATGGATATGACAAGTTAAATACCAAAGAGAATAAAAGAGCATGAAAGCTGAGTTCAATTAATAAGCATGAAAGTTCATCCCAATTCCACCTAATACAAATTTCCTTTACATATTTTTTCCTTTCCTTTATTGCCTTGTTGGCCCTTATATACACATTTTTTTAATTTTTTAATTTTTTAATTTTTTAATTTTTTAATTTTTTAATTTTGAAAAAGAACATAATATATACATTTTTTTAAGTAAACATTTTTTTAAACCATTCTGCATACACACCTCCACACTTGTTCAAGAACTCATCCAATGATAAAGCTAATGTTCTCTTATTCCCTAAGGCTGGGTAAGAATATAATTTTTCATTTAAGGCACATAATGAGTCGAAATAAGCTCAAAGGGGTTAAGTAAGGGGAAATAGACCATTTCCAATGCTTTACGTTGGCAGGAATCAGAAAATTTTTAAGAAGCCATAAGAGTGCTTGATATCATATTGAAACAATATGCTGCTGAGCAAGGCTGCCAATTGGTGCAATAGTCATTCTTGGCTATTTGGTTAAAGTAGTTATTTCAAGAAAAATGCCTCAATCATATTTATGTATGTATATGAAAATGTAGTCTCAAAAAAAAATCAAAACAAGTTCTAGAATAACAATTTCATGAGTGAAATTCACACAAGAAAGAAGAGAATGGTACAAATGTTTAATCCATTCATCAATAGGCTCAAAATCTCATAAGGTATAATTTTATCATTCTCAATCCACCAATTCAACATCCATAACTAAGTATGTGATTTTTAAGAAAGAAGACAATTTATTCAATCATGTAAATTTCCTTGAATTTGACTTGCTACTTCAACATAACATAGTTATCTACCTAATTACTCTTTACTTTGCCACCAATTCTGATGCGTCTCAAGAGCAAATTTACCTCAAGGGCATAATTTACTCCTTACTCTGCTATCCTTAATTAGTTTTACTGTTAGTAAGTTGCTGATAAACATATAAACACGACAAACATATTAATGAACACACTTCCTATTTTTTTTGTTTTTATTATTTTTTTTTTGGTTTTTTTTCACTTCAACTATCCTTCTCCCCCAACTAGATCACAATATTATTCTCAATGTCAAAACATAGATAGGTAAAGGATAGAAAATATTACTTGTTACAATTACTGAAAAGAGAAACCTTACACAAATATAAACAGAAACAAAGTATGATGAATAAAACCAAAATTTATAATTATTTAAATAGTTAGAGTGTCTAATCTGGCTTACTTTTCATACTGCTTCCCTCACCGCTTCCTTCTGACCAATCTATTTAAGCTATTACTGGATCAGGTTCATAAATAAAAGCTTCTAATTTATCAATCAACTTATCAACAGTGGAAGCAGAAATAAGGAGTTGTCTTGCCGAAAGTGTGATAAATTTTTGTTTCACAGCATGGTCAAGAAAATATAACAAAAGATCAAAAAAATTATTAACATTCAACAAACCTATGGATTTATGGTGGATGTTCAGTTGGGCCCAAGAGACAATTTGAAAAACTTCTTCCAAAGTACCAAAACCACCCGGTAAGGCAATGAATGCATCAGAATTGTCAAGCATTTTAGTCATTCGTTCATGCATAGATGATACTTGAAGCTCCTTCCCAATTGTTTTTCCAGTGATGTTCTTTCGAGTTAAAGGTCCAAGAATGATATCTAAAACCTGACTACCTCCTATATGTGTAGAGAGTGATACAGCCCCCATTAACCCAACGCAACCTCCCCCATATACAACATGAATATTCCTTACAGCAAGCATTCTACCAATAGTGCTTGTTGCATTTACAAACTCTAAACCCTTACCATAACTTGTCCCACAAAATACACAGATACTGATAAATCTACGAACAGAAGAAGAAGCTCCCTCCATTTCTACACTCACACTCCCTTTGAATGATTATGAGTTACGAGAAAGTGAAGAAAATGGAGTGTTTAAATAGGGAAGATAATAGAAAAAGTAATAATAGCTCCTATATGGGTAGATTGACTATTGTCAGAAAAGTTTGAATTTAAGAATTTTTTTATTTTTTATTTTTTTTATTTTTTTTAACTTCAAGAAAACCATCTGGTAAAGAAGTTTAGAAACCCCTGAAGGATCCCGTCTAAAGGATCGTCTGTCCAAAATTAAAATACAACAAAATCATACAAAGATAAAATTATAACAATAAATGATGGCATACTTTTATGTATAATTTTCATGGTGTATCTTTATATTACGCGTCATGAGTGCAGTAGTGACATATCTTTGAGTTACGTGTCACCAGTGCAACATAAGAACTCCTGTTTATTCAAAGAAAAGAAAAAAAAATGAAAAAAACCATTGTGGGTTTCCATTCTGGGTCTGGAACCTGGAGAGCTCACACTTGGGTTCGTAACATCAACAAAGATGCTAAAATTTGAAACCCGTAATGTCCAAGATCCAGAACGTCCCATCCTAGGGCGCTGAGAGCCCCTTCTAATAAAAGAAAGGATCAAGCTCAGATGCCTCATACGCTGTGGCAGCCGCGAGTTACTTCTCACTAATAACCAAAGTGGGACGCTTCTGCCTGTCCATCAACTCCACAGTGTCTAGATGGTGAACATTGGGTTGTGGAGTGTGGCTCTCTACAGAGCATGGTACACAAACCTTTTTTAAGAATCGGCGTGCAAAGGTCCACCCGAGTCAATGACGGGTCTGCCACTGGTAGGGGCTCCACACTCAATTAAGAGCACGGTACTCTTTCGATCGCCCTTTTTTATTTTTTTTTCTTCTTCTTTTTTTTTCTTCTTTTTTTTGGAAGATGTACAAGATAATATATACATGTTATGATTGTGACTCACATCTTCCTCTAGTTTTACGTTCAGTAACGGCTTAAACGCCTTTTATGAGTCGAGGATAAGTTTTCCATCTAATTTTCTTATAAATTGACAAACAGGGTCTTTTTGAGTCAGATTCCCAAGACTGTAATGCTTTTGTTGGTCCCTGAAGAGATTTCACAAATTAATAAGTTCACGATGCACAACTCCATAAGAATGCGTCTTAAGAGTCAATGAGATATCATCTAATGACTCCTTACTCAGCCCATTCTTAATGAAGAATAGTTTATCTTCTGTGTTTGCGGAAACCATTCCCAAAGAACGACATCGCGTGTTACAATTCTATCGTACACAATTGTAATAAACTTTCATTCTTTTTGCTCTTATCCTTTTTGAATATGAACTTTTACCAAGACACGGCATATATGGGACAAATGAATCTGAAGATTCACTAGCTAAACGAACTTTTACTTCGATTAACCAGCGAATATCTTCTGGGATACCCTTGTGCATTAACAGTCTCAATCTTTCACGTCTGGTTTTGTAGATTTTTGTTAGAACATTTTGAGGAAAAGAAGGGAAATGTTTTCTTAGATTTGAGAGAATGACATCCATTTTGAAGGAGAAGGAATCAGTTATTATGGGAAATTGAAAAATAAACCGACTTGAGAGTCACGGAGTACCGTTATCCGCCACTTAATCGAGAACACAAAGAACTGCAAAAAGAAAGAAATAAAATTAAAATAAATTCTACTCATAACAAGGATTAGAAAGGGAGATGGATTCTACCTCAACAACTTGATGTTCCATAAATAGTTTGAGTTTTTGTCCATTTAAATACATTACCATTCCTAGGGTTCTCAATGTTTATGACCCCATAAGGATACACATGTTTGACAATAAAAGGACCAATCCACCTAGATCTCAATTTTTCAGGGAATAGGTGAAGACGAGAATTATAAAGTAGAACTTTTTGACCAATTTCAAAAGATTTCGTTAAAATTGATTTGTCATGAAAAGCTTTTGTTCTAACTTTATAAATTTTTGAGTTTTCATATGTATCATTTCTCAATTCCTCAAGTTCATTCAATTACAATTTGTGTTACTTGGAAGCATCATCAAGATTTGAGTTAAAAGTTTTAATAGCCCAAAATGCTTTATGCTTCAGTTCTATAGACAAGTGACAAGGTTTTCTATAGACTAATCGATAGGGTGACATGCTTAAAGATGTTTTGAAAGCAGTACGGTAAGTCCAAAGTGCATCATTTAATCTTAAAGACTAATCTTTACAATTTGGGTTAACCATTTTTGCCAAAATTTGTTTAATCTTCCTATTTGCTAATTATATTTGTCCACTTGTCTCAGTGTGATAAGGGGTGGCAATTTTGTATATGATGCCATGTTTCTTCATTAAAGATTCAAATGATTTATTGCAAAAATATTTTCCCCCATCACTGATGATAGCTCTAGGGATTCCAAATCGACTCAAAACATTTTCTTTTAAAAATTTCAGAATAGTTTTGTGATCATTATGTCGACATGGAATCGCCTCAATCCATTTTGAGACAAAATCAATTACAACCAAAATATACACAAATCTAAATGATGATGGAAATGGACCCATGAAATCAATTCCCTAACAATAAAAAATTTCAAGGACAATGATAGGGTTCAAAGGCATCATGTCTTTTTTAGAAATAGAACCTAATTTCTGACAACTTTCACAACTTTTACAAAAAATATAGTTGTCCTTAAATAATGTGGGCCAATAAAATCCACACTACAATATTTTTACAACTGTTTTCTTTGAAGAAAAATGACCTCCATATGCTTCTGAATGACAAAATTTAATGACACTACTTACCTCATTGTCGGGTACATATCTCTGAAAGATTTAATTAGGACAATATTTGAATAAATATGGGTCATTCCAATAGAAAATTTTCACCTTAATCAATTTTTTTTTTTGTCTTGATGTGTCCATTGAGGCTGCATCTTACCTGTTATAAGAAAATTGACAATGTTAGCAAACTAATACAAGGAATTGACAGAAAATGAAAATTCATTAGGAAAAGAATCATTGATAGGTGTGATATCAAAAAGTGAGCTTGTTGTAAGTATGGACAAATGATCTGCAATAATATTTTTGGCTTCTTTCTTATCTTTTATTGTGATGTTGAATTCTTGAAGCAACAAAATCTACTGTATCAACTTAGGTTTGCAAAAACTTGTTGAGAAAATCGACAAGTGCACCGAATTATTAAAGTAATAAAGTTGATGATTAAGAGGGAAAAAAAATTAAAACACACGAAATTAAGAGGGAAAAGAGATAACAAGGCACATGAATGCAAAACACATTAAGGATGTAAACACATGAAATTAAAACACTAGGGATTTGACTTCACTTGATTCAATAATCTATTATAGACAATAGAGTAGTTTTGGGACCTTAATTCTAATTAATTTCTAATTATTCAATTGATGGGGAGAATTCCTTAATTAATTAAAATTCAATTCCTTGATCTAAACTTTAACTCTATGGATTCTCATGGAAAATACCACAATTCTCCCACATAACCTATAACCTCTATTCCTAGATAATTATAAATCATGACACTTATTATTTATGGTTTAAGTTGTATGCAAACCTCCCGATTCTACACACATCTCACTAGATCAATTTATGAGTGACTAATTCATAAAAACATTAAGAACTATAATAAGCACTCAAATTGAATAAAAAAGAAATTAATTAAAATTCTAATCTTAATACATATTAATTGAATCAAGTTACATCTTCACCCTAGAAATACACGAATTTAACTACATATGACAAACGAGAAGAAGAAATAGGAAGAATAAAATAAAAATATATACAGAGCTCAACCTTCCATAAAAAAAAATATATTAACAAGTAGGCGGTAAACCTGCTATTAAATATTAATAAGGATGTGATATAAACCAGCCACCAAATAAATATTACAAGGGTGTACTATAAATCGACCACCAAATATATATTTATAAGAGTGTGGTATAAACTAACCACTAAATAAGTTAATAAGCTGATAAATTAAAAAGTTAGTAAGTTGATAAATTAAAAAGTTAATAACAAGTAAATTAAAATGTTAGAAGCGGGTAAATTAAACTGTTAGAAGCAAGTAAATTAAAAAGTTAGATAGTTAGTAAGAGAGTTAGATAGTTAGTAAGTAAGAAAATTAAAAAGTTAGTAGGTTAGTAAGTAAGAAAGTTAGAAATAAAATACAGAAAATAACGTATAGAAAATAAAGTGCAAAAAGTAAATTTAAAATATGAAAATCGAAGAATTAGCAAGCCAATTTTTTGCTCGTGAGAGAAAAAAAGAAGAAGAAAGATTATTTCATTCATGATTAAAGATTACAGAGGGAGAAAGAGAGAAGGGAGAGTTTCTCTTAAAAATTTAGTACATTAGTATGTACAAAGAAAAAAAAATTAAAAGAATAGAATATATATATATATATACAAGATCCACAGGAAAAAATATAAATATATATATATATATGCAAAATATTTACACAATAAATTTGTTCTGCAAATCAAGTCCCCAACAACAGCGCCAAAAACTTGATGCATATTAAAAGTTATAAACAAAAGTGCAGGTTATTTCAAGTAATAAATTCTCAGGAGTCTGAGATCGATCTACAGGGAATTAATGAAGAAGAATTCTTTGACGTAAAGTAAATATTTTATCACAACAGTGAAAGTGATAAAACTTAATCACAAATAAAAAAGACTTACTTGGATTAGGAGATCCACTCTTAGTAAATAAATTAAGGATAAGATTAATTCTTTTGATAACTCAATTAGAATCCACACATAATGGAGGTTCTAATCGGAAAATACAACATTCAAAGTTTATTAAAAATTATATACATAATTATATTATGATTCCTTTAATCATCTATTAATACTACCACTCATAAATGGGATCAAGCATTCATTGTGACAAAATCTTGTCTACAACAAATCAAGATCTCCACTTTACAAGGAGGGTTTCTAAATTGATTGAAAACAAAATACAACACTTATAATGACTACTTGAAAATATATCATTTAAGCACAAGAAAGAAATTAATCTAACCTTAACTTATTACCAAGATCTTCATCCTTTCACCCAAGTAAAATTAAACTTAGTTACTCATAGACAAGAAGAAAGAAAGAGAGAAGAAGAAGAAGAAGAACATGACTTCAATTTAGAACAAAGGAAAACTACTACAAGAAAAACAAGTAACAAAATAACATGATCTTAGTATCTAACACCAAGACTCCTAAATGATCAGCCAAGGCTCCATTTTATAGAGGATTAAGGATACAAAATGACAAGAGAGCTGATTCATGAGTGGGTGGATGAGTAAAAAATGAGTGAAAAATGCCAAATGATTTTTGATAAGTGAAAAATTATGGAGATTCTTTGTCTCTGAAATCATTTAGTTTTGAAGTTATTGAATGCGTCAAAATATTGAAATGTAGTCTTCATGAAAGTTATAGGCTTGGATCTTAGCTTTCAAATGCCACTAAAATCACCTCAAAAGACCATCTACAGCCCGAGATATGGCCCAATTACTGCACATTATTTAGGCCCGATTACAGCTCCTCTGTTCTAACTTCCAAGCCCAATATGACCTCCAAAGAGTCCGAATTGAGTCTTGTGTTCTTATGAAAGTTGTAGATATGGGTCTTAACTTGTAGATATCAAAATTTCAGCCCAATCCAGATCTTACAGCCCGAGTTATGCTCTGATTACTGTACATTATTTAGGTTCCAATCACAAAACTCGTATTCTGACTTTCAAGCCCAATTAGTTTCACTAGATGTCCGAATTTGACTTAGAACTCTCATGAAAGTTGTAGAGCTCTTTCTTATCTTTCCTATAAGTAAGATTCATAATTATTAGACATCTAGAACTCAAGATATGGCCAAAATACAAAAACAGTGTAAGACCTAAATCATGCTGAAAATCTCAATTAAGTCCAATTTGAGTCTAAACTTATAAAACATAACTAAACTCAATCAATTAAATACATGAAGAGTGTAAATGACTAAAAATGAGGGCTTATTAATGTATCAGATATGTGATTATTAATACTAAATAAGAACACAAATTCCAAACAAAATAAATATTAAATTATATAATGATGAGATGATGCATGCTCAAAGAAAAGTATGTGCAGTGTAGGTGTAATGTCGTGATACTAAACTATTCTCCCTGCTCAAGGAGATACTCTGCTATAATAACGTGGGACCTCTTACAGCCTAACAAGTAGCGACAAAGTATGTTACTATAACAAGTATTCTCCTTCTACTACTAAGTAGTCTACCAAGTAGTTTACTGTAAACTAGGTGGATATCCCCACCAAACTTTTGAGTGGATGCCTCCATTCACTGCTCTCTAGGGATAGCAAGTATAAGTGATGTGCAGTGTGTGACAATACGGAGTTATGTCCTAACTCTAACATAACTACCACATAACTTTATACTATGTCCATCTCGCACTACAAGGTTATCTCTTCTCTATAAAAGCCGTTCATGCACTACAACACTTATTCATATGTCAACTAGACTTAGTACACTTTCTAACTTTGCATTACTAGCTCTACTTCTCTTTTAAGAGAACTTTCATGCACTATGACATTTACCCTTGTCAACTAGGGTCTATGACACTCAACTCTTGCCAACTTGGTACTTTGGCCCTTAACTCTTGCTAACTAGGCACTTTGGCCATTAACTCTTGCTAACTAGGCATTTTGGCCCTTAACTCTTGCTAGCTAGTCTATACACTGTTTACTTACTTTCTCATCACTTCCCAAGTGATATCTAAGTAGCACTTTGTCACTCATAAGCTAATCTTTAATCTACATCAACTCATTACTCATTACTCTTAAGTGACATACTTTACCACCAAAGTGGCCTAAGGTGCTAACTACTTACCTAAGGCAAACTATAATTCTTGAATGCTCAAAGGTTTATACTTCCTCATACATACTAGGTGATAATATTCCTTATGAAAAAAATACATCATTTGTGCCTCAACAAACTTTACTAGGCATAAAGAAAGGATCTTAACAACTAGGAATCTCAAATCATCAAAATAACAATTCTGATAAAATCTACTCTGGGCACCTAAAAAAGATGTTTTTCATAAATGTATAAAAAATACATCCTAACTTATAAAATTCTGAAATTTTACAGGAAGATAGCCTTATGTCTTAGCTTTCAAATGCAATAAGAATCAGGTCAATCTGATGTCTGTAGCTCAAGTTATACAACTAGAACCACAAGCTGTTCAAAACGCCCTCTTTCTGGTTTCTGCTGATATTTGGGCGCCTAGACGCCCATTTTTCAGCTCCTGGGCAGCGCCCAGTAATTTTTCTCAGGTCTCTAGGTGCCTAGATGCCCAAGTTATGGCATCTGAGCGCTCGTGGATCAGAAAGGATTCTGCAGAACTTGTTTCTGCAGAACCTTGATTTCAAAACAAGGTTTTTCCTTTCAAACTAAATTTCTACTTAATTTCTATGATCACCATGGCTCTCTAATCACCTTGTAAACCTCAATCTTTCTCTTGATTCAACCAAACATGAATCAAAACTCAAATCCTCAATCTTGAAACTCATTTTCGAACTAACTAATCAAGAGAAAACTATGGAACCTAAGGGTTCCAAACACCAACCAAGCTCCAATCTAGCTAATATCTAACTCATTTCAACCTTAGGAGCAAGAATCTAACCTTTATTCTTACTTTTCTCATCAACAACCCTTTTTCCTTATCAAACCCCAACTAAGAAAAAGATGAAGATTAAGGGAAAAGGAAGAGAAACAAGCACCCCTACCTCTTGTATGGATGATAAACTTCAAGCCTTGCTTCTGCTCTTAGATCTTTTCTCCTTCTTTCCTTCTCTTTCTCTTTCTTTTTCTCTCCTCTCTTTCCTTCGGCTTCTGCCTTCCCCTTTCTTTCTTTTCTTTTCTGTTTTTCTGCCTTTTATCCGTGAGAAGCAAAGTAAGACTTTGTTTCTTAAAGATAGATACCAAAAATCTTGATCTATTAAGAACATTTAGATTCTTCCCAAACCAGATTTTCAGCTTCCAACAGATTTAAAATAAATTATAAAATTCATTAAAAATCATGTTGTACTTTTTTTTTATTTTTTCATATCTACTAGGGGTCAATCCTGTATTAAAATGCACAATCAGTATGCGTAAAAATATCAAAGTAACTCTGGTTGTCTTGAAACTTTAACTAAACCTTACTTAACTCATTTGTGACCTAAAAACAAGTTATCCACATATGTTTCCCTCTAAATAGCAATTTATGCTATTTTTTGAGTCATTTTAGACCATTTACCACATTTTATGTTGCAGCAAAGTGTCTAAACTAACTCAATTTGTCACAAAACTTAACTAACATGCTAAACAAGTATCAGACTACCTATGTAACCTTATACCAGCCTAACATGATTTTTTGGGATGTTACAATATTCACGGGCTTGCTAAAAAGAGGGAAAGGAAGACAAGAGATTTAGATAAAATGAAATGCATTAAAGATAAAAATGATAAAGTCTTAGTTACGGAACAAGACATCAAGGATCGATGGAAGTGTTATTTTCATAAGTTATTTAATAAAGAACATGGGACATTGAGGGATTCAGACATTCTACACATTAGAGAGGAAGACCAAAATAAAATATTTTATCGTAGAATTTAGGAGTTTAAGGTAAAAGAAGCATTGAAGAGGATGAATAATGAAAAAATGGTTGGACCAGATAATATACTTATTGAGATATGAAAGTGTCCAGGAGAGAAAAGTATATGTTGGCTCACAAAGTTGTTTAACGAGATAATTAGGTCTAAGAAAATGTCAAAAGAATGGAAGGGAAGAACTTTAATCCCTATTTATAAGGATAATGGAGATATACAAAACTGTGCAAATTACAAAGGGATATAAGCTCATGAGTCATACCATGAAGTTATGGGAAAGAGTAATTGAACGGAGATTAAGACAAGAGACTTATATTTTAGAGAATCAATTTGGTTTGATGCTTAGGAGGTTAATCATGAAAGCAATTTATCTTCTACGAAGATTGATGGAGAGGTATTAGAGAAAGCAAAAAGACCTATACATAATTTTTATTGATCTGAAAAAAGCCTATGATAGGGTACCAAGAGAGGTCTTGTGGAAGGCTCTGGAGAATAAAGGAGTTCGTATCGTTTATAGTCAAGCAATCTAAGATATATATGATGAGGTTAAAACTAGTTTGAGAACTCAGAGTGTGGTCACAGAATATTTCCTTATAACTATAGGACTGCACCAAGGGTCAACTTTGAGTCCATATCTTTTTACCTTGGTCTTGGATGTGTTTACTGTACATATCCAAGAGCCGGTGCCACAATGCATGCTTTTTGTAGATGATATAGTCTTAGTTGGAGAGTTAAGAGAGGAAACAAATGAGAAGCTAGAGTTATGGAAACGAGCTTTGGAAGAACATGACTTGCGTCTAAGCATGAGTAAGACGAAATATATGGAATGTAAGTTCAGTAAGAAGCGTGCTAATACTAGCTTAGCGGTGAAAATTGGAGATCATATCATACCTCAAGTCACACGGTTTAGGTATCTTGGATCTATCATACAAAATGACGGAGATATAGAGGGAGATGTAAACCATAGGATTCAAGCTGAATAGATGAAATGGAGGAGTGTTTCAGGAGTTATTTGTGATAGAAAAATATCTCTAAAGCTTAAGGATAAATTTTACTGTACAACTATAAGATTCGCGATATTGTATGGTACTGAATGTTGGACAGTAAAAAGCTAGTAAGAGCATAAGATCATCGTCGCTGAGATGAGGATGTTGCACTAGATGTGTGACCATACAAGACAAAATATGATTATGAGTGAATGCATTAGAAAGAAAATTGTGGTAGTACTTATTGTGAAAAAGATGAGAAAATATCATCTTAGGTGGTTTGGACATGTAAGAAGAAGATCCTTAAAAGTTCTTCTAAGAAGAGTAGATCAGGTGAAGAATAACTCAATAGTTAGAAGTAAAAAGATAAAAAATGATTATAAGTGAAATGATTAAAAAAAATTTAAATTTAAATGATATTTTTAAAATTTTAATTTATGATAAAATACAATAATATTATTTAATTTATATAAATCGACTTTACTTAATAAAAAAAGACTTAATTCTTGTTGTTATTGCTGTTTCAACATAAACTTGAACAACTTACAAATCTAAGTATAGTTAAATCTCGTATAATAACAAAGGAAATGCTATGCCACGTGGAAAAAGAAGCCATCTTCTTAAAATCAAAGTTGTAAAGACAAGATGGTGGTATCTTTTGTACCAAAAAGAACAGTTCAATTTTTGTTTTTAACGAGGGTATATGACAATTTTTATTTAATTTTATTGAGATTGGTGTTCTGTAATCCATATTCCTCGATTTCTTTGTTAATCTTGTGTGTTGGCTGGTTGTAACTTACCCTTTATTTGGATGTGGAGAGAAAATGAGAAGAGAGAAAATAGAGAGAAGAGAAAATGAAGAGAAAAATATATTTTCTTTTTTATTGTTTGGATGAAAAGAAAAAAGAGAGAAATAAAATGAAAAACTTTTTCTTCTCTTATTTGGTTGGGAAGAAAAGTGAGAAGAAAGAAAACATAATCATATTAAATGACTAATATACCCTTCATTTAATGTAATAAATGTATTTACTTTTTGCTCTTTGTTTTACATCTCTAATCCATAATTTATAAATTTGATAAAATAAACAAATTTAACGACACATTAATAAAAAAAAAACTTGATACCCCAATTAATTTGAAACAAGATTTTTAATTATAAAATTATTTTTGTCTACTTCAAAATTAGTAAGTTATTTAACTTCACATATCTTTCACATAATAATTATTGTCACGACCATAATCACAACAAAGATTGTGAACAAAATTATTTTAAGAAAAATAGAGTCGTCAATAATTTTATTTAATTTATAAAAAAAATGAAAAACCTAAAAAAAATATTTGAAAGCAAATTGAGTTCGGTAGTTGATTGTGCACATGGAATGGTGGTGAAAATCAAATTTCATAGCACTCATGCTACACTTGCCTTAAAGACAATTATCTTAAATTAATTGTACAAATTATTAATAACTTGAAAACATTTATTTTGCCCCTTAAAATAAATTAAAAAAATACTTAAAAAGTGATTTGATTAAGATAATCCTATATTATTAAGAAAGAAAAAACAAAACCAAAGAAACATATTACTTTGAAACTAAGAACGTGAATGTTACATTCTCTTTTTTTTATTTTAAATGAAACGTATTTCTTTTTCATATAAAGTGTGTTAGAAAAGAAAAAAAAATTAAGCTAGAAGAGAATTATGAAGAAATGAAGCAAATTCAAACTTGACAGCAACTAAAAGAGTTGAGGTTGGACAAAAATAGAGTCCAAAAAGTGGAACATGAACTCTTTTTCTTATGTACTCTATCCATTATTCATAGCTGAATATAGACACCCTTCTTTTTCTTCCTTTTTTATATTAAGTTACCCTTTTTCAAGCACTTTTTAGTTATGAAGAAAGTTTGCATATTCATAGCGCACACAGTATAGCGCACACAGTATAGGCGCAACGATCAACTAAAAATAAGATAATCAAAGTCAAACCCCAGAAATTAGAATACAGCAACCATTATCAAAGATAGTGACCAAGTACAAATTAAGGGCTTTATAAGGCTTAAATAGCTATATTTAAACAAAGAACCATCACCTCAAGGAGTCCCACACTCCAACCCATATTTTCAGCAAAGTAACATAAAAAGTAAAGCTGAAAAATATACAACGAACAAGATGAAGATATTTTGAAATCAAATTCTTTTCATGAGCTGTTCATAATGTAAGTCCTATCCCTTATTTTCACAATGCAACAAGTGGTATGAGAATTGGATGCATCTAGCCAAATTTGTTCTCAAATGCGTCAATGTTATCCAAAACTGAAGATGTGCAGAACATACACTGACTTTGCAAAAAAACTGACACCAACCAAAAATGAATTTGAATCTGAAACGTGTATGGTTAAGAGCTTTATGTGTTAGAATAATATATTAAGAAATTCTTATGTGTATATGAAATAAAAAATTATTCTATATTATTCAATGTGTACTACTTTAATTATGTAAATTACTATTTTTCATTTTAATAATATTTTTAATATTATAAAATGACACACATTAAATATTATAGAAGAAAAAATTTTTCTTTGGCATGTTGCGGTGTTCTTTTTCGTACATATTTGGTTTTCTTTAACAAATGAAATCTTTGCTTGAGCACATATCATTAGATAAGTAGCTCAACATAAGGAAAAACAAATTTACAAAGAAAGTACTGGAAGGTCAAAAACAGAGACAAAAGCTTATTGCATTATTTGATTCACATTATACTTTCATAAACACGGAAAAAAGTTAAAGGAAAACAAGAAAGGTACATATGAAAATGAAGCCTAGGCAGGTATTGGGAAAGATTTTCACCCTACACAAAATCTTTCTTGACCTCCCTCTAGCTATTAGGAAAATTTATAATGCTAGTCCTAAAAGGAACTTCATGATGTTGCTGCTGGTGGGACATTCTTCCCTGCCCCTTTCTTCAACTTCTCAGCAGTACTATTAATCTCAATGCCGTCCAAAGTGTGTGACCCTGATCTTGTACCATCCTTTATTAGCAATCCTTGTTCTGTACTTTTCCCTATATCTGTTGTGTTCGGACAGTCTTTGCTTTTGCCCCATACCACAGTGTAAAGCCCCAAGACAATGAGAATAGCTCCAAATATACTGGGAATTAGGAAAACACATGAGAAATTTAGCACATGAATTAATCAACACATGTAAAATTTTGACTTTGCTATTGATTTAATTGATGCAAGTTTTTTAGGAGAAGGGATGTTAATTTGATACATACCTTCCCAGATGAACTTTCTCAGCTAGGACAAGGGAACCCAATGCAGCGGTGATAATCATACATAGAGGATTGAAGGAAGTCACAAACACTGGTCCACGTTCCCTGGTCACAACCCCTTGTACATAATATGCCATTCCAGAGCACACTACCCCCTAATTATTACAAAATTTGAGGGCAAATTAGTTAGTTGAATCACTTATTAGAAATCACTGCTCAGTGCTCACCATAGAGTAAAGTGATTGGCATTTTTAATTATTTATTTATATTTTTTACTAATCAATTATAATTTTTATTTTTTTATAAAATTATGAGTAATTAATAAAAAATATGAATAGGCATTTGAGAATATTAATAACATCATCCATCGATGTAATGATTTTAACTGTGAGTTTATTAAAGGATTAAAAGACAATCAATGAAAACAAATTGGTTACATTAGTAAAAATGGGAAGGTACTCACAGAATAAACACAAGCAAGGAGCCTTGAGTCCCAGCCTATGGCCCAGACGCTCATGTCCCGTTCAAATATAAATGAAGCGACTGAACACTCAACAATACCCATCAAGCAAATCCAAGCTGTGAGTGAGAGCTCTGCTGGGTACTTCTTCAAAGTGAATGACTAATTCCACAAAGTAGAAACACAAGTCAGATTATTAGTCCATGAACACTTAAAATGAACATATTTTATGGTGTTTGACTTATAATTACTTCATAAAGCAGAAAACATGTATGTTCATGTGGTTGGCTAGGTAGTTGGCTATACTTACTTGCAAAATGAAGAAGCCAGCCCAACCACATAAACTTGCTATGAGCTCTAGTGTGCCGAGCAACCGGTGCTGTACAACATGTTAGCTTTCTAACAAGAAAAAAAGTGCATTATTTCATGTTGTCTAGCTTAAGTTATGGTTGAAAGAGCAGTAGCTGCCAGACTAGCAAAATCAACAGAAGAAACCTAACTTCTAATGAAAACTGATATTAAACAAAGAGGGATTTAAAATTGGAAATTTTACAGTTGAAAGTGTAGCATGTTAGCTTTCTAACAAGACAAAAAGTACATGATTTCATGTTGTTTTGCTTAAGTTATGGTTGAAAAAGTAGGGGCTGCCAGACAAATTCAGCATGCAAAAATGACAAAGTGCACAAACCAAATGTTCCTAATATCTGTCTTGATTCTTCTACCATAGCAAAACAACCAATTGCTTATGCTTTCTATATCAAATGCAGCCTAAAGGTGGGCAAAACTAAAAGCAACAGTAGGAAATCAATTGGAACCAAGATATTAATTTCCTAAAGTCATGACAGAACAAAAAGAGGCACAACAATTGCCATTTCATACTCAAAGCAAGACCAACCAGCATCAAATATTCAACTGATTCATCAAGAAAACCATTAACAGGAACTCCTCCAACAAAATTTGCATCAATCTTATCCTAATTCCCATATTGATTTATCATTATCACAGCAATCTACATACCCCATGCCAAAGAAAGGGACCCAAACATAAACTACAATCAACATATCAACAACCATTGATAGTGAACCATTTTTACAACAACAATATGTTCAAACAACAAATGAACTTAGAATTCACTTTGGTGAAATTTGATGACTTCTAACTCACAAGAATCATGAGCAACAATAAAACTAAAGTAACTCAGTCATGCATCATCATCTTTCTAAGAGGATTCTATCTCAGACTTACATTAAAATGATCCAAAATTAATCAAGCATTCTAAATCACCTATTGCAAATCACAAAAGAAAATTTGACTTAAACATTTTATCAAACACTTTAAAAGTGAATTCAACATTTCAGATTATCTAGCAATTCATCTCAGCATATCAGAGTACTAGGTGAAATCAAAAGTTTACATGCATCTAAAATTTGATAAATACCAGAAGATTAATACAACAACAATGGAAACTGTGTTACCCCAAGAACTCCCTGCTATGGACAAATTCCAAGAAGCTTGAAACCAGCTTCAAAAGAGCAAGGATATAAGTTAGGTAAAATTGATATCATTTGGATCTTGACATTGAGTTAACATTGAAACTATGTGACAAAACGAGGAAGACATACCTGAGAGCTGAGATTAGCAGAGAGGAAGACGAGGATAGAGAGAGAGACAGAGAGAGCGGCGGTGATGAGCCGGTGAGAGGCTAAGGTATATTATATCTAGTTTGGAGTTTGATCTTGGGGCAATATATTCTTGGCTTAACCAGGCAAGTGTCACCCTTAGGATTCTTGGACTTGACATTCCAACATATGGTGCCTGAAGTCCCTTGGTGCTTGATGTGGCTCTCTGAAGCAATAAAGAATTAAAAGCTCAAGATTTTGTGTAAATGTATAATGGTAGGTGTTAGAAATAGAAAAAGGAGATAAATATTAATAATTTATATATATTTTCAAATGAATGTATATAGAAGGATTAGCTTCTATTGAAGAAGGTTGCTGTAAAGAAAAAGAAAATAATAAAATATTTAATTATAATCATCTCTAAAATTAATTGTGATCAATCATAATCTCAATTATAATTAATCATGTTAACATTCTCTCTCAAACTCGATTGGGTATAGAAGAAACAAGTTGAGTTTGGAAGCTAAAATGTGGCCAAGATGATGATTGAGTTTGGAATCTAGAGTTTGGAGCTTGGAGTCTGGGACAGAATAAAAAATGGAGTCTGAAACGGAGTTTTGCCATCAGAACGAAGTTTGGAATTTAGGACGGAGTTTCGGAATGGAGTCCTGCCATTAGAATGAAGTCTGGAATCTAGGACGGAGTTTAAAACAGAGTCTACCATTAGTGTCTAAACGGAGTGAATGCCGATGGTCTGGAGCGGTGTGACGGAAAAACAGTGACAGTGAGCGAAAGGATTGGACTAGAGTAGACAAAGATGAAGAGAACAACAAAACTAAATCTCGATTTGATGGTGATTAGTAACGATTATAATGAGTTTCATGAACTATTATACATAGCAAAAAAGGAGAAACTTTCCTTAAGGTGGATATTATGTTTCTGATGCTATGTTAGAAACAGAAATCGAAAGACAAATATTGACAATTTGTGTATATTTTTAAATGAATATATACATGATGATTAGCTTCTATTTATAGAAGAAGGTTGTTATACAGAAAAAGAAAATAATAAAATATAATTATGTACTAAATCGATTACAATCATTCTTAAAATCAATCGTTGTCGCAACCGTCCCGAATGACGCTGCAAAAATAAAAAGAAAGAGGAGGAAAAGACTTCGGGGTGTTGGGAGTCACTACCAATCGCTTTATCCATTAAATGGAATGGTGCAATTGGACACCTGAGAGATGGTCTACGTTTCAGAGTTCATGGTTCGGGGGTTGATTACAGGTAGTGAAAGTATTAGCACCCTACACCGTTTGTTCTAAGAACGGTTACCTATTTAATCTAATGTTATTTGCAAGATTAATTAAATTGGTCCTTTAAAAAAAGAAAAAGAAATATTTTTTTGGTTTTTACTTTAACATATCCTATTTTGTCAAGCATAATATCAAGAATGATAAATGACTAAGATCAGAAAGGGGTGACTAAATAGCTATTATTTTGGAACAAATTCTAAGTCTACAACATATTATATAAAAGTAGTGAATCTAAATTTTATTTTTTTAAGAGAAGTAATTTTTAAAATAAAATGGCTAAATTAAATATTATTTCAATGAATAAATTTTAATTCAAAGAAATTTGTGTGAGGTAAGAGAATGTTTTTTTTAAAGTAAATGGCCAAATAAAATCTCATTTACAATCAAGAAAAATATTTGTAGGTACAATGAGATTTTTGTAGTAATTTCCAAAAAAAAAAAGTCTTCATGAAAAATAAAACTTTAATTCACCACAATCATGATGTTGAAACTATATGAAATTATTTACTTTTATTCGACGATTTTTATAAAAAAAAAGATTTTATGTTGATTTATAAAAAAAAAATTATATTTTAGTTTACGTAATTATTTTAATTTTTATATGGGGATTAGACTTTGCTAGCGTTCCTGGCAAAATCCAATATAAAGCCTCAAGATTATCGGAAATAGTGTATTTAATCGGCACGCCAATCCTCTCCCAATTTTTTCATCGTTGGCCATTTTAAATTATTTGATTAATACATTAATACAAAAAAATGAGTGTTAAATTAAGATACAAGTAATATACACCTCAAATTAGTAAATACATATCAATACAAAAGAATAAATAAATAAATAAAATTGAAATTGAAATTTAAAATGACTAAAGATTCAAGCCAAAAAAAAAAGGGAAGACCCAAATTTACTTAAGCCCAAATGAAAGATAAAAATAAAATAAAATAAAATAAAAATACAAACAAACCAAAAAAATAAAAAAAGAAAGAGAGAGCAAACTTACCTCCAAGATGTATAAAAATGCTATGCTCAAAGAAGTCTACACAGAGCCTCACGCGTTCTCTTCAAATTAAACCTTGAAAAGCAACCCACTTGTGAGGAGGAAAAAAATTACTAAAGTCTTGGACTCTTATACTTAGTATTATACCCAAGTAAAAAATTTACTAAAGTTCTCGGGTTCTTATACTTAGTATTAAGCCCAAGTGTAAAAAATTTTTAGATGATAAAAACAAATGACAACCACCCCTGTATATAGGAGGAAGGGAGGGAGAAGGAGCATGGCTTCTCCAATGTGGGACTTAGACACTTTATTTTTTTCAAATTTTTCCTTTTTTTCATTTTTTATTTTTATTTTTTAGATTTTTTCAAGGTTTAGAAATTAATTTTATGGGTAAAATTGAGTATCAACAGCTGCCCCCCTTTGCTTTGCATTTAAATTAAATGAAAAATAAAGGAATTGATTTAATTTTGTCCATGAAAATTTTGATTTTCCCTTTTTTAGAATGTGTAGATTGATGCAAAAATACAACAGACAATAAAAACAAAAAAAGTACAAAGCTTGTGAAGTCGGGTATCCACCGAAGCTTGACAGGAAACTTAAAACAAAAGATAGAAAACTTGCGGAGTCAGGTATCCGCCGAAACTTGATAGAAAACTTAAAATAGAAAAGGCACAAAGCTTGTGGAGTCGGGTGTCCGCTGAAGCTTAACTGAAAACTTAAAGCAGAAAAGGTAAAAAGCTTGCCGAGTCAAGTGTCCGCTGAAGCTTAAAGCAAAAAAACTTGCGGAGTTGGGTATCCGCTGAAGATTAACAGAAAACTTGAAGCAGAAAAGCTTAAAGGCAATGGGTACGAGGACCCGAAAACATAAAACAATGGATACGATGACCCAAAAGGTAAAAAGTTTGCGGAGTCAAGTATCCGTCGAAGCTTAATAAAAACAAGGTAAAAAGCTTACGGAGTTAGGTATCCATTGAAGCTTAACAAAAAACTTAAAGGCAATGGGTACAGGAACCCAAAAGCAATGGGTACGGGGACCCAGAAAAGAAGGGTAAAAAGCTTGTGGAATCGAATATCCGCTGAAGCTTAACAAAAACTTAAAGGTAATGGGTACTGGGACCCAGAAACATAAAACAATGGGTACGAGGACCCAAAAGGTAAAAAGCTTGCGGAGTCAAGTATTCGCCGAAGCTTAATAAAAACAAGGTAAAAAGCTTACGAAGTTGGTTATCTGTTGAAGCTTAACAAAAAACTTAAAGGCAATGGGTACGGAAACCCAAAAACAATGGGTACGGGGACCCAAAAAAGAAGGGTAAAAATCTTGCGAAGTCAGGTATCTGCCGAAACTTAACAAAAATAAGGTGAGAAGCTTACGGAGTCGGGCGTCTATTGAAGCTTAACAAAAAAACAAGGTAAGAAGCTTACGGAGTTGGATATCCGTTGAAGCTTAACAGAAACTTAAAGGCAATGGGTACGAGGACCCAAAAAGGTAAGAACAATGGGTGCAAGGACCTGAAAAAGGTAAAAAGCTTGCGGAGTCAAGCATCCGCTGAAGCTTAACAAAAAACTTAAAAGCAATGGGTACGGGGACCCGAAAACATAAAACAAGGGGTGCGGGGACCCGAAAAGGAAAAGACAATGGGTATGTTGCCCTGACTTATCATAGAAACTAAAAGCAATGGGTGCAAGGACCCAAAAAGAAAAAGGTAATGGACATAAGGCTCTGATTTGACTGAAAACAGTAAGTTGGACCTTTGTAGGTCAAGGCTAGCAAAATGAAATAGTGCACTATGCATGCTTCAGATGTATGAGAGTACAAAAAACTTTTTTTTTTTGCTTTTCTCTTTTTTTTGTCTTTTTTTTCCTGTGTCCATGACCCCTGAGGACATGATTGTAATCATTTTCAAAGATAGACTGGAATGAGATTTATTGACATCCTTTCATTTGTCTATTCAGCCGATAGTTGAAATATCCAACCGAGATGACCCTTGAGGTATGCATTAGATGTGATAGTGACCTGACTATCCTTTCTTTTCTCATCAACACTCTTATTAGAATTTCATTGTGTTTCCCATGACCTTTCAAGCAAATCTAAATACTTTTGTAATATTGTCACATGTTTCACATCTTAATATAAATCTATCATGAGAAATGTATCAATAATAGGTTGTAGCGAAAAAGGGGTTATCATTATGGAAAGGAAAAGCATAGGAAAAGCAAATCAAAAGGGATTAGAATTGAAAGGTTTACAAGAGAAATATTTGGGTGGAGTTTTCCAACTCTTCCAGTGATGCTCTCTAGGATGATTAGTGCTAATTCCCATTATGCAACCTTGAACACCCTATTGTTTATTTCCAAGAATATGATTTGACCCAGTTTTCACTCATTAGGAGCTTTTCATGACAAGACTTCATATATTCAAACTGCCCCAGTTTGACCCAAGTCTTCGTGTATCGAAGCATTTGATGACAAATTCAAACTGTCTCAGTTTGGCCTTAATGAACTTAAACTGTCCCAGTTTGTGACTTGAGGCAACTCCACTTCTTCAGATGTGTCAGATATCATTTTTTACCCTAACTTTTGCCTAGGTCGCATTTTCAGGTTTTCAGCCTAGCGAGCCACTTTTCTTTTTTTATTTCTTTTGCTTTTTAATTTTTAATGTAGGAGCAAGGAATTGAAAACTCAGAAGAGCATGAACCTTTTGTCTCAGAATTAAAGTTAATGAAAATGAAAACAACCCTTCATTGATCAGAATGAACTTTTTGAGGCTTGTAACGTGGCCAAGGTTAAGGGTTATGAAAGAAAGGATATAAGACTCAAATAAGTGTTTAAGGGTTGAATGAGACCAAGGATCTTTAGCAAACTTTGTCAATTGCTTTTGGCATTGTCAAGAATACTAAAACTTTTTCTTTTTCATTTCATCATTTGCCTATCTTCTTCATTTTCTTTTTCTTCTTCTTTTTCTTTTCTTTTTTTTAACTAACTCCTAGTGTAGAGGTGATCCTTGTCTGAGGTTCTTTAAAGAAAATTTTCAAGCTCAAAAGAGGTAACAAGGGATATTACAGATTGTGAAGGATAGAAAAAGATGGTCAATCTTCATTTTCAAATCATGACTGTTTATTTTCAAAACTTTAATTTTGAGACCAAAAGTTAATGCACAAGTAATTACTTATTTGTTCCTTTTCAAAAGTCTTGCTTCCAATTGCTTGGTGACTTCCTCCTTTTATTTCAGGGTACATTCTCTTCAATTTCTACTTATTTGCCTCAGTATTGGGATAGCAAAATTTTGTGGGAAGCCATGCTCGAATCCATTCTTGGTATGACTATGCGAAAATGTCGCAATAATTAGATCAGAACCTAACCAACTTACTTCGCTCATCATTTTTCATGAAAGTGCTAATTTTGACTTTTTTTCATTTTCATCCTCTGCCCCCGAATTAATCACTTCTGTTGACTATTCGTGGATCCATTAGTCTCATTAGCTCAGGAGAGGGTTCCCAATTGTCACCATTATCTTTTTTAATGGGCTGGTCAAAATCATATAATGGGGTCATAGCACTGTCATTTTCAAGAGAATCACTTTCAGATCCACACAAGTAAAAAGGTAATGAATGAAGGTGATGGTTGGACAAAAACTAAAAGAATGACAAGAAAATGCATTTATTGATAGTAAATATTGAAAAGGAAATATGTGAGCCTATTTTCTCAATCATATCTTCCTAAAGCCTTGGGCAGAGCTATAGGATTACAGAATTACTTTGCATTAATCTCAAAGGTCATGGGAAAAATTGATGATCTCCTAATTGTTGAGCTCTGCATCTAGGGAACAAGGGCACACCAGATTGACACCATAATTGATGTGTTGATCATCCTCGATAGCGGTCACTGCACTTCAAAAGCTTTATCACAGATGGGGATCCCCTCAGCTTTAGGTTCTCGATTTTTCGATCAGGCCAGTCATTTCTTTTTTTTTCTTTTCCATTATCCTCTTTTGTCGGCCTTGGTGGGTTTGCATTTAGGTTTTGGCACTAATCATCCCTATTGAATTTTCAGCGATCTTCCCACTTCTCATTCCTCCCTCGACTCTTTCTCCAATGATGACCATGTCCGAGAAATTTGATGACGCACTCCCTGTCATTTTGTCATAGAGGGGAGATTGGAGAGTATCGATGAATGTAGCCACCATTTCTTTTTCTGTCAATGGGGGTTCTACCTGAGCAGCTATTTCTCTCCACCGTTGAGCATATTCCTTAAAGGTTTCAGCTTCCTTTTTAATCATATTCTGCAACTGCAGTCTATCTGGTGCCATATCGATGTTGTATTTATACTGCTTCAAGAAAACATCAACCAAGTCCTTGAAACATCGTATATGGGCACGTTCAAGGTGTGTATACCAGCTAGACGCTGCCCCAGTTAAGCTGTCTTGGAAGAAATAGATCAATAGCTTGTCATCATGAGCATGCGAAGCCAACTTGCGGATGTACATGATCAGATGGTTCTTTGGGCAAGTGGTTCCCTTATATTTGTCGAAATCAGGGACTTTAAATTTTGGGGGAATCACTACATCTGGGACAAGGCAGAGTTCTGAGGCATTTAGAAGACCATAGCTACTTGCTCCTTCTATAGCTTGTAGTCTCTCTTCAAGAACTTCTAGTTTTTCCTTGATTTGAAGACCTTTGGTTGAAGGATTCAGTAGAGAAGTACCAGCAATCTTATGGGAGAAAATTTGCGGCATGCAAAAAGGAGGTTAGGCTGGAGTTGAGCTTTGTGGCCCTGAAGTAGGTATTTTCAATGATGAGCTGCTTTCAGGAGGGTTAGTAATTTGTGACGACATAAAACTAGGGGGAAGGCCATAAGGTGGAATGAAAACAGGGTACTAAGGAATCACACTGGTATTTGGCTGAGATCCTTGGGTAGTATTTGGAGGGTTTGAAGTAGTTGTAACTGTCGGTGCACTGCCCTCAAAAGTATTGGTGGCTAATGGCGGCACATAACTAGGTGGAAGGCCATATAATGGGAATGAAGATGTATGTGTTTCAGGATTATTTGAGTAGATGGTGAGTGGCATCATGGCCCCTTGAGAGGTGACGCTAGGATATTGCCAAGGAATTGATGCAAAGCCATGTGGGTGAGCAGGTGTGGCCGAACGATCATCATTTAAGGAATCCCCTCTGTGTTCTTGGTTCTTTCCAAAGCTTGCAGAACTTCCAAGACCTTGGCCATTTATTCCTTTAGCTGGCTTACTTCACTTCTCAACTCTTCTTATGACTGCCCTAGTTCATCCATGACTTTTGATTGAGAGCGAGTCCTATATGGGTGTTGTAGAGACGATTTTTTTGGTATTATTATGAATATGAAAAAAAAAATGCAAACATAAGCACACTAAAACAAGAGTAAAATTATACATACGGAGACATAGTCCTAAACTTGGTACTTGTCCTAAAAGATGAGTTCTATATACTATGATAGCTCTAAGGCTATATCAACAAGTGATAGCTTTAGTTCTAGATCCCTATCAGACAAAAGGTCCCCAAATTGCCCCTTGTTGTCACCAATACTTTGGCTAGCAAGAGTTCTCTATCCTCACCCATGATAGGTTACAAGCGGAAAGAGTTCAATTTTAGTGAGAGATTTTCATGTGCCTAACCGGAGACCAAAGGTCTCATAAAAGCAACACTACTTCACCCTCTATCTAAGCCTACAAGGTACTGAGCTCGGGTATAGAGCTTGTGTGTGTAGGTGTACATGAAGGAGCATGCAAGTAAATTTATTTACAAAGCAGAAGTATAATACATATAATGCAAACAAAATGTAACAATATGAAACAAATAAACAAACGAAACAAAAATGGACCAACATAATCAAAGAGCAAATAACATGAGATTAAAAGAAGGCTTAACCCTCTAACTGTCCCCAGTGGAGTCGCAAGTTGTTGCAACTGTTCCGAAGGGCGCCGTGAAAATAAAAAGAAAGAGAAGGAAAAGACTTCGGGATATTGGGAGTCACCACCAATCGCTTTATGCATTAAATAGAATTGTGCAATTGGACACCTGAGAGATGGTCTACATTTCAGAGTTCATGGTTCGGGGGTTGATTACGGGTAGGGAAGGTATTAGCACCCTACACCGTCCGTTCTAAGAACGGTTACTTATTTAATCTAATGTTATTTGCAAGATTAATTAAATTGGTCCTTTAAAAAAAAGAAAAAGAATTTTTTTTTTGGTTTTTACTTTAATATATCCCATTTTGTCAAGTATAATATCAAGAATGATAAATGACTAAGACTAGAAATGGGTGGTTAAATAGCTATTATTTTGGAACAAATTCTAAGTCTACAACATATTATATAAAAGTGGTGAATCAAAATTTTATTTTTTTTAAAGAGAAGTAATTTTCAAAATAAAATGGCCAAATAAAATATTATTTCAATGAATAAATTTTAATTCAAAGAAATTTGTTTGAGGTAAGAGAATGTTTTTTTAAAGTAAATGGCCAAATAAAATCTCATTTACAATCAAGAAAAATATTTTTAGGCACAATGAGATTTTTGTAGTAATTTCCAAAAAAAAGTCTTCATGAAAAATAAAACTTTAATTCACCACAATCATGATGTTGAAACTATATGAAATTGTTTACTTTTATTCGAGGATTTTTACAAAAAAAAAAATATTTTATTTTGATTTATAAAAAAAAGTTATATTTTAGTTTACGTAATTATTTTAATTTTTATGTGGGGATTAGACCTCACCAGCGCTCTTGACAAAATCTAATATAAAACCTCAAGATTATCGAAAAGAGTGTATTTGATCGGCGCTCCGATTCTCTCCTAATTTTTCCGTTGTTAGTCATTTTAAATTGTTTGATTAATACATTAATACAAAAAAATGAGTGTTAAATTAAGATACAAGTAATATATACCTCAAATTAGTAAATACATATCAATCCAAAAGAATAAATAAATAAATAAAATTGAAATTGAAATTTAAAATGACTAAAGATTCAAGCCAAAAAAAAAGGGAAGGCCCAAATTTACTTAAGTCCAAATGAAAGATAAAAATAAAATAAAAAAATAAAAATAAAAATACAAACAAACCAAAAAAAGAGAGAGAGAGAGAGAGCAAACTTACCTCCAAGACGTATAAAAATACTATGCTCAAAGAAGTCTACACAGAGCCTTGGCATTCTCTTCAAATTAAACCTTGAAAAGCAACCCACTTGCAAGGAGGAAAAAAATTACTAAAGTCTCGGACTCTTATACTTAGTATTAAGCCCAAGTAAAAAATTTATTAAAGTTCTTAGGCTCTTATACTTAGTATTAAGCTCAAGTGTGAAAAATTTTAAATGATAAAAATAAATGACAACCACCCCTATATATAGGAGGAAGGGAGGGAGAAGGAGCATGACTTCTCTAATGTGGGACTAAGACACTTTATTTTTTTTTTTCAAATTTTTCCTTTTTTTTTATTTTTTATTTTTATTTTTTAGATTTTTTCAAGGTTTAAAAATTAATTTTATAGATAAAATTGAATATCAACAATCATGATTAATCATAATTTTAATAATAATTAATCACGTTAATAATAGACACTTGATCCTACATATATAGGTTCTCTAGAAACCCTTTTATAGTAATGCGCAGGGAGTTCTTCTATGTCGTTAGCTTATTCCTTCATATCTAACTATATATCAAGAATTTTGTTACTGGCACACAATTTGGTTAACTATATATGTTGTTAAAATCCATTATCAATTTTGTTACTTGCATACAATTTTTTTACTGTGAACTCCTTTTTCTGTACAGTTGTGTTATTTGTGCATTTTTTTTCACACTAGTTACATACTTAATAATTCATATGTAAATAAATAATGATTCTTGTGTATTATGTAATAACTAAAAATATTAATTAATGTGTAAATAATTAATGATTAACATATAAATAATTAATAATCGATATATATTATTTAATGACTCAATCACTAATTATTTATGCATCTATATATATTCCTAACCACCAACATAATATATGTCAACCACCAATTATTTTTACCTGAATCAACTGTGCAAAAGTTCTGCAAATATACTTTTTCTATCACGACCACATAAGGCAGCCATCTTTGAATAAATGAACAATAGAAACTTATTAGTTATTACCGTTCAAATTACAAGTTACAACCAGCCAAAACCCAAATGACAAAATCGAGAAGTGTGGATTAAAGAACACCAATCTCAATAAAAATAATAAAAGTAGACATTTTATCTTACTTAAAAATAATAATAATCTATTCCTTTTGGTACAAAAGATACCAGTCATACCACTGTGCTACCTTTACGAGTTGATATCACGTCTGACTTCTCACTACATAGCTGAAATCAGAACTAGACAAAAATGGCACAACTTGCACTAAAATAGCAGACAATTATTTTGACAAGCCTGATCTTATTTTTATTGGTACTACCAACTCTAACAAGCATGATCTCTTTACACAAAAGAGAAATCAACAATGTTAGTCACGATTATAAAAGAAAAATGATGTTTATATATCATTTTTTAATACATTATTTTTCACATAATTTTTTAATTGTTGTAATTAAATGAGAAAAAATAATAATAATAAATAATATGATTAATAATACAAAAAATAGTATAAAAAGTGATATAAAAAAACTGATATAAAAAAAATCATGGTTGATTATAAAATACCTAAATGCTTCGTTTATACTTTATGCAATGTGTCCCTATTCATCATAATCATAGTTTATTTTTCCCTTGTAGATATCTCCATATTTTTTGTGTGTAAGATTAATTCCTTCAGGTATAAAAAAAATAGGATAATATTTGGAACAAATTCATTATCACACTTTTTTATACATTCTTCTATTAGGTCACGTCTATACTAAAATAACATTTAACTTTAATTAACTTGTAATTAACTTAATTAATATATAATTAACTTTGAGTGATATATAATCAAGTTTAAGTATTATTTTAGTATATAATGTGACCTAATAAAAAAGTGTGTGTTAAAAAGAGTGATAAAGAGTATTTCTAGCACTTTTAAAAAAATAATGTCTCTGGACTTAGTCCTCTCTTAAAAACACATTTTACTTATTACTGTACCCAATCTTTCGAATAGTCACAAGAGTCTTCTAAATTCTAACATATTGCTTAATACCTCTGATATTTTTATCATTAATAGTGCATACATTTTTTTTTACACTTTTCTCAATATTATTCATCATGTTTATTTTTTTTATCACTTTTTTTTATTAAATCTGACACATTTAAAAATAGTATAAATAATGCATACACTTTTAAAAAAGATATATGATGATCTTTTTTCTTTGCTTAATTTATATGAAAACTTATTATATAAGATTCGTATCTACCCTATTGACCATGCCACGCACAAGCAAATAATAAAAAAAAAGTGTTGATAGCAAGCATAATTTGTAGCCAAAATGCCAAAGCATTTAAAGTAGAGTCATGCTATTTATCACGATTGATTTTATACAAATTGTATTACAAATTTGTTATCACGCTTTTGATAAATAGTCTCGTTATTCGTGTAATTAAAATGCGTCTAATTTTATCTAATTTATTTATAAAATTATTCTATATGTTACAAAAATATTATAATCGCATATAAGATAATTTGATATCTCTCATATCAACATACGATATAAATATAATGTGTGTATTTTAATGTATATAAAATATTTTCCTTTGATAAATTAAGAGTGCGGTAAATAAGTAACAAAATTCAAATTGTGAAAATTTGTCGTTAATTTTTGAATTATAGATATCATATTGCAAGTTGTACCGGGTCGAGTAATTCTTGCTAGACACATACCCATGCCCCACTTTTACGCATTAACATGATGCCAAAACATTAAAATATAAATAAAAATAATACATAATAAATATTAGGCTTAAATATGTTTATTATTCCTTTAAATATATTAATTTTTAATTTTGATCTCTCAAAAATTTTAGTAACAATTTGTGTTCTTATAATTTTAAAAGTGAAATTAGTCATTGTTCTTATTTCAAAAGTGAATGAAATTGGTTCAATTCAATCTAATCATATTAAGTTTTTCTTAACCTTTGGAATGAAAGAAGATTTAATATGAGGGAATTAATTTGAACCAATTTTATTCATTTTTGAAATGAGTACAAGGACTAATTTTACTCACTTTTAAAATTATAGTAACACAAACCATAAAAAAATTTTTGAGGAACCAAAACTAAAAATTAATATATTTAAAGGGATTAAAAATATATTTAAACTTAAATATTAAATATAGCCAAATAAAAGCCTTGGCTTAACACTTGCTTTGTCGAAGAATACTCTATTTTTTAATAAGTTTGTGAAGATGGTTAGTACCTGTCGCAACGGGATTGGTGACAAAAAAAGAGAAAAGAAAATTTTGGGAAATTTTTGGGGATTCTTAAGAGTTATCACCAAATTTTATTTAAATTAAAAAAAACCCCTTTCAAATTAAAAGAAAAAGAAAAGGTTTACGAGAATCAAATTAAATTCGAAAGTCTATTTATGCATAAAGAAAGGCAATAACCTAATTTTATTGCACCCCTAATATATTCGTTCTAAGATACCTTAAATTAATTGTACAATCTTTTTAATAACCTTAAAATTATTTGCTTTACCCTTCTTTGAAAAAAATTGTTTGAATTAATTGAATAAATAAATAAATAAAAAGAAAAGAACAAAAAAAAAACATTGTGGACCTTAAAAAAACCCACACAAGATCTAAAATAACATTAACTTATACAATAAATTTTTATGACTTTAAATGATAATAAAGATAGTATAGTACTATACAATTACCACCATTAGTTCTTGGGTAAAGTAAAAACTTTTTACCATTTATTATTTATTTTCTTTCATTTTGTCCTTTCTTTTATTTTATTTATTCACTCTTTACCTTTTTCTCATAGTAATAAAGAAACACTCTTGAAGCTCAAATCAAAAACTACTTATTGCACAAGATTTAAGATAATATCAAGCTATACAATAAACTTTTATAACTGAACAATATTGAAGACAATATGGAGTTGCACAATCATTATTGCTAGCCATTACGTGGGTTAAAAAATAATATATTTTATGAATTTTAAAAAAGAATACTCATGTGAATTAAAAATAAAATTTAATTTATTACTTTTTATTATTTTACTATTTTGGTAGGACTTAAGATAATATTGAACTATACAATAAATTTTAAAAAAAAATTGAGTAACGATAAAGATAGCTTGTAGCGATACAATCAACATCACTCCTTACATAAATGCAAAAGTTTTTCGTAAATCATTGAGTGTAAGCTATTCGTGTCAAATGCAAGTGGCGTTCAACCACTAATATAAAAGCCTAAAATTACTAAACTTTATCAACCCGATTGAAAGTTAGTAGAATAAATATGTATACATATCTTTTACTAAAGAACAAACAAATAAAATATAATAAAAAGCAAGATGTTAAAAGGATTTTTATGATTCGCGTTCATTAACAAAGTACAACAGCAGCCTATATATACTTATAGATTGAAGTTTGAATAATAAAACTGATCCCTACAAACTAGGAACTGCAGAAGATCAATATCAAAACTGATGAGGCTATACAATCTCAACAGAGCAAAGTAATCTCAACAATAACAGATTAATTCTAATTTAAACAATCTTATCTCTTTGACTAAGTCCATGCTATCTATTATGCCCCCTCAAGATTGGGTCACCATCAGTGACACCAAGCTTGTCTCTAAGAGGAAGGAATCTAACACGTGACAGTGGTTTAGTAAGGACATCAGCAAGTTGATCTCTAGTAGAAATATGATAAACTCGAAACCGTCCCATTTGAACAAGTTGTCTCACAAAATGATAGTCTAGAGCAATATGTTTCATCCTTGAATGGAATACAAGATTGGAACAAAGATAAGTGGCTCCAATGTTGTCACAAAATAGAATAGGAGCGGATGTTGAAACAGCAAGCTCACCAAGAAGATTGAGCAACCACATAACCTCAGCAGAAGTATGAGCCACAGATCGGTATTCAGCCTCTGTGGATGAACGGCAACAATTCTCTGCCTCTTAGACAGCCATGAAACAGGATTGCCACAAAGAAAGATTATATAAGCTGAAGTGGAGGTTCTATCATCCAAATTACCACCCCAGTCAGCATCACTAAAGGCTTGTAAGTGTAGATGAGAAGGCTTCTTAAGTGTGAGACCATGATTAATTGTGAACTTAAGGTACCTCAACACACGTTTGAGTTGCTGAAAATGAACCTCAGTAAGCCGATGCATGAACTGAGACAATTTGTTGATTGCAAAATACAAGTCTGGCCGAGTAAGTGTCACATACTGCAAAGCTCCAATAATGCTGCGAAACAGGGATGAATCAGCAGCTGTAGTGCCATCCTGCAGTTTTAATGGAGTTGTGGTGCACAAAGGAGTACTAGTTGGCTTAACTCCAGACATGTTGAACTTGTCCAATAAGTCCCGAATATAACCATGTTGAGAAAGAAGAAGACCTTCCCTGAAAGGAATGAGTTCAATACCAAGAAAATAATGTGGGAAGCCAAGATACTTTAGTGAAAATTTATTGGACAGTTCTGCCATGAACTGCTTCAGGAATGATAAATTGCTCCCAGTCAGTAGTAAATCATCGACATAGACCAAGAGAAAGGCCTACATACCATCTTTAAGATAAATGAACAAAGATGAATCACCCAGGCTAGTTGTAAAACCATAAGAAAGTACAAATGATTTAAGTGAATTATGCCAGGCACGTGGTGCTTGTCTTAGCCCATAAATTGTCTTTTGAAGTTTGCAAACATGATTGGGAAATTCAGTATGAACAAAACCTGAAGGTTGTTGCATGTAAACATGCTCAAATAGCTTGCCTTGCAAAAATGCATTATTGACATCTAATTGATGCATGGACCAGCCACGGGCAAGAGCAACAGTGAGAACTACTTTGATTGTTTGTGGCTTCACAACTGGAGAAAATGTCTCCTTGAAATCAAGACCCGGGGTTTGTGTAAACCCTTTAGCCAGTAGCCTGGCTTTGTACCTAGCAATGCTTCCATCAGGATTCCTCTTGATTCTGAATAACCATTTACAGCCAACCACACTTTTTGCTTCATGTCTTGGAACCAAAGTCCAGGTGCCATTGTTCATCAAGGCATCAAATTCTGCGGAACATGCTTGTCTCCAATGAGGAATTTTAAGAGCTTGAGTCATAGTAGAAGGTTCAAGATTCTCAGGTATGGCACGTTTAGTAGTAGCAAGAATTTTCTTTGGTTTGAAAATATTATTTTAAGACCTGGTAACCATGGTGAGATTACGGGATGGATTAGTGGTAGTAGAAGAATGAAGAGGCAGAGAAGGAGAATTATTACCTGATTGAGAAGGTTATGAATCTGTTGAACTATGATCAGGCACTATTGCAAGGACATCTTCAAGTATGGATGTTACTGAAGCTGGTTCAGGAGATGCGTGTGTGGTTGCTGGAGTCGAAAATGGAGAAGAGTTAATAGGAATGGAGGTGTGCAGGGAAGGGTCAGTTGGAGGAATAAGATTGGAAGAATGAGAAGGTTGGATGAGGGAGTGATATAGAAAGGAATTCTCTACAAAATTGACATGTCTTGAGACATAAATGCAACTAGAGAGTGGTTCAAGGCAGAGATAGGCATATTGGGACTGAGAATAGCCTAAGAAAATACAAGGAAGAGATCTGTTTTGGAGCTTATTTTTAGTGTATGGCCACAACCAAGGGAAACATAAACAACCAAATGAATGGAGTTTGTTATAATCTGGTGATTTCCTAAACAGAACTTCAAAAGGAGATTGCATTTTAATTGTTGGAGTAGGCATACGGTTTATTAGGTAGGTAGCTGTGGTGAAAGCAAAAGACCAAAGTGTTGCAGGCAAATTTGCATGATGTAGGAGAGCACGACTTGTCTCCACAATATGTCTATGCCTCCTTTTTGCGGTGCCATTAACTTCTGGAGTGTGAGGAGGTGAAGACAGATGAGATATGCCATGCTTAGTCAAACAAGGTTTTAGTTTAATGAACTCACCACCATTATCCGAAAACAAAGAAACAATAGGCAAATTGAAATATTTTTCAATAATGGATTTAAATTGAATGAAGATAGAGAATACATCTGACTTATTTTTCATAGGATACAGCCATACATATTTGGAGAAATGATCAACAAAAATCAAATAATACAAATAACCATCTAAAGACCTAACAGGAGCTGGTCCCCAAACATCCGAATAAATGAGCTCCAAAGGTTTGGTGCTAGTGAGATGATGATCTGAGAAGGGAAGCTTGTGACTCTTAGCACAATGACAGGAGCTGCATTCATAGGATGAGTGTAACCTTATTGGAATATGATGACTGTCTGCCAGATGTTTGATTATTTTGGAGGAAGGATGACCAAGTTTGTGATGCCAAGTGGAGATGGATTGGATGCTGGTAGTGAGAGCCTGAGGGTGAATGGAAGTGGTGGATGTGGAGGGCAAGTGATAAAGATCTTGTTTAAGGGGTCCTTGCAGCAGCGCTTGACCCGAGCTCAAGTCCTTCACAACAAAACAATCAGGGAAAAATTCAACAGAGCAGTTGTTAGATTGACATAATTTAGAAACAGATAAAAGATTGCACTGAATATGTGGGACACGTAACACTTGATTAAGATAAAGAGGTTTAATTGGTGTAGGAAGTGCAGTGTGACCAATATGAGTGATTTTCAAACCTGTACCATCACCAACCGTGACCTGATCTGACCCTGGATAAGGATTGGCCAAAGTTAATTGCTGAAGGTCCTGAGTGACATGATGAGAAGCTCCTGTGTCCATGATCCAGCTAGAGTTTTGCATTGCAGGCTGATGAGTGGCTATATTTGCAGATGGCCTATTCCCATTGCGTTTTGGATAGCCCTTAATTTTGTAGCAGTCGCGAGCTATATGACCATCTTTGTCACAGAACTGACAAGTGACTGTGTTGTTAGAGTTGGAAGCAATGGAGGATGGGCTACGAAAGGAAGGATGTCGTGGACGTTGCTGTCCTTTGTTACGTGTGGCTGCATTGGCTGTAGCAACAATAGAATTTGAAGAAGTAGTGTCCTCACGATGGAGGATAGTTTCAAAATCCATGAGTTTCTCATGGAGTTCAGCAAAATCAATTGGAGTTTCCTTGCTGTGAAGAGCTGCTGAGACCTCACGATATTCAACACTCAAACCATTCAAAGTGTGAATAACTAGATCAGTATCATCAAAGGGATGATCAATAATAGAGAGCTCATCAGAAATTGCTTTAATACCTTGAAGATAAGCAACCATGGATTGATTACCTTTACTGAAGGTTGAGATGTGCTGCTTCAAGGCCATGATACGAACTCTGGATCTGCCAGCATACATTGTCTTGAGAATATCCCAAGCTTGTTTGGCTGTTTTGACAGTACCAAGGTGGGTGACCACTGTGGCGGCAACAGAGGAGACAATGCCATGGAGAATCAACTGATCTTGGCGAACCCAATGTGTATAAGCAGGATTGACAGCAGTAGTGTTGTTCTCCACATGTTTCGATGGACATAGTGTGCTTCCATCAATGTATCCCATGAGGTCATAACCAGTTAAGAGAGCCAGGAACTGAATACGCCAAGCTGGATAATTGTCTCCATCAAGTTTGATAAATAACTGAGAGCCAGCATTGAGAGCAACTAGTTTGTCAGCGGAAGTGAAAATGGTGTTTGTGGGGGTAATTTCAGTCTCAGAAGAGGAACTCATAGTGAAAAGAGGATCGAGAAAAAAAAAATTGCTGTTAAGCTTGGATAGTTCTTGATACCATAAAAGGATTTTTATGATTCGTGTTCATTAACAAAGTACAACAGCAGCCTATATATACTTACAGATTGAAGTTTGAATAATAAAACTAATCCCTACAAACTAGGAACTGCAGAAGATCAATATCAAAACTGATGAGGCTATACAATCTCAACAGAGCAAAGTAATCTCAACAATAACAGATTAATTCTAATTTAAACAATCTTATCTCTTTGACTAAGTCCATGCTATCTATTAGATGTGAGGTAGTCTCGAAACAACGCAGTCATACTTACCAAGTAACCATCTAATCCTGTTCACTCAAGCAGAAGCATATAAGCCACAGGTCTCAAACAAAATATAGCGCGTGTTAAAAAAGAAAAAAAAAGGGCTTACAAACAACACAATATCCATATGGCATTAAAAATGGCAACAAAGAAATCCAACAAAAGGAAACTCAAGTAAGGACCTCACCAATATTCTACCATAAGCTTTACCATCTTTTCACCTTCAATGTAGAGATCAAATGCATAATCCCAAAAAGTAAACAGGTAAGGAACCTAAAACAGCAAACCCATGGTGCAAACCATGACTCCCTCATTTTGCAACTCACTTATTGCCTATTCGTTCACAGTTTAAGCAGAAAAAAAAAAAGAAACAGAACATGCTCAGGAACTTATGTAGACAAAACTTACCATTAAACCAAACAAAAGGGTATGATCCAACTAGGGGTGAGGACCTGTTTACAATTAAGACATCATGAGGGGAAAGGATTAACAATTAGCAGTTAACCAAATCAAACACACACAATCTTAAGACTTGACAAATACACACAATTCACTCAGCATTTTATAACTCCTACTGCTCTTTACCATTTGCAGGCTGCCATCACCTTTCTCCCATCAATAATTTCAAGCCAAAAAGAAAACTTTACAATGAAACAACAATCTTACTCACTTATAATGACTCAAAACGGAATTCAGCTCCCAATTCCCTGACTTGGCCTTACGCAAACTCTGATGTTCAAATTTCAAACAGAACAACACCTATTGGTTGAACAAGCATCATAATCAAAGAAAACAGAGGCTAAACACTTCTTAAATTCATTCCAAATAAAAACCTAAGCAAAAGAAACAAAACAGATTCAATCAGGGAAAAGAAACAAAAACAGGATAGAGAATGAAATTCTACGGGAAATCAGAAATTTGCAAAAAAAAAAAAACAAAACAGAATCCTTGAATCAGAAAAAAACAACAGCACTTACTATATTAACCACACTACTAAACTACTGCAAGTCCAAGAACAATCTATGTTACATAAGACAAGCATCTACCACAAACTCCAAATCAGAACGAGGTCCTGAAAACTGACTAGACTTTTTAAAGTATTATGCATACTAAATTCACTCACTTACTGTATACAACAATGTATTTCTCCTTTATTTTTTTTAGCACAAACAGATTCTCTACTAGTGTTATTTCTCAACACTCTCCAAAATCAGAGAAGCAGTTGTTGGAACTTTACATAATTGCCTCCCATTTACAGTAAGCCCTTCTCTCTCTCTCTCTCTCAACCCAGATCTCATTGCTACAAATTCGCATTCATAATGAATTATCGGAGTGAATTGTGCTACTATGTTTGACGCGGTTGTTTCACTTTTTGGTGATTTTTGGTTTGGTGGTTTTGGATTTGGAATGTCGCGTACAAAGTTTTGAGCTTTCAGATTAGATATGAAACATTTCTGAAAAGAACATTGCAAACGAGTTATTGACTTACTATGTTACTGTAGAACTTCTGATATGAATGAATATATGATATTGACTTACTCTTCTAAGCTTAAAAATATGATGAGCGTAGTAATTATAGGTTAACTCCAGTACCACCTTCCTCAAAACGTCACAATCTTCTCTTTTAGGCCTTGTTCATATAGCAAGCTCAAATAGATAAACAATGTTTTTGTTTGTTCATTTATACAAGCTTGGAAGTTTATGATTGTCAATAATTATGAGATAACAAATATAATTGTCTAGAAAGTAGAAACTGTCTTTTCACTTCTGTGTCTTGTGAAGATGACCAAAAACATGTTATTGAATACAGAACATTAAAAATCTAACCCTTATGAAAGTTTATTTTTCTAAATCTGTAGAAAAATCCAATTGCATCTTAACTATCACCTGCTTTATCACATGATCATTGATTCTTATCTAAATACCATTCACAAATTGTTATAACCTGAAAAGGGGAGCCATGTAATGCACTGTTGTTTAGTTTTGTTGCCAAGATATAGGTGTAATGAATGAAAAAATAGACAAGGGAAAGAGCTAGCAGAGGAAAATTTAGCGGGAAAAAAAAAGCAAGGAAACCTTTAAAAATTAAAGAAATTACATGAAACTTTCTTTTTCTTCTTATTCTGAAATAGAAATGCATAAATCAACAGAAAATGAGGTGTTACAATCCTTGAATGAGAAAGTCTCATAACATGTTGAATAAATGATACATCACACACGAATCCAATCAAAAGCAAAATGTCTAGAATCACTCATTCATCAGAGGTTTCATATGCCTTTGTTAAGGAAAACCAACTCCACATATTATCTTTAATTGGGGACTGAAGCAACGGAAAGACAAAATGCCGTTGTTGTGAAGGGGTGCCACATGGAGAATCAGAATTTCAGAGCACTGGAAGTCTAGCACCTACCAATTCAGAGCATAATATGATAACAGAACATTACAAAAGTGAGATTGTTTATAATGAAAATATTTCAACAGAATAGCTCTTTTGGGCCTAAAACAATACTTTTATAATTTGTTATAGCTGAAAAGGACCATGTAGCATAAAAAATGAAAACATACCAGAAGAAAAATGGAAGTCATATTATAGAAATTATTTTAAGAATTAGATAAAGCTTGCATTTTGAATTGTAAACAGTAAACATTACCAACAACATCATTCTGCAGTTATTAGGAAGTAGAAAACACACCTTCTATTTCCAAAGTTGAATTTGTGATTTCTAAAGCCTTGCATCACGGATAATGCGGGTTTCTTTGTCCCAATAATTTTGGCGGACTGAGTCAGTAATATTTACAAGGGGCACATGCTCGTTGATCCAGTGGTCTTCTCGAATGCTCATCCTAAATTCTTCAGGCATATTAATAATGTGAAAAACTTCAAGCTTGCCTAAGTGGTGGATACCAGAGGGTACCTCCATGAGTTGGGGGATATACACTAACACAAACTCTTTCAGCAATGGCAGTGCTCCTTCACCGATAAAGATGGAATTCAAACTATGCAAGTGTCTGAGTGATAGTTGCTTTAGTTTTCGAAACCCTCCATCTTCAAAATGCAAACCTTCTCGTTCATATGCAGAGTCGAGAGAGAGCAACAACAAATTTGGCATATATTTGAGTGATTTCAATGGATCATCAGTTAACTTGGAGGATATTAAGGACAGTTTAACAAGATTTTGGAGCCTTGGAATCCAGTCTGGCAACCTCTCTAACTTCCCTCGCAGGCGAAGCCTCTGAAGTACAGGCAGGGGTGAAATATAATGCAAATCAATGACTTCATCAAAACTTATTGCATCAATATATAGTTTCTCTAGCTGTTGCATCTCATTTATTGAGGAACATAGAGTGCTTCCGCATTCTCGTTTAACATGAATCAAGCCCAACACCCTTAACTGCCTCAGCTTTCCAAGCTCTTTAATTAGCTCTACTCCACCGTGATCTGCTTCCACTTGACGTAGCGTTTGTAGGGATACCAAACCTCCAATACCATCCATCATTTGTATCCCATTATCAAAACCCCAAGACGTATGATTAGCTAGAAGATGTCGTAGCTTTCTGAGCTTGTTAATCTTTCTTGGCATCTCGTGCACACGTGTCTGCCTTAGATCTAAGGTCTCCAAATTTTGGAGGTTACCAATGGAGTTTGGAAGACTCTCTACATTTGTTTTCCTAAAGCTTAAATATCTCAAGTGGAATAAACTCCCCAAATTTTTAGGAACATAATTCAGTGGAGGATGTTCAAAATCAAGTACCTTCAATAGCCTGTATTTTGTAGGGATTTGCCTCACAAAGTCTTCAGGTAATTCTTCACCTCCGAAAATATACAGTGACCGAATGTGTGAGCTGTCAATAGTTCCCACCAAATTGTTGGAATTGGTTGCTATTTTTAGGCGCCGAATCATCCCACTATTGACTGACTGATCATCTTCACTAACAAATTGGCAAAAACTTAAATTCTCAATTTTTTTAAGGATCATCTCACGTAATAGGTCATGAACACGACATCTTTTAGCTTTGCCATCAATACTAAATGAAGATACTTGCACCAAACTTCTATGGATCAACTCTGATAAATATTGTTTTCCAACTTCTTCCAAAGTTTTCCCCCTTTCATATTTGACAAACCCCTCAGCTATCCATTGCTGAATTATTTCGACAGATTCAACGTCATAGTCTTTAGGATACATTCCAAAATACAACAAGCATGATTTGAGATAGTAAGGCAAATCATCATAACCCAAACCCAAAATCTTTGTTATATCAGTTAAATGGGGATTTTTCTCCAGCTCTAAACTTAGATTTTGACAAAACCTTTCCCACTCAAATGTAATCTTTTCTTTGCTACATAAAAGACCACCAATGGCCACAATTGCTAGTGGTAAACCATCACATTTTTCAACAATTTTAAACGATATATCCATGAATTCTTGAGGACAGCATCCGTCAAAGTCAAACCGGAATGCCTTCTTACAGAAGAGCTCAAAAGATTTTTCTGGACTTAAAGATTTCAGGTCATGCACTTTAACAGAAGAAGATTTCATACAACGTTCCACAACATCCCTGTTCCTGGTTGTGATAAATATCCTACTTGGTTTGTTATTAGGAATTACAGCAAATTCAATTTCATCCCAAAAACGTACATCCCATACATCATCAAACAAGACAACGTACCTCTTTTGGCACAAGTAGTTTCTCACTTCATTGGTCAATGACTCTCGATCCATTTTAGAAATATCCTGACGAGCCTCCCCTTTCTCTTCTTTGCAAAACTTCTCCAGCATTTCCCTTAACAGTCTTTCTACGGTGTAGGATTGAGACACTTTGATCCATGCATGGCAATCAAATTGCCCAATCACGTTGTCAAATACTTTCTTGGCAAGAGTGGTTTTTCCCTGCCCTCCCATTCCTACCAAAGAGATGACAGTGCGTTCTGATGGCCCATCTATCAACCAACCAATCAATTCATCTCTTGGGCCTTCAAAGCCCACCACTTCAGCTTCCTCAATGTAAAGAGAAGCTATTCGAGGGTCATGCCATTCTTTTTCAGAAGAAGATTGGAAGCCATATCTTCCACTTCTTTCCTTGATTCCACCAAGACATGATTTAATGTCCTGAATCTCAGGTGCTATTTGAAAACGAGGGATCAGAGTTTTGATGAAGTGAGCAATCTTACATACGAACGCTGTACAACCAGGATCATGAGGCTGCAGTCCCACATGGATTATATATTCATCAATTACATCTTCTATGCGAAAAGATGTTTCTCTTAGCTGCTTCACCCATATTTGAATTCCCTCGTTTGTGTTGTCTCCTTCAACTGCAGCCTTTCTATCTGCATCCTTGATGAAGGCTTGGATGCTTTCTAGTTCATCTCTAATGTCTGCAAATTCTTTGGGGACGTTCCAGAGAATATTTGCTTCTGCCACTAATAGTGGAAGCAATTTCTCACGAGCGAAGGACAACGCCAATTCCGCCATTTTAGTCTAGCTCTGAGTGCTGCTGTATGGTGAGAGGAAAACTTTGTTATTCAAGATTTTTATAGCGTAAAGTCCATAGTGAGAGGATGACTTCGAATTTCCCTGAGTCATTCTTAAATATTTATTGAGCAAGTTGGAGTCAGCTAATATATAATTGTGATTAAAGAATATGTTGATTCTTCGGTTGTTTGAAGAGCCCAAGCTTGTCGGCGCCAGTTGTACCAATAGAAAAAGACCACGCTTGTCAAAACAACAGCGTGGTAGGTATACTTTAACCTCATTGTTCATATATTTGGCTCAATATTTGTAAGCTCTTAGCTTGGTAAAACATTCTTTCTCTTAAAAAATGTGCTGAACTTAAATTTAAATCACTTCATAGAAAGCTTATCAAAAGAAAAAAAAAATCACTTAATAGAAAAGTTATAAAATTTTGTAAGTGTTTCAACATAACTGATGACAAGGAATAAATGATGTGATTATGTTAATATTAAGTCATTATTTCTAAGCAATGTATTGTATGGTTCGAATATAATGTTAAATGAGTAAAAGATGCTATGTCATTTGGGTGTAATAAAAAATAAGTAAGGATTCTTACATTTTTGTGAATGGATGTAGGTAAAGAAATTAATTCACAAAAGTGTAATGAATTTTGAAACTTAGAATATAGACAAACTTATAAGTAAATTAATAAAAATAGTTGACATCATATTTAAGAGAAAGATTAATTTTATGTGTTTACAAGAAATTAAGTGGGTCAGAAAAAAGGAAAAGGAATTTGACACTTCGAGTTTTAAGTTTTGGTACACTGATAATGTAAAATTTAGAAATGAGATAGATATAATAGTAGATAAGAATTAAAAGAATAATATTTTGGACGTGAGAAGGCTCGAAGATAGGATCATAGCATTAAAGTTTGTTGTGGATCAGAAGACTTTTAATGTTATCAGTGCGTATGCACCCCAAGTAAGGTTAGACGACCACTACAAGATAAAATTTTGAGAGGATTTAGAAGGTTTAGTTCAGATAATACCATTAGGAGATAAGATTTTTTTAGGAGAGAACCTAAATGATCATGTGGGCAGCGAATCTAGGAGTTAAGAGGGTTTGCATGGGGGTATGGTCTAGGAGTAGCTAGTGCAGAGGGCAAAACAATTCTATATTTTTCGATAACTTTTGATTTTATAATAACTAACACTTATTATAGGAAACTGATAAAGAATTCAAAGAAAAAATACAAGAACATTTGTGAAGAAGAAACAAGGGTTTCATAGATTATTGAAATGCAAAAGTTAATTTAACCTAAATACAAAGAAACTATATATAGGCTAAACAGGGAAAGGAAAATACTACTCTACCCTTAATAAATAATAAAATAAAATAACCCAATATTTCTTAACATCTCCCCTCAAACTCACGATGCAGCAGCTACAAGCATCGAGAGTTTGCCAATCAGAAAACGAAAACGAGAGATGGAATGCGACTTGGTAAAGAAATCTGCAATCTGTAAAGAAGAAGAAACAAAGGGCAAGGTAATGGTGCCATGCTTGAGATGATGACGAGTAAGGTAACAATCGATCTCAATGTGCTTAGTTCGTTCATAAAAAACTGAGTTGTGAGCAATCTGAATAGAACTCCGGTTGTCACAATACATAGGAGTGGGATGAGAAAGAGAAACTCCCATATCTGCAAGTAACCAACGTAACCAAACAATCTCTTTGGTAGTAGATGCCATAGCACGATATTCTGCTTCAGTTGAAGATTGAGAAACAATAGATTGTTTCTTGCTCTTCCAAGAAATAAGAGAATCACCCAAAAATATACAGAAACCAATAACAGACTTGCGATCTGTGGGATCACTGTCATGATCAGCATCAGAGTATGCACGCAGCTCTAAGGAAGAGGTTGATGAAAATAAAGGACTATGAAAGACTGTACCTCGAAGATATCGCAAAATACGAAGAACAGCTGCCCAATGAACTGTAATAGGAGAAGCAACAAACTGACTAACAACATGAACATCATATGCAATATCTGGACGAGTAATAGTAAGGTATACCAAGCTCCTAACAATAGTACGATATAAAGTAGGATCTGACAAAGGTAAACCATCAGAAGAAGAAAACTTTGCATTAACCTCAATGGGAGTGTCTACAGTCTTATTATCAGTAAGTCTAACTCGCTCAAGAATATCTGCAACATATTTCGATTGAGAAAGAAGATAACCTCTGGGCGAGTAGGCTACCTCAATACCCTAGAAATATCGTAGAGATCCCAAATCCTTCATTTCAAACTGTCTAGCTAACTCTGTCTTCAAAACTGAAATACCATGAATATCGTCACCAGTGATAATCATGTCATCAACATGTAAAGACAAAATGATACGACCTGCATCAGTGCACTTAACAAAAAGAGTAGAATCATGACTACTTGAAGCAAATCCAAGGGAAGAGATCACAACAGAAAATTTCTCAAACCAAGCACGGGGTGCTTGTTTGAGACCATATAATGCTTTCTTGAGCTTGCAGACATACCCAGAATCATATAAAACACCAGGAGGGGGCGCCATATAAACTTCTTCTTGAAGATCTCCATTCAAGAAGGCATTTTTAACATCAAGTTGAAATATATGCCACTGACGAACCGAAGCTACTGCAATAAGAGTACGAATAGTAGTCATTTTTGCAACAGGAGCAAATGTCTCATTATAATCCATACCATACTGTTAAGAATACCCTTTTGCAACTAACCTAGCTTTGTATCGCTCAATAGATCCATCAGAATTAGTCTTGATTTTATATACCCAACGACAACCAACAACAGTCTTACCAGGAGGTAGAGGAATCAAGTCCCAAGTACCTGTCTTTTGCAAAGCAGAAAGTTCCTCATCCATAGCTTGCTGCCAAAGAGGATCAAGAATAGCCTCTTTATAGGAAGAGGGCTCAGAGAGACAATGAATAGAAGCTAAAAAGGAAGAAAAAAATGAAGAATAACAAGAATAAGCAAAATCTGGTAATTTTGTGGACTTACGAATGCGTATGGATTGACGTAAGGGTGGATCCACAATCTCAGACGGAGCTTGAGGGACCATAGGAGAAGAGGAAGCTTCAGATGTGCCGGAGAGTAAAGTGTCAGTACCTGCAGAAGGGGTATTTGAAGTACTAGGAACCTGAGATGACAAATTATCAGAATCCTCAGAAAAAGGATCTATACGAATAAGGTCAGATCTAGTCAAACTATGAGTAGTGGATGGAATAGAAAAGAAAGGTATATGCTCAAGAAAAATAACATGACGAGACACATAAAGTTTCTGAGTTATTGGATCAAAACAACGATACCCCTTTTTACCTTTACCATAACCAAGAAAGACACAAATAGCAGATTGAGATGACAACTTGCTGCGTTCCACATGAGGACGAAGAACGAAACAAGTACAACCAAAAACTCTAAAGAAAGAATAATCAGGAGCATACCCATATAACTTTTCAAAAGGATACAAACCTGAAATATGAGAAGATGGAATTGTATTAATCAAACTTACAGCAGTAAGAACAGCTTCACCCCAAAACACACTAGGAACATAAGCAGACAGCAAGAGAGAACGGGCAGTTTCAACAATGTGCCTATGTTTTCTTTCAGCAACACCGTTTTGCTCAGGAGTATCTGTACATGAAGTTTGGTGAATAGTTCCATCTAAGGCAAGCAGCTCACAAAATTTATTAGAGGTGTATTCCCCACCCAAATCACACCTAAAACACTTAATAACAGTAAAATGTTGAGTTTTGACAAGAGCCCGAAATGCTGTATATATCTCAAAGAATTCAGAACGGTGTTTCATTAAATAAACCCAATAATAACGAGTATGATCATCAATAAAAGAAACATAATATTGAGACCCTCCTTTTGTGGCAACAGGAGAAGGTCCCCATACATCAGAATGAATCAAATCAAAAGGAGAAGAAGAAACAGAAATACTTCGATTAAAAGGTAAAGCTGAAAATTTTGCCAATTTACATCCACTACAATCAGAAATATCACAAGTTTGTAAATTTCCTAAAGCCCCTGTGGATGCCAAAAATCTCAAACGAGAATATGAAACATGACCTAGACGAGAATGTCATAAGTAAAAACTAGAAGAAGAATGACTCAAACGAAAAGAAGATAAATCAACACTATTAGCAGCAGCAGCAACTGGCACTTTTAACTCATCCAAAATATATAATCCCCCCTCCCTACGGCTTGTCCCAATCAGCTTCTAAGACTGCAGATCCTGCACATAACAAGAAGAAGAGGAAAATGTGACTAAATTACCAGAATCACATAACTGACCAACAGAAGCAATATTTAATTTGAGTTTAGGAATATGATAAACATTAGGGAGAGACAAGTTAGGTGTAACAACAGAACTAACACCTGCTAAAGGCATAGGAGTGCCATCAGCAGTCATAACAGGAATAGAAGACGAAGGAGACACAGAAGCAAAATGTGAAGAATCTGGAGACATATGATGTGAAGCACCAGAATCCAAGACCCATACAGAATGAGACATACCTGAAGAACTATGAGGCAACTGACCCATGGAAGAAGAAGCAGACATAGCATGTGGCTGTAAGGAGAGAAACTTTTGGAATTGCTCAGCCAGAGTACTAGGATCGGTGAAAAGACCTGATGAAGCAACTGCTGCAGTATTAGGCTGTGGTGGTCTGTAACCCTGAGGTGGTCTATAAGCATTAGATTGTGACTGATTACCAGGCTTCGAAGCTTGAGATTGCTGTTGCGATTGGTTATGTTGTCTCAACTTAGGACACTGAGCCTTCCAGTGACCTTTCTGCTTACAGAAACTGTACTCGTCAATGGCAACCCTCGTATAAGACTTATTCTGATTATTGGAGGGTGGCTTAGAGGATACCGCTAACACAGAGGGATTAGAAGTAGAAAGAATTCCCTTTTCAGAATAAGACTTAAGACGTATTTCTTCAGCCAATAACTCACTGACAACTGAGTCAACAGAAGGAAGAGGAGAACGATGCAAAATTGAACCTCTAAGTCCTTCAAAATCACTGCGAAGTGCCATTAAAAACTGTACCAATCGCTGTTGTTCTCTACGAGCAATATAAGCACCACATGCCTTTAATTCTGCCGATTCTGTAAGAGCCAATTGATCCCAAAGATCTGTTATAGCAGAATAAAACTCCTGAATACTCATATTCTTCTGCTGAAGAGCTCGTATATCATTCTCCAATTGATACTGCTTTGCAAAATTTGATTGAGTGAATAACATTTGCAAATGATCCCAAACCTCCTTTGCAGTCTCATACTTCGCCAGCTGTGTACCTATAGAATGCTCAACAGAATTGTTAATCCAAGTAATAATTTTTGCATTGTTTGCTTCCCAGGCATCTATCAAAGCAGCATACCCCTCAACAGTATTCTTAGGTTTCTCAAAAGTTCCACTAACATATCCCCACAGCTTTTTACCCTTAAGAAAGTTTCTCATCACATAACTCCAATACGAATAATTCTTTCCATCCAACCTCACACTCACAGACTGAAGCGAATCGTCTCTTTCAGTAGCCATAATAAAAAAACCAAGAAAGCCAAAAGAAAACGAAATACCAGATTGCAGCCAAAAGAAAAACGAAATACCAGATTACAGAAACTGAGCAAATACCCTCTCGAAATTGTATGGTCACCTCACCAGATTGCTCAGCCAGAGTAGTTGGATCCGCGAAAGCTGTGTTTGAGATTAAGCCTCGTCCCATGGCTTTCTCTGATACCATGATAAAGAATTCAAAGAAAAAATACAAGAACATTTGTGAAGAAGAAACAAGGGTTTCATAGATTATTGAAATGCAAAAGTTAATTTAACCTAAATACAAAGAAACTATATATAGGCTAAACAGGGAAAGGAAAATACTATTCTACCCTTAATAAATAATAAAACAAAATAACCCAATATTTCTTAACAGAAACGACAAGAGCATCTTATCACATACAGAAGCGGGGATTCTTGCTCTCAAATTAATTTTTTTCTAATAAAGAAATCTGATTGAAAGCTTTGCATGCATTGCAAAGTCATCCATGGAAAGAGCTTGACTACCCAACACGGAGTTTTAGCTATGATTGTACGAGTTAAGATGAGAGTAAGGAGAAATTATTGAGATAGAGTCCTAGGGATCAAATGGTGGCAACTAAAGGAAGAAAAACAAATGCCCTTTCAGAGGAGGATTATGGAGGAAGAGATTTAAGAGGTACAAGGGAGTGCTAATGATATGTGAGACGAAAGGAATTAGGAATGTAGCAAAAGAGATACTCGGTGAATCAAGAGGATTTGGATCTAAGGATAAAGAATCTTGATGGTGGGACGCAAGTGTACAAGATAAGGTTAAGGTTAAAAGAGAATGTTATAAAGTTTAACATGTGTGTAAAAATAATGAAAATTGAGAAAAATATAAGACAGCTAAAAAAGATACTAAGAAGGCGGTGAGCGAAACGAAAGCTAAAACGTTCAATGAGTTATATCAATCTTTGGGAACCAAAGATGAAGAAATGAATATTTACGGGCTTGCTAAAAGTACGAAAAGGAAGAAAAGAGATTTGGATAAAGTGAAATGCATTAAGGATAAAAATGGTAAAGTCTTGGTTACGGAATAAGACATCAAGGATCGATAGAAGGGTTATTTTCGCAAGTTATTTAATGAGGGACATGAAAAATTAGGAGACTCATACATTTTAAACATTAGAGAGGAATACCAAAATAAAATATTTTATCGTAAAATTTCAGAGCTTAAGGTAAAAGAAGCAGTGAAGAGGATGAATAATGGAAAGTAGTCGGACTGGATAATATACTTATTGAGATATAGAAGTGTCTAGGAGAGAAAGATATATCCTGACTTACAAAGCTGTTTAAAGAAATAATGAGGTCTAAGAAAATGTCAAATGAATGGAAGAGAAAAACTTTAATCCCTATTTATAAGAACAAGGGAGATATACAAAAACTGTGCAAACTACAGAGGGATTAAGCTCATGAGTCATACCATGAAGTTATAGGAAAGAGTAATTGAACGGAGATTAAGACAAGAGACTCATATTTTAGAGAATTAATTTGGTTTGATGCTTTGGAGGTCAACCATGAAAGCAGTTTATCTTCTACGAAGATTGATGGAGAGGTATCGGAGGAAGTAAAAAGACTTGCACATAGTTTTCATTGATCTGGAGAAAGCGTGCGATAGGGTACCGAGAGAGATCTTGTGGAAGGCTCTGGAGAATAAAGGAGTTCGTATTGCTTATATTCGAGCAATCCAAGATATGTATGATGGGACTAAAACTAGTGCGAGAACACAGGGTGTAGTCACAGAATATTTTCCTATAACTATAGGACTGCACCAAGGGTCAACTTTGAGTCCATATCTTTTTACCTTGGTCTTGGATGTGTTTACTGTGCATATCCAAGAGCCGGTGTCACAATTCATGTTTTTTTGCAGATGATATAATCTTAGTTGGAGAGTTGAGAGAGAAAACAAATGAGAAGGTAGAGCTATGAAGACGAGTTTTGGAAGAACATGACTTTCGTCTAAGCAGGAGTAAGACGAAGTATATGAAATGTAAGTTCAGTAAGAAGCATACTAATACTAACTTAGCCATGAAAATTAGAGACCATATCATACCACAAGTCACATGGTTTAGGTATCTTGGATCTATCATATAAAATGACGGAGAGATAGAAGGAGATGTAAATTATAGGATTCAAGCTGGATGAATGAAATGGAGGAGTGCTTTAGGAGTTATTTGTGATAGAAAAATGTTTCTCAAGCTTAAGGATAAATTTTACCGCACAACTATAAGACTGACGATATTGTATGGTACTGAATGTTTGACAGTAAAAAGTCAGCAAGAGCATAAAATCAGTATCACTGAGATTGGGATGTTGTACTAGATGTGTGGTTATACAAGATAAGATATTATTAATAATGAATGCATTAGAAACAAAGTTAGGATAGCACTTATTATGAAAAAGATGAGAGAATATTATCTTAGGTGGTTTGGACATATAAGAAGAAGGCTCTTAGAAGCCCTTATAAGAAGAGTAAATCAAGTAAAAGATAGTCTAATAATTAAATGTAGAGGGAGATAAAAAATGATTATAAGTAAAATGATTTAAAAAAATTTAAATTTAAATAATATTTCTAAAAATTTAATTTATTATAAGGTACAATGACATCATTTAATCCATATAATCGACCTTACCTAATGAAAAATGACTTACTTCTTGTTATTATTGCTGTTTCAACATAATTTTAAACAACTTGCAAATCTAAGTACAGTTAAATCTCATATAATAACAAAGAAAATGCTATGCCACATGGAAAAAGAAGCCATTTTCTTAAAATCAAAGTTGGAAAGACAGCATGGTGGTATCTTTTGTACCGAAAAGAACAGTTCAATTTTTGTTTTCAAAAGAGTATATGACAATTTTTATTTAATTTTATTGAGATTGGTGTCCTGTAACCCATATTCCTCGATTTCTTTGGTGATCTTGCGTTTTGGCTGGTTGTAACTTAAATGTTCAATAGGTAATATATTTCTATTGTCCATTTATTCAAAAATAATTTTAAATTCTCTTAATAATTTTTTATCAATTATCTTAATTATTATATTTTCTAATTTATTTAAGTGTTATTTTTACATACTAATAAAGTATTAATTGTTAATTTTTTATTTTTTTTATATTTTAACAATCTCAACTACTCATAAAAATTAAATAAACATAATAAAATAAAGTAATTAATTAAAATGAATAAGGATAATTTAATAAAAAAATTCTATAATTAAGACTTATTTTAATATTTTAAATTCTTTTATATTGTATCAAAATAATATTTAAAATAAATCGAAAAGAATAAATAAATATAATATTAAATAATTTTTTTGCTTTTAAAATAACAAATACATTTATTTTTTTATTTAATATTTTATTTATTAAATAAAAAAAAATTAAGATATTTTTTAAAAGAATATAATAAAACTCTTTATTCAAATAATTTATATATTCCTACATCATTTTTTAATATTATTTTCTATACTTGATTAATGATGTATAAATTTATAGTTAATTATGTGTATTAATTAGTTAATGATTAAATTTAAACTTCAATCCTACACTTAATTAATTACAAATTTATATATAATTAATCAAATATAAAAATTAATGTTAAAAAATGATGTAAGGTGATTATTTCTTTTATTCAAAGATGTCCTATGCATGTGGGCGGTGGTTATAAACTTATAATATAAGGGAATGATATGCTGCACAAATGACCTGGTTTAACTTGTCAAATAATTATAATGATAATTGTTACGAATTGAGTGAAAAGATAAAAATAAAGAAAAAGATGATTTTTTTATTTTTTTAAAAGTATAGATATTGTATATATATTTTTTAAGGTTGTGTAATTGAGAAAGAGAAAATAATAAGAAAAAATAAATATAATAAATAATATTAAATGAAATATAAAAAAAGGTGTATATATTATTTATAGTAAAAATATTAAATTGTAAAAACAATTGTGATATAACTTTTAAGTTGTGGATCCTATTTTTATAACTATATATCACACTCTTTTAGCTTATTAAAAGGATTATTTTGCTTTCGCAATACAATTCGTACAACATTTTTGGTCATAAATAGTATTATTTTATTTTATTTTACAAAATTCTACTTTAAAGGTATGCTTTACAGAAAAAAAAACGTAAAACTAAAATTATCTAAATTGAATTGTAATATAAGAAAAATTCTAAAGTATTTATGAAGTAATACTTTAGACAAATTTATAATCATTTAAATTTGATTTTAAAATATTTAATTTTAATTTAACTGTTTATATGATTATAAATGATCATGTATTCTAATTTTATTGAAGTAATGTAATACTTCAAATCTCTCGTAATATAGACACCTATAGAGTTGTGGTTAGTAGTAAATTTAATTTGGTACACAGGAATGATGATTACTATAAGAATATAATCGTGTTCCCAGAAGACACGACCTTGGATTTTTCGTACCTACTACCTAGTGACCTTCCTTGACGCTTTTGGGAGTCTCAAGCATGGGATTCTCAGTGGCAGCTTCCTTGGGTTCCCATATTGTTCTGAGAGGCACTCATGAAACAAGAATCAAGTGCCAATTATTCTGCAGAACAGAACAGAATAATACCATTAGTTTCAAGTTCTCAAAGTATAGGCCCATTCATAGAGGAATTTTTCTAAGCAAGCAACAGTCAATTGAGTTTGATGAGAGGAAGAGCCCAAATGAGGTAACACCCATTTTAGCATTTACAATCTTCTTTTGACACAGTTGTTAAAGTTAGTGGCTTTTGCTTATCTGTTTTTCTTGTGCATATATGTGGTGGGAATTGAGAAAGTAGAAACCTATATCTGTTGGGAGAGCTTCTGATTTGTTGGACTGCTTGAAGAGTAGCTACATCCATGTAAATTGGAATTTGTTCCATCCAATATATATATAGAGAGAGAGAAGAGTTTCCAGTTTTACTATGATGGGATGCTAGAAATTGGTATTCTGGAGAGCAATTTCAATTTGTTGATGGAAATGGAATACCTTTGCTGAGGATATTCTTCTTCTTCTTTTGTTGTTATTGTTATGTGGATGTTAAGTTTCTGGATAGGGAAACAGAAACATACAAATGTGTGGGTTTTACGACTGCTGTAAGCAAGGTTGTACAATTGGCCAGAGACCTTTCAGAAGTAGTTGCAATCAAAATTTGTGAAAGTGATAGCAGGGATCTTTGCTGGGGTTCCTTTTATGAAAGACACAAATGATAATAGGTGGTGATTCTTAATGAGATTGCCGATGATTGATTACTGATTAGCATTTTTCTTCAGCTTATCTTGGACCTAATTGTTGACAATACTATTATCAAAGAGACAAAGACAATAAGATTTAATAGGATGACATCACAGAAGAATCCCAGAGTTTCAATTTAAATTGAAATACATTGGGGCCATGTTTACCATTTTTTTGGGTTAAACATGTTTACCTTTTTTCTTCCTTGATATTTTATGAAAAATTGTGAGTTTGAACAGAAATTCTTATTTTCTTTCTAGAAAATTTAAATATGACTTCCTTATGCTGTTTTCTACTAATGTTATTTGTAATTTAGTAACTTAAGACGCACTTCTACAAGGGTTCATGTTGGTTGGTCATGGAACTTAAATTTTTCAATGGGGTTTGAAATAGTTATTGGCTTCTATCATTTCTACAAGCACTTGCTAATTTGCCGCCATGAAGTGTACTGATTCTGAAATTGGTTTTCATTTTCGTTTTCATTTTGTGTTTTTGTAATATCATGGATAGATCACATTTGAGGTAGTGAGGATCAGCAATGTGAGATGCAATTTATGATGGGCTGTGTTGCAGAACCTAGGGGATAGTATATCTAGTTTGGACTTGTGATATATTGTTGGCTTATTCAGGCAAGTGCCACCCTTAGGATTCTTGGACTTCACATTCCGACCCATGGTGCCTATAATGAGTGCAGCCCCTGGGTGCGTGATGCAGCTCTAAGAAGCAATAAGGAAATAATAGCTCGAGCTTTTATGGTATGCGCAGGGTGTTCCTCTATGCTGCTAACTTATTCCTTCTTATCTAACTATAAATATCAAGCATATTTGGAGTCCTTTGGAATTCCAGTGAAAAGCCGTGAAACTGACCCCTCACTTTTGGTTTTGTATTATTACAGGTTAGAGAAGAGATCAAACAATGTTATGAACTCATAAACAGATTAGGGAGAGGAGTTTTATATCTGGGTTCTTCAAGGATGGGGCCCAGCCATTCACATTACGTGCAAGCACAAGGGCTGGCTAAAGAGGCAAGTAAATTCTTACCATAGCTTCCTGCCTGTTTTCTTGCATACTTGCTGGTCGGTATAAGTTCAAATTCTTTTGACGGTGAATAACATTGTTATTTCTGGTATATACTATGATAGTGGCAAGGGTCTCCTTTAGAAGTTGTGATTATTCTTTTACAAAATGTCTTGCTGGGCAGATAGCAAATCTTTTGGACTGCACTTCGTGGTCAGGGGTTGGACCAGGGCTAATGGACGCTGTTACTCAAGGTGCTCTGCAAGCAGGAAAACCAGTTGGTGGTTTCAAGATAGGAAAAGAAGCTGGGGAATGGACAGCATCCAACTTCCATCCGTACTTACCATCAGAAAATTACCTTACTTGCAGGTAATCTACCACCATTGCTTGATTGCTTATTCTATAGATTTGACTGCAGTCAGCTGCTTAGACTGTTTTGACTTTCGAGTTTAGGTTTTTCTCTGCAAGGAAGCACGGACTGGTGGATGCTGTAGTGAGGAACAATTCATTTGATAAGACTGCTGTTGTTGCTCTTCCTGGTGGGATTGGCACTCTAGATGAGGTGTTTGAGATACTGGCATTAATTCAGCTCGAACGGATTGGATCAAAGCTTCCTGTTCCCTTCCTGTTGATGAACTATGATTCATTTTATTCAAAGCTGCTCGACTTTTTAAATGTTTCTGAGGATTGGGGCACTGTCTCTAAAGGTGAGGTTGCGTCATTGTGGAAGGTTTGTAACAGCAACTCAGAAGCTTTCACTTACCTGGCAGATTTCTACTGCATTTCTCCCACTGCCTCAAGTAAGAATGCAACTAAATTGTATAGCACGCATGAATCACCTTCCTGATAGGAATTTTGCTTTCCTTGTTTCTGAATACTAAGTAATTCTTTTCTGTCTCAACAAAGCTTGAACTGTAAAATATTCTTATAAACTGTTGCGATACTACCATGTTTTATTGTTGTTTTGTTGTCTTTTGACATGTGCGGCAATAAGTGCTAATTACATATAAAATGTATCTTCAGATTCATCTGTAGTCTGCAGTTGTAACTTGGATAAAGTGGAAAAAGGAAATGAGTTTTCTTGCCCTTTAGGTTTATTTCTCAACTCTCTCTATTGTTGTTTATATTCTTATTTTTGTAATTTATCATTGTAATAAGCTCTTAGTGTTTTATTATTGTCATTGGATGGTCATCATCTTTCTGACTTATAAACTTTTGATTCTTGTAACTACTATCCCAAATTATGAAGTTTGTACTTTTTTGGGAAGAGTTGAGAGTTTTGAGACTCAACTAGATATTTCAAGTTTCATTAAAGAATATCCAACTTCCTTGGAGAATTGGATCCTGATGGAGCATGCAATTTAAAATAGCTCTAGTAACACTGCTTTCTTGCCATTCTTGTTTTTACCAATTACATGTGGACTGGTCGTCCTGAAGTATGGATTGATGATGGAGATAATGGGACTTAAGAGTATGAGTGAAACATCAGCTTGTCTGTGTTATTCTGCCTTTTTACAGGTCACACTAATTTGGTTTCCATTTCCTACTGCCTGTCAGAATTGGGCTATCCAGCAATAACATAGAACAAAAGCTGGGCCTAAGGATCATTGATGGAGGGTTGCATGACCTCGGTCAAATGATACATCAAGTTTAAACCGAGGTTGCAGAATGTTACATGCAAGAAATATGAAACGTGCACTGAAAAAGTTAATTTTCCGGAAGTCTCTTGATAATATTTCTCTGTAAAAGATGTTTGACCAATTTTAGAAAAAAGGTTATAAAAATACGAAGCTAAAAGCAAAGCTATAAGCTCTATTTTGATTGTGGATGAGGATGGCAAATCAAGACAATCAGTAATAAGGTATATCCTTACTAAAGTATGATAGATAAAACCTTATTAATTTTTATAGGTAACTTATCAGTGTTTTGAAAATGGAAATTAATGTTGATACAATGTTAATGTTAAAAAAAAATTCACTTACATCTAATGATGTATTGTTATATTATTTAATGAATTTGACATTTTTTGTGGTTGTTGACATTGTCAAACTCATTAACCCTTTGTTTGTTTCAAGAGAAAAGGGAAGGAGAGAAAATGAGAGGAGAGAAAATGGTAAGAATATTCCATTTTCTCCTGTTTGGCAGTGGAGAGAAAATAGAGAAGAGAGAAAATGTGGTGGTGGGATCTACGTTTTCAGTTTTCTCTCCTTAGATGAGGAGAAAATAGAAGAGAGAATGTGATAATTTAGTGAAATGATCATTTTACTCCTATCCAAACTCCCATTTTCTATCTTCTCAATATGAAGGGTATATTAGTCATTTTATATAATTCTGTTTTCTTTCTTCTCACTTTTCTTCTCAACCAAACAAAAGAAAGAAAAGTTTTTATTTTCTTTCTTTCTATTTTCTCTTGATCCAAACAATAGGAGAGAAAATACAATTTTCTCTCTATTTTCTATCTTCTCTATTTTCTCTCTTCCCATTTTCTCTCCTCATCCAAACAAAGCATAAATGAGTTGTTAACATAAGATTGAATGATAGTGCAAAATAATTTTAAATTGATAATATATCAAAATTAAATTATTAAAAATATGATTATTAACATATTTTAAGATTTACTAAGGCATAATAAGTTAATAACATAAATTATTGTGAACTTATTTTTTATTAACTGTTAGTTTAATATTTTTTATAATGTTTATTTTTTCTATTAATAATTTTTTGTATATTGCTATATTATTGAAAGAGTTAGATTTTGATAACAAGTACTTAAAAACAAGGAGAAGGGGTTTCAAGGTCACTTTTCCATTTAATAATCAATTCGAAGAGGTGAGACAAGTTTTTTATTTCTTTAAAAAAAAAAGACTCATACAAATAACATTATAAAATTAATTTTAATAGATGAGACCCAATAATATATATATTTTAAAATCTCTATAATTACAATTGAAAAGTTATTTTACTTGACAATACTCAAACTAACTCAAAATTTTATAATTGATTATTTTAATATCAATATTTTATAATTGATTATTTTAACATCAATTCTTTTACCATCTAATCCAAAGAGTCACTCATAATATACTTTCTTTTATCATAAATGTAAAGGATTTAAATTCAAAGTAAGCTACATGTAAGTTTTTCTCGGCAAACATCCGTTATCCATTTTGTTACTTGCAAACAATTTTTCCCCCCCAAAACTCAAACTTTTCAACATCAACATATATTTCTTACTTTTTCTCTCTCTTTTATTCCTACACACTATCAAGTGTCTATATATATATATATATATTACTATGAACTCCTTTTTCTGTACGATTATGTTTTTTGTACATTTTTTTACATTACTTACATATTTAATAATTCATGTATAAATAAATAATAATTTTTGTGTATTAACTATTATGTAATAACAAAAAATATTAATTAATGTGTAAATAATTCATAATTAACGTACAAATAATTAATGATCAATATATATTATGTAATGACTCAATCACTAATTATTTATACATCAATATATGTTCTAATCACCAAAATAATATATGTCAATCACTAATTATTTATACATAAATCAATTATGTAAAAGTTCTATAAATATACTTTTTCTATCATCGAATACATAAGGCAACCATCTTTGAATAAATGAAGAATAGAAACATATTAGTTATTACCGTTCAAATTACAAGTTACAACCAGTCAAAACCTAAACAGTAATGCTATATAACCAGAAAAGTCACCCAGCGTTTGCAACCTAACTTATTTGGCATCCTATATGCGTGCATTTTACGGTAAGTCAACAAGAGTCACTGTTTTTCATTTTTTTGATTTCTCTCTCTCCCTTCCTCCCTTCATCACTCTCATTGTCTGTCCTCGTCCTCTTTCTACTATCAATGGTAGAATTACCTTGTCCATTTTTCATTATAGTACACTATCATTATCCTTTTTATTTTCACCTAAGTTACTTTTCGATAGAAAAATATGAAAGTTGAAAATCCATTCTTTTATTCTTTCTTTCTATTAAATCTTAATTCTGATTTCATTTTTGTTTTACCTTCATTTATTTCTTCAATTTTCTAACCCTTTTGAACCACAAAATTTCTGACTGTTTTTAATTTTATCTCTCTTACTTCGATTTTGATTTCAATTGAAAATAAATTTTTTATTATTTTTAATATTCTTGGTTTTGATTTTGATTTCATTTAAAAAATTCTCTTATCTTTCATGAGTTTTGATTTTCACAAACTAAAAAAAATCTATTTTTATTTGAATAGCAATATGACTATTTGAATAAAATAACTCTAAAAATAAAATAATTTATAATTATTCAAATAACAGTACTTAAAAATAAACTGATTATTCAGATAATAATATTATTATTGGAATAACAAAACTTAAAATTATGGTGGAGTCTCTGGTGCCGTAGGGGTACCGTACCTCTAATAGGACAAAAGATATAAAATAATAATAAAAGATAAAATGGGAATATCAGAAGGAATAGGAGTAATGAGTAAAGAATTAATAAAAATGATGGATGAAATTAATAAAAACATAATAATATTAATACAAAACACTAATAGAATTGCAAACTACACATGTGACAGAATACAAAATGGAATAAATAAAATAAATAATATAAGAGATACGCTAAGCAATATAAATAAAGGAAAAGAAACTGATGAAAATAAAAATATTAAAAAGATTGAAGAAATTTTATTATAATTAGAAAATCTTTTAGAAGATGAACAAAATAATAGAAATATAATTAGAAAAGATTTAGAAGAATTAAAAATTAAACCAACAGAAATAATCAAAATAAAACTAAAAGAACAAATAGAGATAGAACCTTCAAAATTTCTAAAGCCAAGTAACCTCATGGAGGAGATAAAATATGAATATATCGAACTAGTAAAAAAATTAAATGATATTAAAGAAATTCAACAAATTATTAGAACAATTAAAAATAGTAGAAGAAAAAAAATAAACAAATGCAAAATATAAAATAAATTGAAATAAATAAAGAAAATGAAGAAGTAATATTAAATTATAGACTTTAATCGAATAAGATTATGATGAGATATTTATGAAAAAAAGAGAAACAAGTGGAACAAAAACTAAGAGAAAATGGAAAAAATATTGGGAAAAACCTGATGAATACTGGGATAAATATGAACAAGAAACAATGTATAATAAAGGATATGCTAGAAAAGATGGTAGATGGACTAAGATTTAAGAAGAATTCAAACCTCGATATGAAAGCTTTAGAATTGAAAATAAATAAAATATTGATTGTGTAAGAAATAAAGAATAAGTACTATTACAATGGACTAATAAAATGACTATACTTATAGCAATAGATGAGAGATTCAGTGGATTAAGCTTGTTAGACGTAAAAAAACTTATTGGTCTATAAAACAGAAGGAAATGTATAAAGATTTCTTATAAGCATTAGTGATGAAACATGGTACCAATACTCAAGATCTATAGGAAGTAATTAGGAATTTGCTAGACTAATTATGCATTTAATCTATCAAGAATTTATAGGATATAATTCTATTGAACATAGAGATGAAGTAAATAGATTTCTCCATGAAAAGGCAAAAACACATCTAAACAAAATGCAAATATGCAATATGTGTGAAATTGATAGTTTCATATGTGAATACCAAAAATATTACTATCAATTAAATACTGAAACGAAACATATATATATGGATGTATTTATAGACAAATTACCATACCCACTTAACACAAAAATAAGAACTATCTGGCAAACTCAACCTATGGAAACAGCTAATATACTAGGAGGAATTATACAAATACTTTATCATGAATTAAGAGAACAATCCATACAAAGGAAAGCAATTAGACAATTAAATAAAGGAAGATTTACAATATGTTGTGACATACCAGAAATAGAAAAACCAAGAAATTATGGATGTAATCAAACTATAAGGAAAATAAAATACTACAAAAGAAAACCTAGATTAAGAAAAACTTATCCTAAAAGAAAAGCCTATAAAAATACTAAGAAAAAATATTTTAAGAAGAAAAGACAAACACATAGAAAATATTGTCCAAAAGGAAAAAAGAAATGTGTCTGTTAGATATGTAACGTGGAAGGATACTATGCAAATGAATGTCCCTAACGAAAAGAAAAAGATTTCAAAGAAAAAATAAAATAAATAAAAAAGGTCTATAAAATATACAGTTTAAAACCATTAGAAGAAAAACTAAGTAATACGAGAAAATAGTATATATGAATATTCGGAAGAGGAATTATCTTCAAAAGAAACAGAATCTAAATAGTACTTATATAAAAATTAAGATAAAAAAAAGTAATAAAGAAACTGAAGTCTATATAGACACTAGAGCAAGTATTTGTTTAGCAACAAAGATATTATTCAAAAAATAAAAAAAATTAGAAAAATCCTTAAAAATTCAAATTGCAGATGGATCAATACACCCATTACATTTTGTGGCTAAAAGAATTACGTTAGCAATTCAGCAAAAATTATTTATTGTTCCAACTATATACCAACAAGAAACTAGTTTAGACATAATCTTAGGAAATAATTTCCTATGATTATATTCTCCGTTTTGTCAATATTTAAACCATATATCACTCAAAACACCATATATTAGAAACACACAATTACGAAAAATAATTGAAATTCCAATTATTCACTTTTCTGAATGTCTTTATTCAAAAAAGCAATCAGAGTTTAGTAAATTGAAACGTAGTGAGATTGTGGAGGAAGTATGCCAAAAAATTCGCTATGTATTAATTAATTTAGAACTAGGAAGAAAAATCCCAGCCTTTATAGAGGAACTTTTAGAAAGAACATGTAGTGAAAATCCTCTTGACCCAAAAATTAATAATAAAAATATGGAATTAATTAAATTAAAACTAAAAAACCCAACAAAAGAAATAAAATGCAAACCCATGATTTACACAAAGCAAGATAGAGATGAATTTGCCAATGATATTAAAGAAATGGAAGATTAAAATTAATAAGGCCATCATAAAGTAAACACTCATCATAAAGTAAACACTCATCACCAGCATTCTATGTCAAAAATCATAATGAAATAAAATGAGGTAAAAGACGAATAGTAATTAATTATAAACAAATGAATGATGTGATGGAATGATATGCATATTATCTTCCAAGAAAGGATTTAATTATTGAACAAATAAGAAATATGAACTGGTTTAGTACTTTTGATTGTAAGTCAGGATTTTATCAAATAAGGCTTACAGAAGAATCTAAGGCTTTAACAGCATTTAGTTGCCCTCAGGGACAATATGAATGGAATGTACTCCCAATAGGAATGAAACAATCACCAGGTATTTTTCAACAAAGAATGGATTCAATTCTTAAAGAATTTAAAGATTTTTGTCTTATTTATATTAATGACATATTAGTTTTCACTAACAAAAACTTAAATGATCATTTTAAAAAAGTAGAATTAATACTTAATAAGTGTTTAGAACATGGAGTAGTATTAAGCAAGAAAAAAGCTATTTTGGCTCAAAATAAAATTAATTATCTAGGACTAGAAATTGAAAAAGAAAAAATAATAATGCAAAAATATGTATTAGAAAAACTTCAAAAATTTTCAACTAAACTAAAAGATAAAAAAGATTTACAGAGATTTCTTGGTTTACTAACATATATTTCCAATGAAGGCTTTATAAAGAATCTTGCTGTAGAAAGGAAGATACTTCAACAAAAATTAAAGAAGGATGCCCTCTGGTCTTGGATAGAGAAAGACGAAGCAATTATTACTAAATTAAAGTACTTATGTCAGGATCTTCCTGAATTATATCATTTGTCGGATGATGACTTAATTATCATTGAAACCGACGCATCCAATGAACATTGGGGTTGTGTCATGAAAGCAAAACCCCCCGGTCAAAAGAAAGAATTACTATGCCGATACATGTCTGGAACATTTTCAGGCAGTGAAATTAATTATCCTACTCATGAAAAAGAAACTCTAGCACTAATCTGTATGCTAGAAAAACATCGGATTTATGTGCTTGATAAAGAATTTATTGTCCGAACGGACTCTACTTATGTTGTAGGTTTTAAAAATATCAATCACAAAAGCACCTAGAAGCAAGGATGACTAATTAGATGGCAAATGAAGCTCGTAGAATACAACTACTCAATCTCACATATTAAAGGTGAAAAAAACGTGCTTGCAGATATCTTATCCAAAGAATGGAGTGAAGCACATTAGAGATGATCAAGCAACAACTGGAGCTAAAGGAAGCATTAAAAGCTCAAAAACTAAAGGAATTAGAGCTAATCGAAGCGGATATCAAGGTCCTTAATTTACAACTTAAGGCAGAAGGATTTCTTTCAGAAACACTCCAACAAGAAGAGAAAAAGATCAACAAGTGGTACGTAATTTTCAATGGACTATTTCCAGGAATTTATGATGAATGGTTCAAAGCAGCACCTTACTGCCAGAAGATCTCAGGTGTTGTACACAAATCATACCCGACCAAAGAAGAAGCAGAAAAGGCATTCAAAGAATATGCAGAAAAAAGAAAGAGAAAGAACTTTATCTTGGACCAAGAACATTCTTAGAAGCAACCAAAAATCCACCAACAAAACAATCACCATTCAAAATTCTAGGAAAAATTCCTTCTTCTCTAGATAATTTCCAAATTACTTCTAGAAAAGATCATGAATTACAAGTTCAATTCTCAGAAGAAAAATTCTGGGAAAACTTCAAAAGACTGGTCAATTGGAATGATAAAGAAAAGGTTAACTGTTTCTATATGGTTGATCAAAAACTTTTCAGAATCAAAGCAATCATCCTTCCTGGAGCACCACCGTTATTGGCATTCAATATGTTCCAATTTAGATTTATTGATTGTCTTTATTTAAGTTTAAATTTAGAAGAAATTAATTTGTTTCCTCGTAATTTTAAAGATGCAGTTCAGATGTTTAAAAAGAATATAGCCAAGGAACGAAGTATATTCCTAAAGTTCTACTCAGCTTATCCATATTTCATTACAAAACAGCAAGCCAAACACTTGGTCTATGTCGGAGTAAGCAACAATAATTTTCCACTCAAAGATGAACCACATGGAATTATCCCTAAAGAAGATCAAATCACTATCATGCTAACAAACCAGCTGGCAAGCATATATTCACAATGTCAAAGTATCAGAAAGGAATCATTCATAAAGACCTTATACAAAGCACCGATAACTTTACTACTCAGCAAAACGAGTGGTAAAACAATAAAGGAGAAATATATGAATCTTCTGACAAGATTTGAATTTCCTTTTTACTCATTCCAAGGCCCACTAATAGAATACAACTGTCCTCAACGGTTTGTATGCAATGATTAAAGAAAATGAGAACCACGCATGTGAAAGATGCGCAAAAGGCAAAGGAGTGACCGACACTGTGAATGCTTATGTCTCTAAGGCATGTCAAAAGGTTTTTGATGATAACAAAAGCAAAAGAGAAGATCAAGCGCAAAAGGAAAAATCAAGATCAAAGAAAGAAGACAGAAGGTTTATTTAGACTTAGGATATTAATGTTAAATGCTCTCAAGATTTCTCAAATGGTTTTTCAATATGTGATTTCAAAATAAATGGGAAATTTCAAAGATAAACATGGCTTTCAATAAAACCTGAGTTTCAACTTTAAATCTAACACTCTTAAAAAGGATTTATGTTTAAACAAGTACCTTGAGGTGTAGGAAATGACTTACAAGCATTATTGGACTTGAAAAATGTGTTCAAAGGCTAATGTAATCGATTACATAATGTTTGTAATCGATTACACATCAAACAGAAAGCATGTAATCGATTACATTAACAATGTAATCGATTACAAGCAAGTCAGAGGCCATGTAATCGATTACACAATATATGTAATCGATTACACAAAGCCCAGAAAGGCAAAGAACACGTTCGACGAGTAATGTAATCGATTACATTGATGTTGTAATCGATTACAAACAAAGTCAGAAGCCATGTAATCGATTACACCAATATTGTAATCGATTACACAAAACCCAGAAACTCAAAGAACACGTTCGACGAGCCATGTAATCGATTACATGAATATTGTAATCGATTACAAGCAAAGTCAGAAGCCATGTAATCGATTACACCAAGAATGTAATCGATTACACAGAGCCCAGAAAGTTCAGAAAACGTTGGAACAATAATGTAATCGATTACCTGAGATATGTAATCGATTACACGCATCCTGACAACGTCCAACGGCTATATTAAATGCATTAAATGCATGCCCAACTACCTCCAACGGCTCTATTAATTGAGAAACTTATAAATACCAAAGTTGGGTTCTTATTTGCGGTTGACCTTGAATCAAAAACTGATCATCAAACTTCAAAACGTGAATCAATCCTTAAAATCATTTCTTGCTCTGTTTTCTGACTAAAAACATGAAAAATCTTTGAGAGCATATTAGAGCTTCAATTTGTAAACACTTGCTCTAGAGAGAGCTTCTTTTATTTCAATCTTATACATTCTGAATAGTGAGGGTGAGGTATCCCTCAAGTATTGTAAAGGTGAGGTATCCCTTGGAAAATAGAGGCTCAAGCTTTTGGGTGAGGTATCCCATACTGTTGAGTGCTCAAGGTTGTAGTGGTTTTTCAAGCACCCATTGAAGCTTGAAGATATAGTGAAAAATCTCAAGGTGTTGCTTGGGGACTGGACGTAGATCACAAGTGGAGTGGTGATTGAACCAGAATAAACGACTGTGTTTGTTTCTCTAAACCCTCCTCTGCTTATCTTTGTGCACCTTGTTTCATTGTTTTATTTTGATATTGTCTCCTTGGCTATTACGTTCATAAGTAAAAGTGTTTAACTCACCTATTCAATTATCTCTCGATCATTCAATAGCTTCAACGAAAATTGATTGTCAAACGATTTGCGAAAGATTTGTGAACTTATTTTTAACTACTCAATTCACCCCCTCTTGAGTATTGAGGCCACTTGGTAACAAGTGGTATCAGAGCTAGACTCTTGTATAAAGAGCTTAGCAGCTTCAAGAGAAGTGATGGCTTCAAATGATTTTTCAAATGAAGGTTCTTCTATAAATAGACCTCCTTATTTCAATGGGGATGGCTATGCCTATTGGAAAGAAAGGATGAAATTTTTTATTGAAACTATTGACTTAGATGTGTGGGACGCAGTTGAAAATGGTGCTTTTGTCCCTACACAAACTAAGGATGGTGTGACAATTAATACACCTAGAAGTGATTGGACCGATGATGATAAAAAGAAGGTTCAATATAATTTGAGAGCCAAGAACATCATCACCACATCTTTGGGGTATGATGAATTCTTTAGGGTGTCAAATTGTAAGACCGCAAAAGAAATGTGGGATACCCTACAAGTAACTCATGAAGGTACTAGTGAGGTAAAAAGATCTCGAATAAATACTCTTACTCATGAATATGAATTGTTTAGAATGAATCAAGGTGAGAGTATTCAAGATATGCAAAAGAGATTTACTCATATTGTTAATCATCTCATCTCATTGGGAAAGACATTTCCTAATGAGGATCTTATTAATAAAGTCTTGAGATGTCTAAGCAGGAATTGGCAACCCAAGGTAACGGCGATTGCGGAATCAAGAGATTTATCAACCATGTCTCTAGCCACCCTATTCGGAAAACTTCAAGAGCATGAACTGGAACTAAGTAGGCTCAATCAAAATGAAGAACATGACAAAAAGAAGAAGGGAATTGCACTCAAGGCCACCTCTTCCATACTTGAAGATGATGATGAAGATGGTGAAGAGGATGGTGAAAATATTGAGCTAAGTGAGGAGAATCTTAGTCTCCTTGTGAGAAAATTCGGAAGATTCTTGAAGAAAAAGGGATTTCAAAGAAGACCACCCTTTCCTCAAAAGAAAGCATATCACAAAGGAGAAGGATCCTCTACTCCTCCAAAATGCTACGAATGCGGAAAACCGGGGCACATGAAAATGGAGTGTCCTATATATCTCAAGAAGACGGAGAAGTTTGAGAAAAGACCCTCCAAGGAAAAGAAAGGAAGAAGAGCATATATAGCTTGGGAGGACAATGACTTAAGCTCTTCCGACGATTCAGAAAATGAAGAAGCCCATCTTTGCCTCATGGCTCAAGGAGAAGAAAGTGGAGAAAGCGACACCGAGGTAACCTCTTCTAACCTAGAACCTCCACCTTCTTATGATGAATTGCAAGATGCCTTTCAAGAATTGCATGATGAATCTTTGAGGCTCACAAAAATGATTTTGTCTTCCAATAAAACAATCTCCCTATTGACAAAGAAAGTTTCTACTTTAACCAAGGAGATAAATGAACTTAAAATTGAAAATGAGACTTTAGGACTCATAGATGCTAATTCATCATGCATGATTTGTTCCTCACATGATAATGCATCCATATCATTACCTTGTTTATCATGCAAAGCTTTTGAAAAAGAAATTGAAGACTTGAACAACACTCTTGCGAAACTCACTTTTGGAAGAGACAACTTGAATGTGTTGTTAGGGAGACAAAAATGTGTTTTCCAAAAAGCCGGTTTGGGATTTAATCCAAACAACCATCAAAAGTCTTATAAGAACTTCTTTGTTTCCTCAAAAACTTCAAGTAGCCCATTTGTTAAATGTTTTCATTGTGGTAGGAAAGGGCATAGTGCATCCACTTGCAATGTTAGAAAGAACATAAACACCAAGGTTGGAATCAAAAGGGTTTGGGTCCCTAAAGGCACCATACCTAATTCTAACACACAAGTATCCAAAACAATTTGGGTACCAAAAGTTAAATCTTGAATGTGTGTTATAGGTGTGCTTGAAGACCAAGAGCTCAAGTTGGTATCTTGATAGTGGTTGCTCCAAGCACATGACCGGTGATGGCTCCAAGTTCTCTTCCCTTACACACAAGAAACATGGTCATGTCACATATGATGACAACAACAAAGGGAAGATTCTTGGAATTGGCAAAGTTGGTAAGATCCCTTCATCATCTATTGATAATGTCTTACTTGTTGAAGGACTCAAACATAATTTACTTAGTATTAGTCAATTGTGTAATAAAGAAAATAGAGTTATATTTGATTCCTCTTGTTGCATAATTGAGAGAAAGGATGATAAGCAAGTTAAAGTTGTTGGTCATAGGGTCAATAACATATATATGATTAGTCTTGATGATATTTCCTCAAATGATGCCAAATGCTTTATGAGTAGAGAAAATGATTCATGGTTATGGCATAGAAGAATTGCTCACATTCACATGGACCACTTAAACAAATTGGTCTCTAAAGAACTAGTAATTGGTCTTCCAAAGCTCAAATTTGAAAAAGACAAACTTTGTGATGCATGTCAAAAAGGAAAACAAGTAAAGGTCTCTTTTAAAGCTAAAAACATAGTTTCAACTTCTAGACCTTTACAACTTTTGCACATGGATCTTTTTGGACCCTCTAGAACTATGAGCTTTGGTGGAAATTACTATGCATTAGTGATTGTGGATGATTTTTCTAGATTTACATGGACATTATTCTTGGCCCACAAAAATGATGCTTTTCAATCATTTAGAAAACTTGCCAAAGTTATCCAAAACGAAAAAGGTTTTTGTATTGCATCCATAAGAAGTGATCATGGTGATGAATTTGAAAATCATGAATTTGAAACTTTTTGTGATGAACATGGCATTGAGCATAATTTTTCTGCCCCTAGAACACCACAACAAAATGGTGTTGTAGAAAGGAAAAATCGATTTTTAGAAGAAATGGCAAGAACTATGCTCAATGAGGCCAATCTTCCTAAGTACTTTTGGGCGAATGCGGTTAACACCGCTTGTTATGTTATGAATAGAGCCCTAATAAGGCCAATTTTAAAGAAAATCCCATATGAATTGTACAAAGGAAGGAAACCTAATGTGTCACATTTTTATATTTTTGGATGTAAATGCTTTGTTTTGAATAATGGAAAGGATAACTTGGGTAAGTTTGATGCAAAATCTGATGAGGGAATATTCATTGGTTATTCTATTCATAGCAAGGCCTTTAGAGTCTATAATAGACGAACTATGACCATAGAAGAGTCCATACATGTTGCATTTGATGAAACTAACCCAAATGAGCCGAGAAAGGAACTTGTTGATGATGTTGCAGAAATCTTGGCAAAGACGCACTTGGAAAATCAAGAGATAGAGCCCAAGAAGGAAGAAAAGAGACTCCTTGATCATACATGGCAAGAAGATTCAGAAATCTTAGATCTACCCAAGGAATGGAGGACTTCAAGATATCATCCTCTCGACAAAGTGATAGGTGATGTATCAAAAGGGGTAATCACTCGAAACTCACTTAGAGATGCATGTAATCATCTAGCCTTTGTCTCTCAAGTTGAACCTAAAGACATAAATGAGGCCATTAATGATGAGCATTGGATCTTGGCCATGCAAGAAGAACTAAACCAATTTGAGAGGAATCAAGTTTGGAAATTAGTTCCAAGGCCCAATGATCATCCTATAATTGGCATCAAATGGGTCTTTAGGAACAAACTTGATGAACGGGTTTAATAATAAGAAATAAAGCTAGGCTTGTAGCTAAGGGATATAATCAAGAAGAAGGCATAGATTATGAAGAAACTTATGCTCCCGTAGCTAGATTAGAGGCCATTAGAATGCTACTTGCATATGCTTGCATCATGGATTTCAAACTCTATCAAATGGATGTCAAAAGTGCTTTTTTAAATGGTTTTATACAAGAAGAGATGTATGTAGAACAACCTCTTGGTTTTGAGGACTTTGAAATGCCCAACCATGTTTTTAAATTGAAAAAGGCCTTGTATGGCTTGAAACAAGCTCCTAGAGCTTGGTATGAAAGGTTGAGCAAATTTCTTTTAGAAAAAGGCTTTTCTAGAGGTAAAGTTGACACCACTCTTTTTATAAAACACAAAATGTATGACATTCTTCTAGTTCAAATCTATGTTGATGACATTATATTTGGAGCTACTAACAACTCTCTTTGTAAAGAATTTTCAAATATTATGTAAAGTGAGTTTGAGATGTCTATGATGGGTGAGCTTAACTTCTTCCTTGGTCTACAAATCAAGCAAACAAGAGAATGAACATTTATAAGCCAATCCAAGTATTGCAAGGAGCTGCTCAAGAAGTTTGGAATGGACAATGCCAAGCATATGGCTACTCCTATGGGCACCTCTTGCTATTTGGATAAGGATGAAGGAGGTAAATCGGTAGAAATTACAAAATATAGAGGTATGATTGGCTCACTCCTTTATCTCACTGCAAGTAGGCCTGATATAATGTTTAGTGTATGCATGTGTGCTAGATATCAAGCTAATCCTAAGGAATCACACCTAAGTCTTTGTTAAGAGAATAATGAAATATCTAATAGGCACATCACAAATGGGTTTATGGTACCCTAAGGGAGCCTCATGTAGTCTTATTGGGTACTCCAATTCGATTTTCTTTGGATGCAAAATGGATCGAAAAAGAGCACTAGTGGGACATGCCACTTGCTTGGAAGCTCACTAGTTTTTCTTGGCACAAAGAAGAAACAAAATAGTGTGGCATTGTCCACGGTTAAGAAAATTTGAATATGTTGCGGTGGGAGTTCTTTGTGCTCAAGTCCTTTGGATGAAACAGCAACTCTTGGACTATGGTCTTAAGCTTGATCACATTCCCATAAAATGTGATAATACTAGTGCAATTAACTTGTCAAAAAATCCCATTTTGCATTTTAGAACTAAGCATATTGAAATAAGACATCATTTCATTAGAGATCATGTTCAAAGAGGTGATTGCATACTTGAATTTGTTGAAACAACTAAGCAATTAGCTGATATTTTCACCAAACCCCTAGCAAAAGAAGCATTTTTCTACATTAGAAATGAACTGGGTATATTGGACCATTCATGCATAAATTAGATATTTCTTTGCATAATCCTAAAACAAATGCCTAAGCTTGAGTTTTTTCGCATAATTATGCCACATTTCTTTGCACAATCTCGAATTTTCATTATATATTTGAATCCCATACTAACTTGAGCGTCGGAGGTTTCCCCTAAGTTGTTTTGCAGGTGCTCCCTCGTGACCAAGACTCCCAAGCAATTAATATCCTCAACAAAAATGGTGAAACTCTTGGTAAAAATGGTAATTTCAATTAATTATATGAAGTGAATCATAACATGAATTGATTATATGTTTAAATGATGATTTGAATTGATTTAAGTCGTTTTAAAACTGATTTGGATGGATTAAAATTGATTGTATGCTGTTTGAAACGCAAGATCTGAGTTAAAGAGTCTTGTAATCGATTACAATGCCTTTGTAATCGATTACACACAGTTCAATCACGCGTGTAATCGATTACACACATTTTGTAATCGATTACAACCAACTCAGAACTCGGTGTAATCGATTACATCAACTATGTAATCGATTACAAGGTTCCCAGAAAGCATGTAATCGATTACACTAAAAATGTAATCGATTACATACCCACCAGAATGCATGTAATCGATTACACACACAATGTAATCGATTACACAGGGTTTTTAAAAGGTTCCTGACGCGCGTAGAGCTCATTTCTGTTTGGGCCTGTTCATCTTCTTCGTTCTCTCCTTCTGCTCCCACGCACCTCAAATCTCCAAATTTTCTTTTCTCACTCAAATCTCCATCAAAACCAGTCATTTCGCCTCTCTCAATCTCGGAAAACCCCTCTCCACATAGGCCATCGATCAAATCCCCTCACATCCCTCATCCAAATCTCCCCATCTTCTCTCACGAACACCTTCTCCACTTTTTTGACCTAATCTCGTCCCTCTCTCTCTCTCCTCACTCATCCCCAACCATTTACCACTCATCCCTTGCTTCTCCTTCTCATCAATGGTGAATCCTCTCATCGCTCGAAGCGCCCAAGAACAGGGCTGCTTGTTGGAGGTTCCTCCGGTAGCTCTTCACGCAATATATCCGGCCGGACCTCACGAGGCACTTCTCCCTTTGTGAAGAAAGTGAGTTGTTCGGAAGAACTTCCAAAGCTTCGCAAAATCATCTCTCCTGTGTATCTTCCCATCACCTTCTGCGAGAGTGAACCTTTAGAGAGCTTTAGGACAATAGAAAATTTAGGCTTCTTTGGGATTCCCGAGCATAGAGAAGGCCATCTACCCTAACCTTGTCCGAGTCTTTTATGCTAACCGAAGGTTGAGGATAATTGCATAATTTCGAAGTGAAAAAGCAACAAATCAAAGTTAACAATGGCAAAGTGGTATAGGCTTACCAAGCTCACTCGATGGAGCTCGGCCCGTGGAAATGCCAAAGTCTGGGGGCATGAGTTTGAGCATAAGGCTGCTCTTCTCTCTTTGATTAGGACTGGCTACCACCTCTCCAGTGATCCTAAACGAAGAATAATGGCCACTGGCCTCACTATGAAAAACAAGGTTCTCCATTACCTCTTGGTTCGTGGATTGATTCCCAGAGGAGGGAATTACTCCCAAGTCCTCAAGGATGATGTAGTGGCATTATGGGCAATGACCACAGGGCACCCAATAAACTGGGGATACTACATTCTAGAGCATATGCTGGACATCAAGAAAAAGAAGAACTCTGCTCTCCCCTTCTCCATGTTGGTCACCACAATCCTTGAGTACTGTCGCATTTCCCTGACTGAAGAGTCCAAGGACACCAGCTCGAAGGGACCCCAATCAATTGGTGCATACTCTGAAGAAGCTTTAGCTCTACAAGATGGAAGATAGGTGGCATTACATTACTCATGGCACATTTGGTCATATCCATCACGATCCAGATAGTGATGATGAGGAGGCTCGCACTCGCCTCTGCTCCTGCTCCAGCTTCTCTTGATCTTCTGCTCCAAGAAATGCGCAACCTGAGCGCCAACGTAAACACACGTATGGATCATATAGAGCAAAAGATCGACCATCTTGAGCTGAGGATGGACTACTCAGACCAGGAGCTTGCCTCCATTCGATCCCTCCTACGTGGACCTCCTGTTCCTGTGAGTCCTGCTGCTGCTGCACCCCCACATCCTCTCGCCCCTCCAGGATCCCTATCCTTCATTTGGTCCATCTGGAGTTCCTGCTGATGATGAGGAGCTTCTGGACTCTGACGACGATCTTATGCCCAGCGATGATAACATTGATCTAGGAGACTCTGCTGCGGATCCAGAGGGTGAAGTCTTTTGTGACAGCGAGGACACTGATAGTGATCATGGCCTATTGCCTTGATATTTTTTCTTGTATTGATGACCACCTTGTACTTATTTTGTTTTAACTCTGATTATATAAAATTGGTATACCTTTATGGTTATATTTTGTTTTTGCCTACTAGTTTGTGAATGTTTGGCTTTTAAAATATTGATTGGACTGATCTTTGTGGATTTTCTGTTATGGCAAAAATTTGGGAATCATGAAATATAGCTGTCATGCTGTCTATTTTTTCTTAAATGCTTATGTCTTTTTGATAATGCCAACGGGGGAGAAAATGAGAAAAAATGAAAATGAAATTAAAGGTTGCATGAGTACGGGGGAGTTATTGATCTTTAAGTTATTAAGCTTTTCATATGCAAAATCTAACCCAATATCATGCATAATCTCGGGGCGTGACATTGTACCTAAATGACTATGATATACAAATGCAAAAACTCTTTCTTTTTCCTATGATCAGTTTGTCATCATCAAAAAGGGGGAGAATGTGAATGCTTATGTCTCTAAGGCATGTCAAAAGGTTTTTGATGATAACAAAAGCAAAAGAGAAGATCAAGCGCAAAAGGAAAAATCAAGATCAAAGAAAGAGACAGAAGGTTTATTTAGACTTAGGATATTAATGTTAAATGCTCTCAAGATTTCTTAAATGGTTTTTCAATATGTGATTTCAAAATAAATGGGAAATTTCAAAGATAAACATGGCTTTCAATAAAACCCGAGTTTCAACTTTAAATCTAACACTCTTAAAAAGGATTTATGTTTAAACAAGTACCTTGAGGTGTTGGAAATGACTTACAAGCATTATTGGACTTGAAAAATGTGTTCAAAGGCTAATGTAATCGATTACATAATGTTTGTAATCGATTACACATCAAACAGAAAGCATGTAATCGATTACATTAACAATGTAATTACAAGCAAGTCGAGAAGGCCATGTAATCGATTACACAATATATGTAATCGATTACACAAAGCCCAGAAAGGCAAAGAACACGTTCGACGAGTAATGTAATCGATTACATTGATGTTGTAATCGATTACAAACAAAGTCAGAAGCCATGTAATCGATTACACCAATATTGTAATCGATTACACAAAACCCGAAACTCAAAGAACACGTTCGACGAGCCATGTAATCGATTACATGAATATTGTAATCGATTACAAGCAAAGTCGAAGTTATGTAATCGATTACACCAAGAATGTAATCGATTACACGAGCCCGAAAGTTCGTAAAACGTTGGAACAATAATGTAATCGATTACCGAGATATGTAATCGATTACACGCATCCTGACAACGTCCAACGGCTATATTAAATGCATTAAATGCATGCCCAACTACCTCCAACGGCTCTATTAATTGAGAAACTTATAAATACCAAAGTTGGGTTCTTATTTGCGGTTGACCTTGAATCAAAAACTGATCATCAAACTTCAAAACGTGAATCAATCCTTAAAATCATTTCTTGCTCTATTTTCTGACTAAAAACGTGAAAAATCTTTGAGAGCATATTAGAGCTTCAATTTGTAAACACTTGCTCTAGAGAGAGCTTCTTCTATTTCAATCTTATACATTCTAAATAGTGAGGGTGAGGTATCCCTCAAGTATTGTAAGGGTGAGGTATCCCTTGAAAAATAGAGGCTCAAGCTTTTGGGTGAGGTATCCCATACTGTTGAGTGCTCAAGGTTGTAGTGGTTTTTCAAGCACCCATTGAAACTTGAAGATATAGTGAAAAATCTCAAGGTGTTGCTTGGGGACTGGACGTAGATCACAAGTGGAGTGGTGATTGAACCAGGATAAACGACTGTGTTTGTTTCTCTAAACCCTCCTCTGCTTATCTTTGTGCACTGTTTCATTGTTTTATTTGGATATTGTCTCCTTGGCTATTACGTTCATAAGTAAAAGTGTTTAACTCACCTATTCAATTATCTCTGATCATTCAATAGCTTCAACGAAAATTGATTGTCAAACGATTTGCGAAAGATTTGTGAACTTATTTTTAACTACTCAATTCACCCCCCTCTTGAGTATTGAGGCCACTTGGTAACAAATACAATCAAAGAAGACGTTTCGTTAGATGAGGCAATAATCGAAGAGTGATGTAAGCTCTTACGTCACTATGTAAATTATTTAGGCATTTGATGTAAGCACTTACGTCTATAAGGATACTCTTGTAAATTAGCTTTAGGCAAATTAGCTTATAAATAAGACCTTTTATGCTGAGGCAAGGCAGAGTTTTTCAGAACAAAAATTCTTAGATCGAGATTATTTTTCTTTAGGAGAAACCTTGTGCTAGTCTCTCATGAGGACTAGTCGGGCACTTGAGAGTGTGTCCAACCCTTTGTACTTATAATCACTTATCAATAAAATTCTCTATTTCTACTCATTTCTTTATCAAAATCCTCTTAATCAATACAACTGCGGAAGCAGCAATGGGCTTGAAGAAAAAGAACAAATTGAAGGAGAGCAGTAGAAAATTATAATCTTCAAACAGGTATGTTTATCAAACTCATTTCTAATAATTATTCTCAATATCATATACTAGAAAGGGTAAATGGAATTATTATGCTTGTACTAATTGATACTAGATCATGTCTCAGTTATGTAAGTAGTGATTTAGCAAGTAAAATTGAAGTAACGAAACCTAGAACAATAGTACAATATAATCAAAATGAAAATACATTTAGGGAAAAGACAAGTATAAAAATTTATTTCAATTCAGAAGTAAAAATTCAAATTGAAATCTATGTATTAAAACAAACAAGTACTAAATTACTATTAGGAATAGATTTTTTGGAACTGGTAAAGCCATATGAAATCAAATCTAAAGAACTAATCATGTCTTTAAAAGATATGAAGATAGAAATTTTAAGAATTAATTTAAGTATTTTTGCTATAAAAGATTATTTAAATAAAACATTATAAATGGAAATCGAAAAGGAAGACGATATAGAACATTTATATACTAATGAAGAAGAAGGAAACTATAAAGGAAATATTTTAATAAATAAAACTCTATTTAGAAAAATACAAAAAGAAGAGTTTGATTTAACAAAAATGCAAATATGGAAGGAAAAGGAAGACTTAAAAGAATATTAAAAAACTTTAACCAGAGAAAAATATCATTTATTATGAAAAATTAAACAATGAAACTCCAATGGATATAACTGATAATCAAGGAAATATGTGTTTACAATTATTAAACAAGAAAAAACTTATGGAACTAAGAGAAAAAATAAAGAAAGAAAATGAAAGGAGAAAAATTGGATACATTTATATAGGAGCAGTACATGTATTAATTAAATCAACCTTTCAAGAAGAAATTAATTCACCAATAGAACTAATTTTAAAAGATGGTAGAATTAATGATCCAAAAGATAAAATATTAAACGTAATAGAAGGAAATTTAGCATATGAAAAATTAAAATTTGAGGTTAGACCAAACATCGGAATACCATTAACTACTCAAAGATTGGAACAAACTTTAACCTTAGAACATAAATTTTTAAGAAAAAATGTAATGAGACTAGGTGATAAAATATTTTTAGTAACTTATTGTGTTAACTACGCATTAACAAATTCACACCATAGTATTACATTTAAAGAGAATGATAAAATAGATATTCCTTATTTATTCACAGATATTGAAAAAATTTATTATCCTAAGAAAAATGAAATAATGTAATTAGGAATATTTACAAATAAACTAAAATTATTAAAATTTAAAGAAGATCAAATTCCAAAATCAATTAGATTTAGTGAACCTAAAAGAACAAACGAAGAAAATAAAATTAATAAATTAGCGTCTACAAGTAAATGATTTGTCACAATATTTAAAACAGAGAATATAAAAAACCATGAATACATTAATAAAAATCTGCCAAAAATCAAGAATTGGTATCAACCTAAAATCATTAAAATAAAAAGAACAAAAATTAAAATAAGCAAGAAGAAAATTGATATCAAAATAAAGAGTGTAATAATAAAATGAGCATATTAAAAATAAAAAGACAAATAGAATTAGATATACGAATTCAACTGACAATTAATACTCTAAAAGAATTAAGAAAAAATTAAGATATTATATAGAAACAAAAAGATTAAATTTGAATAAAAATAAAGAAAAATAAAAAGAATAAGTTATTACTTAAAAAAATAAATAATCAATTACATCAAAAAAAGAAAAAATTAAAACAATTAAAAAAAGTTCAAAACATAAGAAATAACAAAGAAACAACCTTAAAATAAAAAATAAAAAGACCACCGATATACACAGATTTTGTGTTCCACCGATAAGCCACTTAAAATTATTAAAAACTTATACGTTATTCAAATAATAACATACAAATTTGTCAGAAAAATGATTTGAAATCTGTTTTATACTGTTTATATTCTTGTTATAAAAAAGAGGAAAAATACACCTACATAGGATGCCAATAAGTCAGGTTCGAAAAAGTCGAGTGACTCAATAAAAATAATAAAAGTAGATACTTTATCTTACTTTTTAAAAAAAAAAATCTATTCCTTTTTGGTACAAAAGATACCAGTCATACCACCGTGCTACCTTTACGAGTTGATACCACTTCTCACTACACAGCTGAAATCAGATCTAGACTAAAATGGCAGAACTTGCAGTGTCGTCCGCTTTGCAGCAACTGCTTCCACTCTTAAGGGGAAAAACCAATCTGCTCAGAGGCGTCCACAAAGGTTTTGAAGACATGAAAGATGAACTAGAAAGCATCCAAGCCTTCCTCAAAGATGCAGATAGAAGGGCTGCAGCTGAAGGTGACAATACCAGTTCGGGAATCAAGACATGGGTGAAGCAGCTGAGAGAAACAGCTTTTCGCATAGAAGATGTCATTGATGAATATATGATCCATGTGGGGCAGCAGCCTCCTCATCCTGGATGTGCAGCTTCACTTTATAAGATTGCTCATCTAATCAAAACTTTGAGGCCTCGTCATGATATAGCATATGAGATTCAGGACATTGTGTCATGTGTTCGTGGAATCAAGGAAAGAAGTGAAAGATATGGCTTCCAAATTCAGTCTTCCTTTGAACAAGGATCAACATCAAGTGGTTCTAGAGGGAGCCAAAATGTCAAATGGTATGACCCTCGAGAGGCTTCTCTTTACATTGAGGAAGCTGAAGTTGTAGGCTTTGAAGCCCCAAGAGATGAATTGATTGGTTGGTTGGTGGAAGGAGCAATGGAGCGCACTGTTATCTCTGTTGTAGGAATGGGAGGGCTGGGAAAAACCACTCTTGCCAGAAGAGTTTTTGACAACCAGAAGGTGACTGAGAACTTTGATTGTCGTGCTTGGATCACAGTATCTCAGTCATACACTGTGAAAGGGTTGATGAGAGACATGTTGCAGCAGTTATGCAGAGAAAGACGGGAGGATCCTCCTAAGGGTATTTCTGAAATGGATCGAGAGTCATTGGTTAATGAAGTGAGGAACTACTTGCAGCAAAAGAGGTATGTGGTCATGTTTGATGATGTATGGAACGTAAATTTTTGGGGTGAGATTGAATTTGCTGTATTTGATAATAAAAATGGAAGTAGGATATTAATCACAACCAGGAGAATGGATGTTGCACAGTTTTGTAGGACATCTTCTGTTGTTCATGTGCACGAGTTGCAACCTTTAACTCCAGAAAAATCTTGGGAACTCTTCCGCAAGAAGGCTTTTCAATTTGAATTTAATGGATGTTGTCCAGAAGAGCTTATTGATGTATCTTCTGAAATTGCTAAAAAATGCAAGGGTTTACCACTAGCAATTGTGGCCATGGGTGGTCTTTTGTCTACCAGAGAAAAAAATGCATTTGAATTGAAAAAATTGTGTCGAAATCTAAGTTCAGAGCTAGAGATGAATCTGCATTTAAGTGTTATAACAAGGATTTTAGCTCTCAGTTATGACGATTTGCCTTACTATCTCAAATCATGCTTCTTGTATTTTGGAATGTATCCTGAGGACTATTCAGTCGGATCTAAGATACTAATTCGACAGTGGATAGCTGAGGGATTTGTCAAACATGAAAAGGGAAAAACTTTGGAGGAAGTTGCAGAACAATATTTAACAGAGTTGATCCATAGAAGTTTGGTGCAAATCTCAGTATTTGATGTTGATGGCAAAGCTGAAAGTTGTCGAGTTCATGATCTAATACGTGAGATGATTGTTAGAAAAATGGAAGATTTAAGTTTTTGCCATTTTATTCGTGAAGATGATCAACCAACCTTTGATGGAATTGTTAGGCGCCTATCAATAGCAACCAATTCCAACGATTTGATGGGAAGTATTGAAAGCTCGCACATCCGGTCACTACATATTTTCAGAGATGAAGAATTACCAGAATCCTTTGTGAGGAGTATCCCTACAAAATATAAGCTATTGAAAGTACTAAATTTTAGAGATGCTTCATTGGGATATGTTCCTGAAAATTTGGGGAATTTATTCCACTTGAGGTATTTAAGCCTGTGCAATACAAATATACGGAGTCTTCCAAAGTCCATTGGTAAGCTCCAAAACCTGGAGACCTTGGATCTAAGGCGAACATCTGTTCGTGAATTACCAAGAGAGATTAACAAGCTTAGAAAATTACGACATCTCATAGCATGCCATCGAAACTTCGAAATAGACTATAGTATGTCCTGGGATTGGGAAACTGGGTTTCAAATGAAGGATGGTTTAGGAAGCTTGACATCCCTACAAACTCTACGCTTAGTAGAGGCAGATCACGGTGGAGTGGAGCTGATGAAAGAACTGGGAAAGCTGAGACAGTTAAGGCTATTGGCCTTGAATCATGTTAGGCGAGAATACCAAAGTGCCCTATGTGCCTCAATAAATGAAATGCATCATCTTGAGACTCTTGATATTACTGCAATAGCTGAAGATGAAGTCATTGATTTGCATTTTATTTCATCCCCACCTCAACTTAGGCAGCTTGTCCTACAAGGTAAGTTAGAGAAGTTGCCAGAATGGGTTCAAGAGCTTCAATATCTTGTCAGATTGTCCTTGTCATACTCCAAGTTAATTGATGATTCATTGAAATCACTCAAAAATATGCCAAATTTGTTGTTCCTCATGATGTGCGATGCTGCATATGAAGGTGAAAGTTTGCATTTTCAAGAAGGAGGGTTTCAGAAACTGAAGGATCTAGCACTCGCAAACTTGTATAATTTGAATTCCATTATTATTGACAGAGGAGCCCTGCCTGCTCTCAAACGATTCCAGTTACGAGATATCCCTCAACTGAAGGAAGTACCTTCTGGTATCCACCACCTATTGAAGCTTGAAGTGCTAGATATTGCTGACATGCCAAATGAGTTTGATGAGAGCATTGATCCTGATGGAGGACAACAGCACTGGATCATTGAGCATGTTCCCACTGTATATATTAGGCACAAGGTTGGCCCAAGGTTTGATGCCTTTGACACCCGCATTATTCGTCATTCAAGGTGCAATTAAGTTGTGAAGCTTCCAACTTGGGAAATAGAAGGTGTGCCTTTCTTCCAAATAACTACAGAATGATGCCGTTAGCAATGTCTAATTCAAATGCAAGCTTTATCTAATTCCTGAAATAATTTCTCTACTCTTTCTTCCCTTTTTCTTTTAGTATATCCTTCATTTTTCATGCTTCATGTTCCTTTTCGTCACTCATTAGAAATTAAGGATAATAATGTGTATTCAGCAATAACAAGTTAGAATGTATTGTTGTGTTGCCTCAAGAGCTATTCAGCTGCAATCTTTTCATTACAATCAGACATTTTTCATGCTCTGTAATAATATTGTGCTCTACTGCAGGTTTCCAGTACTGCTTAAATGGTCAGAAATTCAGATTCTCCATGTAGGCTTCCAGTACTTCCAGTTCACATTTCTCTTTCTTGGATTGCAAGACCTTATTTTCTCTAGTAATATGCTCTTTCATTTGCTAAACAAAAAGTTTCATGTAGCATCTTTGTTGTATTTTAATTTTTCAGGGCTTTTTGTTGTGTTGATTTTGTGATCTGCTTCATTTTACTCTGCCTCCTCTTTCTCGTGTGGATATTTTCATACTCATATCATGGTAACAAAACTAATCAGACCAATGCATATTATAATTTATGTGGACCTCAGTTCCAGATTATAATGGTTTGTGACTTGTATTATGATAAGAATATATTATCACGTTTAGTAATTATAACGAAAAGGAGACTATCCAAGTGATAGTGCATGTGATTACTAAGAGGCAACTGGGTTCTTCAAGAAACCAAGAAAAATTAACTTTCACAATGTTTCTTACAGCTTTCATAAAATCTGCCCTCTAATTAGCTCTCATCCCTTTTTTTTCTTTGGTTCAAAGGTAACAGTTAAAAAGGGAAAAGCAAACATCAGAGCATAGGGATGTGTTCTACTGAATATGTTTTTGTGTGTTATGTTATTCATGGAAGAGTTTCCAGTTTTACAATGACGGGATGGTAGAAAATTGTATTCTGGAGGGTACTTTCTATTTGTTGATGCAAATGGAATACCTTTGCTGAGGATATTATTCTTCTTTTATTGTTGTTGTCTTGTGGATGTTAAGTTTCTGGATAGGGGAACAGAAACACAAATGTGTGGGTTTTTTATGACTGCAGTAAGGTTGCACAATTGGCCAGAGACCTTTCAGAAGTAGTTGCATTGAAAATTTGTGAGAGTGATAGCAGGGGTCTTTGCTGAATGCTGGGGTTCCTTTTATGGAAGTCAGAAATGATAATAAGTGGTGATTCTTAATGAGATTAACGATGAGTGATGAATGTTTAGCATTTTCCTTTTGCTTATCTTAGACCTAATTGTTGACAGTACTATTACCAAAGATACAATAACAACAACAACTAAACATTTTCCCATTAAGTGGGATCCGCTACTATTACCAAAGATAATAAGATTTAATAGCATGACATGCACAGAAGAATCTGGAAGTTTCAATTTAAATTGAATTACATTGGAGCCATGTTTACCTTTTTTCTCCTTGATATTTTATGAAAAATGGTAAGTATGAACAGAAATTTTCATTTTCTTTCTAGAAAATTTAAATATGACCTTCCCTAAGCTGGTTTCTACTGAAATAATTTGTAATTCAGTAACCTAAAACACCCATTTCTACAAGGGTTCATGTTGGTTGGTTATGTAACTTAAATTTTTCAGTAGGGCTTGAAATAGTTATGGGATCCTAGCATTTCTACAAGCACTTGCTAATTTGCCGCCATGAAGTGTACTGATTCTGAAATTATTATTTATTTTCATTTTTGTTTTTGTCTTTTAGTTCATTCCACTTGTTGGTATTGGTGATGGCAAATATCATGGATAAATGACATTTGAGGGTGTGAGGATCAGCAATGTAAGATGCAATTTATGATGGATTGTGTTGCAGGACCTAAGGTATATTATATCTAGTTTGGAGTTTGGTCTTGGGGCAATATATTCTTGGCTTAATCAGGCAAGTGTCACCCTTAGGATTATTGGACTTAACATTCCAACACATGGTGCCTGAAGTCCCTTGGTGCTTGATGTGGCTCTCTGAAGCAATAAAGAAATAAAAGCTCAAGATTTTGTGTAAATGTATAATGGTAGGTGTTAGAAATAGAAAAAAGAGGTAAATATTAATAATTTGTATATATTTTTAAATGAATGTATATAAAAGGATTAGCTTCTATAGAAGAAGGTTGTTGTATAGAAAAAGAAATTAATAAAATATAATTATGTACTAAATTAATCTAATTCTGTACTAAATTAATTATAATCATCTCTAAAATTAATTGTGATCAATCATATTATAATTAATCATGTTAACATTCTTTCTCAAACTTAATTGGGTATAGAAGAAACAACTTGAGTTTAGAAACTAAAATGCGGCTAAGATGATGATTGAGTTTGAAATCTAGAATTTGGAGTTTGGAGTCTGGGACGAAATCTAAAATAGAGTCTGAAATGGAGTTTTGTCATCAGAATAAAGTCTAGAATTTAGGACGGAGTTTTGGAATGGAGTCCTGCCATTAGAATGAAGTCTGGAATCTAGGACGGAGAACAGAGTCTACCATCAGTGTCTGAACGGAGTGAATAGCGATGGTCTGGAGCGGTGTGACGAAAAAATAGTGACAGTGAGCGAAAGGATTGGACTAGAGTAGACTAAGATAAAGAGAACAACAAAACTAAATCTGGATTTGATGGTGATTAGGAACGATTATAACGAGTTTCACGAATTATACATAACAAAAAAGGAGAAATTTTTTTTAAGGTGGATATCACGTCTCTGATGCTATGTTAGTAACAGAAACCAAAAGACAAATATTGGTAATTTGTGTATATTTTTTAATGAATGTATACAAGAGGATTAACCTCTATTTATAGAAGAAGGCTGTTATACAGAAAAATAAAATAAAATATGATTATATATTAAATCAATTACAGTCATTCTTAAAATCAATCGTGATCAATCATAATCTCAATTATAATTAATTTAGTTAATAATAGACACTTGATCCTACATGTATAGGTTCTCTAGAAACCCTTTTATAGTAATGCGCTGGGAGTTCTTCTATGTCATTAGCTTATTCATTCATATCTAACTATATATCAAGAATTTTGTTACTGGCATACAATTTGGTTAACTATATATGCTGTTAACATCCGTTATCAATTTTGTTACTTGCATACAATTTTTTTACTGTGAACTCCTTTTTCTGTACAGTTGTGTTATTTGTGCATTTTTTTTCACACTACTTACATACTTAATAATTCATATGTAAATAAATAATGATTCTTGTGTATTATGTAATAACTAAAAATATTAATTAATATGTAAATAATTAATAATTAATGTATAAATAATTAGTGATCGATATATATTATTTAATGACTCAATCACTAATTATTTATGCATCTATATATATTCCTAACCACCAACATAATATATGTCAACCACCAATTATTTTTACCTGAATCAACTGTGCCAAAGTTCTGCAAATATACTTTTTCTATCACGACCACATAAAGCAGCCATCTTTGAATAAATGAACAATAGAAACTTATTAGTTATTACCGTTCAAATTGCAAGTTACAACCAGCCAAAACCTAAATGACAAAATCGAGAAGTGTGGATTAAAGAACACCAATCTCAATAAAAATAATAAAAGTAGACATTTTATCTTACTTAAAAATAATAATAATCTATTCCTTTTGGTACAAAAGATACCAGTCATACCACCATGCTACATTTACGAGTTGATATCACGTCTGACCTCTCACTACATAGCTGAAATCAGAACTAGACTAAAATGCACAACTTGCACTAAAATGGCAGACAATTATTTTCACAAGCATGATCTTATTTTTATTGGTACTACCAACTCTAACAAGCATGGTCTCTTTACAGAAAAGAGGAATCAGCATTGCTAGTCACGATTATAAAAGAAAAATGATGTTTATATATCTTTTTTTAATACATTATTTTTCATATAAATTTTTAATTATTATGATTAAATGAGAAAAAATAATAAAAAAATAATATAATTAATGGTACATGAGAGAATAGTATAAAAAATGATATAAAAAAATAATATAAAAAAATCATAATTGATTATAAAATACCTAAATGCTTCGTTTATACTTTATGCAATGTATCCTTATTCATCATAATCATAGTTTCTTTTTTCCCTTTTAGATATCTCCATATTTTTTGTGTGTAAGATTAATTCCTTCTGGTATAAAAAAAATAGGATAATATTTGGAACAAATTCTCTATCACACCTTTTTACACATTCTCTTCTATTAGGTCACGTCATACACTAAAATAACATTTAACCTCAATTAAAGTGTAATCAACTTTGAGTGACATGCAATCAAGTTTAAGTATTATTTTAGTATATGCTGTGGCCTAATAAAAGAGAGTGTTAAGAAGAGTGATAAAGAGTGTATTTCTAGCACTTTTAAAAAAATAATGTCTCTAGACTTAGTCCTCTCTTAAAAACACATTTTACTTATTACTGTACCCAATCTTTCATGAATGAATAGTCACAAGAGTCTTATAAGTTCTAACATTTTGTTTAATAGCTCTGATATTCTTATCATTAACAATGCATACACTTCTTTTCATACACTTCTTAATATCATTTATCATATTTTTTTTATTACTTTCTCTTACTAAATCTGACACTTTTAAAAATGGTGTCAACAATACATACATTCCTAAAAAAGATGTATGATGATATTTTTCCTTTGCTTAATTTATATGAAAACTCATTATATAAGATTCATATCTACTCTATTGACCATGCCATGCACAAGCAAATAATGATAAAAAAAAAGTGTTGATAGCAAGCATAATTTGTAGCCAAAATGCCAAAGCATTTAAAGTAGAGTCGTGCTATTTATCATGATTGATTTTATACAAATTGTATTACAAATTTGTTATCACGCTTTTGATAAATAGTCTCATTATTCGTCTAATTAAAATGCGTCTAACTTTATTCAATTCATTTACAAATTTGTTTTATATGCCGCAAAAATATTATAATCGCATACAAGATAATTTGACATCTCTCACATTAACATACGATATAAATACAATGTGTGTTTGATGTATATAAAATATTTCCCTTTGATAAATTAAGAGTGGGGCAAATAAGTAACAAAATTCAAATTGTGAAAATTTGTCGTTAATTTTGGAATTATAGATATCATATTGCAAGTTGTACCGGGTCGAGTAATTCTTGCTAGACACATACCCATGCCCCACTTTTACGCATTAACATGATGCCAAAACATTAAAATATAAATAAAAATAATACATAATAAATATTAGGCTTAAATATGTTTATTATTCCTTTAAATATATTAATTTTTAATTTTGATCTCTCAAAAATTTTAGTAACAATTTGTGTTCTTATAATTTTAAAAGTGAAATTAGTCATTGTTCTTATTTTAAAATAAGTGAAATTAGTTCAATTCAATCTAATCATATTAAGTTTTTCTTAACCCTTAGAATGAAAGAAGATTTAATATAAGGAAATTAATTTGAACCAATTTCATTCATTTTTGAAATGAATACAAGGACTAATTTTACTCACTTTTAAAATTATAATAACACAAACCATAAGAAAATTTTTTGAGGAACTAAAACTAAAATTAATATATTTAAAGGGATTAAAAATATATTTAAACTTAAATATTAAATATAGCCAAATAAAAGTCTTGGCTTAATACTTGCTTTGTCTAAGGTATTCATGAAGAATACTCCATTTTTGAATAAGTTTGTGAAAATGGTTAGTACCTGTCGCGACTGAGATCGCGACGGGATTGGCGACAAAAAAAGAGAAAAGAAAATTTTGGAAAATTTTTGAGAATTCTTAGGAGTTATCACCAAATTTTATTTAAATTGAAAAAAATATTAAAAAAAACCCTTTTCGGATTAAAAGAAAAAGAAAAGGTCTATGAGAATTATATTAGATTCGAAAGTCTATTTATGCATAAAGAAAGGTAAGAACTTAATCTTACTATACCCCTAATACATTTGTTCTAAGATATCTTAAATTAATTGTACAATCTTTTTAATAGCCTTAAAATTATTTGCTTTACCCTTCTTTGAAAAAAATTGTTTGAATTAATTGAATAAATAAATAAACAAATAAAAAGAAAAGAACAAAAAAAAAACATTGTGGACCTTAAAAAAAACCCACACAAGATCTAAAATAACATTAAGTTATACAATAAATTTTTATGACTTTAAATGATAATAAAGATAGTATAATACTATACAATTACCACCATTAGTCCTGGGGTAAAGTAAAAACTTTTTACCATTTATTATTTATTTTCTTTCATTTTGTCCTTTCTTTTATTTCATTTATTCACTCTTTACCTTTTTCTCATAGTAATAAAGAAACACTCTTTGAGCTCAAATCAAAAACTACTTATTGCACAAGATTTTAAGATAATATCAAGTTATACAATAAATTTTTATGGCTTGAACAATACTGAAGATAATATGGAGTTGCACAATCATTATTGCTAACCATTGCGTGGGTTAAAAAATAATATATTTTATGGATTTAAAAAAAAAAACTCATGTGAATTAAAAATAAAATTTAATTTATTACTTTTTATTATTTTACTATTTTGATAGGATTCAAGATAATATTAAACTATACAATAAATTTTAGAAAAAATTGAGTGAAGATAAAGATAGCTTGTACCGATACAATCAACATCACTCCTTACATAAATGCAAAAGTTTTTCGTAAATCATTGAGTGTAAGCTATTTGCGTCAAATGCAAGTGGCGTTCAACCACTAATATAAAAGCCTAAAATTACTAAACTTCATCAACCCGATTGAAAGTTAGCAGAATAAATATGTATACGTATCTTTTACTAAAGAACAAACATATAAAATATAATAAAAAGAAAGATATGAGGTAGTCTCGAAACAAGTCGGTCATACTTACCAAGTAACCATCTAATCCTGTTCACTCAAACAGAAGCATATAAGTCACAGGTCTCAAACAAAATATAGCGCGTGTTAAAAAAGAAAAAAAAGGGCTTACAAACAACACAATATCCATATGGCATTCAAAATGCCAACAAAGAAATCCAACAAAAGGAAACTCAAGTAAGGACCTCACCAATATTCTACCATAAGCTTTACCATCTTTTCACCTTCGATGTAGAGATCAAATGCATAATCCCAAAAAGTAAACAGTAAGGAACCTAAAACAGCAAACCCATGGTGCAAACCATGACTCCCTCATTTTGCAACTCACTTATTGCCTATTCGTTCACAGTTTAAGCAGAAAAGAAAAGAAACAAAACATGCTCAGGAACTTATGTAGACAAAACTTACCATTAAACCAAACAAAAGGGTATGATCCAACTAGGGGTGAGGACCTGTTTACAATTAAGACATCATGAGGAGAAAGGATTAACAATTAGCAGTTAACCAAATCAAACACACACAATCTTAAGACTTGACAAATACACACAATTCACTCAGCATTTTACAACTCCTACTGCTCTGTACCATTTGCAGGCTGCCATCACCTTTCTCCCATCAATAATTTCAAGCCAAAAAGAAAACTTTACAATGAAACAACAATCTTACTCACTTATAATGACTCAAAACGGAATTCAGCTCCCAATTCCCTGACTCGGCCTTAGGCAAAGTCTGATGTTCAAATTTCAAACAGAACAACACCTATTGGTTGAACAAGCATCATAATCAAAGAAAACAGAGGCTAAACACTTCTTAAATTCATTCCAAATAAAAACCTAAGCAAAAGAAACAAAACAGATTCAATCAGGGAAAAGAAACAAAAACAGGATAGAGAATGAAATTCTATGGGAAATCAGAAATTTGCAAAAAAAAAAAATCAAAACAGAATCCTTGAATCATAAAAAAACAACAGCACTTACTATATTAACCACACTACTAAACTACTGCAAGTCTAAGAACAATCTATGTTACATAAGACAAGCATCTACAACAAACTCCAAATCAGAACGAGGTCCTGAAAACTGACTAGACTTTTTAAAGTATTATGCATACTAAATTCACTCACTTACTGTACACAACAATGTATTTCTCCTTTTTTTTTTAGCACAAACAGATTCTCTATTAGTATTATTTCTCAACACTCTCCAAAATCAGAGAAGCAGTTGTTGGAACTTTACATAATTGCCTCCCATTTACAGTAAGCCCTTCTCTCTCTCTCTCTCTCTCTCTCTCTCTCTCTCTCTCTCTCTCAACCCAGATCTCATTGCTACAAATTCGCATTCATAATGAATTATCGGAGTGAATTGTGCTACTATGTTTGACGCGGTTGTTTCACTTTTTGGTGATTTTTGGTTTGGTGTTTTTGGATCTGGAATGTAGCGTACAAAATTTTGAGCCTTCAGATTAGATATGAAAATTTCTGAAAAGAACATTGCAAACGAGTTATTGACTTACTATGTTACTGTAGAACTTTTGACGTGAATGAATATATGATGTTGATATTGACTTACTCTTCTAAGCTTAGTAATATGATGAACGCAGTAATTATAGGTTAACTCCAATAGCACCTCTCTCAAAACGTCCCCATCTTCTCTTTTAAGCCTTGTTCACATAGCAAGCTCAAATAAATAAACAATGTTTCTGTTTGTTCATTTATACGAGCTTGGAAGTTTATGATTGTCAATAATTATGAGATACCAAATATGATTGTCTAGAAAGTAGAAACTGTCTTTTCACTTAAGTGTCTTGTGAAGATGACCAAAAAAATGTTATTGAACACAGAACATTAAAAATCTAACCCTTATGAAAGCTTATTTTTCTAAATCTGTAGAAAAATCCAATTGCATCTTAACTATCACCTGCTTTATCACATGATCATTGATTCTTATCTAAATACCATTCACAAATTGTTATAACCTGAAAAGGGGAGCCATGTAACGCATTGTTGTTTAGTTTGTTACCAAGATATAGGTGTAATGAATGAAAAAATAGACGAGGGAAAGAGCTAGCAGAGGAAAATTTAGCAGGAAAAAAAAAAAGCAAGGAAACCTTTAAAAATTAAAGAAATTACATGAAACTTTTTTTTTCTCCTTATTCTGAAATAGAAATGCATAAATCAACAGAAAATGAGGTGTTACAATCCTTGAATGAGAAAGTCTCATAACATGTTGAATAAATGATACATCATTCGTGTCCAATCACAAGCAAAATGTCTAGAATCAATAATTCATTCAGAGGTTTCATATGCCTTTGTTAAGGAAACCCAACTCCACATATTATCTTTATTTGGGGACAGAAGTAACGGAAAGACAAAATGCCGTTGTTGTGAAGGGGCGCCACATGGAGAATCAGAATTTCAGAGCACTGGAAGTCTAGCACCTACCAATTCAGAGCATAATATGATAACAGAACATTACAAAAGTGAGATTGTTTATAATGAAAAGATTTCGACAGAATAGCTCTTTTGGGCCTAAAACAATACTTTATAATTTGTTATAGCTGAAAAGGACCATGCAGCATAAAAAATGAAAACATACCAAAAGAAAAATGGAAGTCATAGTATAGAAATTATTTTAAGAATTAGATAAAGCTTGCATTTTGAATTGTAAACAGTAAACATTACCAACAACATCATTCTGCAGTTATTAGGAAGTAGAAAACACACCTTCTATTTCCAAAGTTGAATTTGTGATTTCTAATGCCTTGAATCACGAATAATGCGGGTTTCTTTGTCCCAATAATTTTGGCGGACTGAGTCAGTAATATTTACAAGGGGCACATGCTCGTTGATCCAGTGCTCTTCTCGAATGCTCATCCTAAATTCTTCAGGCATATTAATAATGTGGAAAACTTCGAGCTTGCCTAAGTGGTGGATACCAGAGGGTACTTCCATGAGTTGGGGGATATAGACTAACACAAACTCTTTCAGCAATGGCAGTGCTCCTTCACCGATAAAGATGGAATTCAAACTATACAAGTGTCTGAGTGATAGTTGCTTTAGTTTTCGAAACCCTCCATCTTCAAAATGCAAACCTTCTCGTTCATATGCAGAGTCGAGAGAGAGCAACAACAAATTTGGCATATATTTGAGTGATTTCAATGGATCATCGGTTAACTTGGAGGATATTAAGGACAGTTTAACAAGATTTTGGAGCCTTGGAATCCAGTCTGGCAACCTCTCTAACTTCCCTCGCAGGCGAAGCTTCTGAAGTACAGGCAGGGGTGAAATATAATGCAAATCAATGACTTCATCAAAACTTATTGCATCAATATATAGTTTCTCTAGCTGTTGCATCTCATTTATTGAGGAACATAGAATGCTTCCGCATTCTCGTTTAACATGAATCAAGCCCAACACCCTTAACTGCCTCAGCTTCCCAAGCTCTTTAATTAGCTCTACTCCACCGTGATCTGCTTCCACTTGACGTAGCGTTTGTAGGGATACCAAACCTCCAATACCATCCATCATTTGTATCCCATTATCAAAACCCCAAGACGTATGGTTAGCTAGAAGATGTCGTAGCTTTCTGAGCTTGTTAATCTTTCTTGGCATCTCGCGCACACGTGTCTGCCTTAGATCTAAGGTCTCCAAATTTTGGAGGTTACCAATGGAGTTTGGAAGACTCTCTACATTTGTTTTCCTAAAGCTTAAATATCTCAAGTGGAATAAACTCCCCAAATTTTTAGGAACATAATTCAGTAGAGGATGTTCAAAATCAAGTACCTTCAATAGCCTGTATTTTGTAGGGATTTGCCTCACAAAGTCTTCAGGTAATTCTTCACCTCCGAAAATATACAGTGACCGAATGTGTGAGCTGTCAATAGTTCCCACCAAATTGTTGGAATTGGTTGCTATTTTTAGGCGCCGAATCATCCCACTATTGACTGACTGATCATCTTCACTAAAAAATTGGCAAAAACTTAAATTCTCAATTTTTTTAAGGATCATCTCACGTAATAGGTCATGAACACGACATCTTTTAGCTTTGCCATCAATGCTAAATGAAGATACTTGCACCAAACTTCTATGGATCAACTCTGATAAATATTGTTTTCCAACTTCTTCCAAAGTTTTCCCCCTTTCATATTTGACAAACCCCTCAGCTATCCATTGCTGAATTATTTCGACAGATTCCACTTCATAGTCTTTAGGATACATTCCAAAATACAACAAGCATGATTTGAGATAGTAAGGCAAATCATCATAACCCAAACCCAAAATCTTTGTTATATCAGTTAAATGGGGATTCTTCTCCAGCTCTAAACTTAGATTTTGACAAAAGCTTTCCCACTCAAATGTAATCTTTTCTTTGCTACACAAAAGACCACCAATGGCCACAATTGCTAGTGGTAAACCATCACAATTTTCAACAATTTTAAAAGATATATCCATGAACTCTTTAGGACAGCATCCGTCAAAGTCAAACCGGAATGCCTTCTTACAGAAGAGCTCAAAAGATTTTTCTGGAATCAAAGATTTCAGGTCATGCACTTTAACAGAAGAAGATTTCATACAACGTTCCGCAACATCCCTGTTTCTGGTTGTGATAAATATCCTACTTGGTTTGTTATTAGGAATTACAGCAAATTCAATTTCATCCCAAAAACGTACATCCCATACATCATCAAACAAGACAACGTACCTCTTTTGGCACAAGTAGTTTCTCACTTCATTGGTCAATGACTCTCGATCCATTTTAGAAATATCCTGACGAGCCTCCCCTTTCTCTTCTTTGCAAAACTTCTCCAGCATTTCCCTTAACAGTCTTTCTACGGTGTAGGATTGAGACACTTTGATCCATGCATGGCAATCAAATTGCCCAATCACGTTGTCAAATACTTTCTTGGCAAGAGTGGTTTTTCCCTGCCCTCCCATTCCTACCAAAGAGATGACAGTGCGTTCTGATGGCCCATCTATCAACCAACCAATCAATTCATCTCTTGGGCCTTCAAAGCCCACCACTTCAGCTTCCTCAATGTAAAGAGAAGCTATTCGAGGGTCATGCCATTCTTTTTCAGAAGAAGATTGGAAGCCATATCTTCCACTTCTTTCCTTGATTCCACTAAGACATGATTTAATGTCCTGAATCTCAGGTGCTATTTGAAAACGAGGGATCAGAGTTTTGATGAAGTGAGCAATCTTACATACGAACGCCGTACAACCAGGATCATGAGGCTGCAGTCCCACATGGATTATATATTCATCAATTACATCTTCTATGCGAAAAGATGTTTCTCTTAGCTGCTTCACCCATATTTGAATTCCCTCGTTTGTGTTGTCTCCTTCAACTGCAGCCTTTCCATCTGCATCCTTGATGAAGGCTTGGATGCTTTCTAGTTCATCTCTAATGTCTGCAAATTCTTTGGGGACGTTCCAGAGAATATTTGCTTCTGCCACTAATAGTGGAAGCAATTTCTCACGAGCGAAGGACAACGCCAATTCCGCCATTTTAGACTAGCTCTGAGTGCTGCTGTATGGTGAGAGGAAAACTTTGTGTTATTCAAGATTTTTATAGCGTAAAGTCCATAGTGAGAGGATGACTTCGAATTTCCCCGAGTCATTCTTAAATATTTATGGAGCAAGTAGGAGACTTGGAGTCAGCTAATTTATAATTTTTATAAAACAATATGTTGATTCTGGATAAGGATGACGCTTTTTTTTGTATTTTTTTATTTAAATTGTGTTAAGTATTTTAAATTTAATTATAAGATTTATTTTTTAATTTATTTTTTATTTAATAAAATTTAAGTAAAAAAAAAGAAATAGGTGATCGTTAATTCTGTTGTGAAACATATTTTATTTTAAAAGAATAAATGTCTCATTTTGGTTGGAAGTAAATTTTTAAAGAGGTTTAAAAATGATTTAGTCTTATCCGAATTTTGACTTGATTTATTCTAACAGTCATATTCCAACGGTCATATTTTAACAGACATATTCCAACGGTCATATTTTAATAGCAATATTTTAACGATCATATTTCAACGGTCATATTCTAACGACCAAAATCTATTTTTTATAAATACCATCCATTTATTAAGTTTTTTAGAACAACTACTTCCTCTTCTTTAGATTTTCACTTCTATTCACTTTCTCTATTGGGTTTCGCGATTTAAAATTTCTTGTAGTTCTTGAATCCCTGTCAAACAGGAAGAGCCTGCAGTACCATGGGGAATTTTCGTTTATATTAAAATATTTCTTGAGGACAGTGTTTTGCACGCAACAGGCTTCATAGTTTTGCTAACTCGTTTCTTTGCTGATCAATTTTGACAACAATCTCAAGGATTATTGCTGCACATCAATACTATCCATGTAATATTTAATTTTACCTGTCTGTTTATTTTTTGTTATTTTTCCTACAATCTCCATGATACTGATATAACTTATTTTAAATGTGGAGTTTTTATGAGGAAATGGGTAACACAGTGGAAAGAGAAAAAGAAGCTCGTGGTGGAGGCGGCATAGAGGTGCACGATGCAACATGATGGCGACTGGCGTACAGCGAGACAGTGATATGGTGCGGATCGGATCTGTGCGCGTGAATTGGTGAGCGGGTCACCGGTTCTAGTTCCTGCACAGCGAGGATGGTGATAATTGGGCAGAGCGAGATATAGAGCGCAACTTTTCGGCACAGTGTGGCGCAACGAGTACGGTATCCGTGTGGTTTTGGACATAGGGGCAAAGGTGCAAATGGCGTTACGTGGGTTCACGCAATGGTTTTGGGTGGTGTTTGCTGTTGTGGTGCTGCACGGGTCATGGTTGGGGTGCGTGGACGACCGGAACATGATGCGTGGTGGTGGAACTGGGTTGGACTCGATTGTTGGCACGACCGCTGCAAGGACGTGGTTTGAAGATGGTGATGAGAACCTTTGAATGACTAAAATCTCACAGAGTAAGAAAGAGGGAAACAAAGAACTCAATGTGTAGAGTGAGAAGAGACTGAAGTTGCCGCTGCTCCATCACACGCTGTCGTAGTCCATCCACCAGGTACGAGTATCACTTTTGGGTCTGAGTTATAAGTTCTGGTTTCTTATGAGTTCTGTTATGGATTTACTTGATTCTGAGTTATAATATAAGTCTTATTATTGATTTTGAGTAAAACGATGAGCGAGATTGGTTTAAATTTTGAGTTATGAATTCTGCACTTTTGTGTTATTGGTTATGAATAAAATTTTTTGAGTTATGAAATTTGAGTCTTAAAATTTGCAAACCATTTTGATGACAAAAGTGAGTTTTGAAACTGGGTGTTTGGTCCACATGAATTTGATTATCTGATGTTCTGTTTTGATTGCACACAAACTGCTTGAAAGAATGCCAAGCTTACTTATGACCATACCGATGCATTGTTTGCTTGCTGGTTAATCTATTGATTTTATGTTTGGTCTTTCTTCATTGGAATTATATGACATGTGCAACCTCAATATATGGTTAAGTCTTGTATCAGATTTTTTATTACTAGACTCGTAATATGTGGATTTGATGATTCTAAAAGTTTTGTGCTTTATTTAAATAAATAGACGGTGACTGATAGGTTCGAATTATGTGGGTTTTTTTACAATAATTTGGTGCTCTATCTATTTCACAATTAATCCCACAAGTACATGATGTATTTTTTCTTTTTGATGTGATGTGAATGTGAGTTTGGATAATGACTTGGTATAAATATTTTTAAGTGTGGGGGTGTCTAACTAAAATTCTTTTACCGAACCAAGGAAGAGATAATGTGGTACTTCTAATTTTGTGAAATAATTTTTAGAAAGATATTTTCTGCTATTAGACGTGGAGTGTAAAACAAGTGAGAATTTTTTTTAAGTTCAAATATGTATAACGGGAAGTACCTTTGAGTTGGATATTATGCCCTTGTTGTTGGTCTTTGTTTTTATGTTGAAGTTGTTTTAAATTCAAATCATGATTTAATGAGTTTAGAAGTGAGTTAAAAGATTATTGAGTCTAGAATATACTATGATAGCATCCAGTAGTAGTGCATCACAATTTAAAAATGTTCAAATATTAATAGCATTTATGTACTTAATTTTTGTATGTGTTATAAATTAATTGAATAAATACACATATAATTCTTATAATAATTTATGTAGAGTTTAAAAATTAAAATAGAGTATTGAATATTTTATATAATATCTTATATTGTATCTCATATACCTTTATTATTTTGAATGAAATGTATAATTATATATGTATAAAGTGCAATAACCATGTAAGATTTTCCTGTTTTTGATGTCTATGAAAGTCCATAGTGAGAGGATGACTACGAATTTCCCTGACTCATTCTTATATATTTATTGAGCAAGTTGGAGTCAGCTAATATATAATTGTGATTAAAGAATATGTCGATTCTTTGGTTGTTTGAAGAGCCCAAGCTTGTCGGCGCCAGTTGTACCAATAGAAAAGGACCACGCTTGTCAAAACAACAGCGTGGTACGTATACTTTCACCTCATTGTTCATATATTTGGCTCAATATTTGTAACCTCTTACCTTGGTAAAACATTCTTTCTCTTAAAAAATATGCTGAACTTAAATTTAAATCACTTAATAGAAAGCTTATCAAAAGGAAAAAAAATCACTTAATAGAAAAGTTATAAAATTTTGTAAGTGTTTCACATAACTGGTGACAAGGAATAAATGATGTGATTATGTTAATGCTAAGTCATTATGTTTAAGCAACATATTGTATGATTCAAATACAATGGTAAATGAGTAAAAGATGCTACATTATCGTTTAGGTGTAATGAAAAATAAATAAGGACTCTTATATTTTTGTGAATAGGTGTAAGTAAAGAAATTAATTCACAATAGTATAATGAATTTTAGAACTTAGAATATAGACACATTTATAGGTAAATTAATGAAAATAGTTGACACCATGATTAAGAAGAAAATTAATTTTATGTGTCTACAAGAAATTAAGTGAGTCAGAGAAAAGGAAAAGAAACTCGACACTTCGAGTTTTAAGTTTTGGTACACTGATAATGTAAAATCTAGAAATGAGATAGACATAATAGTAGATAAGAATTAGAAGAATAATATTGTGGACGTGAGAAGGCTCGAAGATAGGATCATAACATTAAAGTTTGTTGTAGATCAGAAGACTTTTAATGTTATCAGTGCATATGCACCCCAAGTAAGATTAGACGAGCACTACAAGATAAAATTTTGGGAGGATTTAGAAGGTTTAATTTAGGGAATACCATTAGGAGAGAAGATTTTTTTAGGAGGGAACCTAAATGGTCATGTGAGGAGCGAATCTAGGGGGTATGAGGGTTTGTATGTGGGTATGGTCTAGGAGTAGCTGATGCAAAGGGCAAAACAATTCTATATTTTTCGATAACTTTTGATTTTATAATAACTAACACTTATTTTAGGAAACGAAAAGAGCATCTTATCACATACAGAAGCAGGGGTTCTTGCTCTCAAATTAATTTTTTTTTCTAATAAGGAAATCTAATAGAAAGCTTTGCATGCATGGCAAAGTCATCCATGGAGAGAACTTGACTACCCAACACAGAGTTTTAGCTATGGATGTACGAGTTAAGATGAGAGTAAAGAGAAATTATCGAGACAGAGTCCCAAGGATCAAATGGTGGCAACTAAAGGGAGGAAAACAAATGCCCATTCAGAGGAGGATTATGGAGGAAGAGATTTGGGAGGTACAAGGGAGTGCTAATGATATGTGGGACGAGATGACTAAAGGGATTAGTAAGATAACAAAAGAGATACTCGGTGAATCAAGAGGCTTTGGATCTAAAGATAAAGAATCTTGGTGGTGGGACGCAAGTGTATAAGATAATGTTAAGGTTAAAAGGGAATGTTATAATGTTTGACACGTGTGTAAAAATAATTAAAATTGGGAAAAATATAAGACAACTAAAAAAGATACTAAGAAGGCGGTAAACGAAGTAAAAGTTAAATCGTTCAATGAGTTATATCAATCTTTGGGAACCAAAGATGGAGAAAGGAATATTTATGGGCTTGCTAAAAGTACGGAAAGGAAGACAAGAGACTTAGATAAAGTGAAATGCATTAAGGATAAAAATGGTAAAGTCTTGGTTATGGAATAAGATATCAAGGATCGATGGAATGGTTATTTTCGTAAATTATTTAATGAGGGACATGAGACGTTAGGGGACTCATACATTCTAAACATTAGAGAGGAATACCAAAATAAAATATTTTATTGTAGAATTTCAAAGTTTAAGGTAAAAGAAGCATTGAAGAGGATAAATAATGGAAAACAGTCGGACTGGATAATATACTTAATGAGATATAGAAGTATCTAGGAAAGAAAGGTATATGCTGGCTTACAAAGTTATTTAACGAGATAATGAGGTCTAAGAAAATGCAAATGAATGGAAGAGAAGAACTTTAATCCCTATTTATAAGGATAAGGGAGATATACAAAGCTGTGTAAATTACAGAGGGATTAAGCTCATGAGTCATACCATGAAGTTATGGGAAAGAGTAATTGAATGGAGATTAAGACAAGAGACTCATATTTTAGAGAATCAATTTGGTTTGATGCTTGAGAGGTCAACCATGAAAGCAATTTATCTTCTACGAAGATTGATGGAGAGGTATCGGAGAAAGCAAAAAGACTTGCACATGAATTTCATTGATCTGGAAAAAGTCTACGATAAGGTACCGAGAGAGATCTTGTGGAAGACTCTGGAGAATAAAGGAGTTTGTATTGCTTATATTCGAGCAATCTAAGATATGTATGATGAGGCTAAAACTAGTGCGAGAACACAGGATGTAGTCACAGAAGATTTTCCTATAACTATAGGACTGCACAAGGGTCAACTTTGAGTCCATATCTTTTTACCTTGGTCTTGGATGTGTTTACTGTGCATATCGAAGAGCTGGCGCCACAATGCATGTTTTTTGCAGATAATATAGTCTTAGTTGGAGAGTTGAGAGAGGAAACAAATGAGAAGGTAGAGCTATGAAGATGAGTTTTGGAAGAACATGACTTTCGTCTAAGCAGAGGTAAGACGAAGTATATGAAATGTAAGTTCAGTAAGAAGCGTGCTAATACTAGCTTAGCGGTGAAAATTGGAGATCATATCATACCACAAGTCACACGATTTAGGTATTTTAGATCTATCATACAAAATGACAGAGAGATAGAGAGAGATGTAAATCATAGGATTCAAGCTGGATGAATGAAATAGAGGAGTGCTTTAGGAGTTATTTGTGATAGAAAAATGTTTCTCAAGCTTAAGGGTAAATTTTACCGCACAACTATAAGACTCGTGATATTATATGGTACTGAATGTTTGACAGTAAAAAGTCAGTAAGAGCATAAGATCAATATCGCTGAGATGAGGATGTTGCACTAGATGTGTGGCTATACAAGATAAGATATGATTAAGAATAAATACATTAAAAACAAAGTTAAGGTAGCACCTATTGTAAAAAAAATGAGAGAATATTATTTTAGGTGATTTGAACATGTAAAAAAAAGACCCTTAGAAGCCATTGTAAGAAAAGTAGATCAAGTGGAGAATAGTCCAATAATTAGAAATAGAAGGAGATAAAAAGATTATAGGTGAAATGATTAAAAAAAATTTAAATTTAAATAACATTTCTAAAGATTTAATTTATTATAAGGCATAATAATATTATTTAATCCATATAATTAACTTCACCTAATAAAAAAAAGACTTACTTCTTGTTGTTATTGTTGTTTCAACATAATTTTAAACAACTTGCAAATCTAAGTATAGTTAAATTTCATATAATAACAAAGAAAATGCTATGCCACATGGAAAAAGAAGCCATTTTCTTAAAATCAAAGTTGGAAAGACAGCATGGTGGTATCTTTTGTACCAAAAAGAACAGTTCAATTTTTGTTTTTAACGAGAGTATGTGACAATTTTTATTTAATTTTATTGAGATTGGTGTTCTGTAGTCCATATTCCTCGATTTCTTCGTTAATCTTGCGTTTTGGCTGGTTGTAACTTAAATGTTCAACAGGTAATATATTTCTATTGTCCATTTATTCAAAAATAATTTTAAATTCTCTTAATAATTTTTTTTATCAATTATCTTGATTATTATCTTTTCTAATTTATTTTAAGTGTTCTTTTAAAGAAAAAAATTGATCTATTATAAGTGTTATTTTTACATATTAATAAAGTATTAATTGTTAATTTTTTATTTTTATTTTTATTTTTATTTTTATATTTTAACAATCTCAACTACTCATAAAAATTAAATAAACATAATAAAATAAAGTAATTAATTAAAATGAATAAGAATAATTTAATAAAAAATTCTACAATTAAGACTTATTTTAATATTTTTAAATTCTTGCATATTGTATCAAAATAATATTTAAAATAAATCAAAAAGAATAAATAAAGATAATATTAAATAATATTTTTGCTTTTAAAATAATAAATATATTTATTTTTTTATTTAATATTTTATTTATTAAATAAAAAATAATAATTAAGAGATTTTTTTAAAAGAATATAATAAAACTCTTTATTCAAATAACTCATATATTCTTACATTATTTTTTAATATCATTTTCTACACTTGATTAATGATGTACAAATTCATAATTAATTATATGTATTAATTAATTAATGACTAAATTCAAACTTCAATTCTCAATTATAAATTTATTCATTAACTAATTAATATACTTAATTAATTATAAATTTATATATTATTAATCAAATATAAAATTAATGTTAAAAAATAATGTAAGATGGTTATTTCTTTTATTCAAAGATGTCCTATGCATGTGGGCGGTGGTTATAAACTTATAATATAAGGGAATGATATGCTGCACAAATGACCTGGTTTAACTTGTCAAATAATTATAATGATAATTGTTACGAATTGAGTGAAAAGATAAAAACAAAGAAAAAGATGATTTATATTTTTTTAGAAATATAAATATTGTATATATATATTTTTAAGAGTATGTGATTGAAAAAAGTGATAAAAAAAATAAATATAATAAATAATATTAAATAAAGTATGAAAATAAATATATGTATTATTTATAATAAAAATATCAGACTTGTAAAAACAATTGTGATATAACTTTTAAGTTGTGGTTACTATTTTTATAACTATATATCACACCCTTTTAGCTTATTAAAAGGATTATTTTGCTTTCGCAATACAATTCGTATAAAATTTTTGGTCATAAATAGTATTATTTTATTTTATTTTACAAAATTCTGCTTTAAAGGTATGCTTTACAGAAAAAAAAAACGTAAAAGTAAAATTATCTAAATTGAATTGTAGTATAAGAAAAATTCTAAAGTATTTATGAAGTAATACTTTAGATAAATTTATAATCATTTAAATTTGATTTTAAAATATTTAATTTTAATTTAACTGTTTGTATGATTTTAAATGATCATGTATTCTAATTTTATTGAAGTAATGTAATACTTCAAATCTCTCGTAATATAGACACCTATAGAATTGTGGTTAGTAGTAAATTTTTAATTTGGTACACAGGAATGATGGTTAGTAACAATTTTCTTATTATAATCAAGTTGTAAAAGCATACAGGGTATCTTCTGTACAAATATGATTTTCATTTTTCTATTTTCGTGACTTGTACGTCCACCAATAGAAGTTGGGATTTTGCTAATATATAATTGTGATTAATAACAAAAATTTTAGTATGAGACGGATAAGTTATTTTGAGCTATTGATTTATTATTAAAATAAATAAATTATTTAAATTAAATTTTTATAAATTTTAATTAATAATACTTAAATTTATATAAAAATTTAGTTATTTTTTTATGAATAATTATAAATATAAAATTTTATAAATTTTAATTAATAATTTTACATATACATAAATTTATATATAAATATTATTAAATAAAAAAATAAAGAATCCGCGCACCCAAACTTGGGTTCCTGATAGACTCCTCCGATTAACAAAGTTTGTTCTCGTGTTGTATGAAACTTGAGGGGACCATGCTTGTCGATGTTAGTTGTACTAAATTAAAAAAAAAAAAAACCAGCTATCTGATCTAATGATTTTTTTTAAAAACTATTTCCTTGTCTCGTACTTTCACCAAGGAAAATGTTAAATCTTATCGCCAAGACAAGATATCTACCGTTTTAACACTGGATATCGTTTCACTCGTACCACTACTTTGTGAATAATGCCAAATCATCTTTGTCTCTCTGTCTTTTTTTTTTTATATCGTCGTCATTAACCTTAGAAACACCTGCGTTCGTTAACTACTTTTTTGTTATTCGTTAACCAACTTTTTTCACGAACATAGAAATCATGTGATAAAATCTTGTATCATTAACCAACTTCTGTACGTAATTAATCACTTTTTTGTTTTTCATTAACCAACTTTATTTCTATAAAAATTGGTTAATTAAGAACAAAAAAGTGGTTAATTACGTACAGAAGTTGGTTAATGATACAATATTTTATCACATGATTTCTATGTTCGTGGAAAAAGTTGGTTAACGAAGAATAAAAAAGTAGTTAACGACGTAAAGAAGTTAGTTAATGGACGACGTATACCAAAATAAAAAAAAAAGAGAGGGAAAGCATAATTTAGTACTGTTGATAGGTGGCCCTCCGATGCAGAGATCCCGGTGTTAAACGAGTGTAGAGTAGATTATCACGATAAGATTATCGGGACCGTTCCACCAATAATGTGAAAAGACAAAACTTCCCCCAGCAAATTATATATGTGGGTCAGAAGACTATTTCGTTGTTCATTTTTTAAAAGGGGCCTTAGGTGGTGGTTGTAATGTAAGAAAATAAAAGAAAGATATTGCACCCAAAAACAAAAATAATATGGAAAGATTAAACTTATATCTTACTCTTTTAAAAATATAAGTGTCATTATCTTAGTTATTAAAAGAATTTGGTTATCAATTAAGTCATTCAATCATAGAATATGAGATCTTAATTTACGGATTATAAGATTAAAAAATTAAATTGATATTAATTTTTTTATTAAAAGATTAAATTAATATTAATTTTATATGATTGAGAAGCTAAATTATATATATAATATATATATATATATATATATATATATATATATTGTGAATGAGAGACAAATTGATGTTATCTTTTTTAGAAGACCAAATTAATATCATTTTCTTTGATTTTTTTTACAATAAAATAAAAAACTCATTAAAATAAAAGCCCTACCTCATTGTTCACAAATTTGGCTCAATATTTTTAGGCTCTTACCTCCCGTAAAAAAATTTTTCTCATAAAAAATGTCCACAACTTAAATTTAAATCACTTAATAGAAAAGATAAATTGTTGCAACATTGTTTTTAAAATAAATATAAACAATTGCAAATCTATTATAGTTAAATCTCATATAATGCCACATGGAAGAAGAGGCCATTTTCTTAAAATCGAGTTGTAACATAAATTCAAACAGCATGGTGGTATGTTTTGTACCAAAAAGAACAGTTCTTTTTTTTTTTTAATGAGAAAATATGATAATTTTTATTCTGATTAGTGTTATTTTGCAATCCATACTTCTCGGTTTCTTCTTTTTGGGTTTTGGCTGGTTGTGACTTGTATGTTTTCAACTGTGTTCCATCTTAGCTTTGGGTAGAGATGGTGAAAATGCTATGGTGGGTTCAAGAGTGATTTTAGTTAAAAAAACAAAAACAAAAAAACTTTTTTACAATGGTGATCACAACTTTCGTAGGGGTGATGGAGGTGAGGAAAATGTGACTTCATCTCTTGATTAATCATGAGGTAGTTATGAAGTACTCCAATGAGAGCATGTCACACGATTTCTTCTTTCACACTAAGTGAGTTCTAAGTTCTTTCTTTGGGCCTACTTTGCTAGCTCATTTAAGAGGGTACAGTCCACAACCCCTTAAGGTTGGAGTGATAAATGAGTAAACAAGCTTAAAGACCAAGGACTGATCTTGCAAGCCCATAAAACATGGAAGATATGGTTCACAACTCCTCAAACTTGGAGTAATAAAGGAGCAAATAAACTTAATGGGCTTTGAACTGTATGAGATAATTATTAATTGGAATTTTTTAAGTTTTAGTCGAGCATGACATTTAATGTTCAAGAGAAAACATGTCATTTGTAATTCTATAATTCTTTGAATAACTAAAAGGCGATCATTTAAGATTGATTAGTTTTTTTTTATCAATACTTGCTTTAACACATATTGACGTGGCTTCAACTCATAATGTCATGATTTATATCAGTTGGTCATCCTTAATACCGATCTACCTTTTACCTTGTAAAGATTGATTCGTAATGATATTGACGTGCCTTCAATTCATAATGTCATGATTTAACTTGGTTTTTGTGAGGGATGCCATGCTCATCACAGCTCGGAGGACCCTCTTTCTGGCATTTCAAGAATCACCATCAATCCAAGATGATGTTTATTGTCCAAGTTACTTCAGCATGGCAACGATTGTCTTCCTAGCATTTCTAGAATCACTTCCGCCTACGAATCCAAGGCGTTGCAGCACTGATACTGATAACTATGTGAAATAGAGTTATTACTCAAGCAATTCTTTATGTATTCAAAGGCTAGATCCTTGAGTTATGCCTTATTCTTATTCAATTCTTGATAAAAAGTGTATTGGGAATACTTATTCATACATTTTTATAAATTTAAATACACATTATCTTTTTCTATGAATGTTTGACTAATTTGATATTTGCTTACTTCCAAGAGCTTGCAAAGAGGCAAGAGGGAGCTTAAGGGAACAAGATGGATGAAGACATGAGTTTGTAAAGAAGCAAGGGGGAGATTTGTGCCTCGACTGCACAATCCAACAAAGTGTCGCGGCTACACACACATTTTGTTCCTTGGCACACTCATTTTTGCCGTGGCACTTCTTCACTTTTGTGCTGCGACACTTCTTCAATTTTGTGACATGGCTTCTTGAAACTATGTGTGGTGGCTCTTGCTTTTCTGTGCACAATTTCTTCATTTCCCGAGAATTTTATGACGCAGCTCTCACCATTTTGTGCTGCAGCTTCCCTTGGGCAGATGTCAACGTGCATATTTAAGCTCCCCTGATGCATTTGGACGAGATTTTTTCATATGCTAGTCAATTTTAGAGGGTTTTAGAGAGAAAAGCTCTAGTTTTTGAAGGTTTTTCCTAAAGAGAGAAGTAAATGATTGGTGAAGATTTAGAGGAGCTTGAAGAATCTCTGTTCGTCCATCAAGACACATTGTTCTTCTTTTCATCTTCTTTTTATTTGCATGATGAATTTGTTGTTCTCTCTTGGGATTGTTTTCTTTGTAACTATGATGTTCTAATTTTCTTTTCTAGGGTTCTAATGGATTTTATTATGTAATTTGAATTGATTATAATCCTTACCTACTCTTGTGATGCTATTGGTTATGGTTTTCTAATTTTGTGCTTAATGCTCTTATTTGATTGGTCATCATTTATGATGTTTTGGTGAACCCATTAAACTAGACATAGAGATTTGGATGTTGGACCATGAAATTAGATGATGTATGTTCAATTAAATTCAATTGTATGGATGAGTTGATTAGCCAATAGGATAGAAATATACCTTTTGGTCATGCATGAAACTTTTTCAATTCACATAGAAATATAGTGTTTTGATTAAGGTCCATAAATTTACAAGGCCATCGAAAGAGGTTTGTAAATGCTTAAACATGTTGGCTAACATAACCAATTTATGATCAAGAGTAATGAAATGATTGCATGTTGTCAAATGAAATAATAAGTGAAGTTAGATCTTAGATGCCCAAACCATTGTTTCTTCTCTGTTTATTTTTATCTTGTTACTTTATTTTGTTCTATTAATTAATCACTCAAATCAATTTGATTGCCTGGAATAGAGAGTAAGTAGTAATTGGTTAATACTTGGCATAAATTTTAATATAATCCTCGTAGGAATGATACTTGAATACTCATTTTTATTACTTGTCGACATGTGAGCTTGCGTAGTCTAGCAAAACAGATAACAGATACACACTTTCTAGCTCCCCTAGAAGGTGCTCTTAGAGGACCTAGATGTTGCCTCACCAAAACTCGCGGGGAAGGAGGGGGGATTCTCTTCAATGAAAGGAGTCTCCAGCCCATCTTGCCTGGGTTCCAGTTGAGGTACGACTGGTTCTAGAAGTGGGTCATGAGCAGTAGGGGCATATGCTAGACAGTTATTTGTAGATGGTGGGTTGCGTTTAGCAAAGGCATGGTTCTAATTGGTTGATGTTTGTCTTCTCCTCGTGTTAACCATGATGATGGTGGTGATTATCTTTTTTCCCACAGATGGTGCCAATCTTCAGAACTGGGTTTTGAGGGTTACCTAAGAAATAGAGAGTGGAAACCTTCGTGACACGGCAGCGACAACAGTAGTGCGAGGGGGTGGGTACCTACAAAAAGAACTCTGATGCTCAAGTTAATTTATGCGCAAGAGAGGTAGTGCATAGAATTGGGTGATTGATGCGTACCTTTTCCCCTTGCTAAGTATATGTATGAGCATATTAGGGTCTAACGAATCGTGGCATTCAATTTGAAGTGAATGTTGTTGACTAGAGTCCGAGAAACCGTTCTTTCTTACCATTAATCCCCTATTTATGTGAGATATGATTGACATTCATATCTCTTAAAGAGATTCTGAGGGATTTATACCTTGCGGATGGGCAGTTACGAACGCGCAGTAATATCTAGGTTCCATTCTAATGGGTCAGGTTGCTCTAGACCCGTGGTCCCATAACTCGGTCCAGAATAGGTACCATGTTCAAATCCTACAATTGTCTTTTTTTAAGCTTAAATTAAAAAAAAAAGAATAAACCATGTTCAATTTAGGTCAACTAGACCAAGCTGGTTATCGAGTCACCCGGGTTTGACCAAGTGAGTTAACAAACCCATTCTAATAAAGGATCGGACCAGCCGCCAGTCTAATCGATACAACTATGAGTAATATTGACGCTGCTGAAGACAACTCCAAAATTAGATAAGTCCTTGGAACCTAATTCGTAAAGTTGCATAGCAACAATACTGATGTTGTCGACAAAGCTCACAAGGCTTAACGAAACATGGGACACACATGTGACCTAGAAGATCTTCAATTACATAGCATTGATCGTGAAGCTTACCCACAATGGAGAAGTTATCTCCATTACATCCATTCAAATGCATGAAGTGCCACACGTACGCACTCTCTGAAGTAATGCGTTAATGGAGAAGAAAGAGTAACCACCAAGTACATATGACACAATCTTAAGAGCCATCAGATTTCTCTAGGATCATTGGATGCTGAGAGTAGTTACCACATTTATCTATAAATAAATATTTATCTATAAATAGAGAGGTCAGGTAATATTTCAAAAGGTCCTGAACGCTCTACACTCCTCACCCATATCAAGAAGACAAGTTACTAATGACCACCCTTTTCATTTTTTCCTTTCTAAATAGGAATTTATCTTTGCTTTATAGGAGAAGAAGCAGCTTGTACCTTATCAATCAGTTTGTACTTGGAATGATGTTGTAAGTGTTTTCTCAAGTTCAATTCAATTATCTCTTTTCAATACCTATTATTGAATGGCATACCCAATATTATTTCTCTGATATTCAATGGATGCTTAACACGATTACACGTTGTTCTTGTTGAATATCAATCCTTAACTTTACAAATGAATAATCAAGGTCGCTATTAACTCATAAATAAAGCAACTACGAGAGTTAGATCTCTCTCTCCTCTCGAACGTAAAAGGGTTGACATTCTAAGTTTAGGCCACGGGCCCAAGCTCCGTTATCAAATGATCGAGAAGGATGCATTTGCATTCCTCATAATGACACAATAGCTAAGATAATACTTCTAGTGCCAACCTGTTGTTAAGCAGACGAATCAACCTATCTGACAAGTCTTACATAAATCGAATCTCACTAGATGTATGATTGCGTGGTCCATGAAACTCTCTGAGTTTAAGATCATTTATGAACCTGGCCAGGCTATCAAAGCTCAAGTGTTGTCCGAATTCATTGTTGAGCTGACACATGAAACCCCCTTCTAAGGGAAACATGTGGACCATTTACAGTATTAGCTCCTCCAATCTCAAAGGAAGCAATTCTGGAGTGATCTTGGAAAATGGCAAAGGATTTATTATTGAGCACTCCTCGAAGTTCGAGTTATACGATGAACAACCAGGCTAAGTATGAAGTATGCATCGCTGAACTCACCATGGTAAAATGTAATATACCAGAAAGTTATGTTAGACTTATATAAGGTTACATAGGTAGTATGATACTTGTTTAGCATGTACGTTAAGTTTTGTGACAAACAGAGTTAGTTTATACACTTTGCTGCAACACAAAATGTGATAAATGGCCTAAAATGACTCAAAAAATAGCATAAACTGTTATTTGGAGGGAAAGATGTGTGGATAACTTGTTTCAAGGTCACAAGTGAGCTAAGTAAGGTGTGGTTAAAGTTTCAAGACAATCGAAGTTAATTTGATATTTTTAGGCATACTGATTGTGCATTTTAATGTTGGATTGACCCCAGCAGATATGGAAAAATAAAGAAAAAATGCAACAAGATTTTTAATGAATTTTAGGGTTTATTTTGAGTCTGTTGGAGGTTCGGAACCTTGATTCAGAGGAATCTAGGTGTTCATAGCAGATCGAGATTTTCAGTACCACATCAGTGGTAATCCTTTAAGAAGCCAAATGAGGCTTCCTTTCCTCATTTCCACAGCAGAGAGCAAAATAGAGGAAGGAGAGTGAGAAAAGAAGAAAAACCAAGGGAAGAAAGAGGGGAAAGAGGAGAGGAAAGGAAGGAAATCAAGGAGGAAGATCCAAGAGCAAGTCTAATGCTTCAAGATCTTCAATCAAGCAAGAGGTAAGGGTATTTTTCTATCTTTGATACTTAATCTTTTCTAGAATTTAGACTTAGGTCTTTAAAATGGGGAAGGTGAGTTTTAAAGAGGGAAAACTAGTTTCTTTAGTTGATTCTTGATTTCATGGATTGAAATTGGTTATTTCAACTTAATGGAAGCAAGATAGATGGATTTATCCATAGTTTGAGCTAGTTGCTTCTTGGATTTGAACCTAGGGTTTTAATGAACGAAGAGAGTGATTTTTGTTTTTGATCCAATTTTAGTGAATTGAGAGATTGTAATGATGTTACATGTTTAGAAGTGGTTGGTAGTGTTAGAAACCAACTAGAAACCAATTTTAGATTATTGGAAGCAGAAAAAATTCAATGGAACAGTGCAGAACCGAGGGTTTTCTGCAGAATTCTATAGAAAACCAGTTGGTGCCACAGTGTGAGTAGGAACTAGCTTCGAATGTCGCGACGTGAGTTTGAATGTCGCAGCATGAGATGCATAGTCTTGACACCCGAGAGCAAGGCGCCGCGGTATGAGGAGGGAGTGCTGCGGCGTGAGGGTCTGAAACTCACCAAAATGTTATTTTTTATGGTTTGAGATCTCTAGTTGCTAGAATCCTTTGTTATGTCTTTTTAAGAGTGTTAAGGCACTAGAGAGGGTATCTTGTAGAGAGAAAGACCTAGTGGCATACAAGGGAAGTTAAAGGAAGAGTTGTGCAATTTATTATGTATGGATTATCCTAGATGAAAGTTCAGTTTTTGAGTGACAAAGTGTTGCTTAGATATTACTTGGGAAGTGATGAGAAAGAGATAAAATAGTGTACAACCTAGTTGGCAAGAGTTAAGGGCCAAAGTGCCAAGTTGGCAAGAGTTGTATGCCATAGACCCTAGTTGGCAAGGGAGAATGTCATAGTGCGTGAAAACTCTTAAAGAGTGAAATAGAGTTAGTAATGCAAAGTTAGAAAGTGTACTAAGTCTAGTTGTCATTTGGATAAGTGTCGTAATGCATGAAATTGCTCTTACAAAGAAAAGATAACTTGAGTAGTGCAAGATGGACTTAGTATAGAGATATGTGGTGATTATGTTAGAGTTAGGACATAAATCCGCATTGTCACACACTTCACTTCACATGTACTTTCTATCCCTAGAGATCAGTGAGTGGAGGTATCCACTCAAGTTTGGTGGCGATATCCACCTAGTTTACAGTAGACTACTTGGTAAGCTACTTAGTAGTAGGAGGAGAATACTTGTTATAGTAACAGATTTTACTCCTACTTGTTAGGCTATAAGAGGTCGCACGTTATTATGGTAGAGTATCTTCTTGAGCAGGGGGAATAGTTAAGTATCACGACACTACACCTACACTGCATATATTTTTCTTTGAGCATACATCATCTCATCATTTCACAATTTATTATTTGTTTAGTTTGGATTTTGTGTTCTTGTTGTGTATGTTTGGTTACTGCATTGTGCCTTCGGTGACAGCTATATGGGTGGTTATCTGGTCAATGATTTCTAAATGATTGTATGGGCAGTTATTTGTTTTCATTGTGGTTTCAGATATTGGATCAGAAGTATAGAATTGCTTAGGAATGTTACATAAAGAGAGGAGGTTTTGTAATGATTCTTATGCAATGAGTTTCAATATGTTTATCAGTTTAAGATGAGTTTATTCATTTCAAATATTTAGACTGCTAGTTTTGGTTACTTATACTGAGAAATATAGTTTCTCACCCCGTTTATTGCCATGTAAACCCATGTGGAAGTTCATCCAAGGACAAGAAGAAAAAGTATGAAGACTAGAGCAGTTTTCTTGCTTAGTAGTTTAAAACTTTGTATTTATTTACTTTGCTTTTAGTTTGTATAAAGTTTATGTACACAATGAGCCCTTTTGTGACAATATGTATGTGTATAACTTTTAGTTTTCCATATGGCTCTCCATTATTATTTGCTTAAATGATATGGATTAGTATGATGTTTAAGTTAGAAGTAGCATAACTAATGTTGTTTATCTTAGAGTATGCTTGCTATACTAGGATATCGGCATTAGGTTGTTACATTATGGTATCAGAGTAATTCATCTTGTTGAGTCGGTGTATGGATTGACTAAGCTTAAACACATTTAGTGTTTTTCTGCTAGTGCTATACATTTCTTGACTCATATGTTAGATGCGATGCTAAAATTGCATGTTTTGCTTTATGTTGGTTGTTATTAGCTTCTGTTGCACGGTTACATGGTATTGAGACAGCAGCTCAATATATATTGTTTCTATGCATGCAAGAATCTATGGCACCAAAGAAGCAAACCAGAGGGAGTAGAGAATGCAGGCCTAAAAGGTTCCAACATGGCAAAAGCAATTATGGCTATGGCCAATGTTATGACAAGGGTGCTTGAGAGATTGGAAGCAAATCCACCTCAGCAGTTTCCACCACATGGGCTCCCAAGGCAAGATGTACAACAAGTTGGAAGGAACCAGAACTTCTAAGACTTGGCAGCTTTCAGGCAGATGAAACCTCCACCTTTTGATGGTGAGTATGATCCCGTGAAGACAGAGGGATGACTGAATGAGATAGAAAAGATTTTTGAGGTAATGGTCTGTGCAGATGAGCAGAAAGTTTCTTTTGCATCCTTTATGCTGAAGGGAGAAGCAAAACATCAGTGGAAAGGAATCACTAGAGTTATGGCAGTAGCTAGAGCCCAGATGACTTGGGAGGTGTTTAGAATAACTTTCTTGGAGAAGTATTTTCCTCAGACTTTGCGTGATGCAAAAGAGGTGGAATTTATGGACTTAAAACAAGGAAGCATGTCAGTGGGCCAGTATGTGGCCAAGTTCGAGGAACTATCAAAGTTTTCATATCACTTCAGACATGACCCAGATGAGAACTGGAGGTGTGTGAAATTCGAGTCGGGTCTGAGGCAGATATCAAAGATACTGTGGAGCCCTTTGAGATAGTATTTTCTTCTTTGGTCAACAAGTGCAGAATAATAGAAAGGCGTTCTAGGAAGCCACCAACAGTGGATCAAGAATCCCAAGGATCCCAGAAGAGGAAATATAGTGAGCTGAAGTTCACAAAGAGTGAAAAGGGCAAACCAGATCAGGAGGATTCCAAAAAGGGTCAGTGCCCTAAGTGTGGCAGGAAGCATGGTGGTAGACCTTGCTTGGCAGGGTAATCCATATGCTACAAATGTGGGTAGCAAGGGCATTTTGCCAAAGAATGTCCACAGAAGGAAAGAGCCCAGCCAGATAGTAGACCCACAACTCAGGGAAGGGTTTACATCTTGCAGGATAAGAAGACAGAGCAATCTACGGGTTCAGGAGAAGGTAAGTGTTTGATTTTGTTTCTTTAAAATTTGGTTGAGTTTGTTTTGAGTGTGAGTTGCTTGTAACTTCTTGCATGAGGTAGACTAAATTTTGAGGACAAAATTTTAAAAAGGAAAGGAGAAATGTAATATCCTGGAGAGTTATGTTAGACTTGTATAAAGTTATATAAGTAGTCTGATACTTGTTTAGCATGTACATTAAGTTTTGTGATAAATGGAGTTAGTTTAGACACTTTGCTGTAATACAGAATGTGGTAAATGACCTAAAATGACTTAGAAAATAGCATAAACTGCTATTTGAAGGGAAACATGTGTGGATAACTTGTTTCTAGGTCACAAGTGAGCTAAGTAAGGTGTGGTTAAAGTTTTAAGATAATCGGAGTTAATTTGGTATTTTTAGGCATATCGGTTGTGCATTTTAATACCGGATTGACCCCCAGCAGATATGAAAAGATATAGAAAATGTGCAACAAGATTTTTAATGAATCTTAGGATTTATTTTGAGTCTGTTGAAGGTTTGGAACCTTGATTTGGAGGAATCTAAGTATTCATAGTAGATCGAGATTTTCAGTACCACATTAGTGGTAATCCTTAAGAAGCCAAATGAGGCTTCCTTTCCTCATTTTTATGGCAGAGAGCAACATAGAGGAGAGAGTGTGAGAAAAAAAGAAAAACCAAGGGAAGAAAGAGGGTAAAGAGGAGAGGAAAGGAAGGAGATCAAGGAAGAAGATCCACGAGCAAGTCTAAAGCTTCAAGATCTCCAATCAAGCAACAGGTAGAGGTGTTTTTCTATCTTTGATTCTTAATCTTTTCTAGATTTTAGACTTAGGTCTTTAAAATGGGGAAGTTAAGTTTTAAAGAAAGAAAAGCTAGTTTCTTACTTGATTCTTGATTTCATGGATTGGAATTGGTTATTTCAACTTAATGGAAGCAAGATAGATGGATGTATCCATAGTTTGAGCTAGTTGGTTCTTGGATTTGAACCTAGGATTTTAATGAACCAAGAGAGTGATTTTTGATGTTTGATCTAATTTTAGTAATTGATAGGTTGTAATAATATTACAACATGTTTAGAAGTGGTTGGTGGTGTAGAAACCAACTAGAAACCAATTTTAGATGATTGAAAGCAAAGAAAATCCAATGGAATAGTGCAAAATCGAGGGTTTTCTACAGAATTCTGTAGAAAATTAGTTGGCACCGCGGCATGAGAATCGCCATGTCACAGCATGAGTATGAACTGGCTTCGAATGCTGCGGTGTGAGTTTGAATGCCACGGCATGAGATGCATAGTCTTGGCACCCGAGAGCAGGGCGCTGTGGCATGAGAAAGGGAGTGTCGCGGCGTGAGGGTCTGAAACTCATCAAAATGTTGTTTTTGATGGTTTGAGTTCCCTAGTTGCTAGAATCCTTTGTTATGTCTTTTTAAGAGTGTTAAGGCACTAAAGAGGGTATTTCGTAGAGAGAAAGACCTAGTGGCATACAAAGGAAGTTAAAGGAAGAGTTGTGCAATTTATTATGTATAGATTGTCCTAGATGAAAGCTCAGTTTTTGAGTGACAAAGTGTTGCTTAAATATCACTTGGGAAGTGATGAGAAAGAGAGGAAACAGTGTACAACCTAGTTGGCAAGAGTTGAATGCCATAGACCCTAGTTGGCAAGGGAGAATGCCATAATGCATGAAAACTCTTAAAGAGTGAAATAGAGTTAGTAATGCAAAGTTAGAAAGTGTACTAAGTCTAATTAGCATTTGGATAAGTGTCGTAGTGCATGAAATTGCTCTTACAGTGAAGAGATAAGTTGAGTAGTGCAAGATGGACTTAGTATAGAGATATATGGTGGTTACATTAGAGTTAGGACATAACTCTGCATTGTCACACACTTTACTTCATATATACTTGCTATCCCTAGAGATCAGTGAGTGGAGGCATCCACTCAAGTTTGGTGGCGATATCCACCTAGTTTACAGTAGACTACTTAGTAGGCTACTTAGTAGTAGAAGGAGAATACTTAATATAGTAACAGACTTTGCCCCTACTTGTTAGGCTATAAGAGGTCGCACCTTATTATGGTAGAGTATCTTCTTGAGTAGGGGGAATAGTTAAGTATCACGACACTACACCTACACTACATATACTTTTCTTTGAGCATACATCATCTCATCATTTCATAATTTATTATTTATTTAGTTTGGATTTTGTGTTCTTATTGTGTATGTTTGGTTACTGCATTGTGCCTTCGGTGACAGCTATATGGGTAGTTGTCTGGTCGATGATTTTCAAATAATTGTATGGGCAGTTATTTGTTTTCATTGTGGTTTCGAATATCAGATCAAAAGTATAGAATTCCTTAGGAACGTAACATAAAGAGAGGAGGTTTTGTAATGGTTCTTATGCAATGAGTTTCAGTATGTTTATTAGTTTAAGATGGGTTTATTCATTTCAAATGTTTAGACTGCTAGTTTTGGTTACCTATATTGAGAAATGTAGTTTCTCACCCCATTTGTTGTCATGTAAATCTAGGCGGAGGTTCATCCAAGGACAAGAAGAAAAAGTATGAAGACTAGAGCAGTTTTCATGCTTAATAGTTTAAAGTTTTGTATTTATTTACTTTGCTTTTAGTTTGTATAAAGTTTATGTGCACAATTAGCCCTTTTGTGACAATATATATGTGTATAACTTTTAGTTTTCAACAAGGCTCTCCATTATTATTTGCTTAAATGATATGGATTAATATGATATTTAAATTAGAAGTAACATAACTAATAATGTTTATCCTAGAGTATGATTGATATACTAGGATATCAGCATTAGGATATTACATAAAAGACCTTGGAGCATCTGAGATCATACTGTGCAGTGACTCCCAGTTAGTAATAACCTAGGTCCTTGTAGATTATTAGGCCAAAGAACCTTTTCTTCAAAATTACTCAATTAAAGTAAAGGAGCTTCTTAACGGCTTCACCCAGGCCAAGGTGAAACACATCCCTAGGTAGCAAAATTCCAAAGCGAACATTTTATCTAAACTGGCTAGCATAAAGACACTAGGCAATAATAGGTCAATAATCTAAGAAACCTCGTGACCGCAAGCATCTTTGAGTCTAAAGTAGTAATGATAGTTAATGAAAATGATGACTAGATCAAACCTATTATTGCCTACTTTCGACATGGGACCCTTCTAGCCAACCCTAAAGAGGCAATGAGGATAATCTGGACTGCAAGTTGGTACACCTTATACAATGGTGTACTTTACCACAGAGGTTTCTCCACCCTTTTCTCAAGTGCCTTGGATCTAAGGAAGCCTCCGCCTTATCCTAGATCGACGAGGGAAGTTACAGACACCACCTCGATGGGAAGTCCCTTTCTTGGAAAGTACTTAGAGCGAGTTACTTTTGGCCAACCATGACCTCGAATGTAATGGAGTATGTTCAGAAATATAATAAGTGTCAGAAGTTTGCTGACATACACTTTGTGCCTCCTGAAAAGCTCACCACCATCACGGTCCTATGGTCGTTCTACAAATAGGGGATAGGCATTCTCAAACCATTCCCTTGGCCCTAGGAACATTCAAATATCTCATAGTGGTCATCAACTACTTCATAAAGTGGATGACCAAAGCTGAGCCATTATCAATCATCACTTTGGACAGAGTAAAAAAGTTCGCCATTATAGACAACAGAACCTAATTCGTAGACAAGAACTTTCAAAAGCTATTGTCCGACCTCCACATCATGCAACACTTTACCTCAGTGAAACACCCTCAGACTAATAGGCAAGTAGAAACTGCCAATAGGGTAATCCTCCAGGGTGTAAAGAAAAGGCTCGACAATGCTAATAGAGATTGGGAAGAGCAACTCAGTCACGTCCTATGGCCATACAGGACCACGCCCCACTCCACCACAGGAGAAAATCAATTCAAACTTACTTATGGATGTGAGGCCATGATCCTGATGGAAATTAGGGAACCCAGTTGATGGAAGTAATACTTTTTTGAAAGTAGCAATAAAGAGCTCATTCACCAGATCGAAGAATAGAGAGAGTTAGCCCATGTCCGTGAAGTCACCCTCAAACTCAAAATGACACACTGGTACAACTCTAAAGTCATACTACAGAGTTTCAGACCTAATGACCCAATTCTAAGGAAGGTAGATGCTAGTGGAAAGAACGCCTTCTAAGGGAAGTTGGCCTCTAATTGGGAGAGACCATACTAGATAACGAATGCTACATATGCTACAACCTATAAGCTCAAGACCCTCAATGGGAAGGAGGTTCCAAGATACTGAAACATGACCAAGCTAAGAAGATACTATAGCTAGTTTTTGCACTTAGCATTATCTTCTAGCACTTAGTTTTATTTCACACCCTATCAGGCCTTGCTTTTTATGTTCTTGATTATTGTTTGGACACTGGGTGTGTTTGACATTGACTAAATGCAAATGGTATTGATGTCGACAAATAAGAAAGCAATGGGAATACAACAATCAAGTCACAAGGAATTCAAGATTAGTATGTAGGTCTTAGATCTTGTGTGTGAACACCCAATTTTGACTAGGGCTTAAAAATTTAAAAAAATAAAAAAATAAAAAATAATAAAAAATAAAAAAAAAATAAACAATAAAAAATAAAAAAATAAAAAAATAAAAAAAAAAAAAAAAAATACTCACTCAACGTTCCGCTAGCACCCACTAACTCCATTTTTCTTTCTTTTCTTTTTCTCGCTTTGTTACTCATTTCCCACCATTTGCACTCCACTATTTCCACGTCCTCTCTCTCTTTTTCTTTTTCTGTTTTTGTCTCACACATAATGGCAACCCACTCACTCAACCTCTTTCAGTAATTTCGCAATCAATGACAACCCCTCCATTATATTCTTTTCCTTCTCTTTTACACGATGAGGCTTGAAAACCCAAAAGTCTCCATAATCCTCGCCATCATTTTTTCTTCCAGAGGTCAAGAAGTGCGCGAAACCCAATCCTCATCTCACCCTCACCTTCCTCTTCCTACCAGTAGCCACCCATTACCCACCGAGTCAACTCGGTGCAACTCCAACCTTCCAAAGTGACTCACTCACCATCCTCCAACCTCTTTCACCCAAACACCTTCGCCAACTTCAACCTCCTTCACCCCTAAACACCACCCCCTATTCCCAAAACCAAAACAGAATCCATCACCACAACCCTCACCTCCAACCTCTTCACCCAAATATACCATCTCACCTCCCATCCACAATCGAGTCAACTCGGTAAATCACCATTCTTCCATTATTCACGTAAAAACCCAACCCTTTTCCTTCATAAGTTTCTTCCTTCATCTTTACCCATTTACCTTCCTCACCACTCTCCCATTTTACGTAAAACCCAACCACTTTTCTTCACAGTTTCTCTTTCTCCATTTCACATAACCATCAACCAACACCTCCAAACACCTAACCAAAACTCCATAACCATCAATCAGAACCTCAAAGCAGTAACCTTGCCACTCCATCACCATCTTCACTCCCAAAGTAAGCTTAATCGGGACCACCGTGACCCTTTCATCATTTTCATCCTAAAAACACCACCAGGATAACCTCTACCATAATAAATGACCAAGCCTTCTCCTCCACCGTAGATCGTAAAAGGAAGCGACATCTTCACCCATGGAATCCTTGCATATCGATTCTGCGTCCTCACCCCAAACTCGCGTCCTCAGGCCTAGCTCCAAGAATCGCTCCTCCACCCATCTCACCTCTCATTCACGGCCTTCACCCCAAAGACCATCATCTTCATTGCCCGAAAAGCCGCCTCAGAATCACTTGCAGGGACCACGCCCCGGATAACCGAAAGCCACCCCACCAAGGTCCCAGGCCTAGGCCCCGCAACCGAGCGCCGCTCTCTTCTCCGTCGCCGCATTTGCGCACCTCTCGCGAGCCTAGATCCAGCCCGGATCTATCAGAGATCCGACCCCAACACTCACACCGCGAACCAACTCCGACGGGTTAGAGCCGTCAGCTCTCTCTCGCGCCATCACCTCACCGCTAGCCTCCATTGTTAATTGGCTCTCTCTTCCTTTTGCAATGAAAGTGAAGAATATTTGAGGTAACTCGGCGGGTAAGCTATGGTTCGGTTTTTTTTTTTTTTTTTTTTTACGTTTTAGTTACTTTACTAAATTAAAATGAAAAAAATAATAATAAAAGGTGAAAACAGGATTTTGGGCCATTGATCTTCTGCAATTGTTTAAAAATGCTATTATTATGTGTTGGGCTTTATCAGGATATTTGGGTCTAATTCAGTTTAGTTTATTCAAACCTGACAACAAAATAAAATAAAATTTGGTGGGCTTGGTAAATTTTAGAATGTATAAAAAAAGAAAAAAAAATGAGAAAAATCTAAAAATTGTTAAAAAATAAAAAATTTCATTTTGTAGTTGTTTGATCTATTTAATCTTACCTTTTATTATTATTTACCTAGCTCATGGAAAGTTGTGTTTATTTATTTGTCTTTGTGTATTACTAAAAAATAAAAAATATTTTAATAAAAGCAATGACCCAGTAATGGTGATTGAATAGTGAATGCTATCTTCAATGTTACTTCGGATTATAAGGGTTTATTGAGTAGCCTAGTGCTAACTTGAATCTGCAAGATTGCTTTCAAATAAAAATCTTTTAATTAAAATCAATTAACCCACACTTATTTTCTAAAGAACTACGTAACTTTGAGTTCCCCATTGCACCGGGGGATGGAGGCAATTTCATTTCTGTCAAGCCAAATTTAAATTTTCACAATTTTGTGGTTTCGCTTTTTAATTACAATGTTTGTAAAAAAGGGTAAAATAAATACTTTCAAAAATTGTTAAGAATTTGCACAATTGACTTAAATACCGTCAATCGTTAGGGTCTTTGTGGGATTAATTTTTCACCCTTCTCTAAGCAAACCGACTCAGAATCCAATCTGGTTCTAAAGACCATTTTCAAAGAAAGGTTTTCCAATTTTTCCAAATTCAAATAAAATTGGTGGCGACTCCATTTTTCCATTGTCATATTTTTAAAAGGATTCGAGTTGCTGTTTCCCCGCCGCGATCTCCGGTCGCGACATTGTGTAAAGGTATTTTAAGATTCACTCTAAGCTCATCAATTGGCTTTCTTAAAATGGCTTTGCAAAATCATTCTTTTCTTTATGAAAATCATAGTTTAAACAAATAGTTTTTAGTAAGTATGAAATTTTTTTTCTGAAAAACCTCTTGGAAATTTTATCTCTTTTTTCAAGTCAATAACAAATTAAGAGCCAAAACAGAAACGTGCCATTTTGTGTTTTAAAAGAACCAACCAATTAGGCAAAAAGAGTAACCTGTTAATTATCTTGTTAGAGGCCAAATTCTAAGGCCCTTAACCGGTTAGGAGTAGCTCCAAATAAGTTAGATTGATAAATCAGAACATTGGCTCTCTATCTTTTTAATGCCTAACCGATTAGGTGATTTGATTAATTGATTATTTGAATAAATAGAGGCATCTCCTTTTGTTTTAAAACAGGGCCTAACCAATTAGGTTATAGCCCTAATCGGTTATTTGCTTTCTCAGAATCAAAATTCGTTAAGTCCTAACTGATTAGAAACTTGGTCTAATCGGTTATTTGCTTAAATAGAAGCAAACCCATTTAATTCCTAACTGATTACCATAAGGTCCTAACCGATTATTTCATTTTATAGAAGCAAATTTCTATGATCCCTAACCGATTAGAGATAACTTCTAATTAGTTAGATTAATTAGACAGAAGCATTGCCTCTCTATGATTTACATGCCTAACTAATTATGTGCTTAGCCTAATCGGTTATATGCTTTAACAGAGGCATCCATAATCATCTCAAAAACAAGGCTAACCAGTTATAGATTTTCTCTAATCGATTAAAGCCTATTATCTAGAAAAGAGAAGAAGCACGTTCAACGGCTATATTAAAGAGCATTTAATGCTCTCATCTACCCCCAACGACTATCATTTGCCCTTAACTATAAATCTGAGTGTTGGGCATTAATGAAGGGTTAGAAAAACTGAGACCAACTATCTGAGAATTATTATTGAGCATTAAATATGAGTTTTCTCATTATTTCATATAATCCTCTGTTTTGAGCTTCAACTTGTGTGAATCCTTAAAACCATAGTTCTTCAATTTGTATTATATGCTCTAGAGAGAGTTTCTTCCATCTAAATCTTGTACAATCTGTTAAGAGAGGGTGAGGTATCCCTCAAAATTGTAAGGGTGAGGTATCCCAAGGTGGTGTTGAGTGCTCCAATTTGTATAGGTTACAAGCACTTAATTCAAGCTTGGAATTTAGTGAAAAAATCTCGAATGATTGCTTGAGGACTGGACGTAAGCCACAAGTGGATTGGTGGCTAAACCAGGATAAAACTTGGTGTTTGTTCTTCTAAACTCAACTCTTTAATATTGTGCACTGTTTTATTGAGTTTTCTTGATTACTATCTTGCTTGATTATTGTATTTGTAAGTGAAAGTGTTTATCTTATCTATCCATTTATCTCTATTAATCAAATAGATTCAACGAAAATAAGAATTCAAGCATTTTGTGAAAGATTTATGAACTTGTCTTATATATTCAATTCACCCCCTCTTGAGTAATTGAGGCCACTTGATAACAAGTGGTATCAGAGTTAGACTCTTGTGTAAAGAGCTTAACAGCTTCAAGAGAAGAAAAGCTTCAAGAGAAGAAATGACTTCAAATGGTTTTTCTAATGAAAGTTCATCTATAAACAGACCTCCCTTTTTCAATGGGGATGGTTATGCATTGTCGCGACCGAAAAATCGCGGCGGGATAGCAACTTAAATTAAAAATATATTTAATTAGGAGTCGCCACCAATTTTATTTTTTATTAGGAAAAATTGGAAACCCAAAAAAAATAGTTTTTGAAACCAGATTAAATTCGGGAGTCGGTTATGTGTAGGGAAGGGTAGAAACTTAATCCCACAGCACCCCTAACACACCCGTCCTAAGACGGTACCTTAAATTAATTATGCAAATTCTTAATAATCTTTGAAAATATTTGTTTTACCCCTTTTGTAAAAAAAAATATGAAATAAACAAATAAATTATAAAAATTTAATTTTTGGCTTGACAGAATAGAAATTCTGCTCCTACGTATCCCCGGCTGCAATGAGGAAATCAAAGTCACGTAGTTCTTTAGAAAATATTTCTGAGTTGGTTGATTTTATTATAAAAAATAACTTTAAAAATTTGAATCAACAAGCCGTCATGCTCGATTATTCAAATTAAGAATTAAATAGGTGAAGCTCGCGTCACGCTAGAGACGTCACCCATTGATTATCAAGTTTGTTACAAAATTTTTATTTAAAATTATCAATTAATGGCTGATTTTATTTTTAATTATTTAAAAAAATTGATTTAACAAGTCGTCGCGACTCAGTTAATCAAATTAAGGATTGAATAGGTGAAGCTCGCGTCACGCTAGAGACGTCACCCATTATTCATCAAGTTTGTTACGAAATTTTTATTTAAGATTATCAATTAGTGATTTAACTTAAAAAATTGAAAACATGATAATAATTTAAATATAATATAAATAATAATAATAGTAACAACAACAACAACAACAACAACAACAACAACAACAATAATAATAATAATAATAATAATAATAATAATAATAATAATAATAATAATAATGTAAACCATCAATTTGTCATAACTCGACGTTTACAAAATACAAGGGTTAGCAAGCTATCGCAATTCAGATAACCCATATTATTATTATTATTATTTTTAAAGAAATCAATTATGTTTGTTTTATTTTTACTTTTACCATTTTTTTAGCCCAATGACCCTACTACTTAAAAAAGAAAAAAAACTAATCAGAAAAAAAAAATAATTGGGGCCTTACGAAAAGCAAAACGAAGAGGGGGGTTTTCTTTTTGCTTTGGAACGTTTTTTTTATTACAGAGAGAACAGAGATGCGGCTGGTCATGGGGAGGAGCACCAGAGAGGAGGGAGGAGCGGCTCCGACGACCCTAACGGTGGCGCGCTGGAGTTCGACGGGCTCGGATCCTGTGCATGGGGCGACCGGTGCAGCGCAGGTTCGCCTTTTCACGGTGATTCGCGCAACGAGCGGCGTGCGGTGGTGCTAGGCTTTGATGGTCACCAGATCAGGTGGTTGGGCGGTGTGGTTCGATGGTGAAGGGGCAGCTGGTTGTGGAATGATGGAGGCTTGGTTTAATGGAGGATTTGGTGGTGGTTTCGTGACGAGAGGGGTATTTGGCGAGAGGAAGGTGATGACTTCGTGGCGAGAGGGTGTTTTGCTAATTGCTTTGCAAAAATTTGCTATGGAGAGAATAATATGGCTATGTAGGCGAAGTGTGTAAGTGAGGCTAGGTGAGAGTATGTCGGGTTCTTAGTATATGTTCGATGTATGGGTTAGGTGTTTTATAGGAGAGGATTAGGTGAGGTGTTTAAGTTAGAATGTGATTAGGAGTTTGTTTAGGATAAGTGATGGGAGGTTTAGGATAAGTTTGTTTAGGATGGGTTTGAGATAGGATGGGTTTATGTTAGGATAAGTTTGTGGTAGGATGAGTTTGAGTTAGTTTAGGATAGGTTGGTTTAGGATAAGTTTGTGGTAGGATGAGTAATGGTTAGTTTAGGATAGGTTGGTTTAGGATAAGTGATGAGTTTAAGTGTGAGGATAACTGATGGGTTGTGGGTTAACGGGTTATGGGTTAACGGGTTGGTTTATGGGTTACGGGTTAATGGGTTAATGGGCCAATGGGTTGAAAGATTATTATTTTTTATCTTTTTTTTTATTTACAAATGCCCCGGACAAAATTGGGTGTTCACATGCATATTGGAAAGAAAGGATAAAATTTTTTATTGAAGCAATTGATTTAGATGTGTGAAACCCCGTTGAAAATAATGCTTTGTTGGTTTATGCCCTAGAGGCTAATACATTTTCTGTATTTATATACATTCTATTATGCTATTTTATATATGAGGCATTTCATTTATTGTGTTCTTTTTTTATAAACATAACAAAGTCCTTAGAATAGTAAGTTTGGGTGTTCACAGTTGTCCCTCTTTACTTGTTTCTAATGGGTTGAAAAATTATTATTTTTTATCTTTTTTTTATTTACAAACGCCCCGGACAAAATTGGGTGTTCACAGTTGTCCCTCTTTACTTGTTTCTTACTAGATAAAAAGAATAACCGTAGTTTTTCATTTTATCATGGTAAGGAACGAGTAAAGACATGAACTCGAATTTTGTTCGGGAGCGAAAAGAAACAAAACAATGCAAAGAGCGATGCACTTAAAAGACAGGAGCCGATGCGCTCAAAAGCAAAAGACAGGGAGCTAATTGCCCTCAAGAGCAAAAGACAGGAGCTGATGCGCTCAAAAGTAAAAGACAGGAGCCGATGCACTCAAAAGCAAAAGATGAAAATTTAAAATGCATGAAATGCATGGAGCCGATGCGCTCAACAGAACTTAAAATGACAATGGGCAACTGAGTCCCAGAATTTAAAAGTCAATGGGCAACTGAGTCCCGGAATTTAAATGACAATGGGCAACACTAAGTCCCAAAAATTAAAAGACAATGGGCAACTGTGGCCTGAAATTTAAATGACAATGGGCAACAGAGTCCCAAAATTTAAAAGACAATGGACAACAGAGTCTCGAAATTTAAATGACAATGGACAACAGAGTCCCGAAATTAAAATGACAATGGGCAACAGAGTCCCGGAATTAAAAAAGGCAATGGGCAACAGAGTCCCGGAATTTAAAAGGCAATAGGCAACAGAGTCCCAGAATTTAAAAGGCAATGGGCAACAGAGTCCCAGAATTTAAATGACAATAGGCAACTGCGTCCCGGAATTTAAATGACAATGGGCAACTGCGTCCCGAATTTAAATGACAATGGGCAACTGTGTCCCGAAATTTAAATGACAATGGGCAACAGAGTCCCAGAATTTAAAAGACAATGGGCAACAGAGTCCCAGAATTTAAAAGACAATGGGCAACAGAGTCCCAGAATTTAAATGACAATGGGCAACAGAGTCCCAAAATTTAAAAGACAATGGGCAACAGAGTCCCAAAAGACAAATTTTATAGACAATGGGCATCTTGACCCAAAAAGATCTTCTTTTTCTTTTATTATTTTTTTTTTTTTCTTTTTTTTTTTTTTTTTTTTTTTTTTTTTCTTCTCTTTTTTTTCTTTTTTATTTTCCTCTCTTTTTTCTTTTCTTTTTTTATTTTTCTTATTTTCTAAAAAAAAATCATTTGAACCAAGGACGACTTTGGAAAGCTTTGACCAATCAAAGCCCTCGTTCACGTGCTTTAGCCCATTGGACCTGATAACTTCGGTCCTCATCCTTTCTTTCCTTTTTCTTCTTTTTTCTCTTTCCTTGTTTGCCACTCTCAACTCTTCTTTTGAGAAATGAAATGATCATCTCTTGTCATGAACCCTTGCTTGGCTGAGTTCTTGAGAGAAAATTTTACGCTAGTATTTAACTTTGTCTCTCATCCAAGATTCCTACTGCTTGATTACTCAATCATTATCTCTATTGCTACTTCCTTCAACATATCTTCTCTTTAATCCTTCAAAAATTTGCCCCAGTATGGCCAATTGAACAAAATTGCCCCAGTTTGGTGAACTTTTCAAGGAGTTTCAGGCCATCTTCCTATTTGCCCCAGCTTTTTCTTAAACCGCCCTTTCGGGGCTCTTTTCCTCTTTGCTCGGATACCTTTTATTCTTAGATTATCCCTTGAGATATCATTTTCTCCTTTAATTGGAACTTCTAAGTTCTTTTCGATCTGAATTGTTCATCAGGGGATTGCCATTAGATGGTCAAATCATAATGTTGTACTCATGTTCACCTTACCTGAAGCATTACGTAACAGATAGACATGGATTCAAAAGTACAACAGAACAGGAATTGACTAAGTGAACAACTTCTAGATTGACCTTGGAAGTTTGACTACACCAGAGGGTATATATGGAAAAAGACACAAATGATGGTATGAGATTCAAAAATGTGTTGACCCCATATGAATTGGTTTGATCCTCATGAAAACAATCTTTAGTTGCTCACTAGACATTATGACCAAGGATTTTCTTCTGCTGATCATCTACATCAAGCCAAATTGAACCAAAGAAAAAAAATTTGCCCCAGTTTAAGACTGAATTGAATAGGACAGGAACTCGCTCTAGTGACCAAAAGATTTGCCCCAGTGTAGGTTAAATTGAACTAGGGAAAAGAATGCCCCAGTGTAGGGCCAACTCGAACATGGTAGAAACTTGCCCTGGTGAAAGTCTTTTTTTTTCCTTGCCTTTCCTTTTTTTTTTAAGAGCGATGAACTGGATACTTAGATGAGTGTAACCTTTGTCTCAAAATTAAAGTTAACGAAATGACAACAACCTTTCATTGATCAGAATGGACTTTTTGAGGCTTGTAACGTGGCCAAGGCTAGGGGTTATGAAGAAAAAGATATAAGGTTCAAACAAGTATTTAGGGGTTGAATGAGACTAAGGATCATTACACTTTCAAAATTGAACTTTGTCAACTGCTTTTGCACTTTTAAACACATTTTTCTCTTATTGCTCTCAATTTCTCCTCATTTCCTTTCATTTTCTTTCATTCCCCTTTGTCATGACCCATTTCATTTCACTTTCTTTCTTTTTCCTTCCCTTCTCTTTTTTTGTTTCATTTTTTTTCTTCTTCCCTTTTTTAGTTTTTTTTTACCTCTTGCCCATTTCACCTTTTCTTTTTTCATTATGCTTCAAAATAGTCACCATGACAATCAATATTTGCTTTGTGTTATCCCCTAGTGTAGGGGTGATCCTTATCCAGGGTTTATTGAAGAAACTTTCAAGCTCAAAAGGGGTAACGAGGGATAAAAATGATGAAATTTTGTAAAAGATAGAGAAAAATGACCAGTCTTCATTTTCAAATCATGATTGTTTATTTTCAAAACTTTAATTTTGAGACAAAAAGATAGTGCGCACCAAGTGATTACTTCTTTGCTCTTTTTTTCCTTTTTGATTCTTTTTTATTTTTTTTCTTTTTTTATTTTTTTTTCTTTCAAAAGACACTTGCACTCGAGGACTTTATTGACATCTACCAAACTGGGGATTGCCAAGAATTGGATAAAAGAAAGACACTTTGCAGAAATGAAACATCATAAATGTCAAGAAAGATAATGTGATGGAAAAGAAAAGAAACAATGTACCCATGCAAATTTATTACATTAATGCTTCAAGAAAGTTATCATAAGTTCAAAACCCAAATGATTTTATTGATCGAACAAGCATAGGGTTGATACAATTAAACCATCGTTTTACGGTAACTACTTGATAAACAAATCAGAATACCAGTCGCTTAGAAATCCCCCAGTGTTGGAGGACTCTAAGGTATTGTTTATAAACCACCACTAAGTTGAACTTTCTGAGATTTCCTTGATCAACTATTCTAAGCATTTACCCCATTCCTTCCACCATGATTAGGAATTGGGTTGTTGACAATATCGAGTCCAGCCTCTTCTTGGATATCAAGCTTCCCATTAGCAATTAACTTCCTCACTGCTATCTTAAAAGCTTCACAGTCTTCAATGGAATGCCCAGAAGCATCCATGTGAAATTTACAAGTCAAATTTGGGTTATGCCAACTCGGGAATGGTGACTTCATAGGGCGCACAGGACTCCCCGAAATTAAATGGGCATCATAGAGCCTTTGGAATAACTCTGCATTTGAAATGGACAATCTTGGGAAAGGAGGTAGGCCTTGGGGATGAAAACGACCTTGATTTTGAAAGTTTGGCCGAGGTTGCGGGTAATTTTGTGGAGGTGCAGATGGATATTGGTTATAGGTTAGGCGGGTTGGAGCGTATGGTTGAGGTACAGGAACATTGTTGATTTGGAATAGCTGGGTTTGAGGTGTATTCATGGGAGAGGCGGTTAGGCCTGGTAGATGGGACGATGCAGAAGGGTAAGTGTTTGGGTTATATGAGGGTGGTCGGTATACAGGGTAGGATGGCGAATATCTAGGCTGTGAAGGTTGTTGGTTTTGCAGATAACTCACTTCTGGCTCATTTTTCTTAGTGGGAAACCCCTTCTTGAAACTACCTTCATTATTGCCAATTGACAATTTGCCAGCCTTTACCAGAATTTCAATCCTTTCTCCGGCAGCAATTAATTCAGCAAAGTCTTGGTAAGCAGCACCTACCATTGTCCCAATATAGGGAGCTCCTAAAGTCCCCAAGAAGTATGAGCACATTTCTGTCAGAGTTAACGGCGGTTGTACTTGAGCTGCGAGAGTTCTCCACCTCTGGGCATATTGCTTGAATGTCTCCTCATTTTTCTTCTGTAGTGTTCCCAACTGCTCTCGGGTTGGGGCTGTATCTAGATTAAACCGATACTGTCCCATAAACAAGTTTGCCCAGTCATCCCAAGAGGAGATTTTCGAAAGGTCCTGTTGGATACACCACTCCAAAGCAGGCCCAGTCAAACTTTCATGAAAGAAGCTGACGAGAAACTTCATCCTTAGACCAAATGGACATTTTGGTAATGTAAGTTTTTAGATGGAAAAAGGGGTTGGTGCTCCCATCATACTTGACAAATTCTGGGATTTTAAAATCCTTAGGGATGATGATGTTAGCAGTAGGGCACAATTCTTCTATCCCAAGAGGACCGTAGGTGCTAGGACCCTTGATCGCCTTGATTTGCTCCTCCATCTTTCCCATCCACTCTTCTTTCATCTTATCATTCTGAACAGTTATGTGCCCATTACCGGTAGGAAATCCAGTTGGCATCTGAATGGACATATGTGGTGGTTCCCACGTGAACTTGGTGTTACCATGGACCTCATTTTGAGTACCTTCCAATGAATGATATCCTTCTCCAATAGGAATTACTACTGATGTAGTGTTTGAGGTTCCTCTCACAAAAGGTATCTCAGTAGTGACCCCTGGGTTTGTCCTCATGGAAGTAATATTCAGTGGGTGCGAATGTGCCCCAGTTACTCCTGTACTTCCAGCTGCCCCCATCAAGGTGAGGGTCTCCCTCATGGCTAACAACATTTCCTCCATTCTTCTTTGAGACTCTGTCACCTCATTCATCCTTCCTTTCACTTCATCCATTTCCAAACTTAGGTTCCTGCCTTCATTTTCAGCTGCCATCACTGCAAGCAACTTTGTTTGAGCCCTTGTATTGTGAACACGGGTTTGATTGGTGTCTTCTTTCCTTAGTCGTGCAATGGTTGCTGAACACGGTAACATCATACAAAGAATGAGAGGAAATGAATGAGATTAATGTCATGCATAAGATGAAATGAAAACATTTTTTAAATGCTTGGAATGAAAATGCATGATTTATTTTTTTTTATTTTTTTAGAATGCTAAAGATGCCATGAAAATGCATGAAAATTTTTTTTTATGAGAATGCATGATTTATTTTTTAATTTTTTTTTAAATGCTAAGGATGCCATGAAAATGCATGATTTTTTTTTATGAGAATGCATGATTTATTTTTTTTAAAAAAATGCTAAGGATGCCATGAAAATGCATGCTTTTTTTTATTTTTTTTTTAAGAATGCTATGAGTGTCATGAAAATGCATGATTATTTTACTTTTTTTTTTAAAGAATGCTAGGAATGCAAGATGATTTTTTTTTTTAAGAATGCTAGGAATGACATGAAAATGCAAGATAATGTATTTTTTTAAGTTTTTTTTTTAATGCAAGAATGGATGGCATGAAGAAAGAAGAAGTACGCTCCCTTTGTGTCCTAATAGGATTGCCTTAAACTTGAGACTCTATCCTAAAGATCTAATAGTCCTTCTGATCCGTGAGAACTTTCATTGGGTGGCTCTTCTGTTCTAAAGGTCTCTAGAGCCAAGTCCTATTTCAGAATGTTGACCACGAAATAGTGGGTAAACCACTAGGTGTGGGACATTCATGAAAAAGGCACACTCTAGATGAGGTTTTCACGATAACCAAACAGGAAGTACATCCAAAATGGCTACCACTACGCAACCTCTACTTAACTTAGGCTTCACTCAGACCCGGGTATAGGGCCCCACTCGAATGTGTGTGATAAACGTGTAAGTGCGGTGGGTGTAAGGAGCATATAAATAGTTACAATCTTAAGACTACTCATATCCTGCAAAACAAAGCAACAAACAAACTCCAAAAGTTTTCTACCCTAAAGTTTAGATAATAAAACACTTAACTATTTAAAAAAATCAAATAAAAAAATGAAAAAATGGTAAAACAAATACATAAAGATCACAATATTCGCATAACCAACTTGTATAGGCTTGACTCTCAAGTATCCCCAGTGGAGTCGCCATCTGTCGCGACCGAAAAATCGCGGCGGGATAGCAACTTAAATTAAAAATATATTTAATTAGGAGTCGCCACCAATTTTATTTTTTATTAAGAAAAATTAGAAACCCAAAAAAATTAGTTTTTGAAACCAGATTAAATTCGGGAGTCGGTTATGTGTAGGGAAGGGTAGAAACTTAATCCCACAGCACCCCTAACACACCCGTCCTAAGACGGTACCTTAAATTAATTATGCAAATTCTTAATAATCTTTGAAAATATTTGTTTTACCCCTTTTGTAAAAAAAAATATGAAATAAATAAATAAATTATAAAAATTTAATTTTTGGCTTGATGAGAATAGAAATTTCGCTCCTACGTATCCCCATTTGCAATGAGGAAATCAAAGTCACGTAGTTCTTTAAAAAATATTTCGGGTTGGTTGATTTTATTATAAAAAATAACTTTAAAAATTTGAATCAACAAGTTCGTCGTGGCTCACTTATTCAAATTAAGAATTAAATAGGTGAAGCTCGCGTCACGCTAGAGACGTCACCCATTGATTATCAAGTTTGTTACAAAATTTTTATTTAAAATTATCAATTAATGGCTGATTTTATTTTTAATTATTTAAAAAAAATTAATTTAACAAGTCGTCGCGACTCAGTTAATCAAATTAAGGATTGAATAGGTGAAGCTCGCGTCACGCTAGA